>OY728135.1:1815369611-1817869611 GCA_963277665.1 Viscum album | reverse complement strand
AACTTGGATCTAGCTTAGAGTACACGATTTCAAGGTGAACCCAACAAAAAACCCTAACATGGAATAATCATAAATAGGTATAATACAATGAAAAATATTAACTAGTATAGAACTCATACCAATCTATTTATTTTATACCCAAGGCTTACTATGAATAACTAATCCCAATAAAAGTCTCAACACATAGCTATTATCACATATAAACTTCATGGTGTGTGACCAATTAGTGAAAATGAAGGTAGAGGGCAACGTAGAGGAAACATATGAGCCAAAAATTTAAAAAAATTCACTAGAAACGAATGTAACTATGTTATCATGAAAAATGTGATGCCTTCTATAAAGACTTTAGGATCTTATATAAATAATTTTATAGACAAAAATAAACTGAATGTTACCATGATCAATTCTTAATGAACATTCGACATTCGTTCATTACTGGAGAAATTTTCTTGTAGGAATCAATGTTAGATCCCTATAGATCATCCATGCATACTTTGAAAATTTATTTGATCACTAATAATCAAATCTATGTTTCCAGTTCAGTGATTTGATTATTCATTCATTATCTCCTTGATCAATACATCGACATTCCTTTGATGCATGAAGAGGACCTCAATCTGGTTCTGAGGATCGATAGCTTCTCTGTCTGGGATGTGATGTGAGGAGAGAGATTTTCTTAATAAAATAATGATTAATAGTTTATGGAATGAGAGTGTCTTTTCAATTGTATACTAATGTGATATAAATAAATGAAATCGGCTCCCCAACCCATAAACATTATTTACACACTAAAAAAGTGATAATCAACATTTTATGACTCACAATTTGTGTAATAAATATCATCTACATTTTTATCAATTACATGTAATCTAATAAATATAGTTCATGATAAAACTGAACAATTAACTTAAATTGATATTCCTATAAATATTAAATAATACATTAATATTTAAAAAAATTTAATCATATAATATTTTTACATATATTTACATTAATTATTATAAATAAATTTAATAATAAGATTTAATATTAATTATTAAAAACTTAAATATTCTGAATTTATTTATTTCCTGGTTATCATATATCCTCAAAAATATCATGAACCCCATATTGGGGATCAACATGTCATAATATTTTATTCATTAGAATATGATAAAATTTTGAGTACACTAAGTGTGTGACCCTAAATGGACTTATCAGAATAGTAGTGGATACTATTCATAGACTATGAGCAGAGTCAACCATCCTGATCAACTATGCCCATGATATACCTTCCATTCAAAAGTAAAAAATTAATTAATGATTATTCAATTAATTCCATACCACCAATGTTGAATCCAATTCCAGCTACCTCATTAAAACTTCAATTTCATATTTTTTTTCTTGAATCAATGTGTGTGAACACATTGTATACCCTGATAATAATCTCAAGTCAAGAGACCAAAACATGTGTTCACATATTAGAACTATTGATTACACCAGAAACAAGTGGTTTTAGTAGTAGGAGTCTAGTCATCCCGGTCACATCTACTTGAGATTACCATGGGAGAACACCATGAGAATAAGTATCAATTCGTATAATACCCCATCACCTAATAGTCAAACATAATTTGTGTGTAGTTAGTTTGATTTATTCGGACCATATGAAAAATGGTTTTTATTAATTTCTGGGTATCTAGAGGTTATCTGTATAGCCTAGGTACTACTGTATCATTTTTATAAGAAAAATAAACTACACGCATTACCATTTAAATTGTTTAAACATAAATATAAAAACAATAATAGTATATATACATCATTCATAACCCAAGTTATACATGATATGTTAATTAGAAAGTAGTTTTTATTTTGGGTCTTGGGTTCCCATTATTACAACACTCCCCCTAACAATAGATATGTATTTATAACTAACATTGTATGTACTTAAAAGATAAGATCATGGTCTTATTTAGTTATGGAATTAGTCATTTTCCTTACCGTTTCATAGCTACATGGCTATTATTCTTTATGCAACTTCACATCTTTGAGTAAGAACCCTTAGGAGATAATATCCCTAAGTACATTCTTATTTTCACCTGTTAAATCATGAAATCATGGGAAACACCATTATTATAATTACCTATATTTTTATTCTGATCTAAAATTATTCCCTAGGTAAATTCCTATGAACTAGAACAAAGGATTGCACATTTTACACTACATCTTTAGCTATATCAGAAGCTACAACACATTTGGTATTTGTTGGTATGGATACCACAAGCTAGAATGAGATTATATTTCTGATTACCTTATACATAATATGTTATTAGATTATATTGATCTATAGGAATACAGTTTGTATCCCCATAAAACTAGTGTCCCTTCCTCATAATATACTAGGAAAATATCCCCTGTTCTTTCTTATGTATAACTGGACAGTTTTGACTACTTCTCATGCAGTTCTCCTAGATTATAATAATACTTTCCTACCATAAATTGTCTTTTTTCAAAATCATATCTTGTAGATAGAATAGAATATGTGACTGATCCATCTCAGAATTGTATGGAATTATTCTAATAACAAGAATCTCCTCATATGTTTTATATATGTATTCATAGAGATATTTATTCCACATAAAATTAGTAATAATTCTCTCTCTAGTGGTTCCAATATTTATTTTTTAATACATTTTCGGTATATATACTATGACTTAATATAAGAAACCTATCATATAAAACATAGTATTTAATTTTCCCCTAATATATGGTTTCAACATAATGTCAATATCTATAGAGTTACATGCATTCTAGTCATATCTTCCAATATGAATCATAATGGTTATACATATATTATCAACATATTTTACATAGAAAAATAGTGGCTTCTTACCATCGCTTTATAGAAATTTAAAAAAAAATTCATTCCGAATTAATATCATATGATCTCATTGCCTACATGAATCCAAAACTGGATTTCAGTTACTTTGACCAACGTATTTGAACTATATTGTGTCACAAACCCATTTTGGTTGCATTGTGTAAATTTCTTCCAAAATTGGGGGTCTTAACATCCAATTTGTAATTTGATGAAACTATAATGTATAAATGAATAATAGAATTCCAAAGGATTAAGGAATAACAACGTGGTATTACTAATGGATAATCATTATAACCACACTTGTACCTTCCACATGTAGTCACACAATAATTCTAACAATAGTATTAAAAATAACAATCACTTGTACTTTGATACACATAATCCATTATTGAATTTTATTTTATCTTTTATAACATAGATTGTTTTAAATTTCTTCTTACATATAGGATTAATTGCTCTAACTAACTAATTATCATCTTTTTTTGTGAATAAAAAACTATTACCTAGGTTTTTTCATTCCTACATTATATGAGTCTCCGGATAAATAATTATCCACGGATTGTGGTGGAACTTTTTACTATTCCATAAATTTGGTCATCATGGAAAAAAAATTAATCCAAATCAATCTTTCCCCTACTATCTCCAATAGGGATGTATAACCTTTTATAGAAATATTTTCTCTAATTTGATTATAACTTTTTTATCTCAGTGTTTTATGTAGTATCCATATATTTTTTGTATTATTACTTAAAATTCACATTGTTCTTTTCTTGATGCATTTTTGTTTATATCCTTAATAAAAAAAATTCATCTAATACACATTATTAAGAAATTATAGATTTATATCTTAATATAACTCATATGATATCCATTTGAAATTATAATTTGAATATATTTGTCGAATAAATCCCTTGTTTTGGAGACAATTATAAGAATAAAGGATGACTCTACAATGAATATTAGTCTTAACATTGATCCCAATTTTACATAAATCTTGGCATTGATGTTTATAAGGAAATTTATTTTTATGAATTAATCCGTGAATTTTTTTATTAAAAAACATCTCGCATAAGACTCATCATTGATACTCATAACTAAAATCATTTATTTTATGCACATATAGACATATGTCTATAGTAAGAAACAAAATCAACATTTCATGATTGATGAATGATTGTTCAATATATTCTTCACAAAATGGTCCTAAAGTTACTCATTTATTATTACGATTCATATTATTTACTTTAATAATTAATTACTTCAATTTTTTAATGGAAAATCATGATTTATATTAGTTTAGACCTAGTAAAATATTGAAAATGTTCATTTTGTCATGTTAGCATAATTCTGAAATCCTTGTGCCATACCAATATTTCTAACAGTTTTATTTCCCAAAACTAAATAAATTTAATTATTAAATATAACATGATGTATTTGAGTCTATAGAGTTTAAAAAACAATACTGGGTATTTACATTACAAGTTATTAGTATTACTAGACTTATAATTGCCTTTCCAAAATACTGTATAATTTAGTCTTATATTTTATATTCCTTGGTTATTGAAAATGATTCAATAATTACAATACTATTAGTTCGGTAATATACACAATGGAAAAATTCATTTTAAAAATGGAATATTGTTAAATTTTGTCCCATGGATATGTGAAATAAAAGATTTGGTAGTAATCATTAAATGTTAAACTATAATCCATAAACATGTCAAAGAGAAGGTGTGTTATTCTCACAACTAACTTTAGAATCACCCATTCTTAGCCTCATAGATATATCTCATTATTTATAGTAATTTTTCTTTTCATAGATGATTTAATAATTTAAATAAACATATGAAATATGCTCATTTTATTTAACAACCAAGAATTATAAAAGAAACATCACATACGATGATGTGTATACCCAAAGAAGAATAGGCTACTTCCTTCTTCAATTTAGTTCACTAAATTATATCATCTATAGAATAATAACATGACATTAAGAGCAACAAGTTCCCTATTTAATGATTATCATAATTTCATTTAATGAAATTATAAAGGTTGATTTGGAATCACACAAACCATTGTCCTTAATTCCTTTTTGATCAATATGTTTACCATGAGAATTAATGATAAATCCTTATTGATGTTCTTATCAACATGAAAAAATTATAAAAATGTAATGAAGTGTTTCCCATAATATTAATTTTTATTCATAAATGAAAATGGAGTAATTGGGATAAAATGATATAATATAGGGGTTCCATGAGAGTTTACGAACCAGATTTTAATTTATAAGTATTTAGTGTAACGATCACCTCATTCATATCATAATTCTATTCTACCCTAAAACTTATAGGATATGGGAAAATGTGTAAGATCATTCATTTACTCTTTATATATCAACAACTCATTGGAAACTGGTGATAACATTAAGATGTAAACATCAAATTAATCATACATGAGTCGCATAAGAGCATCTTTTCACAAACTCACTTCATGAGGGGGATCAATAGGTATTGGGGACTTTATCATGATTAATGTCCATTCATTTCATAGTAATTTTCATAAGTTATTACACCAATAGTGAAAATTAATGTTGGTTTGGAAAAGATATTTATTTGGAATTAATTATAGTGTTTCTATGGTATTAAATGACATTGTTCTAAAAAATAGTAGCAGATTAAAAAATATATAATGAACACCAATTAGAAATTATGGACTCACATTGTTTTATATCCCCCCTATTTTATCATACCACATTATACCTCACTACTAGATTCAAAATACTCGGAAACTAGACTATTGTAGTGGAATAGTTCATTAAAACCTTTCTTTATAGTCCAAGATTTTTTTATTACCAAACTCATTGATTTTAAAGGCCATTGTTTGAATTCTCAACCAAATTGACATGCGGATCCATGAAATTTTTATTAAATTAAGATCTTTTAAAATCATAAACATAATTTACACAATTTTATTCCTCTAATTATTAAACAACATAGTTATAGATACTACCTTTTTACTATCATTAGTTAATTTTATACATTTTTTTCATAAAAACTCTCCAGTAGTAGAAGGAACCCACAAAAATAGTTGATAAGAACCCCATACACTTAGTTTTATTCAAATTAAAATGATGGAATTGATTAAGAAATAATATTTATTTATTGGTTTAATATTATTATTTCAGGCTAAATGAAATCACTTTCTATATAATTTTAACGTACTATGTGATCAAACTCTCAACTGATCATGCAATAAATAAAAACCATTCGTCATGTCTTAAATTCATTTAATCCATGAATTTTTTTTTATTTTTTAGGTTTTTGAAAACATTCATATTATAAAAAATAATAAATGATGCCAAAAATAAATAAACAATATGATTGATATTTGGAATTTGATATTGGTTTATCTAATTATTCTTAGTAGATCAACCATGCCTAAAGGCATAAAATACATAAGTCTTATTCCACTTGTATCTCAACTCTCTCCTTGGTCCAATATACTGGCATATCATCTAGATTAGAAACACATCACAGTTCACTTCACATATTACAATATCCTCATCATCATACATAAATAATGTGTTGTAGTAGAGTGTGTCATAGAAATTCGTAATACAAATGAAATATTGTTCATATGGAAAAATATACCCTTATAACTATTATGTGAGAAAAAACTGAGGATTAAAAGGATGTTTTATTTAAATTAATTACTATACAATGCATGTTAATACAACAATTAATTAAATAAATTATTCACATATATACATTGGTTGTTCAATGCTCTAGTTTATACAACAAGAAAAATGAATGGGAAATAATAATTATATATATAATAAATATATGATGAGGGAAATTATTTGAATTGAAATAATTTATATTTTTAAAAATTAAAATATAAAATTACACATTTGGTATCACTAAAAGTAATAAGATGCTATTTTCTTAAAAATTATATTATGAAAATTTTAATATTATTTATTAGGACCGTGGCTGCCTAGAAACCCCCTTAAAATTTCTTAATATTTTTCTAGGCCTAGATAAGGAACAACCAATTATCCAAGGCCCGCCCTAGTCTAATACAAGTTGGGAAAGTCCCACCCAGGACCATTTCATGTGGTACATGATCTTCCAAACCTTGTATCATGTCAGGCCATCATGGTTTTACCACGGGTTGACCAATTTTCAAGTTCACCATGTAACCAGAGGGTTTTGTGTGGTAGATCACTAAGAAGATGATAGGACTGAGCATTGTGGTCGATCTGATTTGTGGTATTCACTATGGGGGGATCGATTAGTTGGTTAGGACAATGAGGCTAATCCACACAATGAGGGTGTAGTGGCGTAGGTTGGAGCTATGTCTGATCAAGAGAGGGTGTCATGGTTAGTGGGGTGTAGCAATGTTTGTTCTATTGGTGTCCAAGAATATGACTGAGGGGTAGTATGTTTCATTGGGGTGTAAAAGATAGAGGGATATATAGATTCACTTGAAAATGGGCAATGGAGAACGACAACAAATTTGGATTGGGAACGATGTGCATGTGGTAGCTGAGGTGGACCATGGTGGACAATGATTCTTCTCTACGAAATATGGCATATAGGATAGGCATCAGGTGGTGTGGGTGGCAGTGATGTATCCCCCAGGTTTATTATTCTTATTTTATTTTCTTTTTCTTTTTTATTGTCTTCCCTAACTTGTTTTGGGATAATTTTTGTTTTTTGACCTATGGATGTCGCATTTCTTCATCCAAATGGATTTACATTTGTTAAAATAATTATTTTCTATCCATAAACCATAACATGGATACACCACTTTTAAAAAAGAAAGGGTTTTGAATTTTTTCAATTAACTATGCCTTTTGATTTAGGATCATTATCATTTTTAATATAATTATTTTCATGTTTTTTGAAAAATTAAATAATTAGGAATACAATATTCTGACCATCTGAAACATTATCGGTAACTCGGGGTTACCGAAATCATCCATTGTTCACCATTTTGGGTATAAATTAACACACACAAATATAATATATATAAATTTTCATTAAATTTTAAATCAGATAAAATAAAGTATAATCATATTCAAAACCTTGAGCATCGTCAATTCTTCTATCACACAACAGATTGAATTTTTGTCTAAGGTGATGAGACCATAAAGATAAACTCTTCAAAATTTCTTGAAAATTTAAATATTTTATTTGGATTAAAATATCATGTGGTGCCTCAAATACAAATTAAAGGCACTGGGAAATGAATTGGAAGAATTTGAGTAAGGGGATTAAGGTTTTTAACCAACGATTGACATTACTAAGTATTCTTTGGTGAATCACTTTTTGTACAATTTATTAAGTTTCTTTTAGGAATTATCTATAGAAAAAATAATCATTTGATTTCCTCAATCAATAATGAAGGAAAATTTAATATTTAATCTTTGTTGGTGACCATTTTTTAAGGGAACTGAAACCAGATCCCTCTAGATTGATCGTATACGCATTGAATGTTTATTGGAGTATCCATCATCAATTTATAGATCCTAGTGTGGTGATATGATAATGTGTTCGATGTATTAATGATCACGGTATTAGTGTTCCATTGATAAGTGAAGAAGATCATGATATAGTTTCTTGGATCAAGAGCTTCTCTCTCAAGTAAGCATGGTGAGGGGAGAGAGGCACTCAAGAAATTAATGATGAATAGTTGATGGGGTGAGAGTCTCTTCTCACTTATATATTGTGATGAAAAAACCAGAAATAGCCTTCGTGGCCCCTAAAAATTTATTTCTACAAAATTAAACCAATAAATTATATTTTATGAATGACATTCTAAGTCATAAATATTATTTATATTTTTATCTCTTACTTATAATATAGTAAATATATTATGTGATAAAACAGATCCGTCACCTCAGCATTATATTCTCAAAAATATTATACAACTCATGAATACTAAAATAAAATTCATTCATATAATGTATTTTTATTTATTTAATTTAATAATTTTAGACACATTTAACAAATAAAATCAACAATAATTATTCTAAAATCATGTAATTTGTGTTTTTTATTCACTAAGGATAATATATCATCAAACATATCCCAAAACCTAAAGTGGGTTATATTATCTCCTAAAAAAATATTCATTAGAATAGACCATATATTTGTATATTGAATATTTGTTACCCAAAAACCCCTTATCTCAATAGTAGTCCGCATCATTCACAGATCATAAGAGGAGTCTAGAGACCCATTAATCTCTATAAAGATATAATTTTTAGTCATACCAGTTGTAACATTTCCTATAAACACATACCATGTAATATAATCTCATTTTATTGTTATATCTCATAAATTTGGGAGCAAACATCTTGTCATCATCCTTTCATTATTTTTTATTTTTTCCCTAATGAGATGTTATTTTCATCTTCTATAATCCACATGGATTTAGTGGAGGTACTACAATATTGATCGACCAGGGATTTGATATCTATTCCATCCTAAAGTGAAAAATTATTTCATGATTATTTAATAAATTCCATAGAACCTAGGATGAAGACAATGAAAACTACCTCATTATAACATTAATTTGAATGTTTTCTCCTTGCATCAATTTAAGTGATCAATTGGTATACTCTAATAATAATCTAATTTCAGAATACCATCAATCATTTTTATGGAGAGGGACTACCATGGAAACTGGAAACATTTTGTTTCTTTATTATTGATTCAGTCATCATGATCTCATCTAATCACGATCACCAAGTGAGAACTTCTTGAGAATAATTATAAATTATTATGAGACCCTAACATTGGATAGTCCTACATAATCTATGTAAAATAACTTTTAAATTATAGATGTTTAAATATCAACACCATTACGGTATGTATATATCATGAAGAACTCAATTTTTATTTGATATGTTAATTGAAAAGCAATATTTATGTTGGGATTAGCGAACCAACTATTATAAAATATTCATGATAACAACCATAAAACCAACACCACTATATTATAAGAATAAAATAAATACCCAAAGGAAAAAACACAATCAATAATATCCCCCAAAAACAAAAATTCCTCCAAACTCGTCGATCATAAAATCCAAAAATAGAAGATCACTCGAGTCTTGGTCATGTTCAAGAGTACCTCTTTACCACCTACTTAGACTATATTAGGATAAATCTTAATTGAACTAATTTGATATCCAGGTGAAGACAACTCCCGTGAAATGACAATAATAAATTTCATAAATGAATAAAAAAAATATGATAATTGTATAATTCATTGGGTGATGACTCAATATATCTATATGTAAGTCATGTTTTGGCCCTACCACTCTTTACAAAATCAATATAGAGTAGAAAAATTTAAAATCCATTCCTAAAAAAATGATTGGAATCAGTCATAGGATAATCCCTTAAGATTAAATCTCCTTATTTCATTGATACCATTATATGTTGAATATTAATATTACAATAAATCACAAATATAGATCATCCTTTCTTTACAAAAAAATAATCAAAATTCCATTAAAAATATATATTAAATCCCAAATACCAATTTACCAAAGAATCTCACACTTCAAAAATTATATTTTCATAAAACTAAACTTATTTCAAACGAGTTGAAATATATATTTGACACAGTCAAGAAAACACCATTTTTATTAAATCACTTCCAGTAAAAAATAATAAAAAATACCTTCAAAATTTATAGTCAAAAAATATCATCTAGGTAATCCCAAAAATACTAAAAAAATATTTTTAAATTTCCATTTTCATTAAATTATATAAACTCACTAGAACATCATGTTTTTTCCATTATTTCCAAAACACTCCACAATTTCATCATAAAACAAAAATATTTATTCCAATAAACTTTAATTGAAAAAAAAACTCTAAAATATGAACACATATCAAAAAACATTCCAATACTATAATGATATCATCCACTTTAAAACATCCCATAGAATTAAAAAACATTACAATTATAACATTACCCTCATTTTTAAAAAATATTCATTAACTGTTTTTTTTTACTACATGGATGGTTCAATGATTTAACATTACCGTGAAATACCCATTCATTTAAAAAAAATCCCATTTATATTTTAATCCAAAAAAATATAGACAACTTCCTCCAAGAAAGTGAAAATAATTTATAAATCAACTACTAAAAATTGGTTTTAAAATTAGGCTATATTGTAAATTTATTTTCACACACAACAATATCACTCAAAAATAATGATAATCAACCTAAACATGTTATAAACACATGTTTAATCCATATATAAAAATAATAAACATCTATAAAATCCATTAGAAATCAAAATAATTATAAACAATCCACTTGTGGTGTATAATTGTGTATAGTGTAGTTGTGTGGTTGCTCTGATATTATATTGATCCAATATTATCCACTGAGAAAATTTTAGGACCCTATAAAAGAGATCCATATTTTTTCCCAAACCACGTGAGCTAACTATACTATTTTTATTCCTCCTAAATTTCATTCAAAAACACTGAAGAAACACTTAGATTATCTAGTATAGCATAACTGGGATCTAAATATCTTCAAAACAAATATTTCGAAATGAAAATTCTATATAGAAATCCATACAACATAGGAAAATTCATGTCTCACCATTAAATGTAGTGATTAGGAACCAACTCATTACCTACTCCTACGTTTCGGCATCCATAGTCTCTATACTACCAAGATTCGCCCGAATTACAAGGAGGAACTCTTATGCCAATTTTTAATGAATAAAATTGTGTTGACTTGACACATCTCATAACCCATCTATCCATGGGAAAAAACACATTCATGATCACCATAAGTTGGTAAATAATGAGGATATATAAAGAATGATAAGTTTTTCGAATGTTTTCACACCAAGATAATAATAATGATGCAAAAAACTACACCATGCATATAGTATGGTACACCAATTAATTGTAATTACATTCATATGAAATAAAAAAATGTAATAAATAAAAAACAAATACATAGAATAAATAAATATGGAATCAAACAATTCATGATCAGTAGAAATGAATATTTTCATATTTTAATCATATTTTTTTTAAAAAAACATTGTTTTTATTATAAAAAGTATAATTTAGTAATCATATATTCAAAATATTAATGGAAATAAAACCCACTAAAACATCATAAATTAGCTGATATATACTCACACTAAAAATAAAGAAACTATATCCACTGGTTGGACATCTTCATGTGATCCAAAATGACTCACTATATCAAAAATGTCTGTCACGAAATATTATAATGAAATACTGATGGAGATCATAACCTGGTGACCAGTATAAAAACATGATTTTTGTATACCCATGCACACATATGAATGTATAGTGTGAACTAAACAACACCAATAGTATTTCACCAATAACACAATTGGAAAATGAACCTATACCAACAGTCTATAACCAATGGTATAGGCCCCAAAACTATTGGTATAGGCTATACTAATGGTTTGGGTGACTGGGGGCTATCATGGTGTTGGCATAAACATATACAAACAGTTTTGGTAAACTATTTGTATAGGGGTAAATAAGAACAGTTTTGAAACTAGTTGTATATGTTATATATATTACCTATTCCAGTGTTTCATTAACATATACAAACGATCTGTAAAATTTTGGGTATAACTTTGAAAAAATAAGCGGTCACGAGAATCATTCCCTAGACCGCCCCTTTCTTTATCTTGCGCTTAACAACTAATCAAACTTGTTTTTCGGTATATATTTATATTTACTTAAATATATGTAAATAAACCATGGCTATATGTAGAAACCTGTTGGAATAGGTGTTCCCCAAAAAACATTATGTCCTATGAAATTTTCTTTTCTCCACTATATGGTGCGAAAACTATTGCCACGGTTCTGAAAAACTGTGGGTATAGGTCTTCCCAAAACAACCCTATACCCATGGTTTTACAAAAATCATGGGTATATGTCTCAAAAAACAACCCTATATAAATAGTTTCTATAAAACTGTTGATATAGCCCTTAAAAAATAGTATATACCCATGGTTCTTGTAGAACCATGTGTATAGGCACACCTATACAAGTGATTTTGTAAAACTATTGGTATAGGGTCCCATACTACACCTATACCAAGGGGATTTAAAAACTATTGGTATAGGGGCACCCATACCCATGGTTTTTCAAAAACCCGTGGGTATATATCCATTTTCCTCTAGTGTATGTCTATACAATCAATTTTATAACAAATTTCATAAATTATAGATTGATAAAATATTTGAAATACTTTTTCACATGTAAAGTGAAACGAAAAAAATTATCATACTTATATATACTTCTCCCTATAAATAAATGTAAACCCTTTTTAGAAACCTATATATTTTTACTGGAAAATCCTGGTTTTCCCCCATGAAAATACAACTATAATCCTTTGAAATTTCATTCAAACCCCTTTTTAGTTAGAGATGGAATCCATTATTTAAATAGATTATATTCAACAAAAATTATAAATATGGTCTTCCATGTTTTCAAAATAAAACCATACCAATTTCATTATTTAAAAAAATATCATTGAATATCAGTTTTTAAAGTAATTTTAAAAGAAAAACACACAACCAGAGAAGGAATTAAATTTATAATTGCACCAACTTATCCAGGAAGTAGTGTATAAAAAATCAATAATGAAGGTGGTTCAAAAAATACCAAATAGAAATAAAAGGATACCAATAATGTTTGAAATAGAGATCTTCTAAGTAATTCTATTAGAGGAATGAATAATTCCCATGGGTAACTCCTGTAGTCTTAATATGAGATGGTCATGTTCAATGTCAAACAGAAAATGCCTGAATAAAAAATAAAAAATATGGGTATCATAATTTGTGTTCTACTATAATAAAGACACACATTTTCATAAAATATCAACTGATCTAATAAATAAAACTAGAATATAAAACCATTTTGAACTCATATGTTAAAACCTAATAAAGGATCTATCACCATAAAATCTCATTTCATACCTTATTATTCACTTAAAACCAAATTATTCCTCAATGAAAAATTAATCCTTTAAACATGGGTTACACCTTTATGATATATAACCATGGAAAAACCCTTCATTAATCCTAAAATATAATTAATATAGCATTTTATTATTTTTTGAAACCACTTAACAGTTTTTTTGGCTTTGTGTGATTTTAAAAAAATAAATTAATTAATACAGTATTTAAGGTATTAAAAACCATGAAAATAATTTTTTGAACCCCTCAGGGAAATTATATAAACATATATATTGATATGGAATGAATTTAAAAATTACTATAATCTCACGACATCATAAATGAAGCATTTTCGTTAAACACCTTCCTCAATCAAGTTGAAATCACTTTCCTTCAATGCTATTAAATCATAAAAATTTAAGGTATGATTACTTTTGTTTCATGTAACTTTTATGTTAATTTATTTATATTTTATATTGAATCATAGTGGTTAATGAATGAGTATAAAAAATCTTAGAAGAATGTTGTTAGAAAAGAAACATTACGGCTAATATAGAGGCATTGACTAGCTAGTCTAGCACCACCAGCAAGCTGGTGGTCAATATAGGGGATCTATAGTTCTATAGATCCCACCTGCTAATAGATTGATTCTTCCAAATATCTATGTTTTATATGGATTTAGAATCTCCCTTGATGAAAATTATTTAGTCAGTTGGTGGATCACCAAACTAGTCAATGCGGCCCATCGACTCCTAGAAAGACCCCATACGATCCGATCATTATGGGTGTACCCATAATTTTCCACTAACACATATTTTTGTTATCTATGCCATCTAAACAAACCACCATTTGACTAGATATACATATGTATATATTATATTGAAAAATTAGACTTATCATTCTCCTCCTTCTAGTTTCTAAAGTCTAGACCAGTCTATCGTCTACCATTAGGTAAGATTCATCCGCTATAGCCGAAATATTATTCATCCTACGAAATTATCTGTAGTTATAATATTAAAAAAATAGATATATATATCAACATTATGTAATTAATAATTCTATTTTTTATATATTTAAATTTGATAATGAGAGTTGGAGACCCCTCCTTTGATCAATAATCGTTCTTTCATTAACATTGGTTTCCATGTAATAAAATTAATTGATTCAAATCCTATAAATCTATAAAATTCATGATCCTTATTATAGAATAAATTTTATTATTATTTATATTTGAAATATAGATGTAGTGGGTGATAATATTTGGTTTTATTGATGACTCTTTATGGATATAAACATTTTTCATTAACATGCTTCAGGTCGGAAGTCCTTTCCATTTAAGGAAATTTTATATAGTTATTTTACAAGAATGGTCGTGTATGTTTTTTAGACCATGAAAAAAAATTAATTATTGATGTGAAAAGGGGTTAATTTATTTTTATTATATCATTCTATGTTGTTCCTTTTTTTCATTTCATAGAAATTCGAAACATTGCGGCTAGTGTCATGAAAATGACATTCTCAAGGATGACTGTTTTACTCCTTAGAGTGAGAATATTGTAATATAACTATATAAATTTAGATTTATGATGATATTATAGTATTTTTTTGAATATGGAATTAACTTTTATGTTAATTAGATATAAAAAAGTAAGATTTTCGTCAATCATAATGAAGTGAAATTGATCTAATGGTATGAGTTGGTGTGTGATGATCGTTGATGTCACATTATAAGTTAGGGAATGATTTTTGTTTTTTCGGTTTTATAAGTGGGATATTGGAAAGTTAATCTGATGGGGATTTATCATGTTACATAGGAATTATTTTATACTCAACCTTTTCCAATTTGGAATACCATTCTGTGTAGACAACAACCTTGCATCTATGTCTGGATGGATGAACCGAGTGCTTACAATATAGTGGTGGGTGTGGTTAGATCTTAATGGTGAGAAAGTATGGTTTTGTTATAGTTGAACAAAGACTATAGATAAGATACTTAGTGGCCTAGTAAATATGTGACATCTCCACATAAATTGATTCATATGAATACCTATTGTGACTACTCTTATGGAGTGGATCCGATACATGTACATACAAGGTTATTGGTGGATTTAGTAGTGTACAATAATTCTATACATGATTTAAATTTTGGTTTCTTATTGATTTACAATATTTCTCGTGCTATAAAAATAGTTATACAGTTGTTCATTATGTTACAGATGCTTTTGTGGTGTTCCAATGGGTTTACACTCACACCCGACATGGGAATCTCGTTGGGTGTGAAAATTTCATAGTCATGGATCTAGGTAAGGGAAATGAATCTATATTAGGGAGTTGAGTGAGTTTATTCTGGAGAATTTAGGATATGTTGTAATGGACTTCAGACTCTTTATTTAGTGTTTTATTTATTTTCATTTAGTTGACACACCATCATTATTCTACCACATTGAGGGTATTTTATTTAGTATTCTTGTATGCCTGACATGAAATTTATTATTACATGATAGTATAGTTTTAGTTTATATTATGTTATTCTTGGATATATATTAATTATTGTTATGATTATGGTGAATGGGAATTTATGTTGAGGGTATAGTATCTGTATTTCTTTATTCAGAACCTCATTGGTAGTTGACAACCTCTAAAATAAGAGGAGGATCACAAGTTTTCACGATGCAATATGGATCTGATCTAGTGATCTGAGATTTGGAATTAAAAAATGGTATCAGATAGATTTTACAATAATTTTTTATTTTTTTCTATGGATTGGAACATGATATAAAGGAGTTACGTTATATTGGAATTGAGTAGGGGTGGTTAATGTGTGCATACCCAATACATTTGTAATAAACCTATCAAATAATGATGATGGGGGTGTAGTTATAGTGGTGGGTTTACAATTTTGGGTGGATCATGTGTATATTTATATGTTATAGTTTATTGGATCTATGTGCGTTCATGTATCACCACTAGGCACATCGGCTAGTATTTCATATTCACTTACTCTATGCTATGCATGTTTTTTATTTAGTAAAATGTCTCATTTTTTTATTTTTTATTTTTTGATATACCATTATTAAATTTGGAAAATATTTACATAGGAATTCTTATTTTTATACATATACATATAATTGTGACTAGTGTGTAGGTGTGGATGACAAGGCACAAACATTGGGTAGTACTAGGAGGTTTATTCCTTCTCCTAAAATATTTTTTCATATATAAATCCATTGTGGATGCATATAAAATACTAGGGATGATATAATATGAAAAAAATTATAGGTTCTCTATGTGTACATTTGTAATTTTAGATATGACACCAAAAATATTCTTTTTTGGGGATACCTGGAATATAATTCCATAATGATCCTACAAGGGAAGAAACCATTGTTCCACAACCTGAGTTATAGGGGTATGTAGTTGACCATTCTCACGTTCTTTCTCCAGTGGTTCAAGAGGGGGAACTAGTCTATCTTAGGTCCTCACATATTGATACTATTAGAGGAGAAGAAATTATTAGGGTAATTGTAGATTGTGGTTTAGTATGTCCAATTTGCAAATCCCTTGTCCAATTAGGGAATTAGAGGCCCATAGAATGTTGTGGAATGGATAAATTCACTAAGAGTACCTTATATATAACATCCCATGTCCCACACTCCAGCATTCTATACTGAAATCCATAACATAACATTTTTGGGAATGCTTTTGATAACTATGACACAAATGTTTACATAAAAACCATAATATATTAAATGGAAAACATTTATAACTTACATTCTATAGGACCTTTTAGGTTTATAGTTTTAGAAAATTATGAAAAACATGAATTTAAAAAAATATGTAATAAAATAAAAAAAATTCTATTTAACCATTATTTTTTAATTTCACATTATTTCATCAACATCGTCCTTGGAAAATCATTTTTAAACATAAATAGTTTTATCTATTTCATTATAACATAGGTGTAAGGAAACATAATAAGGATGATATTAGATGCTCAATAGGGGTACACATAAGCATTAAAAATGAAATGTTGTCAACGAAAATAAGAGTGCATAAGGGTATGATGACATAATCAAAGTGAATGAGTTAAAAAAATGAGTATTCATACCCATCTATACATGGATCATCAAATATTACAACATGTAATAAATAATTAAAAAAATGGGAAATTCATAAGAATCAATAATCATATACCATGTGACATCAATTTTTATCATATGAAACATCATTAACATAAATAATATATAGATAAAAAATATTAGTATCATGGAACAATATCTCATTGAACACTTATAGAACTATTACATAACCCTTACAAATTATAACAACTATTTGGACAACATCTTATACAATCATTACACAATGAATTATAGAGATAGAATAGGGGCACACTATTTTTTAAAAAATATATCGATCTCACCCGATGTTGTTTGGGTTCACCTATAATTTTTAATGTCCCAAAACTAAATAATTAATAAAAAACATATAGAAATCATTTCATCATAACTCAATTTAAAAAAAATTATTCTTTTTGGAACATTATTAACCCATGTAAAGGGAAAAGGTTCCATAAAAATCTCTTTGAAACAAGTTTAACCCATGGAAAATAAATGGGTTACATAACAATCTCATTATAGCATGATTATCCAATATAAAAGAAATAGGTCCCATAACAATCTATTTAGAACATGATTATCTCATGGAAAATAAATTGGTTCAATGAAAATATCATTGAAACATGAATAACCCATGTAAAATAAATTTTTTAAATAAAAATATCTTTTAATCATGATTAACCCATGGAAAAATAAATATGTTATATAACAATCTATATAGGACATGATTAACACTTGAAAAATAAATGGGTTGAATAACCATATCATTGAAACGATCATGATACATCAAAAGATATATTTAGGATAGTATTAATAGAAAATATCACATGTAGATGATATGTAAAAATAAGGGGTGTTGATGTTTATGAATGTAAACTCCCTTAAAACATCATTAGAATTTGTTTTTAGGAAAATAATCTTTAATCATTCGAAAGTGTCCCTTACCACTTTCAAAATTTTGAATTATAATCCCCTTCAAAGAATAACATTACACGAGACTCATAATATCATGAGAATAAATATATTCATGATATAAAATTTTAATGTATAAAAATATACACCTCATAAAATATGATATGTGTATAACATAACAAATTTCTTAAAGAGGGAAAATTTCGACAAGAGACGATTACCACTTTGGTAACATTGAAATCATAAACCCCATGAATGAGATATAATCAAATGAATATGTAAATACAAACAAAGTCAATTATATGAATCATAAAATACACTCATGGACAATATATAAATAAAAAACAAAAATATTTGCTTAATATGACATAAGTATCGTGGAAAATAAAAGTGAAACTAGAAATACCCACACAAATGGGGTAAAATTTTAATCGAAAGACCCAATAATAATAATAATAATAATAAAATGAAACATTTTAATACTAGTAATAGAAATTAATTAATGATATAATATATAAAAGGGGATTATATACATAAAATATAATAAGTAAGTGAAAAGTATGGCATTTATCCCACAAATGTAAAAAGTGAGATTAAACTCCCTTATCATGAGACCCATTTATCTTTATTGTCCTCTACCCTCCTGAGAAATAAAAATAAATTAAATATATTCTTTCTTCAAAAAAAATTCCAATTTTATTATTAATTTCATTTCACAAAAATTAGGTTATATACAATTTCATAATCAATAATGTTTAAGTCGGAGTTTTTGACTATGCTCGGTTTTTGTGTCAAAACTGAATTTGACATGTCAACTATAGTCAGTGAGGCCATTATTCAAAAATAAAGAAAAAATTTTAAATTAAATAATTATAAATTTTTTAAATCATTTATTATTTTAAAATATTACAAGAAATATTTATGAAAAAATAAACTAACATTACAATCATGGCGTTGATATAGTGTATGTACACATGAGTAACATTCCCATTTTTAAATGATCTTTATGGAAAAAAGGTATGTGACATTTATATTTTGCAAATGAATATTAAATAAAAAATACCTTATTATTTAATTATATATACTTATATATATCTTTATTTATATGTGGTTTTTAAAATTGAAGAATCACATCTCTTTGTGGAGGTGGTAGTCCACACATCCACAAACAACATTATAAGTTTTTCAATGTGTGAAATGGAATGAATAAAATGACATGTTATATTTCTACATATATGAATATTAAATTATTATCATTAATATTTCATTTATATAATTTTTTTAATCCCATCTTTAATACATTTCATGTTCTATGTGAACATATAACTTTGTTTTGATGCGGTAGTTGTCCACGCATCCACAAACGATGTTATCATATTCCCATGAAATATATATCATAAAGGTATTTATTATATACTTACTAAAAAAGTATGAATAAATTATAAATTTCATATATTTCATATATTTCATATAAAAATATTATTTAAATCAGAATTACTAGCAGTAAAAGGTGGTAACGGAATAATGAATGACATTGTTTCGTGAGGTGATTATTCTCCGTACACAATAATAGTGATTTTGTTACCCATTTCAGGGAAGTGTGTATAATAGTAGGTAAATACATTAAAATGAAAAAAATATATGTATATTTCCTATACTAAATTTATTAAATAATAATTTAATGTGTGGAGGATGAAATAAAACAAAAGTCCTCATTGAATAATGTTTCCTCTTCTTTGGGTAAATCTGTTTGGTTTGCGCTAAAGGACATGGATGATTTGATTTATAAAAAAGGGTAGGAATGTAGGATGTGATAACTAATGTTGGTTGTTCATATTTTCATGGTTTGGATGGGATAAATGATATAGATGTGTGAAGATAGGGGATAATTGGTGCAATTTTATAACCGGGGGACAGTACACACATGGATTTATTGAAAGGGATTTTGTTCTCCACATGTTTTTATTATTTCCCAAGGGTCCAAAGTGTAATATTATGTAACCATAGAGGTTTATTAATCTATATATGGTCATAAAAAAAATTACTTATTTAGCTTCATTTTTACACCTTATATTCTATGTTTAATCATTAAGTATCCATATTTTACCTTAATCACTATAATTAATTTTAATTTGTTTTAGTAATATTTTTTTAAAAAAATAAGTTGGAATTTAAAGATATTACAAATTATTTTTTTAGAAATATGGAATTAATTTTTCCAAATTTTTATCATAGAAGAGACATAAATTAATTTAAAATTAATCTGACATATGTGATGAGTCATCTTTTTTAAATGATAAAAATGTTCAAAAGTTTGAAATGTTTTTATTTTTACTTTCAATGGGAATTTTATTACAATGAATTAAAATGGATTTATTTATGTAAAATTTATCTAATTATACCTTAAAATAAATTTAAATTATAATTTATCTACATAAATAAATGATAAAAAATGACGTTTTCAATTAAAATTCGATATTAGTCATTAATCATTAAAATATGAAAGTTGTTTAAAAAATAATAAAAAATAAAACCATGTAAATGTTGATGTTATTAATTCAAAAATTTAGTTTATCTTATCTAATAAAAATTTTAATAGTGTCAAATTTTATTTTAAAAATAATTTCTCCATTTCCTTGCATAAAAATCTTCTTTAAGAAAAATACAACCTTTTACGCTTACATGAGATTTATTCACATCTTTATCGTATAAAACTTATTGGATGAATGTAAAAAATTTGATTAAATATATAATATTTAGGTATTTCACTAATATTATAAATTAATTGTAACTTATTTTATTTGTTACGATAAAATGCTTTTAGAAGCACTAAAATAGTTTTGTTATAAAAACATTTCATTTTTATTCAATTTATTTTTTATTCATGTCTAACTAATTTGTATCCAATGAATTCAAACATATATTCTTATATTTATTTAATCATATTTTTTACCTCAAATTTAATGTCTAGGTTACATCTTATTATATTAATGAATAATATTTTAATAATGTATTTTTGTTCGGTAAAACCCGATCATGAGTGTAACACAAGTAATCGGAGAAAATAGTTTTATGTTTAATAGAAGATAAACATGGTTTTGTGTATAATATAAGATAAACTATAAACTGTATCTAACCCAATATTTCAAGGAATTATAATTAAATTTATATAATATTTTTCTTCAAATTTTGGGAAGTTACATCCTACAACCTTAAAATAACCTTTTCCCATGATATTTTTCTTGGTTATCAAAGGATTTTTAGATTTATTTTATTATAACCCATATCATATAAATGAATTAAATAAAATACACATTAAAAATGAAAATTTGGAAACATAATAGTCTCCTAATGTTTCACAAAACTAGGTTTATACATTAAAGAACATAGGCGCAGTGTTAAAATATTTATTTATAAGGAAAAGCTAATACCCATTGACTAATGAAGGGTAATACAGTAAGTGGTCTGAGGAAGAAAATAAAAACAGAACCAAAAACCTAATAGGTGTGGAAATGGTAATTGAAATCTTCTAAAAATATGCTAATAGGATAAAATTTTATTTAATAACCTTTTCCTAAATTTGATGGATTTATATTAACATTGAAAATGAAAACATAATTAAATATACTTACTTGACATGTGAATTTCATACTTTAACCAATTTTTACCAAAATGTCATCTTTTTCTCTAAACAAAGACTGTTAAAGCTGATTTTTTAATTTTATAAGCATTAAACTAATCTTTTAAAGACCACATAACCATAAAATAGATATTCAAGATATTCCACAACTCTATATACATTAACCAAGTCCAACTTGGGTATCACATTGTGAGATAATTTAGAAACGGTTAATCCTTTATGAAATAATCTTTGTAATTAAATAGTAATACCCAATGATGAAAATTACTCATTCTATAACCCTATATACCAACTGAACTCAATAAATTCATAAATAAAGTGTTTTTTAACATCAAATGATTTCTCATACCTTCATATATCAGGCCCAAAAATATGTGGATCTTTATTTGAGATAACATTATTCACATGGTCAATAAATCACTTCTCTATAATGGCGTTATCACTATGATAATATTTATGTTCTCATAATTACCTCAATATCCAAGATCATATAAAACTTAGAGGATATAATTAACGTAAAACTTATTTCCAAAAAATTTAAATGAAGAATAACAATAAAATAGTGTTTCACATATACTTCCACACTAATTTAATGTATCATAAAGTTTCATTAATAATCCAAATTATTTTACTACTTACAACCCTTAAATAAGGTGTCGATGAATCTGAAATTTTGATAATACTTAGACATACATACCTATGATGATCTTATAAAATCTTAAGGTAACCTATCATGAAATCCATGAAATTTTTTAAGCTATAAATACTAAATGCTGATAATAATGGTAATAGTCTAAGATCCATACTCCCAGATCCTATTCTGAAATCCATAACATTACATTTTTGGCGATGCTGATAATAACTATGACCCAATGTTTTCTATAAAGTCCTTACAACATTTAAAGGAAATCATTAATAACTTAAATTATATATGAACATTTATGTTTAGAGTTTTAGATAATTAGGACAAACTCCAACATAAAAAATTCAAAATTCATCAAATGAACATTTCAACCATTTATCCCAGATTTTTTTATTTCACATTTGGTTATCACCGTAATCCATGTAAAATCCTTTATACACCTAAATCATTCAAGATATTTAATTATAATTTAGTGGAATATATAGCATAATAAGTGTGGGTTCATATCCTTTGTAATGGTAATCAAAATCATTAACAGTTAAATGTCATTAATGTGGATAAAAGTACATAAGGGTATGATGAAATAATCAAAGTGCATGTGTATAACATATGAGTATTAATACCCATCAATACCAGGATTAGAAAAAATGAAATTAAGAAATAATGAATTAACAGAATATAATGTTATAAGAACCAATAATCATATTCTATATGACATCAATCTTTATCGAATGAAATATTTTAATAAAATATCTAGAATAGATAAAACATATTAGTTTCTATGAACATCATCTCATTAAACCCTTATAGAACCTGTAAATAACCCTTGAAGAACTATTAAAAATTTGAATAACCATACATAATACTTTCAAAATATTAATTACCAAATTCATTGGAGAGATATAATGGTGATCCCCCTTCTATAATCTATATTTTTCTCAACCGATGATATCTTAGAGAACCAATTATTTATAATAACTAAGAACCAAATAATTAGTAATGCACATAGATATGTAATTTAATATTATCAAATTTGAAACAAAATATATTCTTTTTAGAAAATGATTAACTAATGGGAAGGAAATGGGTTCCTTATAAATATTTTTGAAATATTTTTTATACACAGAAAATAAATGGGTTCCATAATAATATTTTAAAGTAGGAGTTTTGTGTTGAAAATAAATGGGTTCCATAACGGCCTCTTTATAATATGTTTAAACTTTGGAAAATTCATAAGTTAAAAAAAATCCATTTGAAAATTTATTAACCCATGGAAAATAAATGCGTTCAATATAAATATTTTTGTAAAATTATTAACCCATTAAAATTAATGGGGTTCTATAACAGTCTATTTTGAACATGAATACACCACAGAAAACAATTTTATTCAATAAATATATATTTAAAAAAATTATAATCCATACAATGAAACAATGAAAATGACATAAATAAAAAAAATTTCCCAGTGTAGTACAAGTAACAATTAGGTTTGTTGACTTTCATGGATAGAAATTACTATAAAATATCATTAGATACATTCTTGAGGAAAATAATCATTAAACATTCCAATGTGTCAAAAAAACATTGAAACATTTTTATTATAATCCCCATGATTCAATTAAATTAAATGAAAATTATAATATCATGAGAATATGTATATTCATGATATAACATGTAAAAGTATAAGTGTATAAACATCATAAAAGAATATATATTTATAATGTAAAAAACATCTTATAGATGTAATATTTTGACAAAAGTCCATTACCGTTTTAGTTACATTGAAACCATGAAACCCATGAAATAGAGATCGTGAAATGCATATCAAAATTCCAATAAATTAAATTATATGAATCATAATATAAATTCATTGAAAAAATATACATCACCCAATAAAAAAATGTGGTGAATATGGCACAAGTCTCATGGAAATAAATGTGAGACTGGAATTCCACTTACAACTATCGTAAAATCTGAATCAGAAAAGCCAAAATTAATAATCATAAAATGAAAAATTAAAATACCACAAATATAAAAGAATTTATGAAATAATATATATATATAATTGAGGTATATAAACCTCATAATATATGTAATTAGTTAATATGACATTTGTCTCGCATATGTAAAAAGTTAGATGAAAATCTATTACCTTGAGTCTGATTTGTCAGGTGTATCCACTATATTCTAGAATAATATACGTATTTTAATAATTTTTATTATTTAGAAATATTCAAAATATTATTACTAATTTTATTCCTTTTATGAACATGTTACATAAAATTACATAATCAATAAGTTTTAAGTGATATGTTTTGATCATATTCGATTTATGTGTAAAAAATGAATTTTATAGGATGACTATAGTCTGTGAGGACATTATTTAAAAATATTTAGAATAATAAAAATTACCTAATTATCAAATATGAACATTAATTAGACATTAAATATCATATATGAAATATGGTATTGAAAAAAATAAATCAATGTTATGGTCTTAGAGATAGTGGGGCACACATACACATGAGTTACATTCCTATTTTTAGTGATCATTAAGAAAATAACGTGTGTAATATTTATATTTATAGAGTTCTAGTTATATCAAAAATAAAATTTTATATAGTTATATATATATATATTTCTTTTTATGTGGTGATGAAAAATAAAGAGTCACTTCGCTTCATGGAGTCGGTAGTCCACCCATCCATGAACAACATTATCACTTTTCAATGTGTGGAATGGAAAGAAGAAAATGATAAGTTATATTTTTAGATATATATTTATGTCATGAATGTAACTCCCCGACCCTAGAAGCCTAGATCCAGTGCATTATATTAATTCATTGCTAATCTTATAAGGAATCATATCACGAAAGACCGACCATTTTAGTAGTCATGGAAAATAGATTACATAAATGAATGTAACATTACAATTTCTTAAATAAAACACAACATTAATTATCATTTGAGAATGCCATTATACCCCTAAAATAACCCTATAGGTCTATCATAATATACTTATTCCCATCCTATGAAAATGAAAATATAATAAATGGGTGAGCTCAGACGCTTTGTAAGGATAACAATATAAAAGAAACTATCATAAATAAGCATAAAAATATAAGACAATGTATAAGACTAAAAAAAATCCTTTTTGAACATAAACATTAGCAAAATATGGAAAATATAAATCAAATAATTCCATTTACTTATTCAAATGGATATTATACTATTCGTATAATCACATGTAATATCAATAGCTAATTTCATAATGATTGAATGCATAATTCCATACATCATAACCACATAGTGAAGGCCTCATGCCAAGACTACAAATAAGATTTTTTTCATGGACTTGTGCCAAGACACTAGTTTGTATCATTAGACCTACTGATGCATCGAGGACCTATAGTGGGAGACACCCATCACTTACTAGGTCCAATACATTCATTATATTAAAAGGATGAAACATAACATAAACATTTGTATTAAAACTATCATATTAAATGTTAATACATTAACCATAAACCATGAATGGTATAAAATAGAACATCCATAGTCAAACATATCATAACTCATTCAATACAATGTGGAAGATTGTATTATAATAACTCAACCTCAATAAAGAATAATATCAATTAAAGGATGTTGACATAGTTGAAAATTGATCACTAAAACTCTAAGAGAGAAATATACCTTTTTGTGAAATTATTTAAAAGTCACGAATTTATAAAGGCAGTCATTTAAAATATATTTTTGAATAAAATTCTCCCATACCACTTTCAAAATTTTGAAAGGAATTATCATTTTAAAACAATTATTTCCATATAAATAAATACATATATTCATTTTTAAACCATGGACATTAATTAAAATGAATTAGAAAAATAAATCATTAAAACATTTAAAATGTTGGTCTTGATAAAGAGTCCATTCCAAAAAACCTTAAAATATTAATTCTGAATACATTTTTATAAAACATGGACATGATTGATAAAAATCTTCTAGTAATATTTACGCATATACAATCTCAGATAATAATGAGATTGAGGAATTAACCCATACCATGTACTTTATTTTGGTCGAGGGTACAGTGAACCTCCTGTATAATGACAATAGTATGTTATTAAATTATAAAAAAAACTATATTCATATTTTTGATATAATACATGATTCATTTGGTACTTTATACAACCCATTTTATAATAATTTCTATGTTAAAATAACATTTCGGATAATAATCTCTTTCTTTATCATATGTGTTTTAACTTGTTATTCTTGATCGTATCACTTATATAATGATTTAATTTCTTCCAGAATATAAATCATTATTTATGTATCATGTATATTCTGAATATATTTATGTATAACGGATAGATATATGAAATGTAAAACATTGTTTATGGAGACGTTAGGGTGTACGCACACATAAAACGATGTTTCCCTTTTCATATTGTATTGAACATAAGTAAGTGAATGAGATATATGTAAATACATACATATATTCATAGATATATATATATCCAGTAGCATTATTATTTCATATATTACGTACATATCAATAATATATATTTTTATAATATTCGTTGAATGGTGAATGTGGAAATAAATCTAATCGCATCGTGGAGACGGTAAGCCGAACACACGCACGAGTGATGATATAATTCTATTGATGGTGAAATAGTATGTAATGGGATGGTTTATTATATATAAAGAATCATTAAAATTTTATATTTATTATTTACATCAATTATACTAATTATTATACCCATCCAAATAATGAAGTGTTAAATAACAAACTACACCACGATGTGGATACAATAAGTCATACGTACGCATGTATAGTGAATTTTTCATTCATATGATGGATAGAATAAGGAATATGGGTGGACCATATTTATAATAACATATATTTTTTAGAAGTTACTGTATTTATTATTTTAGAAGGAAAAAACAAAGAAATAGGAAGTGGAAGAAGAAAAGAACTTTGAATGAGGTGATGAAATAATTACCTCTTCTTCGGGTTATTCCTTTTGATTTGAACAAAAGGGCTTTTAAAGTTGGATTTAAAATGAAAGTAAGGAATCTAGAATGAATTAAGGGTAGTTTTTAGGAGATTTTAGTAGGGATTGGCTGAGCCGAATGGCTTTGGAGGTGTGAATTTAAGAGAAGGGGAAGTAACCTTTTATAAGAACGGTTTGGGTCATTTTAGGAAAAGTTTGAAATATTATTTTCTTATAAAATCATTTTTTTTATAATGGCTCCAAATGAAGTTATTTCGAGCCTACAGTAATTATGTGTTAATATCCTCCCAAAAAATTGGTTTTAGACAAATTTAAGTCACCATATTTACCTTATCATTTAGATTTAACTCGTGGTTAAATAGTTTAACATTTACCATGTCTCCTTTTATTTATATACTATATGTTTAATAAACATACTATAAAATGTCCATAAAGACTTAAGTAGTTCATTAATTAAATATCTATCATTATATAAGTCCTTTGGCTAAACCATAGATTTATAGGAATATTATATCAATTAATAATATAGTATTTATTTTAAAAACTCATTTATGTCAATTTTGACACGATTTAGTATATTGTTTTTGTGAAGGTCATAACAAGTTGATTACTTCAAAAAAATACATTACATAAAACCTTTCATATCATATTCACCTAGACAATTTGTGGCAGGCATCAAAAGTTCCAATATAAATTTATTTTGATATTTATAAAATTATTTATTTTAATCATTCATTAATTAGATAATTACTTCATCATCATTGTGTCATAAATAAATTTAATTTTTTAATTTCTAAAAATTATTAATAAAATACCTTGATGTAGGAAATATTTTTAACTTTTTAATGAATATTAATAGTTGAATTTATCTTTTGTGTAACCCTATATTAAAAATGGTTTAGTTATTAAACATTAAATTTAACACTTTTAACTCATCTTTAAATATATTATAATAAATGTCATAATCTGACCCAAATGGATCAAAAGGATCTTATTTTTTTCATAATATTTATTTTTGTTGAATCAAAATTATCCAATAGAAATAGGACATGTGTTGGGGTAATTTTAATATTATATTTACCTTTAATTACCTTATTTTACTTTTAATTGTGGTAAATAAAATTCAAAAGTTACGATTCACCAAAAATTATTTTCATCCTATTGAACCACATTTTTCATAATGATGTCAAATATGTCTCTCAAATATTTGAGATTCAATTTATAGAAGTGGTAAAATTACGTTTTATGTTAATTTTCAAATGTGCCTAGAAGGTAGGTAAAAAGAGGTTAAAATGGTTCAATAAAATATTATATATCTAATATTATTATAAAATGACTGCAATGACATAAATTGTACTATTATATGTATTATTTATCTATTTTAATATAAATTTTTAATTAAAAACAATTATTTAAATGAAACAATAAGTTTTATGTACAATGCAGTATTTTTCACTATTCATCGAAAATTGAATGTTTTCATAAAATTACCAAAAATTTACACCAATCTAATTTTTATATTCTGAATTCAAAAATTGTGTCTATTTTTTCACATTCAAAACATAGAAGTTTCATTAATTAATTTAAAATTAAATCTTGTTGTCAAAACCATAAATCGGGTTTTTGATAAGCAAAAACTATCAAAAGATTGATATATGTTTATGTCCAATTAAAATATAAAATTATTTCCAATTTTCAAAATTATATTAAAATATAAAAATATAATATAAATATACTTCAAAACCATTCAAATGTATAATTTAATATTATAAATTATTTTGATTAAAAAAGTCGTTTTCAATTAAAATTTGTATTTTTAACTATTAATCAAAATATGAAAGTTTTCAGAAAAACACCAAAAATTTATCCAAACTAAATTTTTATGTCCTTATTCTAAATAAAAAGTTTATTTTTTCAAATTTAATATATAAAATTTTCAAGTATTGAATTTAAAAAGGTTTCTCCATTAAAATGTGGTTAAATTGCCTTTTTTAGAATTCTTCTTTTATCTGGAAAATTTAATTTGTTCTTATATTATGTCTAAGAAACATACAATATGGATTTTAAACTTATATTATGTATATAAAATTCTAAATTTAGTTAATAATATTCATAATCTCTTTTTGAACAGCTAGTTTGCTACGTCATGGTGCGCTCGAACTCGGTGTTGCGTGTGGCGCAAGCTAATGAATTATTTTAAAGAGATAACGTATTATGAAATCTTGGGGTGTTATATTATCACCTCCTTCAATAAATTTTGTCCTCACAATTTGAATATGTTTTTAGAATTTAAAAATGTGAAAATAGAACATACCTTGGTGGAAAACCCACATTAGAAATAGGGTTACTAAAATTTCTTCTTAATTAGAGGGAAATGAAATGAAAATGTCACCTCCAATTTAGGGTTTCGAATAGGAGAACATTGGTGGAAATTTTAGACACATAATTGGAAGGAAAATGTAAATATTTATAGAGAGTGATTGAGGTCATAAATCACAAACAAGTGAAGTATAAATGGAAAATTGAGGCCCTCAAATCCATAAATATATGATGATTTAAAATTTCATCGGTTCAACAAAACATAAGGTATTATGATGACACATATTTGGTTTTATGTTCCCTTACCTAATTTTTATGAATTATTTTCTTAATAGAATAACAAAAAAATACTTGATATGTAGAGTTCCATCCTTTAACTAATTTCTACAACAAACTCATCATTCACTTCAAAAGATAATAGAACTCAAAAATATTATATTTATCTTAATCATAAGGGGTTTAAATAATGAATTTATAATTCATCTATCAAGTCATTTAAAAAACTTACATTATACAAACCAGGACATCAATTAGGTCAGTGGTAGGTGATACACCCATGTTGCCCTTCGGTTGTGGGTTCAAGTCTCACGGCCTTTCCGGACATGACGGGTTGTCACCTGGCCTTTGGGTTGGCCTTTTTATAAAAATTTAAAAAATAATCTTTAGAAATGTTTTATCCTTAAATAGTAGTATCGAATGAAAATCTTAATACATTCCTATCTTTAGACTAATCCAAAATAATAATGTCCAAACTCATGGTCCAAAAATGTATAAGGAAGGTCAACATGACATAATGAAGATCTCTATTTTCCACATAATAACATGTGAGGACATTCATCATGTATTATCTTAAAACATGGTACCACCCTGAATTACCATACAACCTTATTGATTACATTCATGCTATATTATTCCTTATAAAATACTAGATATATTCCTTATTACCAAAAATTTGGAATACTTCAACAATGATGGAATAAAAAAAACCATTAATCAGTTCGATGATAGTCAAGAATATCTAATATAATTTAAACAAATAAACAATATATTATTCTAAAATCACTACCTCTGTATCAGTACCATATTAAGGTTTATCTTTCATTCAACCATGTATTTTTCAAAAAGTTTAACTTTTTATTGATTCACTTTTCTTAGTACCATATAATCTCAAATCCTTATTGAAATAGTACTACGGTACAATCCTTATTTATTTCCATAATTAATATTACTAGTACATCATTGAAACAACACTCAAATTAAATAATTCATTAATAAAAAAATAACAACACTAATTATTCATCTTCATCTGTATTATTATCATAACATGATTGTAATACAATAGAATCACTTGGGGTATACTTCGATGATTTGGACATTGAATTGCGTAGTGTCCCAACTCCTTGCTGATGAAGCATTGTAGATTAGAAACCTTTTTCCTATCCATAAAATCATGTAATTGGTTTCCTTTTTCTACAAACTTATAATAAACTACCATTCACTTCAATAATTTACCATGTTGATTCTTTCCACAGTTATCACATATGAGAAAAAACTTTCTTTCCCTTCTTTCCATTATCCATCGTTCTATCTATCATAATTTTCTTCTCTGACTTCCCTTCAAAAGAATATAACTCATAGAATTTTTTACTTATCCTATTAATGCATGATACTATTTATTCAAGGGATGAGAATATGTGGAAGACTATTTCCCTTATAAATGTTGTCTTAAAACCATGAAAGATATGATCCTCCTTACTATATGGATCATGCATATTGCTAGAGATCTCATTACTTCTACTGGGCACCATTTCTAAACAATGGCATACACTAGGATAGTTTATGAATCGAAATGCATAATTCCAAACTTGTAAAATACCTAACATAAATTGAAATGTTTATGCAGGTAATCCATAATCATAAAAATGTTTTCTTTGAGGAAGTATTTACTCATAAATCCATCATAATGGTTTGTATAGAAAATGTGAATTATTCTAAGCATATCCTCAGGGAGTGTCATAACCAAGAGTACATCAAGGCCTATAGTCATTCTCCAGTTCCTATTTGAGTCTATCTCAATGTGGTGTTTTCAGGTTTCACCACTAGATACATATGTGCCAGATCCTCCTCTACCTGCTCGTATCTAGAAAAAGTTGTATTTCAGGGAAAACTCACATAATATCTAATTACCAAAACTCTTGGATGTTCTTCTATACGAATCATCAAAGCCTATCTTAGGTTAATGTTTTCTAATCAAAGATTATATAAATCTATTTTCAAGGTTGTTGTTAAACTTCCTATGATACCAACGGTAATGCCCCGACCCAAGAAGCTCGGATCCGGTACATTATTTTAATACATTGACATGATTACAAGGAATCATGTCTCGATGGACTGATCAGTTTAGCAGTCTTGGAAAATAGATTACATATATGAATGTTACATTATAATTTCTAAAATAAAACACTAAATATATAATATTTTGAGAATTCCATTATTCCCCTAGGTTAACCCTATTGGTCAATCATAATATACTTCTTCACATCCTGGGAAAATGAAAACATAACAAAGGGGTGAGCTCAGATGCACTGTAAGGATAAAAATATAGTAGAAACTATCATAAATAATCATATACATTTAAGGAAATGTATATGACTAAAACACAAGACTTTTTAATATTAAACTTCAGCATAATCAAGATAAGATAAATCATATAATGCTATTTATTTTTTCACATGGATATTCTATTAGTCGAATAATTACATTTAATATCCATAACTAATTTCATAATGAGGGAAGGCATAATGCCAAACATCATAACCACATAGTCAAGGCTTCATGACAAGACTACAAATAAGATTTTGTTAAGGCCTTCTTCTAAGACACTAGTTTGTCTCATGAGACCTACCGATGCATCAAAGAGCTATAGCGGGCTCCACCCGTCACTTACTATCTCCAATTAATTCTTCATATGAAAAGGATGAAATATAACAAAATCATTCATTTTAAATCTAGCATATAAAATATCAATACATTATCCATAAATAATGAATGGTATAAAAACATCACATCCACAGTCAAACATATCATAACTCATTCAATACAATATGGAATATTGTGTTATAATAAATAAACCTCAATCAAGAATAATATCTATTAAAGGATGTTGACATAGTTGAAAATGATCAGTAAAACTCTTTGAGAGAAATATCCCTTTTTGTGAAATTATTTCATAGTTAAACATTTATAAAGAAAGAAATTTAAAATATATTTTTGAATAAAAGTGTCACATACCACTTAAAAAATTTTAAAAGGAATTAACATTTTAAACCCATCATGTCTATATAAATAAATCCATAAAATCATTTTTAAAACATAGACATTAATTAAAAAGATTTAGAAAAATAAATCATTAAAATATTTAAAATGATGATCTTGATAAAGATTCCATTCCAAAAAACCTTAAAATATTCATATTGAATACATTTTTATGAAAAATAGACATGGATGATAAAAATGTCCCAGTAGTACTTACACATAAACAATCTCATATAATAATGAGATTGAGGAATTTACCTTTACCTTATATTTTATTTCCATTGAGGGTATGTTTAACCTATTGTATAATGACCATAGTATGTTATTAAATTATACCATAACAATATTCATATTTATGATCTCATACATTAATCATTGGGGACTTTATACTACACATTTAATAATAATTTCTACATTAAAAAACATTTTGGGTTATAATCGCTTTCTTTATCGTACGTTTTTTAACTTGTTATTATTGATCATATCACTTATATCATGATTTAATTTCTTCCAGAATTTGAAACATTATTTATGAGTCATATATATTCAGAATATAATTATGTATAACAGATAGATATATGAAATGGAAAACATAGTTTATGGAGACGGTATGTTGTATGTATGCATAAATGTTGTTTAGATTTTCATATAGTATTGAACAGAAGTAAGTGAATGAGATATATGTAAATATATATATATATATATATATATATATATTTCCAGTAGCATTATTTTTTCATATATTACATACTTATTAATAATATATATTTTTATATTCATCGTTGAATGTTGAACGTGGAAATAAATCTTATCGCGTCATGGAGACGATAAGCCGTACGTACGCACGAGCGATATTATGATTCTATTGATGGTGAAATAGTACATAATTGGATGGTATATTATATATAAATAATCATAAAAAATTTAATTTAATTATTTAAATTAATTATACACATTATTATACCCATGCAAATAATGAAGTGTTGAATAACAAACTACACCATGATGTAGAGACAGTAAGTCGTACGTACACACGTATGGTGAATTTTTCATTCATGGGATGTATAAAATAATGAATATGGTTGTAACATATTTATAATAACATATCAGTATATATAAGGTACTGGATTTATTATTTTAGTATAAACAAAACAAAGCAAGAGGAAGTTGAAGAAGAAAAGAACATTGAAATAGGAGAGGAAATAATTACCTCTTATTCAGATTCTTCCTTTTGATTTGAACAAAAGGGATCCTTATGATGGATTTATGATCATTGTATGACCTCTAGGATGAATTGAGGGTATTTGAGAGGATATTTTTGTAGGGGTTGGCTGAGCCAAATGGTATTGGAGGTGTGAATTTAAGAGATGCATACATACCCTTTTATAAGAGAGGTTATGGTCACTTTAGGAAAATCTTGTAATATTATTTTATTATAAAATCATTTTTGTTTTATAATGGCTCAAAATAAAATTATTTCGATCCTAAGGTGGTTATGGGTCGAAATAATCTCAACCAATATGTTTTAGACAAGTTTAGGTCGCCATATTAACATTATCTTTTTGATTTAACTCTTAGTTAAATAGTTTAACATTAACCATGTCTCCCTGTTTTTTATATTATATGATTAATAAATATAATATAAAATTACAAAAGAACCGAAAGTGGTTCATTAATGACAAATCTATCATTATATAAGTCCTTCGGCCTATACATACATTTTTAGGAATATTAAATAATTTAAAAATATATTATTTGTTTTAGAATCTCATTTATGTCAATTTTAACATCATTTAGCATTTAGTTTTTTTGAAAGTCATAACAAAATTATTACTTCGAAAAAATTACATTAATTCAACCCTAACATTTCATATTAATCTATAAAATTATTGGATGTCTTCAAAAGTATCATTTTAAATTTATTTTGATATTTATATTATTATTTATTTTAATCTTTAATTAATGAGATAATTAATACATTATCATTGTGTCATATATGAATTTTTTTTAAATAATGTCTCAAAATTATAAATAAAATACCATGATGTAGTAAATATTATTAGAATTATAATTAATAATTATAGTCTAATTTATCTTATGTGTAACCCAATATTAAAAATGGTTTAGTTATTAAACATTGAATTTAAGACTTTTAACACTTCTTTAAATAAAATATAATAAATGTCATAATCTAACCCAAATGGATTAAAAGGATCTTATTTTTTCATAAGGATGATTTGGGTCGAAAAAAACTTATACAATAGAATTATTACTTGTGTAGAGGTAATTTTAACATTATTTTTAACTTCAATTACTTTATTTACTTTTAATCGTGGTAAATAAAAATCAAAACTTATTATTCATCAAAAATTATTTTCATCCTATTGAACCAAATATTACATACTGATGTCAATCGTGTCTCTCAGATTTTTTAAATTCAATTCATAGAAGTGGTAAAATTATGTTTTACGCAAATTTGCAAATCTGTCGAGAAGGTGTGTAAATGTGCCTAGAAGGTGGGTAAAAAGATGTTAAATTGGTTGAATAAAATTTTATATATCTAATCATATTATAAAATGACTAATTACATAAATTTTACTAATATATGTATTATGTATCTATATTAATAAAAAAATTACTTACAAATAATTATTTAAAATAAAAAGTAGGTTTTTATGTACTATGATGTAATTTTCACTATTCATCAAAAAATGAATGTTTTCAGAAAAATTCCCAAATATTTACCCTAAACTAATATTGATATTAAAAATTAAAAAATTATTTCTATTTTACAAAATTCAATGAATTGATGTTTCATTAATTAATTTAAAATTAATTCCATTTCTCAAAACCCGAAAGCAGATTTTGAGAAATAAAAACTATCAAAAGATTGATATGTGTTTATGTCCAATTTAAGTGTAAAATTATTTCCAATGAACAACATTAGAATAAATTATAAAAATATAATCTAATTATATTTCAAAACCATTCAAATGTATAATTTAAAAATATATATTATTTAGACTAAAAAAGGTGTTTTTAATTAAAAATTAGTATTTTTACTATTCATAAAACTATAAAAGTTATTAGAAAAACACTAAAAATTATCAAAACTAAAATTTTAGGTCCCACTTCTAAATAAGAAGTTTATTTTGTCAAATCGAATATATAAAAGTGTCAAATATCATATTTAAAAATGGTTTTCCATTAGAAGGGGTAAATTTTCATTTTTTGAAAAATACTTCTTTTATCTGAAAAATTAATTTTTTTCTTAAAAAATGTCTAAGAAACACATAATATGGATGTAAAACATAAATGTTTTATATAAAATTCAAGATGAAATTAATACAATTCATAACCTCTTTTTGAACGGCTTGTTTGGTAAGTCGTGGTACGTTTGAACTCGGTGATGCGTGTGGCGCAAGCTATTGAATTACATTAAAGAGATAACTTACTATGAAATCCTGGGGAGTTACAATGAATATAATAATTATTTCGATTATATAAAATATTTTTATTTTAAACCATTCTAAGTACATTCCTCATAATTTTTGAACGTATCACATCTCTTTGAGAAGGCGGTAGTCCACACGTCCACAAACGATGTTATCGTATTCCTAAAAAATGTAACGCATGAAGTTATGTACTATATAATAATTCAGGTGGTGTGAAGAAATTATAAATTTCATATATATCATATAAAAAATAATTTATATCACAATTCCCAATCATAAGAGGTGGGAATGTTAAAATGAACTCCATCATTTAATGTGGCAGTAGTTTGTCGTACATATGAACAATTATTTTGTTACAAATTAGATGGAAGCATGTGTAGGTGTAGGTAAAAAATAATATAAAAACATATAAGTTTTTAGGTTAATTATATTATTATATAATAATAGAATACTCTTAATTTAATGTGTGATCACTGAAATAAAACAAAAGTCCTCATTGAATAATGTTACCTATTCTTTGGGTAACTCCTTTAAATTTTCACCAATGGACTGACTTGGTTTGATTTTAGCATAATAGGAGGCTTTTAAATTAGAGTTGATGTTGGGAGTTTTTTTGGTAAATGTGGGATGATACAAAAGGCTTGATATCTGTGAATAGTGGGGGAGTGGTGGTGGCCTTTTATAAGTGGGGGAGAGGAAACAATTGGTATTATTGAAACGAATTGTGTTCTACCCACATTTTATTTGTCAACCAAGTATTCAAAGTGGAGTATTCAAGAAACTTATAGGTTTTAAGTTCAAAATATTTCCATAAAATAATTTTTTTATATGTTTTGGTTAACTTTCAATCCTAATATTAAAAGTATAATCATTATGTGTGCTCGTTTTTACCATATTAACTATAATTAATTTTAATTTCTCTCTCTCACCATTTTGTTAAAAAAATAATTTTCCAAAATTATAGAAATTATAAATTTTGATGATTAAAAGTATGAAATAAATTTTTCCAAATTCTAATAATATTGTGGATGAAATTAATTTAAAATTAATCCCACAAACGGGACGAGACAATGAGTTTCTAAAGAGAAAAGTTCAAAATATTGAAATGTTTTAATATCCAATTTCAATGTGCAACTTGTTCAAATTTAATACTTTTGAATTATTTAGGTATAATTGAACTAATTATACCTGAAAATAAATTTTAAATGTAACTTATCAATCTAAATATATTATAAAAATGTAGTTTTCAATTAAAATTTGGTGTGATTCACTGTTAAACAAAATAATTATGTTCCCAAAAAGATACAAAAAATTCAGAAATTTTTTTTTCTATTATAATTTGAAATATGAATTTTCTTTCATAAAACAAAAATTATATATGTTTTAATGTTTATTTTTTAGTCTTGAGTTCTATAAAAATGTAGAAAACTACCTTTTTAAAAAAATACTTCTTTTTATGCTTAAAATAAGATTTATTTTTATCTTATTCCAAAAAACACATTAGATAAATATCAAATATTTTGGTTGATAATAAAATTTCCATTTCATTAATAAAATTAAATAATATTAAATAATTTCACTTATTAAGATCAAATTTACTTGGGAGGATAAAATTATTTTTTATAAAACTGTTTTCATTATATTCAATTGCTTCTTATATTCAGTAACAATTACATGGTAACCTCTGAATTCAATAATATATTTATATATTTTAGTTTCTACTATTAATTACAGCCAACTTAATGACTATTTTATATTTTATTAAATTATATAATAATATTTTCTTAATATGTTGTTGTTCGATAAAACTCTATCTTTCATATAAAACAATTTATCGAAGAAAATATATGTTACATGCAGCACAATATGAACTTGTTGTTGCATATAATGGAAGTTAAAATGTGATTCGTGTATAACATAAGCTATCATATAATTCAAATATATTTGAAAAATGATATTTCATTGTATTTTAGGATGTTACATCTTGCCCCCCTTAAAATGAATCTTACACTCATGATTCATCATGGGTATTAAAGTATTTTTATAATTCCTTTACTGAAACCCATGTCATAAAAATGAAATAATGAAAAAAATACCTAAAATTGGATTATGGGAAACATAAACGCAACATAAAGTTTCACACAACTATGATTCTATGTTGGAGAACATAGGTTAGAAATTAAAATATTTCATTGGAATGGAAAAAAATTCCCAAAGAAAAATGGATTGTAATAGAGTATATGTTCAACAGGTGGTAAGGAAAAACCAAACCACAAACCACATAGGTGTGGAAAAGGAAATTTATATCCTCAAAAAGTATAATAATATGATAAAATATTATTTCAGGATACTTTTCCAAAATTTTATGCATTTCTTAGGGGGAAACGCTTCCACATTTCCCAAGATGGTGATGGTAAGTGCGACTGCTCCCCCCCCCCCCTCTCTGTGGGGGAGAGACCTTGTTCGACCTTCGAGGGAAGCTAAACCCATTATTTTCCACCCTTTTATAACCCTAATCTTATCCTATCCATCCCTCATATCTCGACTTTCCCTAAAGTTACTGATTTTCCTAAAGGCCACCCACAACTGCCACTCTAGATTTCAAAATTCAACAAGGATTATTCCTATAACAAATGGATGTTTATCACCCAGTTCAATTATCATCTCTTTTTGGGGTATGATTTTGATATATCTATTTTTGGATCTTGGGGGATACATAAATGATCGATAGTCAGACTTCTGGACAACAGACACATCATGATCAAATTTTCATCGGAGGAAGACCTGATTCCAGCATGGTCCTTCACTTCCCACATATGTAACTACCTCAAATTATTTCGTTTCAGATAGATCTATGACATCCACATGAATTGGGATTCTCTAACTACCACTATCTGGGTTAATTTTTTTTACCGCTTTCTCTCCTTTCAAAACCCCTACATTATCCATATGTTAGGGAACCTAGATAGTAGACTGATATGCTCTAATAGAAGAACTCGTTCCATTTAACACCATATGTCTCCTTGAATTTGTGTCGAAGTGGATTTTTCAGAAGGGATACATGAAATTTTTTGGATTTCCATTAGAGAATATTTTTAGTATAAGCATTTTTTATTATAAATATTTGGGTGGATTTGTGTTTTTTTATCAAGAAGACGGGTCATTTAAATAAAGTGTGTAGGAGTGGATTAGGACTATATTCCAGGAGCCGGATGAAGGACAAGGTAGCAGGATTTCTATTCATGATGCATGTTTGATGGAGCTAGTCATGATTGGTGACCCAATCGACTGACTTAGAAATATGGAGGTTGTGCAAGTTAACCATATTGAGGATGAGGAATTGGTGGGGTCTGAATTTCAAATGGGGAGTTAACTGACCATAAGATTTCCTATGGAGTAGCGAAGGATGTCAACATCAAAAACAAGGATCAGGGGATGATTTCGAATCCAAATGGATCTACTAATTGATGTGAAGGATCTGGTCGAGGTTCTGTAAATAATTATAGTATTATTTGTCCTGGAGAAGTAGTGAAGAAAAAACTAGTTATGGTTTTACCTCCTGAACTGAGGGTATTGGAAATATTTAATAGGCTGATGAGATATCTAGAGAATCCTCTTGGTAGAATATTTATTTTTATAGGGTTCAAGAGTCAGTGTAATGGTTGAAGTTTATTAGAATATGCATAATGATAATGCACAAGCTTTGGTGGATTCTATTGAGGTTTATTGTCCAAAATATAAGGGCGATGTTATCCCAATTCCATGAACCTATGTTATTCTTGTGTGTGCAGGAAGTAGGAGTAATTCTATGTATATACAGGTTTGGGAGTATACATTGCATGGTTCAAGCAGGTAGGCCAATACGATGAGGTAGTTGGACAACATCAACTTAAGAAACTGATTTTATTGTTTGAGTAACAAGGTAGGGATTGAAAGAAACACCATTTTTTCCTCATAATCCGAGTCTGATGGAGATGGAAACCCATCATATGTTTATTTTATAGGATGGGTCGATACAGGATTTCATAGTCCATGTAGGAAGAAGGAAAATATGGAAAATAGAGACCTTGGTAGTTTCATTGTTTATAAGAAGCAGAAACCAAAGGGGTGCAAAGACTGCTTCTACCATCCAAGGATGATAGATAACCCGTCATCTAAAAAAGATGTTAAACCCAAAGAACAAGTGGTATAGAGAGTAGAGAGAATAGAGATTTAGAAATTAGGAGACATTGGGTCTCTAGAGGAAGAAACTCAGGCCTCAAAGGAAGAAGGTACCTTAGTATCTTTGGTGACCACTCAATGGGATGCCGACAAGATGTTGGGGGATCAGTAAGGGGAGACACATAAGCAATTCAAGGGGGTGATACTAGTGAAAGAGGCTGCTCTCCCACCATGAAAGCAGGGTGAGGTAGGGAATACTGATGGGTAACAATGACATAAGGTCAAAGATATAGAACATAAGATGGATCTACTAATGCGATCTGGTAAAAAAAAGGTTGATTCCAAGATGAAAGAATATTTTGATCGAATGATGTGAATATTACTCAAGTGGATACTACCAAGGAGTAATGTGAGTGGATTGACAAGAAAGGCCAAAAATTAATTAGTGTCTTCTACATGGGGAAGATTACTAATGAAGAGTACATGAAAGCTTAGGAATGTCTAGCATATCATTATAAATATATCTTAATGGATGATCCAGGTAGCTAGTTGTTGGAGCCAAAATTCAGGACAAAGAGAAGGCCCCAAGACGACCCCACCAACTGCCTCATGAAGCCACTTCAGGGAGTCCCCCCAGCACCGCGGCTGCCGTGAAACAAAGGAGGCAGGATGCTCTGTGAACGAATTTGACGTTCGCGACGCCGCCATGAAGAAAAGGAGGCAGGACGCTCTGCGAACGAATTTAACGTTTGCGACGCCACCGTGAATCAAAGGAGGCGGGATGCTCCACGAACGAATTTGACATTCGTGAGGCTACCATGAAGCAAAGGAATTGGGATGCTCTGTGAACGAATTTGACGTTTGCGACACCGCCACAAAGAAAAGGAGGTGGGATGCTCTGCGACCCCATTTGACGTTCGCGACCCGTTGTGAATCCACCAAGTCCCTCTTCACGGTGCATGAACTCTGCTCCATGGTGCCTCTTGCCTATTAATACCGGGATACCCCTGAGCTCTGAGGATGGTCAATCCAATATTTTGGATTCCCATCTCCCGAATCGCGAAGCAGTCTTCCGCTCGGTGAACCATGAGTTGTGTGAGGTACTTCTACTTCACTAAGTGCCTCCCCATTGTCTTATTTTGATCCCCTCTTCTCAGAGGGATGCCCTTAGCGAAGCCTAAGGGATTTTGTGAAGGAAGGGGATCCCCAAGGGGACCTGGGTCATCTCGTAGAATTTATGATTCGTGAAACACCCTTCATGTACACATTATCCACATGATAAGGCATGGTCATTATACTTCGTGAAGCACATTGCTTCCTGACACCTTGCTCCATAAGGCACCTTTTCTCTGTGAGGCTGTGCTCCAAGAATGCCCTTCCACTTCACAGAGAACCTCCCATTTTCACATATTCCCCATGCTAAGGATAAGGCCACCCACTACGCAAATCACACCCCTTCGCAAGTGCCCTCCGCCACACGAAGTAACAGAGTTCCACAAGGCCCCTACCTATGGACTCCTCTGCTTGGAAAATCCTTTTCTCTTTCGACCCTACAGGTTTGCACGATGTGACATCAAAGTCACCTGGATGATATCTCCCATTGCATTGCTTTTCCTAATGCTACTTCACATAGGCACGCTAATGGCTATTTCTTATTCACATAGCCACGCTAACGTGGACCCCTCGATGGTTCGCCCCACAGCACCCCCTCACTATGGCCTTGCCGATTCCTTCCCTCCCACAAGGAGTATAGGGTACCGGTTATGTTAGTACTAGGGGTTTGGAGAAAACCCACCTCGTCGGAGCTGTAGGATGTTAAAATTCCAAGCACCATCATCCTCAGCACATGACGTTAAACTGTGACCTGGCTCTGTGCCTCGCACGCAGGGACCCCTCACCTTGGGCATTCTCCATGCCCCCTGGTCTCCACATGGGATGATATCCTCTTTCTTGGAGTGGCGTTTGTCCACGGGGGAGGGCAGCCACCTTGGTGTAAGCCCCTAGCTTTTCTTCCAGGAGGCATCACCCCTGCTCCTCCTCACTTCCTTGATGCCAAGGCCATCGGAGGGCGTGATAGGGAATGGGGCTCCTCTTTTCATCAGTCCCAAGTCCCCCTCTCGCTGCAATTTTTCGCCCTCAGGCCTCCATCTCGGAGTAAATCCCAATATCTCTCTCCCTAGGCCACTCCACATATAAACACCACCCCACATCGCACGGATGCACCTTTCACAACGTGATCATCAGGTGTCTGCTTCCTCTTGTTTCTCACACCGAGAACGACTCACGTGGGCTTAGAGTAAGCATTGACCATGACAGCACCCCCATCCTGCATGATGTTAAACTGTATTCTCTACCCCTATCCCACAGGATGTTAAACTGTACATCTGAACTCTGGGGAATTTGATCCATGTCAAGTCATGGTACGTTGGAAGCCTCCTTGAGGTTCATGCCTGCCACCCGGTCATTCCGACCTCATTCACAATGGTTCACCCACCACCTTGGGCCACCTCAGAGTGTAATCCCCAATCAATCCCAAACTACGTGGACTTTGATCCATGTCAAGGCATGGTACGTCAGAAGCCTCCCTGAGGTTCAAGCCCACCACTCGGTCATTCCGACCTCATTCATGTCGGTTCACCCACCACCTTGGGCCAACTCAGAGTGTAAGCCCCAATCCATCCTGAACTACGGGGACTTTGATCCATGTCAAGGCATGGTGCAAAGTAAGCCTCCATGAGGTTCAAGCCCCACCACCTTGGGCCGCCTCAGATTGTAAGCCCCAATCCATCCAAAACTATGGGGACTTTGATCCATGTCAAGGCATGGTATGTAGAAAGCCTCGCGAGGTTCAAGCCCGCCAGCCGGTCATTCCGACCTCATTCAGGTCGGTTCACCCAACACCTTGGGCCGCCTCAAATTGTAAGCCCCACACCATCCTGAACTACATGGTCTTTGATTCTTGCTAAGGCAGGGTACGTAGGAAGACTCCATGAGCTTCAAGCCCACCATCCACCTGGACCAAGGTCCTTATTCACCTCAGTTCTCTGACACACCATCCCAAACTATGAGGACTTTGATCCATGTCAAGGTGTGGAACGTTGGAAGTCTCCTTGAGGTTCAATCCCAACAACCATTGGCCCCAACCACCTCCGTTTCGGTGTGCCAAGCCCCCAAACTATGAGGAATTTGATCCATGTCAAGGCATGGTACGTAGGAATCCTCCCTGAGGTTCAATCCCAACACCCATCGGACCCCCGGTCCATCTTCATGTTGGTTCGCTGACACGTCCCATTCTGAACTACATGGCCTTTGATCCATGTCAAGGCATGGTGCGTAGGAAGCCTCCACGAGGTTCAGGCCACCCACCCGGTTGTTCCAACCTATTTCACGTCGGTTCGAACCCATCTAGCGGTAAGCCATTGTGATACCACCCATCGATAAGCCATTGCAACCTCATTTAGTGGTAAGTCATTTTCAACCTCATTCGACGGTAAGCCACCACCAGATGAACTACACGGACTTTGATTTCCTTCCACGGGGATACGTAGGAAGTCTCTTTGAGGCTCAATCCCAAAACCATCGTCCATCCGGATTCTTACCCGGGCCACTACATCCTGGTGAGATCATGCCACCTCATTCCCTCCCAAAACATTCGGGAATCCACCCACGTGTTGGCTCCAATATCGGTGTTCCCTCTGAGAGATTCCTCCATCTGATCCACTCTAATCAGTGTTTCGATCTGTCTGATTTGTATCCGTTGGATGTTAAACTTGTAGAATACCATGGGTTAAGCATAGAAAGCTTAGGAAAACCTCAGATACATTCCCATGGAATATGATTCCATGCATTCGATGTGGGATGCATTGGGCTTTCGCACCCTCGAGAAGCCCTATAATAAGGGACAGAAGAGAGACACACCATTCCCCAGCTTCCAGACACGTCAGTGATGCCCCAGTGTGACTACTCCCCTAACTGAAGGTTACTGCCCTGACCGTACCCCTTGGAATGTCCTGACAGAAGCAGCGTAATTAACTAATGTCCATGAAGATATGGCGCCGGGAAGAGTTCCACGAACAACATATTAAATCTATGAGGGAGACCCGGATTAGGTGACGAGTTCCAAGGAGGAATCCATGGAAGGAAGAACTGAAATCCCATCATCCCATTTCGATCAAGGAGAAAACATCCATGAACAAGGAGCGGATGCCGCCCGCCTTTGGAAAGTGGGAATGCGGGGTAAAAAATTCGTGCATGTCGCACTCAAGAAGACAGATGTGCGCACCCTGGAGAAAGTGTCGGAAACAGAAATGGTGAACCCAACGTGAAATTATTCTCCTCAAAATGGATATTAGTAATGATTGGGGCTTCCAGGGATTGATGTGTCATCGGATCCAGCTATCTGGGGCCTGCTCCCAGCAAGCAAATAGCGGGCCTGGCATGAAACTCACCCTATGTTGGGGCTATAGAATGTTGGACATCCCGTTCTGCGACGTTGTCAGCGTGGATCCCTCTTACCAATCATGGAAGATAGAATGGCGCTAGGGAACTGGTTTTCGATCTATTTTCCTAGCAGTGTTAATGAGTTCATCTCCCTACTTCCAGGAATCAGGTTGCTACCACAGGAATGTGATCACCGCCCGCCCGCCTATGCAGGGGAAGGGGAAACGCCAGCACAACCACTCTGCATGGCTTCACTACGTCCACAACTACATCTGCGTCCACTATCGTGGGTCACCCATGCCCCATATCCCCATTGAAAGTTATCCAATGAATGGTAATTAACGACCTCGTACGTCGTTACGAGGAGGAGTGAATAATCCCAACACGGGATATGGACTGCCTGGACCTAGAGGTGTCCAGGCCCCGCCGTCAATGCCACCCCCAAGGGCCACGTAGGGAGCCGCTCCTCCCCACCCCAATATTCAATCGTTTCGGGAGCCTGTCCCTAGAGTGCTTAGATGACTCCCTGCCTTACGCTGATGAGGTGGGTGACGTACGGCCCAGCCCGGTCAGAGTCTCAATCCAGGGGCTCCCAGCGAGGGCCCCCACCCAGCCGCGTTAGCGCCGCTGCCCAGCCTTGCTAGAGGAGAAGGTAATCTATGCATTTGCGCCACCAGAACCGGCTCGTCTGACCCGACGCCAATGTCAGGCACGGGCCGAGGACACCAGCCAGGCGGTGTCAAATTCGACGGATACTATGGCACAAGCCAATGTCGATGGATATCATCATGTCCCTACACACAATGAGTAGGGGCGCTCATACAACCAACTGGGATCGAGGCCCCAACCGCCCCACGGGTAGGCTGGGTCAACTCTCCTAGTCATAGGCACGAGCGGCGGTCGTCGTGAACCAACCCGCAGTGATGCCACCCTCTACAGAGGTCCTCCCCGTACCACCACCACCAAGAGCATGATTCTTCCCCGCTTCGAGGCTCATCATGGAGGTGTGCCCCATGGTACCCCCAATCTGAATGAAGGTATGCCCTGTGGTAGTGATGTTCGGTACGGAAGCCTCTCCCTCACCCATCACATTTGGTATGGAGCCCTTACTCCTGCCTCTAGCCGTTGATGTGGTGACATTACCCATCCGGTATCTCTCCAATTTGGGGATCCTCCCTACGTCCTCTCCATAGATGGCGAAGGTCCTCCTTGCCCCAGAAACTAGAGGGGTGAAGGCCAGCCTCGCTCCAACCGCACCAAGAATGCAGGTCGTCTTCATGCTCCTATAGGTTCTCATGGAGGTTTTTCCCACTCAGGTGTTGTTCATGGAGTTCCTCCCCATGTCTCCTTCGACATTTTTCCCAGTGCTCCTCACACCCTGGCTGTCTCAAGTGAAAACCCTCTCTACCGTGGCACCAGTGCAGTTGAAGGACCACATGTCAAAAATCAGCCCTGTCCCGAGGAGCCACCCAGGGGCAGGAGGGTGGGTCGTCGCAGCCACAAGAAGAATCCCTAGAAGGACCAGACATAGATCAAACTGTTCCACTTATCAGACACAAAATAATAGTGTGAATCATCTCAAGAACCCTCCCCTCACTCATCCGAGTCATGGGTCGGGGTAGGGATGAGGTGCATCAGCCTGGTGCTCTTGGAATGTGAGGTCTATAGGATTCCCTCCTACCTTCACAAGTTTATCCAAGAGGATGAAAATCTGGAAACCCCTCAGGTTACGGTCATGCAATCACCAACATCGTCACGGGAAGCGCTTTATACCTCCACAAGAGATCACAAAGAGCTATTCTAGGGACCAATGGTGGGAGAGAATCAGCATGACCAACCACCAGCAGCCCTGTCCCTCGATCTAGGAACAGTGACTGCCTACTTGTACTATCATGACGTCATGGCCAGGTCACTACACTCTTCATAGGACAGCCCGAGAATATGTGGCTAGTCAGCCTGTTCGTCGTATTCCCCACCGGAAAACCTTCCTTCCCAGCGGTCTGCCTCAGTACCGCTGCCAGTTCCTCAACCACCCCCAGTTAGTGAGTAGGGAAATCAAGGGACAGACCTTGATTTTGAGCTGAGGAGCTTCTGGAACATCCTTGCAGCGGACCACTTCCCTGAGAAGTTCTATCCCACAGTAGCGTGGGATTTCTGCATACTCGAGTCTCTCACCCCAGAGGAAGTTGAGTGTTTTTGCTACACCCTCTAGGCAACACATTTCAGTATCTGTCATCAGCGTGTGGTCTATCCAAGGATCCAAATTAATTTTGAAGACATCAGCAAGAAGTGCCATCTAGTTGATCTGGCCGCACTCCCTATAGCCAGTGCCCCGAGTCACCAGGTCATTGTGAGGCCCTCCAGCTGCAATGCATTCAGAATATTAAGGTACTCCACAAAATTATAAGGGATGATACCCCCCCCCCCCCCATGTGCATGTATGTGGCTGGGAGAAGTATGTTTCCCTCCTTTTCATCCCTATTCGACGGCAGCCTGACTCGCTATGCGATATTGAGGACATTCCCCCGGGAAGGGTCACGGTCCACATGGCTGATGTTGTAAACAAGGAGGACAAGATGATGTTTCTCAATGGAGACTTACCCTCTGAGGGTGTGCTGTCGCTGTTGGACCCATCGGGGAGGACTACTCGTCAGCAGAGGAACCTACTGGGTCTCCTTGTGCCCACCGAGGTGTTGATACTCAGCCAGAACGCTAGTAAGGGTAAAGATAATGTGAGAGCTAGAAAGCACTCTGACCCGTTTTCCTCAGTTCAGAAGATGGAGGAGGACCCTGAGAAGGCCGCATTGCGCCAGCAACTTGCTGAGAAAAAGAGGTTGGTTGACGAACTCCTAGATTAACGTGTTGTAGAGTGACGACCTGACAACAGTGATTCTATGTCGGGGCAGTAGGGGCAAGATCAACTTAACCTCGGCGAGATCCCTCCGGGAAACCCTGATCATACCGCTCCTACCGATAGGGCTGAAGCCGGAACTCACGGCAAGAGGGTGTGGTATGTCTCACCAAACCCTCCTGAACGGCGTGGCAATCCGAGGAATTCGGCCCGGGTTCCCCCAGCTGCCCCACAGGCTCTTCCACCAGTCGCTCCACGAGCTGTTGAACCATTATACAGTGTAGAAGATCCCGGAAATGCACTCGTGATTAGGGATCCCTGCCAAGACAGGGACCCCCTCCTGTATGATCCTATGGTTACACTCATTGTCCACATTGATGCATTAGAAACATGGCAGGTGGAAATCCCACTAGATGGCAAGCCATACCCGACCTGGGTGGATGACATGCCAACACCCCTGGGATTCGCGAACCTCACCTTCTCCCCCTTTAACGGGACAAGGGACCCGCTGCAACATCTGGACCTCTTTAACTTGAGGTGTGGGCCCATGTTGGGGACTCCAGCACAGTAGGAGGCCGCCAAACTCCGCTGTTTTGTTCAGACGCTAGAGGGGCCGACATTCGTCTCATACAGACAGCTCCCCGTCAGATCCGTGACCAGCTGGGAGGACCTTCACAGGCAGTTCCTCTTCTATTTCAGCTCTATCACCTAGAAGACCAACATCACAGACCTATTCATGTGAAAAAAAAGGAATGATAAGCGAGTCGCAGACTTTATCACCCGATGGAAGGGAATCACATACTCCCTCAACATGCGAGTGACTCAGGAGAAATTAATGATGATGTGAATAGGGAATGTTATGACGGAACTGGTTCCTTCCTTGATCACCCAGAACTATTCCGGAGGGTTTAGAGACTTCTCTGACAAGGCCCAACACCTTGAGGAAGCCCTGCAATAGGCTAGACAGGCACGTTTGTTGCCCCCTGTAATCCAAGAAAGGAGAGATTCCAGAGCCGATCCCGCCACGGTGGCCCAAATAGAAGCCCCCAGGTAGCTAGAATTGGTAAAAATAGCACCGGCCCCGAAGCCTCGCAGAGGTCCTCCACCTCAGGTGCAGCCTCCGGCTCCGCAGTGTCCTCAGAATTGGCAGGTGCTCCTGCGTAATGCGCCACCACCGCCCAGGCGGGACAATCAGGGTCCGCCTCCTTGACAGGCCCCTCCGGATCCTCATCAAGGCCAGGATCCAAGAGATTACTATCTAGAAAGAAGACACTAGACTTACTCATTCTGCAAGAATTAGGTCCTCGGTTACTTCAATAGCGCCCTAGAGTAGGGGATTGTACGCTTTCCTGAGTGCAGAAGGCCGGCAGAGGCGAATCTCACTGATCTCTCTAACTACTGCCCCTATCATCAGATTCTGGGGAACACCCTCATGCAGTGCTATGTTTTTAAGGAATAGCTCCAAGACCAGGTCGATAACAATATAGTCAGGTTGGGCCCAGCCCCAGAACAAGTTGCGGGTATCTTTGTGGGGTTAGGTAGTGGTGGCTATGGCGAAGGTCAGTGGCAGCAGGTTCCTAGCTATGGATCCCAAAATTACTATGACTTGATGGCTCATAAAATTTTTTCTCATGCCCATAACATCATTCAAGCATGCCTGAATCTACCGGAGCCTTCAAAAAATGTGACCACCACCTCTGCATCATCATCTCAGCTGGCCTCTTCCCAAAAGAGCAAGCATCAGCGGTGCAAGAAAAAGCAACGTGCCCCGCCAATGTTGTCATCGTCCCGCACTCTTGGTGACTTCATACCCCCTGAGATGGGGATCCCTCCTAGAATATTCCCAGCGGTGGATGATTCATCAATTGAAAATCAAGGGTATGCTTCAGTTAACACCGTCGAGTTGGTAAACCCCTATATGACTCCCGATAAGGGGGAACTCCTGGCGAACCTCCCCAACGTCCCTAGTCGACACCAACGTCGGCGAAGCCGCGACTATATAGGTTATCAAGGTGCATCAGTCGGCACCTCTAGCCAGGCCGTGCATGACACTAAGACCAAACAACAGGCCCAACATAGAGCTCAGCACTCGCAACCTCTTCATATGGTGTAGTCAGGACTGCCTCCACCACCGTTTTTGCTACTAGATTAGGAAGAGACACTTTGTCCATACCGCGACTAGCTTCGCCCTGCTACAGGTCAACCTCAGTCATCCAGACCTCATCCGGCAGCTACTCTCTAGGATTTGACTAGTGAACATTGGGATATGCCCACCACCAGCCAGTTGTCGGTCCAGCCGACAGGGCCCTCCATGCCCCCAATTGCAGAGTGGCCTCTTGTAAGAATAAGTTCATGCCTGGCATAGAAGTATGTTGTTCTCATGAATCTCTCTGGAATTATAGTAAGGCTTTCTATCCTTGAAGCCCTTCGACTGTCGTCAAATATGTGCAAGGCCCTCGCTGAGGCTTTAAGGAGCCCCCTTCAGTTTGAGACGGAGGTAGCAGCTATAGAAGCCTTTCATGCTGAAGCGGTTGAGACTGCCAAATGCTAGGCCATCATTTCATTCTCTAGAGAGGATGAAGGCTCTCCCATATGGGGGCATATCCACCTTATGTACATCACCATCCAATTAAATGGCATTTAGGTTCACCGTAGTCTCGTTGACAACGGCTCCAGGATCAAACTTATCCCGACGCAGACACTACAGAAGCTGGGGTTATCTGATGATGACCTGACTCCCTCCAACTTAACGATCCAGGGATTTGACAGGATAGAGAAGACCCTGGTCGGAAAGATCCGTTTGAAGACCCAGTTCAGTGGCCTAGTTTCTAATACTAAATTTATAGTCCTCTCCCAGGACATCGCGTATAATGCGTTGATGGGAAGACCATGGATCCACTTACATGTGGCGGTCCCCTCATCATATCACCAATGCCTTAAGTAATCCCTTAATGGTAGAGTAGGCGTAATACAATGTGATGAATATCCTTTTTCCTCTTGTGAAGTCCGTTAACTGGATGCTGACTATTAAAAGAGTAAGGATAAGCAAATTCTGGCTAGTGATGTTGAGCTCGCCTGGGTCACAAGTGACCCCTGGGTAGGTCTGGATGATGCCTACGTCTTCTCAATCCATCGATTGGAGGCTACGACCTCTAATATGGGGAAATGATTTTTTTTTCTGGTATAAGAGTAATGCATATTACGAAGTCCAAGAAATGGTGGAAAATCACCTCGTACTCCTGTACGAACAAGGCTTAGGTGATCCTGAAAGCTCCTACTCCCATACGATATAAGGGCCTCCACCCCATGGCAACGACAGTACATCATAGATGTCTGTTTCACCAGGCTGGGATTAACCATCTCAAGCTGACGTGCCACTATTTCTTTGATGTCATCAAGCCTGGCCCCCTGGGCCAAAGGCCAGATAGGATTGGATTGACTGCCTTCATCACTATGGTCTCAAAGGTATGTGAATCTCGTAATGCGTTGTCCACTGATGTCCTGGCTGGTAGCAGCTTCCCGTCAGGTTCTTACGACCAAGGGGAAGCTCTACCCGATGAGAATCCCTCCTCCACAAGCAAAGAAGAGGACATAGAGGATGCTCCCCCTTCCTTTGAAGAAGGCATCTCAGCCACGATTGATGAACCGGTACAGGTGAACCTTGGTAGCGAGGCAGATCCGAGACCCACAAAAATCAGTGCTGCCATGTCCCTCGAGGAGCAGTAGTGGTACATGGATTTCAGTAAACAGCACCATGACATGTTTACCTATAGTTATGATGAGATTCCAGGACTAGATCCTCAGGTATCCATCCACCACCTCGGTCTCCCGACAAACCATCATGGGTTCAAGTAGCCTCCCAAAAAGATGCACCCTTCTCATGGTGCCATGGTTGAGGCCGAAGTTGAAAATCTCATCAGAGCCTACTTCGTTAAGTAGGTCCAGTACCCCAAGTGGCTATCCAACATTGTGCCAGTCAGAAAGAAGAACGGACAGATCAAAGTTTGTATCGACTTTCGAGATCTCATCTGTCACTGTTCGAAGGATGATTTTTCCCTTCCCGTGACAAAATTGTTGATCGACGCTATAGCTGGGTTCCAAGACCTCTCTTTCATGGATGGTTACTCTGGATATAATCAGATCCGGATGGCCCCCGAGGATGAAGATTCCACAGCTTTTAGGGGGCCCCAAGGTACTTTCTGTTTCCAGGTTATGCTCTTCAGCCTGAAGAATGTAGGTGCCACCTATCAGCGAGCCATACATCGCATATTCAAGACAATCCTTGGGATATTAGTGGAATGCTATGTGAATAATATAGTGATCAAATATCACCAGCTCCAGGACCATATCAAGGACCATGAGAAAGTGTTCGGATTCCTCCGCTCTCACCACTTGAGATGAACTTGTTGAAGTGTGCCTTCGGGGTCACTTCCAGGAAGTGTCTTGGATTTGTTGTTAGGTACCGACATGTCGAGATCGGCCCAGATAAGATCAAGGCGATCAGCCAAATGCATCCCCCGAGCAATATCCAAGAGCTTCGAGGTTTTCAAGGCCACTTAGCCAACATACGACGATTAATTGAGAATATGGATGGAAAGTTTAATCCCTTTTCTCAGTTAATGAATAAAGGCTCCACCTATGAATGGGACGAAGAGTGGAAGGCTGACTTCGGGGAAATCAAGTAGTATCTGCTCCAGCCTTTGGTCTTGATGCCACCCATCTCCGGAAAGCTGTTGATTCTCTATGTCACTGCCCTGGACCAATCTCTTGGTGCCCTTATTTCCCAGAAGAACAACGAGGGGATAAAGAATAGTCTCTACTACCTCAGCTGCATGCTTCTCGATACAGAGACCAGATAACCCCCCCCCCCCATCGAGAAGAGCTTCCTTGTGCTCGTATTTACTGTACAGAAATTGTGACATTACCTGCATCACCATGAGGTACATCTGGTCTATTGGGTAGACCCGTTGAAGTACATTTTGAATCACCCCATATTGACTGGTCGTCTAGAATAGTGGGCGGTAATCCTCCAGCAGTTCGACAACAAGTCCATGCCTTAGAAGGCTATCAAGGGGCAGGCATTGGCAGACTTTCTAGCTGCCCATCCAACCTCCGTGGACCAGTCCCTGGACATGGATTTCCCTGATGAGGCAATCCTCTCCATCGATAATGTCATCCCATGTAGGAAAATTCACTTTGACAGTGCCTCCTAGAGCCCCACCTATAGGAGGCTCAATAATCCTAGGCTCAACAGAGTAGGCCTAGGTATCGTCTTTATTACCCCGGTGCAAGCCATTCTTCCATACTCATTCTTGTTGTCAGAAGGCTACAAAAACAATGAGGTAGAGTATCGGGCTCTCATTACTGGTCTCGAGCTAGCCCTTGAGATCGATGTTCCCCATTTTCATCTGAAAGGGGATTCTGATCTAGTCATCAAGCAAGTCAACGATGACTACGTTGTCAGAAATCCCGAGCTTACACCATTTTTGGAGCACACCCTCCATCTAATAGCCAAGTTCCCTTCTCGACCAGAGGATACCCATGTCCCTCAGTCACAGAATGGTCGAGCGGATGCTTTGGCCAGCCTAGCTGCATCACTTGCAGAGCCCGAGCAGGATGATCTGATTATACATGTGGCACACCGAAGAGTCATTACCCCTGTCACCCCAGAGGATGAAGACGGCTAGAGAGTAATCCATATTACCACTGAATCCTCCATGTCAGGACTGCTAGGATCTTCTGATGAAGTGGTTGAAGAGACTCCTGACTGGAGAGCCCCTTTTGTCGAGTATCTCCAAAATGGTTGCCTCCTGGATGATTGGGCCGAGAACGATCGAATCTGACACCGCACGCTGCGCTTTACCCTCCATAGTGGTCCCAATCTTGAGCAGATCCTCTATAAGCCTAGTTTTGATGGTGTTCTCCTCCGTTGAATCCAAGGAGTCGAGATTCCATAGGTCAGGCAAGTGGTTCATGTCGGTTCCTATAGTTCCCACAATGCTGGGTCGAAGTTGTCCCATCAAATCCGGAGACTGGGGTACTTCTAGCGCACTATGATCCAAGATTGTATAAAGTTTTCCAAGAGATTTCATGCATGAAAAGTTCATTATAACTTCCTACATCGGCCACCAGAACCTCTCCAATCCACCAAGTACTCTTTCCCATTTGTGTTGTGGGGACTCGATGTCGTGGAACCATACCCACTTGTGACAGCTCACCTATGCAGGTTCATCCTGACCGCCACAGATTTATTTTCCATGTGGGCAGAAGTAGTTCCACTCAAGGAATTCAAGGAATTTTCCATCATTAACTTCATGATTTCCAATATCATCCACCGGTTTGGAGTCCCTCACGCTGTCCTCACTGATAACAGCACCAACTTCCGAGCAGTCGAGATGAAGCAATTGTACGCCAAGTACAATATCCATTCAAACCATACCTCTCGCTATCACGCGTAGGCAAATGGACAGATCGAGACGTTCAAAAAAACCCTATATAAAATTTTTCAGAAGATGTTTGGCCATAATAAGAAGAGTTGTCCGGAAAATCTCCCCAATTCCCTATGGTATTATTGGACGACGACTCACAATTCCACCTAGGTGACCCCGTATTCCCTGGTGTACGGAGCTGAGGCCATCCTGCCCATCGAGATCTAGCTGCCTTCATTACACACTTCGGTTTATGACAACCAGATTCCAGATAAGGTAGCCAAAATCCTTCTAGCTGAATTGGAATCACTTGATGAGAATAGGCTCTATGCCCTGCACAATTTGGAAAGGCATCAAAATAAGATGGCTAGAGCCTTCAACAAGAAGGTTCGCCTCCGCTCTTTTCTGCAAGGAAACCAGGTATTGGCCCTCTGAGCGCCAATGATCCCTGGTAGGAAACCAGCCAAGTTGGATCCCAAATGGGAAGGAACTTACATAGTCCACAGTTTTTACCCTAATGGATCATACTTCTTGGTGACCATGTATGGTGAGCGCATAACTCCTCCCACCAATTCCAAATTCCTTAAGAAATACTTTTCCTGAGCCCCATGGTCCCACACGACCTTAAACCGGATTGTCCCGCATGACCTTAAACTATCAGTCCCGCATGACCCTAAACTACATGATGGTCCCGCATGACCTTAAACTGTTCGGTTTTACACGACTTTAATCTGTGCATCGTCCGACAAGACGTTAAACTGCATCTTGAGAACTACATATGGCTTGATTCCCATTTTCATGGGATACATAGGAATTCTCAGACTCCTCGTCTTCAGCCCAGCACGAACTCGTCTCTTCAACTATCCCCCCTGGGTATAACTTTCTCATAGGATCCTCTCATGATATGGTGTAGGCTTCCTTAACCCCACTCATACAAGTGTTATAAGGGTCACATCATGTGCCCGCTCCCGCTATTCTATCCTCCAATGTTTTCACCGCACGGCGTTAAACAACATGGCCTTCAAGAACTATGTATGGATTGATTCCCATCCTCATGGGATATATAGGAACTCTCGGACATTTCGTCTGTTGGCCCAGCCCAAATGCCATGATCTTCCTCCCAGGTCAAGACATATGGTAAGGGTGAAAATTTTTGCCCCAATTCACACAGAGCTAACCTCGATCTGGCTGTACGTCCCGATCCCTGGAGACGTTCGCCTCTTTTAGAGATGGGTACATATTTTCTTCACCCACTCCTTGATTGGGATTCCATCACCTTCCCCCTCCAGAAGGTCCCCTGAATTGTATGGATTCTAGGCCTAAGGGATCTCTTACCACTTTGGGCCAACGCCCTCGAGGATATCGAAAAAAAAGCTGATACAAGTCCCATGTATTGAATATGGTCAGTGGTTGATTCTCATTTGTTTCTCCCATTTTAGGTCACTATAGGGATGATGTGTTTTGAACATGTTAAACAGCTGTCTTAGATTGTTAGGGCCACACCAAGATGTCCCAATCATCGATTGTAGTAGTTCATTCTGCCCCTTTGTATCTCCAAGTGACAAACTCCCTCCGGGAGATGCCAACTGTCAGGCCCCTTAGCCTTTTGGGGGCCTCGGCCTAGGTTGTATCTTATGGGATTGTGTGGTGTGGTATGGGATTATGTACTCATTCACGTCGGGTATCTCACTGTGCCGTACACATCCTCGGATGAGACACCTTATCCTCTCCTTATCCTCACTACACGAAGTTAAACTGTAAACTGGTCCGGCCTTCCATCTGAGGCCCAGCATCAGGCCCCTTGGCCTTTTCAGGGGCCCGGCCTAGGTGTTCTATTATGGGATTGTACGGTGTGGTGTGAGATTATGTCCTCATTCACATCAGGTTATTCGCCATTTCGTACATGAATGAGGACATAATCTTGCAGCACACCGTACACTTTGGGTAAGAACTTGGGCCGGGGCCCTGAAAAAGGATGAGGGGCCTGAGTCTTTTCAGGATTTGTGTTCCCCTTCATTAGGGATTTCATCACCTTTCACACCCGAAGGGACACCCAAAAACGGCATGGATACCACGCCTAAGGGCTCTCATACTGTTACGGGCCAACACCCCTAAGTGTTTCAGACAGTAAATTGATACAAATCTCGTGCGGAGAATATCGTCTACGGTCGATGCTCATTTGTTGTTCCCACCAGGATAATGTGATATGGATACTGTGTTTCAAACATGGTCAACAGTTATCCTCCATCGCCACGCCAACCCCATTAAGCCCAAAATGTCGGTTACATGATTCACATCATTCTCCACCTTATCATGTCTAAGTAGAACTTCTAAACTCTTGGTACTATTCCTCAGTGTGCATTCGCGCGTTAGGAGGACCAAAGTCGCAGTAGGGGAATCATTCGGGGCTCCGTACCAATTTCCCTTTGGCGTGCGTTCCAGGTATTTCAATGGACATCTTCCTCCCTTATTTCCCACACTGAGTTTAACTCACGTGGGCTTAGAGATCAGGTTGAGGTCTGCACTTACTTGGAGGGTTTTCACTCCATCTGTGGTCTGAGCTCTAAGATCATAAACTAAGATCTCGTCTAGAACTATGTGTGGCTTGATTCCCATCCTTATGGGATACGTAGGACCACCTGAATGCCTCGTTTTCGAGTCCAGCTCAGTTGGGAGCTAGTTTCTCCTTCCCCTTTCCCTCTTACCTATATTTGGGCCCCTTGGCATAAGGTTCACCTCTCATAATTGTGTACAGTGTGATATGGGATCATTTCTCCATTCACACCGGGTATGTTTTATTGCACCGTACACATTCCCCCACCTAGCATTGTCTCTACTACGTCTGCGCTTCATGACATTAAAATTCATGTCTAGTCCTATCACATGACCCTAAACAGTGACATTATCGTCTTAGCCACACGACGAAAAATGGCACTACATCATGATGTCCCCACCCAAGGAGACACCATGTTTGGTATTGGTCACACACCATACCATTTGTCAATGCCTACTAAGGATTGATTCTTGTGGCGACGCCAGGGCCTGCTACCCTAGGCTGGTCACTTCACAAAAAAAACACTCACCTTAATGGACAAACAAGATTTATCAAATACCACTTCTCTTGGCGTGAGGGCCACGCTCGCACGCCCCTTTTTCCCTAGCACTGGTACCTTACCGTGCCACCTCATGAACTATGTGCACCTTGATCCCCATCCTCATGGGGTATGTAGGAACACCTATGCACTTTGCCTCAGGCCCAGCTCTACTCTCGTTTTCGGTCCCTTGACCTAAACCCTCTCCAAGGAACACGTGGTGGTTGGAACCCTCAGTTCCCATTCACGTCGGGTTTTTATAGTTACCCCACCATGTGCCTCTTGTGTTTCCTACCATCTATGGTACAAGTTCTACGACCCTAAACTAAGATCTCCCTATGGGAAGGGACTTGACTTCCTCTATCTAATATGTCCCATTGTCGTATTTAAATGTGTTAGACAAAGAGCCCAAAGTGTAGAATTTCCATGGGGACATTCCCCTCATTCCATGACCAAGATTTGTGAGATCTCTATTTGGATCATCAACCTCTTCCACATCCAAAAGGACCCCCGGATGGCATGGATTCTAGGCCTAAGGGCTCTCCTACCGTTTCGGGCCAACATCCCTAAGGATCCCAAACAACATTTGCGACAGGTCTTGTGTTTTTAACATGGTCAACAGTCGACCCTCATTTATCTGTCCCCATTCTAGGCTAATGCGATGTGGATGCTGCGTTTCCGCCATGGTCAATAGTTATCCTCCATCATCACGCCATCATCATTGTGATCCAGATTTCGAGCGACATGATTCACACATTTCCACTTCCTCATGTTTAAGTGGAATTCAGACATACTCATCTTTATCTCTTCTCACATCTAGGTGCGCCACATGGATGGGTTAGAATCATTAGGCCGACATTCACTGAGCGTCCCTTCTCCCTAACATGTTCCTTCTCGTGTCGGGAAAGCCCCACCACTACTTCTTTTTTCCCACATTGAGCATGACTCACGTGGTCTTAGTAGTTTTGGTAGGATGTACATCGGCACAGCCAGGCTTATCATTGTCCTGCATGACGTTAAAATGTGCTTCTAGAACTATGTATGACTTGATTCCCGACCTCATGGGATACGTAGAGACACCCCGATATTTCGCCCAGGGTCCAGCCCTAGGAATCATAAAGTCATGTTCCTCCCCATTTATGGCCCCCTGGCCTGACCCCTTGTGGGGAACCATGTAACTGCAATTTTTCCCCGAACATGTTTGGGATGCCCCACGATGGCATTGGGAAGCCACAACCCCCCTCACTAGAGAGGCCATGTCTGAAAGAAGGAATGATCCATGATCAAACTGATGCACCCATCCAGTGTGCTTCCACCATGGTGGCATAATTTCAATAGTGTTGGATTCTATTCAAACAAACCCTCACTCCACATTCCACGCTTTGTGTGCCCCTTATTCAAACCCTCGTCCTCTTTCACGTCTGGAGGAACCCCCTAACAGTATGGTTGTTTGGCCTATGGCCCACCTACTATCCTAGGCCAACGTTCTAGAAGACTAATGGATGCCATTTTGATTTTGGTCTCATGTTTCAAACATGGTCAATGGTTGACCCTCATTTACTATCTCCACTCCAGGATAATGCAATAATAATGTTGTGTTTCGAATGTGGTCGATATCCATTCTTTATTTTCACGCCACCCCCACAATGTTCTGAATCCTGGGTATCGTGATTCACACCTCCCATTCCCATATGTTCGGATCTATTTCAGTACCCCTGGCATTACCCCGTTTGTGCACAAGATCACACTAGAAAAACTATAATTCAGTTCTTCTGAGAGCTTCATTCTCCAATCAGGTCTCTCCCATTTCCTCCCAGAAATCCGGACCAGTTGTTCGAACCCCAGATGCCTGAAGGTTGGTATGCACTCTTATGTTAGGATGGGGTGATAAGGTGGTTATCCCTTGTTTCTCTCATCGGTCCTGAACCACGTGAGCTTAGGGAATGGTCGTTGGACACTCCGCGAACATCATAAAGGTGAAATAAACCAATTTAAACAACGTAACTCGTGCATGCTATGGCATTCAAACAATCAAAGAACAAAAGTATGTTTAAGGGTTTGTAATCATTACAGTACCCAAGGTTTGAATCCCCCCATGGACGGATTGACATCGTCAATGGAATGTTGTAGCTCCACCACCCTTCAGCTGGTGGCGTCCTGGAGATGCTGCCACTTGTTCACCTCCCGCTCCTCCTCGGCGTCGAGAGGGCGCAATTCGTTGGCTGCAATCTGAGCCTAATCCATGTTGTCCTGGATAGAGATCATATCCCTAGAAGCTCACCTCATGCCCTCTATGGCTTCTTCTATATGGGCCTTCAATCGTGATATTAGCTCAGATTGTGCATTGAGGGAGTTCAAGTGCTCGTCCGCCCGATTCTGCAGTCGTTGGACATCATCTTCATCCTTTTGGAGCCTCTTGATGTTTATCGCCTTCCTCCACTGCCATCCCATGCAAAGGCCATGGTCATAGTCCTGAATATTTTCCACTATAAGATCTCGAATGAGCATGTAAGGACACCGAGCATCTACTCCCCCAACACACAGTTCGTGCAGTCGTGAGTAAAGTCTTTCCATCTCATTCAACCATAGCGCTTGGGGTGTCATTGATGAAGTGTGTGATCAGATTCCGCGATCGGCGACGGACTACTTTGTTCTTCTCCTTGTCAGAGGTCGTCTCGTCCTAGTCGGCATGATTGGCAGGCTCGTATGTAGGGAAATTCCCCCAAGAACTCCTTAGTCAGGTCCACATCTGGTGTTGGATCAGGCATGGAAGGGCCTGAATTATTTGGTTGATCCTCATCATCATATCCCACCTCGATAATCTCAGGCGCAGTCCCACTGGAACCTCCACCAGTGATCAGGAGCATTGCAGTTCAGTCAGGGTAGATGTCCACCTCCACGACCATCGGCATGCCCCTGGGAAGGGTGCTACCAGATTCCCCGAACAACTTTGTCGTAGCAGCCCAAGCCAATTGAAGGAATGTACATGCCATGAAAGGGACGTGAATGTTAGTCAACGTGGTCAGCGTATGGAAGTTTTGAATTTGTTATAGAAGACTTGCAGAAGTCAAATCCCTGGTGTCACTCTTGGGCGGATGTCGTCGGAACCCCGAGACATGGCCCCCTGTATATGGTTTGCAGGTCTGGAGACTCCGGGGGAGCCGCCTCGACTCTCCCAGCCCCGCCAGACACGGAAGTTGATGTAGCCACGGGCTTGGATCCTAAAGGTCCCATGTTGGCACTCGTTGAGGGGCGAGAATGAGGTCTATGCACAAGCTCCTCCTGCACAGTACAGACACTGATAAGGAATCCAGAGTAACTTAAGGGAAGACTCTAAAGAAAGAACTTGGGATTTTATGTCGAGGGCCTCCACAAAATCTTCAAGATCCAATGATTGGTCACTGACTTCACCGTACTCCAATGGACTCTCTCTACCAGCCTCATCTCCACAGGAGGACTCGTCCGATTGTTCCGGAAGGGGGATGCGCTCCCTCAAGTTAGCAGCTGACAGCTGTGGAGGGACCATGAGACCCTACAGTACCCTGAATCAGTCTTTCATCGAGTGCAGGGAACCATGGGAGTGGATGAAGTCTTCCATCTCGGCTATGTATTGCTCCGCCTCTTCCTGGAATACTGCAAAACCGGCCCAAATAGGGCCAATTCCCGGCAATTCCATCATGAGGCGATTAAGGTACTTCCATAACTCGGATGGGCTGAGGAATTTCTGGTTGACTTCCCAGAAGTCCTAGGCCTCCAGGAAGATAGAATTATCTAGAATGTTACTGTGGCATAGCTATTTATTTGAGGCCTGCGTAGAAATCATGCAGAATCTCCTTAGTCGCCACCCCTCTGGATGAATCTGTTCTCTTGGGACCACCGGATTTGTTGTCGCTGCCCTATCTGCTACTACTGCTCCCTCCTCAACTGGTACAGGCATTGCCACTACAGCAACCCCGCCACTACGGGATTCCCTTGTCTCCTTCAGGCCTCGGCCTCGAGATCGAGGAAGCTCACCCTCACTGACCAGGATGGTTGGTCGCTTCAGCATCTCCCCTAGATAGGGCGCCTACCAGCTCTGGGCGTATTCTTTTACTAGCCCAAGGACTGCGGTTGGCGGAGGTAGTTCTTTCCACATCTTCCCATCTTCCCATGTGAACATGAGCCACATTTTCCTCATCACACATGGGTGCTCCTTGTAGCACACCCCTAGATAAACCTGTGGGGTCAGCCGCTGTAGGAACCAGAATTTCCTTGCAAACCGGTGTGGGGTGTATGGCTTGGAGAGACACTCATGATACACCTTGGCCACCAAGACCCCACCTTTAATGGCCAGGAGGAAGGTTTGGTGCTCATCCATTCCCTGGCCATCATCTGTTAAGTCCTCCGTCGGCAGTAGGAATGGGTGGAAATTGAATTCCTCCGCCCTCCACACCCGGTTCAGAACCGATGGTGCGGTCAGATTGGTTGGAAAGCTCCATGCAGCGTTCAAGATAGAGGGACAGAAGTTAGTCCTTGGTGGTGAGATGGGGTTCAGATACTCATAAATCCCCCTTATGTGCGCTTCCATCTATCCATATAGGAGGTGAAATGGCCTGCATACTCTATGTGGCATTTTCCCCTCGCTGATGTGCCACATAAGTTTGTACAACATGGTGAGCATCGAGATCCCTAGGTTGACCCGTCCTCCTGTCACCAATGTGGACGCCATGATGAAAGTGCTTGGCCGCACTCCCATGTTTTTATCCCTCACCGGCAGGATCCAACCATATATGAGAGCTGCGATGAATACCGCCAACCAGACTATTGCCGTTGTTCGGTGTTGACACTGAACCCCCAGGTCTTCCACTGGCTATTCTCCAAACAGCCACCTGTATGAGTGTTTTTTTCTTCAGGCCCCCTTCGGGCAAGTTCGAGGCCTCACCGGGAACTACCTTTTTTCTGGGAAGTTCAAAAACTTCTTGAACTAGTTCTTGAAGTGGACATCCCTCAGCGCCTCCTTGTCCTCCCCAGGCACGAGCTCCATCAATGCCATCGCCAGACGTGGCATCTGCTCCGGATCCTCCCAGACACATATAGCCGAGAGAAATTCATCGTACAACACCCCCAATATCGGGACCCCTGAGATCTAATGCACGTCCCACAGGGTGATGTCGACCTCCCCATGTTGCAGGTGAAAGGTATTGGTCTCTGGTGACCACTGGCTCAATATCTCTGGCATTAACTGCTTCGGCTAGTAGATATGGAACTAGGAAATCCAAGCTGCCTCATACTGGCCCACTCTTCTCAGATCTACCCTGAACTCCTCGCATGAGGCGCATACCCAGTAGGCCCAAGCCCAATCGTCCGTAAAGCCGCTACCCTGGCATAGGTCCCTTTGCTCGGACCACCCCTTCTTTGGGTTCCCAAGCTCTGCCTTAAGGATGGTTTGGTATAGGGGAGGGGACCTCTCTGGCTGCAATTCCCTCCCGTCGACATTTTCCAGATGAATGTATAGGCAGTCAGCGATGACAGGCATTAAATCCTCTCATGCATGAACATCGGGCACCCTAAACCATCGAGGCTAACACGGAATGCTCCAGAACCCCTAAGCTAGATCATCCCTACCTGATTTAGGGATGAATACATCATACCTCAGCCTGAATCCATAAAAGGGAAACCTCCTACATAGTGGGTAGTTCTTCTGGCTCTCCGATATAAGCTCCACCAAATAACTATGGTCCGAGTGGATCCGGACTAGCTCTCCTATCCCCAGACTGTTCGCGATTTTGTCCCTCTGGGCGGCATCTGCAAGGACCCCCTGGGCAGCTTCTTGGTGGGACATTTGTTTTAGAGGTGTGATGTTTCTTTGGATGGTTCACAAAGATCGTTCTCAAAGCATGTTCGTGAAGTCCGCTCGTGAAGACTGTTCATGGGGCACTGTCTTGGCATTCAAAGCAAGATCGCGGAGTGCAAACACGAAGTCGAGGACTCGTTGTGCGTCGTTAATACCTGATTCGAAAATATCACTCGTGGATTACGCAGATCTTTGCTAATCGAGAGCACAATAAGACAAGATCGTAGAGAAGGGAAAGGAAAAAAGAGAAAGCAAGACCATTATTTTTAGGTTGTGTCCGTCGGAGCTTCGCGACGTGTCCAATCCGCACGGAGCTTCGTGGCGCACCTGGACCATGTGTCCCCTGTCTTCCTTGCGTGCCCTCTTCGCGAGTCAACACCGCGAACTGCCGAGGATTTTGGAGATTTCCCTCAGATTTCGACCCTTTATCTCTCCACAGCTCCAAGTCTGAGGGTGAATTTGTTGGAACCAAAATTCAGGGTAAAGAGAAGGTCCCAAGATGGCCCCATGAACTGCCTTGCAAATCCACTTCGCGGAGTCCCCCCAGTGTTGCGGCTGTCGTGAAGCAAAGAAGGCGGGACGCTCTGTGAACGAATTTCACGTTTGTGACGCCGCCGCGAAGCAAAGTAGGCGGGACACTCTATGAAAGAATTTGACCATTGCGACACCGCTGCGAAGGAAAGGAGGCGGGATGCTCCGCGAACAAATTTTACGTTCGTGACGCCGCCAAGAAGCAAAGGATATGGGATGCTCTAAGACCCCATTTGACAATCACGACCCCCCATGAATCCACCAAGCCCCTCTTCGCACCTCTTGAGCTCCGCTCCGTGGTGCCTCTTGCTTATAAATATCAGGCTCCCCCTGATCTCCAAGGATGGACAATCTGAACTTTCGGCTTCCCAACTCCCAAATTGCGAAGCAGTCTTCCGCTCGGTGAACCATGAGTTGTGCGAGGTACTTCTGCTTCACGAAGTGCCACCTCATTGTCTTGTTTTGATCCCCTCTTTCGAGAGGGATGCCCTCGCGAAGCCTAATGGCTTTTGCGAAGGAAGGGGATCCACAAGGGGACCCGGGTCGTCGCAGAGAATTTATGCTTCGCAAAACACCCTTCATGTACTCATGACCCACATGATAAGGTAGGGTCATTGTACTTCACAAAGAACATTGCTTCCCGACACCTTGATCCACGAGGAACCTTTGCTCCGTGAGGCTGTGCTCCGCAAATTCCCTTCCACTTCACAAAGCACCTCCCATTTTCACCTCTGCCCCATGCTAAGGCTAAGGCCACCCACTTCACGAAGAACACCCCATCACAAGTGCCCTCCACCACGTGAAGCAATAGAGTTCCACAAGGCCCCTACCCATGGACCCCTCTACTTGGAAAATTCTTTTCATGTGCGACCCTCCAGGTTTTCACGATGTGACTTCAAAGCCCCTGGATGATACTGCCCGTTGTGTTGCTTTGCCTAATTCTTCTTCGCATAGGCATTAAAATGGATATTTCTTCTTCACATAGCCACGCTAACGTGGACCCATAAATGGTTCTCCCCACAACACCCCCTCATTGTGGCCTTGTTGATGCCTTCCTCCCACAAGGAGCAGAGGGTACCGGTTATGTAAGTACTAGGGGTGTGGAGAAAACCCACCTCATCTGAGCTGCATGACATTAAACTGCCAAGAACCATCATCCTCAGCACATGACATTAAACTGTGACTTGGCCCCGTGCCTCACATGTAGGGATCCCCCACCTTGAGCATTCTCCACACCCCCTGGTCTCTACAGGGGATGATATCCTCTTTCTTGGAGTGGCGTTTGTCCGCAGGGAAGGGCAACCACCTTGGTGTAAGCCCCTAGATTTTCTTGCAGGAGGAAACACCCCTGCTCCTCCTCACTTCATTGGTGCCAAGGCCAGCGGAGGGCGTGATAGGGAACGTGACTCCTCCTTTCTTCAGTCCCAAGTCCCCCTCCCGCTGTGCTTTGTCACCCTCGGGCCTCCATCTCGGAGTAATCCCCGATCTATCTCTCCCTGGGTCTCTCCACGTGTAAGCCCTACTCCACATCCCCTGGACGCACCTTTCACAATGTGATAACCAGGTCTCTGCTGCCTCTTGTTTCCCACACCGAGCATGACTCACGTGGGCTTAGAGTAAGCATCGACCATGACAACACCCCCATCCTTCATGACATGAAACTGTATTCTCTACCCCAATCCTGCATAACATTAAACTATACTCCTGAACTAAGGGGACTTTGATCCATGTCAAGGCATGGTACGTTGGAAGCCTCCCTGAGGTTCAAGCCCTACACCCGGTTGTTCCGACCTTATTCACGTTAGTGCACCCACCACCTTGGTCCGCCTCAGAGTGTAAGCCCCAATCCATCCTGAACTATGGGGACTTTGATCCATGTCAAGGCATGGTACGTAGGAAGCCTCCCTGAGGTTCAAGCCTGCCACCAAGTCGTTCTGACCTCATTCATGTCGGTTCACCCACCACCTTGGGCCGCCTCAGAGTGTAATCCCCAATCCGTCCAGAAGTATGGGTAATTTTATCCATGTCAAGGCATGCTACGTAGGAATCCTCCACGAGGTTCAAGCCCCACCACCTTGGGCCGCCTCAGAGTGTAAGCCCCAATCCATCCCAAACTATGAGGACTTTGATCCATGTCAAGGAATGGTACGTAGGAAGCCTCCCGAGGTTCATGCCCACCACCCAGTCATTCCGACCTCATTCACGTCGGTTCACCCAACACCTTGGGCCGCCTTAGAGTGTAAGCCCTACACTATCTGGAACTACATGGTCGTTGATCCTTGATAAGGCATGGTACATAGGAAGCCTCCCTGAGGTTCAATCCCACCATCCACATGGACCAAGGTCCTTATTCACATCGGTTCTCTGACACACCATCCCGAACTACGAGGACTTTGATCAATGTCAAGGCATGGTATGTAGGAATCCTCTTTGAGGTTCAAGCCCAACAACCATTGGCCCCGATCACCTCTGTGTTGGTGTGCCAAGCCCCTCATCCAAACTACGAGGACTTTGATCCATGTCAGGGCATGGTACGTATGAAGCCTCCCTGAGGTTCAAGCCCAATACCCATCAGACCACTGATCCATCTTCAAATCGGCTCGCCAACACGCCCCATTCTGTACTATGTGGCCTTTGATACATGTCAAGGCATGGTATGTAGGAAGCCTCTATGAGGTTCAGGCCCACCACCCGGTCGTTCCAACCTCCTTCGCGTCAGTTTGACTCTATCCAGTGGTAAGCCATTGTGATCCCACCCAGCGGTAAGCCATTGCAACCTCATTCAGTAGTAATCCATTGTCAACCTCATTCGACGGTAAGACATTTCCAGATGAACTACGCGAACTTTGATTCCCTGCCATGGGGATACGTAGGAAGTCTCTTCGAGGCTCAAGCCCAAAACCATCATCCATCCTGATTCTTACTCGGTCTGCCACATCCCAGTGAGATCATGCCACCTCATTCCCTCCCACAACATTTGGGAAGTCACCCACGTGCTGGCCCCAATATTGGTGTTCCCTCCGGGGGATTCCTCCATCTGATCCACTCTAATTAGTGTTCCGATCAGTCTGATCTGACTCCGCTGAATGTTAAACATGCGGCATACCCTGTGTTAAACACAATAATATGAGGAAAACCACAAATACATGCCCATGGAATATGATTCCCCACCTTCGATGTGGGATTCTTTGGGCTTCTGCGCCCTAGAGAATCCATTTAATAAGGGACAGAAGAGAGACACACCAATCCCCAGTGTCCAGACACGTCAGTGATTCCCCAGCGTGACTACTCCCCTAACCGAAGGTTGCTTCCATGACCGGAACCCTTGGAATATCCTGACAGATGCAACATTATTAACTGGTGTCCATGAAGATATGGCACCAGGAAGAGTTTCATGAACAACGTATAAAATCTATGAGGGAGACCCAAACTAGGTGACGAGTTCCAAGGAGGAATCCATTGAAGGAAGAACTGGCATACCATCATCTCATTTCGATCGAGGAGAAAACGTCCCTAAACAAGGAGTAGATGTCTCCCACCATTGGAAAGTGGGAATGCAGGGTAACAAAAGTTGCGCCTGTCGCACTCATGCAGACGGACGTGCGTGCCCCAGTGAAAGCGTCAGAAACACTAGGAAAATTCATTTTCAAGGAAATTGTTTGGGGATTGTGATTCCATCTTTCTTAGACATGTCTTTTACAATCCAGATATATTTTTTTCTAATTGATCTGTTATAAATGTGAGGGTTCACAAATTACCCTTAAAAGTGTTTGAAGTAAAAAAAAAGTTAACTTGGAATGAGGGTATCATTTATTTCATCATATAGAATGAAAACATAAATACTTATACTAAATTCACAAGTGAATTTCATCCTTTAAACAATTTCAACTAAAATATCATATATTTTTACCAAACATTTTGTATTCAAGATGAAATTTTAATTACAAAAGCATCAAAATCAACTTTCAATTACTACATTATTGAATCCCAACTATTTATTACATAAAATTCCATTTCCATGCTACAAATAGAGGATCATGTATGGTTTAATTTCTTGTAAATAAGGCACATAATATATGAGAACAAATAAATTTTAATTAAACTTTCTAGGAATTGTCAAAGGTTCACCCAAAGAACATTTATTACATCTCATAACCTGCAGATATAAATCAAAGGAAAGGGTGAGCATAAGGCACAATAATGGATATCAGAGTAAATAGTTTACATGTAATCTTTAGAAATATAAAAAAATAGGAATATTATCATAATGGAATGAAGAAGAGGCATATACTAATAATAATAAAAAGAATCCTAACTTTTGAATTTTGATACAACATTTTCGTAAGGCATTAGTAATCATATCGCCAAGGTTTCTCACAAAGGTGTCGAAACATTACCAAGGTTATTCACTAGGGTATCATAAAACATGTCATATCTAGAGATTAAATCCATTACCCAATGAATTAGAGCTCTATCAGGGTGAACCCTTCATATTTATTAATTAATTAGAGGAATATAGATCACAATAAAAACAATTCATAAATAATTTATGGATAAAAATGGGTTTCATATAAAAATTATGGCATTTTAAAAATCCATTAATAAAAGGATCATTATGTCATTTATAACCCACTAAAAGGGAATCATGTATTAATTTATGTCCATACCAGAATCAAATAAATAATATTTCCATATTTGTGAATACCCCAAAAAAATAAATATGTTTGGGTATTAACATAAACAAAATAAAAGGTAATTTCATGAGGAGGAAAATGAAATTTCTAGAGATAAAATCAGCAGCATAATGGGTATAAAATCTGGTTTAGAAAAGGGTAAAAAGAGATGTGACATGGGTATCCCATTCATAAAATATTTTTAATATAGTAATGTGATAAAATAAATTGGATCAAGGAATATATTTTCTAAATTATAAAGACATAACACATAAAAAGGTAACTCAAAATGAAAAGAGAAGTAGATATTTCCCTTACCACGAAATCTAGTTCTTAAAACATTACAATTGTGACCTTGAAAGATTTAAGACACCATGGGAGGTAAAACTATCACATATTCATGGATTAAGAATTGTTAGGGGGAGGAAATGGAGAAATTGGTGGGTATTTATAGCAACAATGGAGGATTTGTTTTTATTAATTTCTTTATTTTGGCCTTAAACACGTAGGTAGTGGTAAATGAATAACTATTGGAATTTATATGGAAATTCTCCATGTTATTGGACACTTGGGAAACCTTTTTTGTTATTTTAATCTAAAAGTGGCTGCCATCATTTTCTATTACTTATTCTAGAATGGAAAATTAATTTTATCACAAAATAACCTTTTTAAAGTTACATTTTCCATTTTAGAGTTTGGAAAGTAAATTATATATTTGGAAATTTATTAAAATATATTAAAATACCTTATATTAATAAAATACCATATTTTAATTCCTTTACCATGTTTAATTATTTATTAAATCATAATAAAATAATTATAATTTCATTAAACATACTGATAAACTCAAACTGTATTTTTACTATTCACAAACAAAATAATGTATTTTTGATAATTCTCAGAAATTAATTGTAACATAATTTCAACATTATGATTTCAAAAATCAAATTTATTTTATCATAATAATTTTCAAAATATGATAATTTTATCTTTTAAATTTAAAAATCATTATTTATTAAAAAAATAGTAGATTGAAAATGTATAGAGAAGTTTCAGAAACTTGAAAAATAATTAAATTATTTATGTCTTTATATTTTAATTTTTCTCATATAATACTATTTAATCAAAATAAACAATATTTATAATACCTTAATTTATTATAACAATTTATATCTTTTCTGAATAGTAAATGTTTTGTTTAAAAATAAATGTATCAAATTCCATCTCAATTTCATAAAGAAAAACTATTCTTAAAACAAAATTTATGGAATAAAAATTTTATTTATATAATAGAATTAAACAATAAAAAACATGATTCAGGAAAATTAACCCCTTATGACACCAAATTACACTTTAAGGGTAAGGTGTGCAATGGTGAAAAATTTTGGGGGCATCTCGGTAAACATCATCCAAGTAGTAATTTTCACTAACTTCAATATCTCCCATATGTGATTTTGTTTAATCTTCACTTATTGAAGCTCAACTTGGTCTTGGTTAAGTGGGAAGACCAATGATGCTTCCTCCCTCCTAAAATCAGACAAATATGGTTGATATGGAAGGACTCTACTAGTTGAGTCCATTGTTTCTGCTTTCTTCATTAATGATCATTTGTCATTCATACTTATAAAAAATAATTAAAAAATTAAAATTATTATATAGTTCCAACTTTGTTTTTGAACAATGGTCATAATAGACCAATGGTCATATAACAGTTGAAACCTAATGGTCACATTTCAAATTATAATAACTTCATTATTAAAGATATATAGTTTTGTTGAGTATAAAATAATATAACACACATTTTCCAAAAAAAATTATCATTCAAAAATCCTGGGTCATTATAGTATTCCCCCATTAATAAATTTAATACATGATGTTTCAACTCATTATCTCAACTGAGAAAAGGAGTGGGTGCATCAATATCATTTTTTCCTCTAGTTCCAACTTCCCTTCTTCCTATTTTTTGTTCATCTACAACACTTTGACAGGGTGGGTAGTCTAGTTGCGTGGAACCCTGGCTCCATTGTCCAAGATCTCCACCGGATGCTCATCATAAGAGAGGTAATGTTATAGTAATAATACTTCCAGATTCAGTACATGTGAATGGTAAGGTATGTACTACCTCTAGAGAGATATGCAGAATACGTCTAGAAATTGATCTATTTTTAGTTGATGTGCTAGATGGTAGGTCGCTAGTCCTATGTGATCGAGGATTTCATAGGGGCCAATGTACCTGGGGAAAAGAATACCCTTATTCCGAAAACTCATGACTCTCTTTCATGGTGAAATTAAAATGAAGGCTTTGTCCCCAAAATCAAACTCAAATTTCTTTAGATAGTTGTAATGATAGATCTTTACCAGAATCTGAGTAGCTGTTATGTGTTATTAGATGGAAAGAACCTTTTCTGTCATCTCTTACACAAGATTAGGCCTAAGAATGATTCTCTCACCAACTTCGTCTCAATATGTAAGAGTTATACTTCACATCCATCATAGTTCTTCATATTTTTACATTTAAATACTCGAATTAAATTTATTTTTGTTTGAGAACTCAACAAATGGGATATGCTGATCCCATACCCCATTAAATTCCATTGAACATGTTATTAATATGTTCTCTAGTGTCTGGATAGTCCCATTAGATTGAATATCAGTTTGGGGTTGTTAGGACATACATAAATTTGATTCAGTATCCATATCATGCTATGTGAACATTGGATCATGATCATGAATGATATAAAGTTTCACTCCATACAACCACACTACTTCATTTACATAAATCATAGTAATTTGGTCTAGAGATATACCTTCTTAGATAGGTAAAAAATGGGAAGTCATGGTGTGATAGTCCACTATAAACCATTTCACATTGTTTCCCTTGGATGTTCTTGGGAGATCAGTGAAAAATTCTATAGTGATATTTTCCCGCTAACATGTTGTATGGGTAGTAACAATAATACCCCTTTATGATGTAGTCATTATTCCTTCACGTATTGAAACACCAGGCACCTTGTAGTGTAGTTAGCAATATTCATTTTCATGTTATCCAACCAATAATGATCAAGAATTTCCCAATACATTTTTTGGCACAAATAATATATAGATAATGTTGAGCTGTGAGATTTATCCATCATCTACTTATTTATTTTGAGAATAGATTGAATAGAAATCGTTGTTCAAAATTTCAGTACACCTTCTTGAACAATATGGAACTATGGAAAAATATAATTCTTTACAACCTATACATTTTCATATAAAAACTTATATTCCCATTGAGGTTTATTGACCTTCTATAGTAATGATTATCAGGACCCATCCCCTAGGGCTCATGTCATAACTACCCCAATCACGCCTCCCATTTCCCAAGGGCTGGAAACTAGTACTGAGTAGGCATATCCCATAATGGTGAGGCATTTTCTTAAGTACAAGTACTCATGAACATATCTCCATCAAAACGTTATGAATTGGAAATAATGATTAAATATGTATTCATGCAACTAAGAAAACCACTGAGTGTAAAAGTAAAAAAAATTGTAAGGTAAACAGGCCAGAATACAAGCTAGACTAAAATAGAAAAGTAGAAACTCCAAGATCATGTCCGTAGAAAACCCTACGTGAATTGTAGTTATAGTAAGTTTTCTGAATGTTTTTGAAGTGTACCACATCCGTAGGGACACCCTACAACACCACCTATCTCTGAGACACCAATAAATCTGTCAATCTCATCGATCGTCTACACAAGACACAACACATGGTGGCGGAGCCCATATAGGGGTGATTAAAACAACACTCAGTAGGGAACCCAAACCAGAAAGGTAAACCCTGAGAAAGACACAAGGCAGACTACCAAAGTGTTATACGATGTCTTTCCTTTATGAATTAAAGTCAAGAGAGTCACCAGAGTCAATTCACACCGAGATATTTATACTAGATAAATTCCAGGAATATCCAAATCCAATGAGACATATAGTATTCACAGGATACTCTGCATCTACGTGGAAAACCTACTCATTTCCCTTATAGGACACCTACTCTGTTCCCCTTCAAGAGACCTACACTACCCCCTCGCAAGAGAAGAAATCTGTATCTACATATGATACCAACATCGTGTCTTTCTAGTAGACCAACTCTACATCATCATAGGAGACCTACTCTGCATCTTCATAAGAGACCAACTCCACGTCACCATTGGAGACCCACTCGATACCTTTTCCACATCCAATCAAAGATTTTTCTCTAAGCGTGCTAATTTTGGAATCACCTACTCTTCATGCCAGTAGCTTGTATATCAACCTCAATTAAAACTAATTTAGTGTATCTAAAAAGGGCCCCCTCGTCGCTATTGTCCTAACACCTTAAACAACTCCTCAAACAGACACATGGTTTGTGGGTTAAGGGATTTTTAATATAAAGGTGGACAGTTAGGTAGGGGTCCAGTCTGACTCGTTCAGACCTACCCGGGGCCCAGTGAGTCTGACCCATCAAGTATGTCCCAACCCATTGTACCATCACGACAATCTCAAGTGTGCCAGTTCGATCCACTCGAATGTGGCGGCTACCACATCCCACTAGGTCAATGTGGACAACTATTGAGTCATCTACTCCTCCCACATACTGTCTATAGGACGACATTCCATCTGGTTTAAGTGGTGCTCTACCGCGTCGTCGGTCAGCACTGTCGTATCCCTCCCTAGCTACGGCTCCCATCACCACATGTGGCCTCACCACTGCGGGAACCTCCAACACCATCCATTTAGCCGTTGGACGACTATTTCCATGTGATTATTCCACACCACACCACTGTTAACACCATTGGTCACTCATCTTATGTGGGTGGCCATCATTTCCCTACTACTCTATTTTTTGAGAATGAAGCATGGTTGTGATCCTTGGGTCCCAAACACAACTTCTTTGGACTTTGACCCTTCTCACCGCCACACTGGGGAACATACCATATTCAAAAACTCCCTAAAAATGTGTTACGGCTACATATGTTTTCCAGAAAAGAACGAAAGAAAGGGGATGATAGAAATCCCTGAGAACACCCTTTGAATAAACTATGGCCTTTTTCATGTCATCCTTTGTCCCTTCATTTCAGCATAATTATGAAGAAGAGACAAAAAAAATATTTTTCAATATTCAACCCCTTTAATCTAGCATTTTTAATCACCCTATTAGAATGATTGAACCACAGATCAACCTTTTTGTGGGTTAGTCTATGTTCATCATTGGAACCAAGAACGAGGATTGGAATCACAAAAAAATAAAACCCCTACCTAGAAAGGGGATCATTAAGAGGAGATAATTCATCATTGATGGTGACACATCCATGAACATCCTCAATTTTTCATTATTCGATGTGTTTTTATTCATCAATGCTTGATCTATGCTCTGATCTCCAAACCATTGTCATCGGTGAGAGGGATTACTTCTCCTTTCCTTAGGGAAACTTAAGGGATCAACAAAAAACTCCCCAGCATAATGAATTCTAACACTGGTCTCTACCTATGATTAATGGAGGTAATGAATTAACTTGTATTAGTGTTTTAAACATGTTTCAGCGTTTCCATAATGATGTTTTGTAGTGTCACTGAGTCACCACATCGTAGTGCTACTGAGTCATTGTGTAACATTGAATAAATAAAATAAAATAACTTTTTAGGTATTTTTTCCTCTTAAAACACCCATAAATTAACTTTTTTAGATGGCCCACACTAACAGAACTTATGAATTACCTAAGTTAAATTAATTATTTAGAGCTCAATGGTTCCCTTGTATTTTTTATCTGAGGACCTTTTTAGAAATTACTAAAACTGTTTGCATGAAATATTTTTAATAAACATAAACATAATTTGAACATTTATCTCAGGAACCCCAGGCCTTTGAATCACGTGTTGTCTCAGTCCTAGGTCTAATAATAATCCAATATAATGTCCAAAAAAATTACATGGACAATCCCAGACACTACACTCTCCCTACCTTAGGAATTTACAATCCCAAAAGTCAAAAAAATACTAAATAAACAAATGGGGATACTGAGCATGAAAGTGAAATTTCTGGTCCCATGTTCTCTCATGGATATTCTTCTGCTTCCATCGAACGCGCACTAGAAGAATAGATTTCACATAGAGGGTCCTCTATTATTGATCCTAAATCTCCACTGGGAACTCCCCAAAAGGATCCCTATCCTCAACGTCTATATCACCCCAGTTAATGATGTGTGAATGTTCATGTACATATCTTCTCATTTGGGATTCGTGGAAGATTTTGTGCACCTATTCTAACTGCAGAGGTAGAGCTAAATGGTATGCCACCTTGCCATGTCTACATAGTATCATAAAAGGTCTGACGAACCTCAGAGATAACTTTCCTCCCAAAACAAATCTCGGTGTCCCACATCAAGGAGAGACCTAAATGAAAACATATTCCCCATCTTATAACTTCAAGGGTCTCCACTTTCTATCATAATAGGCTATATAATGTCTCTGTGCATTCTTCATCTACTCCTGGATGACCTGCACCCTCTCTTTAGTAGCCTTCACCAACTCTGGGCCCATGAGTGCTGACTCTCCGAGATCGGTCCAGCAAAGTGGTGACCTACAAGGTTGCATGTACTAGGTCTCAAATAGTTCCATTCCAAGGGTCAAGTGGTTACTATTGTTAGATGCAAACTACACAAGAGGTAAGTGATCCTCCTAACTACAGCCAAAATAGATGATGTATGCACGTAGCATGTCTTCTAGGACCTGAATGCGCCACTCCACCTGGTCGTCTGTCTGTGGGTGGAAAGTTTTTCTCAAGTGATGTTGAGTCTTAAATGCCTCTTTCAATCCCTTCCACAACCGAGATATGAAATTATCATCATGATCTGATACTATCTTTGATGGGACTTCATGGATATTGAACTATCTCTGGTACATAGATATGTCCCAATATCTCTACTAAACCCTATTCCAAAATCACTAGGAAGTGGGATGTCATGGTGAGTTGGTCAACTATAACCTAGATGGTATTACTACCCCTATATGTACGTGGTAGACCTATCACAAAGTCCATCAATATTTCATTCCAATTTCTCTCTGGAACCTCAAGGTGTTGAGTCAAACCTGCTGGAACATGGTTCTAGGCCTTCAATTTCTAACAAGTGGGGCATACAGAGACAAACTATGCCACTAACTTCTTCATCCCTAGAGACAACAATGTTGTTGGAGGTCCTAGTACATCTTTTCTACACCTGGATGTACCGCCAAAGGGGATGTATGAAACTCCCTTAACACCTCATCCTGTAACATCACAGGTACAACTGTGCATACTCTAAAAACAATGACATGCTCCCCACCTTTTGAATATCCATCAGGGGCATGCCTTAAAGACATTTGAGCACGTGTAGTATCACCTATGGTATCTATAAGCAGTGACTACTTGAATCTCTATAAAAGTGGAGGGGGGGTTAACTTCCATTTACTAGATATAATCCATCCCATCTCCATCCATGAAGGATATATGGAGTGAGGACAACTGCTCTGAGGCCCTGATCAGTTTTTTATGAATTCAATATACAGTTGCGATCATCTAACACCACATTCCCCTTCCAATGTGTATAGATTTTCTTGAGGTTATAGTCCTAGAGGAACTCTAGCCAAAGCCTCTCTATCAAGTTCAGATCCATCATAGAGAATATATACTTTATGATTTTATGGCCCAGGTTGACAACAAATGGCTCACCCATAAGTTAGTTTCACAACATCTTCAATGAAAAGACTACTGCTTCCAAATCCAGATCATGGGTTGCAAAATTATGCTAATGTGGTCTAAAATATCATGAACTGTAGGAAATCACTAGTTTCCCCTGCATCATGACACATCCAATCTCAGTACCTAATTCTCTAGACATACTCAACACCCTCCTCAAGAAATATTATAATGGGAGTGCTCTTCAAACTATGACTTAGCTGTAGAACAGCCTCTTAGCACTTCTCCATCCATTCAAAAGGCATCCCTTTTCTATAAAGGAATTCATGGATGCTGGTACTCTTTAAAATTTGAGCATGAACCATTGATTGTACCCAACCAACCTAAGGAAACTATGTATCTTGGTAATGTGCTTAGGTGGATCCCAAGAAAGCAGCGCATCTATAATATCTAGGTCAACTGCAACTCCAGCCTATGAAATTACATGTCCCGGAATGTGAAAATCTCATATCCAAAATGGAAATTTTGAGATCTTCCCATAATTTTGGTTCTCTCAGATTATTATAAGGACCATCGTCAAGTGTATCATGTGCTCCTCCTCAGATGCTGAGTACATCAAGCTGTTATCATTAAAGGCCTCTACAAAATGGTCTAGGTAAGGCTAGAATATCATATTCATGGTTTCATGAACACTACTAGGGAGTTCATTAGGCTAAATGATATCACTAAGTACTTGTAGTGGCCATAGTGACATCTGAATACCATATTTGGAAAGTCCCCATCCCGCACCCAAAACTACTAATAGACTGATCTGAGGTCTATCTTGGAGAACCATGTCACTCCCTTCAACTGATAAAAGTGGTCTTCAATCCTTGGTAGTGGATTGATATTCTTCAAGATCACCTGATTCAGTCACAAAAATTCCTTATATAACCTCAACCTATAATCTTCTTTCTTTGAAAAAAATATTGGGGCTGCCCACGGTGAAACATTGGGTATCACGAAGTCCTTCCTCTACATGCCCTAAAATGGTACCCTTAATTCAAAAAGCTCTGTGGGAGCCATACAATATTCCAATGTAGATATTCATGTTGTCCTGGGGTATAGATCAATTCAATTTTATTCCTCCCTACGAAGATGTAGTCATGGAACATCTTCTTGAAACATTTCCTCATAATTGTCCACCACTTCATGAAATTGGGGACTCATTTCATCCACTTCATCGAGTGTCATGTTATCCAAATTATGTGTGATTGGATTCACCCTCATATGTTCAAGGACATCCTATGCTGATCATGTTTCCCTTTCATCGATAAAGGAAAACCTGGTCCCCTCACCATGGACACACCACACTATGCGCCTAAAATAGTCGATCTAAGCATGAATAGTGGATAACTAGTCTATACCCAAAATGACATCTTAAGGAATCAATGCTGCCACCAAGAGATCTCAACCAAGAATCTCAACCCCATGAGTAAGAGAGCATTATTAGCACCAGTCTGTGATCATCAAATATCCTCCCGTAGGTTTCTCTAAGCATAGGTATAGTGTGAACAGTTCCACTAGAATCTCCATGTCTCGAACAAGGGTCGTGGTGAGAAATGAGTGATTGTCACCCATGTCTATCAAAACTAAATCTTGGGTGGAAAAGTCCATGACTGTAGCTCTTATCATCCTTGGAGTTTCGGGATCATAATCCCCCATCACCTAGAGCTAGCCTCACCCCTATCTACCGGTACCATGAGCTCATGGTTGACCACCTTTGTAACACCCCGAGATTTTATGAAAAATATTCTTTTTAATTTTATTGATGTCTTTTGTTGTACGCTAAAACAAAGGAGTCTTGCACAACACACAACCCTAACTTGGATGAATTACATGCAATCACGACCTTCCTCGATAGTGTGTGTTGTACGCAATACTGAGTTTCACTAAACAACGATATACTATTAAAATATTATTAAAACTAGCCGTTATGAATAGTAATAACGACTTTTTGAAATTTTTTAAATTTCATCTTTCAAAATGGATTTCATTTTTGGATTCAGAAAATCGAAATTAGCCTAGGGTGAATTTTTGGTATTTTTCTAAAAACTTTCAATTTTTGATGAATAGTGAAAACACTCGGTTACTATTTAAAAACCGACTTTTTATTTAAATAATTATTTATTTTATTTAAATTTATTTTAGGTAAAAATTGACACATAATACCTATATAAGTTCAATGTAATTCATTGGAGTCATTTTATAATATTTTAGATATATAAAAATGTTATTGAACTTTTGCCCGTCTTTTACCCACCTCTTAGGAGAATTTGCAAATTTACATAGAACTTAATTTTATCGCTTTTGTGAATGGAATTTCAAAAATCCGAGAGACATGGTTGATGTCAGTAAGTAAAATGTGGTTCAATGAGATGAAAATAATTTTTGGTGAATAGTAACTTTTTACTTTTATTTACCACGGTTAAAAGTAAATAGGGTAATTACGGGAAAATGATATTATTATTACCCTAAACATGTCCTAATTCTATTTTATAAGTGTATTTCGACCAAAAACAACCTTAGGAATAAAATATGACCATTTAGGCCCACTTGGATTAGATTAGGACATTTATTATTAATTTATTTAAAGAAGGGTTTAAATAGTAAAAATCAAAGTTTAATAAGTAAATAATTTTTAATATAGAGTTATACATAAGATAAATTAGACTATAAATATTAATTAGAAAGCTAACAAGATTTCCTACATAATGGTATTTTATTTTTAATTTTTAGACTTAAAATAATTTAATTCATTTATGACACAATGATGATGCATTAATTGTATTTTTAATGAAATATTGACATAATGGATGTTATAAATACCCATATAAATGTAATTTGAGACTTTTTATGAATTCCAATAATTTTATATGTTACTATGACATGTTATTATTTCTCTAATTAACTTTTTTCGAACTAATTATTCTATTATGATTTTCACAAAAATCAATTACCGAATAGTGTCAAAATTGACATAAAATAGTTTTTAAAACAAATATTATATTATTAATTGTTATATTATTACTAAAAATCTAAGGTTAGGAAAAATGACTTAGATAAGGTTATATATATTAATAATAAACAACTTGGGGTTCGTTTGGCATGTTATAGTATGTTTATTAACCTTATAGTGTAAGAAAACAAGAAGACACTGTTAAAGAAAAATTATTTAACTTAAAGTTAAATCTAAATGATAAGGTTAAAATAGAAACCTAAACTTTTAAAAATTATATTGGATGAGAGGATTTCGACCCATACCTATCTTAGAATAAAAATAACTCAATTTTGATCTATTAAAAACCAAATATGACTTTATAATAAAATAATATTTTTAGTTATTCCAAAGGTGCCCCTCTCCTCCCTTATAAAAGGGCACATCCTCCCTCTCTTCCTCACACCACTTTGAGCCTTCAATCTCGGCCAAACCCTGCCAAATTATCTTCTAAACTTCCCTAGAAACATCCTAGAGGTCCTGGTCTTCTTCAAAGACCAATTTTGGTTCCCTAAGAGGAGGTCTCAAAGAGGCGCTTCAAAGAAGAGGTAATGTCTGTTACCGATTCTTTCAACTTTATTTCTTCTTCCACTTCTTCTTATTTAGTTGTTTCATTATGAAGTAATAACATAATTATCACCCATATAATGATATGTTATTATAGGTATTAAATAACTCTATTTCACCATCTATCCATCCTACGGAAAATGAAATCACCGCGCGTGCGTACGTACGGAATACCGTCTCCACGTCGTGGTGTAATCTATTTTCCACCACCACCTTACTTGGATGGGTATAATGGTGTAAATAATAACTATATATGATTATTTTAAAGTGATATTGATTCTGAAATAGTATACATGAACTCCAATACAATTCCACGATCATGGGAATGATATCATCGCTCGTGTGTACGTACGGACTACCGTCTCCACGACGCGATGAGATTCATTCTCCATGTTAACCATTCATGAATGATTATAAAGTATATATAATAAGTAATCATGAAATATATGAAATAATAATTATACTGGATTTATGTTTATATATATGTATTTCATCTACTTAATTTCATTCAATTCAATAAGCAAACGAAAACAGCGTTCATGCGTACGTACGGCCTACCGTCTCTATGAACAGTGTATTTCTTTCCATTTATCGATCTATTATATATATGTATATTATATATATATATTATATATAAATCATGTTTTATATTCAGGATTTAAGTAATCATGATCTAATTAATCATATGAATAATTACAAGTCAAAACACGGACGACAAATGAAACGATTTTACCCAAAACGCTCTTTAACATGGAATTTACAAAAAAACGGGTAATATAAAGTCATAAGTGAAACATATATGATATCATAACAACGAATATGATTCTGTAATAAGTCAATGAAATTATTTAAATCATTATACAGGAGGTTCAGATACATACGAAGCATATCGGACATAAGGTAAGGGAAAATCTCGCAATCTCAATTTTTATCCGAGATTATTTATACTTCAGAATTTACTGGGGAATATTTATCATCCACATCCATGTTTCATAAATATGTAATATTTATATCCTTTTACAATAGTTTATATCCATATTTACCCTTCGGTGAGTTTTTAGTAAATGATATGAAAGGAATCTTTTGTCGTTTTTCATACGAGGTACTTTTTTGACTTTTCCGGCAAAAGTACAGGAAGAATGTTTTTTTAAATTTATACAGCATAAAAGGATTTTTACGGTTTTATAAAGCCTTATTTTCATGAAGATTCCTCCAAAAGATTTCATGACTATTTTCAACAAAATCCTATTCTTTTAAAATTTCATGACATTTTGTGAAAAGAAAATGATTTTGAATAAGAAAGGATATTTTCCTCAAGAATTCATTTCAAGTGTTTTATCAAAACCATTTTCCATCTAAGATGACATTATTTCATATGTGTATGTTTCGTGTATAATGTCTCTATGATTTACATGGTTTCAATTTTCTGATTATGAAATGTTATCCATTTCTTTTATATGGATTATGTGATAATGGGATGATGGGATGATTTTTATGAAACCCATTTTATTTGTTGGGTTATTATAAATGATGTATGTTTATTTTGTGGCACAAGTAAGAATGATTTCATTATGAGATTGGTGGGACCTATATCTCCCTCCAATGCATTGGGTAAAGATTTATATCTCATGTGATAGACATGTATAGAACGGTAAGTTAATCCGGTTCAGTGTTACAGGACTGAAACGAGGAGTGAACTCGATTCAGAAAGGGACTTTGTCCACTAAGATAGTCTGGGAAGCAATGCCTTGGCTACTATGGAAATCATGACATGTGCTGAATGGTTGGAACAATTACGTGTTTTATTCCCATTATATTTTATCATGGTTGATGTTCTATTATGATATATTCCTTACGTACTTCCACAATTTATGTCTTTGCTCAAGATTTTGATGTTTAAATTTCATGTTCAAGTTTTTGCTTCCAAATGTTTATGGATTGTTTTATGTTATCTATGTTTTCCCTTACTGAGCATTTGAGCTCACCCTTTTTATGTTTTATTTTCCCCAGGAAATAAAGAAAGGTTTTAGGTAAGGAAACAAAAAGGGGAAGAATGTTATGGGAGCTATTGAAGATATTTCAACATGATTAGAAGTTTATATTCGGAGTTTCCAAAGACACTAAACTATTATGGTCCTTTTGTGTCTGTTTTTTTTGTGTATTAAGTATTCCGAAAAAGTAATGTAATGTCCATGTACGTCAAGTTTTGGGTATCTACAGTTGGTATCAGAGGAAAGGTTTAGTCAACCTTTGGAAACTAGGATGCGAAAACGTTCGTGAGATCCCTAGAGATATTTCTAAGGTATGTCTAGGGATGTCCCTAAGGATAAGTATACGTATAGGATATAGTCCTAGAACTATGGTAACGATCTTAGAATTTAACCTAAGATGCTAGATATTGAAGGTACTCTCCCTTTAGTATGTTGTCTTCCCTAGCATGATTTTTTCATCTCACACTATTCTTTTTGGGTTTTAGACGATGGATGGAACCCGAAGGAACAGTGTTGATCAATGTAATGGACAATGCAATGATTGTCCTCCTGAACAAACAAATGTTATGGGAGATGGAGTGAAAAATCGTATTGCTATACTTACACAAGATATGAATCATTCTGGACTTCAAAATGAGCAGAGAAAGGAGCAACATTTTGTTGAATCCTTTATGAGGCAGCGTCCACCTTCATTCTGTGGGTCTTCTGATCCCTTAGTGGAAGAACAATGGATCAGTACTTCTGAAAAGATATTTTCAGTTCTACAATGTTCTGAGCATGATAAAGTCATGTTAGTGTTATATCGTTTGGAAGGTGAAGCTGATCAATGGTGGAATCTTATCAAGAATACGAGGCCAAGAGATTAAATTGAGTCCATGGATTGGGATGAGTTCAAGAACTTATTTTTCAATAAGTACTTCCCTTGTATTCTTCAAACAAAGATGGAGAAAGAGTTTATTGAACTAAACAAAAGGATGATGAATCTGTTGGTGTATACGAAGAAAATTTTACAAGGCTTTCAAGGTATTCATCTGGCTTTATCATCCAACCTGAAAGTAAAGTTGATCGAATCTCCAGTGGCTTAAAACCAAATCTTTGAAGGGCATTAGCTATAAGAGACTTCAGTAGAAATGAAGAAATTTTGTGTTGTGCTATCAAGGTAGAAATGGAAGTTGGTGTTACTTATCCATCTCATAGTTTTGACAAGAAACGAAAGATGGAGTTCAAGGAGAAATCTCAGAATAATGGTGAAAAGAAGATGAATGTTTCCTTATGCTCAAAATGTGGAAAGAAGCATGGTGGAGATTGTCTTAAAGGGACTAGAAAATGTTTTAAGTGTGGAAAAGAAGGTCATCGAGTAGCTGAGTGTCAAAGTAATGGAAAAAGGGTTGCTAATGGCGTGAATAAAGAAAAGACTGCCAAGAATTCACCACCAACACTTTAATGCTTCAAGTTCAAGGAAATGGTGCATTATACTAATAAATTCCTTAATAGAAGGGTTAGTGATGATCGACATGAGCAACCACTTAAGCCAAAGGACAAAGGGAAGTCACATGCGATCACTATTGGAAATGTTGAATATGACAATGATGTGGTGGAATTATTAAGTGTTTATGTAATGGGATTCCAAAATAATGTTGTATATAGTATCATGGAATATTAGAATATTTATGTATTGGTCTATTGGGGTTTTCAATAATTTTATGGTACCGGTAACCATGGAAAGCGATTGAGATATTTTTGGAAAAAATATGATACGCGCATAATGATGGGATAAGGAGAAAATGAAATGTTTGACAGTATTCATGGGCTCATGACTGATATAAGGTAATAGTTATTTCATAGTTTAAGTATATAGAATTTTGGGTTTTTGGTATGTGGAAAGAGTTAACTTTTTACAACACTCATGTTTTCACTAAGATTCAATTGGTAATCATTTTTTAAGAGAATACATGATTAAGGCCTTCGAATGTTTGGAATGTGACCAACAAGACATATCTTATGATATATGGGGATCAACGATGGTATTAACATGTTTGTTATATGAAATATCTGGTAATCGTTTTCACTATATTATGAGAGTGGACTACAGTATTATGGATGAGCCTAAAGATTGGAATAGATTATGTTGGACATAAGTTAGTATTGTTTAAGGATAGAACTTTTTTTGATATTATTGATGGGATGTTATAGTAATGTAGTTTTAGAAAAAGGATAACATGTAGGACAGGCGACAGCCCATCGTGTCAGAAAAGGCTGTGGGAATCAAACCCACAACCGAAATGTGACTGGCCTTTATCGCCTACCACTGTCCTACAGTAAGTCCTTGGTTAGTAGAAACTAGTTTTATTTTATTAAGCGGTATGATATATGAAGTATAAGTTCATTTTTGGAATCGTATATGATTAACCTCACCATAGATGGACTTATGTATATTTGATAACTTTTGCTAACCTTTTGTTTGAAACAGATGGAATGACCCATCATTCTATCAAATGATCTGCTAACACATCACGAATAACAAATTCAACTTCATTTATTTAAGGGATGAAGTGGAAATTGTTCAATTCACAAACAACAGTAAAATTGTACCAAAATCATGTAAGTATTTCTTTTAATTCATCAAATTTAGGGAAATGATCTTGAAAACCAAAAATGTTGTCCTAGTTCCCTTATATCCGATGAATCAGATGGTACCTTAGATCATCACAAATCTATGGCTTTGTGATTGTTGGATTTTTCATATCCATGTTCTCTACCACTCTGCATCAGAACATGATGGTTAGGTTTCTCTTCCATATCCATATTTTCACCTATGTTCTCCTATGTGGAAACCCAGTGATTAGTTAATTTGGGTAACCGTTATGTTTCATACTATAGTTTTTAAATATAGGTTTTTGTATTCCTTTTTACGATGTGAGTTTCTATTAAAGAAACTTTCGAGTAGTAAACCATTTATAACCCCGACGAATTTTGAGGGCGAAATTCATTTTAAGGGGGGTAGAATGTAACACCCCGAGATTTTATGAAAAATATTCCTTTTAATTTTATTGATGTCTTGTGTTGTACGCTACAAAAAAGGAGTGTTGCACAACATGCAACCCTAACTTGGCTGCATTACACGCAATCGTGACCTTCCTCGATAGCGTGTGTTGTATGCAATACCGAGTTTCACTAAACAACGTTGTGCTATTAAAATATTATTAAAACTAGCCGTTATGAATAGTAATTACCACTTTTTGAAATTTTTTAAATTTCATCTTTCAAAATGGACTTCATTTTTGGATTCTGAATATCGAAATTATCCTAGGGTGAAATTTTGGTATTTTTCTGAAAACTTTCAATTTTGATCAATAGTGAAAACACTGGGTTACTATTTAAAAACTGACTTTTTATTTAAATTTATTTTAGGTCAAAATTGACACATAATACCAATATATGTTCAATGTAATTCATTGGAGTCATTTTATAATAATTTTAGATATATAAAAATTTTATTGAACTTTTGACTGTCTTTTACCCAACTCCTAGGAGAATTTGCAAATTTACATAGAACTTAATTTTACTGCTTTTGTGATTGGAATTTCAAAAATCCGAGAGACACGGTTGATGTCAGTAAGTAAAATTTGGTTCAATGAGATGAAAATAATTTTTTATGAATAGTATCTTTTTACTTTTATTTACCACGGTTAAAAGTAAATAGATTAATTAAGGGAAAATATGATATTATTATTACCCTAACACATGTTATAATTCTATTGGATAAGTGTAATTCAACCAAAAACAACCTTAGGAAGAAAATATGACCATTTAGGCCTGCTTGGATTAGATTAGGACATTTATTATTAATTTATTTAAAGAAGGGTTAAAATAGTTAAAATCAATGTTTAATAAGTAAATCATTTTTAATATAGGGTTATACATAAGATAAATTCTACTATAAATATTCATTATAAAGATAAAAAGATTTCCCACATAATGGTATTTTATTTTTAATTTTTAGAATTTAAATATTTTAATTTATTTATGACACAATGATGATGCAGTAATTATATTATTAATGAAATATTGACATAATTGATGTTATAAATACCCAAATAAATGTAATTTGAGACTTTTTATGAATTACAATAATTTTATATGTTAATATGACATGTTATTATTGATTTAATTAACTTTTTTAGAACTAATATTTCTGTTATGATTTTCACAAAAATCAATTACCAAATAGTGTCAAAATTGACATAAAATAGTCTTTAAAACAAATATTATATTATTAATTGTTATTTTATTACTAAAAATCTAAGGTTCGGAAAAATGACTTAGATAAGGTTTTATATATTAATAATAAAAAACTTGGGGTTCGTTTGGCTTGTTATAATAAATTTATTAACCTTATAGTGTAAGAAAACAAGAAGACACGGTAAAAGAAAAATTATTTAACTTAAAGTTAAATCTAAATGATAAGGTTAAAATAGAAACCTAAACTTGTCTAAATTCTATTGGATGAGAGTATTTAGACCCATAACCACCTTATATTATAAATAACTCAATTTTTAGCTATTAAAAACCGAATGTTACTTTATAAAAAAATAATAGTTTTAGTTATTCCAAAGGTGCCCCTCTCCTCCCTTATAAAAGGGAACCTCCTCCCTCTCTTCCTCACACCACTTTGAGCCTTCTAGCTCATCCAAACCCTGAAAAATTTTCTTCTCCACTTTCCTAGAAACATCCTAGAGGTCTTGTTATTCTTCAAAGACCAATTTTCATGCCCTAAGAGGAGGTCTCAAAGAGGCGCTTCAAAGAAGAGGTAATGTCAGTTACCGATTCTTTCAGCTTTATTTCTTCTTCCACTTATTTTTCATTAGTTGTTTCATTATTAAGTAATAAAATCAGTATAATCCATATACTTATATGTCAATATAAGTATTAAACAACTCTATTTCACCATCTATCCATCATACAGAAAACAAAATCACCACGCGTGTGTACGTACGAAATACCGTCTCTACACCGTGGTGTAATCTATTTTCCACCGCCACCTTACTTGGATGGGTATAATGGTGTAAATAATAACAATATATGATTATTGTAAAGTGATATTGATTCTGAAATATTATAAATACACTCAAATACAATTCCACAATCACGGTAATGATATCATCGCTCGTGCGTACGTACGGACTACCGTCTCCACGACGCGATGAGATTCATTCTCCATGTTAACCATTCATGAATGATTGTAAAGTATATATAATAAATAATCATGAAATATATGACATAATAATTATACTGGATTTATTTGTATATATATGTATTTCATCTACTTAATTTCATTCAATTCAATAAGGAAACGAAAACAGCGTTCATGCGTATGTACGGCCAACCGTCTCCATGAACGGTGTATTTCTTTCCATTTATCGATCTATTATATATATGTATATTCTAAATATATATTATATATAAACCATTTTTTATATTCTGGAATTAAGTAATCATGATCTAATTAATCATATGAATAATTACAAGTCAAAACACGGACAACAAATGAAACGATTTTACCCAAAACGCTCTTTAACATTGAATTTACAAAAAAACGGGTAATATAAAGTCATAAGTGAACCATATATGATATCATAACAATGAATATGTTTCTGTAATAATTAAATGACATTATTTAAATCATTATACAGGTTTTTTGGACACATACAAAGCATATAGGACATAAGGTAAGGGAAAATCTCGCAATCTCAATTTTTATCCGAGATTGTTTATACTTCAGAATTTACTGGGGAATATTTATCATCCAAATCCATGTTTCCTCAATATGTAATATTTATATCCTTCTAAAATAGTTTATATCAAATTTTACCCTTCGGTGAGTTTTTAGTAAAATTTATGAAAGGAATCTTTTGTCGTTTTTCGTACGAGGTACTTTTTTGAATTTTCTGGCAAAAATACGAGAAGAATGTTTTTTTAACGTATACGGCATGAAAGGATTTTTATGGTTTTCTACAGACTTATTTTCATTAAGATTCATCCAAATCATTTCATGAATATTTTCAACAAAATCCTATTCTTTTAAAATTTCATGACATTTTGTGAAAAGATAATGATTTTGAATAAGAAAGGATATTTTCCTCAAGAATTCATTTCAAGTGTTTTATCAAAACCATTTTCCATCTAAGATGAAATTATTTCATATGTGTATGTTTCATGTATAATGTCTCTATGATTTACATGGTTTCACTTTTCTGATTATGAAATGATATCCATTTCTTTTATATGGATTATGTGATAATGTGATGATGTTTATGAAACCCATTTTATTTGTTGGGTTATTATGAATGATGTATGTTTATTTTGTGGCACAAATAAGAATGATTTAATTATGAGATGGGTGGGACCTATTTATCCCTCCAATTCATTGGGTAATGATTTATATATCATGAGATATACATGGATGGAACGGTAAGTTAATCTGGTTCATTGTTACAGGACTGAAACGAGGAGTGAACTCGATTCAGAAAGGGACTTTGTCCACTAAGATGGTCTTGGCAGCAATGCCTTGGATAATATAAAAATCATGACATGTGCTGAATGGTTTCCACAATTACATGTTTTATTCCCATTATATTTTATCATGGTTGATGTTCTATTATGATATATTCCTTACGTACTTCCATGATTTATGTGTTTGCTCAAGATTTTGATGTTTAAATTTCATGTTCAAGTTTTTGCTTCCAAATGTTTATGGATTGTTTTATGTTATCTATGTTTTCCCTTAATGAGCATTTGAGCTCACCCTTTTTATGTTTTATTTTCCCCATGAAATAAATAAAGGTTTTAGGTAAGGAAACAAAAAGTGGAAGAATGTTATGGGAGCTGTTGAAGATATTTCAACATGATTAGAATTTTATATTCCGAGTTTCCAAAGACACTAAACTATTACGGTCCTTGTGTGTCTGTTTTTGTTATGTATTAAGTATTCCACAAAATTAATGTAATGTCCATGTACGTCAAGCTTCGGGTCTCTACAACCTTTGCATGAAGGTGGTAGTGCCCCAAACCTCTATCCCCCTCCCTCTTCTCATCCCACTCCTTTTCCACATCTGACGCTTGGTAGACTACCCTGTTTCTACCTCCCTTATGGACTCGGTGGTCCCTCAACTATCTCCTGGTCAATTGTATGATTGGATGGAGAATATCTATCCATATGTCCCCAACCAATTCACATGTAGCACATCCCTTCCTTCAGAAGACCTTCAATGAATGTAATCCCCACACCACTAATCCCATGTCCTGGATTCGTCCCCAAGACTGTCTGGTCTTCATGGACACCTACATCAGCTATCGGCTACCTACTACCAACGACATATCAACCTAACGCCTGATGGTAACTCCCACCACCGGTACCTACTCTAAAATAATGTTATCTACTAGTATATCTCTCTTTATCACCCTATAATATGTAGGGATGCTATGGTATGTAATTGACGTACATATATCCTAGTGTAGTCAATGGCTGAAGTTATTGGACCAAAAGAATGGGTCTTGCACCAGGTTTTTAGAGTAGAGAGAATGATACATGAATCACACTTAGTACTTTACAATCATTTGTCTACCCTACTCCAGATACAGGAGATCCTGTATATGCACATAGCACAAGGTCGCTGAAAAGAACTCCTCCCTGAAGAGATGATCTATGACTTTCTAAGATAGTGTTGCATCCTCATGCATATGGATCATCAAGATCCACCATCTCCCCACCGAGACTAGTAAAAGACTTGTGGATAGTACATAAATTTGTTCAAGAGGCATCCTCAGTAGGCAGGAAACTCATATGAAACCTCTATGCAATCCTCACCTATCTGAGGATCTATCCAACCTCAATACCTAGGAGGTTAGTTCCTTTGAATCTATTGTAATGAACTGAGCCTACAAGCATCGTATACCAGTAACATCGGTAGGAACTACAACCCTACTGGTTGTGGTATCAATGATACACCACCATGAGGTGCTATCTATGGTAATGGTCCATGCACCAATAACTCATCTCTCTTTGGACCATCCTCATGGTAGATCCCTAGAATCTTAGCTGGATACCTATTTGGAAGCATCCTAGAATATATTAATATTTACCACAGTCAATAGAGTATACCTGGTGAGCTGACTCTGAATCAAGAATGACATGATAACACACTCAATAACTGAAGGATGAATAAACCATGATCTCCCCTATAATTATAGATTCCATGTACCAATTTGGAAATCATAATTCTAGGTATTGGTATATGGATACATCGGCCACCCCACCAACACTAGGTTCACCGGACTGAAATCCGAACTCAAAACGTTTAACACCCTTTCCCAAAAAAAGTAAAATTTACCTCCGCTCTGATTCCACTCGGTCGTGACATTCCCCCAGGGCCCATTTAGTGACTACCCCAATACCGCCTCCCATAGTCCATGGGTTGGTGATTAGAACTTAGTAGGAATATCCCATAAAGAGGAGGCATTTTCCAAAGTACCTGTACACATGAAAATGTCCCCAAGGAATAGTGTTGATCTAAGAATACTGAGTAAACATATATGCATTCTACTAAGACATCCACTGAGAGTAAAAATACAAAACAGTAAATTAAATAGGCCATAATACAAGCACAACTGAAACAAAAAAATACAATCTCTTAGATCTCATCCACAAAAAACCTTACCATAAGGGTAGGTACAATAAGCGCTCTGAATGTCATTGAAGTGTACCATGTCTATAGGGTAACCATAAAGAACCAATTATCGTTGGCCCACTAAGGACTCCGTCAAATTTTTTGATCATCTACACAAGACATGACACCTATGGGTGGATCCCTTGTAGGGGTGAGTAAAAAAATACTTAGTAGGGACCATAAACCACAAAGGTAAAGAAAAAGAAAGTCACAAGGCGGACTACCAAATATGTACACAAAGTGTATCCTCTAAAAATTATAGTCAAGAGAGTCACTAGATTCATCTCAAACTAGTAAACATATACTAAGAAATTCCAATAATATCCTAATCTAGTGACACATACAGTGTTCGCAGGAGACCTACTCTGTGTCACTGCAGTAAACATACTTCGTGCCCTCGCAGGAGACCTACTCCATGCCCTATCTGGATAGCTACCTCGTTCCATCATAGGAGACCAAATCTACATCTTAATTGAAGATAAACTCTGCATCTCTGTTGAAGTCCAACTCACTCTCTTAATAGTAGACATACTCTACATATTCACAAGAGAACAACTCTGGGTCTTTTCCACAGACAGTCAAAGGATCCTGCTATTAGTGCGCTCGTTCTAGAAGTGCATACTCCTCGAGTCAATAGTCCAAAAACCCACCACCATGAAACTCATTCACATTTTCTCAAAAGCATAGCCTTGTACTAAGGGTCTCAACAAAAAAAAAGCTCATCAAATGGAAGAATAGTTTGAGAATTTTGGATTTTTTAGTTAAATGGGGTCGGCGGGGTTAGGGTTTCGTCCGACCTAGTCGGACCAACCCGACTCGCTAGACCTGGCCCACCCCAGGTGCGCTTAGAATGTTCTTCCAGCCTAGAACATTCTTCCGGATCTTCCTGCTACCAGATCGACCCACTAGCTCAAGCCTGACCTACTTGAGTAGACCAGTCCGGTCCACCAAGACGTGGTGGCTATTGTGTCCCTCATGGTCATTGCAAATAGTTGCCGAGCTGGCCACTCCTCCCACACATGTTCTACGGAACCGTGTTCTATCCAGTCAATGTGGTGCTTTGTCACCTCATCTGTTAGCACATCCATGGACCGCCCTGGCCACAGATCCCATCTCTTCATGTGATTGTACCATTGCAGTATCCTACACCATTGTTCGTCGAGCTGGCGGCCACCTACTTCCAGGTGGTCGTGCTGCCACAAGTCGATATGTTCCTCCAGTAGATCCCCCTATACAGACCACCATCATTACCTTGCTACTCCATTTTTTTAGACAAAAGCACCATTTCTATCCTTGGGAAGTAACCTCCACTATGTTGGCATTTGATCCTTCTCATCATCACTCTCGAGGTTTGACTGTGTTTGAACCTCCCTGAAAAATGTGATGTGACTATGATGGTTTTCTAGTGAATAACACAGGAAGGAGGATTGAATAAATCCCCAAGAACACCATTAGAATGGACCCTGGCCTTGTTTTTGTTGGTCATGTCCCATTCATCTCATCAAAATTAGGAAGTAGAAACAAAATAATATTTCACAAAACTCAACCCCTTTAATCCCACATTGTTTACCATCCTGAATGAATGATCGAACCCAACTCAACCTTTTTGTGTGTTGGTCCATGTTCATCATTGGAAACAATAATGGGTAAAGTAATCACGATGAAATGAATACCAACCATGAAAGAGTATTATTAGGGGGATATAATGAATTGTTGATGGAAATCTGTCCTCGAACATCCTTGATTCGTCATTTGTCGATGTTCGTTATTCATCGATGCTTAATCTAATCTATGATCTCTAAAACATCATCATTGGTGAGAGTAAATCCTTTTCCTTGACTCAGGGAAACATCGGGTCTCTAGGGAGAATTCTCCAGTGTAATTAATTCTAACACCGGTCCTTGCTTCTGATTAGTAAAGGATACATGTTAAAGTGTTTCATCATTTTAAATGTGTTTCAACATTTCCACAAGGATGCAGTGTAGCATCATTGAGTCAAATCATCACAGTACTATTGAGTCACTGAATAACATTTAAGAAATAAAATAAAATAAAATTCTTAAAAATATTTAATTATTATCTTAAAATTCTCATAAATTAACTTTTGGATCCGACCTCTGTTGGTCAATGTTACACCCCGGATAAGGTAAGCTTGTTGTTCTAAACTCAATGGTGCCCTCTGATTTTTGATCTGGGAACCCATTAAGAAGTTCCAAAAACAAAAAATAAATTCTATAAATAATAAACATGAAAATAGTTCAAAAATTTATCCCAGGTAACTCGACCCTTGGAATCATGTGTGATCTCATCACCTTGTCTGGAAAGCATCCCATATAATTTTCAAAAAACAATACAATGAAAATATAATACATTGCAATGGTGGTTGGAAAATAATTTGGGATATTATTAATGATTTACCTACCCTCATAATTCCCTTGTCCAACCATACTAAGTCCTTGATCAATGGATCTCCATTAATCCTCATAATTTACAAAATAACATGTACTTTCCTACGTAATGCAATAACAACATTTTTTTCTCTTCCAAGGTGAGAATTAAATGAACAATCATAGTCATTATAAATATCCCATCATCTCCTCTATCTCATGTGATATTCTTTTTTATATAAAAAATACTTCCAACATTGGTGGTTTTTTTATATATCACATTTATCTTCAAAAAATAATGTATCTATATCTTCAATGAAGAAAATAACCACAACATGCTCTAGGTCATGCATAGGATAATTGTTCTCATGAGGCTTCAACTATAAATATTCATAAGAAATCACCTTTTCATTTATCATGAGGATGCACCCAAGTCCTTTTAAATATGCATCTAAATAAATGAATCCTTCCCCAATAGAGAGTAGATTTAATACAGTGAAATGACCAATCTCTTCATCACCTCTAAGAAAACTTCTCCACACACTTTTTTTGAGATTAATGTGGCCCTTTTTCAAAATATCATAGTTATTTGAATATAAATTCATGACTTTTTTTAACCTCCTCTAATATCCTTCTAACCCAAGAAAACTATGAATCTCAGATACTATTATAGTATGAGGCCACTCCTCCACCACCATTATCATGGAAGGTTCAACTGAGATTCCTTCGTTGGAAACAATGTTCCCCAATAAAGAAACATTTTTTAACTAAGATTCGTATTTTTTGAACTCTCTATATTAATTTTCCTTCTCCATAGATTCAAATATAACCCTTATATGATCATTATGATCCTCATGACTTTGGGAATATATAATAATATATTTAATAAATACTACAAAAATTTTATCAAGGTATTCATTTAAGACTTTATTCACAAAATCCAGAAATATAGCATGTTCGTTAGTCAAGAAAAATGGAATAAAAAACATAATGCCCATATCTTTATCGGAAAGTTGTCTTTGGAATATCTTCTTTCTTTAAAACACAATTGATGATAATAATATTGAAGATTAATCTTGGGGATGAATTAATCCCCACTAATCTAGTCAAATAAATATTTAATCATTGGAAGAGAGTATATGTTCTTCACAATAATCTTGTTATGATCTCTATAATTAATTCATAGCCACATTGATCCATCCTTCAAATTCGCAAACAGAACAAGTACTCACTAATGAGACACACTTTGTCGAAAAAATTCCATCCCCAAAATATTTTGATGGCATTTAATTAATTCTTTAAACTACACATTTTCCATTCATTATGGTGTCTTTGATATCATCTTGGATCCATGTATGAGTTGAATGGATTACTATACCAATCTTTCAATGTGAGGTCTAGGTAACTCCTCATGAATTACACATACATATTCCTAAATTATGAGAACATTTTCTATTTGTATAATTTAATTTCCTTCTTCATATTCACCAATAACTCCCATAAATAAGGCTATGAGATGTGCTTGTAGAAAAAAAATATGGTTGGGAAATATCCTTATTGAATATAACTATAGCTTTTCCATTCAAGACTATGGATATTTCCTTTCTTCTATAGCTGTTGTTAGTATTATAATTTGGGAGCCAGCCCATTCCTAATTTAGTATTGAATTCCATCATGGTAATGTATACTAGATTTTTGATGAGATAGTTCTTTACAATGTGAATTCTATGGTTTATATTCACCATTTATTCCTGGATAATCCCTCTATTAGTATTGACTAATAAAACTACTTTTAGACATTTAGGGATTAATTAAATATTCTTTCCAAAAATGGAGGAAATAAAGCCATGTGTATAACCATAACTATACAAAGTAAATTCTTTATTTTAGGAAAAAATGAGTGTACCTTCCACTACAATATTTGGATCTTAAAATTAAAATGTTTTGATGGAAAAACCATGACCCTTCTCCCTTGGCCAGTGATGAGGATTATGGTGATTCCACTCTATTAACTTTAGATTTGGATAGTGATTGGTAATGTGCCAAATATTTACATACTTGAAGCATTATAATGAAATCTAGGTGCACACTTTATTTTCATTGATGTTAGTATTGATAAGATGAGGATTCACCTCACTATGACATTTCTAAGAAATATGGACATATTGTGTATACTTGTATCATTTATGACAACCGATTATACAGTTCCATGAATGCTTCTTCCAACATTTTTTCATGTGTGAAGTTGGATATAATTTCCTAATATTCCATGATTAAAGTCCATATCTAAGCATGGTTCCATTGATATATTATTTTTATTTTATCTTTGGAAACACAAAATATCTCTAAACTATTGTTCAATATTTATAGAACTTCACATTATATCCTTATATCCATCATAGTCTTGATTGGATAAATTCTACTATTTATGGGTTCTTAGTCCACCTAAGAATCTATCAAACTTTATATTATAATACATGAAAAATATAGAGGTGCAGTGAGAAAGTCTTGTAATATTAATCTCATAACTTTTAATAAATTCATTTTCCTTTACTTCATCTTAATGAATTCCATCTCTATTTTTTTCTCACAGTACCAGGGATTTTTTTTAGAAAAAGGATCCCTAAAAATCTTTCAAATCAACAAAATCATTCAATATTTTGGTCATCATGTGTTTAATCAATTTCCACCCTAGATATGCTGGTCTTTCTATGTGGTACCCATCCATGGTGACTTTATCTTATTCTAAACTACTATGTTGAGAAAAGATCTAATCTATAGAGATTATCGACTATAAAAAATTCAATTGGTCAGTAGATCCACTAAAATATGGTGATTGTTGATTCATAAAGGACTCAACCAAAAGTTGTTCCCTTTCAGGTGAATCTGTTATCAGGACTTGATTCCTATTATTACTAATAACTCGACTCTGTTAGTTCAATATTCTCAGGTTGTTTTCTATTTAGGATTCCATTAGAGAGCCCTCAACGCATGGGGTGTTGTTCACACCATTTACATGGTTCCTCCAATTTCATGAAATTTTATAAAAGAAAAAAACCTTTTTGAAAATAGTGTTTCCTTTAAGAATTTTATAACACTAACATATTTTTTTTGACTCAACACATAATTATTAAATTTTTTATTGTTTAAATACAATTAAAATTTATAAAAATCTTTTTTAATGGTTCATAAAAATCTTGTGATTAACTGATCATATCCCCCAGGAGTGTCAAAACAAGAGTTTAGCAAGGCATGTTATTATGCACTCGTACCAACTCGAGTCTACCTTAAGGAGGTGTTTTCAAGTTTTATTCATAGATACATCTGTTCCAAATCCAAATCCACTTGTTTGTATCCATACAATGATTTATCTATTCAGAAACTAGTAAAATTAATATTTCACCAAAATAATATGATGATTTTCCATATTTATCCATTATCTAGGGTTATTACTAAAATTTTAAAATCCTAATTTACATAAATAATTTAACCATCCTTTTATACTAACTATTTAATCCCACATTTTTTGTATAACTTTTCATTTACATGTTACAAATAGAGGATCTTATAACGTTTAGTTTCTTTTAAATAAAGTAAAAATTACATGGAAACAAAAATGAATTCTTTTATTCCACTTGAAAGGATTCATAAAAGATCCATCCTATTTACATCTACTAAAACTCATAAACTAGGGAAAAAATAAAAATAAATAGTGAGCATAATACCCAGTAAGGGAAAACAAGGAAAACAATTTACATGCGATCTTGAGAAAAATCAATAAGAAGATAAAGATTTTTATAAAGTCACAATAAAGAGTTATATAATAATAATAATAAAATGAATCATAATATGGGAATGTGGATTAATAATTTATTTGATAAATTCATAAGCATACCACCAATGTCTTTCATCGATGTGTCATACAAATTATCATGTTTATTCACCATGGTTTCCTAAAACATGTTATTCACAGAGATTAAATTATTTACCAAATGCATTGGAGCACTATAAATTAACAACCTTCATATATAATAATTATTTTTTTCCACATATATCATAATAAAACATTTTATATATAACCCATGTAGAATTATATAAATGGGTTTCAGATAAAAAGCAAGGCATTTTAAAAAGTGAATAAAGACAAGATATTTATGACATTTACAACCCACAGAAAGGTAATGTGGGTTTAATTTATATCAATAAAATAAAAAAAATAATTTATACATCATTTGAATATAGATGGAAGATAAAGAGGTTTCGGTATTCACATAAATAAAATAAAAGGGAATTTCTAGAGGAGAACAGAGAAATTCTTAGAAGTAAAATATACAGCATAACAGCTACGAAACAAGTTTATATAAAAGGGTAAAAAGGTAGGGGACATGGTTATACCATTCATAAAATAAAAATAATACAGTAAAAGGATAAAATAAATTGTATAGGATAACTTAGTTTGAAAATTTTAAAGGCATACCACATAAAGAGGAAACCAAAAAAATTAAAAGAATCAGATATTTAACATACTATGAAATGTAGTTCCTAAAAAATGATGATCTAGACCTTGGGGATTGTGAAAACCATGTAAGTACTCCATGGGAGGTAAAACCATATGATATTTTTGGATGATGAACTAGGAGTGAAAGTAAATGGTTAAATGGTTTGTATTTATAGAAAAAGTGGTGGATTTTTTTATTAATTTTTATATTTATGTCATGGACATATAGGTAGTGGTAAACGTAAAAACCTGGGCTTGCCCATGTTATTTGAGAATTGGGAAACCTTTTGTGTTATTTTAATCCGTATGAGTTGAAAAAAAAATTATATTACTTATTTTGAAATGGGTAATCTATGTTTTCACGATATAACATATTTAGTGATATTATTTCCTTTTTAGAATTTGCAATGTAAATTATATATTTTGAAAATTATTAAAATCTATTAAAACACTTTTTATTAATAAAATAAAATATCTTAATTACTATATTCTATTTAATTTGTTATTAAATCATTATTACATAATTATGATGTCATTAAACATATTGAAAAACTCATACTGTATTTTTACTATTCATGAAAAAAATAATGTTTTTAGAAAATTCTCAAAAATGCACCCTAACATAATTTAGACATGAAGATTTCAAAAATTATATTTTTTTATCAAAATAATTGTATAAATATGTGATTTTTTTCTTTTAAATATAATAATCCAAATTTATTAAAAATTATAGCAGATTGAAAATACATAGTGAAATTTCAGGCAGTTGGGAAAAAATTAAATTATTTCATCATTGATATTTAAATAAGATTTTTTTATCATAATATATAATTAAGATAAAAATTATATATAATACCTTAGTTTATTATAATAATTTATATATTTTTTAAAAAGTAATTTTTTTTTCTGAATGTCAATTTTTCTAATTACATCTCAATTTTATTAAGAAAAACTATTATTGAAAGGGAATTGATAGAATACAATTTTTAATTATAAAATAAAATTACTCATTATATAACTAGTGTTAGGAAACATAACCCATTATAAAACCCATGTATGCCTTAAGGGTAAGGTGTGTGATGGTGATATATTTATATGGTAGCTCCGTTAACATTGTCCGAGTGGTACTATATACTAACTTGAATTTATTCCATAGTAGATTTTTTAATGATTGAATTATTGAATCTTAGCATGGGCTTTTTCAAGAGATAATCCCAATCACACTAACTCCCTCCCATGGTCTTAATAAATGTATTCATATTTAATGAATATTCTGGTTGAGGTCATCACTTCCCCTTTCTTTATTAATTATTAGTTGTCCTTTCCACTTATAAACACTAATTATAAAGATATAATTATAATATTGTTTACAATGGTAATATTGAGCAATGTTCATAATTTACCAATGGATATATTACATCCAAACCTTCATGGTCATATTTTTAAATTATAATCACATCATTATTAAATATATATTGTTTTTTTAGTAAAAAATAATATATCACACATTTTCCTAAAACAATTATCATTTAAAAATACCTAGGTCATTACAAAAATAACCATAAATGTGATAGTAATGATATTCAACCAATCTTTAGACATTAACCAAAAGAAATATGGTTATCACAAGATGAGATAATTCCCAAAATGAATAATTTTTTATAAAATAATATTCAAAATTAAATAGTAATATCCAAAGATAAAATTAAACTCTTCTGTAACCCTATATCCAAAATTGCCTCAATAACCTCAAAATTAAAAAAAATTTTAACATAAAATTTTATCTCATACCTTCCATATTTCAAGCCAAAAAATATAGCCATCTTCTTTTGAAGTAATATTAATCACTTGGTCACCAAACCACTTTTGAATCCTGGGGTTATATATACTATAATAATTCTATTACTGTAATTACCTTAATATCAAGTATCATATAAACTATAATGGTTATAAATAATTTATAACATATTTCCAAAAAAATTAAAGGAATAATTCACATTACATGGATTTTTTACACATAGACCATCCCAAATAAAACATCTCTTAATGTTTCGTTAATAATATAAAATGTTTTTACTTCTTAAAACCTTAAAATAATGTTTCTATGAATTTTAATTAATGATCAGCCTTAATCTTATAGACCTATTATGGTATCTATAAATTTTAATATAACCTATTATAAAAAATATACTAGTCTCCAATGTTATCTAAACTGACTTATGATACCAACTATAATTTCTTCAGACCCACAACATCTGATCATTTTTTAAAATCCTTAAATTCACATTTATTGGTATGATTTAGATAACTATGACCCAAATTTTTCCATCAAAACCATACGATATCCAAAGTAAATATCAGATCAATTACAATCCAAATGACCTTTTATGTTTAGTATTTTATAGAATTATGAAAAACTCCTATATAAAAATTTTTCAACAAATCAAATGAATATTTCTCACATTTATCCTATCATTTATTATTTTACATTAAGTCATTAACATCATCCCTATGAAACTAATTATATACATAAATAATCTAATCTCTTTATATATTACATGGGGAAAAGAAAAAATAAGAATGGTGATACCATATAGTAAATAAGGGTAAATATAATCATTAACAATTGAATGTCATCAATGAGAATAAGAGCACATAAGGGCATGATGACATAACCAAAGTGCATGTATATAACATATGATTAGTTATACCCATAAATTCCAAGATCATCAAACATAAAAACATGGAATAAAAAATTATGAAAGGGGAAATTCACATGGATCAATAATCATATTCCATGTGATATCAATCTTTCTAAAATGAAACATCATAAACCTATATCAATCATAGATAAAAAATATTGGTATCTTCAAACATCATATCATTGATCCTTTAAATAACCCTTATCGAACCCATTTAGAACCCATATAAATTAAAATATCTATATAATGATTTCAAAAAATAATCATTACCCAATGAATTAGATAAATATAATGGATAAAATCATTTTTATAAGATATATCGGGCTAACTCGACACTACTGGTGGGCACCCATCATTTATAATTTCCAATAACTGAATAATGAATAAAAAACATAGAGAAATAATTTCATAATAACTAATTCAAGATTATATTTTTTTATTTTTAAAACATAATTTACCATGGAAAGGTAATAACATCCATAAATATCTATTTGAAACATGGTTAACTTGTAGAAAATAAATGTGTTCCATAATAATTTCTATTAATCACGATTATCACATGGAAAAGAAATGGGTTCCTTAACAATTTCTTTTCAACATGATTAACCCATGGAAAATAAATGTGTCCAATAATAATTTCTTAAAAAAAGGATAACATGGGTTTAATAAAAATATCTATTAAATATTAATAACACATGTAAAGTAAATGGGTTCCATAACAATCACAGTAGAAAATGATTATCCCACTGAAAACAATAGGTTTCAATAAATAATCTCTTTAAATAATGATAATCCATCTACATAAATAATGATGATGGTATCAGTAAGAAACACTCCTAGTGGAGTATAAGTAACAAAAAAGGTGTTTTGACATTTATTAATGTAAATTACCTTTAAATGTCATCAGCAACATTCTTGGGGAATATAATATTTAAATATTCCAAACTATCTTAGAGCACTTTGAAATTTCCAAATTATAATCCTCATTCAAGAATAAAATTAAATGAATCATATAATTTCATGATAATAATGATATTTATGATATGAAATGTTAGATAATTATTATATACAGCTTATATGAATAAGATATGTGTATAACAGAATAGACATCTCAAAGAATTTAAAATTGTGACAAAAGACCATTACCGCTTTCATAACATTGACATTGTAAAACCCCTGAAATAAAGATCCTAACATTGAAATATAAATAACTATAAACATCTATATATGAAACATAAAATAAAATAATTGATAGTATATACACAACATAAAAAATAAGTGTTCAATGTAGAATAAGTCGCATAGAAATAGAAGTGAGATTGGGAATACCCTTTAAATTGTGCAATCTTATGAATCAGAAGCCCCAAAAGACATAATAATCAAATGAAACATTTAAATACCATGAATATAAAATAATTAATGACATAATGTAATAAAATAATTTATATACACTATAAAAATAGGTAAGTGGTGAATATGACATTTATCTCACATTGTAAAAAGTTATATGAAAATCCATTACCTTAATTTAATTTTTCATGTTAGACCTCAATATTCCTAGAGAATAAATTTTACGTTAATTATTTATATGCTTCATAAATTTTCTAGGTTATTAATTACTTTAATTTCACCTATAAAATATATATATATAACTATAAAATCAATAATTTTTTTGTTATATGTTTTGACCATATTTGGTTTATGTGTTAAAACTAACATTGATAGGTTGAATATGGTCAATGAAGACAATATTGAAAATATATCAAGGAAATAAACATGAAATAATTATCACATTTTAAATCCATTATACATATAAAATAATATAGGATATATATTTTTGGAAAAAATTATCGAACATTACAATCATGGACACGGTAGGCCATATGTACGCATTAGTAACATTCCCATTTTTTCAACGACCATTATAAGAAGAAGGTATGTAATGATTATCATTATAGAATGAAAATTATATAATAAATAAAGATTTATTTAATTATAAATATTTATATATATCATTTTTTAGTGGTGATGAAAAAAGAATAATCATAGTTCTTCGAATAGGTGGTTGTCCACATGTCCACGAACGTCATTACAACTCTTTCAATATGTGAAATGGAATGAAGAAATTCATATGTTATATGAATAGATAGAAAATTATTTCCTGAATATCATAAATTTTTAATTTATATTATATATGTTTTTAAAACTAACCCTAAATTAATTCCATTTGAAGTATGAATGTATCACATTGCTTTGTGGAGGCAATTGTCCACACATCCACAAACAATGTTATTATATTCCCAAAAAATTGAAAGACCAATGGTGTGTATTATAAAATAATTAAATAAGTATTAAGAAATTATAAATATAATATTTACCAAGTAAAAAAGTATTTACATAATAATTTATAACCAAAATAGGTAGTAAATGAAAACCAATGGCATCGTTTCGCTTGGCGGTAGTACGTCATACACACGAATGGTAATTTTATTAGACATTTGATGAAACTGTGGGTAGGGGATGGCCGAAATATTAATGTTAAAGTATATAAATATATTTTCTATTATTAAGTTACTATATAATAATGGAATAATAAAAATCTAACAGGTGAAGAATGAAATAAAACAAAAGTGCTCATTGAAGAATGTTACAGATTCTTCTGGTAACTCCTTTTTTATTTGGAACAAAGATCATCCTTTTATTGATTTATGATATAGTTTATGAAACTAGGATTATAGGAGGGATTTTTTGAGTTTATTATGGATAGTTTTGGATGATCCAAAATACCTGAGAGGTGTGAATTTAAGGGGATAAGAGTAGACCTTTTAAAAGTTGGGGAGAGGAAACACATATTATTTTAGAAAATAATTTTTTTCTCACTATTGTTTAATTGTATTCCAAGGATCAAAAGTGGAATAATATAGAATACAATTGGATTCAGGTTCTAAATATGGACATAAAATAATTTTTAGAAAATTTTAGGTTAATTTTTCCACCATATATTTTTATCAAAATCATTAAGTAAGCTCGTTTTTACCGTAATTTCTGTAATTGCTTTTTATTTCACTTACTAATATTTTTGGGTAAAATAATTTTTTAATTTTTATAGATGTTATAAATTAATATGATTCCAAATATGGAATATATTTTTTCAAATTAAAATCTCATAATTGGAAAATTTAATTTAAAATTAATCAAGCAAATGAGATGAGATGGCGTGGTTCTAAAGAGAAATACTCAATAGATTGAAATGTTTTTATATCTAATTTCAATGTTAAATTGATTATAATATCCTAAATTTTATTAATTTATTCACAATTAATCTAATTATAACCTTAAATATATATATAATATAATATAATTATACAAATAAATTATACAAAAATGCATTTTTCAATTAGAATCTCGTGACATTCAAAATGAAAAAAATATGAATATTCTCAAAAAAACAAAAAATTAATGAAAAGTAAATTTTGATATTTCAAATTAGAAAACGAAGTTTAATTTTTCAAAAATTAATTTTAAAATATTTAATATTTATTTTTAAAACAATCGCACCACTAAAATGTGGGAAAATTCCTTAAAACAATACTATTTTTATACTTAAAATTGGATTTATTTTTTATTAATCATATAAAAATTATTGAATTAATGTAAAAAAATTAGTTGAATATATAATATTTTTATTTAATTAATATTATTATCTAATATTAATTTATTTAATTTATTTTCATAAATTTTTATTAGGAGAAAAGAATTTTTTTATAAAAATATTTCACATACATTCAATTAGGTTTTATAATAATTTCTAATTACTTTGTAACCAATGAATTAAAAAATATATTCATAGATATTAGTTTATCATATTAATAACCCCTAATTTAATAGCTAGGTTATATCTTATTATATTAATTATTAATATTTTAATCATATATTGTTTTTTGGTAAAAATAAGTCTTGTGTGTAACATAAGTTACCAAAGAAACTCTATTAGTATTAAATATAACGTAAGTTAAAATATCAATTCCTTGTAATATAATATAAAAATAATATTTAATTTATTTTAAAGAATTTATTTCATAAGATTTTAGTATGTTACATTTGATCTAGTGGATACTAAAGATGATCGATGGGTAAAATTGGCTGCTTTCATGCTTCAAGGACTCTCCATGAGGTGCTGGGTTGTTATGAACAAAGTAGGAAGACATGCAGTTGTTACACGTGAGAACTTCTTATATATATTCATTAATGAATTATTCTAGGATATGATTAATCTGGATGATAATAAGATGTTTATGTATCTTTATCGTGAATTGATGTTAGTGTCTACTTACTCAGTCCATTTTATGGATTTTATTCGCATCACTCCTCTCAAATATAAGAATGAGGAATAAAAGGGAAAAAACTCAAGATTAGACTTTATCCAAATATGATTTCCCAGATCATATTTTTTAACCTGATGACATATTTCTTAGTGTTATGTGTGGCCTAGTGTTTAAGATGCCTTTTATAAGGATACAATGACAGAAATTATTTCACTCCTCATTGGAAGGTTGAGTGAGTTTTTTGGTGAATCTATAGGTGCCTCTTCTAGTAGTAGGTTTATGGGATTGAATTATATTTATTGTAGTTAATGTAGGAATGTAATTAGTTTAGGGTTTCATATGTTCCCTCTAGTTAACAAAAATATATATGAAGTTAAAAAACATAATAGAGGGGTTATTTTAGTAGATCTTTTGAGAATCTGGTTATGGAGTGTCACCAGTGTTGGAAGATTTTTCAACTTCAATGTTACTATATTTTAGTGATGTTTTCATACTCAAGAAGGATGATTAAGGATGCGGGACAAGGTACTCAGTACCGCATTTAGACTCTACATACCTCATTAATGTAGAAGAGTCACAAACTATTGGGGAAGGGTTTTAGTTTCAATGTAATATGAGTTATTTACATAGATTAGGACCTTGAAAATTGTGGAGAGCATATAAGGAACCAACTATAAACATTACAAAAATTGAATTTTAGTCCAAAATTTAAAATATTTTCATTTGAGTATCTTTTCAAGTTTATCTTTTTAAAGAATTATGTCATAACTCATACAAAGGCGGACACTTCTGATTAGTATCAATTTTTTCCAACATATAAAACATTTTAAAACGAAAAATATATTTTATTCCATGAAAAAAATTATGACTTCCAAATTTAATTCATAAATTCCATTTCTGACCTTGTAAAAACCCTATACAAATGTGGGATGAGAAAAATACTAAATATTAGATTTAAAAATATATGAAACAGTTTTTATTGGGTAAGCATGAAAACTAATGAAATATTTACCTTTATATCAATGTTATTTAAGAGAAGTAAATAAATCAATTTCACATTAAAAACTCACACATGTTTTTATCAAATAAATCCCTAAAATCCCATATATAAAAAAATGAAAAACCAATCTCAGTAACTTAGAGCATTACATTCAAAACCCATTTTAAACTCATGGAAGAGGTAATAATATACCAGCTAAATCCATAAAATAATGAATTTTATAACTCCCAACTTGTTCTCTATTAGGGAAAGGAACAGTACCCAATTAAATTGAGTGATATTTTTCCACACCCAACATTTAAGCTTTAATAAGATAACCCTATGCTATATTGTTTTCCCTATCATGTAAGCTGTAATGGTTTCACCTAATGCTATTTGGGAACACCCATTTCTCATATATAATTTCCAAGTAGCACATCCTAAATAAAACAATTTTAGGATTCCAATTTATCATCATATATCATTTAAAAACTCTTTAAACTCAAAAAAAAAATTGGATATAAAAATACCATTTTCTTTTAAAACCCCATTTTCAATATCAAAACATTCACTTCATTGAAAAATCATTTCTAATAACAAAACAAAAACTGGTAATATGGTTTTTCAATGAAAAAAATTAAATATTTATAAGGAATCAATGAATTAAATAATGATCATGGGGGTGGAAAAGATACTTTCACTGTGTATAACATTCTTTTTGCTGTCGGTCAAAATATTCCATATAATAAACATAAAAAACCCCATTTGGAAAACCACTTAAATAAAGTAAAATAGAAACATAATTTACTTTATAAATATTTTATGACCTTATAAAAAATTAATAAAGTCATTATAATAACATGGATATTTAAAAAAATAGTTGTAAAGAAAACATTAATGTTGATTTTTTAAAAATAAAATCTCCTTATCACATTAAAAATATCATAATCATGAGTCCCATTAATCAGTAATATTTAAAAAGTATATAAATAAAGTTATAATTGATAAATTAATTATATACCATGTCATAAGATCTGTATATAAACCTTTTAAAATAATATAGGTCCATAATATAAAAATATACCTCAACAAAAGGTAACTGTGATGAGGTCCCCCACCTTGAGTCTGACTTTCCCCATGTGTCTTTATATTCTAGAATAATAATATTATGTTAATTATTCATATTCTTGATATGTTTATTAATGTTTAATATTATTTTTCTTTCAATTATTACCATTTTATATACTGATACTTAATCAATTAAGTGTATATTGGATGTATTTACCATATTCATCCTATGCGTCAAAAATGACTTCGTTAGGATGATTGCGGTAAAATAGGAAATTATTTAAAAATAAGGAGAATTATAATCAAAAAATAATTTTCATATTTATAAATCAATTATTATTTTATAACTAATAATTATTTTTTGTTTTTATAATTGTAGTATGACATGATCAGGGAGACGATTGGTGGTACGTACGCATGAATAATGTTTCCATTTTCCTACAATCTTTAAAGAAGGGTGGTAAGTAATATTTTAACACTATAAAATGAACATAATATCATATATAAAAGATTATATTTTTATATACTTTAATATATCATACATGTGGTTTGGTGATGAAAATAGGCTCTCATTTCTTCGTAACCATGGTTACTAAATTTTTATATTTTAAATAATAATTTTAGTAAAAATTTATATAGAACATATTAGAAATTATAAAATTTTGTGATTCCAAATTTGGAATACATTTTTTCAACTTCAATTCATATAAGTAGAAAATTTTAATTTAGGAATTAATCCCGCAGACAGAAAAAAAAAAGTTTATTTTTAAATAGTAAATGTTTAAATGTTTAAAATAATTTTATGTAAATATTTAGTATTAAAATTATTCAAATGAACTAAATTAGATAAATTGATATAGAAGTTAAATCATTATAAAATAAAACTAAATAAATATATAATTTATCTTTATAAATAATTTAAATGAAAAGGTAGTTTTCAATTAAAATTCTTTATTTTTCAATGTTAATCAAAAAATGAGTCTTTTTATAAAAATATACAATATTCACCCTATGTAATTTTGAACCTATTATTTCAAAAATGATATTGAATTTTTCAAATTAAAAATATAAAATTTAAAAATTATACTTTTCATAAACCCATACAAAATAAGTGTTTAATTATAAATAATTCAATTTTTCATAAAACAAAATACAAAATATTTTTATAATTAATATATATATAATCATGAGATTGATATATTCTATATTTCCTACACTGATATGTTCTTCTCCCCTTTTAGGAATTATGTTCCCATAATTTTACTCACTTATTAAATAAGTGGTTATATCTTTCTCTCATATAATTTTCAGATTAACAAGCTTCCTCTTCAACTAAATGGGTTTTCCAAAAAACCATAACCTGGTGAATCACCTTATTATGAAGTGATTTATCATAGTGTTCAAGAATATTATTTTTTCATTACTTATAAGAAATATTCACTTCCAAATGAACTATTTCTATTTCTAAAACATGCGAAAAATATTGAACATATTTCCAAAACCTTGGAATATGAAATAAATTCTCTACCTAGATAAACATGGATTCAAGTCCACTCGATTGGAAAAAATAAATCTTTCTCTATGATTTAATATAGTCTAATTAAAAATAGACTTATAATAACTTTCACAAAAAAATAATAATAAATTTACATGTAGAAAATTTGAGAAATACCTTATTAACTACCTTGAAAGAATGATCTTTCCTCAAGTTATTGACATAATTTTTCTGCCTACTCTAAACCATCCTGATATATTGTTGAATAAGATACACCTTCTCAACCATTTTATCTACCAACTATCAAGCCATAAATATCCATTATCCAATTTAATATTAAATATATTTTTATTGAAACCTCTTCCTATATAATACCTCAAATCATTCTATCTATATATTTGAATGAAAACAATTTTTACAACAAAACTCAACCATAGAATGATGTTAATCCCAACTTACCTAGTAATCCATTGGAAATGAATAATTAATATATTCCACATATTGAATCTTCCACTTAGATAGTCTATCGGATTGAAGATGAAAATTTATACTAAATTTTAATTCAGTACACAATGACTTCTAAAGTCCATTACAAATACAATATTTGATATTTGGATCACATTCTGATACAATGGAGAGAGAAACTCTATATTACCATACTATATAATTAAAATATATTCAATAAACATGATCTAAAGGCATTATATCTCATATTGGAAGGAAATGTGTAGATTTAATTAATCAACCAATAATATCCTAAATCATATTATTACCTTAAGATTTCATTGCAAATCATACCAAAAAATCCAACTATATGTTTTCCCATTTCTTCCCCATAATAGGTAAATGTTAAATCATTACATTCGGTAATTATCATTCTACCTATAAATGATGAAAATTCAAACACATCATTGAACATTCATTAATATCTCATTTTATTCAATCCCATCGGCAATACTCTTAATAGTATCTAAAAATCTTAGTATGTCCCAGATGAATGAATAATGGTAAACTATGATTTCACTAAACTTCTCTTTTGCCAACTAGAAGTCACAATGAACAAATATTATTATTCTATACTATAAAACACCTTCTTAATTAATATTAGAATCCATAAACAGTACTTTATTAATAGATTTTACCATTTTTTATAAATAATAATCAACTTTAGGGGATTTCCTAATTCATTTTGGCATGGACTATTATAATGAAACCTAATACTACACATAAGATGTCCCTCTATCAACAAATTCTACAAAAGAAAATTATTAAATTATTAATAAAATTATCACATTCTAGATGAAATGTGGTCAACAAATCATTATGGTTTTGTTTCAATGAATGGTCCTCTTTTTTTCATTTGTTGGATGGTAATGAATCGTACAATAATAATCCTTTATAAGTTCCATCAATATTCCATGTCTCTAGTTATATACATTCTGAGTGAATGTATACTAAATATATATTTGATCATTATATATTTCACACTTTAATTAAAAAAAATGAAGCCTCAAAATTTTAAAAACCAAAACCCCAACATCTATTTCCAGATTATGTGTAGCGTAATTGAACTCATATGGTTTCAACAGATGCAAAAAAAAATACCTAACCATTCAACATCATGACACAATATAGTAATTTTTAAAAACATTCACCACTAATGGAAAATTCATAGTTTCAATAGGGTAGTCCCAAAACTATTTCATTCAACCAACATCCTTTTAGTTCATGAAAATAATAATTTCATTCTTTTTTCCATTAAAATTTATCCCTTTTTTAGTTATTGGGAAAGACAACTGGGTAACCATTTAAAAAATTCACCGGGAATAACCCACTAATATATGAAATCTATGAATATTGATGATATTTTGGGGACTATTCAATTCATAAAAAATATTTTTTTAGTAAGGTCAACGATTATTCCATCTTTGGAATCAATATGTCTAAAAAAAGATTTTTGAAAATAAAATTAACAATTATTAAATTTCCCAAATAGTTTATTTTCTTTTATGGTGTTCAAAAAAATCGATGTCTTTATTAATCCTCATGACTTTTAGAATATTTAAAAATTTCATCAATAAACAACACCATTAATGTTTTTCAAGAACTCATGAAAAATCTATTCCTTTGATCAATCAATAAACTAGGTGAATTATAAAAACCAAATACGATAACTATAAACATGTATTGCCTATTTTTAGTTCAAAATAAATCCATTGGAATGTATACTTACTTCATATTCAATTAAAGGTACCCTCTCCCCCCACCCCATGACCTTAAGTCATCCTTTAAAAAATAATGAGCTCTGTGGAGATGATCAAACAAACTATAGATATGAGGTAAAAGATAATTTTTTTAAATAGTGATGTTATTGAATAAACTATAATCAATGAAAAGTCCCATTGGACCATATTTCAATTTATCAAACAATATAGGATCATCCCACTATGAAGTAAAATGCCTAATGAAACCTTTATCTAATAACACCATCAATTGATTTTTCATTTCTAGATGTTCCACTTGATCCATTCAAGTATAATTTTATAAATATTCTTATCATCATGTACAAATTAAACTATAAAATAAACCTCCATATTAATAATAACACTGGGAAAATCATCAGAAAATACATTTAGGTATTCATTTACTACTGGAACAACACTAATTTGGGAAAATTTTTTATTTTAAAAAAATGAATTATGTGACATTAATTACAATATCTATTAAATATCTATGATTCCTAATATGTTATAAATGGAATAATGCAATTGAAAGAAATATTCACACCTCTAAAATGTATATTATCATGTTAAATTGAAAGCTAATCCATACCAAGAATGATATCCAAATTAACTATGACTATTTCAACAAGATTTTTAAGAAATTCCATCCAACTGATAATAATAGAAATATTCTTATAAATATTCATACCTATAATGGTTCCAACTAGAGTTTTTACCAAATGTTATATCTTATATCCATTATGTTATATTCCCAATATACATTCAAATTTATAAGAAATTATTTAATTTAAAGATCCAGAATCAAAATGATATGGGAATAAATGATTACACGAGTACCATACTTATCACCATTTCATTTTATGACTCAACATCAACTATAATAATAATAAATGAATTTTATATACTTTTCTATTTAAGATCAAGAGGATTTCCACCATATTTGACTAACATTATGAACATGTTATAATAATGAACCAAATAATTGATTCTAAAATGTGTAACCATTGGATTCCTATCATTTACCCCATTATTTGATTGTTTAAGACTCATTTATTTACAATGATGATCCTTGTAACAAAACTGACCATTTCAAAAAAACTTCAAAAATCCTATAAAAATTCCTTGAAATGTTGTTTTCATATACTTGGAACATTTTGGGGGATTACCTTCTGACTTTTTAGCATGTTGTTAATCAGTTTCCTTCCATATTGAAAATTTCATTCAACTATCATCTCAAGGAACATAGGTGTTATAAAATTCCATATCAACATTCTAGGAATAAAAAACAACTTTCTCATAACATTTAAATTCTAATACAGATAATTATCTTCCTAAAATTAGTTTCAATGTTGATTAAAACTTATTAATTTTGAAATTAGTGTCTTGAATAAAATACATCACATACCTAACCAATATTTGGAATGTTTCTTCATATATAGCTATATAATCATTATATGTTTTCCTCAGTTATATAAATTTTTTTCCATCCACAATTAGACAGCCATTATAAAATAGTTTTTAATGAAAATATCCTTTAATGATTCCCATTATTTTCCATAAATATTATCATTACATTTGGTATTCTTAAAAAAATCCACAATCAATAAAATTCACATTCAAAAAGATAAAAATAAAGAGTTTCCTTTTGGTTTTCTTAACATCCCATGGTAAAAAATATTATATATAGGTAAATAATCAATATATCTTCTATTACAAGGATAGACGTTAAACTAAAATACGTTATATTTTCCCAATGAAATGATCCACAATTGATGTGTTATTTCATAGTTTATCAGGTTCTTCTCTAGCATGCACATCGACACCCTTAGTAGCTTATGTCTGCTGATCCATCATTATAAAAAAACTATTATGTCCCAACTCCAACCACATTTGGATTCTAGTTTGGATGTTTATTTTCTTCTTTGTACCTTCTTGTAAAATATTACTTATTTTTGATATGGAAAACCATTGTGAATAGAAGTAGTTTAGATAAATAAACTTGGTGATCGTTAAATTCTATATCATTTCAACTTAACCAAAATTTAAAATCATTAATTAGTATGATATAATCAATATACCAAACTCTAATTATATCTATACTGACATCAAATAAAAAATTTATGATCATATCCATAAACATTAAATAATAAAGTTATTTAGTTATGAATTAATTTTATTTCATTTTTATGTTATTTCCAGGTTTCTATTTTTAGAGAATTTTTTCATGACTCAAGAATTAAAAAATTATATTATAAAATGTGACCATTTTGATTAATATCCATTTTCCACCATATAAAACTTTTTTTTAAAAAAAAATATTTCATTTCATGATACCTCTTTTAGAAATTCAACTTGATTTCATTATTTCCCTTACACATCTAGTGGAAAACATTTTAAAAAGTAATTTGATATAGAAAACATCAGTAAAGTATTTAAAAAGAAATTAAATAGTTAGTCATTTGTAAACTTGAAAATCCATGAAATATTTAGCTATATATTGTTGATCATGGATAAAAGAAAATAAATATTTTTCATATGAAAATACCCTAAAGTTGTTTTATGAAAAAACCATTAAAACCCATATAATGAATGAATCATAATTCTTAGTAACATAGATCATCACATTCCAAACCCATTTTATACCCATGTCATAATTAATTAGAGCATAGTAAAATCCATATTTTAAACCCTTTGGAACCTCCATACTTATTTAATATTATGATAAGTAACAATACCTAATTAATTGCAGTGTTATCTTGGAACTCCCATCATTGAAGATATAACTAGCTAACCCACCACTATTTGGGCCATTACATCTTATAACCTATAATTGGCTCATCCATCACTATATAGACACATCTATTTCAAATTAATTATTATAATTTTTAATAAAATTAATAAATATTTTTTATACATCCACTTTTTCATAGAAAAATATTAATAAAATTGTTTTAAACTCATAATAAAATCTCTTTTGGATATATGTATACCCAATTCCTTTGAAAATCAAATTTCTATATCGAAATACAGTTTTCTATAAAAAATTTATTAAAAAATTACATGAAAAATTGAATATTATTTTATTTGAAGAAAAAATGAAACCATGCAATGGAATCCATAAATAAAATAATTTTCATTATGGTGAAAAAGTCATTGTTTCATTGTTTAACATTTGTGTTGTCATTTGTCAAAATGATCCATATAAATCACATAAAAATATTCATTTATAAAAACTATTAATATAAAGTTAAAGTGATATAAAATTTTCATTATATATATCGTATTTCTCTATAATATTATAATAAAATAATTCTAAACACATGAACATAGAAAATAAGTAGTTTGATAGAAAACACTAATAGAGAATTTCTTAGTCGAGAAGTCACTTATCACATTAGGGGAATATCTTAATCGTAATCCCCGTAAATGAATTATATTAATAATAATATTAAATACCATTAGAATATATAAATTAATGATATAAAATTTCAATGGGGATTTTATACACCTCTTAATATAATATTGGTTCATAAGATCAACATATGCCTCAATGAAAGGAAATTTGTATGAGGTCACCTTCATTGAGTTTGACTTTCCATGTGCTTCTTTATCTGATTGTATAAAAAATAATATTTATTATTTACATGATTTTGAACATTTTTACCTTTTATTTCTACTTTTATTTCACTTATTACCAGGTTATATACAATTACATAATAAATTATGTGTACGTCCTTTTGACTAAATACGTCTTATGTTATAAATATGACTTTTTCAGGTTGACTATGTTCAAAGAGGTAATTATTAAAACTACCCCAAAATAATGATCATGATATAATTATCATATTTATACACTACTTATATTATTATTACCAACCATTAATATTGGTTTTGATAAATTATATATGTTGCGATCATATAGATGGTAGGTAAAACGTATGCATGAGTAACATTTCCTTTTTCTAGAAATAATTATGTAAATGTGGTGAGAAATATTTTACATATACATAATTATCCTAAGTTTATAAATACCATTTTATTTATTTAAATATAGTTATATATATATATTCCATGTGGTTTGGTGATAAAAATAGAGTCACACTACTTTGTAAAGGCGGTATCCCACACTTACACAAACGACATTATCACTTATTTAGTGTGTTAAAAGGTAAGAAATAAAATGAAATATTATATATTAAGAATGATAAATATTTCATAAATATCATTACTATGTCTTGAATATATCATATACTAATTTTCTTTACCCTTATTGCCATCCATTTTCAAAATTAGGGAAAAATTAATCACATCGCTTCGCAAGGCGGAAGTCCATAATACACATGAGGTACATTATCGTATACCTTAAGAAATGAAATTTAAAAATGTATATATGATATAAAAATAAATGTCTATAATTATTATATAATAATTATATATATTTTTATATAATTTAGATCTATAATAATATCGAACCGTGATAGGTGCTAATGAAAAAATTAATGAAATCAGTTCATAAGGAGGTAGTCTTACTTACACATGAATGATCGTGTAATAAAACATTTGATAGAAGATGGAAATTTTTTAGAATATTAAAATAACATAACAACATCTCAGTATATAGTAGATATGAAAAATTATCACATAATCATTACTTGAGAAAAATTGGAAGTTGTGGATGAAGAAATAAAATAAAATAACACTCAATGGGAAACATTACCTCTTATTAGGGTAACTCATTTTGGTTTGAACCAAAGCCCTTCCATGGTTGTATTTCCAACAAAAATAAGGATAATAGCACGATTGGATGAAATTAATGATGTTATTTGTGTAGTTACTTTCTATACCAATGGGTTTTTATTATTTAAGTAGATAAGTATAAGGGTGGCATTTTATATGTTAGGGAGAGTAAAAACGAGGTATTTTTAAAAAGATTTTAATGCTACCATGATTTTTATATGGAAAAAGGATTAAAAATTGTCCATTACAATACATTAGATGTGGAATGACTTAAATATGGCCATAAAATATTTTTTTTGGAAAAGTGTATAGGTCATTTTTACCATTATGTTATTTGTATAGCACATGGTAAAACCATTTTTACCTTAATTGTGATAATTAATTTATACAATTTTCACTATTCATTTTTTAGAAATATTAATATAAAAAATATACATTATCAATTATTAAAATTATAAAAAGTGAATCCATTTTTATAAATTCAATTTAAGAAAGTATCAAAAATTAATTTAAAATTTAACTTCAAAGATGTGATGATAAAGGAAGTTTTAAATGCGAACAAGGTCCAAAGTATACAAAGTTTTTATATAAATATTTTATATGTAAATTATTCTATTGAAAAAAATTGGATTAAATTATATAAAAAATAAATATTTTTACTTTAAATTCATTTAAATAATAATTTAAAATTATAAATAATTTAAATGAAAAGGGAATTTTTAATTCACATTCTGTATTTTTTCCTTTTCTTCAAAAAATAAAAAGTTTCAAAAAAATACCAATACATAACCTCAAGATAATTTTGATATTATTATTTAAATAATGGTATTTATTTATTAAATTAAAAACAATAAAACTTATAAATTAAACTCTTTAATAAATACATATGAGAAGAGTTTTTAATTAAAACAACTTCCATTTTTTGGAAAAAATCATAATATTTTAATAATGTGTTTGACGATAAACATGAGAGGGATTTATTCAATATTTACCTGGGTTGTTACAAAGGTAACAATAAATATTTTATCTAATGTTTTTATCACATATATAATCTCTTTTATCTTATTTGACACTACAGGTTATCATTGTTTTTTATCAAATCGTGTTGTTACTAGACATGACTTAATGATTCAGTTATCTTTTATTTTCATCTCTATTGGTACCGACTTGTTGAAGATAGTGGACCACCTTTATAAATATTATATTTGGTCTACATTATTTTTTAGATATTTGAATCTATTGGATTTTATGAATATTAATATAACTATATTTTATGTGATATTTCGGATGGGCCGACTGACTAGTTATCGAGAACACACCGAATGGTATAGGAAATGGGTAACTATTACTATTCTTGAGGGAGACAACTTTTTTTTATTGGTGAATGGGATGTTGGAGTAGGTTTCATGGGACTATACTTGGATAATATTGTGGAAATTAAGTCCCCAGTTGAAACCATGGTTCTTATAGAAGACCAGTAAGTGTCTCCCTCATCTTTTACTATATTGATAGATTGAAACAATTATTTCATTATGGATGATTTTTCATGACATCACATTGATATAGGAAAAACTTTTGAGACAAAAATAATTTGAATATTAAAAAACATAACATTTTTACCATATCATATGAAACCAGATATGTTATGAAAACTCAAGGTAATGATTGAGGATTTAGATATGAAGGCCTATATCACACCATTCACGTCTAAATCATGTACTCTAAATTTTTTTTAAAAATATATACTATTTTAGTATTCAGTATTTTTTGGACAATAATAATAATAAAGAGTTGAACATGAAAAATATATTCCTATTTTTAAGGATTGGTGACTTAATTGATCGTGTGTGGGGAGCTCAGTGGTTCTCAAAAATTGATTTATCATCAGGATATCACCTACATCGCGTCATAGATAAAAATATTCCTATTATTTAATTTAAGAGTAGATACAGAATGCATGAGTATATTTTCATTACATTTAGAATATAAAATGAAAATTTGGTGTTTATAGATATCATGATTTGGATCATCGACCCATATATCAACTCCTTCTTTGAGGTGTTTTTTAATTATAGCCTTATATAATAACACACATTAGAGATACACACAATTCTCTTGAATCTAATTTTGAGTACAATTCAATCACATCATATCTATACCATACTCTGGAATTATCAAATCTTGATCTATGATGTTTTTTTTGTTAGGCATGAAATATTTGGGATAAGAATTTCTCTCGACATGGATATAATAGAGGATGAGATGTATTAGAAATTACCTAGAAATGTGTTGTTGATCTTGCTATTCCTTCATTTTTCTAGGTATTATAGATGGTTGATTTAGAACATCACCCTTCTAGAAGCATTGATCGTTGTATTTACCAAATTAGGTGGTGATGTTTGACGTGTCATAACTATGTGAAGAGGCCTTCATGGTGCTGAAGGGATGTTACAATCCCACTTTGGTTCTTATCATACCTAAGACAAAGATTTTATATAAAATTTATTGTGATTACTTAGGTGTTGGTTTCCAATATGTTTTCATGTAATGGGATCATGTGGTGTCTTATGGGCCACCTCAGATATGACACCATGATAAAAATAAATCAATTAATGACATAGATTTGATAGCTTTGTAGGATTATTTAATTTGATAACCCCGTTATATCTTCGGTGAGAGATTATACAAATAGATATACCACAAAACCTTTTATTACCACTTCTCTTATTGAGACATAAATCAGTAGAACAGGTTTTTGGTGGAGTATCTATTTAAATTTTAATTTGAATTAGTTATCAACCTAGGAAAGGTAGTTTTGTTTCATATTCTCTCAGAAGGAAAATATAAGGGGTCAGAGAAGAACCTTTAAAATGGAATAGGGTTTGATGAGATTGTTGTAAAAGTGGTTGATGGTTGCATTTGGGGAATCAGGTGTAATTCCTTATGATCATTGAGTGATCATATCATCATGATTAAACTATTTAATGATCATATATCAGTTGGATTCTGAATTCTTAGGGAAATAATAACTGTTGGTAGGAAGTGACTTAGTTCAAGTATGGTTGATGTATAATAAAAATGTGGTTTATGTTCATGGGAGTGTAGAATTTACCACTTCTATGATGGAAGATATGTTGTGGGACTCCTATACCTCTCAGTGGGAAGATCACATATGTTTGGAAAAAAAATGTATCTATATATAAAGAGATTCTTTTGGTGGCTGGGAATGAAGAGTGACATCACGAGCATTATCTCTAATTTCCTATAATATTATAGGATCATTGTGGAGCACTAAATATGAGAAGGTCTTATATATCAAGCCCTTTTTCCTATGTATAATTAGGATGAGGTGATGATAAAAATCATAATTTGGCTTCCCAAGATATCCAGAATTCAATATGCTATCTGGGTAATAGATGATCAGATAATAAAGGTGGAACATTTCTTACTGATACATAATACACATTCAATATATTTGTTGGTAAAACACTATATTTTGGTTTCATGAAATTCCATCAAGTATAACATCATATAGTGATTCATATTTTACATCATTGTTTTTGAAAGGCTTGCATAAGTCTTTAGGGTATAGTTAAATATGAACATGAAATATCATTCATAGACCAATGGATTTTTTTAGGTTTATTATTTATAATTTTGAGGATATGATTTGATAATGAATTTTATATTTCGGTGTAGAATGGGATGATCATCTTTACATATAGGAGTTTGAATATAATAAAATTTTATAGTTTTATATTCAAATGGAATGTTTTAAAAATCATTATGGATGACTTTGTTTCCCACTAATATTTTAGCATAAACTAGGTGAGCCAGTTGTTTTTGTTCTTAGTATGGCACTATATACCTCTAAGAGGGTGTATTTGATCATGAAATGGATGGTTACAAGTTAGGGTATACATCGATTGTATGATGACTAGATGATATAATAATTGAATTTTGTTTTCAATGATTGGGTTTTCTTATAGGTGTCACCTTGGTTGGGGATCCTCATTTAAAGAAGAATGGAATGGTAGGATCATGACTTTTTGGAAAATTGGAGACCATCAGGTATATACGAATATTTTTTTTGTAATGACTTGTCCCAGGGTCCACATGAAATGTTCCCCAATCCAATGGGTCACATGGATTTAAGCACACCTCCTTGTATGACTGTGGCCACAAAAAAGAAAAGAAGGTGTAAAGGTGGTATAGTGGAGAGACTATACCCTCATATCAGTGTAACACATCAGAGGCCAAAAATAACATACAATTACAGAATCATAATATAACATACATATTCGATAAAGTACAGAAGAATGAGTAATCATCTGAATAATTATGGAACAAATGATATAAAATGAACAACTGAATATAATAATCAAAATCCACTATGAAGTCTCATATACAAGTATTCATGGAATTATGCAATATAAAAAATGAAAAAAAAACAAGATACATGCATGCTATAAAATTGTAAAAAGGTAAAAGGGACAAAAACAACTCCACATGAATCTTGAGTCTATGCCTAGTCCGATACTTCGAAGCTCCATCTATAGGAAAAAATTTCATAGACCGGTAGGAAGAAGTTTTCCCTTATCTATAACTATAGACATATAATCTTCTCAGGTGCCAAAGGAATCCTGAGTAGGGTGTGTCGTAAAAATATTAGTATGCCACCTCCAACGAGGAATATGTGTGATCTAAGAATATCTCATTAAAGAATAATGTGTAGATAAAACCGAACTAAATCAGCAATGCATAATTAATAAAAGATCAGGATTCTCAAGTTCCTAAAGGAAACTTTGAAACACAACCTACATCATCTCATGGATGGAATGTGTGTCTGATCATATACTATATTTAGTAATAATATATATATATTAAAATTATATATTACTTTCACCTATACGAATCAACTACATATGGACATAAATGTCCATATTCCTGAAATAAAAGTTTTTGGATGAGCTAGGACATAACTTGGACATCCATAACTAGTCTAACAGACCAATAAGAACAAGGGATATGGCACATGCCTCGCATCCCAATAAGAGTGTAAGACTTCATTCACAACACTCAAGATGATGAGTAAGCCATCATGTCATCGCTTTTAAATATAAGATGAGGAATGTAAATCCAAACTTTCAAATAGTCTCAATGGTGTGAGTTGTCATCCTCAAAAATTGATGAAAGGGAGTGTGATACTATCTTGTTCAAATGGTCCATTACAATAATTTCATATCATTTTTAGAGGTGTAATCATATTTAAACATAGAGCATGAGTCAATCCCTCTCATGTACTATGTTCACAAATCCCATAATATAAATAAAAAAATATTTACATTTAAAACATGTGCACGAGGAATTACCTCCCATGCACTTTATTTATCAAGCTAAAAATCAAGATATAAAATTCATAATGTGAAGATAATATAGAATAAGAAATGTAATGACCTTACCACCCTTATTAATAAATTTCATTAAATACATTCATTTCATTTAAGGACTGAAAAGCATCATGATTAAGTAATTCTACATGTTCAAATCCGTTCTACCAATTTAATTACCTAAAGATGGAAATTTCATTCACAAGGGTCATTGGGTATTTAAAGAAAGCTACATAGTCAATAATGGAATTTCCTACATGGGAAATTCCATGTATAGGTTGGAGAAACAAATAAAAGGTAGCCATAGTCCATGAAAACATTATTTCTATAAGGGAAATTATATTTTAAAACCAAGCTAGCAGCTAAATAAGAGTTCCAAGTACTTGTACCCATTAACCATAATGGAAAAATCTACTTGGTATACCTAATGTATGATCACATAAGGTGTGTAAAACATCTAAAAAACTAAAAAATATTCAATAGATATATTACACGGTACGATGATCAATATGATATAAAGAACTCAATATAATAGGTATTCTTGGAAAAGTACAACATGAAACATAACAATGTAAATACAAAGCATCCAAACTCGAAGGTAAAACAATGTTACCACCTTCATAAATGTTGTAGAAGTCTCCCCACTCGGTATTGGCCTCATATTTGAAGAATTTTTTAATAGATATGAGAAATGATCCAAGGTCATGAAAATATGGAAAATGATATTTCACCCAAATATCATGATGGATCTGAAGATAAACATGAATAAAAAGGGAATGGATTGTAGAATATAACAACATGGATCTAATACATTAAACAGATCATGAATTAGATGCCAAAAACAAGAGTTACTTCATGGCTTATACTGAGGATGATTGATACCAATGTTGGAGGAGAAGATTTTGGTCTATTGGAATGAGAAGGAGGGAGGAAGAAATAAGGTTAAAAGATTAAATGATGGAAAATGGACTTTTCACCCAAAAAAACAATGAGGGGTGCTATTTTTTCAGATGTTTTGGCCAAAACATGCGCAAACCATGCCCAGTTCACTCTATAAATATTTTTCCATATGGTTATGGAACATGGTTTCCCGAACCCAACAAAACCATGAAAACCCCATCTATTCCAAAACTCAAAAAAACTCCATGGCCATGATCCTTGACTGGCACAGTTTTAGACAAACCTTACAGCCTACAGGTCCCAATGTCTGTAACCACACAGTTTCTTCAAACCATATTGGTCAGTATTTTTGGCTTTTTTTCAAAACACCAGGCTATGAACATGCCCCAAAAGGTCTTGGGACCTTCTTTGAGTCCTAGAACACACTTTCCATGATTAGACAAAGGGTTCAAATTGAATGTAAAAACAATCCATACCATCATGAAAAGAGGGGTCGTTACAACCTCCCCTTATTAAAGAAACTCATCCCTGAGTTTTCCTTTTGAGGGTGATGTGGTGTTTCAGTGAAGATCATTGGATATTGAGCTCATATATCAGCTTCACATTCCATGGTCACTTCATGTACTTGGTTGTTCTTCCATATAACTCATACAAAAGGAATGGTCCTACCTCAGAGTTTCTTCATGATCTGATCAACTATACTCAATAGATACTACTCAAAGTAAGAATCAATATCCAATTCCTCCTCATCTAGAAAAAAATATATGTGATGGGTATGGATGATATCGACAAATATGAGATACAGGAATTTCATCATGCACAGATCAGTATCTATTTGGATATTCCAACTAGTAATACATTAGTTTGATCCATTCCATAACATTTTAGTGTCCAATGATCCACAATGAGAGATTACCATTCCTCTGAATATGTATATACAACTAACATGGGAAAATCTCATAAGAAAAACGTGGCCTCTAACCCCAAACATGATAAGTTAGAAGAATCTATTGTCATATGAATACTACCTAGACTGAATAGTCATCATGCACATTCTGATCAGTTGGACCGACTCTAAAATCTCCTGCACAAGATGTGGTCCAAGCAGAGCTGACTCCCATGGCTCTAGACATCGAAGTGTTGATCTGAAAGGCCTACAATAAAAGTATTCATAAGAACCAATCTCGATGGTAGATTTAAGTCAATTATTATAATAAAATTACACTAAAGGAATGTGTTTTCAACCAAGAACCTCCAAAGTCAAGGACTCATGCATCGAATATGTCCTCTAGAACCTGAATCATATGCACTGTTTATCCATTAATTTGAGGGTGATAGGACATGCTCAGAATCACGTGTGTACCCAAGTCCTTATGAAACCCCTTCCAGAACAATGATGTAATGATAGCATTTATGTGAGAAACAATAAAATGAGGATCTCTGTGAAGACATAAAACCTCCCTAACATACAAAATTCCAAGATCATCAACCTAGATGTTTTATGTAATAGGTAAAAAGTGTGAGACCATTTTCAAATGGTGAAAGACAAAAAAACAATTTCTTTTACTTGAGTTTATCTGGGTATACCATTCACAAAATCAATTGAAACATTATCCCATTTCTACTCAGGAATAGGTAATTACTATAAGATACATGTCGACCACTGGTTGTATGCCTTATCCTACTAATTGGTGGAACACCAAGTGATGAATATAGAAGTCTCATATTTAATTTCATTCCACTAATACTCTATTTGTTGATCCTGATATATTTTTGTGACCCTGGGGTGAATGACCCATCCTAATCCATGAAATTCTTACATCCAATCATCTATAATGCCTGTTGGTACCCATTCATTCCCATTGAAAAATAACATATCAACCCCATCCACTCTCCAACCTAAAGATTTATTGTCATCTAAAACACTTTACCTTATGATGGGGCATTTATGATTAGGTATATTTCTTATTCATACCTTTTCTTAAAGAGTAGAGGTCGCTACTATGGTTGAGAGGATAGTCTGACCATAGACCTCCTGAACCTCAATGTGAACCTCTTTGAATATGTCCATAAGCTTCCATGGGCCATTGGATTCCTCAACCGCCTATGTATTAGTCTTTAGGATCTGAGAATCGGCTATAGAATTACCTTCACCATGCGTATAGGAATGCTCGAAATCAAATTTCTATAATTACTCAAACCATCTGTTCTGCCAGATATATAGATCCCTTAATGTTTATATATACATGAGGCTCATGTGATTAGTGAATAACACAAAACACTCTCTACTTTGATACTATCTCCAACAATATAAAGCTTAAAATATAGCAATAACTTTGAGGATGTGCATCTGGTATTTCTTCTCTTGAGGTCTCAACTGACAAGACCCTTACACAATGACTCATTTATGCTACATTAAAATAACTCTAAGCCTGATTCCTATTGCATCATAGTTTAAAACATATCTATTTACTAGCAATGTAAGTATCAATATTTGTGCTGAAGTCAAACAACCCTTAAACTTCTGAAAGGATTCTTCACAAGCTTGTGACCATAAAAAATTTGACCCCATTCTTTGTCAAGCCCATAAGTAGAAATACATGGCGTGTGAAATCCTAGATGAAGCGTCTATAATATCCAGTTGTCCAAAAGATACTTCTAAAGGTCAAAGACATTCAGGGCACACTCTTACGAAACTACAGCTCTCACTTTCTCAGGTTCTATTGAATCTTTTGAATACTTGATAATATGACCTATGAAGTGGAATCTATCAATAAAAAAGTTCAATTTACTAAGATTACATAGAGATGATGAAAAAAATGTGTATTCATCGTGATCTTAAGATGAATGTAATGGTCATATCTGTAGCGTGAATACACAAAGATATCAACAAAACAGACTACCACAAATGATTCCATATATGGTTGGAAGACCTAATTAATAAGATCCATAAAGTCTGTAGGTGTGTTTTGGAGTTTGAATGACATAACCATCTACTTGTATTGACCATACCTACTCCTAAAATTTGTGTAAGGTATGGATGATGTTCTTACTTGCACATGATAACAATCCAACCTCAGATCTATCATTGAAAATATTTCCTTCATGGAATATGATCAAAAGGTCACCTATTCGAGGTAGTGGTTAACGATTCATAATAATGAGCTTGTTCAAACAAAGGTAATCCATGCAAAGCCTGAGGGTACCATATGCGTTGTTGATCAATAGTACAACTGAATCCAAAAGATAAGTGTTGGTGTGTACAAAACCTTTTGACTCTATATTATACAGTTTCTTCATGATCTACAGAATCTCCTTTGGTGAAATCCTATTAGGAGGAATGTTAAGTGGTGCTACTACAAGAATAAGGTCAAAAGTAAACACTATGTCTCACACTATAGGTATATCAGAGAAGTCTTCATGAAATACATCTCTAAAATAGTCTAATTCAGAAGGAAAAAGAGCAGGACATAACCCACATTCATCTATGAAAAGACTAGTGATCTGATCTATTCAACTACCCAACCTCGGTTTCTTGGGTCCACATTAAGTTTCATACACATTGAATTCACCCATATGCACATTCTTAATACCCTATGGTGATGTAAATGTCACCATCCAATGAAAACAATCAATATTGTCTTGATAGGGAACTAACCTATCAATTACGATGATTATGTAAAATAAAACTATGTAGAGGAAATATAGATTCTATACAAAAAATATATCTTCCAATATCAAGGGGACCATCCTTACACTGTCGAAATCCTGCAGATTAGATAATATATGGGGTGACTATCATCATAACGTCATAAAAGTTCTCAACCTCAAGGACCATACTCTCAGTGATTGCATCAGATATAAAATAATTAAATGCGCCTATTTCAAATAAATTAGACACTAATGCGGAGGCTACTAGAATAATAACTCATACAGTATAATTTCTAGTTCTTTTTTCCTCCGACATAGGTTGGATTTCATTTAAATGGAATGTACCATGTCCCTGAGTCCCTACCTGACTTCCTGGAGCAAGAAATTTCTACTGAAGCTATGAATTATAAGTCTAGTGCATCTACCTTGACTGCCACCTTATCCTAATCATCTAGTGGTATTCCAAATTCCTTTTTGTCGTGATCCTTCATGCCTCATTCCTTTACTTGCAGTAGGTGTAGATCCCCATTCTCTAAGAATGCTTGAAAATGATTGGTAGAAAATGATTAATACTAGCAAACCTTCCCCAAACTTTGAATTCAAATGGATCCTATAATTATTGAGATTTAGTATATCCCAAATTTCTATATTAGGGACAATTAATGATACAATAAACCTGAGTAGCCCGATTGCTGATATCATCAAGAAAAACCTCAAAAATGATGCTTGTGTACCCTGGAAGAACCACAGATTAATTTTTGTGCTAAATTTCTCCGACTCACACCAGCATATCCCCATATATTTTTATATGTAATGAGGGCCTAGTTAACGAGTTTAAAAATAGTAATCATCCTAAATAAAATGATCTATGATCGGATGGCATATACCAGCCTATCTTTAAATCACCTAGCAGTCATAAGATTGTTTCCCACTAGAGTAGGAGTGAATCACAATATCTCTCTGAAATGATAAGTATACTCCTTCACCGACATGATCCCTTACTAATGGTTCATGATATCTCTAGATCTGTCAGCCCTCAAAGTCTGGGGAAAGAAATATTCATATAAGATCATCTGTAAATTTTCACATACCGTATATCTATGTTGATATTCCTAATTGACGGTATCCCACCATCACATGGTGGTATCGCAAAACATATATGCAACTACACTGACCCTTCACTCTAGAGGCATATCATGATGATCGAATATAGAAATCATTTCTTTGAGCTACGAATCAGTAGTGTCAGGTCCTCCAACCCTCAAAAATTTGGGATGATGTTGTAGTAGGAATTCATTACTAAACTATGTTGTACTCAAGGAAGATCAAAATACCCCATGCATATTCTGCACCATACATAGAAAACCCTCTCATAATTTCTTATCATTTTCCATGTCAAGAATAGGAAGGGGTTTCAAACATGGCACTGTAGTAGGAATAACTCGTGAATCATTTCCCACCACCTCTAGATCATGATAATCACTATGTTTTGCGAATAAGAATGGAGGATGTTGTGGAGACATTACCCTACAATGAAAAAGTATTTCCTCAAAAGATATTTTAAGAATTAAAATTAAGATTTATAGAAAACTAGGAAATGTGAAATTCATTCCTATAAAAATAATCATTCCTTTTTTCCATCTTCACAAGATAGGTCTGGATGGTATGAAAATAATTTAACTGGCCATAAGAACACAAGAGGTACCCCAATTCTCACTACTATGTTCGGGTTCCAGTATAAGTATATGTGTTAGATAAATACATGATAGATGTTTCCAATTTAAAATTTTATTCTTTTTGAAATTGTTCACATTCATGTATTTAAATCAGATATATGGTCAAATTAGATGGATTTCCATTTTACAATCCATACAGACCCATAATCGTTATGATCCAAAACATGGAATCAATTTAACCCACCCCATACCATGTTCCAGACCATGTGAAAAATGGTCTATGGATCAATGTGCCATAATTGACTGCATATGGTGTCTACATTAACATATTTTGAAAAAAATAGTTAGTCTATAGAAGAAACCTTAAATATGAATTTTGTTTTCCAATCCTTACAAGATGTGTCCACACAATTCTATACATATTTTAGGCACTAACAATACAAATTAATAAAATTCATGCTGAAAAAATACATTTCATGGGAAAATGGATGGCATATTAGTAATATTTTTCTTATTGATTATTCATAGTCTAATGAAATGTACTCATTTCATTGTGCCTAGATAAATAGATTATCACTTAGATAACACTGTTATCAATAACATCACAAATGAATTTCTTCAACCAATGGTAAATTCATAACAATAATAAATGACTAAATCAATAAATTTAATTTCCCATACCATGTAATTTGATTTTCCCCTGCACAAGGGTTAACTACATCGAAGAATTATGTCATTTCCTAATTCCATTAACTCCTAGTATCATTTCAAATTAAAAATTAGTGACAAAAAGGAAAAAAGGATCTGATATGGGTCACATGGCCTGAAGTTAATCCCCCCTCGTATGCCCAAGGCTATTGAAAAGTAGAGAGGGTGTAAAGTTGGTACATTGGAGAGACTATACCCTCATGCAAGAGTAGAAAAATGGGTATAGAATATAACATATAATAATGGAATCAAAACATAACATACATATTTGTTAAATTTCATAAGCATAAATAATCAACTATATAAATAAGAAGTGGTATATCTAAATGGAAAAACTAAATATTGTAATCAAAATCCACTAGGAAGTGTTATATATATGGATGCATGTAATTTTATTATACAAAAAAGGAAATACGTAGATACAAGAATTGTATAGAATAGTGAAAATGGGATAATAATAAAAAATAGCTCCATAAGTATCTCGATCGTATTTTTGGTCCTCTTATCCTATGATCCAACTACAGGTGAGAATATCATAGACCAGTAGAAGGGTGTTTTCTCTTATCATTGCCAAAGGATAGATAATCTTATTAGGTACCAAAGGCATCCTGAGTAGTATGTGAGATTAAAATCTTAGTAGGCCACCACCAATGGTGTTTATGCGTAATTCATGTAGTGATGGTAACTAAACGAGGTGCATCTATAAAAAAATGAAATAAGTAATGTTCAATAAATAAACAACTAGGCAGCTAAGGTTCCTAAAAGACACTTGATGGATCTACCTGATTTGCCTCATGGCCAGAACATTATTCTGTTCATGTACTATATATAATAATATATATATATATATATATTATAATTATATATATCATAATCCTATATGAACCATGTATGTGTAGACGTAATCAAACATATACCTTGAATACTACTTGCTGGCTAGACTAGGGAATAACATAGATATCCATAACCAGTCTAATGATCCCATAAGCACAAGTGATAGTGTATATTCCATGCCTCCCTATAAGAGAGTGAGACATCATGTAGAGGACTTGAGATTATGAGTGAGCAATCATGTCATCACTCCAAACAGGGGACATTGCATGTAAATCCAACGTCAAACAAGTTTAAATGATGTGAGACGTCATTATCAACAACTGATGTAAGGGAGAGTGATACCTTCATGGTCAACTTGACCATTACAATCGTGTCATAGACTTTTTAGAGGTGTGGCCTTACCAAACTTCTAAATACATTTCATTTAATACATCCATCTCATTTAAGGAAATACATGAATCATGAATATGTCATCCCACATGTTTAAATCCATTTAACCCATTTAGTTACCTAAGAATGAGAATTTCATTCACAAGGATGATTGGGTCTTTTAAGAAAGTGAAATAGAAAATAAGGGAATTTCATAAATGGTTAATTCCAATTATTTGTTGTCCAAACTTATAGAAGGTACCCTTGGTCCATCTAAACATTCACCATACAAGGAAAATTCAATTTTAAAACCAAGACTATATCTAATTAAGAGTTCAAACCATTTTGAAACATTATCAATAATGTCCAAATCCACTTTTCACACCTAGGGGATGACCAAATAAGTTTGGTAAAACCTCTAAACTACAATATAAGGATCAATATTAATATAATAAGGTTTGAGGATCAATTTGATATGAATAACTCAATATAAAGTTGATACTTGGAAAAAGACAATGTGAGGGACAACAACATATCTACGAAGCATGAAAACATAAAGGGAGAACTACATGACCACTAACATCAAGGTCATAGATGACTCCTCTCTCGATATCAGCCCTAGATTTGAGGTAGGTCAGAAGAGATCTATGAAATGGTCTAAATCTCTTAAAATAAGGAAAATGATATTGTAGCTAAGTAGTTTGATGCATATGAAGTTAAAATTGAACCATAGGGAGAGGATTATATAATATACCAAGATAGATCTAACTCTTTAGGAATGTCAAGAATCAAAATCCAGTTGTGGGATTTAATTCAAAGACCTGATTGAGTAGGTTTGAGCTCAATGGATAAGGATAAGAGGATAATCTTCAAGAATTAGTAGAAGATAGGGAGAAATTTTCTTAAAATATTAAATGATGTAAAAAATTGTAATTTCAACCAAAAATAATGTAATACACAGTTTGGCTGCACGGTTTGGCCAAAACATGTGAAATCCCGACTCAGTTCACTACTTAAGGAATTTTCCCACATGGTTAAGGTGCACTATTTCTAAAACTATGCATGAACCATATAAAAACCCACTATCCAAAAAATCATAAAAAGTGTAGTGTTGTGTACCATGATTCACATGATTTATGGAAAAATGTGTGGCCTAAAGGTTTCACTATCTAAAGCTGAATGGTTTCTCTAAATCATGCGGCCCAACCTTTTCCAACTTATCATGAACTATGGGATTTAGAAAATCCCCAAATGCTCGTAGGATCTTCTTAGTCATTAGTAAATGTTTACCATTATTAAAAAAGGATTCAGATTTAAAAAAAATTTATTCGTACTATCATGAAAATATGGTTCATTACATACATACTGATTAGATAATCATACATGATATTAAGGTATAGGTAACATGTTCCATGTCTTACAACATCATGGGTGATATCCCAATCCTAAATATGTGGTTGATAGTGAGGATGTTGAGTTGAAAAAAAACACATAATTTATGGAGAGACTACATAAGATCATGGATAGGAGTGAAAATATGTTAAGGGGTAAGATGATGCATCCTGCTCGAGTTATTGAATCTATGTAGAACCTATATGTTCTAGCTGGTGGATATCTATTAAATTCAATGAAGCTAGTCCGACCACTTTCAACTATTATTCTAGGTACTCTGTCCACAACACCTCTAATACACAAATAAAGGGAAAAATAATTCCCATTAAACACCAAAAATAATATAATCCTACAATGAACATCAAATATGTTACCGATCATCCCAAATAATAAATTATTTCCCTCAATAGGTGTTTATATAGTTATGCTCCAAAAACTCAATCCATTATTCCTTAACATTTCATTATCACTCCCAAATATCATCATGGATCCACATATACTAAAAAACTCGATCAGGTCCAAGAACTTTGAAATTAAAATGAGCCAACATCCCTTCCCGTGATCGGAGTAGAACATATAGGTTCTACATAGATTCAATAACTACCCACCGATCATCTATAGACCAGCCAGTAGAGCCCAGATGAACCAAAATAGAATTCTACCCTTCTAATTTTCCTATATCATGTATGTTTTATATCTCTCTCAACAGGATCAACCATCATTTTACCCAAAATGACCTACAGTGAACTTTTCTATTTGAATTTACCCCCCCCCCTCTTTCACCTCTTACTAGTGCTCAAAGCCTTTATCGATCTGTCATCTCATGTAATGAAATATTCATCCATTCTAGCCAAATTACATTCTTTTTCTAATATGGGACACAGATCTATGTTATTTAATTTGGACCATGGGATCCAAAAATAGTCTAATGATTAATAATTGGTATATTGATAGATCAATATCAGATATATAGAGTTAAAAACCCTTACTTAGACCAATCCTAGAACACCATTGATGATTGTTTTTATTGGTTTTCTTGAATTGATTTTAAGTGTACATCATTAAATACATATTGATTCTTGATTTTGAATATCTTTTATGGAAATTGAAATAGGATCTATAGATATGGTGGTTGAAAACGGCTATTTTAGGTGATGACCCCTAGTGGTAATTATTTTTTGGTATCCACATTCTTTACCAAGGGAGTTCTTAACATGTACGAAAATGGTATGCAAGTTTCATCCACACATGGTTGTGAATGTGTTCATAGTCTACGATTCCTATTGTTGATTGATGTGTACATGAGAGTGTGTGTTTCTATGAGAACTTTTCTATAATACATTTTTCTTCTTATTTTCTATGTTATTCCATTTTCTAGATGATTTATAGCTTGTGTAAACATTTTTTTGGTGTCAAGATAACAATTTTCCCTGGGATGACTTGTCAACTCCATATAGGGGGATCATAGGTACATGAAATTTGACTAAAGGCTCTAATAAGGAATTATGGTGAGTGTAAAGACATATAAAAACATTTCTATGGTAATTAGACATGTCTAGTTTTATTTATTATAAAAACCCTTACCATAGTATCTCAGAGATGGTGGATACATTATTACATTGGAATTAGGTAAAACATATCACATCCCAAATTACCTAATAATTTAGTAGTCATGATGAACTAGATACATTCTAGGTACCCATATTACATTGGTAAATAATCATAGATCATAAAAAAATAATGAAATCTTCATACTAAAACATATTGCATGATTTCATCTTCATATCTAGGAAAAAAATAACTGGGCGATATGAAATACCCTGTAAGGATATACGAAAAATGGAATATATCATTAATGAAACATAATAAATATGGCAAGGTAAATAACTGAACATAAAATTCCATTTAAAAAAATTCTTTCAGGAGAAGATATGTCATACTCATTATGTAAATGTAAATAATTGATGCCAAATCCCATTTAATCAATAAATTGGTCACAATATGAATCTAAAAATGAAATTATAGTGGAAATATAATGGATAATAATAACAAAATTCATGATATGGGAAATTTTTAATTATTAGACACCATGATCTCAAGGATCTGTGCACCACTACTATCATAAACTTTAAGAATCATGTTTAATCATTATGGGTAATGAAAAACCCATTTAATTGGGCCAACTTATTTTTCCAATGACACCTACTAATGCATCGAGTGGGTATCTATAATAGGGCCCCTCCTGTGTCTCTCATGTCCAAAGAAATCTCAATATATCTAAATGGTCTCTTAATTCATGAATCAATATGCAACATCAAATAATATCCATGTTGATTGAAAGAAGCAAATGTAATAGTGTTGTACTAGTTATTTAAATAGAATTAAAAGTTAATACCATATGAAGAATTGGTATATGTTTCAAAATATAAATTTATATATGTTACATGAAATATGGATATTTATGGGAAATGTCATTTTCAATGAATTATGATCATAAAAAATATGATGGTTAGTATATACACTATATATAAAAAATTTGGTGAATTATATTAAAATTATCCTTAATGAAGTGAAAATATAGATAATTTCCCATACTAATATCCAATCATTGAAGTAAAAAATTAATCTAATTAATTTATTATGTGTATCTATAGTAAATCCACATAAAACAAGTAGAAATACAATATTATATAATCAAAAGATATTTTAAACTTTAATCCTAGTATTACATAATCAATGAATTAGGAGTTTAACCCAATGTATGGAAATTCAGTTAAGATATCTTTTACAAAAATCATAACATGAAGGTGAGAGATAATCAAAGAAGTGATTAGGTGTACAAAATATATATTCAAACAAAGACAAGTGTAAATACAATATTGATCAATAATAGGACATTTCACACATAATATTTACATAATATAATCAGAGAAGTAGACATATAACATAATGAATTTAGATTGTGTTAAGAAATTCCTTACATGGTTCATATCATTATGGTTAGAGTTAATTAATCAAGGTATTATGTGTAAGAAATAAATATCCACACAAAGATAGGTGGAAATAAAATATAAATTAATAAAAAGACATTTCAAACATAATAGTTTAATAATATTACCAACAAAGAAGATTTATAACTCAATTAATGGATATTGAGTCATGAAATCCCTAAAAAAATTATATAATTATGTATATTTACTCATATCCATGTCAAGGCAACTTATTTAATTTTTTAATTTGAATTTTATCTCCCTGTGCAGGCATTGCACAATAATTTGGATAAGATTTTTGTTATACATGTAACACCCCGAGATTTTATGAAAAATGTTATTTTTAATTTCATTAATCTCTTGTGTTGTACGCTACACCAAAAGGAGCTTTCACAAAACGCATCCTTGACTTGCATTGCATTACACGCAATCGCGACCTTCCTCGATAGCGTGTGTAGTACGCAATACCGAGTTTCACTAAACAACGATATGCTATTAAAATATTATTAAAACTAGCCGTTATGAATAGTAATAACCACCTTTTAAAATTTTAGAAATTTTATCTCTCAAAATGGACTTAATTTTTGGATTCGGAGTATCGAATTTAGCCTAAGGTGAAATTTTGGTACTTTCGGATAACTTTCATATTTTGATGAATTGTGAAAATTACTAAATTTTAATTAAAAACAACTTTTTTAATCGAAATAATGAATAGTGATAAATTATTAATTTGAGTGGTTTTAAAGTATATTTAGAATATATTTTTACAATTTAATACAATTTTGGTCATTGGATGTAATTTCACATTTAAACCAGTTATAAACAAGTGTCAATCTTTTGATAGTTATTATCTCTTAAAAACATGCTATTTGTTTTGACGACGGGAATTAATTTTTCAATTAGTTAATGTAACTGATATGATTTGAATTTGGTAAAATAGACATCATTTTTGAGTTCATAATATCAAATATAGCATAGGCCTAATTTTTGGTATTTTTCTGGAAACTTTCATTTTTTGATGAATAGTGAAACCACTAAGTGGTAGTTAAAAAAAAGAATTTTTCATAAAACTTAATTTTACCGCTTCTGTGAGTGTAATTTCAAAAATCCGAGAGACAAGATTGATGTCAGTAAGTAAAATGTGGTTCAATGAGATGAAAATAATTTTTGGTGAATAGGAACTTTTTACTTTTTTTTACCACGGTTAAAAGTAAATAGGGTAATTAAGGGTAAAAATGATATTATTATTACCCTAACACATGTCCTAATTCTATTGGATAAGTGTAATTCGACCAAAAACAACCTTAGGAATAAAATATGACCATTTAGGCCCACTTGGATTAGATTAGGACATTTATTATTATTTAATTCAAAGAAGAGTTAAAAGAGTTAAAATCAAAGTTTATTTACTAAAACATTTTTAATATAGGGTTATACATAAGATAAATTCGATTGTAAATATTCATTAGAAATATAATACGATTTCCTACATAATTATATTTTATTTATAATTTTTAGACATTAAATAAATTAATTTATTTATGACACAATGATGATGCAGTAATTACCATAATAGTGAAAAATTAGAATAATTGATATTATAAATACCCAAATAAATATAATTTGAGATTTTTTATGAATTAAACAAATTTTCTAGGTTAATATTACATGTTAGTATTGATTTAATTAACTTTTTTCTAACTAATCATTCTGTTATGATTTTCAAAAAAAAATAAATTACTAAATAGTGTCAAAATTGACATAAAATAGTTTTTTAAAAACATATTATATTATTAATTGTTATTTTATTCCTAAAAATCTAAGGTTAGTCCAAATGACTTTTATAAGGTTATATATATTAATAATAAACAACTTGGGGTTCGTTTGGCTTGTTATAGTAAGTTTATTAACCTTATAGTGTAAGAAAACAAGAAGACACGGTAAAAGTCAAATTATCTAACTTAAAGTTAAATATAAATGATAAGGTTAAAATAGGAACCTAAACTTGTGTAAATTATATTGGATGAGAGGATTTCGACCCATACCCACCTTATCTTCGAAATAAATCAATTTAGAACTATTTAAAACCGATTTTGTCTTTATAATAAAATAATATTTTTAGTTATTCCAAAGGTGCCCCTCTCCTCCCTTAAAAAGGGCACCCCCTCCCTCTCTTCCTCACACCACTTTGAGCCTTCAAGCTCGGCCAACCCCTGCCAAATTATCTTCTCCACTTCCCTAGAAACGTCCTAGAGGTTCTGGTCTTCCTCAAAGACCAATTTTAGTGCCCTAAAAGGAGATCTCAAATAGGCGCTTCAAAGAAGAGGTAATGTCCGTTACCGATTCTTTCAACTTTATTTCTTATTCCACATCTTCTTCTTAGGTTGTTTAATTATGAAGTAAAAACATCAGTATCAATCATATACTGATATGTTATTATAACTATTAAACAACCCTATTTCACCATCTATCCATCCTACGGAAAACGAAATCACCGCGCGTGCGTACGTACGGAATACCATCTCCACGCCGTAGTGAAATCTATTTTCCACCACCACCTTACTTGGATCGGTATAATGGTGTAAATAATAACTATATATGATTAATTTAAAATGATATTGATTCTGAAATAGTATACATACACTCCAATACAGTCCCACGATCATGAGAACGATATCATCGCTCGTACGTATGTACGGACTACCGTCTCCACGACGCGATGAGATTCATTATCCACTTTAACCATTCATGAATGATTATAAAGTATATATAATAAGTAATCATGAAATATATGAAATAATAATGATACAGTATTTATGTGTATATATATGTATGTCATCTACTTAATTTCATTCAACTCAATAAGGAAACGAAAACAGCGTTCATGCGTACGTACGGCCTACCGTCTCCATGAACGGTGTATTTCTTTCCATTTACTGATTTATTATATATATGTATATTCTGAATATATATTTTATATAAATCATGTTTTATATTCTGGAATTAATTAATCATGATCTAAGTAATCATATGAATAATTACAAGTCAAAACACGGACGACAAATGAAACGATTTTACCCAAAACGCTCTTTAACATGGAATTTACAAAAGAACGGGTAATATAAAGTCATAAGTAAACCATATATGATATCATAACAATGAGTATGATTCTGGAATAAGTCAATGACATTATTTAAATCATTATACAGGAGGTTCTGACACTTACAAAGCAAATCGGACCTAAGGTAAGGGAAAATCTCGCAATCTCAATTTTTATCCGAGATTGTTTATACTTCAGAATTTACTGGGAAATATTTATCATCCACATACATGTTTACTAAATATGTAATATTTATATCCTTCTACAATATTTTATATCTAATTTTACTCTTCGGTGAGTTTTTAGTAAAATATATGAAAGGGATCTTTTGTCGTTTTTCGTACGAGGTACTTTTTGACTTTTCTGACAAAAGTACGAGAAGAATGTTTTTTTTAACTTATACGTTATGAATGGATTTTTAAAACATTATTTCCAAGAAGCTTCCCTTACAAGTTTTCAAGTTTATTTTTAATCAACTTCTTTTAGTTTATAATTGTATGACATGTTAAGAAAGGAAAAGTGTTTTCGAAGTAGAAAGGATATTTTCCTCAAGAATGGAGTTCAAGCATTTTATCAAAATTATTTTCCATCTAAGATAATATAGGGTTCTGTTTCTATCCCTATTATTACATTGATTTGATTATGTTGTGATGGAATCATTTTTATGAATTCATTTATCTTATATGAATTGTTTTATGATGTCACAATGTTTAAGAATCCCATTTTTATGACATGGGTTATGCAATGATGTATGATTTATGATTTTGTGGCACACATAAGAATGGTATCATTATGAGATGGGTGGGACCTATATCTCCCTCCAATGCATTGGGTAAAAATATTATATCTCATGAGATATACATGGCTGGAATGGCGGGTTAAACCGGTTTAGTGAAACAGGACTGAAACGAGGAGTGAACTCGGTTCAGAAATGGACTTTGTCCGCTAAGATAGTCTTGGCAATGAGTCTTGACTAATAAGAAATGATTCTCTATGATTATGTGTGTACGCCACAGAGTTCCATGTTTTAAGTTATGATTATTGGGATTACATTTCACTACTATGATTTATCTCATGTTATGATATTATGATCTCTTTTCCAGGTTAAGATTTTCAAAATTTTATGTTCTTATGAATATGATGTGATTGATATTTCTTTTGTTTACCCTTACTGAGCATTTGATCTCACCATTTTATGTTTTCTTTTTCCCAGGATATAAATAAAGGTTTTAGGTATAAAAAAAAGAATATCTTTATGGGAGATATTGATGATCTTTCACCACGATTAGAAGATTATATTCCGAGTTTCCAAAGACACTAAACTATTACGGTCCTTGTATGTGTGTTTTTGTTATATACTAAGTATTCCGCAAAAGTAATTTAATGTCAATGTACGTCAGGCTTAGGGTCTCTACAGTTGGTATCAGAGGAAAGGTTTAGTCAACCTTTGGAAACTAGGATGCGAGAACATTAGTGAGATCCCTAGAGATATTTCTAAGGTATGTCTAGGGATGTCCCTAAGGTTAAGTATAAGTATAGGTTATAGTACTAGAATTATGGTAACCCATGATGTTAGATATTGAAGGTACTCCCCCTTTATTATATTATTTTCCCTAGCGTGATGTTTGCCTCTGACACTATTCTTTTTGGGTTTTAGATAGTGGTTGTAACCCAAAGGAACCGTGTTGATCAATGCAATGGACAATGTAATGATTGTCCTCCTGAATAAACAAATGTTATGGGAGATGGAGTGCAAAATCTTATTGCTATACTTACACGAGCTATGAATCATTTTGGACTTCCAAATGAGAAGAGAAGGGAACAATATTCTATTGAGTCCTTCATGAGGCAACGTCCACCTTCTTTCAGTGGGTCTTCAGATCCACTTGTTGTTGAACAATGGATCAGTACCACTGAAAAGATATTTTCAGTTATTCAATGTTCTGAACATGATAAAGTCATCTTAGTAGTATATCGTTTGGAAGGTGAAGCTGATCAATGGTGGAATCTTATCAAGAATATGAGGAAAAGAGATGAAATTGAGTCCATGGAATGGGACGAGTTCAAGAACTTATTTTTTAATAAGTAATTCCATCGTATTCTTCGGACAAAGATGGAGAAGGAGTTTCTTGAACTAAAGCAAAAGGATGATGAATCTGTTGGTATATACGAAGCGAATTTTACAAGGCTTGCAAGGTATGCATCTGGATTTATCATCCAACCTGAAAGTAAAGTTGATCGATTATTCAGTGGATTAAAACCAAATCTTCGAAGGGCATTAGCTATAAGAGACTTCAGTAGCTATGAATAAATTGTGTGTTGTGCTATCAAGGTAGAAATGGAAGTTGGTGTTACTTATCCATCTCATAGTTTTGACAAGAAATGAAAGATGGAGTTCAAGGAGAAATCTCAGAATAATGGTGAAAAGAAGATGAATGTTTCCTTATGCTCAAAGTGTGGAAAGAAGCATGGTGGAGATTGTCTTAAAGGGACAAGTAAATGTTTCAAATGTGGAAAGGAAGGTCATCGGGAATTTGAATGCTGCAATGATGGGAAGAAGATGTCTAATGATGCAAAAAAAAGGAAGGGATACACAGAATGAACTTACTACACTTCAATGCTTCAAGTGCAAGGAAATGGGGAATTATGCTAATAAATGCCCTAATCCAAGGGTTAGTGATGATCGACATGAGAAACCACTTAAGGAAAATGACAAAGGGAAGTCACATGCGATCACCATTGGCGATGTTGAATATGACAGCGATGTGGTGGAATGATTAAGTGTTTATGTAATGGGATTCCAAAATAATGTTGTATATAGTATCGTGGAATATTGGAATATTTATGTATTGGTCTATTGTGGTTTTCAATAATTTTATGGTACCAGTAACCATAGAAAGTGATTGAGATATTTTTGGAAAAAAGATGATATGCGCATAATGAAGGGATAAGGAAAAAATGAAATGTTTGACAATATTCATGATCTCATGATTGATATAAGGACTAAGTGATATCATGGTTATAGTATATATAATTTTGAGGATTTTGGTATGTGGAAAGAGTTAACTTTTAACAGCATTCATGTTTTCACTAAGGTTCAATGGGTATTTAAGAGAATACATGATTAAGGCCTTTGAATGTTTGGAATGTGACCAACAAGACATATCTTATGATATATGGGGATCAATGATGGTATTAAATCTCTAGTAATCGTTTTCACTATATTTTGAGAGTGGACTGCAGTATTATGGATAATCCTAAAGATTGGAATGGATTATGTTGGACATAAGTTAGTATTGTTTAAGGATAGAAGTTTTTTCGATATTATTTATGGGATGTTATAGTAATGTAGTTTTAGAAAAAGGATAACCTGCAGGATGGGCGACAGCCCATCGCGTCGGACAAGGCTGTGGGAATCGAACCCACAACTGAAGTGCGACTAGCCTTTATCGCCTACCACTGGCCTACAGGAAGTCCCTGTTTAGTAGAAACTAGTTTTATTATATTAAGAAGTATGATATATGAAGTATAAGTCCATTATAGGAACCATATATGATTAATCTCACTATATATGGACTTATGTATTTTTTTGATAACTTTTCTATCCTTTTGTTTGAGACAGATGAAATGACCCATCATTCTATCACATGATCTACTAACACATCACGAATAACAAATTCAACTTCATTTCTTTAAGAGATGAAGTGTAAATTGTCCAAAGAATGACCAACAGTGTGACTATACCGAAATCACGAAAGTATTTCTTCTAATTCCAATTTCATCAACTTTAGGGAAACGATCTTGAAAACCAAAAATATTGTCCTAGTGCTCTTATATCTGATGAATCAGATAGTACCTTGAATTGTCACAAATTTATGGCTTTGTGATTGATGTATTTTCCATATCCATGTTCTCTACTACTCTCCATCAGAACATGATGGTTATATTTCTATTCCATATCCATATTTTCACCTATGTGGAAACCCAGTGATTAGTTTATTTGGGTAACCGTTACGTTTCATACTTTTGTTTTTAAAGATTGGTTTTTTTATTCATTTTTACGATGTGGGTTTCTATTAAAGAAACTTTTGAATAGTAAACCATTTATAACCCTGACGAATTTCGAGGGTGAAATTCATTTTAAGGGGGGTAGAATGTAACACCCCGAGATTTTATGAAAAATATTCTTTTTAATTTCATTAATGTCTTGTGTTGTACGCTACACCAAAATGAGCTTGCACAACATGCATCCTTGACTTGCCTTGCATTACACGCAATCGCGACCTTCCTCGATAGCGTGTGTAGTACGCAATACCGAGGTTCACTAAACAACGATATGCTATTAAAATATTATTAAAACTAGCCGTTATGAATAGTAATAACAACCTTTTAAAATTTTAGAAATTTTATCTCTCAAATGGACTTCATTTTTGGATTCGGAGTATCGAATTTATCCTAAGGTGAAATTTTGGTACTTTTCGGATAACTTTCATATTTTGATGAATAGTGAAAATTACTAAATTTTAAATAAAAACAACTTTTTTAATCGAAATAATGAATAGTGATAGATTTTTAATTTGAGTGGTTTTAAAGTATATTTAGAATACATTTTTACAATTTAATACAATGTTGGTCATTGGATGTAATTTCACATTTAAACCAGTTATAAACAAGTGTCAATCTTTTGATAGTTATTATCTCTTAAAAATACGCTATTTGTTTTGATGACGGGAATTTATTTTTAAATTAGTTAATGTAACTGAAATGTTTTGAATTTTGTAAAATAGACATCATTTTTGAGTTCATAATATCAAATATAGCTTAGGCCTAATTGTTGGTATTTTTCTGGAAACTCTCATTTTTTGATGAATAGTGAAACCACTAAGTGGTAGTTAATAAAAATAAATATTTCATAAAACTTAATTTTACCGCTTCTGTGAGTGTAATTTCAAAAATCCAAGAGACACGGTTGATGTCAGTAATTAAAATGTGGTTCAATGAGATGAAAATAATTTTTGATGAATAGTAACTTTTTACTTTTTTTTACCACGGTTAAAAGTAAATAGGATAATTAAGGGTAAAAATGATATTATTATTACCATAACACATGTCCTAATTCTATTGTATAAGTGTAATTCGACCAAAAACAACCTTATGAATAAAATATGACCATTTAGGACCACTTGGATTAGATTAGGACATTTATTATTATTTAATTCAAAGAAGAGTTAAAAGAGTTAAAATCAAAGTTTATTTACTAAAACATTTTTAATATAGGGTTATACATAAGAGAAATTAGAATAATTGATATTATAAATACCAAAATAAATATAATTTGAGACTTTTTATGAATTCCACTAATTTTATAGGTTAATATGAAATGTTAGTATTTATTTAATTAACTTTTTTCGAACAAATCATTCTGTTATGAGTTTCAAAAAAATAAATTACTAAATAGTGTCAAAATTGACATAAAATAGTTTTTAAAGAAAATATTATATTATTAATTGTTATTTTATTCCTAAAAATATAAGGTTCGGCAAAATGACTTAGATAAGGTTATATATATTAATAATAAACAACTTGGGGTTCTTTTGGCTTCTTATAGTAAGTTTATTAACCTTATAGTGTAAGAAAATAAGAAGACACGGTAAAAGTAAAATTATCTAACTTAAAGTTAAATATAAATGATAAGGTTACAATAGGAACATAAACTTGTATAAATTATATTGGATGAAATTATTTCGACCCATAACCACCTTAGCTTAGAAATAAATCAATTTGGAGCTATTTAAAACCGATTTTGTCTTTATAATAAAATAATATTTTTAGTTATTCCAAAGGTGCCCCTCTCCTCCCTTATAAAAGGGCACCCCCTCCCTCTCTTCCTCACACCACTTTGAGCCTTCAAGCTCAGCCAAAACCTGCCAAATTCTCTTCTCCACTTCCCTAGAAACATTCTAGAGGTTCTGGTCTTCCTCAAAGAGCAATTTTAGTGCCCTAAAAGGAGATCTCAAAGAGGCGCTTCAAAGAAGAGGTAATGTCCGTTACCGATTCTTTCAACATTATTTATTCTTCCACTTCTTCTTCTTAGGTTCTTTAATTATGAAGTAATAACATCAGTATCAATCATATACTGATATGTTATTATAACTATGAAACAACCCTATTTCACCATCTATCCATACTACGGAAAACAAAATCACCGCGCGTGCGTACATACGGAATACCGTCTCCACGCCGTGGTGAAATCTATTTTCCACCACCACCTTACTTGGATGGGTATAATGGTGTAAATAATAACTATATATGATTACTTTAAAGTGATATTGATTCTGAAATAGTATACATACACTCCAATACAGTCCCAAGATCATGAGAATGATATCATCGCTCGTGCGTACGTAAGGACAACCTCCTCCACGACGCGATGAGATTCATTCTCCACTTTAACCATTCATGAATGATTATAAAGTATATATAATAAGTAATCATGAAATATATGACATAATAATGATACTGGATTTATGTGCATATATATTTATGTCATTTACTTAATTCCATTCAACTCAATAAGGAAACGAAAACAGCGTTCATGCGTACGTACGGCCTACCGTCTCCAAGAACGGTGAATTTCTTTCCATTTACTGATTTATTATATATATGTATATTCTGAATATATATTATATATAAATCATGTTTTATATTCTGGAATTAAGTAATCATGATCTAAGTAATCATATGAATAATTACAAGTCAAAACACGGACGACAAATGAAACGATTTTACCCAAAACGCTCTTTAACATGGAATTTACAAAAGAACGGGTAATATAAAGTCATAAGTGAACCATATATGATATCATAAAAATGAGTATGATTCTGGAATAATTCAATGACATTATTTAAATCATTATACAGGAGTTTCGGACACTTACGAAGCAAATCGGACCTAAGGTAAGGGAAAATCTCGCAATCTCAATTTTTATCCGAGATTGTTTATACTTCAGAATTTACTGGGGAATATTTATCATCCACATACATGTTTCATCAATATGTAATATTTATATCCTTCTACAATAGTTTATATCCAATTTTACTCTTCAGTTAGTTTTTAGTAAAAGATATGAAAGGAGTCTTTTGTCGTTTTTCGTACGAGGTACTTTTTGAATTTTCTGACAAAAGTACGAGAAGAATGTTTTTTTAACTTATACGGCATGAATGGATTTTTAAAACATTATTTCCGAGAAGCTTCCCTTACAAGTTTTCAAGTTTATTTTTAATCAACTTCTTTTATTTTATAATTGTATGACATGTTAAGAAAGGAAAAGTGTTTTCGAAGTAGAAAGGATATTTTCCTCAAGAATGGAGTTCAAGCGTTTTATCAAAATTATTTTCCATCTAAGATAATATAGGGTTCTGTTTCTATCCCTATTATTACATTGATTTTATTATGTTGTGATGGAATCATTTTTATGAATTCATTTATCTTATATGAATTGTTTTATGATGTCACAATGTTTAAGAATCCCATTTTTATTACATGGGTTATGCAATGATGTATGATTTATGATTTTGTGGCACACATAAGAATGGTATCATTATGAGATGGGTGGGACCTATATCTCCCTCCAATGCATTGGGTGAAAATATTATATATCATGAGATATACATGGCTGGAATGGAGGGTTAAACCGGTTTAGTGAAACAGGACTGAAACGAGGAGTGAACTCGGTTCAGAAATGGACTTTGTCTGCTAAGATAGTCTTGGCAATGAGTCATGACTACTAAGAAATGATTCTCTATGATTATGTGTGTATGCCACAAAGTTCCATGTTTTATGTTATGATTATTGGTATTACATTTCACTACTATGATTTATCCCATTTTATGATATTATGATCTCTTTTGTAGGTTAATATTTTCAAAATGTTATGTTCTTATGAATATGATGTGATTGATATTTCTTTTGTTTACCCTTACTGAGCATTTGAGATCACCCTTTTATGTTTTATTTTCCCCAGGATATAAAGAAAGGTTTTAGGTATAAAAAAAGAAGATCTTTATGGGAGATATTGAAGATCTTTCACCACGATTAGAAGATTATATTCCGAGTTTCCAAACACACTAAACTATTACGGTCCTTATGTGTGTGTTTTTGTTATGTACTAAGTATTCCGCAAAAGTAATGTAATGTCCATGTACGTCAGGCTTAGGGTCTCTACAATACATCTCCAAATTTTGAAATTATCAATTGAAATAATCATTTATAGATTATATTTTTTAAAAATATCATTAAAATACTTTCTACCTCTCATTTATTATTTATTTGACAGAAAATTTTACTTTTTATGGGAAGTGCAACCATGATGTCATTTGTGAAAATTATTTTTCATTTTTAGCAAGAAATAAATGATAATTTTCATTTTATGAATTATTTTTTCACGAATTTTATATTATAATATCATAAATTATTAATCACATAAGTTTAACAAATTTATATAATAATTATGTCTTGATGTTGTAAAAAATGATTCATTATTGAAAAATACTATATGTTTTAATATTCCCAAAATTTAAATGTATTCAAAATATTCTAAAAATTTCACAATTGACTAATTTTGATAGAATTATTTCATAAATTTTGATCTTTTTATGAAATATATTTTCTAAAATATAAAAGATTTATTTATATTGATTTTATCAGAAAAAATTTAAAAATCTCTTTTTGATGAAAATATATATTTGAAGAATAAAATAACATTACAAAAAATTATGTTTTTATTTTCTAATCATTTACCAATAAATTTATATTTTGCTGGATAAATACATTTAATTCCTCAAATAGTTAATAATATTCAAACCTTCCATCTTAATGACTCGGTTATGATGGTCAAATTAAAAGAATAAAATTTTGGTGTTCGTTTAGGCTCGGTGTTTCATACAACATAAGATATCGAATATAGTGTTCTATTAATATCTCTTGTTCATAAATTTTCCCTTACATAAATAAATAACTTCCTCAAAATTTTAAAATTGACATCATAAATAAAGGTTTTACATTTAAAAATTCATTTATGGAAATCCCACATCGTAGAAAGGGTTAATAAAACATTCTATTTAAATGTGATAAATGTAAATGAAAAGGTAACCACAAATCAAGGATGAAAAATTGGAGAAAAATAGTGGGGATTGGAAATATGTAAATTGAAGATAAATATAACTATCTAGGTCTAATGTAGAGTGATATAAAACATTATCATGTGAAAGTTAACCATTACAAAACTGTAAATATATGATCAGTTAAAAAACCATTGGTTTCTCACTATGAAAAGTAAACAGATAATTTTTTTATTCCAAAATATTTTTCATAGAGTTAAGGTGTTCTTTTAATACATAGAATAATAGAATCTGTAAATATACTTACATTTAAGGTATAGTTTCATCCTTACATGTTACACCACAAATTAATCTTTTTCTTTAAATGTTGAGTTTGAATTTTTTTATACCTGTAGAACTGGAATCAAATTCCACTAATCACCAAAGAAAATATTTCCACCCATCGTTAAACATTAAAAAAACAATTTTTTTAGAATAAAATAAAATAATTCCAAAAAAGATTGGCCTTTGTATAAAAAGTACTAAAATTCTCCAAAATTCAACAATAATACCCAAATTTCAACTTAAATCATTCAAAAATACGAATAATTAAAAATTTTGAAATATATTCCATTGTTTATTAAAATCCAAAAATTAAGAGGATTTAATCACACAACCATTAAAGATAATAGTAATATTTATCATAAAAAATGTGCATGCCCTAAAAAATAAAATTGTTGTTGATCTATGAATTAAAATAGTTAAGGCTAGGCATAGGAATGTCAGTCATGACCAACCTATCTTCGTGGTACTTACATTTTATGAAAGATATGGGCTTAATTAATAGGGTTGTGTGAGGTAATTATATTCATTATTCATGATGTGACCACACATCATGTATCCCTTCATGGAGAAACACCCGGATATGGTTCCACCCAAAAAATAATTACCACATTTCCAAGGTCTAATCATGACAAGACATTCTCTATTACAACGGAACCCTTCCCACACTCAAGAATCAAAAACTCCGAAACAATTATCATATAGAAACCCACCTATGTCATGATGCACCACACTATTGACATAAAATTAGAAAACCAAAAACAAACATCATGGTGTGACCTTCTATTTTTAAGTCATGACTTACAATATATTATTATAATATTGAAAACAAATAAAAAAACACCAAAATTCCCCTATTCACCAAATAATGCCAATGATTTCAAATTAACCCAAATTTATATAACATTAAATTACTTGGTTATATTGGGGTGTCATATAAATTACGTAATAAAATCAAATCAAATCAAACATACATTAAAAAAACATGATTAATTACATGATGGTTTTATCATAACATAATAAATACATCATAAGAGTGTATATGAATTCATAAATAATCATCACTCATGAGAAAAATAATTTTTTATGTTTCATAGTATAATAATTATACACAAACATAATCAGGAAAATAATAATATCCCTCCATGTTAACCACCATGACATTCATCTCATAATGAACTTGGCTAACCACATTCCCATAAAATACTAGACTTGGGCGGACCACCCATGCACCATAACATTTTGTACATTGGATAACCACATGTATCCCTTCCCAATGTCTTGTTATATAATAAATTAACCAATTAATTGGGTGAATATAATATATCAACCCATGAAATATTGATGAACCATATATTTGAGTTCTGAATGAAAATTAAATCATTCTCATTCCCCTCATAGCTTAATTATCTCATGAGAAATAATATTGTTCCATGAGTATTTCCAAGAAACATGATAATAAGACATCCAATGAAAGAATGTTGATGGTATAATTATAGAATATCTCAACTAAAGCATATGAGATTATTAAAGATATCATCATAGGTGAAATTCACATTATAAGAGCATTACAAAAAATTTCTTAAAAATATTAAAAAATACCTATTCTATTCTTCGTAATATTTACATGGAAGGAAACAATATATAAAACAAATAGAATATAAATTACTTTTGAAAACATGGAAAAAATTTAATGAATATTCATAGATAAAATTTTGGATAAGGGTTTGAATGGTTATTATATAGTTACATTAAAAAAGTGATTCATTTGACTTTTTTAAAAAGAATGAAAAAGTGGGCATTATAGAAAACATAAAAAAACAGATTCCTTTAACATTTTTTTAAAACCATAACAAAATAGAAAATAATATTAGGAAACAATATATTCATATATGAGGACTTTCATAAACAAAATATATTATATATCGATAGGGAGGGGAAATATTCATTATTGAAATGTTTTGTAAATAGATCAAATGTAATTGACTCCAAACATATCAATATACAAGACAGTAAAAAAATGTACTATAAATTTAAAACACTCGACAGTTATGAATGTATTTTATATAAATAATAAACACCATAAAAATAAAAAAAAATTAAATCAATGCAAGTACTTATGATTAAAAATTAGAAAACTATACTTAAACAATATTATAATTGTTAAAATTTACATCCAATTCATAAAAACTCATTACCTTTATCACAAAGTGGTTAGAGGAAACATAACTAGATCCAATTTATAATGGTTCTAAACTAATAACATCAACATTCACCCCTGATCATAAAATACAAGTCACAAATTTGGAACTCCTTTGAAAAACACATTGAAAGGTGAATATTTTTTATGTATAACATTTTCATACAACCAATCAGTTTTAGGAACCTCCATTCACAAGATACTATTTGATCAATGATATTGGTTTCATGCCCTTCTCCACACTTCATCAAACTCAATATTTGATAGACATATATAATTAAAGATAAAAAATCCTATCAATCTCACTGAACTTGATCAAACAGTTTCTAAATCATAACATAGATCATTTAGAATTCACCCATACACAATGGAGTCTCTATTTATGACATACGAAAACTATAAAATTATAATATATCAGAAAATTGAGGTAATATAGAGATCTAAAAAGTTACTATATTAGAATGATATTTTATCTTCTTTTACCTTCCCTTGAATCCTAGGGCTGATTTATTGAATTTGGAATTATATACTTTTTGATGATCTTAAATTAAGTTTACATCAACCATATCAGTTCATATTAGCTTCAGATAAAATTATTATGTGTAAACTCATTACGTTTTAAAATTTTGATGAATCAATCTTCATCTCACTAAAAAATAACAATAAGGTATTATGTTTTTATAAAATAAATCTAACAAAACATTATGTAAGTGTAAGTAATCAATGATTTTCTTGTGATTCATTAAAATAATGGATCCAAATAGAATATATTTGGAAAATAAATAAACATTATACAAATTTATAATAATCACAAAACATAACTCCACATGACATAAAAAATAGATATTAACTAATGAAATATATTGAAATTCATATTACTTCCATTTATTGTACTCCTTATTAAGATATGCAGTAAAAATGAAGAAACATTTCACTCACAATTTTTTTTCAATATTTTCTCTATTAAATTTTGATTTCTATTCCCTTAGTATCTCCCCCTATAAATTTACTTCCCCCTTACTAAATAAATTGAAGGGAGCAATAATTTCCCGCATAAGGTGGGGTCACTTCCCCAAGTCTAGATTAGTTCAACCCCTCAGAGATACCTCTATAAATAAGATACATCCTCTATCCTCCAAATAAAACATTCATTTCTCAAAAATAGAAATACACATACTTTCTCTCCATTTTGAAATATAATAATGAAAAAACAATAAAAATAGGAATATAAAATTAGGGTAGTTGATTAATAATTATAAGGTAAAAAAGTAAAAAAATCAGTCACTAATTAAGGTTGTCATATTTAATATTTAAAGTATCCATGAATAATTGAGGTTTCAAAAATATGAAACATAAAAATAAATTGAAAATTAGTTATTTCATTGGATATTTGGAATCTGATTTTCATGATTCCTCAATCTTTGATCTTGGTCATATAATTTCTATTTCTATTATTCCAACTGTTATTTTGTTTTTTTGTTTTTGGATACCATTCCTCTTAAAGTATTGAAATTTCAATAAATTAAATTCATAATGATTAATTATGATTTTAAAGATATTTTATGTCAACGTATTTTATTTTATGTAATTTTCCATAAAAATATATTTGGAAAAAAAGATATAGGTCATCCTTGAAATTAAATATATCACCATTTACATCACTTAAGAATCTAAGATATTCTTATGTGGCCTTAAGAATTTAAAGTCGACAAATTAGTATTGAAAAGGTATTATATTTATATTATACTTGGTTGGATAAATAACACATTAGATGTACTTATTAAAGGTTCCATTACTAGAGGTAATCAATCTTCATTTATCTCCATATTTTAATTGTATTTTGATTTTAAATTATCTGAATCATCTTTATCAGCCAAAAAATTCAATGTAACTTCTATATTGGAATACACATTTGGTATTAAATTTATAACATCCAAAATATTATTGGAATATAAATTCCATTATATATCTTAATTTCCAAAATATTTTATTCTCAGTTTTTTATAGCCCAACTAACATTGACTATAAAGGAGATTCCTTTAATACATATTCTGATTCATATCTAAATCATCACAAATAGATCTGTTGGAATTTATGGTATCATAATTTGATTATAAATATAATTATAATGAATTTTCGGTGGAAGAACTAATAATAGAAGCTGATTCTAAGATATAATGATGTGTAGAGTTTTCATTCATAAAAATTTAAAATGATAGAGGTGAAAGGGATTCAAAGAAAGATTAACCGACTTATATTTTTATTTTTTTTATTATTCATTTATATGGGACCTTCAACAAAAGATAAGTTTAAGATGAGTTGAACATAAATTTTTTACAATCACTAGAATAAACTCATCATAAGTTACAAACATTGAATAGATCAGAGTATAACAATGTAACAAAAATGATGTGAATATTTTAAAAACAAAAATATTTTAAACAAAATCAAGAAAAAAAAATCCAGTATAAGATCATTTCGATGTTAAAAAGTTTAAAAATTAATGGATGAATGTCTAACAACTCATTTTAACCAATGTTATAAAGGATATAAATAATCTATAAGTAATAATTACTCTTTGATGTTATCTAATTTGGTAGGAGGATGCTTAACTAGATTGATGATATATAAGTTACAAACTAGAAGCCTCTTCATTATCACCATAAATAGAAAATAAAGCCAAACCTATAATACCATCAATAATCCTATCAGATAATATTTGTTCAACCCATAAAACCTCTTCTACATACCCATCGGTAGTAGGAAGCTTTAACATTGATCTAAAACACAATCAAATAGATTTTTAGAAAGTCCTTCCTCAAACATTAACAAACTCAATATTATAAATATACCAACACTCCAAGATCTATAATATCCTCAATATACTAGTATTGTAAGTATATACTATAGTTATAGATGAAATATATTTTACAATAATTACTCACAAAGTGGATGATCTATTTATTTTACTAAAAAACTGAACAATCAAAAACTCTAACAACATTATAGTAATACAGAACTCTAAAAATTAATCATATCAACACAATATTGTATCATTGTGTGCCCTAAAAGATAAAATATTTTTATTTATATATGTATATGTAAAAGTTTCTCCATTTTCTTTTTGTAGGGTTGTAACAACATCTGAGGTTTAGATCATCATCCCTAAAAACAGTTCAGTGTGACTTGATATTGTTCTAGAAATTAGATGAACCCATATTTAGTTGACCATAACATAAGAATGAAAAGTTATGTTTTTAAAAAACAAAACCTATTAAAGTTTCCTGAAATTTTATATAAAATCGACGTGATTTGGGTTTTATGAAGACACTATATTCTCAAGATATCATTTTTGTAAAATGGCATAACAGATCAAGTATTAAAACTCAAATCCCAGAGTAATATCATGACTCATAGACCTATAACCAATGAATTAGAGGAAAATTTAATTCTAGGAACACATATCACATAATGTTAAACTATAAATATGTATTCTATATGAATTCAACCATACATAATATCTAAATTAACTCATGAAAATAGAATTAGATACTTATGATTCTCAAATGGTTTCATATAATGAGAAATCAATAAATAGATTGGTTGGTTAAACAAATAAATCAACGTAAATAATTATATCAAAGGAGAATTTAAAAGGTGATAGTGAAACACAACTACATAGGACAGTGATCTTTAATAGATGGTGAGAAAATATATGTCAAATAAAAAATTGATGATTGTTAAATATTTTGAAGTGTATTTTAAAAAAAAGTTGTTTTATTCTATTTCATTATCATTTTACCAAAAGGAGTTAAAAAAGACACTAAAAATATTAAAATTAAAAATAAATCCCTATAATGAAACCTTCAATATAAATAAATTTAAAGAAAAATAAATGTATAAAGAACATTGACAATGTATTTTGGAATGAGTTACATAGTCCTGTCTCAAAATTTTATATCCAATTCTCAATTGGAAAGATACCTAGTTCTATTCCTACATAAAAGATTCCATATATGATATCCATGGCTATGTTAGAAAAACTATAGGAGAAAAAATGGAATTTTGATCATGGTATTATATGACCTTATGCTTCTTTATGAGGTGTTAGATCCCTCTTTGTTTAAAATATGGATGGGTTAATGATTATCTATATTGAGTATTAACATATTTATAAAATCATGATATTTATCAAGTATCCTACACCTCACTTTGTTGTTTTTTATAAAATTAGAGTCTCTCAATAATTATGAAATATGGATATATATTTTTGGATTTCTCTATTTAAGAGTAAATAGTGAAGATATAACCATGAAAACTATATGAATAAGTTCTAGGAAAACATAATTTTTAGTGATTCAATTTATATTTTTAAATTCCCATGCTACCTTAATGGATTTGATAAATTTATTCTTTAGATTTTACATCCAAAAATTACTGTTAGTGTTTATAGATTATATTCATTTACATTCCCAAAAAAATAAAGTCATGAATAGAGATTATAGAATGTATTAGCGACACTACTATGAAGAAATTATATACCAAATTTATAAAGTGAAAATATTGTCTATAAAAACTATCATTTGTGGGTCATTTAATTACAAAAAGGGAATATGTATATATCATTGATAGAAAATGGTGACTGATGAATGTCTTAGACTAAAATCAGTAGTATAGATCAAAAGGTTTCATAACATAGATATATATTAGTATTTTTTTGTGAGAATTTTCTCCTAGTAGTTATATTTTCTAATCATGACATTAAAAATTTACATGCATTATCTCTATAGTGAGAAGTGTGATATATATTTTGATCGCTATAGATTAAATTATAAATTCACATAGAAATATTTGAAAATGTGAAAATTTTGATAGTTGAAATTTAGAAAGGATTATTATTTCTCAATACATTACCATTCTTCTATGATAAATAGGGTAGATGATTCTTTTAGTAGAAAATATAATGCTACCTTATATAATATGAGGATTAAAAGATACCAAATCTGCATGAATATGAAGAGGATATATATATAAATCACATGTAAGTGGATGAAATATTACATTTCCTAACTGATTTCTCATGAATAAATTAATGTAAATATCAATAAGAAATAAATGGAAGATACATGTCTACAAGAGAAGGTGGGAAATTCATCTGAGTTAAACCATAAAATATATGGAATTTTTGGATTTATGAAATTAATATGTGTACATTTAGTGAGAGAACTAAATTATTTGTTGAATGATTCATATATCTCAACCTTTTCTATTCATTATGGATTATTAAAAAGTTATAAATATCATAAGGGAGGCTTCTATAGAGACAACCTAAATGAGATATTAAAATGTATGTATCATTATTCTTGTTTTGTTATCAAGACAATATCAAATATTATATATTAAAGGCGACAATGAAATAATTACATTTTCATGAATAGAAATGGGAGAGGATCAGTAAAGATTATTCCATATATATTATTAAAATATCTATTAATAAAACCCTATCTGGGTAATGGGGGATCTATAAATAAATTCATCACACTTCATTGCCATCTAAGAGAATTTCACAATTGGTCTAAATGCTATTATATACACAATGGAATTGGTAAGGTTGCATGGTGTACCACTATCAATTGTATATAATCAAGAATCATGGTTCACAACAATATTTTAGAGAAGTATTAAATGATATATGGATATAGATCTATATGTAAGAACTACATACTATCCTAAAAAATTGAAAATCTAAAAAACCATAAAATAATTGGAGGATATAAAAAGATCATTCTTAATGGATCTTAATGGAGGGTATGGTAATCATCAGTATCCAATAAAGTTATTGTATGATAACATTTTCAACTCTAGAATTTAAATGGAACCATATTTGGATATATACAGGAGGGGATGTAGAACTCCAACATGTTTTCACAACGTTAAAGATAAATTTTTTTGGGACATATTCTTTATTATGAAATGAAATAGAATGATCAATCAATTCAATAACATATCATAGCATCACAAAGTCATCATATGATTTATACAGATAATCATTGAAAGGACTTAGAGTTTGAGGTTAGTGAAAATATATTCCTTCAAATATCACCTTGTAAGAGAGTTATGAGATTCAATATGAAGGGAAATATGTTACAAATACAACTCATCTCCTTTAGGATTCATGATCACATGGGTATTATATATTATCTCTTAGTACTTCTACAAAAGCACTCCTTTGTTTATTGTGTGTTCCTTGTATTAATTTTGAAGAGTTAAGTACCCAACGCATTATATGAGCTGAACTAAATAGGCTTATAAATATAACATGACCTCACTTATGGGGAATATCTTATCGAGATCATAGATTATAGTGATAAAGTACCATGAAACAAAATCAAAGATATGAAAAAGGATAAGTGTATAAATCAAATATTTGAGGAATATATGTAGTAACCCAATGATTTGATGAGAAAAAATATCAAATATAAAGAAGAAAATTTACATGGAAAATCAAATAATGGTTCTTTTATATCATTTAAAGGGTAGTGAAACCTTGAGGTTTTATTTGGAAGGTGGAGTAATATTACAATTTGTTTTTATTTTTTGGAATACCTGATTTCATTTGAGCATATCAATGGACAAATGTATGATTAAAAAATATTATGACTTTACAATAGTTTAAAATCTATTAAAAAATTTATGGAGATTATAGTATCTATTCAAATGATGAAAAAAACAATTTCTAAATCCTGGAATTGAATGTCGAGGAATATATCAATCTTTGATAGACATTATTACATGATTTGTAGAATTATCTCATTTCCCTAATATGATAATATATTCACCAAAAAGAGTTGTTAGGAATGATATGAGTTGTTATACATAGTTTATGATTTTTTAGATTCTAAAAGATATTTTTAAATAAAGAAAATGGGTAAAAGAAATTATATCTATGAGAGAAATATTTAATGAGATGTTTGATAAAATATTTCGTATTTTATCACAAAACCACTGGTGGCGTGTTTTTATGAATAGTTTTTTAGAAAATTCATTAAACAAATTGAACAACATATATGATATAGAAGAAAATGATTATTTCTTAAATATTCTTATAAAGAGGAAATACATTATTTTTCCTAACAAAAAATTGATTTTGTATCCAAGCATGATATTATAAAAGGGATATTGTGTTTATGTGGTTAGTGAGAGAATATTAGGGCTTAGTTAAGTTGAATGATAACAAATAAATAATTATGCAATCAAAATACATAGTTAATGACATATTATATACTAAAAATCTTATGATGTGTTAAGAAATTAATATTTTAATTGTTTTAATTAATTACCATAATATGTAATGGAAAAGTTTGATGGGAAGTGTTCCATGAATGACGATGATGTGATAAGAATGATTTTAAGTATAAAAAAATCAATTAAAATCATAAGACTTGTTTTTGTAATATTATTAATTTAAATTCATTTGTGGAGTTGAACATTAGGAATTTGATTCTAAAATTTCGCCATTATTGAAACTTTTCTTCATTATATATGATAATCACTAATGATTTTAGTGATAATGTTTATCATATTCGCACATAGATATGTGATATTAATTTTCTATGTATGTATTATGTTTACCAAAACCCCATAAAGTGTAGAAACTTAATAATGATATAGAAGTCTATTATATTTGATATGTTAGTGAGGTTCTTATGTATAGTTTTTTTTGGAATTCCTAATGGTTTTTATGAATTTACAATTTATTATATTATAAAATAAGAAATATGAACTTTAGAATTATTTAATGTTGATTGCATATACATATATACTGATATATATATATGTCATGAAGTTAAATGATAACTAAGTTCATAAATCATGACATTTATATTTCCCGCACCAATGACTATGATGGAGAATTACCGGTTTTGATGAAATGTTTAGGATAACATGATTTTGATTATTATATTGAAATATAGAAAATGATAACATGACAAAAACATGAGTTTCTCTCAAGATGACCCAGAAACTATACCACAGTAGTGTAATAAGATATGTAATTGGTATACTAGGGGTGTATGGTTTATTTTTATAGTTCCCACTACATGAGGATGGAATGATACCTAGCATTAGAACCTTCATTATTTGATACATTCTATACACAATCATTCAGGATTAACTAATCAAGGGTGGTTAGTTATGTTACTAATCATGTCATATTTCATAGCTTATACAGGATATAATTATCCATTTTAATGATGAATATAAAATTTGGGATATTTTTTGAGATATGCTGAGTATGTGTATAAATATTAATATATAGAATATATGATATTCTTTTCTATTATGTTAAGGGGAGTAAGATACAATCATCTGGACATGTGATGTATTCATTAACCTGGCCAGTCTGTAATATGATAATAAAGAATATTTGAGTATGATATATGGGATTGACATACTTCATGACCCATATTTACCTAATGTCATGATCCTAGGGATCATATGAGATAGTATTATTATATATGATGCCACTGGTGGATACTGGAATACAGATACATGTGTTTAATGGATATGATGTTGGATCCATTTATAAATCAAGTATCACAAATAGTTTTATAGAGGCTAGTATTTTTATACAATTTTGGATATAAAGATTCATATTTTTTCACACTACAAAGGCCCATGGCAGCTCACTTTGTGGTTGACTGAATATGAACTGAGTTTTACTCAAATATCTATTCTATAAGGGTTTTAGAGGTAATGTGAAATTAATTTTGGATTGGTATTCACAAGGTATTTTATATTATATGATACATTATAATGTTAATGATATCTTTAAAAAATTATGTTGTTGGACATTACGAAAGGGGTTTTTCATATGGTTTCACAAGTTTCCTTATATGATAAAATATAAACTAAAATGGAACAAATACTATGAGGCTATATTGTAAGAGGTCTATGGATGGAGATATTCTCTAATGTATAATTTTTATTTGATACGTGTTTCCCTATATCATAAGGTAAGGTATATACATTTTTTATGTTACATTATTTGAAGTAATGTTCCACTTATTTTAAAATCATACTATTATATTGTGGTGAATCATATGGTATAATTCTCTAATGTATCCTATGAAATATATGATCATTTGAACATGAAAGGTATATATTCAAATCATCTTTGACACTAGATATCATTATTTTTAAAGTTATGATGTTCAATTTTTATAACATATTATTGAATGAATCATTATAATTGTATGTTAAAAGGATTTAATTGTAGTGGATTTTTAAATGTATTATAAGTGCTTGAATAAATACATGCATTATCAATGAGAATCCTTGTATATATATATATAATGGATACACAAACATTAGATATTGGTGGTGTGTGTTCTAACAAAACATTACAATACCTAAAAGCTATTTATTCCTCCTTTTATTTACACATAGACACTAGCATGTTGTGGGTGGAGGAAATTTCCACTCATGTGATGAGTAATCTAGTGTATTCCAAGGATACCAACATGATAGATGGATATATGTAGGATATTTTTAAGGGATCGTAATAAATCATATTAATGATGATTATTATAGTTATGATCAATGGGGAATGATATATTGGTTTCTTCATCTTATATAGTAACCATAGTTTTATTTTCGTAAGAATGGGTTTTTTTTAATTGGGTTTTTAATCACTTATTTAATATTGCATAATTGTTATATTAACCTTGGAAAACCATCAATTTGTTAATAATACACTTGAAATGATTCTTGTTACTAGAACCGAAATTGTCTCTTGTTTTTGGTTGAAAATATTATTCATCCATGTTCATGTTTTTTTATTGTTTGTTGGTTTCCCTTATCCCTACTAAGATTTCATAAGTTCATTTTTTATTAATGTTGTCTATATTTTATAAAAAAATTTGTTGAAACATTTTACTCTCTTATATATCATTCTATATAAGTTTAACTACTCCCACTATTTGATTTTGTTTTTCATAAAATGATTAATTTCTATTTTTCATGATTATTCAAACATATTTGTATTTAATTTCTCATTAAATTTAGAAAATAATGTTTTATAATTTTTTTCCTTTTAAATTAAATGTTATCAAAAAATTAAAAATATATTTATTCATCAGTTATTAGAAAATTTATAATGTTGTTCTATGGTTTCTTATAATATATGTAAATATCATTTAATGTTTATTTTGTTCCCATAGGGATATGTTTTGAAGAGTTCATCATCATTATTTCATTAAATGATCTATTTATACTTTTTGGAATGTTTTATGATACATGTTTATTTCCCAATATCTCATTATTCTATTTTTTATTTATAGATTCAATAAATTTTAATTAGAACATATGTGTATAGTATATAATTATTTTATGGTTCGGTTTAATAGATCCATATAATAAATTTTTTAAATATTTATACCTTAGTATATTAATTTGGGATATAAGTAGTAATTCTCGATACACAATGAAATATTGTATGATTTGTCCAATCCATTATATTAGGGGATTTTTGAAGGGATTCTAGGTTCAATATTTTATGATGGTATTAATGGTCCAACATAAAATATGTTCTTATTTATATCATTATGTTTTTGAGACATTCATATGTCATTTTTTTAGGGATTATTTTTATTGACACACATTTCCATGCCATTTTGTAGGTGTTTTTCTTTATTGACAGTCGTCTTATAATCCCATGTCTGCTTGTGATGATCTATTTTTTTCTATACTTTTTTATGATCTTATTTAATGATCTCATGATCCTTTTAATTAAATTTATCTTCTATTTTCTTGTTTTCTCACATGTTTACAACATAATCCAATATTAATAACTAATAATTTTCCAGTAATTCAACTTTGAGATCACTCATCATATTATCCCATTTTCCTAGAATTTTATTTATAGGAATATGACTAAATGGAAGTTATGCATTGATAAATTTTATGAGATTTGTGGAGTATAGTTGTGTAATAATATGTCTATAAAGATAATATCAAGATACACTTGGGTTCGAGGAGTGTGTCTATTTTTTGAGATGCAATTATTAAATTATGTGAAATAGAATAAGATACATCTTTATGTATTTTATAATTTTAAAATAATCCCGCTTCAATTTTGGAATTATTATTTTTCTTTTGAATATAGTAAAGAATTAATAAAAAAATAAGGATAAGATAATAAATCATTATCATTCAAAATATAAAAATATTGCTCATTTTTCAGAAAGAATACGGATATGAATGAAATGTACCCATTATAAAATTATAATATTTTTCTTTAAATAGAAATTAATTCATATTCTATTAACCAAAAAACAACATTTTCAACAGAAATTAAATCTCTTTATAAAGAAATAGAAAATGACACATGATATAAAAAAGGTTCATAATGAAGATCCTTTTAGATAATATAGTAATGATTTAAGTGGATGATTCAATAAAAAAATTACTCAAGAATATCTTGATGGAATTGGTAATTTATGTATATAAATAAATTGAAATATATAACAATAAACTCAAATATAAATAATATAAATCAACAATGAATTATGAAAAAAGAATTCAATGACAAATAGGTACACCATGTCGGAGAAGAATTTTTGAAAACTCTAATATTATTCCTTAATGAATGGAATTTGAGGAAAAAAATATTAGATATTTCATAATTACTGATATATAATGAACCAACCAAGAATGAAATAAAAAACGATATCTTAGTCCATTTTCTGCTAATCCAAAGAGTGTTCCCAATCTCCACGAGCTAGTGACAAGAACATGGGCATCCATAATTACCATTTTATAATTATTTAACCCAAAAGTAAAAATAATTATAAATTTACACATTCAAATCAACCTCAGCTAATATAATCAGTACATACATCTCTGAGTTCTAAAAGATGAGATAAAAAATAAACTAGGAACGTGAGAACATAATCCCATTTCATAATTATGCATGACCACCCACTTTGTTCCAATTCACCTGATTGGGTCACCCAATCGTGAACCCAAAATATAAGATTATAGGATGATCATCTATTTTAATATTATAAATGTTTTAAACACTAAACAATACAAGAAAGGTGTGAGTTATAGGGTACAATAAAATACTACTGAAGATTCTATGTAGATAAATCAAAAGTAAATTCAAAAATTCAAAAATATATGTATAATAATGTGAGTATAAGGATTTAAATTTTATAAAGGAAAACTAAATCCATATAAATAATTTTTTACAACTGATTTGGGATAAAAAATTTCAAACTTTCAAAAACATTTACCAAATAAATGTCGAAAACATTCCATTTCATCATTTTAAATCCAAATTATTTATTTAAAATATTTAAAAACAATTTCAAAATATAGATTCATATCACTAAATAAATTTCATAACATTCACCTTATATAAATAGTTTCACATGAATCAATATAATAGAGTAAAGTTGAATAATATCAATAAACTAGTCAATCAAGAGCATAAATCAATCATCTGAGGAAATTATAGTGCCAAGTAGTGACAATGAATGTTGTAATTTATCATGTAATATGTATATGAATGTCATGGGTATAACCTTTATATGATAATGATTATACCAAAGAAAATATAATACAGAATCATTATCAAAATTCATTTATCTCAAATCTTACCTCTTGGGTCTCAAGGAAACTAGTTCCACACAAGCCCACATGCTTGGTTGTATATCCATATACTGAAAAATTCATGTTCTCTATAGATCAGCTATACGAGGATTGAGTCTTATAAAAAAGAATAAATATAGTTTATCTCATCTGACTATCCATGTTCCCATTACATGTCCAAATAGATGAGTGAGATAATCACATTATGAGGATCACATTGAGGATCCTTAGTAAAATAAATTATGTTCTCATGACCTCATGATTTCCATCATGGAAACATAACTTCAAATTACATCTCATTGTTAAATAAAAACTCCCTCAATCTAATAATACATTTTAATCAACCTTCAATGGGAATCATAAGAATCAGGTTTTCCACAAAAAATTGATTGTCATAGTAGAGGATGGTCATCGATAGAATACTATGTTATCAAACATTATGAATTTCAATTAAAACCCATCACATTAAATCAATATTCAAATTGATAATCATACAAAATTACTTTATCATGTATTTATCAAATTAAAAATGGTCCTTTAATCCAGAATTTTCTTTCAAAAAATTACTAAGGCATTCAAAAAAATATTAGAAACCCACAATTGATGAATAATTTCTAAAACATGGGTTTACCCTTTCTTTCTGTGAAAACAAGTCACTAATTTAAAATCATTTGAGAATTCCCCTTTCAAAGAAAGAAGTAAATAAAAAACGTGGGTTCTTTGTACTTTAAAAATAATAATAATTTAAAACCCTTAGATAATCTTTCATTTATGAGATCATTTCATTTAAATTAGTACACTTCAACGTGGAAATTATAAAATGGGACTAAGACCTTTTTTTCCACATAATGTTCATAATAGATGTTAAATGAAAATATAAATTGACACACATAAGAAATATATTAATAATAAGGGATATATTTAAGTGGATTCATAGGAAACAATGAATTATTAAATTAAGTACAATCATAAAAAATACATGTAAAATGTAGAATCCAACCATAATGGTAATAATATGTGTCACCTATAATGATGATAATATAATAATGGAACATGAATATAGATATATGTATGAATATATCATAGATACAAAATTACATAACTATCATGCATGATCCAATGAATCAAAAGCCTTACATAGCCTCTAGGAATAAAGATTCAAGAGAAGAGACAAGATCAAATTCCCATAGAAGATGATCTTACCCAAAGAGGTTCACTGCCTCAATCCACTAAGAGATGCAGTTGGGATTACCAAATGAATTTTGAGGGATTCCAAAACCTAAAGGACATTTTTTATGTTCAAATGGTGGGTGATTAGAGATATATAGGGCAATATCTATATTTTAATTATAATTTTTTGGGGCACTAAATACATGTTCTCATGGTTTCATATGATATAATACATGATTATTACTAAATCATCACTTATCCATTCACCCAAAATATACAAAATGGAATTGATGAATGACTTGGTTTTAGAGTTTGAAAAACCATGAACCAACCAAGTGCCGCATCTACAATACTATATGATTTTTCATTGTTTGGATATATGGTTTTAAAAACCATGTTCCAACCATGAACTCTCCTATGGATCTCCAATAAAAGGTCTATGATATCATGTGGATGGATACATGGTTTGAACCAACTATGTACCAAATGTGATCTAGTACCAAAACCGTCGAAAACATTTCCATTGCCTTCAATAATAACTCAGAACAAGATCATCATAAAGTAGAATAAAAAAATAGTTAAAAGAACCTAAAAGATGGTAAAAAGATGTTTTATTCTACCCACTATAAAAACATCATATCCCAAAAAGATTATATTCTAAATATTAAAAGAGATTATTCAAAAAGAACCACATCACTAATACTATGAGTAGGTCTATACATGGACTAGAAGAGTGACTCACCCAAAGTTTGAAATAACACACTACTCTAAGATCAACAAACCGAGATCATCATAATATTTTAAACTAGAGAAATAATAGATACAGAAAATAGGTCAACCAACTATTGAAAAATAAAATGATGGTGTAACTGGAGAGAAAAGTTCCCCTTCAATAAAAATAAATGACTTTAACCACTCACCAAGAGGAGCACCTATAGGACGACACTAAAAACAAAAAATTAACAATACATCAAAAAACACATGATTTTTATAGGAAACAATGATCTCTTTATCAATATAAAATCAATTTTTCACATGTATGGTATACAAATGACATAGTGTTCAACCCTAGGAAGGTACTTGACAATAACGAAGGATCATAGACGTCGATACCTACCTGTAGATGAGATAATAAAGTCACACTCTATCACCTCTCAACATTTAGTACATTATGTAATCACATTAACCTAACTACCAAAGTGCATTACCAAGGTCTATCCAAGTCTATTAAAAAAGAGATCAATTATAAGGCCCTAGCCTTAAACCTTACTTAATCTTGAGTTATTACAAGATTACACATTGAGGATCTTTTCAGGTTTAGAGTTTTAGAGAATTAGATCATAAAACTTGCATTACATTCCACATTTAAACAAAGTGGTTGCATAAAAGATAGTATTAATTTTTCCCATCAATGGAGACATATTTAAAATAAAACATGGATTCTTTCTTGACACTTCCTTGACACTATCATCACATCATGTACCTTTCCCTTGACTTGTGAAAATCATTTCAAAAACTTGGGATAAGCATAAAAATCTCAGTAAGGGTTATAAAAATATGGAAAGGAAACATGAGTACATGTATACATAAGAATCAATGAAATCATACTTTACTCATAAAAAATAATCACTTAAACATACCTCATCAAATCATAAATAAATCATAGAAATCATAAGACATAAAGGTAACTTGAGGCATTCATAACATTCTTACGTAGGGAGTAACCCTCTTGGTTATGTTTGGAATACCCATCACAGTATATTCCCTAAATATCTTTGGAGAAACCTTAACGTTTAACTCTTTCACGTTACCCAATGCATTGGAGAGCTATATCGGGCTCACCCGCCCTTAGTTTATCATGGAACCACCCGTCTTCATAACAATTCCCAAGAACCATAACATAATCGTACCACATAATACATGCATAAAAGAAAACATAACATTTCCACATTTCAATCACAAGATATCAATACAACACATTGATATAAAAAAACATTATGAAAACCATTTTCAATACGAAAATAAAATAAAAGTAAAACATGGTATTTATTTTTCATTTTAAAAAAATTATGGATTGTAGAGGAAGCCGAAACTCAAATAATGGGCATGGCGGAGGAGAAGTCATTGTCGCCGCATACGTTCGACAAAAACATTCCATTATGTATTTTAGTAAAACACTTTGTATAAAAAAATATTCCTTTTGGATAAAGGTAAAATTCAAAGGGGTTTGTACACCATATAAAAGAAGGTTGTGTATAAAACAAAATATTCCTCAATGAAAGGAAATTGAGACGAAGTCCCATACCTTGGGTCCGACTTGACTCGATCATTCTTTAACCTCCTGAATAATAAACTTGAGTTATTTATACTTGCTTAAGAACCTTTTTCAAGTTCATTATTCCTTTTATATCACTTATTACCATGTCATGAACACTATGCAATTATTTAAGTTAATAACGGTCAATTTAACAATCATTGGTACTTGAGTCAAAATATGCTCTTTATAATTACAAGTTGTTCATGTATCCATTATATCAAGAGTTATACTCATGATTTATATATCATATATATCATATATATCCAGTATATACATGCATTTATAATATTACATAACGTTTAGAGGTAAGAAATGAAATGCACCGTTCATGGAGACGGTATGTCGTACGTACGCATGAATGCTACTTTCATTTCTATTTTGTATTTTATGGAATGGAATCATAATGATATAAAGGTATATTATAATTACAGTATAATATCATACATAATATCATCAATAAATCCTTTATACGTCCCACATATGGTATTAACGAATCAAATCACTTTGAGGGGGCGGTAGTCCGCACTTCCTAAAATGAAGATATCGTGTTTACCCATAATGGAAACCATAAAGGTATGACGTGAAGGAAAAATAAAGAAGATTAATTAAAAAATAAACATATTATATATCATATATAAATATAGTTTCATCTTAATGGCCACCTTTGAAGGTGTTAAAAGAATATTGAACAATCATCGTTTCGTGAGGCAGAAATTCGCCATCCACAGAAACAGTATGTTTTTTAACCATTAGATGTAGGTGTGTGTAAGTGTATCTCTAATACTTCTTATAACAACATCCTAGTATATGGAAGATACTGTTGTTGTTACAAAATAAATGAATAAAAAGAGTTTATGGGTTTGGAGAAGCAAAATAAAACATAAGAACACAATAGTAGACGCTACCTTTAAATCGGGTAACTCTTTTTGATTTGAGCTCAAAGGCTTCCTTGAGAAGACTTCTGCCCAAATTGAGGATTCTAAGAGTTAGAGAGGGATGTGGAGAGACAAAATTGGTAGGGGTTGGCCGAGCCAAATCCTTTTGAAGTGTGGGTAAGGAGGTAGAGGTGGGGGCCTTTTATAAGAGGAGAAGAGGGGCACTCTTGGAAAGGTATAAAAGGATACTTTATTATAAAATGATTTTCGGATTTAAAAGGTCCCAAAATTATATATTTAGAGGATAAGGTGATAATAGTTCGAAATCCACCCATCCAATAGGTTTTTGACATGTGTAGGTCTTATATTTTACATTATCTTTTCATTTTATTTAAATCGTTAAATAATGTGGTCATCGCTGCATCATCATGGTGTCATAAATAATTTAATTTATTTAATGTCTAAAAATTATAAAAAATATATCATGATGTAGGAAATATTTTTATATTTATAATTAATATTTATAGTCAAAATTATGACTTGTATAACCCCATTTAAAAATTGTTTTAGTAAAACAACTCATGTTTGTGACATTTATACTTTAACATTAAATAAAAAGATGTTAATGTAATTTTCCTTCCAAAGTGGCTACATGGGGTCCCCAAGTTGACCCATGGATTTTTTTGGTCGGCCATGACACATTCAATAAGGGTAGGACATGTGTCAAGTTCATTTCATATTATTAAAACATTATTCATACCTTAAATTACACTAATTACCTCTAATCGCGATTAAAAACATAAAAGTTACTATTCACCAAAAAATTATTTTAATCCCATTGAACCACATTTTACTTCTTAATGACAACCATGTATGTCGGATTTTTGAAATTCAAAACATAGAGGTGGTAAAATTTCATCTAAACGGAAAATCAGTTTTTATAAGTACCACTTAGTGGTTTCACTATTCATCAAAAATTGAAGTTTTTCAGAAAAATACCAAAACTTCACCCTAAGCTATATTTGATATTCCGAATTAAAAAAATGATGTCTATTTTACAAAATTCAAAAAATATAAGTTACATTAATAAATTTAATAATTAATTCCCACTTTCAGAGAAAATAGTGTGTTTTTATGAAACAATAAGTATCAAAAGATTGACACTAGTTTAAGTCCAATTTCAAAGGGAAATTAATTCCAACGACCACTATTGGATTAAATGGTAAAAATATATTCTAATTGAACTTTAAAACCAATTAAAAATATAATCTAATCATATAAATAAATTTGATTAAAAATAGGTTTTGAATTAAAATACAACATTTTCACTATTCATTAAAAAAATGAACTTTATCAGAAAAATACCAAAAATTTACCCAAAGTAAATTTCAATGTCCCAATCATAAAGAATATGTTTATTTTGACAAATAAAGCTTATAAAATTGTCAAAAGTTTGATTTAAAAATGGTTTGCCATCAAAAGGAAGTAAAACAATCTTTTAAAAATATTAGTGTATTCCATGCTTAAGATTGGATTTATTCTCATTTTAAGCCTCTAAAACACTATCTAATTCATTAATAGACATAGATAAAAATATCTATTATTCATTAATTACTTGGGATGTTACATCCGTCCCCCCTTTAGAAAATTGTGTCCCCGCAATTTATTTACTTATCGAATAAGTGGCGGTATTTATCCCTCATTGCATTTTCTGATTCCCATGTTGCCTCTTCAACCATGTGGTTTTTTCCACAAAACCTTTACCTGATGAATCACCTTATTCCGTAACACTTGCTCCCTATGGTCAAGAATCTGGACCGGTTGTTCCTCATAAGATAGGTTCACTTCCAGCTGAACTACCTCTAGACTCAAAACATGAGATGGATCTGGCATGTACTTCCTTAACATTGAAACATGAAAAACATTGTGTACCTGAGACAAACTCGGAGGTAAAGCCACTCGGTAAGCAACTGATCCAACTCTCTCCAAAATTTCATGTGGTCCAATGAACCTTGGACTCAGCTTTCCTTTCTTACCAAATCACATCACACTTTTCCATGGTGAGACTTTGAGAAAAACATGATCACCTACCTCAAAAGAGAGATCCTTCCTCCTGTTGTCCGCATAACTCTTCTCCCTGTTCTGAGCTATTCCCATGTGTTTCTGTATCAGCTGAACATTTTATGCCATCTCTTCTACCAATTCTGGTCCCATCAGCTTCCTTTCACCCACTTCATCCCAAAAAGCTGGAGTTAGACACTGCTTCCCATATAATGCCTCAAAAGGAGCCATCTGTATACTAAAATGAAAACTGTTATTATAAGAAAATTCAACCAAATAAAGATGTTGGTCCCAACTTCCCTGATAATCCATCGAACAAGCACGTATCATATCCTCCAAAGTCTGAATTGTTCATTCTGACTGCCCATCTGATTGAGGATGCAAAGCTGTAATAAAATTTAATTCAGTACCCAACGACTTCTGAAGGCCTTTCCAAAAGTTATAAGTAAACCTGGGATCACGATCAGATACAATAGAGCGAGGAACTACATGTAACCTGAATATCTATTTAAGATACAAACGGGAAAGTTGATCTAGGGAAAAAGTATCTCGTATAGAAAGTAAATGAGCAGATTTAGTCAAGCGATCAACAATAACCCAGATTGCATTATTACCTCGAGGTGTCTTCGGCAATCCCACAACAAAGTCCATGGATATATTCTCCCATTTCCACTATGGAACTGGTAAAGGATGAAGCATCCCTTTCGGTAACTGCCGCTCTTCTTTAACCTGTTGACATGTCAAACACTTCACAGTAAAATCAGCAATATCTCTTTTCATTCCATCCCACTAGTAATACTCCCACAAATCTCTATACATCTTAGTACTGTCAGGATGAACTGAAAACGAAGAACTATGAGATTCACATAACAACTCTCTCTTCAACTGTGAATCACAAGGCACACACAATCTCTTCCCAAATCTCAAAACACAATCATTATCAATGTTGAATTCAGGAAACTTACCCTTCTGAACCAGCTCTACCTTTTTTTGCAACTCACTGTCTTGCTTCTGTGCTTGCTTGATTCTGTCTGATAGAGAAGATTTCATTGATACCTGAAACAAAACAGAAAAACATCCTTCACCAAAAACTTCTATGCCAAAGTTCATCAAATCCTTAACCAAAGGATCACATTCCAAACGCAACATTGTTAATGAAGCATTACTTTTTCGACTCAAAGCATCAGCCACTTTATTTTCTTTTCCTGAATGGTAATGAATTGTACAATCATAATCCTTGATTAATTCTATCCATATAATCTGTCTCATGTTTAATTCTTTATGATTGAATATATACATTAAACTTTTGTGATCGGAATATATTTCACACTTTACTCCATACAAATGATGCCTCCAAATTTTTAAAACAAAAACAACAGCAGCTAATTCCAAATCATGTGTAGGGTAATTTACCTCATGAGTTTTCAACTGTCGTGAAGCATAAGCAATTACCTGATCATTCTGAATTAGGACGCAACCAAGTCCTTTCAATTAATCATCATTGTAGATAACAAACTCACCATTCCTGGAAGGTAGTGCCAAAACTGGAGCATTCACCAATCTTCTTCTCAACTCCTGAGTCAACTGAGCCATCACTGAAACAAACTATTTAGTTCTGATTCTGACCATCTCAGGATACCGATTTGAAAGGTCATTTCCCACTGTATTCCTTCCCAGAAAAGCCGTTCTATTTCCTCTACGAAAAACCATTCTTAACACAGAAATATCTTAGGTGAAGCAACATGGTAATCTTTACATACTATATAATTTCAATCATACCATAAATTAACTTATAATTTATCAATTTTCTAACTCCTAAAGTTGTCTATACCGACCTCTGATACCAACTATAAGGCCCCATCCTTAAACCTTACTTAATCTTGAGTTATTACAAGATTATACATTGAGGATCTTTTTAGGTTTAGAGTTTTAGAGAATTAGATCATAAAACTTGCATTACATTCCACATTTAAAAAAAGTGGTTACATAAAAGATATTATTCATTTTTCCCATCAATGGAGACATATTTAAAATAAAACATGGATTCTTTCTCGACACTTCCTTGACACTATCATCACATCATGCACCTTTCCCTTGACCTGTGAAAATCATTTCAAAAACTTGGGATTAGCATAAAAAGCTCAGTAAGAGTTATAAAAATATGGAAAGGAAGCATGAGTACATGTATACATAAGAATCAATGAAATCATACTTTACTCATAAAAAATAATCACTTAAACATACCTCATCAAATCATGAATAAATCATAGAAATCATAAGACATAAAGGTAACTTGATGCATTCATAACATTCGTACGTAGGGAGTAACCCTCTTGGTTACGTTTGGAATACCCATCACAGTATATTCCCTAAATCTCTTCGGAGAAACCTTAAAGTTTAACTCCTTCGCATTACCCAATGCATTGGAGAGCTATATCAGTCTCACCCACCCTTAGTTTATCACGGAACCACCCGTCTTCATAACAATTCCCAAGAACCATAACATAATCGTACCACATAATACATGCATAAAGGAAACATAACATTTCCACATTTCAATCACAAGATATCAATACAACACATTGATATAAAAAAACATTATGAAAACCATTTTCAATACCAAAATAAAAGAAAAGTAAAACATGGTATTTATTTTACATTTTAAAAAAAAGTATGGCTTGGAGAGGAAGCCGAAACTCAAATAATGGTCATGGCGGCGGAGAAGTCGTTGTCGCCGCATACGTACGACAAAAACATTCCATTATGTCGTTTAGTAAAACAGTTTTTATAAAAAAATATTCCTTTTGGATAAATGTAAAATTTAAAGGGGTTTGTAAATCGTATAAAAGAAGGTTGTGTATAAAACAAAATATTCCTCAATGAAAGGATATTGAGACGAAGTCCCATACCTCGGGTCCGACTTGACTCGATCGTTCTTTAACCTCCTGAATAATAAACTTAAGTTAATTTCTACTTTCTTAAGAACCTTTTTCAAGTTCATTATTCCTTTTATATCACTTATTATCATCTAATGAACACTATGCAATTATTTAAGTTAATAATGGACATTTTAACGATCATTGGTACTTGAGTCAAAATATGCTCTTTATAATTACAAGTTGTTCATGTATCCATTATATCCAGAGTTATACTCATGATTTATATATAATATATATCATATATATTCAGTATATACATGCATTTGTAATATTACATAACATTTAGAGGTAAGAAATGAAATGCACCGTTCATGGAGACGGTAAGCCGTACGTACGCATGAACGCTACTTTCATTTCTATTTCGTATTTTATGGAGTGGAATCATAATGATATAAAGGTATATTATAATCCCATTATAATATCATACATAATATCATAAATTAAATCCTTTATACTTCCCACATATAGTATTAACGAATCAAATCACTTTGAGGGGGCGGTAATCCGCACTTCCTAAAATGAAGATATCGCGTTTACCCATAATGGAAACCATAAAGTTATGCCATAAATGAAAAATAAATAAGATTAAGTAAAACATAAACATATTATATATCATATATAAATATAGTGTCATCTTAATTTCCACCTTTTAATGTGTTAAAAGAATATTGAACAATCATCGTTTCGTGAGGCAGAAATTCTCCATCCACGGAAACAGTATGTTCTTTAACCATTAGATGTAGGTTTGTGTAAGTGTAGCTCGAATAATTATTATAACAACATCCTAGTATATGGTAGATACTGTTGTTGTTACGAAATAAATGAATAAAAAGAGTTTAGGGGGTTGGAGAAGCAAAATAAAACATAAGAACACAATAGAAGACACTACCTTTAAATCGGGTAACTCTTTTTGATTTGAGCTCAAAGGCTTCCTTGGGAAGACTTATTCCCAAATTGAGTCTTATAAGAGTTATATATGGATGTGTAGAGACAAAATGGGTAGGGTTTGTCCAATCCAAAAGATTTGGAAGTGTGGGTAAGGAGGTAGAGGTGGGGGCCTTTTATAAGAGGAGAGGAGGGGCACTCTTGGAAAGGTATAAAAGGATACTTTATTATAAAATTATTTTAGGATTTAAAAGGTCCCAAAATTATATATTTCAAGGATAAGGTGATAATATTTCGAAATCCACCCATCCAATAGGTTTTTTACATGTTTAGGACTTAGATTTTACATTATCTTTTCATTTTATTTAAATCGTTAAATAATGAGGTCATCGCTGCATCATCATGGTGTCATAAATAATTTAATTTATTTAATGTCTAAAAATTATAAAAATATATATAATTATGTAGGAAATCATTTTATCTTTCTAATGAATATTTATAGTCAAAAATATTACTTTTATAACACCATATAAAAAAAGTTTTAGTAAAACAACTCATGTTTGTGACATTTTTACTTCAACATTAAATAAAAAGATATTAATGTCATTTTCCTTCCAAAGTGGCTCCATGGGGTCCCCAAGTTGACCCATGGATTTTCCTGGTCCTCCATGAAACATCCAATAAGGGTAGGACATGTTTCAAGTTCATTTCATATTATTAAAACATTATTCATACCTTAAATTACACTAATTACCTCTAATCGCGATTAAAAACATAAAAGTCACTATTCACCAAAAAAATTATTTTAATCTCATTGAACCACATTTTACTTCTTAATGACAACCATGTATGTCAGATTTTTGAAATTCAAAACACAGAGGTGGTAAATTTTCATCTAAACGGAAAATCAGTTTTTATAGGTACAACTTAGTGGTTTCACTATTCATCAAAAATTGAAGTTTTTCAGAAAAATACCAAAACTTCACCCTAAGCTATATTTGATATTCCGAATTCAAAAATGATGTCTATTTTACAAAATTCAAAACATATATGTTACATTAATTAATTTAATAATTAATTCCCACTGTCAGAGCAAATAGCGTGTTTTTATGAAACAATAAGTATCAAAAGATTGACACTAGTTTAAGTCCAATTTCAAAGTGAAATTAATTCCAACGACCACTATTGGATTAAATGGTAAAAATATATTCTAATTTAACTTTAAAACCAATTCAAAATATAATCTAATAATATAAATAAATTAGATTAAAAAAAGGTTTTGAATTAAAATACAACATTTTTCACTATTCATTAAAAAATGAACTTTATCAGAAAAATACCAAATTTTTACCCAAAGTAAATTTCAATGTCCCAATCATAAAGAATAAGTTTATATTGACAAATAGAGCTTATAAAATTGTCTAAAGTTTGATTTAAAAATGGTTTTCCATCAAAAGGAAGTAAAACAATCTTTTAAACATATTAGTGTATTCCATGCTTAAGATTGGATTTATTCTCATTTTAAGCCGCTAAAACACTATCTAATTAATTAATAGACATAGATAAAAATATCTATTATTCATTACTTACTTGGTATGTTACATCAATCATAAAGGCCATTACAAAACAAGGCACTGCACTCTTACAAGGTAGATTTTATATCTCATAAAACTTTATATCTAACCATCAAGGAAAAATAAGATGATACTGAGGATCAACATAGTAGTATAATGGTATCTAACATTGACCATATGAAGGAATACATGGAAGTAAATATAAGTAATTTAAATATAAACGACGTCCAAACATCTTGAGGTTTTTCAGTATAAGATTACACCCCATAAACAAGATAATAACAAACATCAAAGAACTATATTCCATCCAAATAGAAGGTTAAACATTTAATAGTGTACAACCATGTGGAAAACCCATAGAGTTATCATGAAAATGAAACCATCCACATAATCAAAAGCTTTTCCGAAAGTGGTAATTCCCAATGATGGAAAATCAGATCCCCAAGATCTCTAGAAAACAGTGTTTCTGATGATAAACAATCCAAAATATTGAAAAACTAATGGAGTCTCAACTCCATCACTATGAATAACTTATTGTTTCAAGATCAACTACTACTGGAATCTTCCCCTACTATCTGTAAAGCATGACTCTAAGGCTTATGGTTGGAGCCTTTTTATCTTGATGAATATTGTTCCCCATAGTTTGGAGCTAAAAATCCCTAACTGAAACATCACTTTCATATATCTCAATATACCAAACCTCTTATGTTGACCCAAATGACCAAGATTTTAAAAAACCTGTGATGTTTCGAACACAACATTTTCATATGACTAGGTTCTCCACATTGAATGCCTATGAAACACTACTTATTTCCCTAATAATAATATTCTTCCTTGACAAAAAAGAGGCATTCTTTTATTCAGGTCATTTTTTAAGCTTCACTTTAGTTAATAAGACTCTATTTTGAATTTACATGGTAGAGGTGAACAAGTCCATAGGAAAGTATGTCACAAGGTCAGTGTGAAGATATTTTCTAAATTTGATAGCCTTACTGATGTCATTAAAAACAACTCTATGTAAGAAACATAGTAATTATGATTATTTATTAGCATAATCCACAACTAATTTCTTATCCTGACTGAAACCAAGGAACTCACAAACATTGTACATATTCATAATCTTAGTATATTACCACTGAATACATACTATCTTGATGAATTCCTAATACTTTTTTCATACATATGATAGGGAATAATAACTTCTCACCACCCCTAGATAGGTCCCTGAATTAATGAGTGTACAGGATTTACCTTCATAGCATCATGAGTATTGATAGAATCAAGGTTACAATAAACTTCTTCAAGTAACTTAACTACATGAAGATAACCTCATTGGCCTTATTAAGAAGGTAGATTCCAATTAAAAAATTCTCGGATGGGGTATAATGGTTTGAATGACTCCATCTACACCACTCAATATAGAGTATAATAAGAGTAATCAATAAGGGGAAAGAATTTTGTAAAACATAATGTAATTTTCTTAAAAAAAATTAAGAATGAAATTCCTATCATTCATGAATGAAATATGTGGATATATTCATGGTCATCAAAAAACACAGTTTACATATACCAGGCATAAAAACCTAAATAAAAATAAAATAAATCTAAAATAATTCCAACAATCCATAGACAACATTATTAGAGTATCATTAATTTGGAAACAAATAATATGTCACCATTTTTAAAACATTACCCATTCCTTTGAAAATGATAAATCATTATATAAATCCATCACAATTTTAAATAAAATCATTTACCATATTGTGGAAATTATTTCCTAGATTCAAAAACATTAATACAATTTTCATATTTCAAATACCATTATCATTTTATAAACATTGAATCCTAATATTTAATATCAAAACAATATTTATAATATAATAAAAGTATCATGAATGTTTACTTTTCAAAACCAAAAATTTCATAAAACTCACATTTTGTAAATTGATATCAATTTTTAGTGAACTCAATAGAAACTTGTTTTTGGAACCAATTTCTAAGAAATTAATAGGAATTTAGAAAAAAAGTGATTAATTTTGATTAAATCACACAAGTGAGTGAAACAAACAACACATAAGATGTCCATTCAAAATAAGATCCCACCTTACCAACCTTACACAAGTGTGGTTATTTTTGGAAACAAATAAACGAGGAACCATATTCAGAGATAAGGAATAAATATTCAAGGATTGGTCTCATAGGATTCTAAAAACACACCAACCATACATAGCCCATGTATTATGTTCTAGGACAATCACATCGATTCATCACAGTTTACTAGACCACGAAGGCATAGTGTATCTCTAGTCATCATTCTTTTTGAACCCACAAATCAGAAGATTTTTCCAAAATCACATTTAATATCATTGGGATTCTAAATATCAATCATAATAATGAAAAAAAAATAACTCATAAATGATGACAGAAGTCACAAATTTATTAGGTAACAAAAGTCTCATCATTAGAGTTGATGATTAAGATCCCATTAAAACCCCTCTTGAGTCCTGACACATATTTAATCTCTTTTTTACCATGAAAACCCCAATATAATTCAAGGGATTTCATAGATATGTTCTTGAATTCATGTAAAGACCACATTCAGTTCAATTTAAAATGAAAATACCTAGAATTCTATCAAACTCAACATCAAAGTCAATTTTCTACTAACTCTAAGAGGATTCCTAATAACCATGGGCTAGCAACAAGAACCAGGGCATCCATAAATAAACATTGGGAATGAATTATTCCCTAATAGTTAACAATAATCTATTTAACCTATGAAAAATTTCATATAGACTAATAAATATAGAAATATCATAAAACAATTAAGACATTATGATAATATAAACTAAAATATTACAACTAAAACTTATATCCTGGTGATCCAAGCCCACTCAATAAATATAAAAACACCCACAATAGGTCACCCAAGAATTAATCCAAAAAGGAATGTAGGAGAATTTGAACCTACTATGTGATAATAGAGGTTGTAAACACTAAATGGTCCAAATAGGATATGAACTATATATCCACATAGGATTTCACCAAAATGTATATGAAGATACATCATAAGGTAATTAATATATTTTAAAATAGATGTAAAATAAAGTGAGTAAAAGTATTTAAATTTTAAAAATGAAAATGAATCTATATAATATATTTTACAATAGAACTGGTTTTAAAATAAACGTTCAAATATTATGAAATCATTTAGAAAACCTATGATGGAAAAACACCATTTCATTATTTTAAAACTAGACCATTTTATTGAAATATTTGAAAATAATTTCACAAGATAAATTCATATGATTCATTAAATTTATGGTCATGCCCAAAATATCAAGAGTTTCATGCGAGTTAGAATAATAGAGTCAAGGTGCATCAACACAGTAAATAGATTAATCATGTGCACAAACAAATCAAACAAGAAAACTCTAGTTCCAAGAAGTGAAAATGAACCCTATCATGTATCGAGTAACATGTATATCAATTTCTTGGGAGTAACATATATATGATTGTGATTATAGCAAATAAAATCAATTTAAAAATAATTATTTCCAATTTTTAAGCTTGTATCTAGAATCAAGGGTGTCAAAAAAACCTATTCCATGCACAACCTCTTTCCTATCTAGACAACCCTTGCCGAAAAAATTCATGTTTTCAACATTTCTACTTGACGGGGTGTGGGTATACTAGAGAAGCATAAATATAGTACATCTCTTTATCTACACATGTTCCCACCACTGGTCAAAATTTTCGAGTGAGATAACTAAGTTACGTGGATCATAAGAGGGATCCTTATCAATATCAATCATGGGTTCATGCCCTCTACATTTTAATCATGAGTTCCTTCCCAAAAATCACATCTCACACACTCCCCCAAACCCCCTCCAGTGAATAATACATTTTAATCACACATGAATGAGAATTTTAATAATCATTTAAGCCAAAATAAAAGATTATCACAAGAGTGGACCATCCTAAATTGCCAACTAGGCCGTCAAATATTTTCCATTCCTATTTCAAACCCTTACTTAAAATAAAAAATCAAATGGTTAATCATACCCACTTTAATTCACATGTATTTATGAAATTTCGAATTTTACTTTAAAACATTAATTTCATTTAATATATACCTATTTTATTCAAAGGGATTTTAACATAATATATTTCTTGAAGTCATTTTAAAACATAGTTTTACACCCTCTTCCCTTATGATCAATCCACTCATTTCAAATAATATATGTGTACCCATTTCAATGAAAATGATAAATCATATATGGAGTTTTTATGGTCATTCTAAAAATTCAATCATTTAAAACCCTTTAAAAATCATTTCATTTATCAACTCATTTCATTCAATTCAAGACATTTCAATTTAGAAATCATAACACAAGACTAAGACCTCATTTTCCACATAGCATTCTTAAAATATTTTAAAAGGAAATCAAAATCAATAAACACAAGATATATATTATGATGAATTAATACATGTCAATAGATTTTTAAGTAGTAATCATTTAGAAATGGAATTAAAATCATAGAATAACCAACATGAAAAATCTAGAATCCAACTACAATGGATCTGGAATGGTCCTCCTTCGATGGAAATCAATGAATCTCAAAAGAGGGATCTGGATAAATGTTTGAAGATATCCTATATAAACAATGACACATCAACCTTCCATGATACAATGAATCAAAAGGCTTCTATAGCCTATATGATTAATTGATCATGATATGAATAGAGATCAAACACCAAGATATGTAGATCTTACCAGAAGAGGATCAATTCATAGATAAAAACATTTATTTTCTCAAAGATGAGTTTGGGAGAGAAAAAATTCCTATAGATGGATACTAAAACCTAAAATGTCCAGTTAGGATTGAATGGGAGGTTTTTTGTGTTGAAGAAGGATGTTTTAGATTTTAATTTAAGTTTTTGTGGAAATGAATACCCATTTTCATGGTTTATTGGGTTATGATGCATTTTTTAAGAGCTATGTGCCCCAAAAAGACTCATAAAAAAGATACATGGTTTAGATTCATGGTTTTAAAACCCATGTGCCAACCATCGCCACCATATGTACTATTGGAATATGATTTTCTATTAGGATACATGGTTTAAAAAATGCACCCTCTTTTGGATATCTAACAAAAGGTGAATGTTTTCTTGGGATAGTATATATGGTTTGAAATAACCATGATCCATCCATTATTAGGTCCAAAAAACAATCATAAAACACAATGTTATTCTAACATCAACCTGATGAAATATTGACACAATGGGGAATCAAAACCAATAGTCAGAAGAACCTAAAATCTTATACGGGGGTGTTACAGGATGTATAAATCATTTGAAATATCTTCTATGGGAAATAAACACAATTACATATAAATAAAGGGGAAACAAAATATGAAATAGTCATAGGATAGAAAAAACATAGAAGAACATAAGAAAATATAATGTTCATGACCCAATGAAATGTGATTTTTTTCAATAAAACCCATGACAATGGATTCCCAATGGTTAGACATGCTAAGAATTTTTTTATAAAAGATAACGACTCTATTGTTTTCTATTTTAGAATTATTATCATATTTATTTGTTTTTATATTAATATTTTACATTCCTTAATTACATAATTATTACTTATTTTAATTTTATTTTTTTTCAATTTAATGTTATTATTTAACTATTATAGTCCAATTTTATTAATCTTAGTTATATATTTTTTAATGATAAAGACAAAAAAAGATTAAATATATTTTTTTAAAACTTATAAAATTTTATGAATGTAAATAGAATATGTTTTTATTAAGAAAGATTTTTTATAAAACATTATAACAAAAGTTTATATTGATATTTTTTTAATATAAATTCATTAATTTTTTTGATATTTTATTTGGGGGGGAATTATTAAAATTCAATGTGGTTATATGTTTGGTAATACAATTTAATTTTAATTTCTTATTGAAAATAAATGTTCAAATTTAAATGGAATTATATTTATTTTTAATTTATAAATATATATAATATATTTTAACAATTTAGAATATAAGAAATATGTTAGAATATCCAATATATAAAAATATATTTTTGAAAGGATCTATATTTTGATACATTATTTAATTGTTAAGTAATATAGTAAAATTCATTATAAAATAATAATTGTTCATGTTTGAGTCAAACACTACAATCCAATTTTAATATGGGTTGATAATGTTGTAGAACACATATGAATGCTACATAACATGTCAAAATAATTCAAATACATAAAATAATTAAATTTCTAATGTCAATGGAAGAATTTTAATTAGATACAGTTTGATTGATACACTTAAACCCCTATTAAAATATGTTTTTGAATTCATGTAAAATTGTACTTGTTATTGATATATTTTTATCAATAAGGATATATAAAATTTTAAAAATATTTTTTAACATCTTAAATTAATTAATACACATTTATTATTCTATATAAACTATTCAATTAATATAAATTAATTTTTTGACTAGATAAATATGTAAAAAATTATCACTATTTATGAAAGTCCTCTAGAACATTTTCAAATTAAATAATGGAGACTTAATATTAAGAAATGTAAATTTATTTTGTTCTCAAGCATTACAAATTAGATGTTTAGTTTTTACTAGAGTTTATTAGACTGTCTCTCAATGGATTCATAGGTCATTTAAAAAATAAAAAGGGTTTTATTATGAAAATAAAAGGAGAATGAGATTTTTGAAAATATTGTTTTTTATTATTTATGAAAAAAATTAAAAAGTAACGTGGTAAAACAAAGAATAAATTAACAGAATTAATTAAGTGTGAACAAAACGTGAAATTCCCATGATTCCCATCCTTCATCACTTCATGATAATGGGTTTATATCATTTAATACCTAGTTTCTAACACATATAATGGCAATGTTACTATGTTTATACAGATATACATTATAGGGTTCAGTCGGATATAGAAAATGAATCTTTATTTACAACCAATGATTGGGTGATTTATGTTCATTTTCATAACTAAAACTCACCAAGGCAACACATAAAGAACTAGATGCACTATTCATGTTTGTATATTATTTAAATGTGTTACCATGGAAAGAAAGTATGTAGTCATTATAGGGTTTCGGAGAGGTCAATTGACCAATATGAACCACACAAACACCACTATTGAAAGGAGGAAGAAGAAGTAGTGAACAGTGTGTGAAACAAAACATCAATGAGTACCCCCAAACATGATTATATGTTTCGAGTATGACATACCAGTACATAAATCAATAAAAATAAATTTAAGGTGAATAAAAACAACATACAACCCTAGAATTAAAAATATCATTCCATTATTGAAAACAAGAAGCTCAGGAATTACATCATGTTTTTCCTCAGGTTATCACGAGGAGTTTAAAACTCCATGAAAATTGAGGAATCCATAGATGTTGAAGTAGCACCTCCCATAAGCTCTCTAACTAATATGAATGAGTAGAGTAATCCTTTGGGCATCAAAAACGACAGTGTCATTCCCCCCAGTCAAACTTACAAATGGTGTCCCCATGGTTCCAATTTATCCAAAAAGTGGAAGGGGGTTTGTGGAACACATATTTTTTAAAACCACATACACCATGATTTTCGACATCCACATTGTCCCATATCACATTTTCGAAAACTAAAACGTTTTTAGCAACCAATTTAATATCTCCACAAATTTTTTTCCAATCATTTGGAAGTCGAAAACTCATGATATGGATGAAACACTACACACAAATATTGACTTCGTGTAGATTCAGTGTCTTGGATAGATTAGTTTGGTTGGGAATATTAATGGATGAATTGGGATTTTGTGTCATTGTAAATGTTTTATATTAATGGATTTTGAATCAGAACAACCAAATTTCATATTAATTTAATGCATTAATCATCATTAATGTCATTTTGAGTCTACTGGTGTTCATGGAATATTGAACATTTTGTCCCATATTACATAACTTCAACATGGTCCCTCCAAATCACCAACACCTATAATGAAATCATCTAAAAAAGTGAAATTACTGATTTTAACATCGAATAAAAAAATTACTAAATCAAGCATTTAGTTAAAATTGATGTTAAAATTAGTTATTATGATAGATAGTTTTATAAACATAGTGTAGTAAGGGAGAAAATGAAAAGTGAATCCCTACACGATCACACCCCCACACCTAAAAATTTATAATCCTAGAAAAATTCACATTTCAAAAAATTATACATATAGATATTACCATCTTCAACTTGATTTAAAATTTAACTAAAATATAATCCCTGGTAGCAATGTGATTAATCAAAAAATCACACATAGGAGTTATTCTCAATGATAATTGAAAATGATTTCTCTTAAATTATATCAGAATGAAATTCAAAAAAAAGAATAATACCAATTTGAGGGAATAATTCAATATTCAACAATGTAACTAACAATCCACATGGGTTTTTGTAAACCATTTCACTATATTCTTTCAACTTTATATCTATTAAATACAGGTTATTTTAAAATTGTTCTTCATAAATTATTTTTTCTACCGAACCTTCCCTACATCGAAAGAAATTAAATTTCAAGACCCACTCAAATAAGAATTGTTGAATGAAAAACATTAATATCTCAACCTAGCTATCCCCATATGTTATAAATTTTGTTATTCTCATCATTTATTATTTTTTTTCAAATTTGAACATGGAAGAAATCTCACACCATTCACTCAACCTTGTTTGATCTACTCACGAGACAAATTTTAATACTTATAATAAGATAAAATCTCTATAAAGGGTGGTTTTTTCTATCCCAATACACAACCCATATTATTTTGTTATTTTTAGTTTTTTAAATTTTTGAGGGTGTACAACAGTTGGATAATAGGTACACACTCATACATCAGTCCATTATAGTAAAGCAAAAGATAGGATAAGGATGGAATTCATGGAAAAGTAATTTTTTAAGTCTAATAAATATTAACATAACTTTTATTTACCTTCTTTTGAGTAAAAAAAATTCATACATCATGGATGGGTGCCAATATGAGTGGAGATATTAATAGATAAAATTTTCCCGTATACTAATCACACAAATTGAACCATTTATCTCAATGGTTTCAAAGTGATAAAACCATTTATAGTATAAAAAACAACCAAATATAAATGACATCACTCCTCACTGTTAAATTCATGATATAAAACAATTTCATCATTGAATAAAAAAATTTAAAATTATAAAACAATATGAAATAGGGATATTCATCATGAATTTTAAATAACTTCCATGATGAAGAGGGAATAATTTTCTAAGATAAATGGAGAAAAATTAACATTACAACACAAAAGTATGTGGAAACATGGGGGTGTAATTGAAAATACCATTTAATAAGAGAAAATGAGAAAAATAATGAAAGAGGATGAAAAGTTCTAACCAACCAAAGATGGTGGTAAAAAGTAAAAATATTACACAATAAGGGAAAAAGAGAAGAAAGAAGAAATATGATTAAAATTAAAATATAATTCATAATTTGGGGAAAAGTAGAAATATTATTCTACAAGAAAAGAAAGAGGAAAAAAAGACAATGAAAATCCTATCAAACCGAGGAATGTACCCACCCCCACAGCTAGAGTGTGTATTGTCCTCACTATAATGAAGGATAATAATTCATGGAAGGATAAATCCTAGTGGGATTCACTGGTATGTTTGTTCTTGATTTGGTATTTCTCATATCAGATGATTTTGAAAATCCTATTAAAAGTGCTTATGTCTTCTCACATTGACAACAATACATCAGCCACTCTTCTCATGAAAAAACTGTATTAAACCAAAAGTGTAAACATTAATAAAAATATAAGGACTGAACCACCCAGAATGAAGCATACCTTGTGAAGCATAATCATATAATTTCACATGAGGACCTTCTCACAAATATGAAAAATATTCTAATGCATCATCACATCTTGTATATTATTTTTCTTATCTTTATATATTCTAGAGTTATCATATGCATTACAAAACTTTTATTCCAACTCTTGAATCTAAACCTTCTTATGAATACTTTCATATGACAGATTGATATTACATTGCATAATATCCCAATATAAATGGTGATATTACACCACATAGAGGTGAAAAAACTTTAAAAAGAAAATCTTGTATGGTGAAATTCTGATCGGGGTTTTAAAAGATATCTAGTACTCCAAAAGTGAATCATCCAATCCCAAACTCCAATCATTCCTATTATGTTGTACTATTTTTCCAAGATTCACATAACATCATATTTTTATTCTTTTCGTGTTTTTTATATTGGGGTTCTATGCAGTTATGATATTATGAATAACCCCATACTTACAGAGTATGGTTCTTTTATTATTACAAAAAAATGTGAACTTTGGTCCCTAATGATGAATATAAGGAACCCAAACCTATTAAAAATATGAGAACTCAAAAAATCAACAACCATTCATGATTTATCAGTCTTGGTGGCCTTTTTTCCACCATTTATATACATATTCAACAAATAGTAATATGTTCACAAATAAAAATGAATTTGGGAATAGTATCATGAATTCAATGACCCATGCATTAAATATCTCACAAAATAACATGGGTTGTTGGGGAATTTAATTCCTCTTAGAGATATTATTTTTGAATTGAAATCAAGAAAATGACTAAAAACTGATGGTAATCTTTATATAATTTTGGTCAATAATGTCTTGATTAAAGGAACAATTGAGATATAAGTTGAGAGCTAAATTGGCCCCCATAAGCCAAAGGGAGGCAGAAGTCAAAATTGAGGTGAACTCATAGTCAATGACACACCGATGAACAACATGGTCACTAAAAATTCTCCACAAGTAAGTTTTATCCCAAATGTACCACCATTAATCATTCATAAGTATCTAGAATTGTGAAGTGCTAAAATCATTGGGGACCATAGATGTTGCTTGAAAATTTTCAATATCTACATTCTAGGGTGTAAGGTCCACAACATCACGAAGGTTATAATGAGGGAAAAATTCTCCAATGGGGAGGGTGGGTCTACATTGTGGTCTAATGTTAGGGAAATCATACTAATATGGTCAACTACCACATTTTACACTCCACTATTATTTCAAATATCAAAGTCAAACTCTTGGGAGAGGAACATCCACCATATGAGGTGGGGCATAGATTTTTGTCTCCTTAGGAGAAAATGAATGGAAATATGTTTATAAAAGGCAATGATTTTTGACCCAATAAGAAATTAAATGAACATTTATAGGGAATACACAATAGAAAAAGTTATTTTTTATTTTTTCATTAGTCTTCATGGGAAGGGTCAAGGGTGCATGAGTAATACCCAATTATATGAGGATCCTTCTCAATACTTTGTGATAAAAATGACCAAACTAAAATTTTAGAGGCATCAAACATATGTTCAAAGTGGATATCCTACTTTGGTTATTGGTTTATAGGAGTTTATGAGAGAATAATTTTTATTGAATTGAATAAATCATCAATTTTTTATAAAAACTATATTGTAATCCTTTTTCATTAATCGAGACATTGGAAGTGTGATCTTAATAAAGTATTTAATGAATCTATTGTAAAAACTAGAATAACCCAAGAAAGATTGCACCTCACAATCAAATTTTAGATATAAATGGTTTATAATGAATTCAACTTTTTATTTTTCCACATGAATTACCATATTTGAAATAACATGCCCAAGACCAATACACTCTCAAAAATAAAATGTCATTTATCATAATTAAATACAACATCTACATCAATGCAATGGTGGAGGGCATAACCATGGTGTTCCAAAATGGTTTAAAATGACGTTCTATAAATAATAAAATCATCCATAAAAACATCTATAAAATTATAAAGGTACTCAGAAAAAATACTCAACATACGTCACAAAAAATTATAAGTATCATTACATAGACATAAAGGAAAACTTCTATATGAAAATTTGGGGAATTGATAGGTAAATGTTGACTTTTCTTAACCCTTGGAGAATATATGAATTTAAAAATTAACCTAGTATCCATCAAGGAAAGAACAATGGGACATAGAATGTAGTTCTTCTATCATTTGGTCAATGAAAGGTAGATAAATGTGGTCCTTCCGTGTGACTTGATTCATTTGATGGTATTCAATATATAGCGGAAAACATGTTTAACACTATTTGTAACAAATTCAATCTATTCATTTAACACAACCATTATTCCAGTTCCTTTAAGCACAATTTTCACTAGTATAACCCATTTACTTTCAGATATAATATAGATTTCCCTAGTAGTTTTTCATTTATGGAATAATAATTTTACTACTTCATAGAGAGTGGGATTCAACCAGAATTGAGAATTCATTATGGAGTTATCCTCATCATCTAGATTTATGTGGTGCATAAAAATAGATGTGATAATCAAATGAATATTGGCCAATGACCATCCTATTTCATTTTTTCACTCTTTTAGAAGGTTGAGGATTATTCATTCCTATTGTGGAGATATGTTATTAGAAATAATGACAATAAATTGGTAAATACCCTCAATATAGGAATGTTTTAAATGATATGTAAGTTGTTCTATTTTCAACACCAGTGGTTTTTGAATTGAGGGGGGGATTTATGAGGAGTGAGGTCTATGAAACTATATATCCTTTCATGTTTATTATCTATGGAAAAGGAATAAATGGAAATGAAATTTTTAGAATGAACACACTCTTCAATTAAAGAACAAAATTTACACTTTAATAAACACACACAAAACATGAAAATGAATAAAAAATCAGATAGTCTATGGGCGAATAGAAGGAAAATGATTCTGAGTATGGTTTAAGGATATAATTTTTTGTTAATTTATTGTTTGAGAGTACTTCCATCGAATAGACAGGTAGAGTGCAGTTCTCTTCAATGGGGTTTTTCTTAGCATCAAATATATTAAAACATAACCTTTATACCCCAAAATACATGGATTGAGTACCATTGTGAACATTGATGATCATATTTGCTATTTTAAGAAATATCCATCCCATTATAAAGGGGTATGGTCCTTTAGTTCAAGTATCTTCCATCTCTGGAATATAGAAGTCTTCAAGGGAGATTAGATTCTACACTCTTATGAGGATATCCTTGATCACTCTGGATGGGTGTGTTGTGCTATGGTAGGCATGTTTCATGATGATTTACATTGGTTGAATCTCTCTAACCTACAGATAAGTGTACACACATTAAGGAATTACATAAATTGATTCACCAAAATTTAGAATTTCATCAGAAAATAAGGTCTCCCATATGGTTCAAGGTATCATGATAATTATTTGATCCTTGAATTTGGTTGGTATTTCTAGTTATATTCTTGTTGAGACATTCCTTCCCAAAAAAACTCTCTCATTCCCCATATATCACCATATAAGGGTTCAAATATCTTTAATAAATTTGTAAAATCATGGAATTTTTTTAACTATACACAATAAAATAATGTCAACATGTACCTTTTTAAAATGTATCCATTATCTATTTATCAATATCATTATCAAAAAAATTCATATATTTATAGAGTCTTTAGGGGAAAGGAAGAGGAAGGGATTGTTCCGAGGAAACCATACTAATTACTTTTTTATCCATTTTGTTTTATTTTTATTTATCAAAATCTTTTATGGGATAAGAAAGAGTGTTTTCAATTTTGGTACTTACCTATTATGTAGAATCATTGGAAGAAGAAACTCATTTACCACTATAAAGATTTAATATAAAACCATTACCTTTTTCTTTTGGGCTTTCAATAGTTTGGGATTGAAATTTTCTAGAACCATTATCTTTAAATATTCAATGGGTCTTTCCAATTTTTAAACTTGAGTTCATAGGTCTTGAATAAATGATTGTGTGGTATGTTGGAAATGGTGGTTCTAGGATTCCATTTTCATCACCATGTCTTCAAGGCTTCGTTTAGATTTGGGAGGACTATTTTTTTGATGTTGAAGGATAATAAGTTACTATACCATGGCCTTATTGACACCATTTCCATTTAGGGTAGCTCGAGATGCCTCATTGTGGTATTATTATAGTGATTTACACCTGGGGTTTTGATTTGAGATAATGTTTTTTTTCTTGAATGGAGGTTCTTGTTGGAATTTTCACACACCAACATTTGAAATATATTTTGTTATTATTTTATATGGCTTTCAATATTTTTGTACTGTTTCGAGCCAAGTCCATGATGGGTTTTTTTTCTAATAAATGAATGTTTTGGGATTAACAGCATCCCACACATGGGAAGGGCACGGTCGAAGCCATGCAGCTTCACTAGGTCACCGTTTGGCCTACCTGATGTTCAAAGAAAAACAATATTATTAATTAATTAATTCACGAGATTTATAATAATGTTAAATAAAAACAATATAAGAGAAAAAAATGAATTAAGAATAATAATAATAATAATAATAACATTTCTTAAGAATATTAGTATAATAATTATTATTATTATTTAATTAAATTATTACTATTCTTAATATTAATATCTTTTTATGTTATTACTATTATTATTAATACTTTTTAAGATATTAATATTTTTATTATTATCATTATTAATATAATTTCTTTAGTTTTTTAGTGTTCTGGATTTTTCATTTCTCTTTTCATTTCTCTTTTATATTTTATCCTCTCCTTCCTTTACTCTTACTCTCCCCTCTCCATTCCATCAGACCCCTTATATGTGTCGCTCCCTGCCTACGTGTTGCACCTCCTCTTGGCCACTCCCATGTCCAATGACATTTCTCCCTTTCAGTGGCCCTACTTCAATGAACTCTCCTCGTACTTCCCTTTCTCGCACCTTCTCCCCTCGCACAACCCTCTCATTGCACCTCCTCTTGATCAGCAATGCCCCTTCTGGCACAACCATCCACTTCTGGTGTGACCTCTAGAGACCCACCGTAGCATGAAACTCCCCCTTCTAGTGGTATTTCCCTCATGCGATCTACTTTGGAAATATTGTGTTCCTCATTGTATGTTTTTAGTTTAGGGTTTGGTTTATTTAGGGTTATGCATTGAATTATTTTCATTTTAATTATTCAATTATAGTCCAATTTTGGTTCTTTGTGGTGAAATTAGAGTATGATTGGAGTTTTGCACCAAATTTTATGGAGTTTCTATACCCGAGGTAGGTGGTTCCATTTATAAACATTATGTGATGAATTTATTTTTCTTGTATGACTATTTTATCATGTTTATTGTTTATTGTGTGTGGTTCGTAAGTGATTTTTGGTTGAATTTAATATGTGTTTGATTTTAAAGTGTCATGTTTATATGAAATAGGGTATCTTTTTAGTGAAAACCCTATTTATGTCACTTGGGACTATTTTATAAATTGAAAATTTGGTTTATTAAAATTTTCTAGTTATTCATATTTCATTGGTATGGTGTTAGTGTACATTTAATTCTAAAAGGGGAATTTATGGGGTCTTTTTTGTAAATCCAAGTGATACTCCTTGTAATTGTTTAATAAAAAATTTAGATGGTTTATTAAATTTTTTAAATGGTGTGAATGTGGTTTTCAAAAATGATGGGTTATGGTTTTTTGCTTTGAATTGGTATTTTCTTTTGAAATGGGTTGTATTATTGGAAAAAACCCCTATTGATAATCCTGAAATTATTTTAAAAATTGTGTAAATGTTTTATTAAATTGTTTATTTGGTGCAGATCATATTTAAATAATGTTTTGAAGTGTGTTTGGTTTTTGAAATATGATATGTGTGTGTAAATGGTTACATTTTCATGTGTAGCATTTTTTTTAATTTTTTTGTGCTTAATCATATCTTATGAGTTATTAATGTAGTGAAAAAGTAGTTTTTTTAAGAGATTTTATATGTAATTGATTTTAAAAATGGATTTTAATTGTGAAATTGTTGTATTGTTGTCATAATCCCTTATTTTTCCATATTTGAATGTTTTATTAATTGAGTAAATTATTTATTAAATATTTTTTTGGATGTGAAGCATGGTTGGAAAGAGTTTTTGTGTGTTTTTGGATTTAAAAAGAGTTTTGGTATATCAAAAGTTACCCTGGTGTGTGTAGTTCCTTTTTTATCTTGTACATTGTGTATGTAATGTCATATGTAAAATGTGAACTTGTTGAGCGCTAAGGGAAGCCAAGGAAGCTAAGAAGGTGAACTATAACTATTGTGATAGTGATTCAGAAGTGGCTTTGGCCCATTTTCACATAGAATGATTGACAATGGCAACACTAACTAAACATGTGATATGGTTGGAGACCACTAGGCCTTGGAATGTGATTCCCCCAAGGGGTTCATGCACGATAATGAAGTTGGTTTTGGTTACTATACAACATTACTCTAAGACGTGAGGTTCTAGGGTCGCATTTACTTGCTAGTACCCATATGGCCTCTCCCATGTTTACTTATCTTGACTATATTTCATTCACCATTGGCATATAGTGGGGAATTAGAGTATTACTTGAAAGTTAAAAGATTCCTTATTTAAAATTTAACTCTTTTAAAAGTGGTTTTCACTAAAAAATATCTCCCCTAAATTATTCTAGAAATTCCTTTCATTTATTGATATTGAATGTTTATTTTTCATTTAATGTTTTTTTCATGGAATATTTTATCCAGGTGTCATCCTATTTGGATTTGGCTCACACCCTACATACACATCTGGGTGAATACAATCCTTGTTGTCTATTTATTTTAGGTTAAGGAAAGACGTTTAGTGTTGGAAGGATTGATCCAAGTGGAATTTGGTGTGGATCATGGTGATGGTGGCTTGAGGATGTTGTTCCTCTTGTTTCATAGAGGTTTTTTATAGTGTTTTAGTCTCATTCTGTCATGGTATTTTTTGGGGGTTTTTTTCTAAAATCTGTAAACCTTTGAATATAAAAATTGTTAATGGCATGTTTGGTTAAATTTTTTATAACTCAAATTTCAGTTATTTTTTGTGATTTTAATGTCGTAAAATCATGTATATAAATCCCCCTTGTATTACTTGATACCTGAGAACTTGTTCCATCCCGTGGTGATAAGTAATGCAATTCGAACATTGTTGCGGTCAGATTCTGGTGTCGGGTTATATTGCATCCCAACCTGTTTCATGAAAAATGGTATTAGAGCATGTTTTTCTCTATTTAGTCTTGTTCCTTTGAGATAATTCAATGTAGACATGAGGTAGGGTTTTTGGGACTTGACATTCTGGTTTTGAGTGTGTTACCTGGACAACACATCTCATGATGGGACCCAAGTCACTAAGGGAAGTTGGGTAACATCTGAGTTCTTTGGCCCTTGTATTTTCTTGTTGTTAGGAAATGAAATGGGAGTTGATTCAATGGCCCTAGTGAGTTTGTAGAGACTATATGGACATGTGGAGCTAGGGGTGTTGTCATAGTATACTCCTCAAGATGGTGATGTGATTGACATATGGCCTCCAAAAATATGTCGAATTCACCTATCATCACTTGTTTTCTCCTGCATCGTTCTATGTCTCTTTGTTTTGTAATCATGGAAATTATATTTTTTAAAGAGAAAATGATTTGTTTTGGGAATGTGGAAAATCATTTTTTAGAATTTAGAAAAAGGATGTTTTGGAAATCTGAATTATAGTAAACGATTTTTGATCAAATGGGGTGAGTTTATCGATGGTGGATTTTTTTTAAAAAGATTGTGTTTTATCAAAAGGTGGTTGTTCGAAGAAAATGAATTTTTTTCGAAATGGGGTTTTGGAAACTTTCTTTAAATGATAATAGTGTGTTTTTAATTAAATGGTTGAGAATGAAGTGGGGTTTTAGTGCAGTGGAAAATGTTTTTTAAATGAATTTCTTTGAAATTTATGTATAAGGTTATAAAAGTGTGGGTTTAATGTTTTTGTTTTGAAAAGTGAAAAGGATTGGTTTTTTTCTTTGGTATTCTCATGGTTTACCACATGCATGGGTATATATGAGAAGGTGGATGGTTAATGGCACAAATAGATGTGTTTTGGGATGGACATGAGGTGGGTGCCTAGTGTTTCATGAAAACATACTTGTGTATGGCCCATGGGATACCACTGGTGAAAGAAAAACCCACCATACTTATTGATTTTCAAAAATAATTATTAACAAAAATTTGTGCATTTTGATAATTTGTTTTTCTATGTTATGTCTTACATACTTTCGGGGAATTTTGTTGTGGGTTGTATTGAGTTTAAAATCACTTTGTTTGAATGAAGGTTTCAGGTTGTGTATCATCGATAAGTTGGCTTCAAATAATGGTTTGTGGTATCATTTGGGATGTTTTTTGGGAAGTCATTGTAGTGGATCCCCTCATGTGTTCAATTTTGCTTTGTGGAAAGTCTTAGACAATGGAAAAGTTTAATTGGGTCCTTGGTTTTGATTCATGGCTAGTACACACCGCCATAAATAATTAAAGCACATTTGAAGTATGTCCATAGGTGATTCACCATTAGAAGACCCTCCAGTGGACCAACGTAATGAATTTCCTCTTAGTATTTAGAAATTGAGTCATATTTTCTTCCTTTTCGGTGAATTGGATCATCTTATAGTTGACGTGTGGTTGTGGAATGTTAAAATAGACCTCAGTTTCTTGAGTATCCTAAAACTTCCAAGGTGATGTTTGACACCATCATTCATGAAAGTATTATTTGAAAATGGTGAAGGGGATTCCAGTGAGGAAAGGTGAAAATTGTTTGGTTTTTTGGTGTTGGTCATGTTGAAAAGGGACTTTTGGCCTCTCGTTGTGTTCATCTGAGCGGAGGTTTTTTTAGTCCACTATTGTGCCAATTTTATTCGTATGAGGTGGTTATGATGATATTCAAGTATGACATGTTGTTCAGAACATAGTTTAAGGTAACTTCCATTGTTATGGATCTTAGGTTTCAATAGTCATGTTTGGTTTCATTATACAGTGTCATGTTCTTTCCCAAATGGAATGTCTGATGTTGTGGGACTTTGGAGAGCCTTTATTTTACCAAAATTGTGTGTTCCTTTAGGGAAAATATGAGTTTTTCTATTTTTTTTAAAGAACTTTTTATGTTCCCTTCATTTTTGTTTATCATTCAAGGTTGAAAGGGATGATGCATGTGAATCTTATAAGCCCTTATCATGATAAAATGCTATATTGAGGACAGTTAGTTTGCAGGGTGTGTTGCGTTATTTTTTTTGTTGTTGGATAAGAGTGTGGTTTCTTGTAGTAAATGAAGAAGTTTTTATTGGGGTTTTTAATGCCTGGTTATAAGGATGGATATGCTTTAACCATCATAAATTCATCAATAGGTCTCAGAGTAAATCTACCACATAGTTGAAAAAGTAAGGGTTGTAGGGGACCACAGTCTGATTTTTATCTTCAGAGTTGGGAATGTAGACAATCTATACATTCCATGTTGCAATTTCATTTCATGTGGTACCACTGGATGGAGGGGTCGTGAGGATCTTGTTTCTTTGCTACAAACCACATGGATGAAAAAGTTCCTCCTTGGTTTTAAGGAGGTGGGGTTGTCTCACTCTATCAAATCATATTGATCCTTCCCTTGTAGGTATGGATATCTGTGTGGTTTTCCATGTATGAATAGCAAAATGAGTTGACCCTAGTGTCGATTTGGGATCATCTAAGGATGGTAATTTCTATAGGATTAGGGATCTGGTTAGTGTTTTCTGTCAGGTTTCTCTTTTTGGTCCTTGCTATTTGGTTAAGATAGATGGTTCTTATAGTTGGGAGAGACACAATGGGTCTCACTAAAATCCCCTAATATTAAATCAATGTTAGCCTCTTCATTGAGGTTTGGAGTCCGTTCAGGGATCCCCTTGTGGGTATCCAGGTTCTGTCTCAGGTGTTACGTGCCTCTTATGGTAGGGAGTCTGCTCAGGCCTCCACATGTCACCAACTTAGTGTTGTTCATAGTGTTGGTTTGGTGGTTGGTAGTCTCGTTCGAATCTGTCCAACCACAATCCCCTTTCTAGAGTAAATTTTGGGGCCAAACCACGCGCCCAACGGTAATGTGAAGAAGTTTGTAGTAGCCTTGTTGGGTTTGTTGTTATTTCTAGTATAATGCATGAGGTTTTTCAGGAATGTTTAAGGTTTTTTGTATTGAGATACTGAATGGTGTATTATGAGATTTTATATATTTTGATTATCAAATGGAGGATTCTTGCCTTTTGATAGTGGGTGTCACTTGGCTAGGCTTCCATTTTGGGTCTCCCGATTTTATTTTGCAAGTCCTTTCTCATTATTGATAGTGTTATTACTTCACTCTTGTGTTTTTTTTCAGGAACCTCTTTAAGAAAAAATTATTCATCATTTCTGTTTTATATGAAATCTTGGGATATCTTTCTGGGGGAGGAAAGCATTATGGTGGGGTGAATTTTCACACCATAACTTTTGAAATAATTTTATTTTATGATTTTATCTAGATGTGAATTTTTTTTTCCTGTTCGGGCCGAGCCCCATTTGGGTTGTTCTATTTTCTACTGATAAATGAATGGTTTGGTATTGATAGTGTCTGGGTCATGGGCATGGCATAGTGGAAGCCATGCATCTTTTCCAGATCACTCTGCGGACTACCAGGTGTTCAATGAAAAAATTATAATTAATTAATAAATTAACAAGATAAGTAATAAAGTCAAATAAAAATAAAATAAGAAAAATAAAATGAGTTTACAATATTTATAATAATAATTATATAATTATTAGCAAAATTTAAGAATGTTACTATTATTATTGTTGTTTTTTTAAGTTATTAATATTAATATAATTAATATTTCGTTATGTTTTTACTATTATTATTATTATTATTTAATGTTTTCATTATTATTATTATTATTTATACTATCCTTATTATTATCATTATTATTAGAATTTATTTTTATTTTTTTAACTTTTTTTATTGCTTATTTTATTTTCTTTTTCTTTTTTTTTGTTCTCTCCTTCCTCACCTATTCATCTCCCATCTCTATTATGCTAGAACCACTTTTTTTTTTCGTCCCCAATATGAGGACAACACCTCCTCTAGGTCACTCCCATGGCCAGTTCCCTATATCCCTTCTAGAGGCCCTACTCCAACGACCTCCCCTAGCACCACCCTCACACACCCTTACTCCGACTTGTGCCTCCCTCACACCACACCTCCTCTCGGTTGGACCCCTACTAAACACACCCCTTCCGGTGTGACCATCCCCTGCCGTCGAAACTTCTGGCAACCCCCTTATCACGCAGATCCCCCTACAGCAGCCTTATCCTTTCATAATCAACTTAGTTATGATTTTCATCATCCTTATAGATTTTTAGTTTAGGTTTTTGTTTGTTTAGGGTTCGATTTTGAATTATTTTGGTTCTAATTCTAAAATTATGGGCTAATTTGGGTTCATTTTTGTGCGATTATGGTGTGATTAGAGTTTTGCAATGAATTTTGTGATTTTCTATATCCTAGGAAGGTGGTTTAATATATAAACATTATGTGATAAATTTATATTTATTTCATGATTATTTTTTTCATATTCTTTGTTTATTGCATATGTTATGAATGTGATTTGTGATTGAATTTAATATTCATTTGATTTAAAAGTGGGATGTTTATCTAAAATAGGGTGTGTTTTTAGTGTAAACCCTTTTTATGTCACTTAGGAGTGGTTTTATACATTATGAAATTGGTTTATTAAATTTTTCAAGGGTTGTGTATTTTGTTTTGGTATATTTTTGGAGTGTGTTTAATTCTAAAAGAGGATTTTTAGTGGGTCTTTTTGTGTAAAGCCTGGTGACACCACTTGGAATTGTTTTATAAAATTTTTAGATGGTTTATTAAATTATATAAACGTTCTTAATGTGGTATTCAAAATTATGGGTTGTGTTTTTTGCTTCAAAATGGTATTTTTGTGGGAAATGGGGTGTATTATTGGTGAAAACTCCCATTATGCATTTTGAAGGTGATTTATAAATTGTGTAACGGTTTTATTAAATTGTTTATGTAGTGAAGATCTTATTTTAGGAAATCTTGGAGTGTGTTTGGTTTTCAAAAATGATTTGGTTGTGTAAAAGGTGAGTTTTTCATGTGTATCATTTTTTTGGATTTCTTATGTGCATTAGCATGTATTATGAGTTAATAACATAATGAGAAATTAGTTTTTGAAGATATTTGATATGTAATTGATTTTAAAAATAGATTTTACATGTGATGCCGATGTAATATTGACATAAGCCCTTGTGTTTCCCTCCAGGAATGTTATATTAATTGATTAAATGATTTATTAAATAGTTTTTGGGATGCGAAACATGTTGAAAATATTTTTTTGTGTGTTTGGGTTTAAAAAGTGTTTGGGTAAACAAATGGTGACCCTAGTATTTGGGTTTAGTTCCTTGTCTAGATTCTATAGCGTGTAAGTGATGTCATAAGTGAAATGTGAACTTGTTAAGCACTAAGGGAAGCCCGGGTAGCTGGGATGGTGTACTATAACTTGTGTGCTAGTGATTTAGAAGTTTCTTTAGAATGGTTTCACATAGAAAGATTGATAACGGAAACACTAAATGAAAATGTGATATTGTTGGAGACCACAAGGCCTTGGGATGTGATTCCACCTTAGTGGGTCAGTCATGAGAACGCAGTTGGTTGTGGTTCCTATACCACATTATATTGATATGTGAGGTTCTAGGGTAACATTTACTAGCTAGCACCCATAAGTCCTCTCCCATGTTTATTGCTCTTGACTGTGTTGGACTCACTGTCGACATATGATGGGGCATTTGAGGGTTACTTGAAAGCTAAAGGATCCTTTATTTAAATTTTTACTCCTTTATAAGTTGTTTTCATTAAAAATGATTTCCCATAAATTGTTCTAGAATCTCCTTTCATTTATTAAACTTGAATGTTTATTTGTAATTTAATTTTTATAGTGTGGAATATTTTATCCGAGTGTCATCCTAATGGGCTTTCACTCACACCCTGCATACACCTTTGGGAGTATGCATACCTTGTTGTCTTTTTTATTTTAGGTAAAGGAAAGATGTTTACTGTTTGAAGGTTCATTCTTAGTGGTGTTTGGTGTGGATCTTGGTGGTGGTGGCTTAAGGATGAGGTTCATCTCATTGCATGGAGGTTAGGTATATATTTTTGTCCTTTTCTATCATGGTATTTGTTTTTTTTGGGTTTTTTTTCTAAATATTGTAACCCTTGGAATATGAAAATTTTAAAGGGAGTGTTTGATTGAATTTATCAGATATGAATTAATTTTTTTTGTTGATTTAAATGTGGTAAATTCGGATAAATTATTCTAATTGATTTATTTGATAACTAGGCACATGTGTCAGCCCATGGGGGATCCAGAACACCCTTCAAGACTTTATGCAGACATTGTCGAGATCATGGTTAGATTTCATCCCATCATGGATAGTGACAGGAATGGACGCCTAGCATCTCTTGCTACACAAGACTTAGGTGAACCCAAATGTAGGGGGGAACTGGTAAAAAATGAGTTTTATCCGAAAAAATACCACAATGCATTGGTATTGGAGCAGAGGGTTAATAACCTTGAAATTGATATAATTGTCTTAGAATGATCTAAATCTCATCAATTTTATTATCTACCTTTTGTTATATGGATTATTGACTTACATAATGAACTCCTTGGTCTGTGAAATTTCTCATGTTGCAAATTGTTGCGCATTTTATGTCGTGTTGGATATTAAGTCATGAGCGGTGGAACGATTTTTATCAACTAGGGAACCACCAGTTCTAGCATCTATAATTCCATGATCTATAGGAATAATCCTCTCATTGAAGTACTAAATTATAAATTGGTCACTTATTTGGTGTTGTATGAAACTTGATCATAGTCTTTTGAATCTCTCCAAATATTTATGAAGGGTCTCTCCTTGTAATTTCCCAATTCCATTGATTTATTTTATAATTGATACAGTTCGATAGGCATGGAAGAAATTCTAAAGAAAGGTATTTTTCCTGAAATTTCAACCTTCAATTGTGGTAGGAAGATAGTATATCCAGTATTTGGCTACACCATCAAGGGAGATAGGGATGGACCTAAACATAATGAGTTCCTCAGACACATTTTGGGCTTTCATGTATTAGCACACTATGTGATACTCCGTATGAAGTTTGTGAGGGTCCTCAGCAGGATGACCATGGAATTTTGGAAGGAGTTGGATGATCCCTGATCTTATATCATTTTTGGATACTTCCACATATTATTGGATGTACATAGGTTGGTACTCCACATCTGAGGTGGTCAGTTCTTTTAAAGTTTTATTATTTGCAACCATTATTTTCAGGATTTGATTTTGTTCAACTTTTGATTAGTTTGAATCCACTTGAGGTTCCAAAAAGGGTTCCTCAGTGTTACCTGAATGTCGTACTCTAGATTACCTAAATTGTGTGTTAATTTTATTTTCAATTTATGGATCAAATTCAAGAAGTTTTTCATTTTATAATCAGTTCATGAAAATAATTTGTGATTTTTTTAATATGTTTTCACTTTTATGATGGAACATGGATAAAATAAAATCAATTAAGAAGAATGTATGTAGGCATATAAAGATAATGTCACATTATATAATGAGAGAGAGATATATAATGAGATATATATATATATATATGAAGAAACACACAAAAACAAACAAAAGAAAAATAAATAACAAGAACAGTAAAAAAAATTAGGGATAATGAAATGAGTAGTAGTTAAGAAGAAATATATTTAAATTAAAAGAATTAAAGATAAAAAATGATATTGGATCCCTAAAAATGGTTCCTAAATTTCACCTAAATATCAAGGGCACCAAAAAAGATGTTTATTTTTTACTAGAATTTTTAAAGTATTGTAGGAACCCAAGGTTGTATCTCAAGGAAGCCTTAGATTATTTACAAAAGAAAAAGGTTTTGATTGTGAAAATAAAAGGGGAATTGAATTTTTTAAAATTTAGTGTTTGATAATTTAAAAATACAATAGAAAAAAAATGAGAAAACATGGTGTTATTTAATATAATTAACTGAGCATGATCAACCTAAGAAATTTTCATGATTCTCATACTTCGTCTCTTCATGAGAAAGGGTGTAGATCATTAAATTACTATTTTTGTATCCCATAGAACTAGAATATTTTTTAGTTTTTTCTAGGTTACCTCCTAGGGATCAATCGGAAACAAAAAATAATTTACTTGTTTCCCCAATGATTGGGTTATTTTCATTAGACATTATAACCAAAACACACTAAGGAAACACACGAAGTACTCGATACACTCTCTAGGTTTTTATACTATTTCATTGTGTTACCGTGAATTGTGAGTACATGTCCATGAAAGTGTTTATCAGAGTTAAATTGGAAAATATGAACCATAGAAACACCACAATTGAACGGGGTATGATGAAGTGGTGAACGGTGTGTGAAACATCACATGAATGTGTACCCACAAACATGATCATATGAGGAAAGTGCAACATAGCTATACATAAATCAAGAAAATATGTATATAAAATTAATAAAAAACACATGAAATCCTAGAATTAAAAATATCATTCAATTATTTCAAATAAGAAGCTCTTTATTTACATCGTATTCCTCCCTATGAGATCATAAGGAGTTTATAACTCTATGGAAAGTGAGTAATCCATGGATGTTGAAGTATAAATTACCATTGCCTGAAAAAGCAATATGAATGAGTATAGGATAAAATGGGGTCTCCAAAATGGAAGCACCTTGCCTTCTGGACTAATATAATATTGAGGTGCCCAGGGTTCCAATTTATAGGCAATGTGGAAGGTGGTTTTGGGCATTCAAATTTTTTAAAACTACTTGGATGATGATTTTTGACATCTTTATAGTCTTATATCACTTTAGAAACAACTAAAAAGTTGCTTCCCAACAACTTTTCTATATCCATTGAATGTATGGTATAATTTGAAGGTCAAAAGCTCTAGATATTGATGAACCACAACACAATTGGGCCCGTTAATGGATGATTTTGGATTTTATGTCTTCCTTAGAGTTGTAGCCCAATGAATATTGAATCCTATAACCAAATATTGGACTAATGTATGTCACTGATAATCTAATGTTTCTTTTTTCATCCATTGGTGTTCTAGAAATCTTGGACATTTTGGCCCATTTTACTTCATCTTTATTTTATGTCTTCAAAATCACCTCCAACTACAATGAAATATTTCAAAAAAATATCCTTCTTAAAAAATATTAACACAAAATAATACAATCTTAAATGAAGTGCATTTTGTTATAAAATTTGGAATTTATGATACATAAGTAGTTTTACACAGTGATGTAAGGGTGAAAATGAATAGTGAATCACTACACGATCAAAAATGATTTGTATTTTATAAATTTTTTATTATGAATTTGATGAAAAATAATGGATATAATTATAAATACATAAATTAAAAAAAATTAGATATATTAAAACTAAAACTAGAAGAATAATTAAAAATTATTTTAAAATGAGATTTTCCTTTTTTAATATGATTTATATGTTATGAAAAAAATATAATAATACATTATCTAGAGTCAATAAGGGATGATTAATGTTCTAAATATCTTATATTTTTAATTTAGGTGACACTTTAAATATGAAAATTGAATTCATTACCTTTAGTGGTTAAATAATTTTGATAAAACCACTGAATCTTTTATATAAAAGGGGACTCATTCTAACACATACAGAACACATATGAGGTTTAGTTTTCTCAATGTTATCTACCCAAATTACATATCTTATAATCCTAGTAATTTTATAACATTTTACCATTTTCAATAGATTATAAAATACAATATTAAACCATTCAATTTAAGTGCAGACTTCTTTTTACGCATTTTTCCTTTACCTTTTTCATCCACAGATTATTTAATCAAATAATTTTTACATTAATTATGTAATTTGGAATGATTATTATTTTATAAAATTTCTATTTTAATAATAATAATAAACACTATTACTCATTTATTACTTATAATGTGTTCTTGTTTCGGTTGGTTTTACCACCAACATGAACAATGTTATTACCATTGCATCAAGAATGTTGAAGAGAATATATAAACACATGTAATATGTGGTAATGAGGATTAATTTAAGATGATTTTATAATTCAACAATATATATATATCATTAATAATATCAATTCTTTTTAATGATTAAATGTTCCAAAAATGATAATTTCTTAAGGGTTATTATGAACTGTCACTGTAACATCCATGAAGCAATCACAAAAAAATAAAAAAAACTTTAAAAAGAATACATATCATATAAATGAACATTATAGAGGTGATACAGAAATGAAATTGGATAGTATAATGGAACCATCATAACAATGAAATCAAGGAAGAAAATAGTAATTAACACATAAAGGTGAACTGTTTCTATGAATAATTGAAAAATGAGTAATATGAAAATATAAATGAATGATTTTGATTAACAAAATATAAATAGTGATAAGATATGAATGAAAAAAATACCTAAATTGGTTAAATTGGTGTGAAAAGCATGTAAATCATAGAAAGAATCCAAAGTGAAGGTTTTCCTTTGTAGACACCCAAATCTTGACGTACATGGAAAATACATTACTTTTTCGGAATATCTAATACATAACAAAAACAGACACCAAAGGACCGTAATAGTTTAGTGTCTTTGGAAACTCAGAACATAATCTTCTAATCATGGTGAAAGATCTTCAACATCTCCCATAAATATCTTCCCCTTTTTTTCTTACCTAAAACCTTTCTTTATATCCTGTGGAAAAGAAAACATAAAAAGGCTGAGCTCAAATGATCAATAAGGGTAAACATATATAACATTAAACAATCCATAATCATTTGAATGCAAAAAAACTTGAACATAAAATCTAAACATCAAAATCTTGAGAAAAGACATAAATCTTGGAAGTATGTAAGGCATATATCATAAAGGAACATCAATAATGATAAAATAGAATGGGAATAAAACATTTAATTGTGTCAAACCATTAATCACATGATATTATTTCCATAGTATCCAAGGCATTGCTACCAAGACCATCTTAGTGGAAAAAGACCCTTTCTAAATCGAGTCCACTCCTCGTTCCAGTCCAGTATCACTGAACTAGATTAACTTACCATTACATCCATGTCTATATAATGAGATATAAAATATTTACCTAATGCATTAGAGGGAGATATAGGTCCCACCCATCTCATAATGAAATCATTCTTACTTGTGCCACAAAATAAACTAAAAACATTCATCATAACCCAAAGAATAAAATGGGTTTCATAAACATCATCCCATCATCACATAATCCATATAAAACAAATGGATATTTCATCATAAGAAAATTGAAACCATGTATATCATAGAGACATTATACTTGAAACATACACATATGTAATAATGTCATCTTATTTGGAAAATGGTTTTGATAAAACACTTGAAATGAAGTCTTGAGGAAAATATCCTTTCTTCTTCAAAATCATTTTATTTTCACAAAATTCCATGCAATTTTAAAATAAAGGGTTTTTGTTGAAAATAATCATTCAATATTTTATAGAAATCTTCATTAAAATGATTCTTTATAAAAATGTAACAATACGTTCATGCCGTATAAGTTAAAAATAACATTCTCGTCGTACTTTTTTCGGAAAAGTCAAAAAGTACCTTGTATGGTAAAAAAAGAAAGATTACTCACATGCCAAGTAGTAAAAGTCAAAAATGGTTAAAAAGGACTTTAAATATACATGAAACCATTTTTAGGAAACATGGACCTGGATGATAACAATAACCCCAGTAAATTCTGAAGTATAAACAATCTCGGATAAAAATGATATTGCGAGATTTTCCCTTACCTTAGGTCCGATATGCTTCGTACGTATCTGAACCTCCTGTATAATGATTTAAATAATTTCATTGACTTAATAAAGAATCATATTAATTGTTATTATATCATATATGGTTCACTTATGACTTTATATTACCCGTTATTTTGTAAATTTCATGTTAAAGCAACGTTTTGGGTAAAATGTTTTATTTATCGTACGTGTTTGGACTTATTGTTATTGATATTATTACTACTTATATCATGATTTAATTATTTCCAGAATGTAAATAATGATATATATATATATCATATATATTTAGTATATATATATATATATAATATAGATAAATGAAATGAAATACACCGTTCATGGAGAAGGTAGGTCGTACGTACACATGAACGTTGTTTTTTTTTCCTTATTGACTTGAATGGAAGTAAGTAGATGAAATATATATATATATATATATATATATATATGTATACATAAATCCAGTAGCTTCATTATTTCATATATTTCATTATTATTCGTTATATATACTTTATAATCATTCTTGAATGGTTAATCATGGAAAAAGAATCTCATCGTGTTCGTGGAGACGGTAGTCCGTACATACGCACGAGCGATGAAATCATTACCATGATCATGAAATTGTATTGAAGTGTATGTATAATATTACAGAATCAATATCACTTTACAATAACCAAATATAGTTATTTATTTACACCATTATACCCATCCATGTAAGGTGGTGGTGGAAAAACTTATTACACCACGGCATGGTGACGGTATTCTGTACGTACGCACGCGTGGTGATTTCGTTTTCCGTAGGATGGATAGAAGAATAAATAGGGTTGTTTAATATTCATAATATCATATCAGTATATGATTAATACTGATGTTATTACTTTATAATGAAACAACTAAATAAGAAGAAGTTGAAGAAGAAAGAAACTTGAGAGAATCAAAAGAAGAGATTACCTCTTCTTCGACGCACCTCCTTTAATCCTTCTCTTAAAGAAGTAGAGTTGGTCTTTTGAGAAGACCAGAACCTCCAGAATTTTTCTAAGGATGTTTAGAAGAGAAATGGTTAGAGGTTGTCCAAGCTTCAAGGCTCAAAAGGTTGTGAAGAGAAGAGGGAAGGGGTTCCCTTTTTATAAGGCCAGAGAGGGGCACCTTTGGAAAAACTTAAAATATTATTTTATAATAAAGTCATATTCGGTTTATAATAGCTCCAAATTGATTTATTTCGAGGCTAAAGTGGGTATGGGTCTAAATCCTCTCAAACAATATATTTTAGACAAGTTTAGGTTACAATTTTAACCTTATCATTTATATTTAACTCTAAGTTAAATAATTTAACTTTTACCGTGTCTTCTTGTTTTCTTACACTATATGGTTAATAAACTTACAATAACAAGCCAAACTAACCCCAAGTGGTTCATTATTAATATATATATCCTTATCTATGTCATTTGGAAGAACCTTAGATTTTTAGGAATAAAATAACAATTAATAATATAATATTTGTTTTAAAAACAATTTTATGTCAATTTTGACACTATTTGGTAATTGATTTTTGTGAAAATCATAACAGCATGATTAGTTCGAAAAAATTTAATTAAATCAATACTAACATGTCATATTAACCTATAAAAGTATTTTAATTCATAAAAAGTCTCAAATTACATTTATTTGGGTATTTATAATATCAATTAATTTAATATTTCATTATTTAGGTAATTACAGCATCACCATTGTGTCATAAATAAATTAAATTATTTAATGTCTAAAAATTATAAATAAATAACCATAATGTAGGAAATCTTTTTATCTTTCTAATTAATATTTTTAGTAGAATTTATCTAATGTATAACCCTATATTAAAAATTAATTAATTATTAAACTTTGATTTTAACTATTTTATCCCTTCTTTAAATAAATTAAAAATAAATGTCCTAATCTAATACAAGTGGACCTAAATGGTCAAATTTTATTCCTAAGGTTGTTTTTGGTAGAATTACACTTATCCAATAGAATTAGGACATGTGTTAGGGTAATAATAATATCATTTTTACCCTTAATTACCCTATTTACTTTTAACCGTGGTAAATAAAAGTAAAAAGTTATTATTCATCAAAAATTATTTTCATCTTATTGAACCAAATTTTAGTCCTTGATATTAACCGTGTCTCTCGGATTTTTGAAATTCCACTCACAGAAGCGGTAAAATTAAGTTTTATGTGAATTTCCAAATTCTCCTAAAAGGTGGGTAAAAGACGGTGAAAAGTTCAATAAAATTTTTATATATCTAAAATTATTATAAAATGACTCCAATGAATTACATTGAACTTATATAGGTATTATGTATCAATTTTTACCTAAAATAAATTTAAATAAAATAAATAATTATTTAAATAAAAGGTTGGTTTTTAAATAGTAACCTAGTGTTTTCACTATTCATCAAAAATTGAAAGTTTTCAGAAAAATACCAAAAATTCACCCTAGGATAATTTCGATATTCCGAATCCAAAAATGAAGTCCATTTAGAAAGATAAAAATTATAAAATTTTAAAAAGTTGGTATTACTATTCATAACGTCTAGTTTATATAACATATCGTTGTTTAGTGAAACTCAGTATTGCGTACAACACATGCTATCGTGGAAGGTCGCGATTGCGTGTAATGCAAGCCAAGTCAGGGATGCGTGTAGTGAAAGCTTCTTTTCCTGTATTGTACAAAACAAGACATCAATAAAATTAAAAAGAATATTTTTCATAAAATCTTGGGTTGTTACATTCTACCCCCCTTAAAATGAATTTCGCCCTCGAAATTCGTCGGGGTTATAAATGGCGTACTACTCGAAAGTTTCTTTAATAGAAACCCACATCGTAAAAAGGAATACCAAAACCAATCTTTAAAAAACTAAAGTATGAAATGTAATGGTTACCCAAATTAACTAATCATTCGGTTTCCACATAGGAGATCATAGGTTAAAATATGGATTTGGAAGAGAAATCTAACCATCATGTTCAGATGGAGAGTGGTAGAGAATATGGCTATGAAAAAGACAACAATCACAAAGCCATAGATTTGTGATGATCTAAGGTACCATCTTATTCATCGGATATAAGGGCACTAGGACAACATTTTTGGTTTTCAAGATCATTTCCCTAAAGTTGAAGAAATTGGAATTAGAAGAAATACTTTCTTGATTTTGGTACAGTCTCACCATTGGTCGTTCCGTGGAAAATTTCCACTTCATCTCTTAAATAAATGAAGTTGAATTTGTCATTCGTGAAGTGTTAGTAGATCATGTGATAGAATGACGGGTCATTCCATCTGACTCAAACAAAAGGTAAGAAAAAGTTATCAAAAATACATAAGTCCATCTACAGTGAGATTAATCATATATGGTTCCTAAAATGGAATTATACTTCATATATCATATTGCTTAATATAATAAAACTAGTTTATACTAAACAGGGACTTCCTGTAGGCCAGTGGTAGGCGATAAAGGCTTGTCCCACTTCAGTTGTGGGATCGATTCCCACAGCCTTTTCCGACGCGATGGGTTGTCGCCCGTCCGGCAGGTTGTCCTTTTTCTAAAACTACATTATTATAACATTCCATAAATAATATCGAAAAAACAAATTCTAGCCTTAAACAATTCTATCTTATGTCCAACTTAATCCATTCCAACCTTTAATCTTTTTGAAAATACTTTTGTCCAATCTCATAGTGTAAAGAAAATGATTACATGAGAGGTCACATAACAAGAGCGTGAATACCATCATTTATCTCCCATATATCATACGATATATCTTTTTGGTCACATTCCAAACATTCGAAGGCCTTAATCATGTATTCTCTTGAAAAATGAATACCCATTGAACCTTAGTGAAAACATGAATGCAGTTAAAAGTTAACACTTTCCACATACCAAAATTCCCAAAATTCTATATACTCAAACCATGATATCACTTAGTCCTTATATCAATCATGAGATCATGAATACTATCAAACAATTTATTTTCTCCTTATCCCTTCATTATGCACATATCATCTCTTTCCAAAATATTTGAATCACTTTTCATGGTTACCGGTACCATATAATTATTGAAAACCACAATAAACCAATACATAGATATTCTAATATTCCACAGTATTATAAATTAGATTCCACAACATTATTTTGGAATCTTCTTACATAAACACATAATCATTCCACTACATCATTGTCATACTCAACATTGCCAATAGTGATCTCATGTGACATCCCTTTATCCTTTTCCTTATGTGGTTGCTCACGTTGATCATCATTAACCCTTGGATTAGGGCATTGATTTGCATAATGCCTCATTTCCTTGCATTTGAAGCATTGAAGTGTTGGTGGTATGTTCTCGGTAGTCTTTTCTTTATTCATATCATTAGCAACCCTTTTTCCCTTATTTCGACACTCCACTGCTCGATGACCTTCTTTTCCACACTTGAAACATTTTCTAGTACCTTTTAGACAATCTCCACCATGCTTATTTCCACACTTTGAGCATAAAGTAACATTCATATTCTTTTCACCATTGTTCTAAGATTTTTCCTTGAACTCCATCTTTCATTTCTTGTCAAAACCATGAGATGGATATGTAACACCAATTTCCAGTTCTACCTTGATATAACAACACACAATTTTTTCATAGTTACTGAAGTCTCTTATAGCTAATTCCCTTCGAAGACTTGGTTTTAAGCCACTGAAAAATCAATCAACTTTACTTTCAGGTTGGATGATAAAGCCAGATGCATACCTTGCAAGTCTTGTAAAATTCTCTTCGTATATACCAACAGATTCATCATCTTTTTGATTAAGATCAAGAAAATCCTTTCCCATCTTTGTTCAAAGAATACGAGGGAAGTACTTACTGAAAAACAAGTTCTTGAACTCATCCCATTCCATGGATTCAATTTCTTCTTGGGGCCTTGTATTCTTAATTATAGTCCACCACTAGTCTGCTTCACCTTCAAAACAGTAAACAGCTAAAATGACTTTTTCATGTTCTGAACAGTGAAGTATGGAAAATATCTTTTCAATGGTACTGATCCATTGTTCAGCAACAAGTGGATCAGAAGACCCATTGAAAGACGGTGGACGTTGCCTCATGAAGGACTCAATAGAATATGGTTTCCTTCTCTGATCATTTGGAAATCTATAATGATTCATATATTGTGCAAGTATATCAATAAGATTTTGCACTCCATATCCCATAACATTTGTTTACTCGGGAAGACAATCATTGTGTTGTCCATTACATTGATCAACACGGTTCCTTAGGGTTCCATCCATCGTCTAAAACCCAAAAAGAACAGTGTGAGAGGCAAAAATCATGCTAGGAAAACAACATAATAATGGGGGAGTACCTTCAATATCTAACATCTTAGGTTTAATTCTAAGATCGTTACCGTAATTATAGTACTATAACCTATACTTATACTTAAACTTAGGTACATCCCTATACATACATTAGAAATATCTCTAGGGATTTCACTAAAGTTTTCACGTCCTAGTTTCCAAAGGTTGAATAAACCTTTCCTCTGATACCAACTGTAGACACCCAAAGCTTGATGTACATGGAAATTACATTACTTTTGCAGAATATCTAATACATAACAAAAACAGACACCAAAGAACCATAATAGTTTAGTGTCTTTAGAAACTCGGAACATAATCTTCTAATCGTGGTGAAAGATCTTCAACATCTCCCATAAAGATCTTCCCCTTTTTTTCTTACCTAAAACCTTTCTTTATATCCTGGGGAAAATAAAACATAAAAAGGGTGAGCTCAAATTCTCAGTAAGGGTAAACATAGATAACATTTAACAATCCATAATCATTTTAATGCAAAAAAACTTGAACATAAAATCTAAACATCAAAATCTTGAGCAAAGACATAAATCTTGGAAGTATGTAAGGCATATATCATAAAGGAACATCAATCGTGATAAAATAGTATGGGAATAAAACATGTAATTTTGGAAAACTATTAAGCACATGATATGATTTCTATTGTAGCCAAGGCATTGCTGCAAAGACCATCTAAGTGGACAAATTCCCTTTCTAAATCGAGTTCACTCCTCATTCCAGTCCTATATCACTGAACCAGATTAACTTACCATTCTAGCCATGTCTACCTCATGAGATATAAAATCTTTACCCAATGCATTGGAGGGGGATATAGGTCCCACCTATCTCATAATGAAATCATTCTTACTTGTTCCACAAAATAAACTTAAAACATTCATCATAACCCAAAAAATAAAATGGGTTTTATAAACATCATCACATCATCACAAAATCCATATAAAACAAATGGATATTTCATCATAAGAAAAGTGAAACCATGTAAATCATAGAGACTTCATACTTGAAACATAAACATATGAAATAATTTCATCTTATATGGAAAATGGTTTTGATAAAACACTTGAAATAGATTCTTGAGTAAAATATCCTTTCTTATTCAAAATCATTTTCTTTTCACAAAATGCCAGGAAATTTTAAAAGAAGGGGGGTTTTTTGAAAATAATCATGCAATATTGTAGAGGAAAATTCATGAAAATGAGGTGTTATGAAACCGTAACAATCGGTTCACGTCATATAAGTTAAAAATAACATTCTCCTCATACTTTTGTCGGAAAGTCAAAAAGTACCTCGTATGGTAAAAAAAAGATTCCTTAAATTCCATATAGTAAAAGTCAAAAATGGTTAAAAAGGACTTTAAATATACATGAAACCATTTTTATGAAACATGTACCTAGATGATAATAATAACCCCTGTAAATTCTGAAGTATAAACAATCTCGGATAAAAATGAGATTAATAGATTTTCCCTTACCTTAGATCTGATATGATTCGTACGTATCTGAACCTCTTGTATAATGATTTAAATAATGTTATTGACTTATTATAGAATCGTATACATTGTTATGATATCATATATGGTTCACTTATTACTTTATATTACCCGTTCTTTTGTAAATTTCATGTTGAAGCAGCGTTTTGGGTAAAACGTTTTATTTATCGTACGTGTTTGGACTTGTTCTTCTTGATATTATTACTACTTATATCATGATTTAATTACTTCCATAATGTAAAACATTATATATATATCATATATATTCAGTATATATATATATAGATAAATGAAATGAAATACACCGTTCATGGAGACGGTAGGTCGTACGTACGCATGAACGCTGTTTTCTTTTCTTTATTGACTTGAATGGAAGTAAGTAGATGAAATATAGATATATATATATATATATATATGTATGTATGTATACATAAATCTAGTAGATTAATTATGTCATATATTTCATTATTATTCATTATATATACTTTATAATCATTCTTGAATGGTTAATCATGGAAAAAGAATCTCATCACGTTCGTGGAGATGGTAGTCCGTACGTACGCACGAGCGATGATATCATTCCTATGATCATGGAATTGTATTTAAGATTATTTATAATATTACAGAATCAATATCACTTTACAATAACCATATATATTTATTTATTTATACCATTATACCCATCCATGTAAGGTGGTGGTGGAAAAACTGATTACACCACGGCGTGGAGACGGTATTCCGTACGTACGCACGCGTGGTGATTTCGTTTTCCGTAGGATGGATAGAAGGTGAAATAGGGTTGTTTCATATTTATAATAACATATAATTATATTATTGATGCTAATGTTATTACTTTATAATGAAACAACTAAATAAGAATAAGTTGATGAAGAAAGAAACTTGAGAGAATCAAAAGAAGAGATTACCTCTTCTTCGACGCACCTCCTTTAAGCATTCTCTTAAGGAAGTAGAGTTGGTATTTTGAGAAGACCATAACCTCCATAATTTTTCTAGGGAAGTGTAGAAGAGAAATGGTCAGGTTTTGGCCGAGCTTCAAGGCTCAAAAGGGTGTGAAGAGAAGAGGGAAGGGGTGCCCTTTTTATAATGGAGGAGAGGGGCACCTTTGGAAAAACTTAAAATATTATTTTATAATAAAGTCATATTCGGTTTATAATAGCTCCAAATTGATTTAGTTCGAAGATAAAGTGGGGATGGGTCGAAATAATCTCATAAAATAGATTTTAGACAAGTTTAGGATACAATTTGAACCTTATCATTTAGATTTAACTCTAAGTTAAATAATTTAACTTTTACCGTGTCTTCTTGTTTTCTTACACTATATGGTTAATAAACATACTATAACAAGAAAAAAGAACCCAAAGTGGTTAATTATTAATATATATATCCCTATCTAAGTCATTTTGCTGAACCTTAGATTTTTAGGAATAAAATAACAATTAATAATATAATATTTGTTTTAAAAACAATTTTATGTCAATTTTGACACTATTTGGTAATTGATTTTTGTGAAAATCATAACAGTATGATTAGTTCGAAAAAGGTTATTTCAATCAATAATAACATGTCATATTAATCTATAAAATTAGTGTAATTCATAAAAAGTCTCAAATTACATTTATTTTAGTATTTATAATATCAATTATTTTAATATTTCATTATTTAGGTAATTACTGCATCAGCATTGTATCATAAATAACTTCAATTATTTAATGTCTAAAAATTATAAATAAAATACCATTATGTAGGAAATATTTTTATATTTATAATGAGTATTTATAGTTGAATTTATCTTATGTATAACCCTATATTAAAAATGAATTAGTTATTAAACTTTGATTTTAACTATTTTAACCCTTCTTTAAATAAATTAATAATAATTGTCCTAATCTAATCCAAGTGGACCTAAATGGTCATATTTTATTCATAATGTTGTTTTTGGACGAATTACACTTATCCAATAGAATTAGGACATGTGTTAGGTAATAATAATATCATTTTTACCCTTAATTACCCTATTTACTTTTAACCGTGGTAAATAAAAGTAAAAAGTTACTATTCACCAAAAATTATTTTCATCACATTGAACCACATTTTAGTCCTTGATATTAACCGTGTCTCTCGGATTTTCGAAATTCCACTCACAGAAGCGGTAAAATTATCTTTTATGTGAATTTCAAAATTCTCCTAGGAGGTGGGTAAAAGACGGTGAAAAGTTTAATAAAATTTTTATATATCTAAAATTATTATAAAATGACTCCAATGAATTGCATTGAACTTATATAGGTATTATGTATCAATTTTTACCTAAAATAAATTTAAATAAAATAAATAATTATTTAAATAAAAAGTCGGTTTTTAAATAGTAACCTAGTGTTTTCACTATTCCTTAAAAATTGAATGTTTTCAGAAAAATACCAAAAATTCACCCTAGGCTAATTTTGATATTTCGAATCCAAAAATGAAGTCCATTTCGAAAGATAAAATATATAAAATTTTAAAAATTTGGTATTACTATTCATAACGGCTAGTTTATATAACATATTGTTGTTTAGTGAAACTTGGTATTGCGTACAACACACGCTATCGTGGAAGGTCGCGATTGCGTGTAATGCAAGCCAAGTCAGGGATGCGTGTATTGCAAGCTCCTTTTGGTGTAGCGCACAACACAAGACATTAATAAAATTAAAAAGAATATTTTTCATAAAATCTCGGGGTGTTACATTCTACCCCCCTTAAAAGGAATTTCACCCTCGAAATTCTTCGGGGTTATAAATTGTGTACTACTTGAAATTTTCATTAATAGAAACCCACATCGTAAAAAGGAGTACCAAAACCAATATTTAAAAAACTAATGTATGAAACGTAACGGTTACCCAAATTAACTAATCACTGGGTTTCCACATAGGAGAACATAGGTGAAAATATGGATATGGAAGAGAAATCTAACCATCATGTTCTAATGGAGAGTGGTAGAGAACATGGCTATGAAAAATCCAATAATCATAAATCCATAGATTTGGGATGATCTAAGGTACCATCTGATTCATCGGATATAAGGGCACTAGGACAACATTTTTGGTTTTCAAGATCATTTCACTAATGTTGAAGAAATTGGAATTAGAAGAAATACTTTCTTGATTTTGGTACAGTCTCACCGTTGGTCGTTCCTTGGACAATTTCCACTTCATATCTTAAAGAAATGAAGTTGAATTTTTCATTCTTGAAGTGTTAGCAGATCATGTGGTAGAATTATGGGTCATTCCATCTGACTCAAACAAAAGGTTAGAAAAAGTTATCAAAAATACATAAGTCCATCTATAGTGAGATTAATCATATATGGTTCCTAAAATGGACTTATACTTCATATATCATACTTCTTAATATAATAAAACGGGTTTATACTAAATAGGGACTTCCTGTAGGCCAGTGGTAGGTGATAAAGGCATGTCGCATTTCAGTTGTGGGTTCGATTCCCACAGCCTTGTCTGACGCGACGGGTTGTCGCCCGTCCTGCAGGTTGTCCTTTTTCTGAAACTAAATTATTATAACATTCCATAAATAATATCGAAAAAACAAATTCTAGCCTTAAACAATTCTATCTAATGTCCAACTTAATCCATTCTAACATTTAAGCATATCGAAAATACTTTTGTCCAATATTATAGTGTAAAGAAAATTATTACTTGAGAGGTCACATACCAAGTACGTGAATACCATCATTAATCCCCCATATATCATATGGTATATCTTGTTGGTCACATTCCAAACATTCAAATGGCCTTAATCATGTATTCTCTTGAAAAATAAATACCCATTGAACCTTAGTGAAAACATGAATGCTGTTAAAAGTTAACACTTTCCACATACCTAAATCCCCAAAATTCTATATACTCAAACCATGATATCACTTAGTCCTTATATCAATCATGAGCTCATGAATACTATCAAACAATTTATTTTCTCCTTATACCTTCATTATGTGCATATCATCTTCTTTCCAAAATATTTGAATCACTTTTCATGGTTATTGGTACCATATAATTATTTAAAACCATAATAAACCAATACATAGATATTCCAATATTCCACAGTATTATAAATTAGATTCCACAACATTATTTTGGAATCTCCTTACATAAACACATAATCATTCCACTACATCATTGTCATACTCAACATTGCCAATAGTGATCGCATGTGACTTACCTTTATCCTTTTCCTTATTTGGTTTCTCATGTTGATCATCATTAACCCTTGTATTAGGGCATTGATTTTCATAATGCCCCATTTCCTTGAACTTGAATCATTGAAGTGTTGGTGGTGTGTTCTTTGCAGTCTTTTCTTTATTCATATCATTAGCAACCTTTTTTCCATTACTTCGACACTCCACTGCTCGATGACCTTCTTTTCCACACTTGAAACATTTTCTAGTACCTTTTAGACAATCTTCACCATGCTTCTTTCCACACATTGAGCATAAAGTAACATTCATATTATTTTCACCATTGTTTTGAGATTTTTCCTTGAACTCCATCTTTCGTTTCTTGTCAAAACCATGAGATGGATATGTGACACCAATTTCTAGTTCTTCCTTGATAGCACAACGCACAATTTCTTCATAGCTACTGAAGTCTCTTATTGATAATGCCCTTCGAAGACTTGGTTTTAAGCCACTGAAAAATCAATCAACTTTACTTTCAGGTTGGATGATAAATCCAAATTCATACCTTGCAAGTCTAGTAAAATTCGATTCGTACATACTAAAATATTCATCATCTTTCTGATTAATCTCAAGAAACCCCTTTTCCATCTTTGTTCGAAGAATACGAGGGAAGTACTTACTGAAAAACAAGTTATTGATCTCATCCCATTCCATCGATTCAATTTCATCTTCGGGCCTTGTATTCTTAATTAGAGTTCACCACTGGTTTGATTCACCTTCTAAACGGTAAATACCTAAAATGACTTTTTCATGTTCTGAATAGTGAAGTATGGAAAATATCTTTTCAATTGTACTGATCTATTATTGAGAAACAAGTGGATCAGAAGACCCATTGAAAGACGGTAGACGTTGCCTCATGAAGGACTTAATAGAATATTGTTCCGTTCTCTGATCATTTGGAAATCTAGAATGATTCATAGCTTGTGTAAGTATAGAAATAAGATTTTTCACTCCATCTCCCATCACATTTGGTTGCTCGGGAGTAAAATCATTGCATTGTCCATTACATTTATCAACACGGTTCCTTCGGGTTCCAACCATCGTCTAAAACCCAAAAAGAACAGTGTGAGAGGCAGAAATCATGCTAGGAAAACAACATAATAAAGGGGGAGTACCTTTAATATCTAACATCTTAGGTTTAATTGTAAGATCGTTACTGTAATTCTAGGACTATAACCTATACTTATACTTAAACTTAAGGACATACCTAGACATACCATAGAAATATCTCTAGGGATTTCACTAATGTTTTCGCATCCTAGTTTCCAAAGGTTGACTAAACCTTTCCTCTGATACCAACTGTAGACACCCAAAGCTTGAAGTACATGGACATTACATTACTTTTGCGGAATATATAATACATAACAAAAACAGACACCAAAGGAACGTAATAGTTTAGTGTCTTTGGAAACTCGGAACATAATCTTCTAATCGTGGTGAAAGATCTTCAACATCTCCCATAAAGATCTTCCCCTTTTTTCTTACCTAAAACCTTTCTTTATTTCATAGGGAAAAGAAAACATAAAAAGGGTGAGCTCAAATGCTTAGTAAGGGTAAACATAGATAACATTTAACAATCCATAATCATTTGAATGCAAAAAAACTTGAACATAAAATCTAAACATCAAAATCTTGAGCAAAGACATAAATCCTGGTAGTATGTAAAGCATGTATCATAAAGGAACATCAATCGTGACAAAATAGCATGGGAATAAAACATGTAATTGTGGAAAACCATTAATCACATGATATGATTTCCATAGTAGCCAAGGTATTGCTGCCAAGACCATCTTAGTGGACAAAGTCCCTTTCTGAATCAAGTTCACTCCTCGTTCGAGTCCTGTATCACTGAACCGGATTAACTTACCATTCCAGCCATGTCTCTCTCATGAGATATAAAATCTTTACCCAATTCATTAGAGGGATATATAGGTCCCAACCATCTCATAATGAAATAATTCTTACATGTTCCACAAAATAAACTTAAAACATTCATCATAACCCAAAGAATAAAATGGGTTTCATAAACATCATCCCATCATCACATAATCCATATAAAACAAATGGATATTTCATCATAAGAAAAGTGAAACCATGTAAATCATAGATAAATTATACTTGAAACATACACATATGAAATAATTTCATCTTATATGGAAAATGGTTTTGATAAAACACTTGAAATGAATTCTTGAGGAAAATATCCTTTCTTCTTCAAAATCATTTTCTTTTCACAAAATTCCATGCAATTTTAAAAGAAAGGGGTTTTTTTGAAAATAATCATGCAATATTGTATAGGAAGCTTCATGAAAATGAGGCGTTATGAAATCATAACAATCTGTTCACGCTGTATATGTTAAAAATAACATTCTCCTCATACTTTTGTCGGTAAAGTCAAAAAGTACCTCGTATGGTAAAAAAAGAAAGATTCATTACATGCCATGTAGTAAAAGTAAAAAATGGTTAAAAAGGACATTAAATATACATGAAACCATTTTTAGGAAACATGGACCTGGATGATAACAATAACCCCAGTAAATTCTGAAGTATAAACAATCTCGAATAAAAATGAGATTGTGAGATTTTCCCTTACCTTAGGTCTGATATGCTTTTTACATATACGAACCTCCTATATACTGATTTAAATAATGTCATTGACTTATTAAAGAATCATATTCATTGTTATGATATCATATATGGTTCACTTATGACTTTATATTACCTGTTATTTTGTAAATTTCATGTTAAAGCAACGTTTTGTATAATATGTTTTATTTATCGTACGTGTTTGGACTTGTTGTTCTGGATATTATTACTACTTATATCATGATTTAATTACTTCCAGAATGTAAATCATGATATATATATCATATATATTCAGTATATATATATAATATAGATAAATGAAATGAAATACACCGTTCATGGAGACGGTAGGTCGTACGTACGCATGAACGTTGTTTTCTTTTCCTTATTGACTTGAATGGAACTAAGTAGATGAAATATATATATATATATACATAAATCAAGTTGATTAATTATGTCATATATTTCGTTATTATTCATTATATATACTTTATAATCATTCTTGAATGGTTAATCATGGAAAAAGAATCTCATCGCGTTCGTGGAGACGGTAGTCCATACGTACGCACGAGCGATGACATCATTCCCATGATCGTGGAATTGTATTTAAGTGTATGTATAATATTATAGAATCAATATAACTTTAAAATAACCATATATAGTTATTTATTTACACCATTATACCAATCCATGTAAGGTGGTGGTGGAAAAATAGATTACACCACGGCGTGGAGACGGTATTCCGTACGTACGCACATGTGGTGATTTCGTTTTCCGTAGGATGGATAGAAGGTGAAAAAGGGTTGTTTAATATTCATAATAACATATCATTATATGAGTGATACTGATGTTATTAATTTATAATGAAACAACTAAACAATAATAAGCTGAAGAAGAAAGAAACATGAGAGTATCAAAAGAAGAGATTACCTCTTCTTCGACGCACCTCCTTTAAGCCTTCTCTTAAGGAAGTAGAGTTGGTATTTTGAGAAGAAAAAAACCTCCATAATGTTTCTATGAAAGTGGAGAAGAGAAATGTTCAGGTTTTGGCCGTACTTCAAGTCTCAAAAGGGTGTGAAGAGAAGAGGGAAGGGGTTCCCTTTTTATAAGGGAGGAGAGGGGAACCTTTGGAAAAACTTAAATTATTATTTTATAATAAATTCATATTCGGTTTATAATAGCTCCAAATTGATTTATTTAGAATCTAAAATGGGTATGGGTCTAAATCCTCTAAACCAATAGATTTTAGACAAGTTTAGGTTACAATTTTAACCTTATCATTTAGATTTAACTCTAAGTTAAATAATTTAACTTTTACCGTGTCTTCTTGTTTTCTTACACTATATGGTTAATAAACTTACTATAACAAGACAAAAGAACCCCAAGTGGTTCATTATTAATATATATATCCTTATCTAAGTCATTTGGCCGAACATTAGATTTTTAGGAATAAAATAACAATTAATAATATAATATTTGTTTTAAAAACAATTTTATGTCAATTTTGACACTATTTGGTAATTGATTTTTGTAAAAATCATAACAGCATGATTAGTTCGAAAAAAGTTAATTAAATCAATAATAACATGTCATATTAACCTATAAAATTAGTTGAATTCATAAAAAGCCTCAAATTACATTTATTTGGGTATTCATAATATAAATTATTTTAATATTTCATTATTTAGGTAATTACTGCTTCACCATTGTGTCATAAATAACTTAAATTATTTAATGTCTAAAAATTATAAATAAAATACCATTAGGTAGGAAATATTTTTATATTTATAATTAATATTTATAGTCGAATATATTTTATGTATAACCTTATATTAAAATTGAATTAGTTATTAAACTTCGATTTTAACTATTTTAACCCTTCTTTAAATAAATTAATAATAAATGTCCTAATCTAATCCAAGTGGACCTAAATGGCCATATTTTATTACTAAGGTTGTTTTTGGTCGAATTACACTTATCCAATAGAATTATTACATGTGTTAGGATAATAATAATATCATTTTTACCCTTAATTACCCTATTTACTTTTAATTGTGGTAAATAAAAGTAAAAAAGTTACTATTCACCAAAAATTATTTTCATCTCATTGAACCACATTTTAGTCTTTGATATTAACTGTGTCTCTCAGATTTTTGAAATTCCACTTACAGAGGTGGTAAAATTAAGTTTTATGTGAATTTCCAAATTCTCCTAAGAGGTGGGTAAAAGACGGTGAAAAGTTCAATAAAATTTTTATATATCTAAAATTATTATAAAATGACTCCAATGAATTACATTAAACTTATATAGGTATTATGTATCAATTTTTACCTAAAATAAATTTAAATAAATCAAATAATTATTTAAATAAAAAGTTGATTTTTAAATATTAACCCAGTGTTTTCACTATTCATCAAAAATTGAAAGTTTTCAGAAAAATACCAAAAATTCACCCTAGGCTAATTTTGATATTCCGAATCCAAAAATAAAGTCCATTTAAAAAGATAAAATTTATAAAATTTTAAAAAGTGGGTATTACTATTCATAACGGCTAGTTTATATAACATATCGTTGTTTAGTGAAACTCGGTATTGCGTACAACACATGCTATCGTGGAAGGTCGTGATTGCGTGTAATGCAAGACAAGTCATGGATGAATGTAGTGGAAGCTCCTTTTTGTGTAGCATACAACACAAGACATAAATAAAATTAAAAAGAATATTTTTCATAAAATCTCGGGGTGTTACATCCTTGACTAAAACTCCTTTCATTAAGTCATGTTCTTTCTCCATATAATATATTTTAATAGGTTTGTCATATTATTTAATTTATTTGTATCAAATAATATTTTTCCAATGGTAAAATGAAATTTTTAATTCCATATTCATTGTCCATATCCATGTTTATTTTACCAAAAAAATTAACTTATTAATTTGAAATTGTAACATGTATTATCTTCTATAAAATTCATATTTATATTTATTTATATTAAAATTGAAATTTTATATTTATATTAATGTTGTGGGTTTACAAAAAACTATTTAAAAATTAAAAAAGGAATTTATTTACAATTTTTTACATTTTCTATCATCTTGTCCATATATGTTATTATTTTCCATTATTTAATTTATTGATTTTATTATTGAGAATTATTTTAAAGTTATTATTTTATCATCTTCTTTTTACCCCTTTTGGGAAAATGATATTCATAATTATATATAAATTTACTTCTATAAAATCCTGAAAAAATATTTAACAATAATATTTTTATTATTTTGGTTCAATTTTTCCTTTTATCTAAAATAGATCTATCAATAAAGGAGTAATGTTTCATTAATTACACCCTAAAACATTTGAAGAAATATTTATTTAGGGCGATTGAATTTTTTTACCAGCTAATATAGTTCTCAATTTCTTATTATGGGACCCCTGATGTTCATGGATCAATATATGATCACTAGGATGGTGATGGGGTGAATCAGTGATCACATTATTTCATGAATTTGTCTTTTGAACTCATCTTATAAAATCTTTTTATAGTTAGAATCCACTAAAACATATATATAAACCATGAATATTACTCCATAATAAAATGTGATATACGATGACATGATATTTTAATGGTTTTTTATAAATAACTAATCTATGATATATTAGTTATCCCCCAATCGAGGATTCATTTAGAATATTCATTTAGGAATAAAAAGGCATAGGATGAAACTGGTTCTACACGATAGTAAAAATTCATCCTGCTAGGCATGGTTCGACCGTCAAGAAATAAACTCCTCTTCAAAAATTGGTTATACCCCCCAATAATTTTTCTTAAATCATTGTTTTAAATCGATAATTATACATCCCATCAACAATCCCTTTCAACAATATTTTCTTCACCCTGACTAAAAGATAATTCATTTTCTTTTTCTGGTCCATTATAAATATAACTTCTCTTTCTCCACAAACAAGTTGTATCAGCTTTACCTGTGTAAAATCTAAAATTTCATCAAAAACTCTCTTAAGGATCTATTTTCCTTGAAACATAATCATGGACTTTGGAATACACAGATATACTCAATCACAATGTTTCATAAACATTTCCCAAAATAGTTCATAGCAGCATATGTTCGGTCTACATTCAAATAGTATTCCCTATTGATGAGGTGTATCTATCCTTTAGGACTATATCTGATGAGACTCCATCTGATTCTCTTCAATTCAATATACTTCAATCATACTTTCTATCATTGAAGAAGCTCAATTTTATTTTCTCATTATAACTCTTTTCTTTTCAATGAATTAAGCTCAGTATGATGGCCATTCTTTATCCTAGTAGGAACTATGATAAGAATCTTAAAAATTGTTTATTATTTTTATTATGAATCTTTCTCCAATGAAACATCATCTCAGTATAGTAAATCAGACATGGTTTGATGGAACCCTTTTTTAACCAGATATGAACTGTGGTGGTACTTTCTTGGCATAAATCCATTTGAAATTCCACTATATTATGTTTATAAGTAGTGTCAGTAAATATTGTACAGACACCTTTTTATATGACTACATACCCAAGGATATGCGTGTGAGCTCAAATATATTATCCCACTCAGTTGGAATTCAAAATTCAAAATATCCTAACCATTTGAATTTTTTGGGTGCTTCTTGACTCTTCTTAAACATTCTTAAAAAACATGAAGATTCTTGAAAGCTAACCCTTTCTTATAACAACCATATAATCACTATTAACAATCTTCTTAAAACATCCTTATGCTCATTAAGATATAAAATGGTGAATGATCTACTTAGCATCATCATTTTTAGGAAATTATAAGGACTATGTAATTCTCCTTAGAAATCCTCTATTTAATGAAAAAAATTTAACATTATCCATCTGATTGAATCACTAGTGTTCTTCATACGATATAATATAATTTTGTTTCTATTTATTAGAAAAAAGTCTTACTATGGGCTCACCATAACTATGTCTGATGATAACCCAAATATCTTGTCCATTGAAACATTATCAATCAATATTTTTATTTGTTGGGTAACCTTAATACCATATTCTCTTTGATGATACCTCATATAGATCTCTATCTAATGTAACTCAATAGGATCATAGAAAATTATTATACACTTATCCTCTTAGAGAAACTTCATTGTTCACTATAGGATGTTTGTAGAAATTCTATGACTATTGGATCATTCAAGGGTCAGACCAATGGAACTTCAATAGTCAAAACTACATAGAAAACTGCATCTAGTGATCTACTCTAGTTACCATTATCTCATAGTATATCATTGATATCCTACATCTGATAAACATAATACATTTCTCTAGAATTGAAATTTATGGGTTTCCTCCATCTGATCATTCTATAACAGATCATAGTAATGTCAAAAAATTACCTTTTGTATAAGTAACTTTAATATTTTTAACGTATATTTATAACATCCCAATTAAAAACACTAGTTTAAATCATTTGATATATTTGTACTACCACGGGAAAATCCACTTCATTCACCTTGTCTGATGGTTGTCCAACCAAAAACATCATACATGCTATTTCCAATTACATGGTATAGTATCACATTTGAACTTATTTCTATTTCTACAAATTTATATAAACATATCTTGGGTCTTTAGTATGTTTATGTTATTTGGAATATTAAATATTGACATAAAAACATCTAAAATGGCAAAGAAACCTTCATTAATATCATAAGTAATCATTCAAACATCTCTTCTCTGAAGATTATCTGGTTTTCTTAAGTAAGATCCGCTAAAAATACATTTTTATAAGTTGAATAAAATTAAGTGAAACTAACATTGGGAAAACCATTTTGTTTTTTTTTTACATCTAAATAAAATTTCAAACATCTCTAAGGTCAATATGTGTGATCAATATATTCCACCATATGATGTTTTCATTTTCTTTCCCCCATAGATTATTAATTCTCATTATTGAGAAAATAATATGAAGAATCATATAAGAATCATATTGGTTAATATACCTTCATTGTATAAAAATGAATGATTTTATAAAGAGAAAAACATTGTATCACATTAGTTCTTTAACAAATATTCTTTTAACTAAAAAACTCTAACAATACATTTGTGAAACTGGTGTATAATATAAAAGTGTGTGACAAAGGTTATCAAAATTTTACATTAAAAACTATCATGTAATAATTTTCTCAATCTCATTCTAACAAGTCTGTATCTAGGAAAATCTGAGTATGTTTTTTAAGAAAAAAGACTACAAAAAATTTAATAAACATATCAAAATAGTTCATGTTTATAAGAAAATTTCACCCAATATCACAAATCTCTTATCATTCATACTTTATCATTTATGAAATTTTTTATGCTTATATATCAACTTCAAGATTTCTCTTCCTCAAGGGTACCATTCACTTCCTCATCAAGATGACTAGTCTGTTCCTTGATATACATCTATTATTAATATAAAACATTACTGAAATGCATACAAATTTCTTAATTCTTCCCATTAAACTCCCTATAAGTTATTAATAATAAGAATATTTATCATTAATAAGTAGGTACCTCGATGTTCCTTATAAGTAATGAAAATATTGAGAATACTATTCTAATATAGATTTTTTCTTCTTTATAGATTTATCCATGGATGTAATTTCTCCCATAAGTTCATCCTTTATATATTTTCAATGGATTTATTTTCATTTTTAGAATATTTTAATGAATCTCACATATTCTCTTTAAAATAAAATAAAAACATTATTACCTTGATTTTGTACCATCTTAATTATGATTGCCTCTTATACGGGGAATATAGTCATTTAACTTTTAGTAGAAATACCATCTCGATCACATCATTTAATTATTTCTGAATCTTTATACCCCATTTATGATCAACTTATTATTAAAATTTGTATTATCTCTTGAATTTTTTTTCTCTTTTTTCATTAACATTTTTTATACATATTCCATAATTCTGTCAATTTCCATTTAATCTAACCAAATAACATAGAACATTTTCTTGTCATGCTCAACATTATCATTTTCCTTTCATTTCAAAACATTCATAACCTTATCAACATTATTAAACTTTTATAATGTTTTTAATGAGGTATTAACATTATTTAAATATTGAATATTATTTTCTAAAATGAAAGAAATTATATAAATTTTTTTTCTTATCTGAATATTTTTCCACAATGATTCATGTCTATTTCTTGGTAGATACATGTTATACCAATATTTGTATTCCTTTTTCCAAAAAAATGCACAACAACAGTAGTGACATGTGAATCAAGATATTTTATAATTTTATTAATTTTGTACTAAATTCTATTTTTTTTGTTTCCTCACAATGTGTGGGTGAATTTATTTAGGGTGATACATTATTGATAACTTATACTATTTATTAGTTAAGGATGATTTCATAAAAAATATAAAATTTGAAAATAAATTTTTATTAAAATAATATATGAATAACGATTATTTAGGAATAGATAAACCCTACTTCTATGAACCCATATTTTCACCATCTTGATAAGATTCACCTTTATCCTCAACTATATTGGTGAAGTATTATAAATTATTTATTAACTTGGTTTATTCTATATCAAAAATTGATTTTGTTTCAGATTAATCTTCTTCTTTTTCAGCCACAAAATATTTTTTGAAAGCTCATTGTATTTTTGAATTCATACACCTCTAGACACACTACTGGAAAATGCCCATTTTGAGGCTATTTTTTTCATATCATTGCGGTTTAAACCACAACCATATGCTTCTGTGGTGGTTTCAAAAATTTCTGCTAAATCATGTGTCAATATTAAATACATGGAGTTTTACTCGATTTAGTGTATATTTATGGCAACCGTCGCAATGGACACATTTCACGGCGGTTATCTTGGTTTTAGCAGTGGTTTTCCCATTGGAAATGTATTTTGTTTTTAGCCGCAGTTAAAACCACCGCTAAAAAAATAATTTGGGATGAGAAAACAACCCCTAAAACTAAGATAACCACCACCAAATAATAAATTAATATTAAAATTGTTGAGTTAAAGTTAAAACAGCCGCTAGAAAAATAACATTTTCACCAAGAAAACCGCCCCTAAAACAAAGATAACTATTGCAAAATAATAAATGAATATAAAAAAAGTTCAGCGGTAGTTTTAACCGCCGCTATGTTATTATTCATATAGGTGGTTTTAACCACCATAGATATAAAATTATATAAATATTAATGGCATTTTAACTACTGCTAAAGATAGATTTACAAAAAAGGAACTGATTCTACAACCCCAATACTAGTGCCCTAAAAAGAAAAACCATTCCAATTTCACATGAACATACATCCCACATACAATATAATACTATAAGACCAACATTTTCATAGGAATTACATAGTAGATACTTGAATAATAGGTTTAGTATGATTTGGGTACATAAAATTTATTCTATGTTCATTAAGTGTCCCTTTTGGATATAGTGGTTTCACAATCAAGGATAGTAGTTGATCTCGAGTATGTTGATGTATTTGTGTATTTGTCATAACCGAGGAATGTAATCGATAGTTGATGTTTTATTGGATTGTATGGGAATTAATGGAGAATAATTTTAGAGATCTCTCACTTAGCATTTCCAATGATCACAATTACCAAGAATGGATTCACGTTTGACTATACATACTAGTGTGAGGATGTTTTGATAGTGTTGAAGAAGTTGTTGTTTTCATCTATGATCCTAAGAATTCCTAAGCCTAAAATTGGACCTGGCGTGAAATTTGATGCATCTGGTTCTGGCTTAGGATATGTTATGATGTAGAGTGCTAAATTAGTCACTTTGGGCTTCATCAGATTTTAACCCACAAGATGAAATACTATGATCCTTTATTTTAGTTGGTAGTTGTGGTCCATGCATTGAAATTATCGTGAAAAAAAATCTTGGGAGAGAGATTTGTTGGGTACTTTGGCACCTAGAGTGTATATAAATTCTGGTAGTGTTAGAGTTAATAGTTTATATGGGATGTTCACCTAGGCCCAACCTATTTTACCTTATAATTTTGTTAATTATAATTGAAGTCTATGATTTGATAGTTGAAGTCGTGTATAACCTTTTATCCTTAGATCGATGAGAAGTCAGGAAGGATGATCCATACCATATAGAACATGCTTCATGATTTTATTATAGATTTTATCCACAAGATGCATCTTTTGGGGAGATACAAATTCAAGTATTATAACACATTCAATTGTTCAACAGATATTTGTAAATTCTACTATTAATAAAGTGGACAGTCCCTCTACTATAACAGGATCAAGACAATCATGTGTTCAATAGATATTTGGTGCATACCACACTTGAGAAATCAAGACATATATGGTGCATACCACACTAAAAAAATAAATACATAAAAGGAAACATCGGAAATCAATAAAATACATAAAAAGAAATATGAGAAATCAAGAAAATTTTAGGTTATGAAAATGTTTGGTGAAAACTATGTGCCAACCAAGATATATATACAAACTGACTGTAAGCATATTTGTCCAATAAATCAACAATACGACTAATCACAGTCTAATGATGAACACAACTCGTCGCCCTCTCCACCTCCATCTCTACTTACTACTACCACCTGTAAGAACATTATATTGAATATTAAATACTGTTTTATATTTATATTTAAACATAAAACCAATAAAAGTTTTCCAACTAAATGATTTGGAATTTTTTTGATTTACCTGCTCACCACCAGTTGATGCAATACCATCGGGCTCTGCAGCCAACTGGCCTAAAATTTGGCTATGTAATCATATAGTGTCATATGTAGGGACCCCATATGAATCAAATGGGACAACTATCTTCTCTTCAGTCAGATCCCATACATCTGAACTTTTTATATTTTTCTCTACACTTGCATTGTTTCCATCTTTAATGAACAAAAAAATATTATAAAAATTGCAATAAATTTATTCATATTAAAATTTGTACCTATAACATTCACCCTCCAGTATCCCCACGAAGAACTAGAAGTGGCGCCCCGCTCCCCCACTACTGAGGATCCTGAAGCGGGAGGCGACGAATGAGCTACTGAAGGGACACTCACAGAGGGTGTGAGAGATGGTCCAGGGGGAGACGGTGCAGGGGGGCAAGAGGATGGTTGATCTAATTCCATTTGGAGGGAGACAGATAGATCGTCATCTTTCACAGTGGTCAATGACATAATATATCGCTTCCTCCTTGTAATTCCTGTCATTTAATCAAATTAAATTAAGTTCGGAACATATATTTTAGAAAATTTAGGTAAAAAAAATTAAAAATGATAACATATGCACAATACTAACAAAAAATATATATAATAATGATAATGAATGATTGAAAAAAATGAAAAAAGTGGTTTCTAAATGAATTCATAACTATACATACAATCATTTTCTCCTTCAATCATGTTAGTTTCCTTCTCCATTACTTCATCCACTTCATTCATACTTGATAGAATAATATTTTCAAAATCATGATGGAAAAATAATTCCAATTCTTATTGTTGATGAGATTCAATGTCTGAGGTCAAATCTTCCACTTCATCACCCATACAATACAAATCTCATTGTTTTACATGAGCAGCTACACTCCACCCATCATCCACAACATCATTAACATAATATTCCATTTTTTTATTGCGATGATAAGATATATGGATCATGCAGTTCATAATCACCAACATTCATCAGGTGAGAGATGTTAATAGAATTAAATTTAAAGGAATATCTTTTAACACCTATGATAATATCGACACAATTGCATTTGAATAAAAAAACTACAAAATGAATGTGGTTATTTAATTCAATAATATCGGTCAGCTTTCCATAGTATCCCACTTGAGAAAATGTAAATACACCACAATTCTATGTTTTCAAACCCTTATCTTGATCGACTGTAAAAAATATAAATTCATTCACGTTGTAAGCGTCATACTTTCTAAATTGTTTTAGAGGACCTCGGGTAGGAAACATCAAATCTTCTGATAACTCTACTCGAGTATCGGAATTCTTGATCTAAAAAAATAAATATACTTTATTAGAATTAAAAAAAGTATGTGTCAACCTAATATTTCTAATTATTTAAATATTTATGAATGTACACATCATGAAAACCATTCTACAAGATCTTTATTAACAGATTTCGATATATCTTTCTCAGTTCAAGTTAGTCCTATCATTCGTCTCTTTGTTTGTATCATCAACTCTTTAATAAATGGATATGCAATTTCACTATTTAGTAGCACATATCTATGTGCCTGTAATATTTCCATTTCTGTCAGTGTAACATTTGAGGTTCTCCCAACTGATCGGCCAATAACAGTAAATATTTTTTATTTCCTAGGTATTGGAGATTGATTTGATAAGTCTTCAACATGTCCAACTCGAATAAATCTTGTCTCGATATCATCAAAGTATCTTGAAAAAAGGGTAAGACACTCCTCTTCCAAATATCTTTCAGAAATAGAGCCTTCTGTTTGAGCTTTATTTCTCATGTATGATTTCAAATGCCCAAGATAAATGTGAAATAAAATAAACAAACATTATTATGCATTTAATTAAATTCCAAAAATTGTTTACATAACTAAAAAACATATAAATAAAGTACCTCTCAATTGGATACATCTATCGATAATGATTGAGGCCTCCTAATTTATCTTTATCAACCAAATGCACAGTTAAATGCAACCTAACTATAAAAAATGACAAAGCAAATATCATATCCATTGCACAATGTGTCAAGAAAAACCTCTCTTGTACGTTGTCAAGCTCAAACGGATGTAGAGATTTCTCACACAGTTTTCTGAAAAATGTGCATAATTGGAGTACAACAGCACTAACTTCTTCAGTTAATAATGTACGTAATGCCAATTGTAATAACAACTGTAACAAAATATGTGAATCGTGACTTTTCAATCCATGTAACTTATGATTCTTTATGTCACCAAACCTTGATATGTTACTTTAATACCTATCAGATACTTTCACATGCTTTAAAATTTGAAGGAATATATCTTTACCCCAAATTTTCATTGTAAAAATTGTCGGAGCATACTCTTCATTCTCATCTGGCAAGAGATCATGTTTTATGTTCATTACTTATAAGTCTTTCTAAGAATTGAGATGATCATGTGACTTTCAATGCCCATTAAGCAATGTGATGATCAATTTTTCATAGATATTTTTCTCAATATGCATCACATCAAGATTATGCCACAACAAATTAAATTCCTAATAAAGAAGTTTGATGAATATACTTTTTTCCTCCATTGTTCTATTCCGATTTCGCTTGAAGATGCACTTCGAACCCATTTACCACTATCATTCAAATGATGAACCTTTCTAAATTATGATTCAGCATTTCCATTCAGTGTCAATATTTTAAAACTAGTTAACAACTTTGGAGGTGGTATACGATCAATGAAATAGTTAAATTTTGATTTGTTCAGCCAAAATCTATGAGATGTATAGAGAAATCGACGATGGAACAAGAAGCGACATTTTCTACTGTCAAGTAGTTTTTTGAGTTCAAAATCAAAGTTACCAACGGGACAAGAAACACCCATGTAAGTGTTCTAACCAAATAAATTCCCAAGTCCAGGGATGTCACTAATGGTCCACAGTAAAGCCGCGTGCATTTTGAACATTGTTTTAGATGTAGCATCAAATATATCTATATCGTTGCTCCATAACTCCTATAATTCTTCAATTAAAGGCCTCTAGTACACATCAATATCATTTCTAGGAAATTTATTTCTAGGAATAATCATCAAAATGATAAAAGACATTTTTTTCATACACATCCACGGAGGAAGATTGTAAGGGATAAAAACAATTGGCCAAATGCCATAACTGGTACTCAAAGTCCCAAATGGGTTGAATCCATCGGCATCCAATCCCAATAGAACATTCCTAGGATTAGCTGATAAATCTGGATGTAGTGAATCAAATGTATTCCACTATTTTAAAACTTTTGGATGTCGCATTATCCCATCATTGTTATTATCAACAGAAAACCACTTCATTTGTTCAGTGGTTTTCAATGAAATAAATAATCTTTACAATCAAGTAATTAGATGAATGTAAAAAAAAACCTTTGCAGGTGTGTTACCTTTCTTCTTCTTCATGGTAGTATGTTGATTCAGACTTCCAACTTCACCCATTGACTACCATCTATAAGAAGAACATTTTTTTCAATCTTGTCTACTTGAATCCTCTCACCAATAAAGCATACTATCATTGGGACACACATGTATTTTTTTATAATTCAAAACAAGCATGTTAAAAACTTTTTTCATATCATAAAAAGACTCAGGGTTGTTTGCTTCAGGAAATTCCTCACGCAACAATTCCAATATCATGGACATCGCCTTATTTGTATTTACATATAGACATTTGATAAGGTAAAACGTTAGAAAAAATGGATGTTTTGAATATTTCAAACATCCACTATACTGCTATTGATTTCCATCGTCAACTAAATCATGAAACATATTTTCCTCAGTAAAGTTTTCACTTACATTTTTCTCCACATAATCAAGAGGAGGATCCACTGATATGTTACAATCTTATTATGTATGTCCTACAGTCTCAAAAACATCACTTGTCATGTTTCAATTTGTATCACCCTCATCTAGTTGTTCTAATATGTTATGATGTTGATAGTGGTGTCTTTTAGTGCAGAATGCATCATTTATAAGGTTTTGCATTTCATTTTCCATTGTCTATGAAGTTGGGAGTTCATTCTGTGTATTTACATCAGTGTTCAACCTTTCTGTAACATTCTATTCTCTGTTCCAAATCCAACACAAATATTTACTATAGAATTTCTTCAATATTAAATGTTCGTAAACTTCATATCTCTTAAACCATCTTCAAAATTCACATTTTGGACATGAACATTTTATTTTCCCATCAACAGATCGATTGGAAATTGAAAAATCTAAAAACTCCTCTAAACCCTTAACATACTGAAGTGTGTTCCTCGATAATGTGATCCAGCTTTTATCCATGTATATCTCAATGCGCCTACTCAATATTAAATAATATTAAAAAACATAACTATTAATAAATAGTGAAAGAGATTCATATATACTAATTGAAAAAACTATATAAATATGTTATATATGTTTTTACTATATAAATACAGTTGGTAAATAATGAACCCACCCACTAGAAAACCAAAGCATGAAAATTAAAAAGATCCATAAAAGAATATAAAGATTCCCTAAGTTCTTATCCCAATTTTTAAATTGGAATTAATCATGTATTTGATTTCCCCTTTCCCCAATGACATTTACTAAGTGACTCATAGAGCCAATCTCTATCCAATTGTATCATGACTTCAAGGCTATTATAGATGGCCCAAAATATTGTTAGGGTAAACCATTAATATCATACATATAAATCACAACACACCTAATTAGAAACACACCTCCAAATTCTAATCTAGGTATGTGGCTTACGGATGCCTTAAGAGGCTAGCTGAGAGCTAATTCTCAAACATCCCACCTAGACAGCCCCCCCCCCACCTCCCTGGACATCCCACACCGCTCCCCCACATGGAAAGCCCAACCCCATCCCCCTTGGGCATCCCACACCCGAGAAATACCACACCCCCTCCCCCACCTGGACAGCCCACCCCCACCCACTAAATAGCCCACCCCTTCCCTCAACAACCCACACCCCCTCCCCCACACCCCTACAGCCCCCCTATACCCCTGGACAACCCGCCCCCACAATTGGACACCCCCCCACCCCACCTGGACAGCCCCCCCACCCCCAACCTGGACAACCCCCCCCCCCCCCCACACACACCCAACTTGGACAGCCCACCCTCCCTCCATAGACAGCCCTCACCATGCCTCCCCCACATGGACAGCCCATACCCACCCCCCTAGACAGCCCACACCCCCTCCCACACCTGGACAGCCCACACCCCACCCCTAGATATCCAAGTCCCCCTAAACAGCCTACACCCCCTCCCCCACCTGGACATCCCACCCCCCTTGATATCCCACCCCCTCCCTGGACAACCCACACCCCCTCCCCCACACCACTATATCCCCCTACACCCCTGGACCCCCCCCCCCCACCTGGACAACACCCACCCCCTCCACCCCACCCCACTTAGACATCCCCCAACCCCACCTAGATAGCCCATCCCCCACCTGCACAGCCCCCACCCCCAAATAGACAACACCCCCTCCCCCACCCCCACCTGAACAACCCCCCTCCCACCACCGCCACCTGGACAACCGCCCCACCCCCACCTGGAAAGCCCACCCCTTCCCTGGATAGCCAACTCCCTCTCCACCACTTGGACATCCCACCCCCTAGATATCCCACACCCCCCTCCACCACCTAGATATCCCAACCCCATTCACTTGGACAACCAACCCCTCTAGACAGCCCAGACCCCCTCCCCACCTAGACAGCTCACCCCTACCCCCATGGACATCCTACCCCCCTCCTTGGACAGCCCACACTCCCCCTCCAAGACACCACTACATCCCCCATACACCCCTGGACAGCCCACCCCCACCTGGACATCCCCCCCCCCCACCTAGACAGTCCCCACCCCCACCTAGACATCCCACCCCCAACTAGGACATCCCCCACCCCCAACAGGACAACCCCCCCACACCCACACCCAGCAGGACACCCCCCCCCCCACCACCACCCCGACCTGGACAACCTCCCCACCCCTTGGACAGCCCACCCCCCTCCTTGGACAGCCCACACCCCCCTCACCCATCAATACAGCCCACCTTGACCCCCTAGACAGCCAACACCCCTCATTGGACAGCCCACACCCCCTCCCCCACACCCCTGCAGCCCCCTTACCCCCCAAATAGACCTCTCTATCTGTGCCTAGTGTACCAATGATATAAATAATATTAGATAAGTAATCAAAAAATTTACATGATTAATGAAACAACATAATATAAATATAACCTCACCTCCAACACCCTTGCAACAAACAACACCAAAAATTCCATCAATGTCCTAAAAACATCTAAAGAGAAGGGGGAATCATTGAGGGTATTACATACATTATAGGTAGTTCATTATGATAGTTACAAATGATACTTATTAAAATAATCTGAATTCTAGGTCACTTTAATCTTCTTAGAAATCCCATTTCAAATTATTCATTAAAACTAACCATTTATGTACTTTACTGACATATTAAATGGTTGAATATCTCTTAATTATACTAATACTAAAGAATAACTTGTGATCAAAATATTTTTGGTTTTAAAAATAATTATGAAACCTAAATATATAATAGTCCAAGAGGAAAATGAAATAAAAAAACTAGTAATTTGAGGATCTATATGGATCTATCGTGACCTATGAGATAACAATGACGTCAGATGCTAATAAAAAATTCAGAATAATCCAATAAAAAAATAATGTTTTGTTTTAAAGAAATTAATGATGAAACCTATAATTATGATGAAATGGCTCATCAATCAATGAATATGAACATATACTTAAAAAAATAAATCATAAAATAGATAAAATAAGGTGGATAATGATATAGAATAACAAGTGATGTAATTATAATGAAAAAAAGGAACACATAAGGTCGTAATTCTATATGAATAACAAAAGGAACAAGGGGAAGAATAAAAAAATCAAGGAACCCATCAATGGTTAAACTTATTGTGTGAGAAAAGAAACCCTCCTATAAAGGGAATTAATGGAAAATTGTTCCTAGTATCTCAAGACTAAAATAGAGGTTTGTCATGATGTAAAATCTGACTCTTATTCATCTTCCACTAAAAATTACTCCTCTCCCTATTATTCTTTATCCAATCACCTATGAAATAATTATTTAAATGTACTTATGGAAATCATGATAAAGGTTTTTCTGAAATGAATTTAATATATAAATATTATAAAAATAATTATAATCAATCCCTCAATGATAAGAAAAAACTCCTAATAAAAAAACTGAATTATCAAAAAGAATGATCAATATAATGTGATGATTTTACAATGGAATATTGATTATATCAAAAAATATATTTTAAAATTCACCAAATTCTAAAAAAATTATATAAAAATTTTGGTTTACTATGTTTTGAAAATAATAATATTCATTGGGCTTTTCAAAAAATGAATGTTCTTTAAAAAGAAAAAATATTTATTAATTGATCTAACAAAAAATGTTTTATAATTACTATCATAAAATAGAGAATATAATTCATGAACATAATAAAAATAATGGTATCCAGTGGGTGGTGATCCACACTAAGGGGTATTGAGGTGGTGGGGTGTGCTGAGGGGAGGCGTAGGGCTTTGGGGTCGCAAGGGTGGTGGGGGAGTCTCGTAGGGGTCGGGGTGGGGGATGGAGAAGGTGGGTCACGTGGGGGTCGGGAGGGACTATCGGTATTGAAAAAAAAGTTTAGCGTCTATTTTTAATAAACCATCGCTAAATTATTTATAAAAAACATAACGGTGGTTTAGTAAACCGCCACAAAAACAATCAAAAATGACTATATATGTTGTAGTTCCAGTTCTTGTTGTTTTTCTCAACTAATATTGATTCAATCATTTTTATATTCTCATATCTTTCTGGTGTTCCATAATTATTTTTCTCAGTTCACGGTCATCCACTTTTATTTTCGAAGACATAATATCATTTGGGTTTATTACATCATTTTTTAATATCTCACTATTTTCAGATTTATCTCTTTATCTTGATTATTAAACATCTTCCTTTCCTTATTGAGTTGTGTTTTTTATTATGTTAATCTTCAAAATAGTGTTTTAGAATACACTCACATATTTTTATATCATCATCATCATCGTCATTATCAATGTTTAATGAAGAAATTCATTTTTAACATGTTCTAAGAAGTAGAAATTACAATATGATTTTTTTTAAGGAGTTTCATCTTCTTATTCCTGCTAAGAATATTTTATTATGTTAGGTCAAATTCTATTTTCAAAATTTCTCATCATATTTTTGGGTTTTAGAATCCTCAATTTTCTTCTTTGGATAATATCTTAAAAATGGCCTTAATTGTCATTATAATTAATAATATAATATATAATCTACATTTTTTCCTTACAGTTTTCCTTTTTTATCTTTTAGTAAGATGTGAAATTATTTTCTTGAAGTATTCTTCTAGTTCCTCTTCCACAGAATCACATAATTCTTCTTGAGCTCCCTTGTCTATGAGATTCTTTAGTTAAAAATGCTTTAAATTACTTTTATTCTATATCCTTATTTTTTAAAATTATTTTTTTTATCATTCCATATTTCATAAAAATATTATGATGTTTATCAAGATATAAATATTCTATATTATCAAATGCTGAATATTTAGCATCAAATCTATACGAAATGTTTATCATGTGCCTCTTAAAAATTATATAGTCTTACATATTCTAACCAAAACAGATGATATATTTAAAAATATCATTGAATCATATAATTTATTCATCAATACTTTTTTCATACATCTTAACATCTTCCAACCTTCTCCAAATTTATGTCCTAGATTTTTTACACATTACACTTCCTTCATTGATGATTCTCATTTATCTCGCTGAATGTTAACTCCTGTAAACCCCATTTTATTTGTAAAAACATTTTTTGTGACATCCATCAATATTAAATACTATGGTTTTCCATCAACTTATAAATTTTTATTATTAAAACCTACTATAGAAAACACATTAATTCGATGAAAACACATAGATTCAACATGACTAACTTGAAGAAAAAGATATATAATATTGAGAAATATATTATTATTTAAATATTGATAATTTCATAAAAAATATAGGAACACACTTATTGTTTACTAAATTTATACTCTGCATTATCAGAATATAGTTGTATCTTTCAAACGGAACATACTATGATACCAACTGAACTTTTTCGATCAATTTGAGTTCGCTAAGAGGGGGAGGCATGAATTAGTGACAAAAATTATTTTTGAATTCTTCTTATAATCTCAATATATGAATACCTATCAATGTTATCATCCAATCAAATATATCTATCTACCTCACTTTTTATATTGTAATATAAAGTGAGAGATTAGTAAATGATGTTTATAATGTTCAGTACAAATACCTACCCCTTAACAAGTTTGTTAACCTACAAACATGAATTCTTTTACTAACTTAATTTATGAATAAAAATTCATATAAAACATAATTTTTACACCTCAGTATTCATTCCTCTAGCTAACCCTGATTCTACCCCCCAAATATCAACTCTTCTATAAAATATGTTTATACCTTTATATTATCCTTCTAGTTTCAACATTCATCATAGTTTCTTATACCCCCCTAATACCAAGCCTTTATAGAAAGTGTGTTTTCACCCCAACAATAATCTCTTTTTTTACTATTTGACTATAAAAAGCCTTCTCTACATCCATATTTAAATTGGGTCACTATCTCTTATGTATAATCTTCAATATCATCAACAAGTCTCTTAGTTGTTCTTTTCTTGGAAACATCCTCATGATCTTAAGATGAACTAGATATAATCAATCTCATATTTTATAGAACATGTTCAAAAAACATCCTTTTTAAAATGTGAAAAATCAGCCTCTGCTGGGTATACCCTTTTTCTAATGGGTCACCATCTGATTCTTCCTAACTCATAGTGCATTAGTTTGGAATGATTTGTATGATGAACTTTCATCCATTGTTCTCAGTATAATACATATATATTTAATTAAGTATGATTACTTTGACGATACTTCTTCAACTGTGCAGGAACTATAATCATCAACTAACACTATAATTCTTCTTCATCTGATGATTCTAGATTTTATAAAACTTCTGCACATTCTAATAATGAAAACATGGTTTGATGGAATAGTTATTAAATTATGTAGAAGGCTTGGTTAGATTATCATGTTAAAAAACATTTATTGCATATTCTATTTTATATTTATAAACTTTTTCAGTACATACTATACATAATATCCTTTATATAGGTGTTTACATGAGGAAAAGTGTATAAACTCAGTTAATTTTCCAAGAAAAAGTAAAATTTATATTATGAAAATTTCCCCTCATTTTAATTTCACTAGGTTCTTCCAAAATATTCTTGAACATTCACTAAAATACCTTTTGTTTCATGAATATTACCCCTTTTTTAAACTTTCTTAAACATGGAGTTAAGAAAATTCAACAAACATCCATATCGTCAAAAATATAGAAAATGTTAAATGACCAATCTGTAAAAATTATAGTTTAGGAATTTACATGGTCGATGTAAATATACTTAGAACCCATCTATCGTATGTAATACCCCCTTCAATCTATTTCAAATGGATTAAAAATATTTCTTCTTCCAATAGACCTTTATTTAGTTTCCCTTTATTATGAATTTTTTTTTAATTTCTCAATATATATCTATCTAATGATATCTCTAAGTGTATGTCCATCAAAACATTAATGGTTATCTATTTTGGTCATTAGGTAGCCTTCACTAAGTTCTCTATCTAATGAGACTTCATACATACCTCTTTTGGGTGAGACATAATTTCATATCAAACATTGTACACCATTCAGTTCTTGGAGAACCTTTATAGTTGTCCATCTATTGTCATTGTAAAATATTCATTTATTGTATATTTTTATTATATGATCGATTGATCTTCAACAATTTAATATTTATAGACGTCTCCATATAGTGTCATAAACTAGTTATCTTCATATAAGATCATCTACAATTGATCCTCCATCTGCTATGTTTCATATCTTCAACTAATGGACTACACTTGTTTCTTAAATCTGATCATTCTACATTGGATGACCAAAACATCATTTATAAATCATTATATAGACGCATTTTTGAATTTCTATCATAGACTAAGAAATCCTCTATCTGATAAAACTAAACCTTTCTATCTAATAACATTATTTTAAAAATATAACATCGAATTCTAAGTCATTATCAAATGGGTCTCAATCTGGGAACATTATCCACATTAAGTATAGTGATATTTTGTTGCATCACTTCTTTATTTCATTTAATTTATAGTAATGTTTAAAAATAAAGCTTAGTTCTTACATATTTTTATTATATTAGGAACATTGAAAATCACAATGATATCATCTAACAGGTTAATGAATCATTTTATACATTCAAAAAGAAAACATTCATAAACTTCACAAGGAATTTTTCGGACATACTTTCTCTTAATCATCTCTATTTTTATTAAGAAAATTTATATATAAACAAATGTTTATATATTTAATACAAATAAAACTATAATAACTTTGGAATTCAAAAGGCATTGGAAAATGTTATGTGGCCCATTCTTATTCAATGGGTTAACTAATCATTCATATATAATTTTAATATTTTATAACACATATGTATGGTCTATAATTATTTGATGGGTGGACCGAGTATTATATATCTATCAAACACATTAGGTAATTTTTTTATCTTACGGTATTATTATTGGACAAAAGTATTGAAACTCTATTCATAATGATAGATGGATTGTGTTTCATGTCCTATTAGGTTATGGAAAAAATGTAGTGATATATTATCCACTATATTATGATGGTCTTAGTTTTTAAACTTTTCACATGTTATTAATTATATTCTTATACTTGTTCCACATTCTTATAATATTTTTCTACAGATTATGTTTATTATCACATGTTTATATGCCATTATATATGCTTTATAGATTCATATTGATCATCTCTTGATCATATTTCCACAATCTATAATCAATGTTCTATTATCATGTTTTATGATGAACTCGTATAATCATATTATCCTTTTAGTCTATAATTTATAATGTATTTTAGTTTTCTTATATAGTTACAATAAAATCCTTTTATGACTGGTGGATATGATTTTTCATGTTCTGATATTTTGATATTACTCCTTATGTTTCCCATTTCAATATGAAATTATTTAATGGAATATGTCTGGGAGGATATCCCGTGTGTATATGTTTTGTGGGAGATGTTCGATATTTTTATGTCATATTATTTTTATGTCAATAATATCAAATAATTGCATACCATGGGGTTATAAGAGTGCATTTATTTGTGCAATATGAAGTTAAAATTATGTTAAATGATATAAAATATTTGTGTTTCATGTTTCGAGTCACTTATATTAGTAGTTGAGATGGGTATTGTATTTTGGGAATCAGTTTAAGAAGTATTACAGAAATAAAATATAAATTACACTATTTATACAAAAAATATCAAATATTTATATTAAGGATTAATATTGTAGGTTTGATTGTTCATATTTTTACTAGTAATGTTTTCATAAGAATATATATTTCAGTACTAAAGTTGAATATTTTTATTTTAGAAAAGTTTTAAACTATAAGGTACCATGGGAAAAATGTATTAGGAAATTTGGTGATTTCATGAAAAAAAAATAAACGAATGGTATATGAGATGGATTGAAAACCGTTATGGTTATGTTATCAAAGGATGTGAGTAATAGAAAATACTATGTCATTCTCCTAACTACACCAAAGAAGAAGAACATAAATATTTAATCGTTTATGTGAAAAAAACCCTTTAGAAGTTGGTGGAGAAAAATTATTGTTTTTTTGTTTATCATATTAATGGTGGAGCATAAAATGATGTACTTTCATAAAAAACACCTGGAAAAACATTACTCTATTGAATGATTATATTTTAAAAAAAAATTATTTTAAATTAATAATTTCCTTAAACTTCTTGCTTCAAGATGAAGTGGGAAATGAACTACTAAAGTGAAAAAAGAGGATGAATAATATATTTAATATGAGGATAACATCCCAATAATATAAACTTATTATTCTTATTTTTCATTTATGTTTATAGAAAAATATATCATTTCATTATTTTCTTAAAACTATGTCTCAAAAATGTATTAACTATAAGGTACTTTTTCAATTACAAGGCAATTGTTTGGTCTGCTTGTAGTGGGAAAAAGAAACATGTGTCTTATTATTATTCTCATAGATTTGGAGATAAAAAAATTAAAATTTTGTTTAATAGAAACTCAACTGGTAAACCTCAATAAGTAATTAATAATTATGTGCATATATACGAGTAGTGATTTAAGAAGCATCAGAGTAATTACATCAAAGGATCATGAAGGTATTTTATATGTGATAAATTAGACCATCATTTATATAATTATAAAAGAAATTTTAATATTCTAATTAACCTAATGAAAGAGAAAAAGGTCCCAACTAATGTTCTACCCAAACATCAATTATAAAAATATAATGGGTTTTGTCATTAAGAAAATAAATTCACCTTTACTTAGGTCAATGAAGAAACTTTTATTCATCAACCAATAAAATCAAGGAATCAATAGAGGTAATGTATACCATTGAAGTGGATCATAATAGAAATGTTGTTAAAAGTATACATTTTTTTCAACTAAAGAACTGTAAATATCATATTTATTTATATTTCTTCACATTCCCACATGTACTATTTTTTATGATGATTAATTCCCCACCTTAAATAATGGATATTAAATTATCAATGATAACTCATAGTTTTGAGATGACTGAAACCAATGTATATAAATATTCTCCAATTTATTTTTGTGGGAAGTTAAATTCTATAAAAATTATTATTCTTCCAGTGATATGAACTCCCATTGGAAAATAATTATGTAATACAGGTCCTCATAACCAATAAAAAAGGATTTTTTTTCTCAAATTGTTGAGGAGGAACTCAAATTAGAAGATAAACCAATTGTACCTGAATATATTTGTGTATTTCTAGATGGGTTTTATTGCCTTACCTAGGATCATGTGGTATCATTTTCAATGGAAATGGTACCTAGTTCTAGATCTATATCAAATATTTGATAAAAAATGTGTAAAGACCTTAATAGGACTAGGTATGTATTATTATTTAAATATAATATATAAGTCTTTTAAAGGTGAGTTATAGGCTCATAAAGAGTTATGGAGGTAATTAAAGAGATTATGTAGGTTAAGAAGAAGACATGGAAGGACCCCTTGGGTATGAGGGACATTGGGTACCTAGTATCATAGGATTGAATTCTTGGTGGTTCTATTTCGAACCATTGGGTACGTAGTGATTTCTAGTGGGTATCTAGTATATTTAGGTTAAAATACCTTAGTAAAGTTTTATTTTGTCATTTTCATCCATGAAAATTAATATAAATATGAGGGATATATTTTTTCCTTTATTTGGACATTATTGATTCCATTCTCAAGTTAAGAATCTCTTTATTTCCACTCAAAAATAAACCATCATCCACCTTCGATTCAAGGGGTTACATCAATTGTGGAAATATGGTCTAAAAAATCAATAACCTTATCCATACCAATTCCTCATTTTTTCCTTTATAGTAGTGAATCATTTTTACCTTTCCCAAATTATATATTTTTTCAGACTATCTAATAATTTTTATCTTCTCCCTATCTAGTGGTTATCGGAGGTTGTATTTAGTAATCTTAATGTATTTTATTTATTCTCTTCCATAATTTCATGTTTCTTATTACGACCAAACAAACACGAAATTCTATTTTCTATTTAGGGTAGTGAAAAGACTCTAGTATTTGTTTGATCTACTTGCATATACCCCACATATATTATTTTGAAAATAAATAGGTAGGGATACCACTTCTACCTCTCATACAAATGAAGTATTATCCTCACAATATTGTGGGTCTAAGAGAACCCAATGAAAGACCACATTTTAAACAAAAAAATGGGTATTTATTATGACATTTTGGAATAATTGTTATTATTATACCTTTCTTGGTTATTACATAGATGCCTTGGTTCCTTGTTTTACATTGAGCATATATTTTTCATTTTCTTCTTTATTTGGAATGATCATTGTATAAATTAAGATTTAGTATTCTAGTAAGTAATTAATTAATAATAAAGTATGTGTTATTTTTAATTAATGAAAGTGGACTATTTCATGATATCACTAGTCATACATTATTAAAATTTATGTCTACATATTTATTTCTTTATTAGTCATATTATATTTGTCATTTATGCATATTTTTTGTTGTAAAAGATTAAGAATGTACCCTCAATGGAATACAAGTAAGGAACATAGGAAAGGTGTACCATATTACTGGTTATACATGGGATGGGATCATGAAACCCTAAAATGTTATTCCTAATGCACTATTTACTAGGAATGGTTGTGATATTTCCCAAATAAGATCAACCTCCCCATTATAATCATGGGATGGGATGGTAGGACCCAAACTTCTTTTTACAAATATAAAAATATGTTTTGGTTCATACGAGTACATGGGTAAGACAATATATTGATTTATAAAACCAATGTTGGTCACATGGAAGGGAATAATGGGTTCCCTAACTAGTAAATCTTTGATAATGAGAACACATCATGAAGAGTCTAATAATATTTGGATCCTCCTATCATATGAAGTTATTATACATATGCAAAAGAATATATATTATGATTAGTGATATATTAAAAACATATTATTTACATATTCTTAGAGATTTATATTGTTTTGAGTATAAACTCTAGTTTATGATTGGTTTTTAGAAGTGGTCTAGTGACCACCTACTGAGTTTTCATGCTAACACACTACATAGCCCCTCATGGGATGTGAGTGTATCTATTTATTCAGGAACATGGTAATGTAAGGAAACATACTTATTATCTATAGGTGAAAATAATTAGAACAAAGCAAGGTTATTCATTTTTTGAGAAATTTATATTTATCCGTAATTGGTTTATAGAGGCTCTCCTTGAGGCGTTGTTTGAGATAATAGTCATATGGGGAACCACTTAGCAATATTTAAGATTTTTTTAGAAAAAACGTTATATAAAAAGTTTTTTTTTATTTTATTTCATCAATTATATGTTTTTGAATACTTCCATATCTTGGATGTGATTTACTTCTAATTTATATGTCATTCTATTTACTCTATATTTCTATGCACTTTTATATTCCTCTATCAATGTTCAGGTGTGTACTTTTTCTACTTGGGACTAAATCTAGGTCATGAAACAAATGGGAACAAAAATTAATTTGTTATAATAATATTTAATATGGCGAAAATAACCCCCCACACGGGTCTTGGTTTACCCTTGACATTTATTCTAGACTATATAAATTAGGATATTCACCTTAACTATTGTGATGACATGGAATGGTTGTTACTAATGTACTCATGCCATATATGTTACATTGTCATATCATAACAAGGTTAGGGATCTTGGTTGCGGTACATTATAGTATCTAGGGACAGGTTAATTGGGACTCAGTATGTAACCCTTAATAATCTTGTCCTATATAATTGTAGCTGAATCTGTAGTTCACAATTGTAGTATAATGAACTTTCACATTCATTTTTCTTATCTGTTGAGTCTTCTTAGGGTTATGAGTCTTATGAATCGTGATTGATGTTACTATATAGGAACTAGTAAGATGATGTTCCATTTTATATGCCTATATATTTTTGATATGATATAGGTAGGATTAATTGATGTTTTGTATTAACTAATAAAATAATGATAAATTAATAGTGTTTTAAAATATATTTATTGTTAATGAGTATTCAATACGATCCTATGGATGAATCCATACCTAGAAATTTATATTACTTCCCTATAAAATATATCTTCTTGTTTCATTATAGATAGTTTCAAATAATTTTATGCATGACTTTAAATATATCCTTTTTCAAATTTTATATATTCCTATAGTTTGTTCAGAGCATACCTATTGTCTCTTAAAATTTTGTTTGATAAGTATTATTGATTACCACAAAAATATGTATAATTTATATATTTAATTCTATCTTGATTATGTTGATGCTTATTATTATGAAACAAATGTGATGATAAAGGCATTGTTGGCCTTATCTGGTGTTAAAAAAATTTAAAATGAAAATGAATTTTTTTTATAGATAAGGAATTGAACAGATAATCCAAAAATATACTAGGGATTTTATTTTTATTTGGTTTAAACCATGGGAAATTACCTAAAGGGAAGGTAAGTGATTCAATTTTATACTATATTATATAATATTCAACATAGATGACCAACGTATTTTGATCAAGAAATGTTGGTAGAGAATGACACATTGACAAGACCCTCCCTTAATTTTTAGGATTTCATGAATCTTGCAATAATGTTAAATAATATTGGATGGGGATTAACTCAATGAGAACCAGCATCTATTGAAGTTACAATAACCAATTAGGTTTGTATTATCCCACAAGAAGCTGAGGAATTGATTAAATGAATCAAATACCTATACTAGAATATTGAACTTCCCCTATAACGCCATGGGTATGTATCAATGTTCATGATTGAAAGGACCTCTTTGGGATGGTTACATATTATTATAGATAAATAGTGAGATTGGAGGATATATAATTAGGTTAATTAAAGTGGGGTATAATTTTGTTGAATGTATTCATGTTAATTTCTTATTTTATTATGTGGTTATAATAAAGGTGATTCAATTTCTTCTCATCCTAAGAGGCCACATGTTGAGTTCCATCAGTGTGGATTCCCAAGGGTTACTAAACCTCATCGTCTCTTAAAATCAATTTATTGATATCATTTTTTATCTCATGAATCTCTATAGGTTATGATATGTATCTCTATATGAAACTATAATCTAATCACATGGTTGTTTTTGTCATATATGTTAGTCTAAGATGGTTGGTAAAACCATTGCAGGTGCTAGAGAGGGGTCCAATCTTGATGAAGTCATTATTATGATTTTATTTTTTACATATATTTTACATAATTATAAACTAACATCTCAGGTTATGTTTAAACGCTTAAATTTTTTTCCTTATATAGAAGTGGTGAGGTTGGTTGTTCTAGTAGTGATCTGACATAAATTATTTATGTCACCCTCATAATAGAATAGAATGAATTAATAATAATTTTTTATATATTTATAGTACTTAAATTAGTCATTTCATAGATTATATGGTCCCATGTCTTAAATTATTTGATATCATCTTGTAAATATACTAGTTAAAAATTTTATCCACCTATACTGACTGTTAAATCATGGGAGCCTTTTTTAATCTTACATGGGTATGTGGTATGATAATTTTGGGGAAGAGAGCCCTAAGAAGGTCAATACAGACATGATTTAGGATAGCTAAGAGAAATCGCTATAGAGATGGCATGTGTGGTTCATTGAGTAGTTAATTATATGGAACGATGAGTTTTTACTTCAATATTATATTTATATCCTAACTTGTTTCATAGAGATTTTGTAGGAATTCCTCCTAACTAGGTAATGAAGTTTACCATTTACTTACTTCCAATAGGAGAACCGGTATATATCCCTCCCTTCTATATTGATTTTTCCAAATTGTCTGATTTAATGGCCTATCTAGAAATCTTGAATATGAAGGATTCATTAGACCGACAACTTCCCCTGAGTGTTATTTTTTTCTTTTCAATGACTGTTAATGTGATTGTATTCTTGTATTCATATTATTATAAATTGTATAGTGTCTCAATTAAAAAACCTTAAAACATTCCTTGAACTAATATAATATTTGATCTATTTAAAGTAAAAAATTTGATTTTCAAATATTTTACATTGTTTGGGTTACCACCCGCATTGAGTTAGGTTATATGATAATCTTATATTGAATTCATCAATGTGGGTAAAGGAATTTCAGATATTCTTTAATTACTTTTGACATTATAGATTCTTATATAGTTTTTATTGATTGATAAAAAATATTTTTCATTTGTTTCTTGATACCTTCATTGTGGTTTTTTGGATGATTTTATTTTTTATTCAAATTCTTGTGGTGAGAATCGTCGGTAACATCATTTTGTTCATGATTCCATAGAGTAACATCATCCTGATAAAAAATTTCCTATGATTTCCTTATGGATTTTGGAGTATTATATTCTCAGTAAATTTATATCTTGGGATGGTATTTCCTTAAATATTAAGAAAGATAATTCAATTTTCAAATGAAATATCTCAATGAACGTCTTCATGGTTTGGATTTTTCTGGGGATCAATGGGTATTATCCTTACTCTATTCCCGAGTATTCTAAGAAAATGACTCTTGTGATGGGTTTAATGAAAAAAATGAGTATATCTTGTCAACACAACATGAGTTAACAATTTATGATTTAATATATATATATATATATATATTGACCACAACTCTTATACTCATACTCTTTTAGATAGTGGTGGGAATTAAGGTATATTGCGGTGCTTCTTCAGCTATTATTAGATGCATCCTGGTTAAAAAATTATTATGTGGTAGATTATGGTTCTATATAGCAGTGGCATCATGAATGAGACTACCCTACACATGATCTATAGTTAGAAACTATTATTCTTATCTTGAATTTATAGAGGCACTAACTACATAGTGAATTCTTTATGGTGATCAAATATTGCAAATTTTTTAAGAAAAAATATAATATGTGATATTAATCTCAAGTGGCACCATTGAGTAGCATATCATCAATCATGTTACATAGATATACAGTACACTCATGAAAAAGGAAATGTTGTTGTTGATTTTCTTGAACATGATATTTACCCTTAAAAGTGGATGAATGTAATTAATTAGTGGTTAATAATGTATTTTGTGGATAAACGTCACTTTTATAAGGATCCAACCTAGGAAATCCATCCAACAGACTCTTGAGATGGATCACCACAAACCCAAGTAGATTCTTAAATCCCCACGAGAGGAAAAATCATTAAGGGTATCAAGAATAACCATTAGGGGTGGTTTCCCCATCATGGATTAAAAAATAAATATCCAAATAATTAATAATAATGTAAGAAACCAGGATACAATCCAATGGACATCTCACATAAAGAGAAAATTTAACATAACATTACAAAACTACAATGGATGATAAATAAAAGGAAAACTAAATACTAGAGAGTATGATACCCAAACTAGAGAGAAAATTATACAAAACTGAAAGAATAATTTCCATATCCATGTGACTCAAACGTTTCCCCTATGATCATAGTAATTGTATACATACCATGTAAAATGGTATAAAAACTAACCTGAAAGTAAAGTCCAGAAGATACCTACAAAAAACATGTAGACTACATACCCTTCATCATGTGTATGTAGGGTGTGATCCAAAGAGAGTAGGATACCACCAAGACTCCATTTCCATCCTTTTATAAAAGAAACCAAGATCAGTAGTTTTTATATAATAGAAAAATAATATTTCTTTTTCCTTTACATAATATAGGAATAATAAAGGAATAGAATATTTCCCTTCTCAAAGCACGACATTCATTAAAAAATGTATGAAAAGGAATTATAAAAAACTGTGAAATTTAAAAGTTCCAACCAATTATCTTTAAAACCTCATACTTTTAGAAAACCCACACATGGTTTAAAACATTTCACAAAACAATAACAATTAGGAATTACACTACAAAAAATGTCCCCCTTCTTCCTTTAAAATATTTTATACACACATAATAAATGAAAATATGGAAACAACAAGAACTATAAATAAACACAACTTAAAAGGTTACAATTAATGCCAACCAGGGGATGTAATACAATTAGAAAACATTATTACTATTCAAAATATGATCACAACATCAAACAAGTTAATCCATGAAATAAACATCAAATATTCCAATATATATAAAAAACATAACCTATGATACGTAGCATGAGGAAACACATTAGGGGCCAATAGGGATCTCCAAGACACATACATGTGGACCTATAGCTAGTATGTTAATGATCACACATCTGTCAACTAAATCACTCTTACCCATGTTTCATAATTGAACAATCCCACTAGACATTTTCTATGTACAACTAGGTGGGACTAGGAAGTGAAACACCTAAATAGACAAACATCATCCCTCTACTTACCACGTAGTAATCTCGATCGCCCCATGTAATAATAATGTTGGTGGTCTAGGAGAAAACTATATCATCAAATGAAAATAAAAAATCCCATATAAATAACCCCAAAAAAATTTCCATACCTCCCCTTTCACCACCCGTAATAATATCCTCATTCAATGAGCACACCATAAATTTCACAACAAAGAATTTTTTAGATGGATAACACAACACCATCAACTACATAATGCTAATCAACAATGGCACAATAAACATCACATCATAAGTAACAACCTACAATTTACTTATATCACATACATTTTTAAATCCATTTTTTTAAAAATTTATAACTCAAACATAGTTTAATAAGAAAGTATACTGAACAACCAAAAAAAGTAACGGTAAACTCCATTTTATCTTTATAAATATCAACAACCATTTCAAAAATAAACTATTTAGACACCAAAGGTATCCCACTTTGAAAACCCTATATTGGCAGGATCCCACAAAATAAGTAAATTTCACTAAAAACCCATCTTTTTCATTTTATTAGACATGAATAATTCATAAAACACTATTTCATAACTAAGCTCCATTAAACATTGAAAATCACCTACCATTTCGAAAACAAAAGACACCTAAGCATGAAAAACATTAGAAAAATAAAAAATTGATATAATTAACATCATTTCCTAAATCTAAAACACCTTTAATACATAAATAATTACTATAAATATTATATAAAAGGCATTGAATTAGAAACACATACATTAAGTGGTGGAAACATGTTTCCATCAACAAAATCCATCGAAAAAGGACCCAAATGAGGTCTCAAAACCTCTAGGAAGAAATCCCCTTATTCTTGAATAACAATAGCCCTGTAAACCATCAATTCTCATCCACTATGTATGGTCGAGAATAGAAAAAGAGAGAATACTAGAGAAAAAAGAGAGGTAAGGCCAATCCTTTTTAATCAGGTGAAGAATCCCAAATAAATAACTATAAAATCACCATTGAGGAGATTTGGAGATAGATAAAATTCTTTATATGGCATCCACGTCATGGTGTTAGGTTATCAGATGCTAGTGGGAGAAACTATAATTAAAAATAATGTTAAAGAAAATAAATACACCATCTCAAGTGGGTCACATGGTTTACCAATATAGTTAAACAATTTTTTTTGTGATTATAAATATCCCCAATATCATGAGTTATATAGGATTCGCAATTATGATTCATGGCTAAAAATACTATGCCCCATAACCATTAAATCATGAATAGTCCAAAAATTTAATGCTTTTAGCCTAGATTAAATCTAAATGAAAGTTCTAAACTAACTATCAAATATCCAAACATAAAAGTGACCCTTGGGATGTGACAAGCTCCCCACCGTGACACTTTCCACCCCCACCCCACTGAATGTGATATGTAATTAAAGAAACGAGTCGTAACCAACCCACCATGAAGATAGGTGAGTTGGGTAATGAATCACTAGATTTTTCCTTAGAAAGAATCTCAATAAAAACAACAATACCTCAAAACTATGCCACTCAATACAGAAGGATACTAAATCTATCAAAACAAAACTCCACCGCCCTCACATGTAAAATAACCAAGAGTATAAAAAATACTGGGAACATTTCTAACCCCTAATTAGAAATCTCCAAAATTGTTTTGTAATAGATAATACCAAAAATATAATCCTACACTATTGGGAAACATCATTAATATGATTCAAATGAATAATAGAGATTAAAACATAACTTTCTCAAATTATAACTAACCTCAAAATGTTCAACACACGAAAGTTTGAGCTAGATAAAATCTTAATTATCACCTCTATATAACATTATGTAATGAAAAAACAAGAGATTAAATGGGCTAGTGACATAATTTCTAAACTCTAGTTGTAAACTATGATCTCAATATGGAAGACCATCCCATAGAGAAACCCACAAAACTAGCAGCATCTAGCGTTCAATGTCTCATAGTCAACATTCATCTGAATTAACCACGTATGAATCCAAAATACTATTATTCTCACATCATTAGGATAATGAGCATAAAACAAATTATCACACTAGAAAAAACCTAGATATTTAAAAAAATACGATTGAACAATGAGGCAAGCACTGAAGCTCAATACCCCTTGTATCACACATGCCAAAAGGTATGAAAACCAACCTGATGAATTCAAAATCCAAAACAAACACAATAATTTCAAGAAACACAACCACATGGTTCAAATAAACAACCACATAAAAATAACCTTTTCGAGCCTCATCCCCTTTTAGAAAAAAAGTAGGTAAATTCTCCAAAATATAACACATAAATAACATGAATTCATTTTACACATTTTCAAAAAAAATCAAAAAAAATCAAAGGAAATGCATTTATTTTCCAAAAACCATTTGAAAATACCTCCCACAACCAATTAGGAAGGGAGTTAAGACCACACAACACAATTCAATTTATAAAAACACAAAAATTACCACTTCAAAATGGTTAAAATCTTACTTAGATCTATACATTCATAACCAAACTATTTAATTCAAGTTTGGATGTAATCTTCCAAATGAGTTTTCAAAAACCCAATTAACAACAATTTAAAAAACCATATCATTTTCCATTAAACCCTTTAATGGTATTAAAAAATTAAACTAATTCTAAAATTATTTTTCCTATAATTTCAAAATAACATGGAATATTAAATCACTGCTTGGATTACTAAGTAAAAACATTTATATGATGAAAACCATACATCCAAAATCATTTCATGGGATAAATGAGTTCAAAACCCCATTAATGTGACACTTATAATTTTAAATCCACCTAAAAAAATTATAACTACTTGTCATTCAAAGTCTCACCTGAAATTCCCAGTGAAAACCATATTTCAAGAAGAATAAATAAATTCACCTTAAATATTTTAAAAAAAACAAAACAACCTACAAGAAGGGGTTATAAAATTATTCTAGGTAAATCTAAAACAACCAAGAACACATGTAACAACTTCAATAATAGGTGTGGTTTACACCCTAGGAACAAAACCACCCAAAAAGAAAACCTAGAAAGAACACTCTTTATTCTTCCATAAATTTTATAGGTATCACATATATAATATCATAAGAAATGTTCACAACCACCCATGAAACGCAAACAAAAAAATATCCCCCATAACTAATAAACCCAAGAAAAACCAATTCAGAACATCTAATGAATATAAATTGTAAACCTCATTGAAAATCTACTTTTAAATAACAACCCATCACCAAGACCCACTAGTCTGAAAATAAATTTAAACTAACAGTCAACCACATTCAATTGAAAAAAAAAATCAAATAGATTTTAATAAAAATGAAATCTCACACACCTTTCCTGATCAATATCTAATCTCTCTAAAATAAACCATCTCAATAAAACACTTTCATAAATAAAATCATTTAAACACTCTCAATATGAATTAATGTTCTTCCCAAAATTTAAATTTTTGAACCAAAATTATATTAAAATATAAACTTTTTACTAAGGTTGATTAAAAAAATCACATAGTTTTCAAACTACTATAAAATTATTTTTAAAAAATGAAATATCATTCCAATTTCAAAAAACAATTTTTCAATAAGAAAGATAATGTCCCTAAGGGAATGAACCAATCAAACCAACACCCATATCTTATAAAACCACAATAAACAACATAATATATCAAACACATCAAAATTATATCTCCCATATAGGATACCAGGCTAATGGAAAACACCATTAGAGTCAACATTGGATGAAATTGAGGAAAAATAATAATTTTGAAAAGGAAAATTCACTATGCAGATTTTTTTTCATAGGGGCTAGTAAAAAATGTACCATCCATGAAATATTCACTTTCTTTGTAGAAAACCCATGTCTCATGGGAACCACATGATTAACCATACCATGGGTGTTAAATATAAAACACATAATCATTCATCATTTTTAACACTGAAACTCAAACAAACCACTAATATAATGGATATACTCAATGAGGAAAAAAAACTCCTCTTAACGCATTAAAAAAACATAAAAACATCAAAATATTGTCTCAAGATCAAGACTCAAACCCACTACTCCCAAAGAAATTGATGTTTAAATGCATCAAAGATCTTCCAAAACCATTTTTTATAGACTCCAATCAATCCCAATTAACAATCCCAGTCTCTAGAATACCCAAACACACCCAAAATAGAAATGATGATTTATCTAAAACATAGGAACCATTTCAAGATACCTATATTATTTGATACCATTCATTAATGATCAATCTTGGGATGCCTATCTAGTGGGAACCTGATACAACCACTACATACATGAAGAATATCCTTGACCCCCAGGCAGACAAAAATATTCAAGGGTTTCAAACATAGTTATTGAGAATGGATTCTAACACATGGAATAAAATATAATCATTTAAAAATTACACAATTATAAAAGAAACAAGGATACATACTAAAGGAAAAATCATATAAACAAACGTTTAATACATGAATACAAAATAGTAATGGAATCTAAGAGAAATAGAAAATAAAAACCATGGTGGAAGATACAAAATCATGAGCTCACTGGTTCAATGAAACCAATTGTTTGATTATAATTAAAAAGTGACAAAAAAGTCACTACTATGATACCAATGACCATTTTCTTCCTAGGGAAGAAGGCTTCCATAACCAACCTGAATGAAAATACCTGAAAAAACAGGGTAAACATGAATACAATATACCATCCAATGTGATTATGTTGTTTGTGAGCTGATTCCATTAGGATACCACCATGGGAAAAATTCATTCCTTTTATAAAAGAAATCGATATATCTAATTTAGAAATAATAGAAAAAAATAGGGTTATCATTATTTTATATAATATATGAAAAAACAAGTGATAGATAATGAACTTTTTTGAAAGAACCAGTTTTATTTAACAAAAAATGACAAGGTTTTACAAAAAATTATACCATTTCAAATTTCCAACCGATTCTCCTTAAAAAGACCCCACTTTTTATAATAATCTCATACATAGTATAAAAAATTTCAAATGTATTTCCAATAAACTGTATCACTAGAAAACCATTTTGTCCTTTTCCCATGAAAATCCTTTACATGCCCATAAATTTATACAAGGAAATAATGGAAACTATATAAAAAGACAACTAAAAATGTTATAAGTAATTCCAACAGAATGATAGAAAGAAAACAAGGAAACATCAATACAAGACACAAAATCCTCACAACATCAAACAATTCCATTAAAAAATTGAAACTCAAACATGAAAAGTTATGTCAAAAAATGCTTAAAAATTATATATTTCACGATGAAACACCTTTGGAAAAACAAGATAGTTCGGGACACCAGCATGTGCACAAATAGCTAGAACTTTATCGGTCATGCATCCATCAACTGCATCAATATTACCCCAGTCTCATCAGTGGTAAGTCCCACTATCCAAGCGTTATATACAAATAATGTGGACTAGAATGTGTATAACTCGACTTACCAAGAATTTTCCCCTTACATACCACTTAGTATTATCAATCTCCCCATGCAATATTAACTAAGGTGGGCCATGAAAATACAATTTCATCACATTAAAATAAGAAATACCCTTGTTCCAACACCTAAATCATTCCCACACCACCTCTCACACTACCCTTAATAAGAACCACAATCCATGAGAATAAAATGATTCACAAAACAAATCATCCATATCATGGAGAATACATCATAATCAAAAATACAAAGAGGGTCAAAAAGGGAACAATAAATACCACATCATAAGTACAAACCATGCCTTCACTTATATCATGTTCATATTTTAATCACATTTTAAATCAATTTAATACTCAGAAACAATTCCAAAATACAGCATAAAACACTTCAAATAAAAATTAAATAAGTCGATGTAAACTATATTTTTACATTATAAAGCTAAAAAATATTTTAATGTATGGAAAAAAATTAATAAAAAATTTGATCCCACATTGAAAATCACATTTTTCCATAATACCAATGAAAAAGTGGATTTCACAAGGATAACCCTCTATGGAATTTTATCACACATGAATAATTCCCAAAATACCATTTCAAAACCATACTCCCTTACACGAAGAAAATCACCCTCTTTTCACAAATTAAATCCATCCAATGTAAGAATAACCTTTGACTAATATAAAATATCTATTGTATACATCATTAAATTAAATATAAAACTCATTTAATGCATCATGAATTCATGAAACTCTTATATAAAATTCAACGAATTGGAAACACATACCTAAAGTGGTAGAACAACATCGTATTTGATGAAATCAATTATAAAATAACTAAAAGGAGGGATCACAACCCCTAGGAAGAGAAACCAAAATTTTTGATAACCCATTGTCATGTGAATCTTCCATGCATGGACAATAGGGTTAAATTAGAAGGGGAAAAGTGATAAAATAAAATATGTAGGATATGGAAGACCTAACCATTTGAACTAGTTTAAGAGTCCTTAATAAGACACTGTGAAATAATATTAGAGGATATTTGGAGAGGTAAAGAATCCCAGGGAAGGTGTATAAGTCATGAGGATTGAATGGGGGAATCAAATAGGGAAACCCCACTAAAAATAAATATAATATACATAAGAATCCCTTACAAAGTGGGTCATACAATTTACCTATATGGTTAAACACATTTTCCAGTAACCATGTAGCTCCACACTATTTAGAGTTACACAAGATACACACATATGCTTCACAGCTAAAATAACCTTGCATCTTAACTGCATGACCTGTAAAAGGTCCCCAATAGTTCAACATTTTATCCCAAAACACCATTAACTGGTGGAAATATACAACACATAAAATACCCCTTTGTAAAAGAAAAACTTATGGTGTTATGAATTGGATGTGGATAATGATCATATGGTGGTTCAATTATGTTTTTAAAAACTCATGTTTTAATGTCACAGTCATGTTCCCTCAAACAACTAGTCGAACTGTCTAATTACATGACCACACACATGCCTACCCCAATGTTACTGGCATCCGACTAGCAGTGAGGCTCTAATGTAAAATGTGATTTGAAAACACCCTCTTTATCAAAGTAATACAACAGTCAAAATAATATAAAATATAGAGAAATATTATCATTCAGTAACAAAATAATCACATATTATAACCCAAACCTGGGTAAATTCCCACAAACAATATAATAGACATGTCATGTCATAATAGTTTCATGTGTAAAATGAACCCCCAAAAAAATCATAGTAAAATTCACTAAAATATGTCATGATATCAAGTCATGTGCCCATATACTTGGTTCATCCCATGTCCCAAGTCTTTCACCTAACACAGTGTCTTTTCTCTTGTCCAGACCTAAATCCATGAAATTCTTCCAGGTACCAATTGAAACACAAGCTGGGTGTGAGTAAAACTTAGCAGGCCACAAAAAATAGTATATGATGATATATACAATATACAAGAAAATGTACATAGAGGTACTGGTAATAATAGACATTGAATAAATAAAACATGTTTTATAATTAATTAGTTATCAATTAATCACTTTAGATTCAGGTTCAACCATGTCACCCTCAAAACCAAACATGCTTCGCCCCATGATTGTGGACTGAAGTATAAAAAATAGGGTAAACATTTATTTGTAAAGGTTTTTTTCTATAATTATTTCAATTCTAGGAACCAAGGAAAATCGACCCAATTAACTACATTAAGTCAAATGTTATTTGTTTCTGAAATGTCATGTCAACACCAGATCCATGAACAAGGAATGTTATGTAAAAAATTACAATAATGATTATTGAGTTCCATTTTATGAAATCCTAAATCAAGGATATAAAACATCATTCCCATCATCTTTACCCATGGGTGTGGAGCTTCATGTTCACCATTTCAATACAGGATATGTAGAGCACCCTATCCATTATTTTCTAACAATTCCACAATGATCCTCTACTCTGGGTTCAATAAACATAACCTTTTATCTTAATAAAATCAAAATAGTATACATCTGAAACCATTAATTATTTACCATGTTATATAATACCCAACACCTTCAACCCCATATAACATTTAAACCATTCCACGGTTTATTACTATAACACAAACATTAAATTTTCCTTAAAACAATTTAACAACATGAACATGCCCAGTTTTAACTATTCTCTATTCCCTCGCTATAACTTATCATAAACCATTAAATTTATAAACAAGACCACAAAATCCATATTCCATACAAACATGGTGTGGAAAATTTTCAATCAATTTATTATCATATACCGTATATTTGATCATTTCGATACTACAATACCAATTTTAAGGGTTTGGCACACCCCATGAGTGGCCATGGGCCTGGTCTCATAGTGTCTGATGCACCTAATAGAATATATTTAGGGTTTAAGAAAAAATTTAAAAGTATAGTTTATTATTTATAAACAAGGAATAAATTTGAAACATGTTGGTATAATAAAACCCACCACATACACATTAGCAATAATTGTGACTATGGAAAATACATTATAGACTGCATACCTTGTGATCATAGAAAATTACTCTTCCAACCATGTCCTTTGATTCAATATATAATGGATACAATCAAAAAAGTGAATTAATACATTGAAATTGGGATCATGATACATAAATGGAGAGGGAAAACCAAGATGTGAATCTTCTAGATAATAGAATAAACATACTTGAATACATACATGGTGCATCATGTTTCAATAAAAGACACTTAAAATTCCTTATAATCAAAGTAGAGCCTCCCTTGTGAGTTGAGGGACCACTTAGTTCTCACCCTAGTCTTATTTAAGTGAAATCCGGATTGACATTGAGTGTAAATGATATAATTCCAAGAGGGAAAAATGGTTAATTTTTCACTTTTAATGTGGTGAGTGGATATGGTTTATGATTTATAAAACAAGGGTCTAACCTTGTGACCTCCTCTTCCCAACGGAAGCATGGGACACATTATTTTCAAGGACACCCACATATAATAGTAACAATTAAGAAATTATGTGAATGGATCTAGACCAATCCCTCATAGTTTCTAGGATACCTCACATGGTTTGTAAAACTATGATCTTACTTCAAAAATGTTGCATGATAATTGTGCATGTTTATAACTAAATATTCAGTAACTATTATACATTTACTATAAGGACCAAAATTTCACCTTTTCAAGATGTAATCTCCATGATGAATTTGTTGCCTTCATACATCTTGTGAATCATGTTGGAACCGGGTGTGCATCAGAAGCCCCAAGTAGGTGGGTTTTTTAAAAAAATTCCACTGATGATTGACGTAAACTTTTCGACGTCAGTGAAGAGCAGACCAGTCAAAGCCGAGGATCTCGCATGAAGGGATTTTAAGCACAAAAATTAAACTGTAAAAATACCTGGTTTAATTATGAATTCGCGCACGATGTATGCTCGTCATTGGCGATTGCTGCTCGAAGAATACAAAGTCTAATTCATCTAGATCATCCACACATGCTTCAAGAAATCTATGGGAGTGTTCTTCGTCGTAATCCGGGTGCTAGCACGGAATTGTGACCATGCCTTCGATGCTCCAACGATCACTGCATCGCTTTTCTAGCGATGCATAAGAGAATGCTCGATTCATGCTCCTTGGATTCAGAGCATCTCTCTCTAGATTATGGGAGAGAGGAGAGGAGAGAGAAGCTCCATGAATAGTAATTAGAAATCTCTTCTCCTCTAATATTTATAGTGGTTAATTAATTACTCGAAAATGACAACCCAGCCCCCGAATACTTAACGCACTATCAACGACATTTTATGACTACTAAACTGAGTCATAAATATTATTATCACTTAATTTTAATATATTAAAATATATTACATGATAATAATTAATTCGTTAACTCACCTCATTGATCCTATAAAATTTAATTAAACCTTGAATAATTTAATATTCGTCAACTAATATTTTTCATTTATTTACTAAAACTCGTAAATACATTTAATAAATAAATTCAATATTCATTATTCTAAACTTGAATAATCTGAATTTATTTATTGCATTGGTGATAATTTATATTTGGGAAAATCTTGAACCCCTGTAGTGGGGCCCACTATGTCCCGAACTCGTATTCAACTGAATAGGAAAGATTCTTGAATACGCTATTATGTGTGACCCTCTAGGCCCTTACCCCGACAGTAGTGAATAGTATTCACAAACCAAGAGTGGGATCTAGAAACCCATCATGGCCCCTGAAGAGATAAGGATTGTCACATTAGTGAAAACCAACCTACGAACTTTCAATGTGTAATATAATCTCTTTGTCTGTAATATCTCATAAAGTAGGACGCACTCATGTGTCATCACACTTTTCTTTCTTTATATTTTTTTGATTTAACTGGATGGATTTACCCTTGAATTCCATGGCCATTGTCTTATAAAGGTACTACCATCCATATCAACATGGCCTGAGATATATTACTTCCATAACTCGGAAGCGATAGATCCTTTCTTGAACATTCAACCAATGTCATGCCACCAACGACGCACCCGACACAAACTACCTCTCCACGGCTTCATTTTCATGGTTTTTTTTCTTGAATCAAAGTACACAATCAAATGAAATACATTGGTAATGATCTCACGTCAGAAGACCATTACACAAGATCGTAGATAGAAACATCCAATGACACTTGAAACATGTGGTGTTCCTATTGGCGGGTCATCCCTCATGATCTCGATACTAGATATCACCAAGTGAGAACTTAATGAGAAGAAGTCTCAATGCTTATGAGCCCCCATCACCTAATAGTCAAACATATACTATATCCAATCAGTAATATGTATTTAGATCATAGAACATATATTTAAGGTTAATTTCATAGTATCTAGAGGTTCTCATTATAGCCTGAGAACTGGTATAACCTTTCGATACGACAATTAACCATTGGACATTACCATTTCAATAGTGGACGCAGAAAATTCTACACTATAATGGTAATATGACATCATGAATAGATAACTGTATACATGATATGGTAATCAAAATCACTGAATAGTTGGGTCTAGGGAACCCACTATTTCAACACTCCCACTTGCACTAGAGACAACTTGCTAACCAAATTTGTTAGCTACTCACATGGTAAACATCATTTTTCTGATAAGTAACGGATTTAGCTAGTGGGTCTTCCATGATTCTGCCTCATGGAAATTCTGCTATAGTGACCTTATCTCCTTGAGTAAAATTTCTCAAGAGATGGTATCCCATGTATATTATGTTTTTCCACTTTCATAACATGACATCTTGGCTAGTAAAAATATCATAATCTACATTATGATAATAATTTTCTCATGAGGTGTTATTCCAAGAACTAGAACAAATCATTTCATTTAACTGCTTCTTATATATCTTAGAAGCTGCAATGTACTCGGGTTTGTGGGTATGGCCACCACTGGCTGATATGATCTTGACTCGCTCATCTCCTTTATCCTAACTGCAATACTAGATCACATTGATCTTTGGAAGACTATTTCATATCCCCAAAACTAGTATCCTTCCTTCTCCACTTACCATGTACTTGTCTTTTATACATCCAAAGTACAATTAGATAGTTCTGATTTCATCCCTTGCAGTGCTCTTGGATATAACTGATATTTTCCTATTGTAAAATATACCTTGGAAATATCAGTTCTTTTACATATCTTGGCATGCGTGATTGATCCATCGCTCTGATGTATGGATTTCAACTCACCATGTTTATCTCTTCCCATGTCACATACAGGTCAACATGGAGATATTATTCCTTGTGACATAGGCAACAATTCATCTCTTGAAATGTTCCAACATGTATTTCTCAATACAATGTCACTATATGTACAATTGACTAGGACCAAGAAACCTATAGATCTACCTCAGTATATCTCATTCCCTAGAACTTAGGTTGCTACTTTAATTCAATCACTGTAGAAAAATTTTTATCTTGGTCTTAACAAACTGTAAAACCAATGTCTATTTTCCATATGTTGTTGAACATATTTTTTCTTGGAAAACATTGATGCTCCCACTAACCTATCGTAGACACATGGAAAACATTTTTTCAAATGTATTTTCTATGATCATATTACTTACATTAATCCTAAACTGGATTTTAGTAACTTGCAACCTTTATTAGCATTCTGTGACGTGACCATCCCCTTTTGGTTGTGTCATCAAGACACCATCCACGACTGGTGGACATGACATCCAATGCTAAATAAATTGATCATAGATATTAGCTATGATAAGTAAAATTCTAACAGATTTAGGTATAAGGACTTGGTCAAATAAGTCAAGCCTTATTGGTAACAAGCTCATACCATCCATATATCAACTCACTTGAATACCCACCGAAATATTCAAAATAATATCCCCTTTTCACTTTGATCCATGGAATCTATTAATTGAATTTTAGTTGGTCTTATAAATGTTAGCTAATTTCCATATACTGCTTAATTGTAGGAAATATTATTCAAATTGAATAATAGATCACTGAGTGTAGTGAATATAAAAACCATCACCATGGTTTTATCCTTCCTACACAGTATGTGACTCTAGAACATACTTTGTTCCACATGCGCTTGTGGAACTAGTTACTATTTCAACTACTTGTGCATTTTGAGCATTGACTAAACACAAGTCAATATAGCTCTCACTATCTCTAATAGAGATGTGCACCCTCTTATAGAAATACAGTCTATAAATTGAGTATATATTTTCTATTATAGGTATTTATGTAACATCCTAAGAAACTCTTAGGATAATTTACAATAGATGAAAAATGTGTTTATCTTGATTCATGTTTGTTTGTATCCGAAAAAACTATTTTCATCCAAACACATGTTCTTATGACATAATGGGTTTGCATCATATTATTACTCCTATGATATCCATTTTTCATTATAGTTGGCATATGGTTGTGGGATATCGTTGTTATTTGAAAATAATTTCATGAAATATAATGGAATTTTCTGCCAGTTCCAACATTTATATTACTTAGTTCAATACTTTGATGTATAAAATGTGTATTTAGGAATTACTCCACGCTAAATTTTGTTGATCAATGTCTATATACAAGACTCCATCATCAATCCTCCTCGTTAACATTAATTTCTTGATGTCGATAAGGTAATGTGCATTTAGGAAATTCTCAACGCTCCATTATCATGATTGATGAATGCTTGGTCAAGATATTCTTTGGTATCCCAACCCGAAGCAACTCATATCTCCCGACCTTGCATATACTTCACTTTGTTATCCCTTAATTAATTTAAGTAATCTTATGAAGTATATATACCCATATCTTATACTTGGAATAGTTCACGCTAACTAGTTGAACTATTTCCAAATGCATTGTGACATACATTTATTTCTAAAGGCACCTTAGTCTAAACTAAAGACATCGATAATACCAAAAGTATTTAGTTGTGCCAAGCCTAAATACCATACTTTGTATATTCATGACGTCCATTTTTAGTATTAATTGAGAAATAATTATCCTTTCACAACTGGGTATAAGTCTTACATTTATATTCATCATTAATTCCCTATGATTCGTGTATTACTGAACTAGCGATTGAGTTTACCAAAAACAACATTCATTCAAGAACCTGAAAGAATGTATCCTTGTATCCAAGGATGCATGAGATTAATGTTTGTGGTTATGATCATTAATAGTTCAATACAAATCTTTCACTTGGCAATTGAGAAGTTGTGTACTTCTCACCACTGGCCTAAGTATCACCCTTTCATATCCATTTGGAGAATACACCTGACTTCTAGTAATGTTTCTATACTTACTTGGTTATTGTATTTAAATATACATATGTAATAAGCATATAGTATTAAATACCCAAGTAGTAAAAGGAAACATTACATTGATGAATATGCCATATATAGAAGCAAAAACTTTATTTTTTAAATCATTTTATTTCTTTTAAACTTCCATAATATTGTCTTATAATATACAATGAAAATAACCATTGTTAATACCTCATTAATTGAAGGACTTCGTGAATGTGTCATTGGTATTAAATGCCTTTGACCTTTAAACATTGTCTTTCAATTTATCCACCATAAGAATTAAAGCCTATTTGTCTTTTATTATTATTATCTTGAAGAATCTTACCTAAATTGGTAATGAAGCATTTACTCAATACCTGTTCATTTTGTAACTTAAAACGAAACTTGAGTAATGTGGTGAAAATTATATTTAGAGATCATTATATATATTTCAATTTACACATGTCGGTGTAATCCGAGCCTTATTCATATCATTTATTCGCTTTCTCCTTGCAAACTTCTTGGAGATGAGACTTTAAGTTATATCATCTATGTCCTGGTGTAGCGACTGCAACTAACACTGAACATTGCTGAAATCATAATGATATAACTATCATATGGTTTGTACATTAGTCTCTTATAAGAAATTTTCACTCTCGCTTCTTGAGGTAGTTAACAGTATTGGGGACACTAGCACCCTGAGTTTCTTATATCATAGTACTATGCGCAAGCGCTTGTACTATTCATGAATACTCGTCTCAGTGTGGAAATTTACTTTGTCTAATATTTATAGTAGTTTAAACTTGTGGTAGAACATTCAATTTTTCTACCAAAATGAATTTTATCAGATGAGTGCCTTTTATCTGGATTACCATTTATATATTTTTGATTAATTACTAAAATCATTTTATGTCTCCCACTATTTTATTGGATTATAGGAACCCTCTGTGCTAGAATCGAAATACTATGTCGCTTGAGTATTCTAGTGGCAAGGATCTCGGAACCACCCCTCATAGTCTACAAGCTATGGCTATGCCACTATTTGGAGGGTTCTAGGTAGGCTTTTGTATGGCCGACCGCTTTAACTTGCTGCTCCTCATTCTGTTGAGTGAAGTCCCAGATTCTTAAAATCATAACTTGATTTACTCAACGCATGAGTCTAAAATTACAACAAGCAAGCTATGGTTATTTCATTACTGAAATTTTAGTAAAGTCAACCCATCATTCTTATAAGGACTCCCCGGTAGTAAGAGGCATCCTCAGCTATGACATGACCGACACCTAAAATAGATAGTTTTGTCCAAACTTGAATGACGGAAGGCGGTTATGACTTAATATATTTTGGAGGGTTTTATTATTTTTAATGTAATGAATGAAATCATTTTCTATTTTTATAAGCATGTACTATGTGATCGCACTCACAATTGAATGTGTAAGAAATAGAAATTTCATCATGTCACATGTTCATTTTATCTTACATACTTTTTTATTATTATACTATGTGATCACGCAATAAATTACACATTCACACAAATAATAAACCATACAAAAAATAAAATGAACACCTAATCAGGAGCTGGTACTATTAGTCGATCCGTTGAGTGAATAAAAGACCAACCGAAACCCTAGGGGTAAATACCTTTAGTTGTGTGGCTTAAAACTTGAATAGCAGTGTATGCTCATCCAATGCATCCAACTCCTATCTATTGTGTCACTGTCACTTGGTGCAAAATGCATCACTAGTCGTCTCTTCATTATACAATTGTACTCGCACGTAGGCGAGGGGGTCTCGGGGAATAAATATACAACTCTGAGAATGGGCACGCAGGCCCTTATACATATAATGACTTGAGACGACACACAAATCACCTTTCTATTTAATTAAAATAATTATTACAAAACCACATGCAATAATTAAATAAATAATTAAATAAATAAACCACTATACATGTATTGGTTGGACACCAGCTCATGATCAGCCATATACGCATTAAACCTGTATATATTAAATAAATGCATAATTAAAAAATTAAAATTGAGGGAATTTTAATTGAATAAAAAATTTCACTCTAATTTTTAATTCAATTTAACGTCGTTTGGTCCCTATTAATTAATTTAATTTTAATACTAAAAATTAAATTAAATAATTAATTTAATTAAACACCAATTTAAATTAATTACACTGATTCTAATTTTTAATAACCGAAAATTAATATTAAATTAATTTAATTAACAACAGTAATTAAATTAATTATTTTAATTAATTTTTGTTTAAATTAAAACACCTAGGCCCTTAAAAGATTGGGCAGGGCCTATGCGGGTTGGGGCAAACCTGCGCAGGCCTAGTCCAAGAGATAATGACCCCGTGTAGGGGCGTTCCGGGATGAGCAGGTACGCCTGAGCCTGTTCTAGGCTGGGCAGACCCGCCCAAGTCTATTTCGGGATAGTGTAGGTTACCTGACCACTAGGAGGACCGGGCAGCGGCCGAGGTTTTCTGTCTGACGGTGCGTTGGACAGAACCAGGACGTCGTGACTTCGGACAGGCACCGAGGGTTGTGCGCAGACCCATGAGAGAATGAAGCGGTGATAGGGTGTCGCGCCGGTTCTGCCACTACGGAGGGCGGCTGAAGCCGGAGGACTCAGGTTGATGGAGGCATCTCGACGGGGCTGTCTGCGGTCGGAATGGACGCTGCAGGGCGCTGGTGTAGCGGTCCAAGAAAGGGTCGGACAACATAGTGGAGAGGAGGTGCGGGAGGAGGCAGTCGCGCCTGCTTGTTGGAATCTGGTCGGGATTCTTCCTAGTCACTGGGGAGGCGCCAGGACCTGCTATGGGAGGTGGACCAGACGGCTAGGACAAGAGGTGGTCCAGGAGGCTCGTTGGTGCAGGGTTGCGTGCGGGCTCAGTGGAGGACATTGTGGGGTTGGGAGGCAGCGCCTTGGCTGGGTGTGGAGGCTCCTCGTGAGGGAGGTGAAGCGATGCTGCTGCTGGGTCTCCACGGGGAGGAATGGCCATCGTGGGAGGTCACAGGGGAGGAGGCCCCTAGGCGGCGAGGTGGCCGGGACAACCAAGAATTGGCCGGTCGTGCCCCTGCTGCTGGTGCGGTGCCACTTCCATGGGGAAGAAGGACCAGCGGGGGGCCGCTCGGCCCCCCAACAAAACAGTTTTTTTTACAGGCTTGTCCGCCCCTCCTTCAATATTTAGACTAGAAAATTTGAAACATTATAACAATAAAATATTATTATAATATAATATTATAATAAGAAAATTATAATTATAAATAAACTATTATTATTATAATAGAATTATTATAACAATAATAATTATTAAGGTTCACCGGAAAACTCTATTCTGATAATCAGATGTCCACCTGGTGATCAAAAAAAATCGGTTTAATTCTGATTTTCAACTTCAGATGACCGCAGATGGGTTATCCGATATCGGATTCAAATGCGGTCTACAACGTTAGGACCATAACGATTCCATCTTCATATTTTAATGAAAATTTAATTTTTCTTGGCTTAAAATCATCACGTGTTTCTCTGATACCACTTGTTGGAACCGGGCATGCAGCGGAAGCCCCAAGCAGGTGGGTTTTTAAAAAAAATTACATCGACTATTGACGTAAACTTGTCGACGTCGGTGAAGAGCAGCCTGGTCAAAGCTGAGGAACTTGTGTGAAGGGTTTTTAAGCACAAAAATTAAACCGTAAAAATACCTGGTTTAATTATGAAGTCGTGCATGATGAATGCTAGTCATTGGCGATCGATGCTCGAAGAATCCGAAGTCGAATTCCTCTAGATAGTCCACACACGCTTCAAGAAATCCACGGGATCATCATTCATCGTAATCCGGGTGCTAGCGTGGAATTGCGACGATGTCTTCGATGCTCTAATGATCACTGCATCACTTTGCTAGCGATGCCTAATAGAATGCTTGATTCATGCTTCTTGGATCCAGAGCATCTCTCTCTAGATTATGGAAGAGAGGAGATGAGAGAGAATATCCATGAATAGTGATTAGAAATCTCCTCTCCTCTAATATTTATAGTGGTTAATTAATTACCCGAAAATGTCAACCCGACCCCCGAATACTTAACGCACTATCAATGACATTTTATGACTACTAAACTGAGTCATAAATATTATAATCACTCACTTCTAATATATTAAAATGTATTACATGATAATAATTAAGTCATTAACTTGACTCATCACTCCCATAAATATTAATTGAACCTTGAATAATTTAATATTTGTCAATTAATATTTTTCATGTATTTACTAAAACTCGTAAATATATTTAATAAATAAATTCTATATTAATTATTCTAAACTCGAATAATATGAATTTATTTATTACATTGGTGATCATTTATGTTTGGAAAAATCTCAAACCCCTGTAGCAGGGCCCACTATGTCCATAATTCCTATTCAACTGTATAGGGAAGATTCTTGAATACGCTATTGGGTCTGACCCTATAGGCCCTTACCCCAATAGTAGTGAATAATATTCACAAACCAAGAGCAGGATCTAGCAACCCATCATGGCCCCTAAAGAGATAAGGATTGTCACAAAAGCTACAACCAACCTACGAACATTCATTGTGTAATATAATCTCTTTATCTGTAATATCTCATAAAGCAGGACGCACTCACATGTCATCACCCTTTTCTTTATTTATATTTTGTTGATTTAACTGGATAGATTTACCCTTGAATGTCATGGCCATGGTCTTATAAAGGTACTGCCATCCATATCAACATGGCCTGAGATATATTACTTCCATAACACATAAGCGAAAAATACTTTCTTGAACATTCAACAAATGTCATGCCACCAACGATGCACCCGACACAAACTACCTCGCCATGGCTTCATTTCCTTGGTTTTCATCTTGCATCAAAGTACACAATCAAATGACATACATTGGTAATGATCTCAAGTTAGGAGACCATTACACATGATCGTAGATAGAAACATCCAATGACTCCTGAAACATGTGGTGTTTCTATTGGCGGGTCAGTCCTCATGATCTCATGACTAGAGATCACCAAGGGCGAACTTCATGAGAATAAGTCTCAGTGCTTATGAGCCCCAACACCTGATAGTCAAACATCTACTTTGTCCAATCAGTAAAATATATCTAGACCATAGAACATATATTTAAGGTTAATGTCATAGTATCTAGAGGTTCTCATTGTAGCATGGGAACTACTATAACCTTTCAATACGAAAATTATCCTTTGGACATTACCTTTTCAATAGTGGATGCAGAAAATTCTACTCTATAATGGTAAGATGAAATCATGCATAGATAACTATATACACGATATGGTAATCAAAAGCACTGAATAGTTGGTTCTAGGGAACCCACTATTTCAAAAAATCATTCAACAATCCCTTTAAAAAGGGTTCAACTAGATTAAAATGTAAATTCTCTTTTTTAAAGTGTTAGGGTATTACACACAACCTCCCTCAAGGTGTATTGAAAGGAATCTATGTTTTCAAATTTATAATATATCATTATTTAAGAGAGGCTGGATTATTGGGATACCCTTGAAAACTGGTTCTATGACCATCATCTTATTATGTTTCTATAGGAGACTCATTGTTTTTCTGGATTGAGGAAAACCATGATGATAGAATACCATTCATTGATATGGGATATAGACCCATGTATTAGGATTATATACCAATATTTTTTATATCAATTATTTTGACCTGGTATGAAAATAGTTATTGTTGGTTTTTTCATGATTCCTCATCTGTCAATAGGTGAAGGAAGAAACTATAGGACTACATTGAAACTTTAACCATTTATATTGTAAGTAAAAAATTTGGGTGAGGACTTCATGAAAATTGTTGATAATATTTTGAAGACCATGAGTGGATGAGACATGGTATGTGTAATTGGAGATCATATGACTATGATGGATCACTCCCTAAAGATTAAATATGAATAATAAATCATTAATCCCAGTATGTCTAATTTCTACGTGATATAAAAAAATTGTACTTGTTAACATTTTTTATAGAGACCACTAGTTTACATCATGATTCTGGTAATTAAATTAGTGGGTGTGAGTTTATGGAAAATTTTGAGCATTAAATTTCACTCATATTTTGATGGTAAATTCAATTGGATGGTACAGATTATGGAAGATATGTTTCTATAAAGTATTATTGACTTTGGGGGGATATTTGTAGCATCCCTCGATTCCATCACCCACTCTTGTGGCCAAGTTGTATTGGTTTTGGGACCTCAAGGACAATACCTCATATGATAGAGGATTCCCACTAGCTATGGGTGTTTGATATGTATTGTTGGGAGACTACACCCACTAGTACATAGTTACAACATAGCATAAATAAACAATAATAAATAAATAACATTGTGGAAAAATAATGGAAACAATACAATAAAATGGATAACTGGTGATAAAATCCAACCGAATAATATAATAAAGAATAAATGAATAATATAATGACATGATGGAATGTTACTAAATGTCATTCTAGATATAATTCAAATAAAATACTATCAAACTAAAATAAAGACTCAAAATTCCCCTATCCTAAACCCCATGTCAGTCCCTTCTCCTAACTCCATCCTATCTAGTTAACAACAATAAAAAACAATGTCCCTTTACCTTGTTAAATCCTATAATAATGTTATCTTATTAGGCACCAAATGAAGGCCCGCGTAGGGTTTGGGAATGACTCTATTGGTTGACACAATCATTTCTATACATAACCAATATCATAATAAGTGAATTCAATAATTCAATAAATATTTTTATTAATTAATTAGATAATTAAATTGATACCACATCAAACTTCTTATACATTATTACATAATATATATAAGAAATTATCACAACCATGAAAAAAATAACCTTATAACTATGGTAATACATAACTTGCCTCATTTTCATACTGGAAGGTCTCAGAGCATTTCTCACAATCATGCCAACCATAACCATAACCATATATCAATGGTATAAATCACATATAACATAGAAAAAACTTGTTATACAATCATTTCAGAAATCAATCAGGGTTGAGTCCATTATATAATAATCACCGCATTTATCAGGGCCATGCTTGGTAGATAACAATTTTATCATGTTTTATTGGGAATAGCCCACTATAAATTAAAACCAGTATGTCTTAGGGAATAACCTAATATATAAGTAGTTCATCATGTCTTAGGGAACAACCTAGTAAATAAGAATTTTAGAATGTAAAATGGGCAACACCCTATATTTGAATTTCAACAATCAGACTAGGCCCATTCTTTATTTAAACATTACAACCTAGAAATAAAAACACATTTCATGGAAACAAGGATATCAAAATATCACATCATAAGGATCCATGGTTAATTAAGAAAATTACTATTTTTCATTCAATTACACATTTCATTTTTCATTTTGTTATAAACCGATAACATGCATTTCATTCCAATATTCAATCCATTTCATGGTGAATATAAATCAAGAAATCCACCAAATCCCATATCATGATAAACACAATATAATCCATTAATCCATTCAGTTACAATCATGGGTTCTCTCACTGAAAAAGTATCAATAATCTAGGTCAATAAAAATAAAATTCAAATGTATTCAAATGAATAATCCATCTCATTATTTAATTAGTTTAGGCTCCCATTAGGTTGGTACAATTGGAATATTTGACATAATTTTTAATTAAACAAACAATAGGGTTATAGTTTAGAACTATTACTTTTAACGGGCGATTAACCCAGTGATTCTTAACTGTAACACAATGAGGAATAAGGTAAAAAAGAGTGAAATATGAAACCTTGGTAAAATAAGATCAAGATCAACATCAAACCCAAATGTAGTCCAAGGATTTCACTACCCTAATAGAGAATAACAGAAAAGGAAGACATAAAAATGTTCGAAGACATTATAGGGATCGATCGCACTAACAGGATGTCTGAAAAGGAGGAAAGAAACCCAAAATATCATAGGAAATTCCCAAAGATTGATAAGAAAATCCATCACATGATATAATTGAGAAATCATCCACATAAAACACATTAAAACATATTCTTAAGAAATTACATGGAGTGTAACTCATTTACATGTCATGTATCTCTTTTTGGAGGGATATGTTGGAAAACCTATCATCTCATCTGATTTTTATTCTACCCAAACATTACATGAATTTTATTTCATACATAATTTTTAATTGCTTCATGCCATGTATTGGTTTCATGAAATCAGTCTGGAAATGATTACACATCATGTAATATCTTTATAGGGAATGTAAATATCTCACAAATAATATTCATCTTAGTTTTCTGAATAAGGGTATGAACAACCTTCAATATCATCCAATCTATTTGAAAACCCTCCAAACCCCCTTTTACATATATATGTGGACCCTATTAATTAAAATAAACAATAATCCCGAAACAAATGGTCATTTTCCCCAACAATGGATCCCCATCAAAAAACATGACATAGCAACCAAGACATAAATAAATAGGAAAATCCAACATAAGAAATTATCACCAAAACTGATGGAGGGACATACATTGGAAAATAGTGTATCTTACAATCTCTACCCCATACAATGAATCATAATCAATATTATTTAACCATTGATGTGGGGTCTTAGTGATAATGTATGGACATTATGCTCGCATATTAGACTCCAACTCCCATGTATCCTCTTGATATATCCTGTGCTTCAATTTCAATTAAACCCAAGGTATATTCCTACTAGAAAGATACATATCAATATGGTCTACAATCCATATCTGATGCTTATAAAAGGATGAATCCTCACTAATATTGTTGCCTACTACATATATAATATGATATATTCCTGGAAAATATCTCTAAAGTTGCAAAACCATAAATATGTTGTGCATGGAACTCTATAAATTTCCATGGGATAATTGGTATTCCATTGGATTGACCTTATACACTATCTCAAACTACATGAAAAATATGGTCACAAGATTTACATATTTCATAAAATGGTGTTTCCCCATCCTAGGTGACACGTGAAAGAGAATAAGGTGAACAAACATGAACTCTAAAGGTCATCTATGATGGATAGAATAAGATTTCTGCTTACTCTACATAGTCGCCACTTTCCTTCTGATCAACTGAACCTACTCAGTTGTCTCATGCATGAGACTAAACTCAACAAGAGGTGACTCACCTTCCTCCATCTAACAAAGTTTTAATCGGAACTTCCTTCTATAAAATGAATTGAATGGTACCATTCAGATTGATGATTTTAAGATGTTATTATATGAAAACTCCATTATTTTTATATTTTAATCCCACAAATCACCAAAATCCAAGTCACAGTCTCATAACATATCCTCTAGAACCTGAACCATTATTTTAGATTAACCATCTTTCTAAGGATGATAGGTCATTCTACAAAGAACCTATGATCCCAGAGCCATCTAATGAAACTTTTATAACCAAAACATGATGTGAGGATCTATATATAAAATTATACTCCTCATAAAATAATGTAGTTGAAATATCTCAAACACATAAAGACTACACAGATCCAAAAATGTGAAGGTCTACCAAATAAGTAAAAAGTGAGCTACCTTCACCAGTCCATCCACAATCACCCATACATCATAATTCTGATGGGTTTTCGTGGTAATCCTATCATAATATACATAGTGAAATCATTGCATTTTCAATTAGGAATGGGAAATGGATAGAAACTTCAAGCTATCCTCTATTTCTCAATATTCACATATTAACAAGTGAAATATCAATCCACAAATCTTGCTACCTTATTCATCATTCATGATAACCAGTATTTTCCTATGGATATCATGATTCATAATTTTTAAACATGGATGTACCACCCATATAAAATCATGAAAATCCATCGTCATCTCCTTAAGAAAGCACATAAGAACCCATACTCAACCATGGAAAAGAAGAGAATTCCCCCTACCAAGAGACTATCCATATTTTTTTCTCTCCACAATATAGTAAGTCTCTCAAAACTAATACCTCTGTATTAGATAACATATTGGCCTTGAGTTGGTCTAAAAAATTGGTATAAAATATGTTATTGTTTGAGATACTAATACATGAGACTCATGTACATCTAGATGGATGTTTGTCAAGAGTTTAATCATCTTCCCTCAATCATAAGAATTTGAAATTGCCTCTATTTGTGTCTTTTAGATCAATTCATTAGTAAGGGAATTGACCTTTCATGATGTATAATATAAATCAATGTTGAAATATTGAAGATAATCGACCCACCTACTTTACCAAAGGTTCATGTTCGGTTGGGAAAATATGTATTAGAGGATCTTTTGGTCTGTGTATACTAGAAACCTCTAACCTATAAATTAATTCCTCGAGCATCTTAGGGCTTATAACACTAATTATATCACTAAAACATAAGTATGATAATTCTCCTCAAGCAGTCTCAACTATTAGGATAAATAATCAACCACTAAATCTTCATATATTTAAAATAATTTGAGTCTGACATTGGATTCATCATAATACATGGTTTATATTTTACCCCGCACATGTAATGTGAGGATAAGATCTATGTTCTGCAATCCATTCATCTTTTTAAATTCTCCCTCACTTGAATCTGAAAAATTGAACATCACCCCCTTCTTGGTCATCCACATCATCGGTGCTTTCAGATTGGAAAAGTCCTATTTTAAACAGTGAAAATAACTTGGTAGACCCTAAAAAATATAAATCTAGAAATCATTCTATGTTTAATCCCACGATAACATATTTTAAAACATATCTAGGTCTACATACTCTCTTATTTTTGAGATGACCTTGCCCAAGATTTGGACTTTATAAAACCAAAAATGTGAATTTAGTTAGCTTGCGGTAAAGATTATGTTATCTTAATATACTCAAGGAAATGTAAAGATGTTGGGAATGATTTTCAGTAGATTGTGAGTAAACTAATTTCATCAAAAATACCATCACAAACCATTAAATTAAGTAAAGAAAGATATGATTCATCTAGACCATGAATACCACAAGTGATTAAATAAAAAATAGTAACATTACAATCTCAAACAATCTATACATTCATATAAAATTCATTTGAGAAATACCTGATGATCTCTCCATTAACTGATGATATCCTCATATCAAATTGATCTTGTTGAAGATCTTAGCACATCTCAAGTGATCAATAATATCATCAATGTGTGGAAGGGGATACCATTTATTGGCAGTCATCTAGTTCAATCTTTGATACTTCACACGTAAACACAAAGTTGTGTCATCTTTATTTGTGAAAGTAAATAGAGAACCCTAAGAAGATGTGATGGGTCATATCAAACTCTTAGCTTCCAGGTCAATCAAATGAACTTTATACTCCCAAATACTTTCTTATTTCATTCAATAATGTATGATATACATGATCTCTTCTCCCATCACAAAATTGATTATAAATATATCACTATCTCATAAGGTAATCCTTATAAATCCTCAATAAATACAACCTCAAAAAGTTCTACCACTAAAGGAAAAGTATCATACTATATCCCACCATCATCTAAATAAAGACTATATATCTAAGATAAGAGACAATCCAGTCCAAACATAGTTCGTCCAACAAAACCATCTTAAAGATAGAACTCAGTCTGATGAGAATTTATGCCTCTCTATCGAGATAGTGATGTAAATATCCTATGGTAACTACCAATATGATCCAATTATAGAACTAGCCTCCTTATACCAAGAATCAAATCAAAAAATTTCATTTCAAGCAATAACAGTTCATAAAAAAATAAGGTTACAACCCACCTCCATAGAACAAGCATTGCAAAACTGATATTCACTTACTGCACTCCAAACTATGTTTCAATTTTCATAATACCATCCAAGAATTACACATACAATATCAGACCATTCAAAATAAGCATGGATAGAAAAGGAATGTGATGCTAATGTATCGATCAAAATAGAAGTATTGTTATATTATATAAGAATCCTACCTCTGACAGTATAATGTCTTGCATCCATAATGGCTAGAGTAGTTTATATGACATGAATCTAACAAATCCCCTTTACCATGGTATCATTCTTGAAACAGCTAAGCTATTCCCTCTTACGGGTTGTGTCATTTATGCACTAGGGTACCACATGCCCTTTATCAACTAGAACATCATGTGGGACTCTATCTTCATATCTAATGAGGAGTACTCGAGTACTTCCCAGAATCTAATACCTATACTAATCCCCTTCCACTAATATGATACTTCATGCACCTACCAAACCATTGAAGGTATCCCATCCTATTATACGAATGATACTCCAATGTGGTGTGTGGACGTTGAGGACGTTTTTGGTCCATTATTCCACACTAACAACACTACAATGAAACACAATTATGAGATGGAAGCCCACTTCCCTCACCACTATAACCATTATTTCCTTGTAAAAAACTATCATATAGAAAATTATTTCCACTAGAAAAGGAATTTATAGTTTTCCCTATTGAAACTACCTTTCCACTACTCAAGGCCTCCCTCAAATTCCCTTATATGATGAGGGTTTAATTCATCACATCAACAAATATTCTCTTTTGAAACACAGTAAATCATGTCATGATCTAATAGTGATGTCCATTTTGAAATAATTCCTCCCAAGGAGATGCCATTAGGTTGTAATGAAGGCTCAAATAACTATAGGTCAGTGAAACATTCATCATAGTCTGACACTATCTTGCCCTTCTATTTAATGTTTTGGAACGCACAGTCCTTATCATCCCATAATGTCTCACGATAGAAATGGATCAGGAAATTCAACTTGTTTTTCATTAAATATAAATCATCATGATAGCCTTGCTTCTTTGGAATATCCCTAAAAAGCATGGCTATTCCATCAAGTATATATGTAGCAAGAATCAACCTTTCATCTGTGTGTGTGGAAACATGCTTAATGACTATCTATACTTACTCGTTAAAGAACATGGATTATTGGGGGCCTCCCTCACCAATGAACGTAATATAATGCTATAGTTCCAACTCTCTCATCACATTAGACATCGAAGGCATGGTATAAAAAATATCCCTTTCCATGGATCAGATGACCCTCAGGAAGTTGTTTCAATGTCTATCTTCTATCAGATCCCCATGAAATATAGAAAGACCCGGATCAGATGAGTTGAGAGTGTAATGATTTCCATTCTCCCAATCCTCAAATTGAAGATGAAGATGATACATTTTCTCTAAAATACAAATACACTTTATAAAACAATGTCTATCAAAATATTCAACCACAATAACTAAAAAAAATTGAGAACCACTGACTGCTAGGATCTTTATTCATGCCTTACAATTTTTTATCAATGGTGTATCGATTTATTTATTTCATTTATCATATATAAAAGTTATCTTATACCACAATTCAAATATGAAATTATATATCACATGAAATAAATATGTCCCCATCATGAACATTGCATGTCAATATATATCCCTACATGCTTGTAAAGATGCATGCATACTCAACTCATGTCATACTAGGCCACGAGAATAAATCTCAAGAACCAATAAAATCATGAAATGATAACCCCACACAACATGTGAATCACCCTAGTTGAAATAATATCAATTATATAAAGCAGACAACATAAAAAACAATCCCCAACTAGGACACTTGGTTTTCCCTCACACATTGGTTAGACACTCCCATGCACAAGAACATTACCAAGTCCGGACACATCCTAGTATCCTTTAAAAAATTACCAAATAATAAAGTAATATAAAATAAACATAGTGTCCTCTAAGACCATTTTTATTGTCCCGCGATTCCGGAAAACTTTCACACGACCGAATCAGGTTTGGCATGGGACCTCCAGAGTGAATCCTCGTACACCAGTGGATTCCAACTAACAACAAGGGTGGGATATGAATACTGGGGAGACTATACCCCCTGGTACAGATTCACAACATAGAATAAATAAAAGTTTATAAATAAATATCAAAGTTCATAAATAATGCAAAAAAAATACATAATAAAACTAATAATAACATCGAACTCATTGACCCAATAAATAATAAAAGAATAATGTAATGTAGTGTTGGAATGTAACACAATGTCATGCTTGAAGTAATGAAATTAAAAGACTAGAAGAATCAAATAAAGACTCAAATGTTCCTGATACTGAACCCAATATTAGTCTCATCTTCATACTTCAACGCATCCAACAAAGAGAAATTAGTAGGATGTTCCCTTGAACTTGTCCAATCCTGCATCCATGCAATCTTCTCAGGTAACAAATAGAGTCCAAGGTAAGGTGTGAGTATAACTTTGTAGGTCTACACTACCATGTCTAGACATAACAAGTGTAATAAAAATTGAATTCAATAATAAAATAAACATGTGCATTAATTATTTAATAATTTTAATTAATTCCACATAAATTTTCCTCAAAACTGTGCTTGAATAACACTAAGCATGCCTTACGACTATACTAACCATAACTATATAACCGTTGTAAAATATAAAATTTTTCGAAGCCATGATAAAATGTCTCTGAACATGTCCCCCAACCATGCCAACCATAACATTAACCACATATCCATGGTATAAATCAAACATATATGGGTAAAAACATTATTTATAATCAGTTCTGCAATCAATCCGAGATTAACTTAGAACATAAGTATTACAAAATTTATTATGTCCAAGACCAATATATAACTATTTCAGCATGTGTCGCTATGTATAGAATTCTATATAAGTATTTCAACACGTCTCAAGGCATAGCCCGATATAATTTCATTTCACCATGTCTTGGGGAATAGCTCGATATATAAGCAGTTTAGCATATAAACCAGGCCAGTACCCTATATAAGAATTTAAAAAATCAATCTAGGACAACACCCTATTTAAGTATTACAACATAGACACCGAAATACATTTCATTGAAACAAGGATATCAAAACATCACATCATAAGGATCCATAGTCAATTTATCAAATTACCATTTATTATTAAATTAATCATTTTTCTTATTGTTTGTTTCTAACCCAATAATATGTTAGTTATTTCAATTATAAATCCAATCCATGGTGAATCTATATAATGAAATAACCAAAATCCCATGTTATGAAAAAACCTGGAAGATATTAATCAATTCATTTATAATAAAGGGTTCTCTCACATGAATGGTGCCCATATGTCAGATCAATAATAATCAAATCCAAAGGGATTCCAAGGATTAATATAATTAATTTTTTAAATTAATTTAAGCCAACATTATGTTGGAAATTTTTCAATAGTTCACATACATTTAAATTAAACAGACTATAGGTTCAATGTTTAGACCCTCTACATTTAGCAGGTGGTTAATGAAATGCTTCCAAAGAGAAACACCAAAAAGGAATACCGTGAAAAGAAAATTAATATGTATCTAATATAAACTGAGATCATGAAAAACATCAATCCCAAACAAGGTCCATGGAATCCAACACCTTGACCGAGCACAATTGAAGAGGAAGGGGAAACCAAGGCCATAGACTTACTAGTGATCGATCACACAAACAAGACATCTGTAATTGAGAAAATACCCCTAAAATTGCATGCAAAACTTTTTAGTGTCGAGATGAGAATGGTGTAAATGAGGTAAATTAGAAATCACAACTACGAAACCCTTTAAATCCACTTCTTAGGAAATTACACAGTGTTTAACTAATTTACACATCATGTATTTCTTATTTCAGGGATATATCAAAAAACCCATTGTCTTGGATGAGATTTATTGTTCCCAAACATTACATGATGTTCATTTCTTACATGAAATGTAACTACTTCACTCCCTATATTTGTATCACGAAATGTGTCTAGAAGAGTTGAGACAGGGTGTAGTACCTTTTTAGGGATTATAATTCTCCTGTAGAAAACATTCAATCATGTTTTCGACATAAGGATCTGATCAACATCCAATGTCCTCCAATCCCTTGGAAAACCATCAAAATCGCTTTTTTAAAATTTATTTGGACTCCATTAATTCAAATAATCAAACATCTATGAACTTTTTTTCATTTCCACCAATAAAATATCCCTATATTCTAACAAATACTCAACCATCAATGCTTAAATAAAATGTTAAATCTAGTAAAATACATTCTCACAAAAAACTCAAGGAGGGATTTACCAAGAAAAAGTTGATATATTAAAATATTGTAGAGTCACTTCCATTTATAAAAATTATCTAACAATAATAGTTTCTGGACCTCTATTCAAATGGTTCCCTTGGAGGCCTTATATGGATGATCAAGTAACTCCCCCTTGTATTAGATTGTTTTACGAAAATCTGACATGATTTTCCATTAAATCATCTAGGAAATGATAAAAAAAGATGAAATACATTCAAATGTGACTCAAAATTATTCTATGTTTGCAAATATAATATTCTAATCATTAGAGGCCACCGTTATAAATTGAAGCAGGTCACCATGTATTAAAACATATTTTATCATGATTGGGTCACCGATGTATGGGAAAACATGGGATACTGGCTTTGAGATATGTTATAAATTTTTATATATGTTCCTAAGGGGGAGAATTGGTTAATTATATTTTCTTATATCGTATGTTCATATCAATTTACAACACCTTATTTGTATCCCACCTATGTAATTATATTCTCAACCCTTCACATGAGGATCTATATGAAAATGTTGAACTTGTTGTTGATGTATCCTATATGTAGAATACCATATACATTATCAAAATAATGTATAAGGCATTAAAAGGAAAGATATTTCCACAAGTTTAAAATATATAGTATCCTTAGTAGATCCATGATGCGACATGGTCGATGCGATCCAAACTGAGAGGCCAATGGCCATAGTTTTTTCCTCAAAAAACTACTTCAGTATTATTAGGGATGAGAAGCTTGATAGTTGGGATGTTCTAAATATTATAACCTCAATAAACTATTATTCTTTTTAATTTATTATTAAAATAATCTTTTGATCAGTTATATGAAAATGGAGATTTTCGGAAGTATTAGAGGATATAGGAGTAGGGGTTATATGGAAGGGGAAGACCCCTTAGGTATTGGTACTACTAGGTAGCATGTGGACCCGGGCTAGGAACCTCGTGGGATCCAAGTGGACTATGTGGACCTAATTCTTTCTACCTGTTACCCTAAATATTTCTAGGAATTATTTTTATAATAAAGGCGGAATTATTTTTATAATAAAGGCATATATTGATCCATTTACCCATGAACATAATTCTAAATATGGGTGATCAATTGCCTCCCTCATTATTACTTCCATTACTTGCCCTATAAAGTTATACTTATCTTCTTTTCCACGCCGATTTATTCATAATACTCATTTCATTTAATTTGATTATTTATTTATGGAATCCCAGTATTGACAAGCTGATGACTGTTTTGTCGCTTTTGACGACCGACCTCTGAGCGGCGTCTCCTCCCCCACCCGCGCGCCTAGGGTTTCCGTTTTGAAGTTGTCTCCTCCCCTCATCTGGTGAGGCTCAGTGTGGCTCGACCTCGACTGTCTGGTTCGCGGCTCGGTGTTGGCGAGGCCCGCTGATGCTTCAAGATCTTGGATGGGCGTTGGCGCGATGTTAGTTTCCGGCTTCCGGATCTCGTCTTGGCGGGCATCGTTTGTGGGTTCAGACGAGTCTGGATCTCGGTGATGGCTTCTGGCTTTTGGATCTAGGCTTGGCAGTAGTACGTCGTTAACTGCTGGGTTCGGGATCCCGGTTTGGCATCCACGCGGCGTCCTTGTGGCTTGGAATGGCTTCCGGCTTCAGGATCTTGTCTCGTTGTTGGCTTCCGGCTTTTGGTTCTCGGTTCAGCGCAGACTCTGGATCCCGTCGTGGCATTATCATGGACCGCTGCTGCTCCAGTGTCTTGGTTTGGCGTCGGCGTGACGTTGGTTTCCGGCTTTAGGGTCTCGACTTGGCGGGCATCGTCTGTGGGTTCAGGCGAATCTGGATATTGGGCACGGCTTCTGGCTTAGGATTGTGGCTTGGCGGCTGCGCGGCAAGGGCTTCTGCCTTCGGGATCCCGGCTTGGCATCAACACAGCGTCTCTGCAGCTTGGCAAGGATTCTGGCTTCGGGATAAATCTCAGCGTTGGTTTCTGGTTTTTGGCTTCCGGAGGAGGTTTGAAGATCGGAGGTTCAAGTGTAGTGGTGATTGGGTTGCCGATGGGTGGTTGTGTTGATTATATGTGTTTTGGTTTTGAATCGAGAATGGTGAAATATCTTGAGGTATTTCAATTTGAAAATGGTGGAAGTTGTTCGTTTGGTCGGTTTGATTTGGAAGATGGAAAACCATTACAGTCGGACTCGACCACATGGAAGAGGCCTCAGAAGAGGATCTAAAGCAGGCAGTTAATCTTTGCAATGCTTTTCAGATTTTTTTGTTTGGGATGACATGGTGTCAGCCATCGGATCAGACCTATTCTTTGACACATGACACTTGATTGCTGAACAACCTTGCAATGGTGGACAGATTCATCATGATCAAATGCTAGGGAGGGGTAACTCAGTGTTGTTTGTTTGGTTTTAATCTTTTTTCCCTTCGGATGTGAGTTTTCCTATGTCCAAGAAGTTCATTTGGGTTCCCCTCCTTCATCCCTTAAAAGGGGGTTTTATCATATAATAAAAAATTTTGAAGGCCTTCAGACCGTATGGACAAACGCATGATTTCTTCATTCCTAATTTTCATTATTTTGTTGTTTCTTCATTGTAAAGAGTGTGTTTCACCATTCCTAGATTCTATGTCTTGTCAGACATTCCCAACCATCAAATTTTCACATAGTATAGTAGTAATAATAAATTATCATCAGAGTTCATAAATTATTTCCTTCATTCAATTCCTTTATTTTATATTTATAATTGATGCTGAACCAATTCCAAATTCTATTTTGGTTTTATGATGTTCTTAAAACTCTAGTGATGGTTTAGTCATGTACTTAGGATAAGAAGGAACTAATTCCACAAATAAATAGGCAGGAATATCCCTTCCACAACTGATAAACTTAATGAGTTAGCCTAATAATGGTTTAGAGCATAAGTAACCCAATTGAAAACAATTCTTTAAAACAAATGTGTTGGTTTCCATCAATAATTTTGGAATAATGGTCATTTCTATGCATTACATGGTGACTATGTTTATTCCTTGGTTTCTTGTTATACATTGAGAATATGTTTTCCATTTTCGTAGTTTTTTGAATTCTCATTGTGTAAATTAGATTTTTTTACTAATGTTAATAATGATTTTTTAATGATAAAGGGGGTATGTGTAATTATTTATAATGCAAGACTTGTTCAACAAGATAGAGTCATATATTTCACATATTATTAGATTTATTATACATGATAGTTGTGTATATGTTTTGATGTAAAGGGTTATAAAGGCACCCATAATGGAGTACAGGATGGAAACATGGGATGTGAATAGGTAGTGATTGGTTATACATTAGATGGTCTCAGGATTCTCTAATTTGTAATAAACATTCCATTATTCCCAAGGACATACTATGAGATTCCCCCAAATGGATCTACCTCCACATCATATACCTAGGATAGGTTTCCAGGATTATGAATTCTTTACACAAGTCTACCCATATGTGTGTGTGTGTTTAAGATTACACAAGTAAGATAATATAGGGACTAGAATGACCTCCCTTGATCATTGTGAAGGGCATCATGGTTTCCCTGATAGGTATAACTTATATTCTAATTTTTTTTCTCAAAGATGGTTAGTAAGTTTGGATCCTTACCTTTTAGAGTGTTATTTTACTTATAAAAAAGCATATGCATTAGACAATATTATATACTGAATGGTTTCTACTTACCAGTTATCCTAGATTTATATTGTTATAGTCAGACACTATTGTTTTTATAGGATTTTGGGGGAGGGGTAGTGACCACATACTTATTTTTTGTACTCATGCCTTACACATGAACAAAATGGGAGGTGTGGAGATAATTTAATGTTTATTTATATACGGTAATGGAATTTGAATATGGGATCAAGACACACATGTAGACCATAGAGCATGAGTGGATATTTTTAGAGATTTTTTTGTCTTGGAATTCCCTAAATAAGGAGATTTTCCTTAATCCCTTTTTAGAGAAAATACTCACACAGGACACCATTTGAGGATATTTAGTCCTTACTTCACAATTACCTTATGTACATATGGGTTTTTGGTATAATCTATTTTACATTGTATATCATTGGATACACTCATGTCTTGGTTGTGATCTATGATGTCTGTACATTCATTTTACATATTTCTAACTTCTAATACACTTTTATCCTCCAGTAAAGATTGTCAGGTGTGTACTTTTCCTTTTTTAGAATAAATGAATGTCATGAAAACTATATAAAATTTTCATTAGTTGGTTATAAAACACATTAAAATATATAAAAATTCTTCATATATGGGTATTTCATAACCCCAAGAGTATATGTTGGCCATGTGTGATTGGTTGGTGCGTTTGAGGTACTGAAATGGAAATGAATATGATTTATTTGGTTAATCAAGCCATGAAATGTTATAGAATATCCCCCCAATAAGTTAGAATAATTGATGAACGAGACAAAAGATAATTTGGAAAAGGGTCTTATATGATTATTTTCTACCCCATGGGGTAGTCCAGTCATCTTTATTAAAAATAAATAAGGGCCAATGTGTCTCTCCATTGATTATTGTGAGTTTAATATTCAATTAAAAAAAATCTACCCCATATTGATGATTTTTCAAATTAATTTTGAGGGGATCAATACACTACAATGGTTTTTCTTCAAATTTTATATCATAAACTATGAAAAAAGAGAGATGATATTCCCTAGGTGGCCTTCCATTCAAGGTATTATCACTATAAATTCATTGGGATTTAATTAAGACATACAAGTAACTAGAAATATTTATAGAGTTCATTGATAGAGTCTTTATATATTTTATTAATCAATTTTCTAGTATTCATATATACTATTATTATATATTTTATGTGTAGGGAAGAGTTTGATGATTATTTGAAGATTGTTTTAGAGTCTCTAAGTAATGAGTAATTATATGTGAAATTTATATGTGTCAATTATAGCTACAAAATGTATCATTATTTGGCCATGTTATCAAATGAAAGGGTATATCAATGGATCCTAAAAATTAAAAGGTGATTCAAAATTTTATAAACCAATATCTAAAACATGAAATATTTCATTCATGGGTTTGTGGGACCTATTGATGTTTTTTGAGAAATTTCCCAAGATTTTCATATCCTCCGACAAATTAGACACATAATGGAGTAAAGTTTCCCTATATAAAATAATGAGAATAGAGTTTCATAAAGATTTATAAGAGGATTATCATTGTACCTAAAATAAAATTACTATGTTGTGTAGAGGGGTTTTTTATATACAGTGATACATTAATAAATATAAAGGGATGTTTCTTTATTGACAATGATAAATTTATAACTTATTCCTCATCTAAATTAGTGACATACTGAAAATATTATCCAATACACAACTTTGGGTTAGTAGTGGTAATTATTCCATTAATGATTTGGATGAATTTTCTTTACGTAGAGATGTGTTATATATATACTGATCAAAAGATCCTAAATTATATATAGTCATAGAAGGGGTTGATCATTTTCCAAAAGAGATAGTTAGAGATAATTGAGGATTATGATTGCTAAACACATTACTATATGGGGAAGGAAAACTATGCAGTTTATGCATTGAGTAGAAATGTTCATATTAAATTATCTTTTATGGGGATTAAAAGAGAAAAAATATTAATGGATTAGAATATGATGGTAATAGAAATCATAAGGGAAGGTAAGAAAAGACACCATTACCAGTAGATTAGTCAAGAATGCCAATATGTAAAGACCGAGGTGGTAAAAAAGAATTATACAAAGAAATATAATAAGTTATGTAATGTGTCATAATTTAACATAGTAATAGATGGAATTTAAATATTTAGGAAATTATTATGCATCCCTTCTATACCATAATTGACAAAACCATTGAATAATGCATAGATCTCATCATTTTCAATACATCTTAGAAGAAAAAATTTGTACAAGATCCGAAGGATAAATTTTGGTTTGAAAACAATAAAAGGGGTACTGTGATTAATATATCGTAGTTCTTGGTCTATAAAAAATTATAGGACGAATTTTAGATGCTTAAGGGGTTGATAAAACTATATCATGTTCTATAATGGAAATTAGAGAAAATCACCATATATTTCTTCATAGGTATTCTAAAAACCTCTAAAGGAAGCAATGTGATATAGGTAGTGGTGGAGTGACTTAAAAAGTGAGAACACGTCATTTTCCATTCTAAAGTGTTTATCACTCAATGATAATGAAATCATATGCATTAAAGAAGTCATTACATAATTCGGTATGCACCATTCAATTTTCACTTTTAAAGAACCAAGGATCACATACATATTATATAGAAGTATCTCATTTGCATTGGTTATAGTGTTGAACTTTAACACAAACCATATTTCTAAAATTGATGGTCAATATGAATGGAAGATTTAATCATTTGCTGATATGATATGATCATTCTGAATAGATTTCAATGATTCTGGGGATCTGCATCTTCCTAAAATCTTGTTCTCTTATAAAAATTGTATCAACTCAAGTATCAAAATGGAATAATATGGGGATCTATAAGTGAATAGATGTTGAACTATAAAATATTGGGATAAATGTGGAGAGATATTATTATTGGGACCAAATATTACTCAATAAATTATATAAAATGTTAAAATCAATTAGAGAAATATCAAAGAATCACAAGGATATCAGAAGAGTTATGCTAATAATATTTGATGTGACATGGAGTATGAGGTTATGAACAAGTTATTCTTTCAAATATCACCTTTAATTATGGTTATGATATTTTAGAAGAAGGGAAACATAATGCCAACATACATTATCCCCCTTAATATTATTGATCATTTTAGTACTCTAAAAATTTACTTAACAGTTCCACAAAATCACTCCTAAGTGAACGATGTGATCCATATATCTCTTCTGAGTATGTATATGCCTGATCCATAATATATATTGAACTTATAAGTGGTATGTAATGTCCTATGTTTTTATAAATCATATTATTTCCATAAACTCTATGTTTATAACATGGAACTAATTTTATATATTTGTTTAAAAGAATTTAAATTTATTATAAAATAAATCATAAAAGATATTAATGAAAAACAATGAATTATTCATTCACAAGTGATCATTATAAAAAAAGAACATACCATAAATTATTTCACAATAATGATTACAACTCACCATGGTAAAATAAATCCATCAGAAGTCCATAAATCAATATGGGAAAATATATATATAAACTAATAAAATATTCAAGACTAAAATATTTATTGGATAATCTTGAACCTTGAGGATTACCAAATGACATAAAAAACCTCTACTGAAGAAAATTACTGAGAAACAAGATATCAATTTTAAAAGTATATAATATGAAATAATAGTTATCACATATGAAGTGAGAGTTGAATGAAAAAATTATTTTTTAAGTCAATATATATAGAAATGAAATTTTTTCATTATAAATGTGATCATTTCAAATATTGTCATTACATATATGGTAATTTTTATATGGTTTTTTTCATATATCCAATAGGCATACTGATGTTCTGTATTATTATGTAGTAAATCTAATATGGACAAATCATTTTTTTGGTATTTTCATAAAAGCCACTTTGAGGCTTGAGTTGGAACCGACCGAATTACACCCTATAGAGGGAGGGAGGGACATTCAAAATTCAAATTTCAGGGGCACAAGACCCAAAAACATAATCAAAATTTGGATCGCGTTCCGGGAACAACCGCATCACGTGATTGCCCGAGAAACCCGCATCAAACGTTGAGTCCACTGCATCATCTGCCTCATCTGTATCATCGCCTTCATCATCAAATCTCCTTAATCATCACGTCGTCTCTGTCCATTCAAAACTATCCATGGCCTGCCTCGACAGACACAACATAGAAAATCCGCATCAACCAAGACACCAGGAAGTTACACTGGTGTCCTTCGCGTCGACCCCGTTCGCTGTGGGTGTGTGTGTGTGTGTCACATAATTATTAATAATATTATTAAAATATTATATGATGTTAATATTAAATTATAATAACATATTTAAATACTAATATAATATAAATTTAAATTTATATTATATAAAATTCATATGAGTTTACATTGAAAAAGGAAATTTTCAATAAAATTAATTCTTATTATATTATATATCTTCAAAATTTATATAAAAAATATATAATTTAATTGTGATAAAATTAAATTAATTTTTTTAATTCTTTACATTGATATTTACATATTATTAATTGTCATGTTTTTTTGAAATGGTTGATATTTTTTAAAAAGATAGGCTTTTTTGAAGACTATAATTTTTTCGATTTTATTATTATGTAAGAAAATGCAAAAAGATTAAAACCCATTTTATGTAATAAAATTTGTATTCAATGAATAAAATTTTGAATTTTAAAATATATTTGAACTTATAATTCAAATTTCAAACTATTTCAGAGAAAAATTAAAAAATTTCTTTATTAAAATCTTTTTTTGAACATTTCATCTAATAATGTGTTTTTATGAAGAAATTTGGATTTTTATTGTTTTTAAATCAACATTATGTTAAAATTTTTTATATTAATCTAATTTATGTGATAAAAAATAGTATCTATGATAATATTATCATGTAAATAAAATTTTAAACTTAGAAGATGAACTATTAAAAAAACATGTTTTTACATATTATGTTTTTTTACATTAAAATTATCTTTTCAAACACCAATAGTATTATTTATAAATATAAAATTATAAGGTTCAAATTAGAATAATTCTCAAATTTTAATGCTTTTCATTAATATTAGTGGTTAATGTTAAAAATTAATTACCAATGTAAAAGAAAATTATTGTAAAAGATAACGAGTAAAAGGAAAAGCTAATAAAACAATCATTGAATAATCCAAAATGAGTGATTGAGAATAATATAAAATAAAACAAATTTACACTCCGTTGTGACCATTTTTTATCCATTTACCAATGAATAATGACTCCACATTATTGAATATGTAAAGGGTACTTCCAAAACTACCCTTCTCTTCAATTATAAAAATGAAACAATTCTACCAACTGAGGAAGCTCATTTTATTTGAATTTATTATTTAAACAATAACAATTTCCACTCTTATAACTCTCTCCCATGTTATTAAGCTTCTTTTCACCTTTATTTTTATTAAGACGTTAATTTTCAAGGAGTTTCCCAAGATAAAACCCAAGATTCCAATGAGATTATTACATTCAATTACAGTTTTCATTTACTCTTATCATTCATAAATTATACATATCCTTATTATTATAATTAAATAAGTACAATTATTAGGATGTAATTTAATTTTATAAATTTTAAAATAATTATACAACTATTTCTATCCATCAAGAAAACTAAATAACATCAATCGTGTGTAAGTGCGGACTACTGCCTCCATGAAGTGGTGTTGTTCATTTTCCATCACTTCCCCTCACAGATCAAAAAAGTATATATTTTAGGAATTATAATATTTTTTATGTAACATTTTTAACTATTAAATTAAAATTTATCATATATCATCATTTTTACATTTCATTGAAAAATTGGATTGTTAATCATATATACGTTCATATTATCACCTCCATGACCAATGAATTTCCTTTTCACACTTTTCCCAACACTGATTATTTCTTGAGTGTATTTAATAAGGATACATTCTATTTATTACATGGTTAAAATTCATATTATTTGATGTTATTATTATCTAAATATATTCCATTACTCTTTAAATCCTTCTAACATGTTTCCATTTGGGTAAATTTAACCACCTATGTAAACAATGGTAGAGTGATTATGTCATAAATGATAATGGGTTTCCATATACTGGTAATATAATGTAATAATTATATATTCAGTATGTTTTATTGATTTATGAATGGTTTTATTAATATTTAAAATATTTATTAATAAATCACCATTTGATTGTAAAACACGTCGAAGAAATGTTCATCATGATTTCCATTTTTCAAAATCCTCATTCTTGTATTTCACGTAATGAAAGTGAGAAATAAAAAATCACTAAAAATAGTTATTATATATATAACAGTATATTAATGATTAACTTTAAATAAATTATAGATTTTTTATCCCTTCTTGAAGGTATTTATATGAATCAGACAATAGAAAGTGCTAACATTAGATATAAAAAATTAACTAAAATTAGATAATATACTATTAATTTATAGTAAAGTAACTATAAAAGGGTACTATATTTATATTATGGTTTTGATAAAATTTATTAAGGTATTTTTATTCATCATATAGGTTTTTTGAGAATGATTGAGTATGCAATAATACAAGGGAAGTTTTTAGTCATACAACATCCTATATTGAGACTCATTTTGTTTTATTTGATAAATTTAATTTAAATAGAATTAATTCATAATATTAGATATATAATAATAGAATTATATTTACTCAAGGTATTTTAAATTCATCTTCAATATCTATCTCTTTTCATGTGTTTTCTGTAGAATATTTCTTTATTTATTAATGGTTTCATCTCAAAATCCACTCTTTTAGGCATGTTTTATGTTATAAACATAATTCCAATTACATTGTGTATATTCAACCCATTTGAGATATTATATAATGAGGAAAATTTTATTCATTTAATTTTAGGTTCAATTTAGAGATATCTCTTTCACAAGGATTTGATTTAAATGCTCCCCACGTTTTAAAGCATTTTCATTACATAAATATTTTTCTTGAGTAATAACCACACTTCATTGGCTAGTATCATGATATATTGGTCTAGTATAACCTATTGTGATGTTTTTTTGTATCCCTACCCTTTTCTTTGGGTAAATAATGATTCAAACGAAATCAACTTCCTTAATTAGTCAATAGTTTTTTGAAAATGAAATTCTCTCAAGTATATTTTCAATTTCTTTTAGGGAATTGTTTCCTTGTTTATGGGATATATTTCCCTCCAATGGTCTCTATACACTATTTGATGTTCAATTTTGTTTATATCCAATGATCTTTTTAATCCTAATTTTTCATTTTAAATCAAATTTTGTGTTATATGTTTCTTGATGAGTGTTTTCAACAATGGTGTTTTAAAATATTTAAAAGTTTTTTTCCTTCTATAATATTATTTTATTTCATTATAATTAACATTACAAAAAATTATTAATTTATTATCAAGGTATAATTAATAAATTTATTGTATTTAATCATTTAATTATATTTCTATTCATATTAAAAAAATGATTTTGGAATGTGAATTGAAAATCACATCTTTTTAGAATGATATCAAGAAGTTACTTTTTAGAAAACCCTTTTTTAGTTTTATTCTATTTATAAAGGATATTTTCAAATTTTATAATGGTTTATAAATCTCCCAAAATATAAAATATTTACATAACCCTTTAGGGTGTTCATGTTTTTAGTTTCACAGGATCAAGATTGTTTTATATGATACCTTCATGGAATGTTACGAAACCAATTTTCTTTATATGGGTTATTTATGAAAAGTTGAATGATTTTGTTTTATGTGGAAGTCATATATGTGGATGATAATGGGTGGGTTCTTATATTTCCCTAAAATTCAATGGTTAAGGATTCATATAACTGAGAAGAAGAAATATCTCTAGAATAATATGATAGAGGATTTTTTTCTTATGTTTATTATGCTAATGACATGTGGGAAGAGTGCTTTAATACTTTTTTATTTGAATGAGATGCAGGTAATTTTTTTTAGTTTCTTTAGTAAGATATGGGAATATTTGTCTAGGTGTTTATATGAATGAGATACATGACAATTTTTCCACAAGTTTTTGGGTGAATAATATATTAGAATACTTTTTCACCAGCTCTTATATTCTTATATTTATGCCATTATTATTTACTATACTATGATCGAAGGACATGTAATATTGTATATGCCTATGATTATTCCCCAAGACTCATGTTTAATGTCCCATTATTTTACACACTTTATAAATTTATTTTATTTATCTCATTTTTATTTACATGTCGTTATATCCTCATTTATGGACAACTCTTATTATCCCATTCAAATTTTAAATACAAAATTATCCCCTAACCATATTTCATCAAGTTATTATGATTTTACCCTTGATTACTTATTGATAATATTTATCTTACTACGCATTTATGCTAACCATTTTCTTATGTTTTATTTTATTAAGGTTATGAATACATGTATAAATTTTGGAAAGTCTGGAATGGAGTCTAGCAGATCATGGTTATAGAGAAATTTTCAATTGTGTAGTAAAATAATATGCTATTATAGAAATTCTCCATGGGAAAAACATTTAGTTAAATAGGTTGTGAAAATATTTGTGAGATTTATTAATTTAACCATGGTATTAACATGTTATTTTTGTTATGTTTAACTTGGGTCTCTATTGTTGGAATCAAAGAAGTTTTTATTTATTTTTTGGATATTAGTTTAGTTACCATTGGTATTATGGTTAGATAACCATTGTTAAAACCCATGAGATGAGTCCAAATATAGAATGAAATCCCAAAATATTGTTAATGTAATGAGTACTTGGTTTTCTTAGGCATATACCAATTTTAGGATACTAGGATGTGTATGTGGCATTGTCATATTTGTGTCAAGGTGTTAATCACCCAATAAAGGGTTTGTTGAGTATTGACAATATCATCACCTTAATGTAAGAGGAGTGTGCCTAATACCATATACACAACTATACAAACTATATGTATGTGATTCCGTTTATCATATGTTATTTACAAACAATAATAATGGATTTCATTCAAGTTACATAGAGTTATTAGGTTGATAAGTATAATATTACCCAATTTAAAGTAACCTAGGTTAATTTATTGTTGATATAGGTTTAACTGATGGAATTAAAGGCTAACATGATGGAAATGGTAAAAGTTAATAAGGATGAACCTATTTTATGTTATTTATTACGATAATTACCACATATTATTAGGATTTTATTACTCATATCAACTATTTATGGTATTTTAGATGATGAAACTAGAAGCAACCTAGGGTATGATAGACACTTTGGGGATTACCTCAATGGACAAACCTTCTAAATGGGAGATGGAATGAAAGCAATGTGACTATTCCAAAATAGGTATCATGAAATAATACTAATAATTTGATCATTTTTTAAGTCCCAAATATACCATGGATGTTAAATATAGAGTCTCATGAAATATTGAGTGATGAGAAGATGAGGGAATGAATGCTCAATTTCCAAAATGTAAAAAAAATTGAATGAAGAAATAAGTATATTTCTTCAAGGGTAATAGAAGAAAATTTAATTGTGTTCTAGGAGGCCATCAAGAATCCAAATGAAAATGTTAAATGAATATTCAGGTTATTATGATTGAAAATAATAGAATTCATCATAATGAACCATTCCTAATTCAATGTCTTCTCTATAGGGAACTTGGAAAATATCCTCATCAAATCCCTAATACAAATACTAACCATGATTATGAAAATAACCAACCTCCAAGAAATAAGAGACCATATAATGATAATGGATCATTAAAATTTTGGTAAATTTACTTTCTAATCTAAATTTGTAGATGAATTATTGGAATTTAATTCTTGGAATTCCCGGATATCTATTAATTTTTCAAATATAACAAAATAACTACCCTGTTGATTTGATTGTAGAAGAAATATTATATTGGTAAGATTATTATTTTTATATTTAACATTTAAAATAATTTTCCTTGTGTAGAAAATATTATCATTCATTTAAATAAATTTAATTCGGTTATAGTGATGGATTGGTTTCCTCTTATGGAAGGAAAAATTATCTTGAGTAAGGGACAAAAAATTCATATTAAAATATGATATTATATTAATTAAAAGATTAAAATAATCAAAATTGAGAAAAAAATTATATAATATGGTTATTGATACCAAATAAATATAAAACTCATTCCTAAAATAATAATAGAAAAACTCAATATTTGGGATTGGCCAATTGTAAGGAAAGACATATATTTTCCATTCATTTAAGTTTGATATATCTTATTAAATTATATTGTCAAATTTTTTTAATTTATATTCCCTTTAATATTTTTTTTGGTATGTGATAATTAAAATTTAAAGGAAATAATTTATTTATGGTGGGGGATAATATATTGCCCTTAGTTTTTAAGAACTGTATTCTTTCAATAAACTATGTGCTTATAATTTTAATATATATTTTATTTGTTTGTTTAATGGAATTGAAATTTATTAAGAAATGATTCATACCTGATATGAATTGAAACTAAAAACATTTCTCCTCATTTATAAGGGTTAGGATACCACAAAATCATAAAAAACTGTGTATTGAATATCATGGATTATTACACTATGGAAAATAATATCTCTTTAAAGGGCACAAATCAATATATAAAAATAGATAGAAAAGCATAAAATCATCACAAATAGGAATTAATATAGAACATATCCATAATTGAGTATCACATATAGCTATACAAAACCTATTTAGTGGAAGATCTCTATGAAAGGAGAAATCATTACGCAAAAACTATATAATGAAATAATAATTATGCCTTGTGAACTTAGGGTGAAATGAATAAAGGATTATTTAAACGAATATATATAGGAATGAAATTTGGGCTTAAAAAGCATGCTATTTGTAAATAAGGTCATTGATTATATGGTCATTATAGATATGGGCATCCATTATATATCCAATAGGTATTATGAAGTCATGTTTTATTGAGTAGTAAATTTAAAATAATACAACTCACAAAAAAATTATTTGAAAACATTACATATATATATGTGTGTGTGAGTGTTTGTGTTATTGGTAAATATTAACAATATTACTAATATTTGATATGATTTATATATAAAATACAAATAATTTAGATTAATATTAATTTAATAAAAAAATTAAATTTTTGAATACTAGTTATTGACTATATTTAATATTAAAAAATGTTATTTTCATTAAAAGATTGTTTTTTATTAGTTATTTTATTTTAAAAAATAAATTTTAAAATAATATAATTTTTTATAATATAAATTTCATTTTTTTAATTCCTCAAATATAAATTTTCTTAGTATGAAATTTTGAGTTATTTATGAAAAGTTGATTTCTGGTAAAAAACATTATGTTTAAAAAATCATAGTTTTTATGATATTATCATTATATATGAGTATACTATAAGATTCATAATCATTTTAAGTAATGAAATATATATTTAATTTATATAATTTTGCTTTTTTAAATATTCTTTAAACTTAACAATCTTATGTCCAACCATTATAAAACAAAAATAGAAATTTATTTTATTTAAAACTATTTTCAGTCATTTTTTAAAATATTGTGGTTTGATGATGAAATTTGGTTTTGGATTGATATTAAAGATAAATAACATTTATTTTTTTAGTAAACCAATTTATTTTATAAAAATCATTTTCTATGAAAATCATTTCATGTAAATAAATTTCTAAACATAAAAGTTCACTTTTTTGAAAAAAAATTATTTTTACATGTTATGTGTGATTTTATTAAAAGTAACATTTCAAAACCATATAAATTATATTAGATAAAATTATTTCCAAATATTATATCATAAGGATCAAATTAATTAAATTTAAAAATCTTAATTAATTTCAATAAAATTAATTACTAATAGTAAAAATTTATTACCACAGTAAAAGTATAATAGGTTAAAAGATTAACAGTGAAAAATAAAATACATGGAAACTCTGAAGGATTCCAATAAACATGATATCATGAGTATAATATCTACCCACACACTCCCCCCCAACTTTTATCCATTTTGATCAATTTTACCTTGATTAAAGACTCCACATTATTGAAAATATAATGTGTTATTCCGAAACTACCCCTCTATTTACATATAAAAGACTAACATATACATCACATCAAGGCTCACATATCCATTTAATTTCATGATTACACTATTGAAATGTTATCCTCATTGATCTATATCTCATTACTTGATGCTTTTGGTTAACTTTATTTTTATTAATACATTCATTTCCATGGAGTTTTCCATTAGAAAATTCAAGCTTCCATTGTTAGAGTTACATCCACTTACTATTTTATTTTACTCTACTCCATCCTAAATCACCTATAAATATTAAAATTTAATGAATTTTTATAATTATTATAATAAAATGTAAATATATATATTTGAAAAAATCAATCATTTCCATCCACTAAAAAAATAAAATAGCATTGATTGTGAACATGTGCAGACTTCAACCTCCATGAACAGATGTTGTTTGTTTTTAATCACCAACACTCATGTATGGTGACAAGGATATATTAAAATAAAAATAATTTTTAATATTTAATATATATAACACTTAAATTATAACTTATCATGGACCTTATTTTTTTACATTTGTCAAGAAATGAGATTGTCAATATTGTGTACTTGCAGAATATCGCTTCTACCAACAACAAAAATAATTTGTAATGACCACCCATCATTGATGGCTCCTAGAATGTATTTAATGATAATATATAATTTTTTATGAAATTTTTAGTTTTCAGATTAGGTACAATTATCAATATCTAAATACAACAACTTACAAATTAAATGATTATATAATATTACAATTTTGGTCGATTAAACTGCCTATGTAAAAACTGTTATAATGATTACGTATTAAATAATTATGTGATATAATATAATCATGATATCATGTAATAATAATATAGTTAATATGTTTAATTATTCACTAAATAAGTTTTTGATAATTAAAATATGTATTGATATATCACACTTCAAATGATAAATATATCAAAAATGATTCTTTATGATTTCTATTTCCACATGCCTCATTAATGTATTTAACCTAATGAAAATGGGGAATACATAATCATTTAAAAAATGATTATATTTTATTCATTTATCTTTAAATAGTGAACTTTAAATCACTTACTTGGAATCTACCCATTTTTCATTATTATTAATGAAAAAACAACTGAATGTTATAACACATGATAAGGATAATAAACAATAATAAGTTAATATATTTGTAATATATCATAAAAAAAATAATTATAGAAGTGTTAGTGTGATTATATTATGGTTATAATATTTTTTTGATATTTATGTTTAATTTACAAGATCTTAGGTAATGATCAAGTAATATGTAATACAGGGTAAGGGTTTCATCTCAAAACAATATTATTTAAGACACATTTTATTTTGGTCACCTAATTTCATTTAAATGGTGTGTATATTTCATATTAGACATATAATTTTTGGAATTATTTTAATTAATGGTATATTAAATTTTTTTTGTTCTATTTATTTTCTAAAAGATTTTTATTAGAACTTTTCTTAAGTCATGCAGTCTTTCATATCTAATTAATCTATTTGTGACAAGTTTTTTATTATACACCTAATTACATTAATGTGGTGTATACACTAAATTTTTCAGATATTATATCAAGATTTACCATTTATTTTGGGTAATTCATTTTCCATTTAAATATATATCTCCTTGATAAGGATTTAATTTAAATAATCCTCAAGTAGTAAGGTGTTTTCGTAACTCACAATGTTTCTTTTGGTCATAATCACTTCTCTTTGACTATTATTGACCATGATTTATCTATTATAATATATGATGATGTTACATTGTATATTCATATTATATTCTATGAAAATATTTTTTACAGCAATGTATTCTTCCTTGAATAATCTAAATTTTCCTTTGAAAATGAAGTTTTGTTAAGAATAATTCATATTTATTTTAACGGGCTATTAATTGATATCTAAGATTTTACATCCTGACATTGTTCGCTTTTTTTATATTGGAATCTCATATTTTTTATCTTAAATGATCCTTTTAGTCACCTTAACTCATTTTAAATAAAAACATTTAATTATCCTTTTAATGAAGTGGGATTTCAATGAACGTATTTTAATGTATTTTGAAGGATATTCCTTCCCATTATCATATATTATTCACTTCCACTTCATATTTTGAAACATGTTTTATTTATCTTCAATGTATCTTTATTATAAGTTTTAATTGATCTTTTAAAAATATTTCCATTCAAACTATATATGATTTTTCATAAATTTAATTAAAATTCATTTAATTTTAAGGTGATATTAGTAAATACGTTTTCAATAAAAACTCTTTTTATGATTTTTCTTTATTTCAAAAAGATTTTCCTATGACAAAGTAAGGGTTCCTATGTCAACCTATATTTTATTTTTAAAAACAAATTTTCTGTGATCATGTTTTTGGTATGAAATGATCTTGATTTTTTTATTTTATACCGTTTTGAAAATTTAATAATCCCATTTTCAATCCATGTTTTATTTATGATAAGATAATTAATTTGATTTTCGGTGGAACTCATATGTGTAGATGATGACCAGTGGGATCCAATTTTGCTCTCTTATTTATTAGACAAGGATTAATATCACATCCAATGATGAAATATCTCATGAATGAGATGTTGGAATCTTGGTTCACATGTTTGTTGTATAAATTAGATGTGGAAATATTAAATTAGAATTGTTTTTGAATGTGGTATAAGAATATGGATTCACATTTAAATTTTATGAATGTGATGCAGGAAGCATTTATTACTATTTTTTTTGTGTGAATGAGATGTGGGTATCTTTGTTCATGTGTTTTTCTATGAGTATGAGGTGGGAATATTGGTTCAAAATTTTTTCTATTCATTTTTTGTCAAATAATTCATTATGATACGATGATTCAATGACATGTCAAATTTTATATTCACATAATTATGCTCCTTGAATCTTGTTTATTGTCTCAGGACATATGGAAAATTTTTATTACAAAATTTTATTTTCAATAATAAATTTATCCCCTAAACATGTATTATCATATGCTTATTATATAATACTTAATGACATATTGATAAGGTTTCCATTATTGAGTGGTTGCGACCACCCATTTATTATGTTTTTATTTCCCTTAGTTATTATTATTATTATAACTTGTGTACTATTTATAAGGGATTCTAGAGAAGCCTAGTTAGAGAGAAATATTTATTAGTTTTTCAAAATAAGTCTTTTATGTTTTTAGTCTTCAAGAAAATGTAATTTAGGTTATTAGGTCATGTGACTATTTGTTAGATGTATCAATATAACCATGAGATCAATATACTATTTAATTTATATTTACCTTGAGTCATTATACATTAAAATTGTAACACGGTCTCTCTTACGATGAGAAACAAAAATATATCATGTAATATAGAGACAAAGTTTAAAAAAAGCATACAGTGGTCAATGTTTGGTGGGAAAATCATATGTTTGAGTAAGCAATGATAGAATGAGAAGATGTGATGAGATAAAATAACCCTCATATTCTTTCATCTATGTAATGAAATATCAAATGAATATTTTTTAAAATTAGGGGGGGGGAGAGAGAATGTAACACCTTAAATTTTTAGTCTCAAATATCTTAAGAATAATACCTCTATTTAAAATTGATTGTATTAATTGTAAAGACAAAACTAATAGAGAAAAAAAGAATTATTTTATTAATATTAAATATAAAAATGGAATAAAAATTAAAATATTTTGAAATGAATCACTTTAAAAAATTAATAAATGGAATAAAATCATAAGTAAATAAAAATACTATAATATCAAAATATTAATTATCATTTTCTATATTTGAATATTATTTTAATGATGATCACTATAGAAAGGATACATGGAATTAATAATATGATAAAAAACATCATAAATAAATGATATAATATAATGAATGTTTTTTAGTGAGGTAAGTGAGGATATATAGAGGAAAAATATTAACATTGATGATAACTATTATATATTCATTGGGGTATTTGTTGTCGGTGGTTTTTATATGACATTTGGTCTTGTGATTATATGATCCCTAAAATAAGTTGTTGGTTTTCAATTATATGATTATGTAAATTTCATATTATCTAATAAATACTAATTACATATAAAATTTCATTATGTTAACTTCATGACAAAAATGATAGTTTTTATAGTTAAGTAATTTTAATAAACACGATTTATTATTTTGATCTATTTATAAAAATATTCCAACATTATATATTTTAGAGATTTATACTTATAAAATTTTCTATGTATTTATATTGAAATTTCTTATTATGATAAATTTATAAATTATTACTTTATAGTATGAAATGAAAATGTGATTTTATATCGAAAAAGAAATATTTATTTTTATGAAATATATATATTTTTAATATATATTATGAGTTTAATTTTAAAGTTATTATTTAATAGTTATATATTTATATTTATAAATTTTATTAAAGTATTTTAATAATCAATCTAAAATATTATATTGATGGTATTGGGTATTAAATTACAATAAAACAAATTATGACAATAAATATAGAATGTGATGTATAATCACATTTTTTGATACAATATTATGATAAAAGAATATAATTGATATTTTTATTTAAATTAATTACCCTTAATATTTTAGATTTTTTATTTTTTAATTCAATATAAATATTTATTGGGGATATAATATGAGTATTATATTTGAATTTTAATTATTTATCAAAAATAAGAGATCAATTTCAAATTGAATTTTATTACTTTTTAATTAATAAAGATCTAGAATATTTTATAGTATTTAGTAATTTATAAATTATGTTATAATATTATAGATATACTAAATAGTAATTTAATGTTTCAATATTGATAATATTTTTATTTGAGGATGAGTAGTAGAATGAAATCCCATATGAAATAGTAAGAGTTCATGTTCAAATCCAACTCAACAATCTATTATGAAATATGTGGATATAATTTTGTAGAACTCCTTGGAAAGATATGTAATATGTAAAAATAATTTAAATAAATAATAAACAATTTATAGTGTTAATAAGTGAATTTTAATTATATAGCACTCGAGTAAGACTCTTGAACTCCTTCTAGAATAATATTTTGAATTCTAGTGAAATTATAGGTATTATTATTATATTTTTATATAGAAAAATATATAAAATCATAGAATAATATAGAGAATAATAAAATATTAATTATACATAAGAAATTAAATAATATTTTCAATTAATATATATTAAGTGATAGTTCTAGATAAACATAAAAATATCTACATTATTGATGTAGTGTTGGCACTGTGTTTGAAAAGTAAAAAATAACGACTCCATGGTAATATTTGAAAATGGTATGTTATTTCTTGGGTATAAATATAAATCATAAAACAAATAAAGGATATACATATTAGAAAACAAATTATATAACTTAATAAATATTGTATATAAGAAATTAAGTAAATAGACCTGATAATTTAAATGAATGATATATATTAAAAAAATGGATTGTAAATTATTAAAAAAAATCATAAAATCTTACAATGAGGATATTGGGGATGTGTAATGGTTTAAAAAAAATTGTATTTTCCATCTATAAGAAACATTCCACATGAAAATATATTCTTAACTCATAATGATTGAATAATTATGATAAAGTTGTCAAATTTATTCTATAAAAATGTAATCATTCTAACCTTTCCAAAACACATAGATAATTTAGTTTTATCCTAAATATCTACAAATATTTCCAATCTTACTATACTCTCTTTTTTTGGGAGCATTTTGTTACAATAAAAAGACTTAAATTAACCATTTACAAGAGGTTCTCGTAGAGAAGATTCATCTATGCAATATAAGTGTTAACATACCCTTAATCATTATTTACTTTTATTATTCTACCACAATCTATTAAAAATAATTCATCAATTTAATAAAATGGTTTTAAAATCATTATTATTATTTAAAATTTATATTCCAATAAGATAACTAGGTATTCTTAATAATTCATTCATTATAACATGATCTTACTTCTATTGGTTTCACCACCTACATGAAAACTTTAAAAAAATTTCATCATGTATTATTTAAAAAAAAACTTGTAATATGTTTTAATATAATTAATTCAATATTTTATTATTATTATTATTATTATTAGTAATTTATATATGTTTTTCACTAATAAAATCAATTCCTTTTTATTGATTCAATATTCACAAAAAGGAAAATTTATTATCTTTCATTATAAACCATCATCATATTTTCCATGAAACAATAATGTAATAAAATACCCTATAAATAATATCAAAATAATATCCATGACTATTCTAGAGGAAATAATCACATGATCAAAGAGTAATAACTAGAATCATCATGCAGAAGCAAGCCCAAAAAAATATAATAATTAATACTTGATGATTAATTTTAGCTATGAATGATTAATAAATGGATAGTATAATAATATAAATTAATTATATAAAATTGAATAAATATAAATACTATTTTCATATATGTTAATAAATAATAAATTGGTAATACAATATGTTATTGTGTATTCTCCTAAGAAGGAATCCAAGGTAATGGTTTTTCATGACTTATTCTCCTTTAATTGAGTAATCATGATTATCTTTTGACTATTTAATTATATTTTTTTATATTATATCCTTTATCCATTTCATATAGTATATTTTCTTCATAGAAAAGTAAAAAATCATTTCATTCAATTATACTTTGATTGACTTCCATCATTATCTAATGTGGTGTTGTTATGAATAAATCAGATCCTATTTAGTGACTATTTTAGTTCCACTTCTATATGCACTCTTACCATAAAAGTTATCATATGTTTAAAATAAATACAAGTATTATATTATATAGCACTAAAATTTATCTTTATTTATATTTGAAATTTAAGGTTATTTTTCTTTTATAGATTTTAGTTTCATTAATACTATTTAAAATGATTAATAGGCATTTCTACCCATTTCCATATATCTTGTATCATCCACTCCACCTTTTAACCTTATAACCTCTATTTATTTTCAAGATTCTATTTTTAGTATTTCTTTTTCAAATTATTGATTTCAATATGTTAGTATTACCATTTTTTTAAAACTTGATATTGTTAATCGACTTATAAATAAATTTACAGAAAAACATTACAAAATTAGTAATAAAAATCATTCTATGGTTTTTCTTGAAAATTTCTCCATATCTAAAAATGATATATCTATAAGAGAGTTATTTTCCATTTTTCACCCACTATATTCTCATATTGTATTCTTTTTTGTGGTGATTAATGTTTTTGTATAAATCATTATAATTCTTAATTTTTTATTATGTTATACAATTTGAGGATGTTATGTACCCATTTTCCTTCCATGGATTATTTAAGCATTGATGTATGATTAAACTTATGTGGAGCACATATATAGGGTTTATAATTATGTTTTGGGTGTGACTTGAATTATAAATTTCTATAATGAATTGGTTAAATCATTATATATCATGAGATTAATATGAGACATGAACTATGATGCTTGATCCATAACAACATTTGGGTTTTCATACCTGATTGATTACATAATGGGACATACGTAGTTAATCATGATCAACTATATTATGATGTTATTAGTGGTTAATGGCCTTAAACAATCCACTTTGGACCTACATAGGCTTCCATTAAGCTGATAGGTCTATCCTAAGCCCGCCTCTAATAGGATAGGGGATAGTGACTTATATGAGGTGGGATATCTCATAATACGGGATGCCTTAATCCATATCAACATGTAATAGATACATATATCTAATTTAAATGATAAAATAATAAACTGATATGATGTAAATATATTTATATTTAATATATTTGTACACAACACAGTCATGAGATATCATGTAAAAATATGACACCACAATAGAAACTATAAAGGAATCATGCATTCAACATTCCTTAGAATCTAATATATACAAGACACAAGAAAGATCCCTATCACTATATGTACTTCTAGGAAGGTATCTAACTACAATGGTAAACACCACAATCAATAAACTAGATGATTTATCATGTATCACCATGCATTAAAATACATCATCTCTAAATAAGAAACACTAGTTATATATCTACCAAGACCATCTGTAAACCTGGGTTTCATCTTTACTAACCAAATATGTTTGGGAAAAATTCCCATGAAGGGGTGAGTATGAAATTACCCAAGAGGATTCCCAAAAAAAACAAGGAATAAATAGAAAAACATGTCATCTTAAATCTCATCATACTAGAGACTATCTTAGAAGAAGATAGGGATGAGTGATCTAAATATTCAAAATCACTTGAAATCTCATCAACACATATAATCTTAAGTCATATCACCTCAAATACTAAATGTTCCCACATAATGAGTAGTTATTAGTGAATTGATAACCAAAAAAAATCCAATGTTTAATTTTTTATATCCCATGAGTATATTTCATATAGGAAGAAACTTGGGGGTTCTCAAGGAATCACATTTCCTAAATTATATGATTCTATCCTCCTATATAACTATCCAAAATTCTATAGGGAACCATAAAGTGTTAACCACACCCACATGAGGTAATAAAATTAGTAATTTAAATACAACACTATATTTCCCACTATATCTATGTCATTATTTTATAATCCTATTGAGGAACTCACACATAGTGTTCAAATAGATATCAGTTAATGAACATAGGTTAAAAACATGAAATAGAGTTATGTAATGTGAAATTAATAACAATAGAGGATAAATAATGAATCGAAGAAGAAATAAATTATGTGGGAATAAGGATAGATCTAGGTTTATAAACTATTCAACTACCTATCATAGATATTTAGAATAAAAAAAATCATCAACATCAATGGCTTGACACACACACCTCTCTCACCCGAAACATTGATAATTCATATGTAGAATGGATTCAACCACATTATCAATCTCCCAAAAGTAAAGGATTCACCAGACCAATCCACAAAGATCTAGAATTTATTATTTTCCAATGTTATATTTATGATATCATCAAACACACATCCTCTCCCAGAAACTCGATAGAGTAACTAAATAAAGAATGGGAAAAGGTGAACAGGAGATGAGTAACAAACTAATATTTTACAAGCGTGTTCTATCCATCAACCTAAATTAAATCACAATATACTCAGTTTGATAAATAATGATTACGATCAACATGATTTTTAGATATTTAGGAAACATCATGTTTCAATATTTGGATCAAGCCTCTCATATTATCCTTCTAGGACTAGAAGTTTTAGAACACTACATCAAGGAGGAATAATTTATGAGATTATAATATTATTGGAAATATATAAATAGAGAAAACAAGTGAGAAATAGGGAAGTATAAGGGGGATGGTGTTTCTAATGTCTATGAATCATAATTTATTCCCATTTTCAGGGATATGGATTATAGAGGTGAACCCCACCTATTTTTTCCATAAATAAACTATGACATATTAGCTAAAAAAAATTTAAATCCATATGGCATGATTATAGGTTTTCTTCCTCAACATATCTTGACTACCCATGTAGTGATTCATATATCTTTTTAACTTAATTTTATCCTCACACATGATCTTATTCCCATCATCATGTGTAGTGAAATATCCTTCAGAACTATATATGATTCGAATGAAAATATCTTAATTATTTCAGAATCTTCTAAAATTGAGATATGTTTTTCATTAAATTAATATTTTTAAAATATATTTTTAATGTGATGAATGTATCATGATTATCACCTAGATTTTTATTTTTACTAAAATTTTATCAGCTTCTAGATCAACAAAAAATCAATTATGTACTACTTTAGATAATTTTAACACCAAAACCTTTCTATAAACCTCCTCTAAATTACACACAATGAACCATTGGATACAATAATTACCATGAGAGAAAATATTTTCGAGAAACATTATTCTACCAATATATTGTTTGATATCAAACAATTATGTGTCTTTCAAGGCTTACTCATTAATTTCTTATTTAAAATCAATTAAAAACATTCTTCAATTGTTGCATTCAAATGAGTTAGTGGGTTCATCATCGAATCTCTTTCAAAAAAACCATTTTCATTAGGGGTCAAAAATCAAGAGAAGATCTTATTATCATCTTCATGATGGGAATTCCAGATATATTTAATATCAATATAAAAATTACACAAACCAATGAGAAACTTGGCCATCATTTATTTTTTGTTCTCAATAAAATTCATGGATTTCAAGGTCATCATATTTTTGGAGTCTTCATCCCTCATAATTAAAAAATATTCATGAAAATAGAAGTTAATCTCATTATATAAGATGATATTCCTTAAATAATCCTCTTGAAATCATCTATCCATTTTATTATAGTTTACTATTTTTTTCTTTATCATTGTGTATTTAGTACTCAGGATTAGTCGACGATTCAGTTTCTAGTGTTTTAACAAGAAAATATTGATTTAGGAATTAATTTTCACAGAAATTTTCTATGTAGTTTCCAAATATATATTTGGAAGGTTCTCAAGGAGAACCAATAGCTGATTGATCTCCATAGATCATGGTTGATCGAAATTTCCCATAGTCTCTAGACTGTGTTCAAGGTTTCCAGTTAGGGGATTTGTGGATACCACTTGGTCTGTGTTTTGCGGTGGAGGTTTGCATGGTCAAAAAAATCACTAATTAAAAAATGTTTTATAGTATTATGGTGGTTCATATAAGAATTATTCCCATAATATTCTTTTCTTATGGTTGTAGCTTCATGGCAGTAGAATCTACTATATTTCTATTGTTTCCACTGATTTCACCTCCCGAACGATAGCTTATATGGCACTGTCATAGTGGAATATTATATAATTTCTTTAGTATTTATATTATTAGATTACCTCATAGTTTTTGATTACACAAAAAAAATTTCACTAAAACAGAAACATCAATATTATGTTAATGATTTGAAAAAAATTAAATAAAGATTATATTATATTTCTCAATACCTCAAAATATTTAAATTGATAAATATGTATATATTACATCCATTTATTTTTTTTAGAAAATGAATTTATGCAACAGAATAATTTTATAATGTTTTTAAAAAAATATATTAATATTCAATAGATGAGCATTTAACAAATAATCACATTGAACAAAAATATTCATGATGATTTCCAAAGAGTAGTGGTTTGAATGAAAAATTATGAAATGTTTAATAATTATATAATTTAATGTCACATTCATATAAAAACATAATTAATTCATACTAAATAGTTGTGGGATTATATATTGACAAATAACACATCAAATCCCCAGACACTAGCAATTTAAAACTTGATAAACTATGTTTTTTTATTTATTTACAAATAATATAAACAAAAATGATTACCCTTCCCCTGCTTAAATACATACTACAATTAAAGAATGTAATATATTCCTCTATTTCAAAAAAATTATCTAGCCTCTTATGTGATTATCACTCGCTTCCCTATTTTAACCCCAATTCATGTTCCAATATTTAGAGTATATATATAACGACCCATACTTTACATACATTGTTATTACTTCAGAATTGAAGCACACTTATTACAACATATAACAAAACTAGGAAAGGACCGTATAGGTATAGAGTCTTTAGAAACTGGGAAACATAAACAACTGGTTCATAAAGCATCTACTTTGCCTCCCATTTATTTCATCATATCTAGAGTCCCTTTTGGAATATCCTACTTAATATCCTTCTTCATGACCTGGGGAAATAAAACATACAAAAGGGTGAGCTCAAATTCTCAATAAGGGTAAACAAAAGAAATATCAATCACATCATATACATAAGAACATAACTTTTGGAAATCTTAACCTGCAAAAGAGATCATAATTTCATAACATGGGATAAATCATAGTAGTGAAATGTAATCCCAATAATCATAAATTAAAACATGAAACTTTGTTTCATACACACATAATCATAGAGAATCATTTCTTATTAGTCAATACTCATTTCCAAGACTATCTTAGTGGACAAATTCCATTTCTGAACCGAGTTCACTCCTCGTTTCAGTCCTGTTTCACTGAACTGGTTTAACCTGTCGTTCCAGCCATGTCTATCTTAGGAGATATAAAATATTTACCCAATGCATTGGAGGGAGATATAGTTCCCACCTATCTCATAATTAACTCATTCTTACTTGTTCCACAAAATAAAATACATCATTCATAATAACCCAATAAATAAAAGGGGTTTCATAAACATCATCCCATCATTACATAATCCATATAGAAGAAATGGATATCATTTCATAATAAGGAAAGTGAAACCATGTAAATCATAGAGACATTATACTTGACACATACACATATGAAATAATTTCATCTTAGATGAAAAATGGTTTTGATAAAACACTTGAAATGAATTCTTGAGGAAAATATCCTTTCTTCTTCAAAATCATTTTTTTTCACAAAATGTCATGAAATTTTAAAAGAAAAGGATTTTGTTGAAAATAGTCATGAAATATTTTGGAGGAAGCTTCATGAAAATAATTCTTTATAACACCGTAAAAATCCTTTCATTCTGTATACGTTAAAAATAACATTCTTCTCATACTTTTGTCGGAAAAGTCAAAAAAGTACCTTGTAGGGTAAATAAAAGAAGATTCCTTCCACACCAAGGGGTAAAAGTCAAAATGGGTAAAAATTAACTTAAACATACATGAATACATTTTTATAAAACATGGACATGGATTATAGCAATAACCCCAGTAAATACTTACGAATAAGCAATCTCGGATAAAAATGAGATTTGCAAAATTATCCCTTACCTTAGGTCCGATTTGCTTCATAAGTGTCCGAAACTCCTGTATAATGATTTAAATAATGTTATTTACTTATTCCAGAATCATACTTATTTTTATGATATCATATATGGTCATATTCTTAGCTTCTTATTAGTAATATTTCATTACTACTTGTTATTCAGATGTTTATTACTTTTTTGTTCTTATGCGTGTTTTGTCGAATAAATTAATATTATTCTTTTTAGGTTATAGATACCTCATTTCCAGAATGGTATTAGTGTAATATATATCATATTCATTCATTCAATTCATTTATATAATCATTATGCAATGAAGATTATGTAGAACGACTCGCATCACATCATGGAGATGGTATTCCGTACGTACGCACGAGCGATGATATCGTTCCCATGATCGCGAAATTGTAATGGAGTGTATGTATAATATTTCATAATCAACATCACTTTACAATAATCATATATAGTTATTATTTACACCATTATACCCATCCAAGTAAGGTGGTGGTGGAAAATAGATTACACCACGGTGTGGAGACGGTATTTCGTACGTACGCACGCGCGGTGATTTCATTTTCCGTAGGATGGATAGATGGTGAAATAGGGTTTTTTCATACATTTAATAACATATCAGTATATGGGTGATACTGATGTTATTACTTCATAATGAAACAACTAAAGAAGAAGAAGTGGAAGAAGAAATAAAGTTGAATGAATCGGTAACGGACATTACCTCTTCTTTGAAGCGCCTCTTTGAGACTTCCTCTTAGGGCACTAAAATTGGTCTTTGAAGAAGACCAGGACCTCTAGGATTTTTCTTGGGAAGTGGAGAAGAGAATTTGTCTGGGGTGTTCCGAGCTTGAAGGCTCAAAGTGGTGTGAGGAAAAGAGGGAGGAGGTTCCCTTTTATAAGGGAGGAGAGGGGCACCTTTGGAATAACTAAAAATATTATTTTATTATAAAGTAAAATTCGGTTTTAAATAGCTCCAAATTGATATATTTTGAAACTAAGGTGGGTATGGGTCGAAGTCCTCTAATCCAATAGAATTTAGACAAGTTTAGGTCATTATATTAACCTTATCTTTTAGTTTTAACTCTTGGTTAATTAGATTGACATTTACCATGTCACTTTGTATTTTTATATTATATAGTTAATAAAATTACTATATACATCCAAGAGACCCCTAAGTGGTCCATTAATGATACACCTATCATGATATAAGTATCTTGGCCGAACCTTAGATTTTTAGGAATATAATAACAATTAATAATATAATATTTGTTTTAAAAACTATTTTATGTCAATTTTGACACTATTTGGTAATTGATTTTTGTGAAAATCATAACAGAATGATTAGTTCGAAAAAAATTAATTAAATCAATAATAACATGTAATATTAACATATAAAATTATTTTAATTCATAAAAAGTCTGAAATTACATTTATTTGGGTATTTATAACATCAATTATGTCAATATTTCATTAATAAGATAATTACTACATCATCATTGTGTCATAAATAAATTAAATTATTTTAAGTCTAAAAATTACAAATAAACTACCATTATGTAGGAAATATTTTTATCTTTCTAATGAATATTTATAGTCTAATTTATCTTATGTATAACCCTATATTAAAAATGCTTTAGTTATTAAACTTTGATTTTAACTATTTTAACCCTTCTTTAAATAAATTAATAATAAATGTCCTAATCTAATCCATGTGGGCCTAAATGGTCATATTTTATTCCTAAGGTTGTTTTTGGTCTAATTACACTTATCCAATAGAATTAGGACATGTGTTAGGGTAATAATAATAACACTTTTACCCTTAATTACCCTATTTACTTTTAACCGTGGTAAAAAAAACGTAAAAAGTTACTATTCACCAAAAATTATTTTCATCTCATTGAACCACATTTTAGTCCTTGATATTAACCATGTTTCTAGTATTTTCAAAATTCAACTCACAGAAGCGGTAAAATTAAGTTTTATGAAAAATTCAGTTTTTTAACTACCACTTAGTGGTTTCACTATTCATCAAAAAATGAAAGTTTCTAGAAAAATACCAAAAAATAGGCCTAAGCTATATTTGATATTATGAATTCAAAAATGATGTCTATTTTATCAAATTCAAAACATATCAGTTACATTAACTAATTTAAAAATTAAATCCCATCGTCAAAACAAATAGCGTGTTTTTAAGAGATAATAACTACCAAAAGATTGACACTTGTTTATATCTGGTTTAAATGTGAAATTACATCCAATGACCAAAATTGTATTAAATTGTAAAAATATATTATAAATATACTTTAAAACCAGTAAAATTAATAATTTATCACTATTAATTATTTCGATTAAAAAAGTTGTTTTTAATTAAAATTTAGTAATTTTCACTATTCATCAGAATATGAAAGTTATCAAAAAAGTACCAAAATTTCACCCTAAGCTAATTTTGATATTCCGAATCCAAAAATGAAGTCCATTTTGAAAAATAAAATTTACAAAACTTCAAAAATTTGTTATTACTATTCATAACGGCTAGTTTTAATAATATTTTAATAGCATATCGTTGTTTAGTGAAACTCGGTATTGCGACAACGCAAGCTATTGAGGAAGGCCGCGGTTGCGTGTAAAGAAAGCCAAGCTAGTGTTGTGTGTAGTGAAAGATTCCTTTGATGATTTATATAACATAAAAAAAAATATTTTTCATAAAAGTCTCGGGTGTTACATTCTACCCCCCTTAAAATGAATTTCGCCCTCGAAATTCATCACTTTGTAACAAAAAGATGAGGATACCTATCCCTCATCATATCCTCAAGCTCCCATGTAGCTTCTTCTAATTGGTGGTTCCTCCATAAAACTTTCACCAAGCGAGTGGTCTTGTTCCATAGGACTTTTTCGTTACGATCCAGAATCTCTATTGGCTGTTCTTCATAAGAAAGATCTTGCTCTAGTGGTACAACTTCTGAGATGAGTACATGTGAAGGATCAGGTATGTACTTTCTCAGGAGAGATACATAGAACACATCATGAACTTGGGAGAGATTCTATGGAAGCGCCAATCGGTAATCTACCTTCCCAACATGATCCAGTATTTCGAAAGGACCGATATATCTAGGGCTCAGCTTTCCCTTCTTTCCAAATCTCATTACTCTCTTCCAAGGAGATATTCGTAAGAACACTTTATCACCCACTTCAAACTCTAGGTCTTTTCTTCGGTTATCGGCATAACTTTTTTGTCGACTCTGAGCTGCTCTTTTGTGTTGTTGAATAGATCGGTCCTTTTCTGCCATCTCATCAACAAGATCAGGTCCTAATAGCTTTCTTTCCCCAACTTCATCCCAGCAAGTTGGAGTCCTGCATTTCTTTCCATAGAGAGATTCATAAGGAGCCATCTGAATACTGGAGTGAAATCTATTATTATAAGAAAATTCCACCAAAGGTATGTGTTGATCCCAACCACCTTTGAAATCCATAGAGCAATCTCTCAACATATCTTCTTGAGTTTTAATTGTTCTCTCAGACTGACCGTCTGTATGAGGATGATAAGCAGTGCTGAAACTCAACTCTGTATCCAGAGTATGCTGAAGACTTCGCCAGAACTTCGAGGTAAATCTCAGATCCCGATCAGGTATAATAGAAAGTGGTACTCCATTCAATCTTACCACTTTCTTTACATATATCCTGGCAAGCAGATCCAGAGAGAAATCCTCTCTAATAGCAATGAAGTGTGCAGACTTTGTAAGACGATCAACTATGACCCAGATAGCATTATTACCTTTGAATGTTTTAGGAAGTCCTGTGACAAAGTCCATAGTGATGTTTTCCCATTTCCATTCAGGTATGGGTAATGATTGTAACATCCCCTTAGACTTCTGTCTCTCAGCTTTAACTTGCAGAAAAACCAAGCATCAAGAGATATATTCAAAAACATCTCTTTTCATGCCATCCCACCAGAAGTACTCTTTCAGGTACCTATACATATTTTTGCTTCTAGGATGAATAGAGAATGATGAACTATGAGACTCATCCAACAGGTCCTTCTTTAATTCGGGGATGGGAGGAACACAATCCCGATTCCTGAACTTTATTATCTCATCACAATCAAGGTTGAATTCAAGAACATTTCTCACCTTCTTTTGTAACTCTACATCTTCTTTCTGTGCCTCTTTAATCTTCACATGTATAGATGGTTGAACATTAATTTGAGAAGGATACAATTTTCCCCCTTCCATTATAATTCCAAGATCTATCCTTTGTAAATCCATAAATATTGGATCTTTTGTGATCCTCATCATGGATAAAATGGCATGGTCTTGTCGACTTAATGCATCTTCCACATTGTTTGGTTTCCCAGGGTGGTAATGAATTGAGCAGTCGTAATCCTTAATCAGCTCTAACCATCTTCTTTGGCGCATATTCAGCTCTTTTTGTGTGAAAATATACTTTAAACTGTTATGATCAGTATAAATGTCACACCTTTCTCCATAAAGATAATGCATACAAATCTTTAATGCAAAGATTACCGCAGCTAACTCCAAATCATGAGTTGGGTAATTTTGCTCATGGATTTTCAACTGTCGTGAGGCATAAGCTATCACCTTATCATTTTGCATAAGAACACACACCAGTCCCTTCTTGGATGCATCACTGTAGATCACAAACCTTTCTCCACTACAAGGCAGTGTGAGCACAGGTGCACTGGATAAACTTCTTTTCAACTCCTTGAAATTCTCTTCACATTCTTCCATCCATACGAACTTAACTCCTTTTTGAGTCAACCTGGTGAGTGGATTAGATAATCGTGAAAAATCTTTCACAAAACGTCGATAATATCCAGCCAAACCAAGAAAACTTCAGATCTCAGTTACTGTTGTTGGTCTTGACCATCTTTTGATAACCTCTATTTTTGTTGGATCCACAGATATCCCCTCTTTTGAGATTATGTGACCCAAAAATGAAACTTTTTGAATCCAAAATTCACAATTGGTAAATTTGGCATAAAGCTTCCCCTTTATCAGGGTCTTCAATATAATTCTCAGGTGATATTCATGTTCTTCCTTGCTCTTTGAATAGACAAGAATATCGTTTATAAAGACTACCACAAACTGATCAAGATAGTCCCTAAAGACTCTATTCATCAGATCCATGAAGATAGCAGGGGCATTAGTAAGACCAAATGGCATCACTATAAATTCATAGTGTCCATACCTTGTACGGAAATCCGTCTTTGGTATATCCTCCCTTTTGACCCTTAATTGATGATACCCTGAATGAAGATCAATCTTGGAAAAGTATTGAGCTCCGCGTAGTTGGTCAAATAAGTCATCAATGCATGGGAGAGGATATTTGTTCTTGATAGTGATCTTGTTATGTTCTCGATAATCAATGTAGAGTCTCATTGATCCATCTTTCTTCTTAACAAACAGAACAGGTGATCCCTAAGGTGACACACTAGGGAATATGAATCCATTATCAATATTCTCTTGGAGTTTCTTCTTCAATTCCTGCAACTCAATTGGGGCCATTCTATAAGGTGTCTTTGAAATAGGCAAAGAACCCGGTACAAGTTCTATTGAAAACTCAACTTCACGATTTGGTGGAAGACCCGACAATTCCTCTGGAAAGACATCATCGAACTCCCGTACAACGGGCATATTCTTAATCGTGAGTTTCTCTCCAGACATTTGAGATAAATAACCCTCATTTAGTGGAATCAAGACCCACAATATGGAAGAAATTTCCACTGGAAGGTTATGTTTATCCTTGCATCGAAAGACGATCATAGATTGATCTGGAATATGAAATGTGACTTCCCTTCTTTGGAAATTGATATGAGATTCATATAAAGAAATCCAATCCATGCCAAGAATCACATCAAATTCCACCATAGGAAGGATCACAAGATTTACAGGAAGCACTTTCCCACAAACTTCAATCGGTGAAGAATTATAAACTTTTGATGCAACTGTTGTGCCATTACGGGTTGTCACAGCTAACTCAACATCTAATTGTTGAGGTAATATGGTGATACTCTTAGAAAATTCTTCAGAAATAAAAGAGTGGGTGGATCCAGAATCAAATAAAAAATTTTCTACTTTAGAGTGGATGGTAAGTGTACCTTTCACCACATCGTTATCGTACTCCACATCATTGATAGAAATTGCATGTGGCTGTCCTTTGTCTTTAGCCTTAAGAGTTTGTTGATGTCGACCATCATCATCAACCCTTGGATTTGGGCATTGATTGGCATAATGCCCCATCACCTTGCACTTGAAACATTGAAGTGTAGTAGGTTCATTATGTGTATCCCTTCCTTTTTTTGTGTCATTAGACATCTTCTTCCCATCATTACGGCATTCAAATGCCCGATGACCTTCCTTTCCACATTTGAAACATTTACTTGTCCCTTTAAGACAACTCACTCCATGTTTCTTTCCACACTTTGAGCATAAGGGAAATCTCATCTTCTTTTCAGTGTGATCTTTAGATTTTCATTTGAATTCCATTTTCCTCTTCTTATCAAACCCATATGACTGATGGGTTACTCCAATCTCCATCTCAACTTTGAGAGCACATCGAATGATTTCCTCGTAGCTATTGAAGTCCCTTATGGATAAGGCCCTTCGAAGACTTGGTTTTAAGCCACTAAAGAATCGATTGATCTTACTCTCAGGTTGGATAATAATACCAGAAGTGTACCTTGCAAGTCTTGTAAAATTTTCTTCATAGGTACCAACAGATTCATCATCCTTTTGCTTTAGTTCAAGAAACTCCTTCTCCATATTTGTTTGGAGAATACGAGGGAAGTACTTATTGAAAAATAAGTTCTTCAACTCGTCCCATTCCATGGACTCAATTTCATCTCTTTGCCTCGTATTCTTAATAAGATTCCACCATTGATCAGCATCTCCTTCCAAATGATACACTGCTAGGATGACTTTATCATGTTCAGAACATTGAAGAACTGAAAATATCTTTTCAGTAGTACTAATCTATTGTTCAGCAACTAATGGATCAGTAGACCCGCTGAGTGAAGGTGGACACTGCCTCATGAAGGATTCAACAGAATGTTGCTCCTTCCTTTGCTCTTTTGAAAGTCCTACATGATTCATAGCTTGAGAAAGTTGTGTGAGCATGGTTACAAGATTTTTCATTCCAGTTCCCATAACGTTTGGTTGCTCAGGGGGACAATCATTGCATTGCCCGTCGCATTCCACATTAACATGGTTCCTTCGGGTTCCAGCCATTGACTAAAACTAAGAAGAATAGTGTGAGAAACACTAATTATAATAGGAAAACCACATAATCAAGAATAAAATTTCACACTTAAGGTCTTATCCTAGGTTATTAATGGCCATTTCTAAAACACTAAGATTGTGTTCTATACTTAGACTTATCCTTAGGGTTCTTACTAAGGCTTTCACATCCTAGTTTCCAAAGGTTGACTATACCTTTCCTCTGATACCAACTATAACGACCCGTAATTTACATACATTGTTATTACTTTAGAATTGAAGCACACTTATTACAACATATAACAAAACCAGGAAAGGACCGTATAGGTATAGAGTCTTTAGAAACTGGGAAACATAAACAACTGGTTCATAAAGCATCTACTTTGCCTCCCATTTATTTCATCATATCTAGAGTCCCTTTTGGCATATCCTACTTAATATCCTTCTTCCTAACCTGGGGAAATAAAACATACAAAAGGGTGATCTCAAATGCTCAGTAAGGGTAAACAAAAGAAATATCAATCACATCATATACATAAGAACATAAATTTTGGAAATCATAACCTGCAAAAGAGATCATAATTTCATAACATGGGATAAATCATAGTAGTGAAATGTAATCCCAATAATCATAACTTAAAACATGAAACTTTGTGTCATACACACATAATCATAGAGAATCATTTCTTATTAGTCAAGACTCATTGCCAAGACTATCTTAGTGGACAAAGTCTATTTCTGAACTGAGTTCACTCCTCGTTTCAGTCCTGTTTCACTGAACCGGTTGAACATACCGTTCCATCCATGTCTATCTCATGAGATATAAAATATTTACCCAATGCATTTGAGGGAGATATAGGTCCCACCTATCTCATAATGAAATCATTCTTAATTGTGCCACAAAATAAAATACATCATTCATAATAACCCAATAAATAAAAGGGGTTTCATAAACATCATCCTATCATTACATAATCCATATAAAAGAAATGGATATAATTTCATAATAAGGAAAGTGAAACCATGTAAATCATAGAGACATTATACTTGAAAAATACACATATGAAATAATTTCATCTTAGATGAAAAATGGTTTTGATAAAACACTTGAAATGAATTCTTGAGGAAAATATCCTTTCTTCTTCAAAATCATTTTCTTTTCACTAAATGTCATGAAATTTTAAAATAAAATGATTTTGTTGAAAATAGTAATGAAATATTTTGGAGGAATCTTCATGAAAATAATGCTTTATAAAACCATAAAAATCCTTTCATGCTGTATACGTTAAAAATAACATTCTTCTCGTACTTTTGTCGAAAAAGTCAAAAAAGTACCTTGTAGGGTAAATAAAAGAAGATTCCTTCCATACCAAGGGGTAAAAGTAAAAATGGGTAAAAAGGAAGTTAAAAATACATGAATACATTTTTATAAAACATGGACATGGATGATAGCAATAACCCCAGTAAATACTTACGAATAAGCAATCTCGGATAAAAATGAGATTTGCAAAATTATCTCTTACCTTAGGTCCGATTTGCTTCGTAAGTGTCCGAACCTCCTGTATAATGATTTAAATAATGTTATTTAAATATTACAGAATCATACTTATTTTTATGATATCATATGTGGTCATATTATTAGCTTCTTATTAGTAATATTTCATTACTACTTGTTATTCAGATGTTTATTACTTTTTGTTCTTATACGTGTTTTGTCGAATAAATTAATATTATTCTTTTTAGGTTATAGATACCTCATTTCCAGAATGGTATTAGTGTAATATATATCATATTAATTCATTCCATTCATTTATATAATCATTATTCAATGAAGATTATGTAGAACGACTCGCATCACATCGTGGAGACGGTATTCCGTACGTACGCACTAGCGATGATATCATTCCCATGATCGTGAAATTGTAATGGAGTGTATTTATACTATTTCATAATTGAAATCACTTTACAATAATCATATATAGTTATTATTTACACCATTATACCCATCCAAGTAAGGTGGTGGTGGAAAATAGATTACACCACGGCGTGGAGACGATATTCCGTACGTACGCACACCCGGTGATTTCGTTTTCCGTAGGATGGATAGATGGTGAAATAGGGTTGTTTCATAAATTTAATAACATATCAGTATATGGTTGATACTGAATTTATTACTTCATAATGAAACAACTAAATAAGAATAAGTGGAAGAAGAAATAAAGTTGAATGAATCGGTAACGGACATTACCTCTTCTTTGAAGCGCCTCTTTGAGACTTCCTCTTAGGGCACTAAAATTGGTCTTTGAAAAAGACCAGGACCTCTAGGATGTTTCTAGGGAAGTGAAGAAGAGAATTTGGCAGGGGTTGGCCGAGCTTGAAGGCTCAAAGTGGTGTGAGGAAAAGAGGGAGGAGGTTCCCTTTTATAAGGGAGGAGAGGGGCACCTTTGGAATAACTAAACATATTATTTTATTATAAAGTCAAATTTGGTTTTTAATAGCTCAAAATTGATATATTTTGAAGATAAGGTGGGGATGGGTCGAAATAATCTCTTCCAATTATAATTTAGACAAGTTTAGGTTATTATATTAACCATATTTTTTAGTTTTAACTCTTAGTTAATTAGATTGACATTTACCATGTCACTTTGTATTTTTATATTATATAGTTAATAAACTTACAATATAAATCCAAGAGACCCCCAAGTGGTCCATTAATGATACAAATATCAAGATATAATTATATTGTCCAAACCTTAGATTTTTAGGAATATAATAACAATTAATAATATAATATTTGTTTTAAAAACTATTTTATGTCAATTTTGACACTATTTGGTAATTGATTTTTGTGAAAATCACAACAGAATGATTAGTTATAAAAAAATTAATTAAATCAATACTAACATATCCTATTAACATATAAAATTATTGTAATTCATAAAAAGTCTCAAATTACATTTATTTCGGTATTTATAACATCAATTATGTCAATATTTCATTAATTAGATAATTACTGCATCATCATTGTGTCATAAATAAATTAAATTATTTTAAGTCTAAAAATTACAAATAAAATAACATTATGTAGAAAATATTTTTATCTTTCTAATGAATATTTATAGTCGAATTTATCTTATGTATTACCCTATATTGAAAATTCTTTAGTTATTAAACTTTGATTTTAACTATTTTAACCCTTCTTTAAATAAATTAATAATAAATATCCTAATCTAATCCATGTGGGCCTAAATGGTCATATTTTATTCCTAAAGTTGTTTTTGGTATAATTACACTTATCCAATAGAATTAGGACATGTTTTAGGGTAATAATAATAATACTTTTACCCTTAATTACCCTATTTACTTTTAACCGTGGTAAAAAAAGTAAAAAGTTACTATTCACCAAAAATTATTTTCATCTCATTGAACCACATTTTAGTCCTTGATATTAACTGTATCTATCGGATTTTTGAAATTCCACTCACAGAAGCGGTAAAATTAAGTTTTATGAAAAATTCAGTTTTTTAACTACAACTTAGTGGTTTCACTATTCATCAAAAAATGAAAGTTTCCAGAAAAATACCAAAAATTAGGCCTAAGATATATTTGATATTATGAATTCAAAAGTGATGTCTATTTTATCAAATTAAAAACATATCAGTTACATTAACTAATTTAAAAATTAATTCCCATCGTCAAAACAAATAGCGTGTTTTTAAGAGATAATAACTACCAAAAGATTGGCACTTGTTTATATCTGGTTTAAATGTGAAATTACATCCAATAACCAACATTGTATTAAATTGTAAAAATATATTCTAAATATACTTTAAAACCACTCAAATTAATAATTTATCACTATTAATTATTTCGATTAAAAAAGTTATTTTTAATTAAAATTTAGTAATTTTCACTATTCATCAGAATATGAAAGTTATCCGAAAAGTACCAAAATTTCACCCTAAGCTAATGTCGATATTCCGAATCCAAAAATAAAGTCCATTTTGAAAATTAAAATTTACAAAATTTCAAAAAGTGGTTATTACTATTCATAACGGCTAGTTTTAATAATATTTTAATAGTATATCATTGTTTAGTGAAACTCGGTATTGCATACGATGCAAGCTATTGAGGAAGGCCGTGATTGCGTGTAAAGCAAGACAAGCTAGTGTTGTGTGTAGTGAATGATTCCTTTGATGATTTATATAACATAAAAACAAAATATTTCTCATAAAAGTCTCGGGTGTTACAACATACAAGCCCAATATATGTGAAATTAAAACCTTAATAAGAGACACATTCAATTATCAAATTCCCTTCAATTTCAAAAAATCATGGATCTATTTTTCACTTCATTGATATAACTCGAATAATGATCTTATAATTCAATTTATCCTTTAATGAGGTTCAATATTCCCATCTTTAATGATCTAAATTTTTGAAATATATGTAGTCTATGAATATTTTTATTCATGATTTTGTGTCTATCACTATGAAAAGAAAAAATTGAATATTAAAATTGATTTTAAGTGCCTAATGTATCATAGATTCTTTGTGGTTTCCCAATTTCCCATTTCACTCCAAATTCAAAGGACTTATATGGTTATATTTTGGATAGACCACATGTAGTTCTTTGTTCAAATTGGTTGAGTTAATAAGGATCAAGATTGAAAATATAGTTCCCTCAATTTATAATGTCAATTCTATAAAGATCATTCTTATAAATATTTCCTTGCTAGTTCTCAAAAATTATATTCATAAAAAGAGTAGAAAATAGAACACTAAAATCATGCAGATATTTCAATATTTGGCTCATTGAAACCACACTATCAAATATGAAATTATCACCTATGAGAGACATGTTGAATTTAATTTTTATTAACCAAAAAACACATATTTTTTTTATTTATTCATGAGGAGATCATAAAATTATGTCGAGTGAGATTCATTTTTAAAAAAAATATCTGGTTATTTTTAGGTTTGTAACATTGAAATACAATTAAAGAATATTTCATTATCCCTATCACCCTCACATACAACAAAAAATTTCTATAATGCTTGATTATATGATGGGAGGGAAATTTCATTCAAAAAGATATTTTAAACTCAATATTTCATAGATTATTAGAGCATTTTCATGAATGTTCAAAACAACACATTTTCTAAACATCCTAACTAAAATTCAAATCATATTTTCCCCAAAATTCAACGAATTTTATTTAACAAAACAAACTAATGAATTCTCAATTATATTAACCCATACTCATATTAGGAAATGATTTTCATAATAAGAAACATATTCAATGAAAATTAATATTAATGGGTACATTAGGTTTTGAAATTTTAGTTTTAGTCAGTATTCAACACATTGGTTATAAATAAGATAAAAAACCACCCAATGAAAAATTATTAATATTTTAAATAAATTTTGACATTTTTAATAATTAGAACTATAAAAAAATAAAATGATTTAGAATAGTAATGCCCTTAATATAGAAACTTATAAAATTTATATTTTAGTTTCTTGAAACTCCTATTTTTTCCTTGTGAAAGAACTATATCTTCTCTAATTGAGTTCCTACAAGACACAACACAAATAAAAATTAGAAAAAAAAATGTTATTAAAAATGAATAAGAAAATAAGGTTTGATTTAAAGAGTTCAGATGAATAATTTAACATGTTTTTAGCTTAACTATGGATTTTTTAATGAATATTCTATAGTGTCTCATATGTTAAATTAGTTCTTCTTAATATTATTTAGAATTATGGATTAAAAACCTATTTATTTATTATAAGTCTAAAAAACCATAACAGGAAAATTTAAATGTTACAAGAAACAAAATAAGTCTAAATATAATCTTGGAAAAACACCCTAAGGGGTGGTTTATTTAAAATGTCCTCAATAAGGAACTTATTGTGTTATCCTCAGTCTGGAAGAGGTTGTGGATTAATTCCTAAAAACAACTACATGATCATCACTCTAGACACATTTCATTATCTCTTATGTTAGATCCCAAATTTTTTTTTGAGGTCCCACTATTTGAATATAATGTTCTTGTGGTATTGTGGAGACAAAATTAGTATATAAGATAACTTACCCACTTATTCATTAAGTGAAATGGTGTGTATAGTTTTCAAACCCCATTCCATTACATTTAAAAAATCTTCTTGTTCATTCAAAAATGTCATTTATTCAATGTAAAAAAATTTTGGATCCTACTTTTTCCTTAGATAACATGGAAAACACATTTTTTCCCACTTTAAAAACCTAGAGTTCATATTGTTCAAACTGGGGTACGGGTTTGGTTTGATCAAGTATGGTTAATAGGTCAATTTGTTTTCTAATTCTTTAATATCTTCATAGGGAAAATCAATATAAAAAATTATCTTAAAATATAAGAGTATTAAATGAACTGTATTATTTCAAAAATTTATCAACTCCATTACAATGTTAATTTTTTTCTTCTCCAGAAGTATGAATTTCTCATGGGAGTATGTCAATATAAAGAGAAAGGTGATAATACATGTCTAGTATTTCCTAAAAAATGAACACACTATTTATAGTTTCATATAAGGAAATGGATAATATTTCATATGCTGGTTGAGTATGAGAAAAAAATATAAGTAATTAAAAATTTCCACGTAATCAAAAACATTACAATGAATATCAGGGATAAATTAATCAATGAATATTTTTCCAAAATATTTAATTTATATATGTCCATATTCTATTAACCCTTAAAATATTTTTCTTAATATTTATATTATAAGTAAAATTGTTGATCAATGGAAAAGTCTATCCTAATTATTGGAACCTCCGTCATCTTATCACTTTGTCTATTTATTTTCTCTATTCTTCTAAATTTATATCGAGATAATTCATCATTGGGTTTCTATAATACTGTTAAGTTATTATGGTCCTCAAGGGTTGAGTTAGAAGATTCATGATATATTGAAATAAACATAGTAGTAACAATATACTACCTAGAAAGAGTCTTTACATACTATCCCTCTTAAATATTACCAAAACTATACATAAAAATTGACATTTTTTAAGAGTAATTACCATTTACAAATATATGGGAACTAAATCAGTTCAATATTGTAGCTATATTGAAAAAATATCATATCCATATAAATTTAATGAAAATATGTTTTTTATAGTTAATATAAACATAAATTGTCATGATCAATTGATGTTAATTTTTTATATGTTTTTTGTAGTAAAAAATTTATGAAAAAGTGGAAAATAAATAAGAAATATTTTCATAAACACTTGATTGGGTAACTTAAAGATGAAGGTAGAATTTTGAATATGAAAGGCGTATCAAACTGAACCTCAGTAAGATTGCTCTTCCCAATAACTAAACCACCATTAGGATCATCTAAGGGTGATGAATAATAATGATATCAAAATGATGCATTTATTTACAAGAATAATGGATTTTATATTTCTATATCATTCATATAAAATTATCCCATTATGAATGGATGTTTGAGAAAAACTCAGGGGATCAAGAGGGAACAACATCACAATTGTATTGACAAAAAAAATTAGAAAAAAATGTGTGTTAAAATGAGAAACAACTAGGAGGATGGTGGTTACCAACTCTATAAATTAGGATTTATAATGGAGTAAATGGATGAGGATTTCCGAGGTGAATATTTATTTTTATTTTAAAATATAATTGGTGATATCCAAACTCATAGGTAGTGTTCTTCCACCTGAAATGATAATAGGCACTCTTGAATTTTTTTAGTTACTCCTAAATGAGATATTCAAATCTCTTATAACTAAAAGCACTCTTCACACATGGGAATATTCCTTCTAGTAGGTGATGTGACTCAAACTTCATAACTAAATATGCAACAAAAGAAAGTCCCTAAAATATTGTCACATCATCAATCCTTAAACAACAATTTTCATTCAGTGATTAATTTTAAAATTTATTTTCATTATTTAAAAGGTCATGTAATTATAACTTGAATTTTAATTTTTCACCATAATTTCAAACTTTTCCCAGTTCCACAAAAATTATAGTTAGAAATACATCATAAAATATCTACACCTATACCTGAAGACATAAATTTGTCTAATTATTTCTAAAAAACATTGGATATAATCAAGCCAAAGAACCATAATCTACATGAAATTATTTATTCTCCCACATTATTATTATACGTCAACTAATTAATTAGCATGAATGGATTCTAAATTAATATAAATTCAAAACCAACTAAAAAAATTCAATTTTTTAAATTAAATTGAGTCGGTGAGATCCTAAACTAGTCCATTTTGGAAAACCCATTTTCATCTGAGGTCATCGATAAATCTTATAATATATTATTAGATTCAGATCAATAATTATTTCTTTAGTGAATATGACTTCACAAATAAAGATATCTGATGAGAAACTTCAATAATGTTTTTTAGGTTTTTTTAAAAAATATTTGGAATTCATTAACTTCATCTTGTTTGAGTCTTCATCCCTCGTAATCCAATTATCTTCATCGATATATTGGTTCATCACATTTTGGATGGATTACCTTCTTATATTTTATAATTTAATTTTTCATACCCTTTCTTTAAGCTCTCTCATATTTCCTTTATCATTTGGTGTTTTTTATGAGATCAGTTGATGCTTTGACTTCTGATGTCGGAACCCACAAAACATGATCCCGTCTTAGATTTTCCCAAACATGGTCGATCCATTTTCAAAGAATGCATAGAGTATATTCTATAGGAGAAAATGCATCCAATTGATTCAATTAGTGCACTTTTGATTTAAAATGGCCAGAGTTATTGGGGTGTATTTCTGGTCATATGATAGAGGATCAATGAACACTATAATGTTATAGGTTTGTGGCAGGGGTGTTCATTCACAATGAATGATAAAAATATTAGAAAATGTGCATGGTAGTAGAGAGAGTTTTGGGTAGAATAATTACTCAAGTTAGTAGAATTTATTTAATTATCACAATGATAGATTCATAGAATAATAAGATGATACCCCATTTCAAAAATTTTATACAATCACACCTAAGGAATAGTCTATAATTAGGCATAGTCAAACTGAGTAGTCATTGAATTTTTTGTACTCCTCACAATAGCAGATCACCTCATGGGGGTAGATTTCTCAGTACCATATTTCACTAAAAAAAATACTTGATCATTAAGTGAATGAGTTTAGAAAAAACGTCATGAAAATAAAATCAACAGAATATTTCACTACCTATAATTATTTAATTCTTGAATGAATGTTTATAATAGTGCCATGATTTTTTTAGATTATGAATCTTCAAAATAAGAAAATTTTATAATTGATGTTCTAAAATATATTGAAATTCAAGAGGTTATAATTTATCCAATTAGTACAAAAAAATAACATTCTCATGATGATTAAATAATAATAATGGTTTAAAAGAAAAAATGTCAAATGTTTAGTAATTTTCTAATTTAATGTCACATTCACATCAAAAACAATTTTATTTCACCAAAAAATATATATGTAATGGTGTGTAAATAAATGGAACATCACTGACACATCCAATTGGAAAAATTAGATATCTTCCAACAATATGGTGGATGGATCACAATCAATTATATGATGACTCATAAATATTTGGTGTCTTAAACACTTCCCATCCTCATATGACCTGAGTACGGTGGAGGCCCTAGGTAAATATCTCCCCCCAATTTTTTCATTGTCTTCATGGCCTTGATTCCCCCATTGTCTATTTCCATGGTTGGTTGACCACTTCTCTTCTAATAGTTCTTTGTACCACTACCCCTCTCTCACCATACCACCCTAGATAATTTCATTTTGTCTCGCCTTACACTATGCTTCCTCGCTGTACATTGTGTTTCTAATCCCATTCATGTTAAACTAATATTGGAGTTACCATAAAACCCCTCATGTCACGAACCAAGTCGGGACGCCATCCGAACCGACGCCCGACCTGACCCGCGGCAAGGCCCGAAGGGCGTTCCTGATCCCCACGGACTGGCACAAGTGCCCGGGTATCAAAATAAACTTTGATAATGATTTACCCAAGTAAACAAATATAAGGAAGCCAACAAAATAAACCAAACAAAAGTAAAAGTTGTAGCCAAACATGTCTTTAACCAAAAATAGGTTTTTGAGTCACATGTATACAAAACCCAAATAATACTAAAAACAAGGTGACCAAAAACCAACCTAAGAACTGTTGCCCGATGTGAGGACACCACTCTCAAGCCGCCACCAAAACGCCATGTAGAGAGGCCTGCTGACAACCAGAACCATTGCTCCCAAATGCTGGACCCTTACCTGTATCAGACGTAAACAAATCTACTTATACCCAAGGGTGTAAGTAGGGTGTGAGCAATCGCCCAACATGATATCACCAAGAAAAGATTCCACACACAAATATCAAAAGACAACACATTTACAATGATAAATAAAAGAAATAAAGAAGTGCTTAACAATGTTAGTAAAAAAAATGGTTTTTCATAAAACGACTTTAAAGAAAAATAGATTAAGGTAAACACATTTTTGGGCAGTAACTCAAGTGACATATCACGTATCATTGTGCGCGCAAAGTAACCGGTAGCACCAAAGGATGGGAGAGGCCCTATGGGTACTAGAAACATGTGGGACCCTAGAACGTCATGTCTCAGTGAAAAGTGGCTTAGATGGACACGACCCTCAGATAACGTGGCTTAGAAGGCCACGACCCTCAGAACACGTGGCTTAGAAGGCCACGACCCTCAGATATCATATGTTTAGTTAGTGTTGCAATCGTCAATCCTGCCAGTGAAACCGGGCTGAGTCATCTCCGGAACACTAGATCACTAGTCCTAGTCCCCCACCTAATACCCCGGCTTCCCTCCTTGTGCTCACCTAAATTCAAAGTTCACATAACATGTCACCTGCACACTGATATCATTTTTGAAAACCACATGCACATAAAAATAAAAACAAAAAAAACTAAATCTGCACCCCTTACACATTAAATTATACTAGCTAAAACACTTAACAAAACAATTTGATAATTGAGCAACCCACTAAAAGAAATTTTTAAACAGTTTCAAACATGTCGAAAAATTTTTTGAAGGGAAAAAGTCACTCCAAACCATTTTTAAAATAGAACATATTCTGACACACACCAAAATATAAACTGCGTCTTCTGCACTTCCTAACTCACACACTGCAAAGTTTGCAAACAATAATAAATAGTCCAATGTGAGTTTTCACAATAAAATTCACCAGAATCACTTGAACATAACTCTAACTAAATAAATTCACAATAACTCTGAGTCAAAGAAAATTCCGCAGTATGTCAAAAAATAGACAAAAGCACTAAATTAATTAGATAAGCAAGCAAATGATTAAAAATCAATACTTGTGTGTGGAACCACCTACCAACGTGTAGCAGCTTTCAAAAACTTGATGCACAATGATTGTTACGCACCCACCACGCCTCAAGTAGACCACAATAAACCTTAAAACATGGTAGCACACAAATAAGTAACAAATAATCAAAAAAGAACATAGACTCTAATCATAACACCCTCAAAAGAGAAGAATACATGAATGAGTTACTCTGCACCTATGGCGAGAGGTCCGAGAGGTTGGTCGGAGCTCAATGGAGTTGGCGGGAGGAGTGCGGTGCTGGAAAAAAAATGAGTCGCTGGAATTTTGGCCAAATAGAGAGAGGTAGCGGGGATGTCGGCTGAGGCAGAGGGTTTCTGTCCAAACCGGGGAAAGGGGTGCGTCTTCAACTGTAGGGGGAGGTTGGGTCGAGCAGGAGCTAGCCGAGGGAGGTAGCGGGGACGATCAGGCCGAGAAGAAGGTAGCAAGGGCAGTGCGGCCCGACACGACAGAGGAGAAAGGAGGGAGGTGCGTCCCGGCGGTCTGCTGGACAGGGGAGGCGCGATGTCGCCGATGCGGAGTCCGACCGACGAAGGGAGCTATAGCCGGTCCGCAAGAGGATAAAAGGTTAGGCGACTAGGGTTTGACGTGGAACAAGGTAAGAGCTAGATGAAAAGTGACCCGCGAGAAAGAGGGAGAGAAAAAGAGGGAGGAAAAGAAATAAAAGAAAATAGAAAAGAAAGGATAAAAAAAGAAGAAGAAGAAGAAAGAAGAAAATAAATAGAAATAAAAGAACATAAGGGAATAAAAAGAAAAGTAGAGGGATAAAATAAAATAAGAATGAGGAGATGGGGAAAAAATAAATTAATAAATTAAAACCTAAAAAGAAAATATAACCTAAACTAACAATAACAATAATAATAAAACTAATCATAATGACAGAAATGAAAATAATTATAGCAAATCATATTTTTATACGGTTATTTAATCATCTGCGCCCTGGCTGACCGCGCGTTAAACTAGCGAAGCAACACGGATTCACCTGTGCCCTGCCCGCGTGTTGGGTGATGTTAAGACAACATTCATTTATCAACGCAGAAGCGCACATTGATTTCGTGCTCAGCCCACTTTCCAACAAAACAAATATAAAAAGGAAACTAAAATTACGTAATAAAAATGAAAATTAAAACATACCTTGATGCGAAGTCCAGGTGTGACAATTCTCCCCACCATGAAAACTTTCCACCCTTGGAAATTCAATTCGAATCCTGATTAGAGAATAGAAATGGGTACTCCTGCTCAACCCATGACTTCCGCTCCCAGGTCTCATGCTCGTCATTCCCATGCTTCCAGAGAATACAAACCAAAGGAATGGACTTTCCATGAAGCACCTTCTCCTGAGAATCCACTATCTGCACTGGCTGCTCAAACACTGATAAGTCTGGCTCAATCTCCAACTCTTCCCAATTCAACACATGTGATGGATTGGGGTTATACTTTTTAATTTCGGAGACATGAAATACATCGTGAATCGACGTCAACTGTGAAGGCAAAACTAACATGTATGCTACTTTTCCAATCCGCTCAGTAATCTCGAAAGGCCCAACATACCTTGGTGTCAGATTTCCCTGCTTCCCCAAGCGGTGGTGACCCAAACGAGGGTCCACCATCAAGAACACTTTGTCCCCCACTGAAAAATCAAGATCCCGATGCCTCTGGTCTGCATAAGATTTGTGGCGACTCTGAGGTGTCAACAACCGCTACCTAATAAGCTTATCCTTCTCAGTTGTCTCCTGAACAAGGCTCGGTCCCAAGATTGAGGTCTCGGTTACCTCAACCCAACACAAAGGAGACCGACAAGGCCGACCATAGAGTGCTTCAAAGGGTGCCATTTTTATGGAAGACTGGTAAATTTTATTATAAGCAAACTCGACCAATCCCAAATGGCTATCCCATGAGACTCCGAAATCTAACACATAGGCTCGGAGCATGTCTTCTAGAATCTGATTCACCCGCTCTGTCTGGCCATCCGTCTGTGGGTGGTATGCCGTGCTCATCTTAATCTGTGACCCCAAAGACTTATGGAGGCCTTCCCAAAACCGAGATGTAAAGCGGGGGTCTCTGTTAGAAACAACTGCTGACGACACACCATGAAGTCTGACCACCTCCTGAATATACAAGTGGCCCAGCTCATCTACCTTCGTTGTATCTCTGATTGGGATAATGTGAGCAGACTTGGTCAAATGATCAATCACTACCCAAATCTAATTCCTTCCCCGAGGTGTCCGAGGCAAGCCAATGATGAAGACCATGGAGACCTCATCCCACTTCCATGTAGGAATGGGTAGTGGCTGAAGCAACCCAGATGGCCTCTGATGCTCTTCTTTTATCTGCTGACAAGTGTAGCACCTAGACACAAAGTCAGATATGTCCCGTCTCATACCTGGCCACTAGAACTGACGAAGAACATCGTAGTACATCTTGGTGGTACCAGGGTGGACGGCCCACTGAGACTGGTGGCTATCTTGCATCACTACCTTCCGCAGAGACAACGACACCACAACACAGCCCTTGAAGCAGAAGATCCTCTTGGAAGACAAATACCAATCAGAAGGAGTCTCCCCACCATGAAGAAACTGTATAGATCACTGACATAACTCATCTCCGGGCTGCTGCCGCTGAATCAACTCCAGAAGAGCAGGAGTCAACTGAATGCTAGCCAAGAAAGTACCTCCACTGTGCTCCCTGTTCTCAAAGTACATCTGGGTGAAGAGCCCCATAAAAGTCCACTCATCACTGGACTTCCTCAATGCCTGTACTGGTACCTTCCTACTCAAAGCGTCGGCCACCACATTACCCTTGCCCGGAGTATAGACAATGTCAAAATCAAAACTCTATAGGTACTCGATCCAGCGGCGCTGCCTCAAATTGAGATCCTTCTGAGAGAAAAGGTAGGCCAGGCTCTTATGGTCAGAATAGACCACAAATGTTTCCCCAAAGAGATAGTGACGCCATGTCTTCAAAGCATGCATCCCCTCTTCCAACTCTAAGTTGTGAGTCGGATAATTCTTCTCATGTGGCCGGAGCTGGCGAGAACCATAAGCCACAACATGGTCATCTTGCATGAGCACACATCCAAGGCCCGTACCTGAAGCATCACAGTAAACTACATAGCCCTTTCCCGACTCTGGTAAGGTCAACACAGGTTCGGTGGTCAACCGCCGCTTCAACTCCTCAAAAGATGCATGGCACTATGGGCTCCACTAAAACTTCACCCCTTTCCAGGTGACTGCGGTCATGGGGGAGGCAAGACGTGAGAAGTCCCGGACAAAGCGCCTGTAATAACCAGCCAGGCCCAGAAAACTCCTGATCTCAAACACATTTCTCAGATGCTCCCATAACATCACCGTAATGATCTTCTCAAGATCCACTGAAAACCCTTGTTCTGAGATGAAATGCCCTAGAAACTTCACTTCCCTGATCCAGAACGTGCACTTCGAGAGTTTTCCATATAGGCAGTGGTCCCTCAAAGTGCCCAAAACAATCCGAAGGTGATTCTCATGCTCCTCCTCATATCCAGAATAGACCAAGATTTCATCCACAAATACCACGACAAAGGAGTCAAGATATTGGTGGAACACCATATTCATGAGTGCATAAAAACTGCAGGAGCATTCGTCAATCCAAAAGGCATGACCAAGTACTCGAAGTGACCATACCTGCTTCGGAAAGCAGTCTTCGGGATATCTGCTTCTCTCACCCTGAGCTGATGGTATCCCGAACGCAAATCGATCTTGGAGAACCACTTTTCCCCCTTCAGTTGGTCAAAAAAATTTTCAATTCGGGGCAAAGGGTATTTATTCTTGATGGTCACCTTATTCAATTTCCTGTAATCGATGCACAACCAGAGGGTTATATCGGCCTTCTTCGCGAATAAAATTGGGGCGGCCCAAGGAGATATGCTCGGGTGAATGAATCCTTTGGATTCCAAAGAGTCCAACTGTATTTTTAATTCCCTCAATTCGGTGGGGTCCATGCGATATGAGGGAAGAGATATAGGTTGTGTTCCCGACACCAACTCAATCAAGAACTCCACATCCCGCTCTGGAGGTAAGCCTAAAAAAGCATCTGGGAAGACCTCTGGAAACTCGTCCACTACATGAGGTAACCCACCCCAAGAAATACCACCATCGTCCTCCAGTGTGAGCGACGAAAACTAATAAGAAATATTCCTCAACTCAGGGAGTGGAGGTCCCGTGCGGCCCGAACGAGGATCCCATTCTCCATGAAATAACTGAGGACTCCCATATGGTGCCATAAAGTTGAATCGGCGCCGATAGCTGTCAATATGTGCTTGGAAGCGCACCAGCCAGTCCATGCTGAGGATCACATCAAAGAGGTCCATATCAAGGACCAAGAAATCCCACTCCATATTGACTCCTGACACAGAGAGTGCGCACAACGGGCACCTAAGATCCTGCTCCTTTTTCTTACCCAGTGGTGGTACTAACTCCATTACAACAGATAAGAGCTCGGTTGGAAGGATCAATAAGTTCACAAGATGGGAAGATATAAAAGAAACTGAAGCACCAGTATCAAATAAAACTGCAGCTATAGAAGATGCAATCAAAATGGAACCTCGAACAGTCGAAGGTCCTGCATCAGATCCCGCCGGTGCCTGATCCACAACATCCAAATGTCTGGTCCCTACCTGAGAACAACCGCTCTCCTAAGGCTCTATCCTGATCTTGCTCTTCCCTGAAGATGATCTGGTCCAACCACCACAGCCACCGAACCGAGATCCTGTCGTCCTGGTCGGCTCTGACTGAACTGATACCCCTCTGGAAGCCATAGATCCAGCCCCACTCTGGTAAGGGCGTGCAGTCCTGCAAAAGCGCTGTAGATGTCCCATAACTCTACACCCATGCATGTTCTGGGAGGGTATGGACAAGCAGGTCGGATGTGCCCTACCCTTCTACACTGATGGCACACTACGGACCCTGCACCAGAATCCCCAGACTAAGTCTGCCTGGGAGGATGTCTTGAGCTGCCACCACTCTTCTTCCATTGCTCATCGCGCTTCCTCTTCTTCTCGGATGAACTGCCACTGCCAAGCCCTGATACAGATCTAGAAAACCCTGACTTCCCTCTCTGGTCAATCTCAACCATGCAAGCACGATCGACCACCTCGACATAAGTTCCCAGCTTGAACAAGAACACCTGCGAGTGGATTTCTGGTCGAAGGCCCTTCTCGAACTTCCGAGCTTTCAAATATTCACTTGAAACAATTTCAGGTGCATACCACACTAACTCTGCAAAGCGGTTCGCATACTCCATCACTGTCCGATCCACTTGGGAAAGATCCATGGACACCCGGGATCTATAATAGGCATGGAACTCTGGGTAGTATTTCTCGTTGAAGATAACTTTGAAAAATTTCCAACTCATATGATCATGTTTCCCGGCCTGAATCATGGATTCCCACCACTTGCGACTGGAGACCTCTAGCTAGAAAGAGGCACATTTTACCCTAACTTCCTCTAGAGTGTCAAGGAACTCAAACATGTATTCTATCTTCTCAAGCCATTCCTCTGCCTCCGGAGGTTCTGGACTACCTCGAAAAGAAGGAGGTTTATTCTTCAGAAACTCCTAAGCTTTATCCTTCTTGGAGCCATATTCTTCCCCTCTAGATGGAATAGGAACAGGGGTAGGAGTCTCCCCCTGTCCTAAAGTCTGGACAGCTCAGACCACGGCTTCCACCAATCTCTGGTCAAGTGGCGAGGGAGAACTCTCCCCAACTTCCTCTCGTGGGTGCGTATAAGCTCTACAGGGAGGCATCTTGCTGCAAGGAGCAACAGTCATAAAAGAACATCGTCAATACATCATATCCAAAGAAAAAATCAAATCTTTAGCAAAATAAGTAATCTTTAGTAGACCAAATATGAAAAAATAGCATCATGACCAAACTCTTATTCCCCACCTGATGTCCACGCACAGTCTACAGCCTACACATACCACCTGGAAGAGAAGTCAAACAAGCATCCCAACATCCCATGGCGACTCAGGGTCTATCATGAGGTGTGCTGGCCAGGCACCCTACTCGTAACCAGAATTCTGAGCCTCGACAATCCTAACTCCTGTCTAACCAGACTCGTCCCAAATAAAATAACTCAGACGTCAATAGAAAACCTTCCCTCTGATACCATTTTGTCATGAACCAAGTCGGGTCACCATCCGAACCGACACCCGACCCGGCCCGCGGCAAGGCCCTAAGGGCGTTCCCGATCCCCACGGGCTGGCACAAGTGCCCGGGTATCAAAATACACTTTGGGAACGATTTACCCAAGTAAACAAATATAAGGCAGCCAACAAAATAAACCAAACAAAAGTAAAAGTTGCAGCCAAACGTGTCTTTAACCAAAAACAGGTTTTTGAGTCACATGTATACAAAACCCAAATAATACTAAAAACAAGGTGACCAAAAACCAACCTAAGAACTGTCGCCCGACGTGAGGACACCACCCTCAATCTGCCACCAAAACACCACGTAGAGAGGCCTACTAACAACCTGAACCACTACTCCCAAATTCATGACCCTTACCTGTATCAGATGTAAACAAATCTACTAATACCCAAGGGTGTAAGTAGGGTGTGCGAAATCGCCCAGCAGGATATCACCAAGAAAATATTCCACGCACAAATATCAAAAGACAACAAATTTTCAATGATAAATAAAAGAAAGAAAGAAGTGCTTAACAATGTTAGTAAAAAATGGTTTTTCATAAAATGACTTTAAAGAAAAAGAGTTTAAGGTAAACACATTTTTGGGCAGTAACTCAAGTGACATATCACATATCATTGTGCATGCAAAGTAACCGGTAGCACTAAAGGATGGGAGAGGCTCTATGGGTACTAGAAACAGGTGGGACCCTAGAACGTCGTGTCTCGGTGAAACGTGGCTTAGATGGACACGACCCTCAGATAACGTGGCTTAGAAGGCCATGACCCTCATAACACGTGGATTATAAGGCCACGACCCTCAGATATCATATGTTTAGTTAGTGTTGCAATCGTCAATCCTGCCAATGAAACCGGGCCGAGTCATCTCCGAAACACAAGCTCACTAGTCCTAGTCCCCCCACCTAATACCCTGACTTCCCTCCTTGTGCTCACCTAAATTCAAAGTTCACATAACATGTAACCTGCACACTGATATCCTTTTTGAAAACCACACGCACACAAAACTAAAAACAAAAAAAAAACTAAATCTGCACCCCTTACACATTAAATTAAACTAGCTACAACACTTAACGAAACACTTTGATAATTGGGCAACCCACTAAAAGAAATTTTTAAACAGTTTCAAACATGTCACAAAAGTTTTTGAAGGGAAAAATTCACTCCAACCCATTTTTAAAATAGAACATATTCTGACACACGCCAAAATATAAACTGCATCATCTGCAGTTCCTAACTCACACACTACACAGTTTGCAAACAATAATAAAAAGTCCAAAATGAGTTTTCACAATAAAATTCACCAGAATCACCTGAACATAACTCTAAATAAATAAATGCACAATAAATCTGAGTCAAAGACAATTCCGCAGTATGTCAACAAATAGACAAAAGCACTAAATGAATTAGATAAGCAAGCAAATGATTGTAAATTAATACTTGTGTGCGGAACCACCTACCAACATGTAGCATCTTTCACAAACTTGATGTGCAAAGATTGTTGCGCACCCACCACGCCTCAAGTAGACCACAAAAAACCTTAAAATGAGGTAGCACACAAATAAGTAACAAATAATCAAAACACAACATAAAACCTAATCACAACACCCTCAAAAGAGAAGAAGACACAAATGAGTTACTCTGCACCTAAGGAGAGAGGTCCGAGAGGTTGGTCGGAGCTCAATGGAGTTGGCGGGAGGAGTGCGACACTGGAAACAAAATGAGTCGCTAGAATTTTGGCCAAATAGAGAGCGGTAGTGGGGAAGTCGGCTGAGGCGTAGGGTTTCTATCCAAACCGGGGAAAGGGGTGCACCTTCGACTGTAGGGGGAGGATGGGTCGAGCAGGAGGTAGCCGAGGGAGTTAGAGGGGCCGATCGGGCTGAGCAGAAGGTAGCAAGGGCAGTGCGGCCCGATGCGGCGGAGGAGAAAGAAGGGAGGTGCGTCCCGGCGGTCTGCTGGACAGGGGAGGCGCGACGTCGCCGGTGCAGAGTCCGGCCGAGGAAGGGAGCTATAACTGGTCTGTAAGAGGAGAAAAGGTTAGGCAGCTAGGGTTTGACGTGGAACAAGGTAAGAGCTGGATGAATAGTGACCCACGAGAAAGAGGGAGAGCAAAAGAGGGAGAAAAAGAAATAAAATACAATAGAAAAGAAAGGATAAAAAAAAGAAGAATAAAGAAGAAAATAAATAAAAATAAAAGAAGATAAGGGAATAAAAAGAAAAGTAGAGGGATAAAATAAAATAAGAATGAGGAGATGGGGAAAAAAATAAATTAATAAATTAAAACTTAAAAATAAAATATAACCTAAACTAACAATAATAATAATTATAAAACTAATCATAATGATAGAAATGAAAATAATTATAACAAATCCTATTTTTATATGGTTATTTAATCATCTGCGCCTCGGCTGACCGCGCGTTAAACTGGCGAAGCAAAACGTCTTCGCCCATGCCCTGCCCGCACATTGGGTGATATCAAGATAATGTTCATTTATCAACTCAAAAGCGCACACTAATTTCGTGCTCAGCCCGATTTCCAACGAAACAAATATAAAAAGGCAACTAAACTTACGTAATAAAAATGAAAATTAAAACATACCTCGATGTGAAGTCTAGGTGTGACACCTCACATATATCAACCAATAAATTTCATACATTGGTATGATATCTTATTATATAGATACTCATTCCATAACAAAACAACCCACAAAAACAATCATATATGTATAGTTCTTTTGAAATAATGGAAACATAAACAACTGATTCATATGTGTTCTATATCTTATCTATATTAGTTCTTCATAAATAAGACCCTTATTATACATATCATACATAAAAAATTTCTTCATACCTTAATGAATGTAATCATAAGAAAGGGTGAGTTGGGATGCCCAGTAAGGTAAAACAAGGGAGATATTAATGATTACATATGAAAAACATGAGAATATGGGTATGAGAATATGTGATTAATATTTGAAAACCAGACTGAATATATTAAAGATCATAACCTTGAGTCATGGCCTAATTCTTGGATTCTCATAATACATTAATAATAATGTAATCAAAGAACATGATCTAATAGAGCATAACATATACATAATACATGGAGTTGTGGCATACACATAAATATAAAAAATAATTTCATTAGTGGTCAAGGATAAATTCCAAGGATATCATAGTGGAATGGGTCACATGACAACCATAATAGTATTTAAGGATTATATCTATTATTATCATTGGGGATTAAGTCCCATATGGAACTGTGTTCACCCCCCCATTTCAATTCTTTTTATCTCACGATATATCAATCATTACCCTATCTATTGAAGGGATATATAGGAATCATCAATCAAAAAATAAAAATAATAAATTTTTATAAAAAAAGATCATGAAACATTATTCATATAAAAAACTATGAAAATAAATGTATTTCAAAAAAATTTCCTCATTAAATAAATTGGGGAAAAGAAATGGGTTTCAAAAACAACTCATTTTTCATCATAGCATATCCCGTGGATAGGGAACATGCTTCATAAGGATACTATCATAATAAATATAAAACATCCATAGAAATAATAAGGATGGAATCATTAGATTATATTACTATAAAATCTTATGTAACATAAAAGGATATTATCTTAGATGGAATATTATTTCAAAAGAGAACATGGAACATATCTTGAAAATAATATCATTTCCACTCGAAAATAAAACATTTAAAATAAAAAAAGTTCTTAAATATTAATTAAAAAAAAATTCTTTTTTAAATAGCCTTATAAAATTTTAAAGGAATATTTATATAATTTAGCGGTCATGGTAGAAGAAAATAACATTCTTTTTATAACTGGTAAAACAATGATCCCATTCACATTTTCAATAAAATGTCAAATGTATCGTTTGGAGAATTTATAGAAGACTCCTTTTAAACAATTTTTTATAAAATAAAACATTTTTAAATAACTCTTTAAAATATGTTGAATAGTTATAAAATCATTCATTACAACATTTTCTGAAAAATTGTACATGGAAGAAATAATATATTCGTCCGAAGAGAGAAATAAAGAATATTCTCCTTAAAATAATATTTTTTATAATTGAATGTATAAGGAGAGTAAAATTAAATGAAAACAGGTATAATAGAAAAACCATATAAGATTAAAATAAATTATTCTATTTAGAGGAATTTCATAATATTTAATCATTTGAAACACAATCATTAACAATCATAATAAACTATGAGATTGTTAAAGAATACTATTACAACATTGTCTCATATGAATCGTTATAAAAATGAATGAATTGGAAATATATGGATATGTATATCAAAATAATTTTCATGATAATATGATAAAGCTATATTAATGGGTGGTATATACACCACAAAAAATAAACATGTGGTGAATATTTCATGTTTCCCATTGAAATAAAATTGAGATGATAATCCCTTACATAAAGTATTGAATTTCATGGTACACATTAAAAAATCCAATAAATTAAATATATTTTTTATAATAAATCAATTATAAATACAAAAAAATATATATCATTACATATATTATATACTTATGAACTTTTTTTCCTATATATAAAAAATTCCTTGTTAAAATCACATTGATGGTAATAACTGCTTCGTTTTTCATGGATGTTTTGGTTTGGTGTTTTAGGTCTTATAATTTTGATCATGGTTAAATCATCTCAAGAATTTAAAACATGTTATAAATATCATATCTAATTTTTATATTTTTTAATATTAATCAATAAATTTTGGAGATAGAAAATGAATTACATCATTTATAAATATGGTAAGTTGTGCGTATGATTGAACACTAGTTCCATTTTGATGAAAGATATATCAAAATAAAGGTAAATAATATATTAAAATTAAAAAATACTGTTTATTTTATACATATCATATGTATATATATATATATATATATTCATTAAATCTATTTATATAGCCATAAATTTCATACAAAAATGAAAAACTTATATTGTCACTTTGTAGAGGAAATATTCATTATGTATACATGAGAAATACTATCATTCTCTATCAGATAGGTAGGTAAGAAGGTATATATGATATGATAATTAAAAAAATATATTAATTTTAAAAATATCATATATATATATATATATTTCAAATCCATCCACATATACAATTGTGATATGTAGTGATGGAAAATGAATTACATCGATTCATGAGGTGGTAGTCTGTAGTACAAAAGATTGAATATTTTGTGTCCTATTTAATAGAGGAGGACAAGGATATAGGTTATTAAAAAAATATAATAAGATATTAGTATATTATATATACTTATGTTATTATAACAACATAGAGGAAGATGATTTTATGTATGTGGGATAAGAAATAAAATTAAAACACTCAGCTATGAATGATACCTCTTCTTCAGACAATCGCCTTAGGATAGATCAAAAAGCCTACATAGGAGGGTTTAATAAAAAAATATGAACCCTAGGATGTTAGGATGTAATTATGTAATATATTTATAATTTATTCGCTAAAATAAAAGGATTTGGTTTTTGTATTGGATAGGATATTGGTTTTATTTTATAAGTAGGAAAGAGGACACACCTGAAATGATTTAAAATAAAACATAACATGCACATTTTAAATAATAAAAAAGGATAAAATATGGATCATTACCAAAACACAGGGGATATAAGTTCTAAATATTTCCATCAAATAGAAATTTTACATGTTTTTAATTTATTTTAACTATTATCACATTTCCCCAACCCACAATAAACTCATTTAACTCTTAAACATAAGAATTGATTTTTAATGTTTTCACTATTCATTATAAAGAAAAATTAATTTTATCTTAATATATTATATTTATTATATATATTCAAAATATTAAATCCTTTATTTGAATTTTAATTCATTTATATGGGCCAACAAGCATGTACCCAAGTGGTACAAGCTCCTACTTGGCATAAAAAAGACCCAGGATCAAATTTGGGAAGAGTCTAATTTCCAGAACTGTAGTAGTACTGTAGTAGTGGTGGACTATAGCAGTGGTGACCCTGTAGTGGTGGAGAATCTATAGTAGGGATTGTAGTGGTGGAGGTACTATAGCAGGTACTGTAGTAGCCCGAGTACTGTAGCAGTACTGTACACAAAAGGGCCCTCTCGACAAAAAAAGGGCATTCAAGCCTTGTATTTAGGCAACATGGACTTGGACCTTAGAGCAATATAATGGGTCTGCATATACCTAGTTAAAAAAGGACTTTAATTTAAATAATAAATTAAGGCTTCAGCTACAACCTTTTAAAAAAAATCAACGAGATCATACCCGAGTGTTAAGGGCACCTGATTGGGATCCAAGAGACCCAGTTTCAAAACCGGGTGGAGGAGAATTTCCGAATTATTGTAGAAGTATTGTAGCAGTCCTGTAGTAGGTACTATTTGGTATTGTAGTATCCGAAAATATTCACCTGATTTGGTCCTTTGGGCCATTGTTTTGGGCCTATGGGTCTCAAGGACTTCATGTCATAAAGGCCTTTGGGCCTCAAGGCCTTTGGGTCACAAAGACCTTGGAGTATCCTAGTTCACATAGACCAGGCCCTTGAAGAGGATCAGAGAAAAAGAGTAGTATTAACCAGAAGTAGAGCTAACCGGATTAGAAGAATGAGAGGGTATGGAAACCACCATCGGGACTAGGCACCGTGCATCATTGTATGGGGAAATACTAGCCGATCAGAAATGGAAGGTGGGGTACTAGGAGACCAATGATGAAAAATTTGTGGAGGTTTAATTCTAGTGGGTTGCGCTTATGGTTCATGTAATGGGAATAGGATGCCTCTGGGCCTTCGGGTCATGTATTGTTCTTCAGGTTGTGTTGGGGCATGTGCCTTGCGTCTACTGGTTATATAAGGGTTCTCCTTCAACCCTAAAAGGGAGATTATCCATAATAAAAAAAAGAAGGAATTCAGGCCATTCAGGTTAATTCATATAAGTGGAAGAATTTCATTTATAATTATTCCCATAGACGATATGACAAATTGGTTTTCCAAAGAAAATATTTTATAAGTGTAGATAGTTTTAATATCAAAATTCAATGTAAAATTTGTTAAAATAAATTAAATTGTATTATTAAATATAAAATTGATCTAATTTTACATTGATAACAAAAATAAAATAAAATTTATCATTAAGACTCTTTAAATAAAAATCTAGTTTTTAATAAAAATCAGTATTTCTTTATATTCATTAGAAAATTAATCATTCTGAAAAATGATCAACAATTTAATAAAAATCAATTTTTAAATATCTGCTGAAAGAATTAATTTTATTTTATGAAAAGAATATTTCTAAAAGTTGAAAAGTAAGTCTTACGATTTTTTCCCTAAATGATATAAATTTCTTTTTGATAAAAATGTATTTTCAAAGAATATAACGATTATACAAAAAATGAAGAACATATGGTTAATATATTTTCCTTATATAAATCCATTATACTAAATTTTAAATAATTTTTTGTTCTATTCATAAAACCATGTTAATTTTATTGGTTATAATTGTAATTTTTAATGAATAATATTAATAATATGTCACGGTTCTTTAAAAATCAGTTTTTCGTGTAACAGATGTTATCAAAAAAATTAAATTTATTTGAAAAATTTATTTTATAAACAATCAGGGTGTTAAATTATACCCCAATTAAAATTATTTTTTTCTTGAATTTCATCACATGTATACAAATAAATTAGTATAATTTTACCTCATCATATCTTTAGGTTCTCTAGTATCATTATTAGATTGTAGGTTTTCTATAAAACCTCGACCAGTTAATTGAACTTATTTAATAGAACATTCTCTCAATGATCTAGAATCTCCACAGGTTTTTCCTCATGGGAACAAAATTTCATCAGTTGTACGACCTATGAGTTCCTTACAAGTTAATGGTTTGGAATGTAGTTCATTAATAGAGAAACATGGAAAACATCATGAACTTGATAGATATTTGGTGCATGTTCCAAGCGATAAGACACTATCCCCACTATTTTAAGAGCCTAGAAATTGAAAATATACCTAATTATCAAAATTAAATTTTTACTCAATCTATTTACTTTATTCCATAGAATACTTCATATAAAAATATTCTCACAAAATTTAATCACAAGATCATGATAATGATTATCAACCTAACTTATCTTTCATCCCTAAGTTGTATTGATTTGATTATGAATGCCTCTAATATTCAATTCCATTTACTCAATTAGTTATATTCCTAATATCTTTATTTTTCCAATATCATCCTAGAATTTTTGATTTATAAACTTTATTTCTTTTAGGGATTCATAAGTATCTATCGCAATTCTTGATGGAAATATTTTTTTGTTTGAAAACATAACTTGAGGATGGTGATGATATCAAATGCCTTGGAAATCCACAGAACTAGATATCCTAATATCCTCCAGTTTTTGAATTTTTCCATTATACTATTCATCTATTCGGGGATGATACACCATGCTAAAACATAGAATAATATCAAGGGCTTACTAAAGAATTTTCCAAAACCTAGAGGAAACCTTAGATCCCAATGATATACAATAGAATGTCGTACTCCATGAAACCATAAAACTTTGTTAATGTATGTAATAAAAATATGATCCCTATAATAATATACTATAATATCAATGAAGTTTTCAAACATTAAAAGGAGATATACTACAACCCATATAACATCGTTCAATTTAGAAGTTTTGGGGTGTCTGAATACAAAATTTGTGGTGTTGTTTTCACATTTCCATTCTCTAATAAGAAATAGTTGTACCATCCCCTTATAATTTTATCTATCATCCATAGCATTCTAAATACCAAGCACTTAGATACTACCACTTTAATATCTCCATTCATGTTTTCCCACTAGAAATACTATTTATAATCACTATAAGTTACTGTAATTCTAGGATTAATAGATAATTAAGAACCATGAGGTTCCTCTAACATACCCTTATTCAAATTTGATAGGGATGGGACACTTACATAGTTCCTCAGAAATATCATTCTATCATAGTCAATTTTAAAATCAAGAACATTTCTATCCTTATTCTATAGCTTTACATGTTCCTTATGTACCACTTTTACCTTCAATTGTATTGATGGTTTTAAATTTTCTTAAGAAAGATAATATAATCCAATTCCTTCATGATTTCAAGGTAAATCAATTAAAAATAAAAAAATTGAATTTTTTGTGATCTATATCACATATAATATATCATTATCCTTTCTCCTTAAATCATCTTTCACCTTATTCTCATTCCTGGGGCCATAATGTATTGATTATGAATAATATTAAATCATCTTCAACCAACTTATCTAGAGCACATTAAAATAATTTAACATAAATATATAATTTAAACTCATATAATATATATATATATATATATATATATATATATATATATCACACCATTCTCTATAAGGATACCCCTTCATATATTTAATGGAAAAAGTTCCACATCTAACTCCAAATTTTTAGTTTCATAATTATTATCATGAAAATTCAATTATCGTGATGCATAATCTATCACCATATCATTATGAATGAGGATTCATGTTAATACCTTGTTCGATAAAGAACAATATATTACAAACCCTTCCTACTAGATTTTATTTTAAGCCTATATGCATTAAATAGCCTTCTATTTAGTGATTTAATATTTTATTCTGATTCATCCATCCAAAGGAACTTATCTCCATTCTTATTAAACCTTGTGGGTGTATTGGATATTCATGAGAAATTATTCAAAAACTATATCTCATATATATCCAAACTAAGAAAACTTGGATCTTAGACATTTTGTTTGGTCTGGGACTGCAATCAATAACATATATATTTGATGGATCCACCAATATACCCTCACATGAGATTATATGCCCAAAAAATGAATCATTTTTAGAAAAAATTAAAACTTTTTAAATTATTCATACAATTTCCTCTTCTATATGGTATTCAACACAATTCATAATTGCCCATCATGATATTCCTGAAACATTGAATAGATAATAATATCATTTACAAATACTACCATAAACTGATCAAGGTAATATCTAAAGACTCTATTCATCAAATCGATAAATATAGCATGGGAATCTATATGACTAAATGGTATAATTATATAATAACAGTGCTCACCCATTTCATGGAATGGTGTTTTTGGTATATCCTCCTTCTTAATCCTCAATTGATGATATACCAAATTATGTTCAATCTTAGTAAAGTATTGAGCTCCACATAACTGATCAAAAAAGTCATTAATATACAGTAGGGGATACTTGTTCCGGATTGTGATCTTGTTAATTTCCCAATATTCAGTGAAAAATTACATCAATCAATCTTTCTTCTTAATTAAAAAATTGGTTGACCCCATGGGATCAAAATAAGCTTAGTATATCACTTTTCAATTTTATCCTTCAGTTTCTTCTTCAATTCCTTCAACTCAATTAGGGAGATTCTATAGGGAGGCATTAAAATAGGTGCAACAACACACATGAGTTCTATTAGTAACTCATCATCTTCTTTTAGGGAAATACTAGGAAACTATTCAGAATGGCCATCAATAATCTCCTAAACAATATACATTTAATCGATTCTGAGTTTCTACCCAACAATCTATGATAAACACACATTTTTAATTGGAATGAAGACACATATAATGGATATAATGTATATCAAATATTTATATTTATCATATCACTAATAAAGGATCATTAGTTGGTTGGTAATATGAAACATGATGTCCCTTATTTCAAAATTCATTTGGTTTTTATGAAGATAAATCCATTCCATGCCTAAGATAACATCGAATTCAACTATAGGTGCAACATCCCAGGTAAATAAAGAATAATATATTTTCATATTTATTAAATTTTTTGGAATAAATATTAATTTTACTTTAAAGGGGTTTCTATGTTCGATGGCGTACCCGTTACGCAAACAAGGATTTCTTTGAAATCTTACGTTGCACACTAATAATATAATAAAATTATTTTAAATGGTAGTAAACACTTATCTGTTATATTGGTGGGAATGAATAGAAATAACTAAAATATGATTATATATATTTGTTAAATGTTTTTACATTTATAAAATAAAAGATAAATGCCTAAAATAAGAAAATAATTCAATTTTAGGCATAAATACACTAATATTCACTAAAAGGTCGATTTATCGCATTTTGATGGCGAACCCTCTTTAAAAATATTTTTGGTCACTCTTATAAATTATATTGGACCAAATAAAATCCTTCTTTATAATCGAGAGATCATGATTTACTTTGTGTATGTTTTTGTTATTTTTCCGATAAAGTTCATTTTTTAATGAATAGTGAAAAATGTTGTATTTTAATTCAAAAGCACCTTTTAATCTAATTTATTTAGTTGGTTATATTATCTTTTTAATTGGTTTTAAAGTGAAATTAGAATATATATTTTACCATTTAATCCAATGGTGGACATTGGAATTAATTTCACTTTGAAATTGGACTTAAACAAGTGTCAATCTCTTGATATATATCGTTTCTTAAAAATACGCTATTTGATTTGACAACGGGAATTAATTATAAAATTTATTAATGGAACTTATAGGTTTTAAATTTTTTAAAATAGACATCATTTTTGAATTTAAAATATCAAATATAGCTTAGGGTGAATTTTTGGTATTTTTATGAAAACCTTCATTTTTTAGTGAATAGTGAAACCACTAAGTGTTAGTTAAAAAAACTGATTTATCGTTTAAATGAAATTTTACCGCTTCTGTGAATTGAATTTGAAAAATCCGACATACATGGTTATAATTTGTAAGTAAAATGTGGTTCAATGGGATGAAAATAATTTTTGGTGAATAGTAACTTTTAAGTTTTATTAACTGCGATTAAAGGTAATTAGTGTAATTAAAGGTAAAAATAATGTTACAATAATACGAAATTACCTTTACACTTGTCTTACCCTTATTGGATAAGTCATGGCCAACCACGAAAATCCATGGGTCATTTTTTGGGACCCCATGGAGCCACTTGGGTAAGATAATGACATTAATACCTTTTATTTAAAGTAAAAATAAAAGTGTCACAAACATGTATTGTTTTACTAAAAAACTTTTTACATGAGGTTATTTAAGTTATATTTTTGAATATAAATATTCATTATAAATCTAATTTTTTTTTCTACATAATGATAATTTTTTTATATTTTTTAGGCAACAAATATATAAAATTTTTTATGACACAATGATGATGCAGTGTTTACGTCATTAATGAATGATTTAAATAAATAAGAAGATAAAGTTTAAAATAATATCCAAATCTTGTCCAATTATTATTGGATGATTTTATTTCTAACATGGGACACCTTATATTCTACTTTAATGATTTTTTGACCTTTAGAAACCGAAAAACATTATATAATAAAATAATATTTTGAAGCTTTCCAAAAGATCCCCTCCTCTCCCTTATAAAAAGACCCTACTTCCTACACATATCAAGCACTTTGGCTTGTCCAAAATCTACTCAAATAAGCTCCCAAGATCCCTTTCTTCATCCTATAAGCCTTACCTTAGGCATAAAGATCTTCAAGAAACCCTTTTGGTTCAAACCAAGGGGAGTTACCCAATTTAAAGGCAATGTCTTCTCTTATGTTCTTTTGTTTTATTTTGATTCTACAACCCCCTAAAATCTTTTCATTCTTTTCTTTTGTAATAAAAACAGTATCTTAAATATACTAGGTTGTTGTTATGAGAAGTATTCGATCTACACTTACACACACCTCCATCTAATGGGTGAAGAACATACTGTTTCTATGGACGACAAACTACTACCTCACAGAACGATGATTGTTCAATTATCTCCTACAGCCTCTCATGGTGTCCATTAATAGGTAACTATATTTATATATGTTATATATTATGTTTATGTTTTCCTTATTCTTCTTTATTTTTTATTTATGGAATACCTTTATGGTTTCCATAATGGATAAACGCGATGATTTCATTTTAGGAAGTGCAGACTAACGCCCCCTCAAAGTGATTTGAATCATTAATGCCATATGTGGGATGTATAAAGGATATAGTTAATGATATTATATATGATATTATACTGGTATTATAATATACCTCTATATCATAATTTTTTCATTCCATTAAATGTGAAATAGAAATGAAAGTAGTGTTCATGCGTACATACGACTTACCGTCTCCATAAATGGTGCATTGCATTTCTTACCTCTAAATGTTATGTAATATTATAAATTCATGTATATACTGGATATATATGATATTTACATCATGAATATAATTCTGGAAATAATGGATATTTTACCACATGAACAACTTGTAATTATAAGATGTTTATTTTTGACTCAAGTACCAAATATCGAAAAAACAATCGTTATTAACTTAAATGATTACATAATGTTAATACCATGGTAATAAGTGATATAAAATGTATAATGAACATGAAAAAGGTTCTTAATCAAGTATAAATTAACATTAGTTTATTATTCATGAGATTAAAGAACGATCGAGTCAAGTCGGATACGAGGTAAGGGACTTCATCTCAATCTCCTTTCATTGAGGCATATTTTGTTTTAATACAAGACTTTGTTTTATACGCTGTATAAACACATTTGACTTTTCATTTCATTCAAAGGGAATATGTTTCTACGAAGCGTTTTTCTAAACGAAAAAAAGGAATGTTTCTTTTAACGTATGCGGTGACAACGACCTTTCTGCCGCCGCGAGTATTACTTGATCTTTGGCTTCCTTAACAAGACGTAATGTTTTTAAAAGGAAAAATAAATACCATATACTCTATTCTGTATTTTGGTATTGAAAATGGTATTTATAATGGATTTTTTATGTCAATATATTTAATTGATATATTGTGATTGAAATGTGGAAATGTTTTCTTTCCTTTATATTTGTTGTATGTGTTATGATTTTATAATGGTACTTGGACATTTGACGGGTGGTTACATGATAAACCAAATGATGGGTGGTGCCATGATAAACCAGGATAGGTGGTTATGTTATAACCTCCAATGCATTGGGTATAAAAGTCGGCCGTATGGCTATTCCATTTAGTGACATGTGTGGAAGTCGACCGTATGGTTATTACATTTAAGTATGTTTATGTTCGAAGTTACCTTTATATGTTATGTGTTCTTTATATGGGTTTTATGGTGATATTTTGGTTAAAAAAGGTTAAGCAATGTTATTTTATTTAGTGAAGAGTATTTACTATTTCATATTAGTGAAAATTATTACTTATGATTTGGTATTCATGGTTTACTTGTTGTTTTAAAAAACTAACAGTTTCCTTCTTTTTGTATTCCTTAATGATATTTTTATGCTCATACCAAGTTTTTGAAATTTTTTTCACAGGACATAAAGTGGAATTGGGTCAAGGATGGGATCAAGGAAAGTCATGCTGTCTAAAACATTGAAATGGTCATGAATCTTTTTTAAGAGTTTTTATTTTATAAAAAAATGGAAACTGTGTAGAAGTGTCTACTTTGTAACTTTTGAGATGTAATAGTTATGGACAAATTCTCTAAAACTCTAAACCTAAAAAGATCCTCAATGTTAATTATTCATTTTATTCAAGATTAAGTAATGTTTTAAGACTGGGTCCTTATAGTTGGTATCAAAGGAAGGTTTAGACAACTTTAGGAGTTAGAATATTGTTAAATTCATGTCCATAAATTAATTTATGGTATGATTGAAATGATATAGCATTTAAAGATTACCATGTTGCTTCACCTAAGATATTTCTGTGTTCAGAATGGTTTTCCATAGAGGAAACAAGGTAGATATGTTGGACGACATCAGGAAGAAAACAAACTTCAAAATTAGCCACCTGAGACGGTCAGAATTAGAACTGAATAGTTTGTTGCAGTGATGGCACAATTGACTCGGGCTATAAATGGTGGTGTTATCCATACATGAGATCAGCCATATCAACCACAGAGGAACATTTCAGTAGTGGAGCATTTTATGAGGCAACATCCCCCATAATTCAGAGGATCATCTGACCCTGTGCTAGCAGAAGGGTGGATTAAAGCATTGGAGAAGATTTTTGATGTCATGGGGTGTTTAGAACATCAATAGGTTAGTCTTGCTATTTACCATTTTGAAGGTGAAGCTAATCAATGGTGGTCGATGGTGGAAAATATTAGGGATAGTGAGGAGATTTATGATCTTGATTGGGATGAATTCAAAGGTATGATTCTTGAGAAATATTTTCCTAAGGTGGTTCATCTTAGGTTGGAAAAAAATTCCTAGAATTGAGGCAGGAGGATGACTTAGTGGCTGCTTATGAAGCAAAATTCACCCAACTGGCAAGGTATGCTCCAAATTTCATATGATATCTTGATAGTAAAATAAACCATTTTTACTCAGGGTTAAAGCCAAAGTATCGAAGGTCTTTAGCTTCTCACGAGTTCAAAAGTTATGAAAAACTTGTTCGATGTGCGAAGAAGGTGGAAATGGAGTTTGCCGATGATCAGGTGTTCTTTGACAAACAACAGAATAAGATGTCCAATTGGAAGGCAAAGGGAAAGAATTCATCAAATAATCCTGGAAGTAAGAAAACCAAATATCCATCCTGTGAGAAGTGTGGTAAAATGCATCCTGGAGAATGTTTATCCAAGTCTGGAAAGTGCTTTGAGTGTGGTAAGTCTGGTCATATTTCTCATAACTATAAAGAAGATGATCAAGCAGGCAATAAAAAGCCAGTGGTAATATGTTTTAAGTGTAATGAAATGGGTCATTATGCAAATGAGTGTCTAACAAAGAACTCAACTAAGGGAAAGTATCGAGACTACAAGTAGAAAGGGGTGGTGAAATCCTTTGCAACTACTTCAGTAGATGTTGGGCCATCGAATGAAGTAGTATCAGGTACACTGTTTGTTTGTTCAGATTATGCCAATGTGTTGTTTGATTCAGGGTCTACACATTCATTCATTTTTGAGAAATTTTCTATTAAAATGGGAATTCCATCTCAAGATATGAATCCTGAACTTATGGTAAAAACACTTGGAGGAAATGTCGATACAAAAAGAAATTATAATAACCTTCATATCCTTGTGTGCGGAAAGAATCTACCTACAAACCTTATTGTTTTTCCTCTAGTAGAGTTTGATGTTCTTTTGGGCATGGAATGACTTTCTATTTATCATACTAAGATTGACTGTAGAGCTAAAGAGGTTAATTTTTAGAAAGGTTTTCAATTTGTTTACAATAATGAACCCTTACTTTTGATAACATATTAGGAAGCTGAGAAACTAGTAAACGATGGAAATGAATTTTACATTGCACATATTGTTGAAAAAAAAGGAACTGTTTAGATTAATGATGTGCCAGTGGTAAATGAGTATCTTGATGTTTTTCCTGATGAGTTGTCTAGTATTATACATGACCGAGAAGTTGAATTTACTGTCGACTTAGTTCTTGATTCTAAGTCAATTTCAAAACCCCCTTATCGAATGGCTCATGTTGAACTTTTAGAGTTAAAGAAACAATTGCAGGAGTTATTAGATAAAGGTTTCATTTTACCTAGAACATCACCATGGGGTGATCCTGTCTTGTTTGTTAAAAAGAAAGATGGTTCAATGAGACTTTGCATTGATTATAGAGCATTGAATAACATCACTATTAAGAACAAGTATCCTTTGCCTCATATCAATGATTTTTTTTGATCAGCTCTAGGGAGATCAGTATTTTTCAAATATTGGCTTGAGGTCGGGGTACCATCAGTTGAAAGTAAAAGAATCAGATGCTCCAAAGACTGCATTTCATACTAGATATGGCCATTATGAATTTGTAGTTATGCCTTTTGGGTTAACCAATGAACTTGCTGTATTCATAGATCTAATGAAGAGAATTTTCCATGAGTTCTTGGTTAAGTTTGTGGTTGTGATCATTAATGATATTTTGGTTTATTCCAAAAGTAAAGAGGAACATGAAAGGAATTTAAGGGTTATCTTTCAATCCTTAAAAGAAAAGAAACTATATGTAAAATTCAGCAAGTGTGAGTTTTGGTTACAAAAAATTTATTTCCTTGGTCACATTGTTTCAAAAAATGGCATAACTGTTGATCCTTCTAAAATAAAATTTGTTGAAGAATGGCCAAGACCCACAAATATAACAGAGATATGTAGTTTCTTTGCTTTGGCAGGTTATTATCAGAGGTTTGTTGAAAATTTTTCATGGTTATCTAGTCCAATGACTAAGTTAACTCGAAAAGGTGTTAAGTTCATTTGGACAAAACAATGTGATGATTATTTTCGGGAATTGAAAAGAAGATTGGTGAATGCTCCAATTTTAGAACAACCTTCCAAAAATGGTGAGTTTTTTATCTACAGTGATGCTTCGTTCAAAGGACTTGGTTGTGTCCTTATGCAGAATGATCTGGTAATTTCTTATGCTTCACGTCAGTTGAAAACTCATGAGTTAAATTACCCTACACATGATTTTGAATTAGCTGTTGTTGTTTTCTGTTTAAAAATTTGGAGGCATCATTTTTATGGAGTAAAGTGTGAAATATATAACAATCACAAAATTTTAAAGTATATATTCACTCAGAAATAATTGAACATAAGATAGAGGAGGTGGCTAGAATTAATCAAGGATTACGATTGTACAATTCATTACCATCCGGGAAAAGCAAATAATGTGGCTGATTCTTTGAGTCTAAAAAGTAATGCTTCATTAACCATGATACATTTAGAACTATATAATTTAGTTTTTGATTTGATGAATGATTCTCGCTCAAATTTACCCAAGATATGAAGGTAGAATGGTCCTTGTAGTCTAGCTTGGGTTGTCGAATCCATAGAGACCTAAGAAGTAACCTATAGACACACACATTCTAAGGACTTTTTTTTGGATATGAATTGGAAAACATGGGTTTATTTTATATGGGTTTAAAGGATCAATAACATATTTAAGTAAATTCAATTTAAAATAATGAGTTGATCTTAGGTTATCGCTTGGGGTGGATTGGACGTATTTCCTTTTCAAATATTTCAATTTCTTATATTTGAGATGGGTTCATTTAAGGAGATAAAACAACATCATCACTTACTGGTTTAATACCTACACCCTTTAATACTAATCACCTATACACTTGAAGGATCAATGTTTTGAGCACTTCAAGGTAAAGGTTTGTATTAACACTTGAAGTGTGTGGCCTTAATTTCAACATAGACGATGGAGTTTAAAAATCATCAAATAAAAATATCAACTAAAGAAGTGATTATACATTAATGAGGTGATAAATAACATCCAAACCAGCCCCTTGATACTCCCTTGGATCAACCCATAACTGAGTTATCCCTCCATTGATTCTATGGTTTCAATGGAAGCAGAAAGTAGACTCATGAGGGAGGACATGGAGAAGTAAAGAAAAAAACAAAAATAAAATGATCACTCCACCATTGTGTGAATAATTTCACAAGATTTGGTGTGAATAAATTCACAACTTGAGGCAACGGTATCAAAGTGGGAAGTAGAACAACAGAATAAGATGAGAAGAATAACTTTTATTAAGAAACTAAATTGAATTGAACAACTTACAAGTGAAAGACAAATTTGAGACAACAAAATCGCAACATAACATTAAAATTGAACAAAGCATCCAAAAATTATAAACTCCTCCAACAACACTACCATAAATAGGCATTTTGGGATCCATGGGTCGATCCTATAATAGTAAAAAGCTTCCCACTTGATTATGGTGGGCTATAGGTGGGTGGAAAGTGGAGAAAGAGTTGATTTTTCCACCATTGACCCGAGGTGGCATCCATCTTTCATCCACCGAAGGGATGCGCTTGGCCAACCTTCTAGATGGCTGAATCAGAGTGGGACATAAAAAAAATAAAATGTATCCCCAGATGTCTTCTAACCTCCTGTAAAATTTGGGCCCATTTGAAGTTGTTAATTCTGAGATATTTTTAGATTAGTGGGCTGTTTTTTTGGGCCACAGAATCTGGCCCAGAATTTTATCTCCAACTTGGGACGCCTAAATGGACACCATGGAGGCTGAATTAGCATTGGATCCTGAAGTGGGATTTGTTCCTACAAATGGATTATAGAATATAAGGAAATTTGGGATTCATTGGGCCTGTATGTTGGGCCCCACAGTCTCATGAGTGAGCTGGTGTCCAATCTTACTTCTCCAGAATTGTTTCCTTTCATCACAAAATATCCCCATCTTCTTACATGAGTCTTCCATTGATCCCTGAATGAAAAATGTTCATATTGATGTGTAGATAAATTTACCAAAATATAAAATTAAAATATGGATAATTAAATTCCTTAAAATCATATGAATCATTGGGTACTTTAAATGATGTTCAAAAATGTACCACATAATAGTGCATTTTAAGAAGGTATTACAATCATAATGTGAAATGATGTTCAAAGTGTAAAATGCACTAAAATGGTGTTTATGAATAATAAATAGCATAAATATTATATATATTAATAATTAATATTAGCCTCATTTAGTGGCTAATCACACCCCCAACTTGAGTTTTTCTAGTCCCGAGCAAAATATATCTCAACAATATGAAATTCGAATTCCCTTTTCCAAAAACATTTTAACACACAATGATCACCAAAAACACTTATACCAAAAAAATCATGAAACACATCAAAATATTTTAATACACGATATTTTCATAAGCATATCCCAATCCCAAGCACATTCCTTTGTTCAAATTCACTGCCATATTTCATCCAATATCAATTAAGTATGAGGATGTGGTGTGCATCACAATAGACATGGGGGTTCATCTTTATTAAAGGGGGAAATGACGGAAGCACTAGGTGGAATCACATTTCAATATTAAGATGAGTATTAAATTGTTTTTTTATTCTATTATTTTTTTTTTGCAATTTTTCCATGGTAATTGAAGTTGCACTCAAAAGAGTCAACCCCTGTAGAGAGACTTTGCCGATGACTCCCAGACTCAAAGACCTTAGGGAACCAAGTGAAGCCTATATACTCAGTCATCATCTCGACTTAACTCAGTCAAAAAAAAATTCAAATTACTAAAAATAGAGATAAAATTACTAACTCTGGGCTAGAAAACTATGAAGTCATGATCCCCAAGGGCTAAAAGCCACACATTAGGTCATTTCATTGCTCTATACGCAAATTTATTATTATTTTTTAATTTTTTTTGAATACTCAAATTAAACTAAAATGATCACCAAACCTATGCTATTTATTTTGGGGACCCCATGAACTCAAACTAATACCTCACGATCCAAAGGACGCGCATTGTGATTTTTTTTATTTGGATGAAAATATAAATGATGAAATATCACATTGGACTGCCACACTTTCCAAAATCTATGCTCATGAAATTATACAAGGATTAAAATCAGAATCTGGGCATGCTAAATTATTTTATATTCAGTTTCAAAGTGTGCAATGTGTATTACCATGTTCAAAGTTAATGGAATTTTCCTTCCAATTACACAAATATTTTTTAAATCATTCATTTTTTTTTGACACAAAGCATTTTTTTTATCCCCCCCAACTTAAAACAACATTGTCCCCAATGTTTAAAGAAAAGAAAATTTAGAAGGGGATAGAGGTAGAGAACGAAAGTTCAAAAAGGAAATTGAAAATGAGGATCATGGAATGAAGTCACTTGGTGATTGAAGTTGAAATTCTTGCTGCTATCTTTTAATCCTTTGATATCCATGTCACTTGCAGAGTTCCCTAGTAGAAAAATGAAAACCAAAACAATAAAAAAAAACAATATATATATATATATATATATATTTATATAATAAAGAAAGTAAAATATAAGTATATATATAAAAATTATAGAATAAGGAAGCACAAAAAGCTGTATGTCAGTGGTAAGCGCGCACCCCTATCTCCCTTCGGTCCCGGGTTCGAGTCCCCGCGGCTTCACCGGTTGTGATGGGGTTTGACTCATGGCCTATGGCATGTCCCTTTTTATTATCATATATTTTTTTTTGTATTTTTATTTTAACCTACAAAAAATATTAAAATAAAAAAAATTGTTGATACATTGTCTTCCTTTTAAATTTCTAGTTAAGGCATTACTCAAGGATCACACCACGTGACACGAATGAATATGGTTCTCCCCTTTCATACCCATCCATACTCATCATAAAAGAACAGGTCAATAGTCTATTTTTTTTAAATATAAAAATGATTAATTAAAATATAAATTTTATTAAAACAACAAAATGATAGGAAACTTGAAAACCATGTGTTTCCTCCCATGCAGCGCATTGTTTAATGTCGTTAGCCCGACATGAACAACCATAAATTACCCAATACCAACTTTAATAATTTTAAGGACCACATGTTTCACCACTTAACCTAGTTTTATATTGATTTTATGTTTATAATTTGTGTCATGTACAAACCTATGTTCTACAATGAGTGGGAAAATCCAAGGAATGTTTGAAATGGTTGATCCAGTTTCCACTGTAGTTTTTCCAAAGACATCAATGGTCATTCCAAATTTTTTGGTTTCAAGAGAAGAATGAATTCCAACTAAGTGTTCGTGGTTATATCCTATGAAGGGGTACATGATCATGGAAGGAATGACAATAATTTTGAGCTCAGGTTGGATAGTACATTCAAACACAGGTTGAGATTTTGAATCCAGATCAGTTTCATTTTCCAAATTTCTCAACAAAATTGGTTCCTTTTGAATAGAATATTCAACAAAAAAATTGGAAATATCAGTGTTAAGAATGTTTATGGACTCAAAGTTTGTGATTTCTCCCAATGGTTCAATAATTTTTTGTTCTGAGGAATCAATGGAGTGATATTCAGGACATTCAATCCATGATGTCAAATTATCCTCTTGTGGATACAGAAAATCAGTTTCATCTTGATTTAAACACCTATCAACAATTCCTTGATCCTCATCATCTTTCCCAAATCCAAAGGTTTTCTCTTTAGTAAATTCATGAGAGGTTTGTGGGAAACTATACAGTTCACATAAGGTTATGGAAGGGATAGTTTGTGTAGGGATGTGTTCCTCACAATTTTTAATGATTTGTAGTTCCAATCTCAATGATAAAACCTCAAAATTCATTATCTCCATTTTTTGACATAATTTTTCAAGTAATGGATGTGGATTAGGATGGATAAGGGGTTGAGACAGATGGTCTATTCCAGGAGGATAACTATGTTGTTGGAATTCCATAGGAGGATGTTCAAATTGGATTGTGGGGATTGAAACTCATTATATTTTGGAATGTTTATTGGAGAATAGGATTTAAAACATTGTGTCTCAATTGGTGGTTGGTTATCCCACCAGTAGAAACCAGGATGATCATTGTACATCACACTTGGTGTGGAGTGATCAAAGAAATGAGAGGTTCCCCATAAGATTTGTTCAAAAGGGTTTTCCATAATAATGAAATTGGGGATGAGATAAGAGAAGTGGGATGAAACAAAGGATGATAGTGTATAAGATAACTTACTTAGGTCCCCATAAATGGCGCCAAAATTTGATTCTCGCTCAAATTTACCCAAGATATGAAGGTAGAACGGTCCTTTTAGTCTATCTTGGGTTGTCGAATCCACAGAGACCTAAGAAGTAACCTATAGACACGAACATTATAAGGACTGTTTTTGGCTATGAAGTGGACAAAATGGGTTGATTTTAGATGGGTTTAAAGATCAATAACATATTTAAGTAAATTCAATTTAAAATAATGAGTTGATCCTAGGTTATCGCTCGGGGTAGATTGGACGTATTTCCTTTTCAAAGATTTCAATTTCTTATATTTGAGATGGGTTCATTTAAGAAGATAAAACAACATCATCACTTACTGGTTTAATGCATACACCCTTTAATACTAATAACCTATACACTTGAAGGATCAAAGTTTTGATCACATCAAGGTAAAGGTTCGTATTAGCACTTGAAGTGTGTAGCCTTAATTTCAACAAGGACGATGGAGTTTAAAAACCATCAAATAAAAATATCAACTAAAGAAGTGATTATACATTAATGGGGTGATAAATAACATCCAATCCATCCCCTTTCTACTACCTTGTATTAAACCATAAGTGGGTTATCCATCCATTTATTCTATGGTTTCAATGGAAACGGAAAGTAGACTCATGAGGGAGGACATGGAGAAGTAAAGAAAAAAAAAATAAAATGATCCTCCACCATTGTGTGAATAATTTCACAAGATTTGGTGAGAATAAATTCACAAATTGAGGAAAAGGTATCAAAGTGGGATGTAGAACAATATAATAAGAGGAGAAGAAGAACTTTTATTAAGAAACTAAAGTGAATTGAACAACTTACAAGTGAAAGACAAATTTGAGACAACAAAATCGCAGCATAACATTACAATTGAACAAAGCATCCAAAAATTATAAACTCCTCCAACCCTACTAACATAAATAGGAATTTTGGTAGCATTGGGTCAAGCCTCAAACAGTAAAAAGCTTCCCAATTGATTATGGCAGGCTATAGGTGGGTGGAAAGTTGAAGAAGAGTTGATTTTTCCACCCTTGACCCGAGGTGGAATCCATCTTTCATCCACCGAAGGGACGCGCTTGAGAGACCCTCTAGATGGCCGAATCAGAGTGGGACATATAATCATACAATGAAGCCTCAGATTTCTTTTAACCGCCTGTAAAATTTGGGCCAATTTGGAGTTGTGTATTCTGAGATATGATTAGATTAGTAGACTGTTTTTCTGGGCCATAAAATCTGGCCCAGAATTTTATCTCTAATTTGGGCCGCCTAAATGGAAACCATGGAGGCCGAATTAGCATTGGATACGGAAGAGTGATTTGTTCCTCTAGATGTATTCTAGAATCTCACTAAATTTGGGATTCATTGGGCTTGTATGTTGGGCCCCAAAGTCTTATCAGTGAGCTGGTGTCCAATCTGACTTCTCCAGAATTGTTTCCTTTCATCACAAAATATCCCCATCTTCTTCCATGAATCCTCCATTGATACTTGAATGAAAAATGTTCATATTGAAGTTTTTATCAATTTACCAAAATATAAAATTAAAATATGGATAATTAAATTCCTTAAAATCATATGAATCATTGGGTACTTTAAATGATGTTAAAAAATGTACCACATAATAGTGCATTTTAAGAAGGTATTACAATCATAATGTGAAATGATGTTCAAAGTGTAAAATGCACTAAAATGGTGTTTATGAATAATAAAGAACATAAATATTATATATATTAATAATGAATATTAGCCTCATTTAGTGGCTAATCAATGAACTTTGGAATAGAAGTTGTTGGTGCAAGAAGTTCTTCTGTTTTGTTTCAGGTGTCAGTCAGATCATCTCTATCAGACAGAATTAAGCAAGCGCAGAAGAAAGATAGTGGGTAGCAGAAAAAGGTAGAGCTAGTTTAGAAGGGTAAGTTTCCTGAATTTAACATTGATAATGATTTTGTTTTGAGGTTTGGGAAGAGATTATGTGTGCCTTATGATTCACAGTTGAAGAATGAGTTGTTATGTGAGGCTCATAGTTCCCCGTTTTAAATTCATCATAGAAGTAATAAGATGTACAAAGATCTACGGGATTATTACTGGTGGGATGGAAGGAAAAAAGATATTACTAATTTTACTGTGAAGTGTTTTACTTGTCAGCAGGTTAAAGAAGAGCGGCAGTTACCGAATGGGATGCTTCAGTCATTACCGGCGCCAGAGTGGAAATGAGAAAATATATCCATGGACTTAATTGTGAGATTACCAAAGACATCTCAAGGTATTAATGCAATCTGGGTTATTGTTGATTGATAGACTAAATCTGCTCATTTCCTTCCTATTCGAGATACTTTCTCTCTAGATCAATTGTCTTGGTTGTATGTTAAAGAGATAATCAAGTTACATGGAGTTCCCCTCTCCATTTTATCTGATCATGATCCCAGGTTTACTTCTAACTTTTGGAAAGGCCTTCAGAAGTCGTTGGATACTGAATTAAATTTTAGTACAGCTTTTCATCCACAATCAGATGGGAAGTCATAACGAACAATTCAGACCTTGGAGGATATGTTACGTGCTTGCATGATGGATTACCAGGGAAGTTGGGACAAACATATTTCTTTGGTTGAATTTTCTTATAATAACAGTTTTCATTCTAGTATACATATGGCTCCGTTTGAGGAATTATATTGAAAGCAGTGTCGAACTCTAGATTTTTGGGATGAAGTAGGGGAAAGGAAGCTGATCGGACTGGAATTGGTAGAAGAGATGGAAGAAAAAGTTCATTTGATTCAGAAGAACATGAGAATATCCTAGAGCATGCAGAAAAGTTATGCAGATAACCAGAGGAAGGATCTATCTTTCTAGGTAGGTGATCATGTTTTTCTCAAAGTTTCTCCATGGAAAAGTGTGATGCATTTTGGTAAGAAGGGAATGTTGAGTCTGAGGTTCATTGGACCTTATATAATCCTGGAGAATGTTGGATCAGTTGCGTACATAGTGGATTTACCGCCAAGTTTATCCCAGGCAAACAAGGTTTTTCATGTTTCTATGTTGAGAAAGTATATACTAGATCCATCTCATGTTTTGAGCCCAGACGTAGTTCAATTGGAAGAGAATCTCTCTTATGAGGAACAACCGGTCCAGATTCTTGACCATAGAGAGCAAGTGTTGTGGAATAAGGAAATTCTTCAGGTGAAGGTTTTGTGGAAAAACGATATGGTTGAAGAGGAAACATGGGAATATGAAAATGCTATGAGGGATAAATACCCCCCCTTTATTTTATAAGTGAATAAAATTGTGAGCATGAAATTCCCAAAAGGGGGGAAGGATGTAACATACTAGGTAAATAAAGAATAAGACATTTTCATATTTATTAAATTTTTTGGATTAAATATTAATTTTACTTTAAAGGGGTTTCTATGTTCGATGGCGTACCTGATACGCAAACAAGGATTTCTTTTAAATCTTACGTTGCATGCTAATAATATATTAATATTATTTTAAATACTAGTTAACACGTAGCCGTTGTATTGGCGAGAATGAATAGAAATAACAAAAATATGACTATATATGTTTGTTAAATGTTTTTACATTTATCCTATAAAAGATAAAGGCTTAAAATAAGAAAAGAATTCAATTTTAGGCATAAATACTCTAATATTCACTAAAAGGTCAATTTATCGCCTTTTGATAGAGAACCCTCTTTAAAAATAGTTTTGGTCACTCTTATACATTCTATTGGACCAAATAAAATCCTTCTTTAGAATCGGGACATAAAAATTTACTATGTGTTTGTTTTTGTTATTTTTCTGATAAAGTTCATTTTTAATGAATAGTAAAAAATGTTGTATTTTAATTCAAAAGAACCTTTTAATCTAATTTATTTAGATGGTTAGATTATCTTTTTAATTGGTTTTAAAGTGAAATTAGAATATATTTTTTACCATTTAATCCTATGGTGGACATTGGAATTAATTTAACTTTGAAATTGGACTTAAACAAGTGTCAATCTCTTGATATATATTGTTTCTTAAAAACACGCTATTTGATTTGACAATGGGAATTAATTATAAAATTCATTAATGAAACTTATATGTTTTGAATTTTGTGAAATAGACATCATTTTTGAATTCAGAATATCAAATATATCTTAGGATGAATTTTTGGTATTTTTTCTGAAAAACTTCAATTTTTGGTGAATAGTGAAACCACTAAGTGTTAGTTAAAAAAACTAATTTTTCGTTTAAATAAAATTTTACCGCTTCTGTGAATTGAATTTCAAAAATCAGGCATACATGGTTATCATTATTAATTCAAATGTGCTTCAATGGGATGAAAATAATTTTTGTTGAATAGTAACTTTTAAGTTTTATTAACCGTGATTAAAGGTAATTAGTGTAATTAAAGGTAAAAATAATGTTATAATAATATGAAATTACCTTTACACTTGTACTAAACTTATTGGATGAGTCATGGCCGACCAAGACAATCAATGGGTCAATTTTTGGGACCCCATGAAGCCACTTGGGTAAGATAATGACATTAATAAGTTTTATTTAAAGTAAAAATAAAAATGTCACAAACATGTATTGTTTTAATAAAATAATTTTTACATGGGGTTATATAAGTTATCTTTTTGAATATAAATATTCATTAGAAATATAAAAATATTTCCTACATCATGATAATTTTTTTATAATTTTGAGACATCAAATATATAAAATTATTTTGGACACAATGATGATGTAGTGTTTACGTCATTAATGAGTGATTTAAATAAATAAGAAGATAAAGTTTAAAATAATATCAAACACTTGTTCAATTCGTATTAGATGATTTTATTTCGAACATGGTACACCTTATCTTCGAATTTAATGATTTTTGTACCTTTAGAAACCGAAAAACACTATATAATAAAATAATACTTTCAAGCTTTCCAAAAGAGCCCCTCCTCTCCCTTATAAAAGACCCCACTTCCTACCCATTTATAACACGTCTCAAGCACTTTGTCTCGTACAAACTCTACTCAAATAATCTCCCAAGATCCCTATATTTATCATAGAAGCCTTACCTTTGGCATAAAGCTCTTCAAGAAACCCTTTTGGTTCAAACCAAGGGGAGTTACCTGATTTAAAGGTAATGTCTTCTCTTATGTTATTTTGTTTTATTTTGCTTCTACAACCCCCTAAACTCTTTTTATTCTTTTATTTTGTAACCAAAAAAGTATCTTAAATATAATAGGACGTTTTTATTAGAATTATTCAAGATACACTTACACACACCTCCATCTAATGGGTGAAGAACATACTGTTTCTGTGGACAACAAACTACTGCCTCACGAAGCGATTATTGTTCAATTATCTACACCACCTCTCATGGTGGACATTAATATGTAAATGTATTTATATATGATATATATTATGATTATGTTTTCCTTATTCTTCTTTATTTTTCATTTATGACATACCTTTATGGTTTCCATAATGGATAAACGTGATAATTTCATTTTAGGATGTGCGGACTACCGCCCCCTCAAAGTGATTTGAATCGTTAATGCCATATGTGGGATGTATAAAGGATGGAGTTAATGATATTATATATGATATTATACTGGAATTATAATATATCTCTATATCATAATGTTTTCATTCCATTAAATGCGAAATAGAAATGAAAGTAGCGTTCATGCGTACGTACGGCTTACCGTCTCCATGAATGATGCATTTAATTTCTTACCTCTAAATGTTATGTAATGTTATAAATTCATGTATATACTGGATATATATAATATTTATGATATTTACATCATGAATATAATTCTGTAAATAATTTATATTTTACCACATGAACAACTTGTAATTATAAGAAGTTTATTTTTGACTCAAGTACCAAATATCAACAAAACAACCGTTATTAACTTAAATGAATACATAATGTTCATAACATGGTAATAAGTGATATAAAATGGATAATGAACATGAAAAAGGTTCTTAATCAAGTATAAATTAACTTTATTTTATTATTTAGGAGATTAAAGAACGATCGAGTCAAGTCAGACACGAGGTAAGGGACTTCGTCTCAATCTCCTTTCATTGAGGCATATTTTGTTTTAATACAAGACTTTCATTTATATGCTGTATAAACACCTTTTAATTTTCATTTCATTCAAATGTAATCTTTTTATACAAAGTGTTTTACTAAATTAAAAAAAGAATGTTTCTTTTAACGTACGTGGTGACAACGACCTTTCCGCCGTCACAAGTATTACTTGATCTTTGGCTTCCTTAACAAGTCGTAATGTTTTTAAAAGGAAAAATAAATACCATATACTCTATTATATATTTTGTTATTAAAAATGGTTTTGTTAATGGATTTTTTATGTCAATATATTTAAGTGATATATTGTGATTGAAATGTGGAAATGTTTTCTTTCCTTTATATTTTTTGTATGTGTTATGATTTTATATTGGTACTTGGACATTTGACGGGTGGTTACGTGATAAACCAAATGGCGGGTGGTGCTGTGATAAAATTGGATGGGTGGTTATGTTATAACCTCCAATTCATTGGGTATGGAAGTCGTCCGTATGACTATTCCATTTAGTGACATGTGTGGGAGTCGACCGTATGGTTATTCCATTTAAGTATGTTTATGTTCCAAGTTACCTTTATATGTTATGTGTTCTTTATATGGGTTTTATAGTGATATTTTGGTTACAAAAGGGTAAACAATGATATTTTATTCAGTAAAGAGTATTTACTACTTCATATAGGTGAAAAGTATTACTTATGATTAGGTATTCATGGTTTACTTATTGTTTTGAAAAACTATCAGTTTCCTTCTTTGTGTATTCCTTACTGAGTTTTTTATGCTATCCCATGTTTTTGAAATGTTTTTCAAAGGAAATAAAGTGGAATAGGGTCAAGGATGGGATCAAGGAAATTCATGCTGTCTAAAACATGGAACTATACATGACTCTTTTTTTTAAGAGTTTTTATTTTATGAAAAAATGGAAACTGAGTAGAAGTGTCTACTTTGTAACTTTTGAGATGTAATAGTTATGGCATAATTCTCTAAAACTATAAACCTAAAAAGATCCTCAATGTTAATTATTCATTTAATTCAATATTAAGTAATTTTTTAAGGATGGGTCCTTATAATAGGGATAATAACAATACATAAAGGTAGAATATTCACAAAACAATTTAACATGATAGGAATGATATACATGATATGAGATCATCATACCGAAAGTAATTTTCAATTCTAATTCAAAATCTATTCATTGTGGTTGTATTGTGATACCCTTATCAAATTCATTAGATAAGAAATATTGGTTGGATCTTGAATAAACATGACATTAATAGTTCTAGAGTGGATGAAATGTATACCTTTCACCACATAATTATCAAATCCCTATTCAATAATTATTATCACATGACATTACCTTTTATCTCTCAAAATATGTTTTTTTGCTGTTGAGCATCATCATTAGAATTAATAATTGAGTATGGGTTACCATAATTACCACACCCATTACATTTAAAACACAAGAGAATCATGGGTGATTTTTTTTAGAATTCCCTCTATTCAAATATTTAACAAATATTTTCCCATTAAATCATCATTTAGTGGCCTAATGAAATTCCTTTATAGATATAAAACATTTAGTAGTTCACTCTAGAAAATTTATTTATGTTTTCTTCCATATTTTAAGAAAGATGGAAAGCTCTTCTTCTTATCTCTATTTTTATAGTTTCTTTTAAATTTTATCTTTCTTAACTTATCAAAACCATGAGATTTATGGGTGACTCCATTATATATGCCAGCCTTGATACCACTTCAAACAATTTCCTCAAAAATAGTGAAGCCCATTTATATAAAATGATCTCGGGGACCTTCATTCAAGGAATTTAAGAATCAATCAACCATTATTTTAGGTTGGATGATAAAAAAAATATAATACATAATAGGTCTCCAAATATTTTCCTCATTGTTACCCAAAAATTCCTCATCCTTCTACATTATCTCAAGGAATTATTTCTCTATTTTCATATGAATAATAAAAGGAATGTACTTATTGGAAAATAATCTCATAAACTCATCCCTCTCTATGGATTTGATATTATATTATGCCTCATATCCTTAATAAGATTCCACCACTAATACACTTCACCTTCAAAGTGATAGAAAATAAAATATTATTTTTAATTCTCGAAACATTAGAAAATATAAGATATATTTTCAATGGTACTGATCAATTTTCATCAGAACACGTGGATTCAAAAAAATCTTAATTTAAGGTGGATGTTTCCACATAAAATACTCAATAGAATGTCGTTACATTGCTCATTTGGATGTTTAGAAATATTCATAGTATGATAATGTAGTGTGAGATTAGAAAAGATATTTTTTATCCCTAAAACCATAATATTTGGTTTATTATTAGGAAATCCATTTCATTTTCTTCCACATTCAGAATTATGATGGTGCCTTCGGGTTATAGCGATGACTTAAACCAAGAAAAATAGTGTGAGAAACATTAATCAATGGGAAAAATCACATAGTCATGAAAACCCAATTATAGGATGTCTAAATATAGACACATTATTTTCAATATAGACTACATAAGCTTAACCTAGTCTATTTTTTTCACTTATTCCAATCCTTCATTATTGATCATTAATATTTTTTTATTATCCCAAACATAACCTCTAGGACTATCAAACCAGGTGTGCAGTAGGTCTGTTGTCGTGAACCAGGTGATGATTAAGTCAAAGCCCAATGGTCTCTTTTTGGATATATTACGAAAATGTAAAATTGTTTCTTATCCACATCCACATGTTGTATCTATACATGTATGTAATTACATTGAAATCACTATCTCTATACTCTGAAAAAATTCCAAGTTATTTTCCAATACATAGACTTATCCTTAGACTTATCCTTATGATTACCAATAATTTTTTTGTCATCCATGATTACAATGTTTAACTAAATATTTCTCTAAAACCATATATAAAGAAGCTTCATTTTTTTATAGAGATATCACATACTAGTAGATTAATATTTATTACATAATAAAAGTACTTGTACCATAATCATACATGTCCATTAATTTTGAAACATAAAAACATAAACAACTAGTTTATAAGAGTAATAGATCATCTACCACATATTTATTCATAACCAGAACCCTTATTAGGAATATCATACATAAATCCATTATTCATACCCTGAGGAAATGAAACATAAAAAATGGTGAGCTCAGATTCTCATTAAGGGTGATCAAATTAGATATCAATGATTACATAAAAATATGATGAAAATAAGGGTATGCTAACATGAAAATGACATTTGAAAACCATTTCATTCACCATAAAGATCAATAAATTGAGTCATGGAATAAATATTATGTATTCATAAGACATTAAACACAAAGGAGTCAAATAAAATGATGTATGATAGAATAAAAAAAGAATAAGATAAGAATCTTGTAAAATAAATAAGCATATAAAATCATTTCCTTGGTAGTCAAGTATCACATACAAGGCCATCATATTTGAATGGGTTCACTCCTGAAACAACCATAGTAGTACATTTTAACTCTAAATACTATAATAGTGGATAATTTCCCTTATATAACAGGGTACATTCCTCCTTCGATACTAGTTTGTCTCATGAGATACAAATATTTACTTAATGCATTAGAGAGAGATCTAGGCCCCACCCATCAATTAATGAATATATATATATATATATGTATGCAGAAAAATATAATAAAACATTCATAATATCAGAACCCATAAAAGAAAATGGATTTCATAAGTACTTCATAATGTTATAACCCAGGGAAAATAAATATGTTTCCTAAACATTTCATATCATCATTATAGAATAACCTTTCAAAAAAAAGTTTTATAAAAATATTACCCATATAAGAATTATAATTGTTGATAAATTAAAAGGATTGTATCATTGGATGATATCCCTTGTAAATAATTAGTGACATCAACAAATTTCATCTTATTACATCCAAATATTTTATGGTATGTATCTTCTTAAATGAATTCATTTTATTTTATATCTCACATCGATCTGAAATGAACCATACTATTAAATATTAATGTGAACATTATGAATAGTAATGTGGCCATTATATTAGTAAACCCACCTTTTTAATTATAATTAAAAGTTAGGTATCTTAAAAATTATAATATGATATATTTATATCATGTAATAAGTAAATAAATGTTTTAAAATAATAAATTCTCTCTTGTTGTTTTTGTAAAATATAAATTTTAATTTAAAATTTTACAATTAATATAAAAACGTAATTTTTTTTCACAAAATATATTAATAAATTAATATTTCGTTTTTCTTATGATTATAATATATTTTCATGGGACCGTAATTAATTTTTCAAAGTGTCATAAAATTGGTTATAATTTAAAATCAGATTTTTTCTAATAATTGATGATTTTAAATAAAACAAATTATTAATTTTAGAAAATTATTTTTATAAAATGGATTTCATTTTTTTAATATAAAAATCATAAAGTGGTTATGGTTAATTTTGTGTATTTTTTGGAAATAATTGAATATATAATGAATAGTGAAATGCGATAATTTGTGTAATTATCTAAATACATGAATTATTGTGTCGTGCATGATGTATGATTGATGAATGAACTATTAGTTATAACTCACATTATCTAGTTAAATTACATGGTGACAAGAACAATCATTATTGATAGACATGAGAATAAATAAAAAACAATTGAATGTAATAATAAAAAACTTCTCTCTCCTCCCAGTATAAATGCACCCCATTACCACCACTTCTCCCCACACATTGTAACATTTTTAGCTTGTGTATATTCTAAAAAAGTACTGTCAAACCCTCTAACCCACCTACATGTATTTTTTTTCTCACCAAAATTCCAATCTTAATATTATTATGGAGTTTCTCTAGGAGACATTTTACAAGAGTTAAAATCCTCTTTCACACCCTTTTAATTTATTTTAATTTCATTTTTTTTCTGTATAATATCCTTACCTAGTCTATATAAGTATGAATGACAGATATAGTATCTCATATATAATTTAATGTTTTTATGTTAATATAATATTCATCATCAACCCCCTTTTCAAATCACTTTTATTCTAAAAATAGAAAAAATCCCCCCTCATGTGTCGCTTTATAGCCATCGTGGATGATGCCTTTTAATTTTTCATTACCATAATAAAGGATGATCATGAAAACATTATTATGGTTAAATAAAATTTTTGTATTCATATTATAAGTAATATAATGTTCTAGAACCAATATATAAACATGATGTTAAATAAAATGATATAAAATCATGATGGTAAAAAAAAACCTCCAAAATAAATTAAATAATTTTCATTAACATTTGATCTAATGAATAATCCTCATTACATATAATGAAATGATATATAAAATAATATAAATTTTTTATGTTAATTAATTAAATATATTTTAAATTCTAGGTAATTATTCCAATTTTGAATAAACTTTTATATATGTATACAATAAAACCGATAATGAAAACAAATAAAACAAACACCCCCAGAACGACGAAATTGAATCGTATAACTCCTCAAAAGGGAAAATAATACATAATAAAATTATAATAAATCAAATACATGTACTAAATTTTATTAATTAAATAAATAATTAATCTAATTTGATTATGAAAAACATTTTTTACATGTACAGAACACTTTCATATATAAGGTAATGGATTTATTAACTCAATTTACATTTATTGTGTTAAACTTCTATTTCCTTGGTTATGTTATGCCATTTATGTGTGTAAAATTACCTCTGATGGTTTTATTATTTATTTATACATTTATTTTGCGGTTTAAAGTTTTCATGCATATTTATTTAATTGATATATCCCCACTCCAATGAACGTTCTTTGTAAAGGGATTCTCATATCATTTTTATTTCATTGAGATATGACTTATTGAACTATTATTTCCTATTTTTGGTGTATGTAGACTATTTTTAATATATTTTACCATTAATATATTCAACATCATGGTATTCAATGTTTCATTTTATAAATATTAATTTTATTTGTAAAATGGTTTAATTGATTACAATGTTTTAAGGGATTTCCTAACTTGATTTTCATTCATTTGGATAATCTTCTATTTGTTTGATTATTTCATCTTAATGATATGTGTAAAATTAGTTTTGATTATGTTATATTTTATGTTCTATTTTTACTACATTTATATTTAATTCACATAATCTATTAACTTGATTATATATATGATCCTTGTTAGGAACCTTATCTCAATTTTCATTCGTTGAGGAATACTTATGATGTTATGAAACCTTTTCTTTAAACTTATGTATATACTTCCCTTTATATTTATGATAATCATTCATTAAATATATCCTTAAATAGAAATTTTTATTGTTTCATGGATATGATTATTTTCTATAGCGTGTACTAATTTTCTATATAGTGTTTTCATTCAATGTTATTTGATTAACTAGGAAAATATTATCAAATCCATATCTTTTGTTCAATATGGATATTTCTTGACATATCATATTGATTTATGAATTAAATTGATCATTTTGATATATTAGGAATTATTTGGAATAGTATGACATGGTTTAGGAATCAGTTAATATAATCCCTATCGGTTGGGACCAGTTAATGCAAGACCCTCAATGCGTCATTAGTCTCATGAGATGAAATTAGTTGGTGACAAACCCACCATGTTTTTTTACAAGAAGAATAAAACAATTTTCTATCAACATACAGAAACCATTATTTGAATGGTTCTAATGGTATATTTTGATGTACTAGATACATTAAAACATGTAATTACTAATTTTATACATTTAGAATTTTGTTATTATTATCTAGAGGATTTTTAGTTGAAAAAAAGAAATGGAGTCATTTTCATTCTTGGTTTATATATCCAAATGTTTTTTAGTTATTTACTGTAACGCCCCGACCCCAGTTACCTAGAGTTGGTGCATTATTGCGTAACATTGGCATGATCACAAAAGATCAAGTCTCGAAAGACCGATTAGTTTAGTATCCTTGGAAACACTAGATACATTGATAAATGTTACATTACATCATAAAGTGAAAAACTACAATAAAATAGTCTCCATAGTCCACACCCATATCCCCTTCATACTATCTCTGAAGGTCAGTCATAAAATACTTCTTCAAATCCTGGAAAAATAAAACATTGAAAGGGGTGAGCTCAGATGCTCAGTAAGGATAACAATATAGCGAAAGCTTTCTTATATAAACATAAACATTTAAGGCAATGTATGACTAAAAAAATCCTTTTAAACTTGAACTTCAACATAATATGGAAAAAGTAAAATGAGAAAATTCCATTTACTTATTCACATGGATATTCTACTGGTCGAATAATCACATGAAATACCAATAACCACTTTCATAATGATGGAATGCATAATGCCAGACTATCATAACCACGTAGCCAAGGCCTCGTTCCAAGACTACAAATAAGATTTTGTCAAGGACTCATGCCAAGACACTAGTTTGTCTCATGAGACCTGCCGATGCATCGAGGAGCTATAGCGGGCTCCACCCGTCACTTATTAAGTCCAATGCATTCCTCATGTGAACAAGTTTAAACATATCATAATCCATAACATAATCGTATCACATAAAACATGCATAAAGGAAACATAACATTTCCACATTTCAATCACAAAATATCAGTACAACACATTTATATAATAAAAATACGTTCGAAAACCATTTTCAATACCAAAATAAAAGAAAATTAAATCTCGGTATTTATTTTTCATTTAAAAAAATGTTATGGCTTGTAGAGGAAGCCAAAATTCAAATAATGGTCACGGCGGCGGAGAAGTTGTTTTCGCCGCATATGTACGACAAAAAAAAACATTCCCTTTTTTCATTTAGTAAAATGATTCGTATAAAAAATTTCCTTTTGAATAAACGTAAAAGTCAAAGGGGTTTATACACCGTATAAAAGAAATTTGTGTATAAAACAAAATATGCCTCAATGAATGGAGATTGAGATGAGGTCCTTTAAAAAGATCATTTTTTAAATAAAATAGATATATTTTGTGTATTCAATATAAGTACACATAAAGAAAATATAAATACAAGATATGACATAATAATATCATGACATAATTTGAAAGTAGGAGATTAACCCAAAGAATGGAAATTGGGTTTAGAAGTTCCCTTACCTCGTGCCCGACATGACTCGATTGTTCTTTAACCTCCTGAATAATAAACTAGAGTTAATATCGACTTTCTTAAGAACCTTTTTCAAGTTCATTATCCCTTTTATATCACTTATTACCATGTTACTAAAATTATGTAGTCATTTAAGTTAATAACAGTCGTTTTGTCGATCTTTGGTACTTGAGTCAAAAATAAACTTCTTATAATTACAAGTTGTTCATGTGGTAAAATATCCATTATATCCAGAATTATATTAATGATTTAGATATCATATATATCATATATATCCAGCATATACATTCATTCATAATATTACGTAACATTTAGAGGTAAGAAATGAAATGCACCGTTCATGGAGACAGTAAGCCGTACGTACGCATGAGCGCTACTTTCATTTCTATTTCATATTTAATGGAATGAAATCATAATGATACAAAGGTATATTATAATTCCAGTATAATATCATATATAATATCATTTAATCCATCCTTTATACATCCCACATATGACATTAACGATTCAAATCACTTTGAGGGGGCGGTAGTCCGCACTTCCTAAAATGATGATATCGCGTTTACCCATAACGAAAACCATAAAGGTATGAAATAAATGAAAAATACAGAATCTTAATTAAAACATAAACATATTATATATCATATATAAATATAGTGACATCTTAATGGCCACCTTTGAAGGTGTTATATGAGTGTTGAACAATCATCATTTCGTGAAGACGAAATTTGCCATCCACAGAAACAGTATGTTCTTTAACCATTAAATGTAGGTGTGTGTAAGTGTAGCTCGAATACTTTTTATAACAAAATCCTAGTATTTTGAGGATACTGGTTTTGTTACAAAATAAAGTAATAAAAAGAGTTGAAGGGGTTGGAGAAGCAAAATAAAACAAAATAACATAAGAGAAGACATTACCTTTAAATCGGGTAACTCTTTTTTGATTTGAGCCAAAGGCTTCCTTGGGAAGACTTCTTCCCAAATTGAGGCTTCTAGGAGTAATATTGGGATGTGGAGAGACAAAATGGGTAGGGGTTGGTCGAGCCAAAGGCTTGAGAGGTGTGGGTAAGGTGGTATAGGTGGGAGCCTTTTATAAGAGGAGAGGAGGGGCACTCTTGGAAAGTAATGAAATATTACATTATTATGAAATGATTTTCGGATTATAAAGGTCACAAAATGATATATTGCGAGGCTAAGGTGATAAGGGTTCGAACTATTCCCATAAAATAGGTTTTAGACAAGTTTAAGCCTTATATTTTACTTTATCTTTTCATTTTATTTAGATCGTTAATTAATGAGGTAATCGCTGCATCATCATGATGTCATAAAACATTTAGATTATTTAATGTTTAAAAATTATAAAAAAAATATCATGATGTAGGAAATCTTTTTATCTATCTAATGAATATTTATAGTCAAAAATATTACTTGTATAACCCCATTTGAAAATTGTTTTAGTAAAACAACTCATGTTTGTGACATTTTTATTTTAACATTAAATAAAAAGTTTTTAATGTCATTTTCCTACCAAAGTGGCTCCATGGGGTCCCCAAGTTGACCCATGGATTGTCTTGGTCCGCCATGACTCATCCAATAGGGGTAGGAAAAGTTTAAGGGTATTTTATTATTTTTATAATACCATTTTACCTTAAATTTCACTAATTACCTTTAATCACGATTAATTAAACTTAAAAGTTACTATTCACCAACAAATTTTTTTAATCCCATTGAACCAAATTTTTCTTCCTAATGAAAAACATGTATGTCGGATTTTTGAAAATAAAATCACAGAAGTGGTAATGTTTCATTTAAACAAAAAAATCAGTTTTTTAACTACTACTTAGTGGTTTCACTATTCATCAAAAATTGAAGTTTTTCAGAACAATGCCAAAATTTCACCCTAAGCTATAATTGATATTCAGAATTCAAAAATGATGTCTATTTTACAAAATTCCAAACTTATAAGTTGCATTAATTAATTTTATAATTAATTCCCGTTGTCACAACAAATAGCGTGTTTTTAAGAAACAATATATATCAAAAGATTGACAATTGTTTATGTCCAATTTCAAAGTGAAATTAATTCTAATGAACACCATTGGATAAAATGGTAAAAATATATTCTAATTATACTTTAAAACCAATCAATAGTATAATTTATCACTATAAATTTTTTTTATTAAAAAATTTGTTTTTAAGTATTTTTCACTATTCATAAAAAATTGGAAGTTCTCAGAAAAATACCAAAAATTCAACATAGGCTAATTTCAATATTCCGAATCCAAAAATTAAGTCCATTTTGAAATATAAAATATATATAATTTCAAAAAGTGGGTATTACTATTCATAATGGCTATTTTGATTGGTCACGGTATGTTAGAACTCGAAGTTGCGTATAACACACGCTACTGTATTATTCAAAGAGAAGTGTACTGTGGAAGCTTGGGGTGTTACATTCTCCCCTCCTTCAATAAATTTTGTCCTTGCAATTTGAAATTTTTCTTTGAAAATAAAAGGTTGAAAATAGAAAATACCTTTGTGGAAAATCCCACATCGGAAATAAGGTTAATAAAAATATAACATTAAAAGAAAGAAAGAGAAGTACAAGGTCACCCGAGATAGCCCATACTAGGATTCTATGAAAATATGGATATGGAGGAAAAAAAAACTATAAAGGTCTGATGGAGATTTGTAGAAAATAGGATTAGAAGAAAGTTAACCACAAGAAAATCACACACTTGTGATTGGTTAAACAGTCATTGAATCCCCAGTTGGAAAAGTTAACCGACAACGTTTTTGTTTTAAGTTACCTTTCATAAAGTTGAGCAATTTATTTAGGAGATTTACTAAGAACGTAAGGAAATATACTTACTTGTCATGTAGACTTTCATTCTTTAATAAATTTTTACCACAAACCCATCTTTCACTCCAAAAGTTAATAGAACTCAAAAATATTCTATTTATAAAAATTGTATAAGGTTCAAAATATTAACACATACCATTTAGATTAAGAATTTTTTTTTGTAATAACCAGGGACTTCCTGTAGGCTAGTGGTAGGTAATAAAGGCCTGTCGCACTATGGTTGTGTGTTCGATTCCTACAGCTTTGTCCGACGCGAAGGGTTATCCCCCGACCTATAGGTTGCCCTTTTTCCTAAAACTATAGTATTATAATATTCCAAAAATAATATGTAGAAATGTTTTAACCTTAAACAATACTATCCAAGGTTCAACTTAATCCATTCCAACCTTTATAGTTATCCAAAATACTTCTATCCAACTCACAGTCCAAATTTTATAAGGAAGGTAAGCATAGTGAAGATCCTTTTTTTCGCGTAACAACATGTGAAAACCTTCATCATGTATTCTTTTAAAACATTGCAACATCCTAAATTACCATAAATCCTTATTGATTACATTCATGATCCCTTATTCCTTATAGAATACTAGATATACTCCTTCTATCCAAAAATGTATACAAATCATTAATCAGTTTCAAGGAAGTTAAGAATATCCAATATAATTTATCCAAATCAATCATGTATTATTCCAAAATCACTATCTCGGTATTAGAACCATATTATGGTTTATCTTTCTCTCAACCATATATTTTCCAAAAATTTTAACCTGCTGTTGAGTCACTTTTCTTGGTTCCACACAATCTCAAGTCCTTGATGAAATAGTACTCCAGTACAATCCTTATATACTCCATAATTATTATAACCAGTACATCATTGATACAACACCCAAATGACAAAATTATTTAATAACAACATAAGAAATCTAATCATTCCTCCTCATTTATGGTAGTATCATAACTTGATTATTATCCAATAACATCATTTGGGGAATACTCTGATGATTTGGACATTGGTTTGCATAGTGTCCCCACTCCTTGCAGATGAAGCATTGTACATTTGACTCCTTTTTCTTACCCTTGTAGTCAGGCACTTGGTGTCCTTTTTCTCCACAATTATAACAAAATATTATTCCCTTTAAGAAAGTTCCAAGGTGTTTCTTTCCACAGTTATCACATATTGGAAAATTCTTCTTTTCCCTCGTCCCGTTATCCATCATTCTCTCTTTCATCCCTTTCTTCTCTTTCTTCCCTTCAAAGCCATAAGACTCAGAGAATTCTTTACTTATCTTATTAACACATGATACTATTTCTTCATATGTTGAGAACACATGGGAGACTATTTCCCTTCTAAATGTTGGCTTAATACAGTGAAAGATATGATCCTTCTTACTCTTTGGATCATATGTATTGATGGAGTTCACATTCCTTCTACTGGGTGCCATTTCTATAAAATGGAATAAACTAGGTTAGTTTATGAATTGCAATGAATAATTCCAAACTTGTAAAATACTTAATGTAAATTGAACGGTTTATGGATATAATCCATAATCATAAAAAATGTTTTCTTTGATGAAGTATATACTCATAAACCATTCATAATGGTTTGTAAAAAAATGAGAATTATCCTAAGCATATCCACCGGGAGTGTCGTAACCAAGAGTGCAACAAAGCCCGTTGTCGTGCACCGGTTCCCATTCGAGTCTAGCTCAAAGCGGTGTTTTCGGGTTTTACCCCTAGGTACATCTGTGCTAGAGCCGCCTCTACCTACTCGTATCTAGACAGGGATGCATTGCTCGGGAAACTCACAAAATATCTATAATACCAAAATTCTAGGAAGTTCTTCTATACTAATCCTCAAAGTCTATCTTAGGGATATGTGCTCTAATCAGAGTTTATCTAAATCTAGCTTCCAAGGTTAGTACTAAACTGCCTCTGATACCAACTATAATGCCCCGACCCCAGTTACCCAGAGTTGGTGCATTATTGCGTAACATTGGCATGATCACAAAAGATCAAGTCTCGAAAGACTGATTAGTTTTGTAGCCTTAGAAACACTAGATACACTCATAAATGTTACATTACATCATAAAGTGAAAAACTACAATAAAATAGTCTCCATAGTCCACACCCATATCCCCTTCAGACTATCCCTGTAGGTCAGTCATAAAATACTTCTTCACATCCTGGAAAAATAAAACATTGAAAGGGGTGAGCTCAGATGCTCAGTAAGGATAACAGTATAGCGGAAGATTTCTTAAATAAACATAAACATTTAAGGCAATGTATGACTAAAAAAAGCCTTTTAAACTTGAACTTCAACATAATATGTCAAAAGTAAAATGAGATAATGCCATTTGCTTATTCACATGGATATTCTACTGGTCGAATAATCACATGCAATACCAATAACCACTTTCATAATGATGGAATGCATAATGCCAGACTATCATAACCACGTAGCCAAGGCCTCATGCCAGGACTACAAATAAGATTTTGTCAAGGCCTCGTGCCAAGACACTAGTTTGTCTCATGAGACCTGTCGATGCATCGAGGAGCTATAGCGGGCTTCACCCGTCACTTATTAAGTCCAATGAATTCCTCATATGAACAGGTTTAAACATATCATAAACCATTACATAATTTTATCACATAAAAAATGCATAAAGGAAACATAAAATTTCCACATTTCAATTACAATATATCAATAAAACACATTGATATAATAAAAATACGTTCAAAAAAAATTTTCCATACCAAAATAAAAGAAAATTAAATCTCAATATTTATTTTTCATTTAAAAAAATGTTATGGCTTGTAGAGGAAGCCGAAATTCAAATAATGGTCACAGCGGCGGAGAAGTCGTTGTCTCTGCATACGTACGACAAAAAAAAAACATTCCATTTTGTCATTTAGTAAAATTATTCATATAAAAAAATTCCTTTTGAATAAACATAAAAGTCAAAGGGGTTTATACACCGTATAAAAGAAATTTGTGTATAAAACAAAATATGCCTCAATGAATGGAGATTGAGACGAGGTCCTTTACAAAGATCATTTTTTAAATAAAATAGATCTATTATGTGTATTCACTATAAGTACACATAAAGAAAGTATAAATACAATATATGACATAATAATATCATGACATAATTTGAAAGTAGGAGATTAACCTAAAGAATGGAAATTGGGTTAAGAAGTTCCCTTACCTCGTGTCCGACTTGACTCGAGCATTATTTAACCTCCTGAATAATAAACTAGAGTTAATATATACTTGATTAAGAACCTTTTCAAGTTCATTATCCCTTTTATATCACTTATTACCATGTTACGAAAATTATGTAGTCATTTAAGTTAATAACGGTCGTTTTGTCGATCTTTGGTACTTGAGTCAAAAATAAACTTCTTATAATTACAAGTTGTTCATGTGGTGAAATATCCATTATATCCAGCATTATATTCATGATTTAGATATCATATATATCATATATATCCAGTATATACATTCATTCATAATATTACGTAACATTTAGAGGTAAGAAATGAAATGCACCATTCATGGAGACGGTAAGCCGTACGTACGCATGAACGCTACTTTCATTTCTATTTCATATTTAATGGAATGAAATCATAATGATATAAAGGTATATTATAATTCCATTATAATATCATATAAAATATCATTTACTCCATCATTTATACATCCCACATATGGCATTAACGATTCAAATCACTTTGAGGGGGCGGTAGTCCGCACTTCCTAAAATGAATATATCGCGTTTACCCATAATGGAAACCATAAAGTTATGACATAAATGAAAAATACAGAAGCTTAAGTAAAACATAAACATATTATATATCATATATAAATATAGTTACATCTTAATGGCCACCTTTGAAGGTGTTATATGAGTGTTGAACAATCATCATTTCGTGAGGTAGAAATTCGCAATCCACAGAAACAGTATGTTCTTTAACCATTAGATGTAGGTGTGTGTAAGTGTAGCTCGAATAATTCTTATCAAAACATCCTAGTATTTTGTGGATACTGTTTTTGTTACAAAAGAAAGGAATAAAAAGAGTTTAATTGGTTGGAGAAGAAAAATAAAACAAAATAACATAAGAGAAGACATTACCTTAAAATCGGGTAACTCTTTTTTGATTTGAGCCAAAGGCTTCCTTGGGAAGACTTCTTCCCAAATTTAGGCTTCTAAGAGTAAGATTGGGATGTGGAGAGACAAAATGGGCAGGGGTTGGCCGAGCCAAAGGCTTGAGAGGTGTGGGTAAGGTGGTAGAGGTGAGTGCCTTTTATAAGAGGAGAGGAGGGGCGCTCTTGGAAAGTAATAAAATATTACATTATTATGAAATGATTTTAGGATTCTAAAGGTCCCAAAATGATATATGGAGAGGCTAAGGTGATAAGGGTTCGAAATATGCCCATAAAATTGGTTTTAGACATGTGTAAGCATTATATTTTACATTATTGTTTCATTTTATTTAAATCGTTAATTAATGAGGTAATCGCTGCATCATCATGGTGTCATAAATATTTTAATTTATTTAATGTCTAAAAATTATAAAAAAAATATCATGATGTAGGAAATTATTTTATATTTCTAATGAATATTTATAGTCAAAAATATTACTTGTATAACCCCATTTGAAAATTGTTTTAGTAAAACAACTCATGTTTGTGACATTTTTATTTTAACATTAAATAAAAAGTTTTTAATGTCATTTCCCTACCAAAGTGGCTCCATGGGGTCCCAAAGTTGACCCATGGATTGTCTCGGTCGGCCATGACTCATCCAATAGGGGTAGGACAAGTTTAAGGGTATTTTATTATTTTTATAATACCATTTTTACCTTAAATTTCACTAATTAACTTTAATCGCGATTAATTAAACTTAAAAGTTACTATTCACCAAAAAATTATTTTAATCCCATTGAACCAAATTTTGCTTCCTAATGACAAACATGTATGTCGGATTTTTGAAAATAAAATCACAAAAGTGGTAATGTTTCATTTAAACGAAAAAATCAGTTTTTTAACTACCACTTAGTGGTTTCACTATTCATCAAAAATTGAAGTTTTTCAGAACAATGCCAAAATTTCACCCTAAGCTATAATTGATATTCCAAATTAAAAAAAGGAAGCCTATTTTACAAAATTCCAAACATATAAGTTGCATTACATAATTTTATAATTAATTTCCGCTGTCACAACAAATAGCGTGTTTTTAAGAAACAATATATATCAAAAGATTGACAATTGTTTATGTCCAATTTCAAAGTGAAATTAATTCTAATGAACACCATTGGATAAAATGGTAAAAATATATTCTAATTATACTTTAAAACCACTAAATATTATAATTTATCACTATAAATTATTTTGATTAAAAAAGTTGTTTTTAAGTATTTTTCACTATTCATAAAAAATTGGAAGTTCTCAGAAAAATACCAAAAATTCAACATATGCTAATTTAGAAATTCCGAATCAAAAAATTAAGTCCATTTTGAAATATAAAATATATATAATTTCAAAAAGTGGGTATTACTATTCATAATAGCTATTTTGATTGGTCGCGGTGCTTTAGAACTCGAAGTTGCGTATAACACACGCTACTGTATTATTCAAAGAGAAGTGTATCGTGGAAGCTTGGGGTGTTACATTGACCTTTCTATATTGATTATAATTTTTGATTTATGTAGACATATATTGTACCCAACCTTTACTAATAATTTGAGATCACCCTTTTATTTGTTTTCCTTCCCAAGTTTATGAAGAATAGATTAATTCACTACGGGAAAAAATGATTTTTACGACGAGGTATTTGCGACGGGTCTTATTCCTGTCGCAACAACTCCGATGAAAAGGGTTTTTGTGACGGGAATATATTCCCGTCTCAAATGGTCAGTTATTTGCGATGGAAATACAGGGCCCGTCGCAATTGCAATGGCGCGGTTTGCGCGCCAAAACGCGGGAAGGATATTTGCGACGGGTAGAAGGCTACCCGTCGCAAGTACCCGGCGGTGGTAAATAGTGTTTGCGATAGGGAAATTTCCCCGTAGCAAACAAGTATTCACCTGGTATTATTTGCGACGGGCCCTGTCGCCAATACTAGCCGCTGTAAATCCTATTTGCGACGATCACCTACAACCCGTCGCAAATACCCCGCGGTAGTAAATATGGTTTTGAGACGGGACTATGTACCCGTCGCAAATACCGGCGGAGGTAAATATGCATTTACGACGGGGATATCCTCCCATCGCAAATATCAGCGGTGGTAAATAGTAATTTGCGACGGGGATATCCGCCTGTCGCTAATGGTGTGGCATTAGCGACGGGCCCGTCGCAACAACTCTTTTACCCACCGCCCGTAATTAATGCGGGCGAAGGTATTTGCGACGGGCCCCGTCGCGAATACCAGCGGCAGTAAATAGAAAATTGCGATGGGGATAGTCGCCCGTCGCTAATGCTGGCTAGTTGCGATGGGCCCATCGCAAAAGGCCTTTTACCTGCCGCCTCTATTTAATGCAGGCGAAGGCATTTATGACGGTATCCCGTCGCAATACCTCGTATTTGCGACGGTAACCCATCGCAAATGCGACCATTGCAAATAATCTAACCTATATATACACCCCATCCGTTTTTCCATAACATTCAGATCTCCATTTTCTTTCTCTCGCATTTTCATATCTGAGCAGAATTTTTTTTTGTTTTAATTTTTTCTTTCGAGAAGAGGAAGGAAGGAGTTAGAAGGTGAAGATTATTAATGGTATTTATATTTTTTTAATTGTTAAATTTTTTTAATTGTTAATTTTATTTTTTTAATAGAATTTTTAGCTATATAGTATAATTAGTTTATGTGCTTGTACCAAATAATCCTTGTCTGGATACGAACAAATAGAGGTGACTCTGACACAGATGTACCTAGCAGTGAAAACTCTGACAAGGTGTTTCGAGCTTGACTCGGGGTAACCTGGTACACGACAATGGGCCTTGCTGCACTCTTGGTTCGACACTCCCGGGGGATGTTTTGGTAATAATTAGAAATAAATATATAATTATCAAATAATTAAGAAATAATTAGATTTAATTAAAATAATTATCAAATAAATAGGAAATAATTAGATTTAATTGATTAGAAATAATTAGAAATAATTAGAAAAATTAAATTAATTAGGAAACAATTAAAATAATTAGGAAACAATTAATAAGAAATAATTAGATTTAATTAAAATAATTATCAAATAATTAGGAAATAATTAGATTTAATTGATTATAAATAATTAGAAATAATTAGGAAACAATTAAAATAATTAGGAAACAATTATATTTAATTAGGAAACAATTAGATTTAATTAGGAAACAATTAGATTTAATTAGGAAACAATTTGTATAATTAGGAAACAATTAGTATAATTAGGAAACAATTAGTATAATTAGGAAACAATTAGTATAATTATGAAACAATTAGTATAATTAGGAAACAATTAATATAATTAGGAAATAATTAGTATAATTAAGAAACAATTAGTATAATTAGGAAACAATTAGTATAATTAGGAAACAATTAGTATAATTAGGAAACAATTAGTATAATTAGGAAACAATTAGTATAATTAGGAAACAATTAGTATAATTAAGAAATGTGATTGACCGCTCATCTACCTCAATTTTCTTTTCATTTGTGTGTTGAGGCTTGAAAGGAAACTTCTGCCTCTACATGTAATATCTGCTTTTACTGTCAAAATTATCAACCTCCTCGCCAATATAGAGGTGAGGAGGTTTATAATTTTGACAGTTAAAGCACATATTACATGTGGAGGCATAAGTTTTCTGTCAACCTCAACACACAAATGAAAAGAAAATTGAGGTAGATGATCGGTCAATTACGTTTGTTTGTCTATTCATTGATTGATTAACCACCCGACCTATATGCATATCTTCGTATTTCTAATTATTAACATAAATAATAACATAAATAGTAACATAAATAGTAACATAAATAGCAACATAAATAGTAACATAAATAGTAACATAAATAGTAACATAAATAGTAACATAAATAGTAACATAAATAGTAACATAATATAAAATATTATATTACTCTGATATTAATAGTTAAATAATACTTATAATATAATTATTTTATTATTATATGTTTAATATTTATAAAAAAATATTAATATTATTAAAATTATAAAATATTTATAAAATATTACAATTATCAATATTTTCAACAAGTTTTTCTTTATTCTTAACAGTTCAAATCTTAAAGGGTCGCCAATTTTCAGGTCATGCCCAATAAAAAGTTTGCGTCAACCGTGTCCAATGTAAACTCTATAATTGTTCTTTCTTGGTTGATCACCTCGTAGGTAGCGTTGCAATAGGACAACACATGTAATTTCTTTCTCATTACATGTGTCGTCCTATTGCAACACTACTTGCGAGATGATCAACCAAGTTAGAACAATTATAGAGTTTAAATTGGTTAAGGTTGACCCAAACTTTTAATTGGGCATGACCTGAAAATTGACAACCCTTTAAGATTTGAACATGTTAAGAATAAAGAAAAATCTGTTAGAAATATTGAGATTTGTAATAATTAGTAATAATTACTAATAAAATTAATCAAAAATCATATAAATTCAAGTACATTGTTATAAATTGGCACAATTTGCAGCGGATTGACGACCACCTTTTGTTCAACGTCTCATATCTTTGCTACTTTCTCCCACTGAAATCAGAATGAAAAATGTGCTCTAACGTATGTCAGAGCAAGTTTTTCATACTGATTTTAGTCGAGAGAAAGTTAAAAAGAGATGAGCCATCGGACAGATCAGAATAATTAGTAATATAATCTTCACAATGATGATTACAAAATTTAATTTCATTATTCAAGCATATTTCATTTTGCCAAGTATTGCTAAGTATTGCTAAATTAATAATAATTAGTGGGGATGATTACAAACTAACTGTGTCACCTATAATTATTGGTAATTACTAATAAATAACTGTAATTAAGTATCTTCTTTTTTTAGGATATTGTTTCTTATATCAAATTATTTAACAATAGTAATGATTTTAAATTTTTTAGAAACATATATATGAATATGGAACAAGGAAATCGACATCAATCATTATTAGATGATCATGCTTGGATAAATCAGCGCAGAAATCCAAACGGTTCTAGTTTAAATCCTGTATATGTTGATGGTGTTGAAGCTTTCTTATCATCTTCATCATCAAACCCGGAATTTGTTTCAGAAGGGAAAATTAAGTGTCCTTGTAAAAAATGTGCTCTGAGAACATTTGATACATTTGACATTGTTGGGCAACATCTCTTGCGTTATGGTTTTCAATCAGATTATATTTTTTGGTATCAACACGGTGAACGTAGTTCCAGAGAAGATACTAATAATTTGATTTCAGATCCATCACGATTTCAGAATTTAGTACATGATGTTGGAGGGTCATCCGTTCAACAAACAGAAATTGAGGATGATGTTGATTTACCTCCCGAGTTGGCACCATCTGAATTTGCTGAGTTGTTCAGGTCTGCTGAGGATGCATTATATCTTGGTTGCAAGATAAGAAAATTAGAATCAGTTGAAAAATTTATGGCTATTAAATCAGATAATGGAATATCAAATAATTGTTTTGATCAGATATTTTCTTTGGTTAAAGCACTGTTACCTGAAGGAAATGTGCTGCCTGCTAATTATTATGAGAGAAAAAGACTCGTTCGTAATCTAGGCCTTAGTTATAAGAATATCCATGCATGTTCAAACGATTGCATCTTATATTCTGGTGAAAATGAGTCGTTGGATAGTTGTCCCACATGTGGACAATCGAGGTATAAAGAAGCTCAATCAGGGAAGTCTGGATTGATTCCTGTAAAATAGTTGAGATATTTCCCGCTTACACCCAGGTTGCAACGTTTATTTATGTCTCAGAACACAGCGACAATGATTTCATGGCACAAAAACAATATTTCAAATGGTAAAAGCTAGGTTCATCCATCTGATGGCGATTCATGGAAACATTTTGATCAAGTGCATTCGTCTTTTTCTTTAGAATCCCGGAACGTGCGATTAGGTCTTTCTATTGACGGTTTTTGTCCATTTGGATCTTTTGGTAGTTAGTATTCCTGTTGGCCTGTCTTTATAACTCCGTACAATTTGCCTCCATGGATGTTGATGAAAGAGCCTTATATCTTTTTGACATTATTAATCCCAGGACATCCGAAAAATAATATTGATGTTTATTTGAAACCACTGATTGATGAGTTAAATTTATTGTGGAGTCATGGTGTTGGTACATATGATGCTGTTGCGAAACAGAATTTTGTAATGAAAGATGATTTGATGTGGACAATTAGTGACTTCCAAGCATATGGAATATTATCTGGCTGGTGTAAACATGGTCCAAAATCATGTCCTTACTGTATGGGAGACAACAAAGAATTTAGGCTCGTGAATGGAAAAAAAAATTTCTATTTTGACTGTCATTGCATATTTCTTCCAATCGATCATCCTTTTCGGAGGAATAAATCTCATTTCAGAAAAGGCATAATTGAAAGAGATGAACCTCCAAAAATGATCTTAGGTACAGAGTTACAATCAATTGTATTTTCATTACCTTCCATCACTTTTGGAACGACAATAAACCAACAGAAAATTCATGGTTTTGGGAAAGAACACAATTGGAAAAAACGGAGCATTTTTTGGAATCTTTCATACTGGTCTGATTTGTTGGTCCGACACATGTTGGATGTCATTCATATTGAGAAGAACTGTTTTGATAATTTATTTCATACAGTTTTGGATACACCGGGTAAAACCAAAGATAATGTAAAGGCACGAATAGATCTTGCCCAAATTTGCAGGCAACCAGAACTTGAATTGTTTGAAAAGGTCAGATCATAGAGATTAATGAAGCCAAAAGAAGCTTATACACTGACCAAAGAGAGTCAATTATTATTTTGTCAGTGGATTGCAGATTTGAGACTTCCAGATGGCTATGCTTCCAACTTGGCCAGATGTGTTAAAAATGGTCATATTACCAGATTAAAAAGTCATGACGGTCATGTTATAATGGAAAGGCTTATGCCTTTTGGATTAAGTGGTTTGTTGAATTCTAATATTTGGGATTAGATAACAGATATATCATATTTTTTCCGAGACATGTGTGTGGCGACAACAGACTACGATACACTAAGAAAACAGGAAGAAGTTGTTGTTGTAATTATATGAAAATTGGAAAAAATCTTTATGCTGGCTTTATTTGACTCGATGGAACATTTGATATTAAATTTTCCCCATGAAGAAAAATGTGGAGGTCCGGTTCAGTTTCTATGGATGTACCCATTTGAGAGATGCATGCAGAAATTAAAGAAAAAAGTCCGTAACAAAGCATCAGTTGAAGGCTCAATTACTGAAGCTTATTTGCAAGAAGAAATTGCTTTATTCTGCTCTCATTATTTTGAATCTGAATATCCCTTAAAATTTAACCGCATGGGCCAGAACGAGGGAAATGTTTATGATGATATGAACAATCAATTATCAGTTTTCAATCATCCCGAACTTGGCTTTGGTAGAGTTCATGATAGATGGCTTTCAGATGATGAACATCATAGAGATCATACATATGTTCTACTCAACTGTGAAGAAATGTCACCAATTGTAAAGTGAGTGATCTTATCCCTTATTCTATAGATTCTATTACAGTAAATTAATCATATTGTATTTGTAGGTTATATGATGATCATATCAAGAAACAATTTCCACAAATTACAGTAGCTGGCTTAGAAGAACGTCGACAAAAAAATTTTGCCTAATGGTTTCAAAAACTTGTAACATACATTATTTTTTGGTTTTACATATAAAATCAATTTATTACTTGTAATAGTGATAAATGTTTTACAAATTTTCAGGTATCTATACATGCTGATAATATTGATAGTCGATTGGGTATTTTGATTAGCCCACCATCCAAAATGGTTAAATCTTATAATGCATATGTGGTGAATGGTTATCGCTTTCATACACGTGCATATGGGGAATCAAAGAAAACAATTAATAGTGGTGTTTTTTTGAAGGGATCACATCATAGAGATATTGAAGTTGACTTTTACGACATGCTTGAAGAAATTATTAAACTGTGTTATTTGGGACAGAATTATGTAACAATGTTTAAATGTCGATGGTTGGATACTGAGAGAGGCCTGCGTATTCATCCGACTCATGGAATTGTTGATATTAAACATAAAATTCTTCTTGCAGTAAATGAACCATTTTTATTAGCTCATCAGGCACATCAAATTTATTATGGAAAATACTGTGCTACTGCAAAAGAGTTAGATGATTGGTGGAGTATAATAAAAGTTAAATCTCGAGAAAATCAGTTTACTAAAACTGAATGTGGTTCCACTAAAGTGCAAGGAAATGAAATTTTTCAGGACACTCCTCAAAACACATCTTTTTCACAAAGAGACATGAATATTGAGGATGACACCCCACAGTTAAGGGTCGATGGTGATGATGTTGTCAACGATGTTACAACTGAATTTGAAATGACAAGAGATGATGATAGTGGAACTAATATGGAAATTTATGATGTTGATGAGAAAGATGAAGACATTTACATTGACAACTATAAATATGATGATTAAGATGAAAATTGACACAGTAAAATGCTGGTTTTAATCATAACAAATATACATCTATACATAATAGTTATTTTCAACTGTTTACTAATAACAATTATTTCATGTTTTAGATGGACTCGGAAACATTTCGTCTGTTGCTGGAGGCTGATCTACCTATGGATGATGAGGTTCTTTGATCATCTAACCCTCAGGCTGTTGGCACTACAAGGAGCACTCGGAGGGGGCGTGGTCTTGCCAGACTGATGATTCCAGATCCTATCCCGGAGCGACGTCCACCTCTTGGATTCGATGCGCACACGCGGTGGTATGGTAACCTATGTATTTTAGTTATCTTTAATTATAATTTATTAATATTCTAATTGTTTGATTATTTGTTCTTTTTCCACAGTTTTACGCATATATCTATTGGACAGGGGAGCGCTATCCTGCACAATTATTTTTCTCGGCCCTGGCTCACATGGGATCAGATTCCCGCTGATGTGCAGGCCACCATGTTCGATCATTGGCTGGTACGTAATTAAATATTATTTATTTTGAAATTTAATTCATTAATAACTTTATATTAGAGTTTATGGTATCCCATCGATGAGATCATGTGTTCCACTATCCACGCGGCATGGGTGATGTCTATGCGTGACCGTTTCCATCAGTTTTTGCATAATTTGAGAAAGACGGCTGTGAAGAAATCCAGAGTGACAGAATTTGATGAGTCCTGTAGAGCCCACCGACCAGAGTACATTTCATCTCACGTTTGGGATGAATTATGTACACACTAGTTGGGTGGTGGGTTTCAGAGGAGATCTGCATTGGGTCGACAGAATCGGGGGAGACAAGAGGTGACGCATTGAGCCGGTATTCGTACATTCAGTGCACATAGAGAGCTTCTGGTAAGTACTTTTTTTTAATATTTTATACAACTTTAAATATAAACAGTTTATTTTATATTCATATAGGAAGCCGAACAACCCAGTATTTCGGCGTATGGTGTTTATCAGAGGATGTACACTGACCCGACTACTGGAGAGATTAGAGGTGACCGCCAGTGTCAGATTGTGGTCAGTATTATTTTCTTTTCAGTTTGCAAATTAAATGCATATAATATTTTCATTATTTTAATTTCTAATTGAAACTTAAGGAGTCATATATGGCTACGACCTCTCAGACACAGGCTGAGAGTCAAGACGAGACAGGTGATCAGACTAGTGCCCACCATTTTGATGAGATGACATGGATGCAGGCAACCCAATATGGCTTCGAAAAGGGCCGAGTAGTTGGTATCGACTCTCATTTGACTCCTGCAGCTTATTATGGTACTGCTGCGATGTCGGTGTCCAGCTCGATAGGAGCTCAGGGAGAGACATCATCTTCTGCCTCACAGTATCAGGAGCAACTGCATGCTCAGAGTCAGCTTATAGAGGATTTGCGTCAGGGGCAGGAGTAGATGCGTCAGCAGCACGATGAGGAGATGCGTCGATGACAGGAGCAGATGCGCCAGCAGCAGGATGAGGAGAGACGTCGATATGAGGAGCAACATCAGGAGTATATGGAGTATATGTGTCGTCTGACTCATAGTTTAGGGATGGAGTTTCCTCCACCACCTCCTCCAGGTCCTCCAGGTCCTACAGATTATCCACCCCCAGTGATTTTTTTAGATGTAATAAACATTTGAGTTCGTAGTTTATTGTCATATTAACTATTTACAATTCCTCTTTCATATTGGTATGAATATTATGTGATTTAATTTGTTTTTATTTTTTTAATATATTATTACTTATTAGTATAATTTTTAATGCCTGCTTATTTTAGTAATATTACTTTTAATATTTTATATTTATTGTTAATATTGAGAAGTTTATAATTTTATAATTTTATTAATATTAATAATATTAATATTATTTTTTCATAAATATGTATGTTTATTTTAATAATAATATTATTATATTAATTTTTTATGTTAATAATATTAGTACTATTATTATTATTTTTTGATATTAATATTTCATAATATATAATATTATATTATTTATATTCATATTATTATTATTTTTTGATATTAATATTTTATAATTATAGTATATATATATATTTTATTATTAATATTATAATAATATAATTTATTTATATTATTAATATTAATATTAATATTATTATTATGTAGATAGTTTAATAATAATAATATTATGTTAATTTTTTATATTATTAATATTAGTATTATTATATTATATTATATTATTTATATTCATATTATTATTATTTTATATTAATATTTCATAATTATATTTTATATATTTTTTTATTTATATTATAATAATATAAATTTTTTATATTATTAATATTATTATTATTTTTATATAATATTATACGATTTGTATTAATTATTTTATTTTATTTTATTTTTTTTAATATTTGCGACAGGTATATTTGAGACGGGACTTCCCGTCGTAAATGTTTTCTACAGTACTATTTGCGACGGGACAGATACCCATCGGAAAAACCTTTCTGCAACGGTCCGTCGCAAATACTTTCGTCGCAAGTATTTTTTTAAATTTCGCATTTGCGACGGGATTCTGACCCGTCGTAAATAATATATCTGCGACGGCCCGTCGTAAATAATATATCTGCGACGGCCCATCGCAAATACCTTTGTTATATATAAACAAAAACTTATTTGCGACGGGGGACAAATACCGTCGCAAATAATATTTTTGCGACGGGACCGCCGCAAAAAAAACTATTTGCGACGCCGTTTTCGGCAACGGGCGATTTGCGACGGAGCCCCGTCGCAAAAGACCTTTTGCGACGGGATCCCGTCGCAGATATTCAGTTTTCTTGTAGTGGTTGTTGAGTTAAAAAGGGTGTAATGTATTATATTATTTTATGTATTATATTTTATTTTAAGTTCCTAATGTAAACAAGATTCCATGTAAGTTTTTATTTCTTCAAGATATCTAAAAATACTGATACCTAGTGACAGGATCTCTTACATCAATTCCATTCTGATAAAATAACCACTAACTATAGGTTATTGGGGTCAGGGATGTTACAGTTGGTATGAAATAAATATTAATAGAAACCTTGGGAACTAAATTTTGTAAATACTAGATTAGGTAAAAGAACTGAAAGATAGACTCAGAGGATAACCATACAAGAACATCCTAAAAAAACCTTGTTTATAAGATTAGTTATGCATAAAATTTTAAATTTATGTTATGTATTTCACTAGTTTTAGGATTATACATTATGTTTCAGAATGATATGATATAATTTAGTTTATGTCATCATTTATAAATGGAACCTCATAGAAGGTGTGAGAACCTCACCCATGAACATGGTCCAACGAGTAATGGGGATCTTATCTTATATTGTCTTCTAATAATATTTCGAAGGGAAAAAGTCTCTCAAGAACTCCCATAAAATGAGGACATAGTATCATGTGATAACGAGAAAATTAATTAATTGTCTAAGTATTATTTATTTTGAGGGAACAATGAGAGAAATAGTGAATCTACGAAAAAGTTATATAAAGTAAAAAAGAGAAAGAAGTATTTTCCCACATATGATAATTGTTGAAAGGAACACCCTAATACTTTCTCATAAAGAATGTGAGTGTACAACATATGTAGAGAGAATGGAAATTGTGATTGTTATTGAAAGGGTAATAAAATGTTTTCTAATGTACATTACTTTATGGAATATACCACAAAAGAGGATAATAGAACATGGTCAATCTTATACTACCTTCATAGACAAAGTTGAATGATCGATATACTTTTATTTGGATTAAACAATTATGTTATTTGAATATTTATCTAGATATAAGTATAATCATATGTATAAGTATTTTTATATAATACTTCTTCTTTAAATAATTAGTTTCATGTGATTAATAACACTAGTAATCAAGATAATTAATGATGTTGTACATTGATCTTCTTAAAAGCAAGTTACTTGGAAAAGATAATGCTAAATACATTTTTGATATTGAGATAATAATAAGTAAATGTACATTGGATTGTATTGGTGTCCATGAACATGGTTGATGATATGTTGGTTTATGTTATTCTAGAATAATTAGATGTGTGTACTTAAGGAATATATTCAACAACCTGAGATTTTAATCTTGGATGAATTTATGTTTCATAATCATTTAAAAGAGAATATGATATTGATATATTTTTTTTCACAATAATAAATAAATTATTTAGGGAAATATTATGTCAAAATTATTTTGGAAATTTAGTGACCTTCCTTATAAATTTTTGTTCTTTCAATTTAGATAGACATATTTAGGATGAGAATTATGGTTAAATTCTTATGGAATGGATTAAGGATATTATTGATTAAAATTAAATTCATATTTATCATATTGGATAACCCATACTAACCATGTTGGAAGCATTAGACATTAAAAGGCTAGAGAATTGACTTGTTGGTCTTATGATTCAAAAAAGTTCTTGAAGCATAAAAACATTTCTTGAGTATACATTTATATATTTATGAAATGAAGTTGTGATAGATTGAATAACTAATAATGGTTGAGATTAGGAAATATAAAGGAATCATTTAATTTTTTTTCAAGGGATTTTATGTATATTAAAAGAACCCCTCTACTATAGAAAAATTATTTTGGAACAAAAACATCATCCATTTACTTTTATTTTTTGAGAAAGAAATAGTATTTTATGTAATCACATATTTGTGATTTTTGAGGATAACATTTTAATGATCACTTTATATATCACTCTCCATCAGAACATGATAGTTAGATTTTTTATGTGTCTTGATTTTCACTTTTCACTAATGTTATCATATTCAAATTCCAAACTTAGGGGTGAGCTCCGCATTTCCCTTCCCCCATATAAAGAGGATGTATTATTAACCAGATTAACGATGTGGGTTTCCCACAGAGTAATTTTCAAGTATCAAGCTATGAATATTGGAGTTCAATTTCCAAATGGAGGGAAATTTTTTTTTAATGATGAATAATATAACACCACAATATTTTATGGTATGTATCTTCTTAAATAAATTCAATTTATTTGTTAGCTTAAACTGAGCTTAAATGAATATTTCTATTAAATATTAATGTGACTAATAGGAGTAGTAACTTGATTATTAGAATAATAACCCAACTTATATATGTAAAAAAATTAGTGATCTCTTAAATGAAAATATGATATATTTAAATCATGGAAGAATTAAATAAATGTTTTAAAAAGATTAAATTTAGTGTTGTTATTTTTGTGAAATGTAAATATTTATTAACAATTTTAAAATCAGTATAATAATTTAAAAGAAAAATAAATTTTATAGAATAGATTCATAAATTAATTTTGTGTTGTCTTATGATTATAAGATAATTTTATTAGGGCATAATTAATTTTTCAAAGTGTCCAAAAATCGGTTTTTAATTTGAAAATTAATATTTTTTGAATTAATGATTATTTTTATTAAAAATTAAATTTCACATATTAATAAATTTATTTTCATAAAATTAAGAAACTTTTCAAAATATATACATAAAAAAATGGTTATGTTTAATTTTTTTATTTTTTTGAAATAGTTTAATTTTTATGAATATTGAAAAATGGTATCTTATGATATTTTATAAATACCTAAATTATCGAGCCATGGATAATGTATGGATGATTTAAGGTCCCTTATTTAGAAAAAACATGAACTAGTTACTATACTTAGTAAAAATAATCTTTACTATTTATAGTCTTGACCCAAAATAAAAAAGAAATGAATAAAATAATAAAAAACACCACTATCATCCCACTATAAATACAACACCTCTCCACCTCTTCTTATCATACATTCAAATATTTATAGTATTATTATATTATACCCAATTACTCTCCCAATTCAATTCTAGGAGTCTTGGTATTTATGGTCTCACCATAAGAGCAATCCCATGTTAATTAAATATGTTCTCTGGGAGACTCTATATAAGAGGTAAAATCCTATTTCGTTCTATTTTAATTGTTTTAATTAATAGTTTTTTGTGACTATACTATCCCTAAATCCTATATAAAAATAGTCATGACAACACCATTATCTTATATATATAATAATGTTATCATTTTAATGTAATATCCATCATTAAATCCCTTCTCCTATCCCTTTTATTCTTAAAATGAAAAATTGTTCGTGATGTGTCGATTTACCACTATCATGGATGATCCATCTTCATTTTATATTACAACCTCAAAGGCTGGTCATAAAACCATTATCATGGTTGAAAAATATTTTTATTATACGTTTCATAAGTTCTATAATGTTCTCTAACAAATATATTAAAAATGATATTCAATAAAATTACATATATTCACAATGGTTGTAAAACCCACCAAAAAAACTAAATCATTTTCATTAATGTTTTTCCAATGAATCACCCTTATTACATATAATAAAATGATATATAACAATGTTTAATATTCTATATGTTCATTAATAAAATATAATTTCAATTCTGGAGAGTTATTCTCATTTAATACGAACTTCTATACTTCTATACAAACGAACCTATCAAGAAAAGAAATAAAATGAACACTCCCGCATAACAAAATTTAATATTATAACTAGTCAAAAAAGACAAACATGGAAATAATAAAATTATAATAAATAAATTTCAAGTACAAAATGTTCATAATTATTTAATTAATTAATCTAATTTTATTATTCAATTAATTAAGTCAAGTAAAGAATTCTCTTGGATATAATATAAGGGATTTCTTAACTAAACTTCCATTCATTGGGTTAAAATACAATGTTGTCAGTTATGTTATGCCTATTATCAATTTGAAATGACCTATTATTGTTTAATAATATATTCAAACTTTTTTGGTTTACATTTTTCACAAATAATTATTTCATTAATATATCCTCACGTAATTGATTGGATCTTTTTAAGGTGTTTCTAATCTCACCTTTATTTATGTGAGATATGCCTTATTCACCACTATTTACTCGTGTGTGGTGTATAAACACTGTATTTTTTATATTTTATCATTAATATATTTATCTTCATGTTATTAAATGATTAATTGGATAACTATTAATTTTATGGTTCATATAGTTTAATTGATTAAAAATTGGTATGGGATTTGTCAACTCAAATTAGTTCATTGGGGTAAATATATATTTCATTAATCATGTCACCCTAATGTAATGTGTATAATGAATTTTTATTATATTATCATGTTAATCCAATTTTATTATCTATATTTAAATATAATATGAATAATCAATTCTTTTCATTAATGGTATGATCCTTGTAAGGAAACTCATATCTATTTTATTTCATTGAGGAATATATTTTATGTTATGCATCTATTTTCTTATTTATAGTGTATTTATTTAACCTTTTTATTTATGATATTCAATCATTAAATATAAATATTTCATGTTTCATGGATATGATAATTTACTAAGACATATTTGTTTTTTTATATGGTGTTTAATTTGAAAGGTAATTGATTAATTGGGGAATAATGTTAAATCTGTATCATTAACTCAATATATAAATTATCTGATAAATCAAAATGATTCATAAATTAAACTGATAGTTTAAATATATAAGGAATGGTTTGGACTACTATAACAAGGTCATTGATATGTTAATATAATCCCTATGGGTTGGGGATCGATTAATGAAATCCCCTTGATTCATTAGTAGTCTTATGTGATGAAATCAGTTGGCGACAAGTGCTTCATGTTTCTTTCCAAGAAGAATCAGATGGGTTTTTACCCACATTCATAAACCGCTTTTCAAACGTCTTGACGGTATAACACCTCATGTTCTAGATACATAAAGACATGTAATTAAGAATTTCATACAGTTATAATTCAGTTATTAATATATAGAATATTTTCACTATAAAAATTATATGGATGTATTTTAATTTTCAATTTATTGATTTGAATGTGATTTACAATTATTTAACTTTATATATTGATTATACTTATTGATTATTGATATCTTCTCTTATACATAACCCATAATGAAAATTTGAGCTCACCCTTATATATTTTTCCTTTCACTTGGTTATGAATAAGAGACCATTTAATGTGTTTTTGAGGTTTCTAGTTATTTTCATTTGTTATGTATGGTATTTTTTATTATATTCCTAATGTAAAAATGGATTCCAAGTACTTACATTATCCTTCAAGACTACATAACTGATCCATCCTAGGTGATTACATTTCTTTTTTCTATTATATATTAATAAAATAACTACCTACACTAGTCTACCAGGGTGTGGGTTGTTACACATCTTAAATGTAAAATTATTTGAGATGATCATTTTCAACATTTTTTTAGAAAAATATCTTTCCACATTGAAATCACTCATATTGGATATAATGTTTTCAAATATCTATGAAAAAAATTAATTGAAAAAAACATTTGAAACATGTTTATAATGATTTTTATCATTGATGGTTTCTAATGTAAACATATATATGATTCCTTCAATAGACGTTAAAATATTGATTCCTTTAACATTTCCATTAAAATGACAAAAGTACCTGATTTGGAAATCTTCAAGAGGATTCCTTTTAAAAAAATAAAAAATTAATATATGAGTAAAATGGTTTTTAAATATTCATTTGAGAATATTAAAAATAAAGTTTAATTTTTTTTAGAAAAAATTGACTTGAATGAAAAATTATTTTTGACTAAAAAGGGAAATAATACCGGTTTTTGGTGAAATGATAATTTCAACCGTTGAGTAATAAAAGAGATGAAAATTAAATGAAAACAAGTATTAAACATAAATTTCCATTTAATAATAAAATAAATTATTTTATTGAGATTTATATCATAATATATCATAATTCTTTAATTAATCATAAATGATACCGATAAAGAATATGATGGTAACATAAAACATTTAAATCTTTGGTATCTTTTCAATGAAAATCCTAATTAAATAAAAAAAAATTTATGGGAAATTATATACAATTAATTTTGATGAAAATAATTACAAAATACATTCATTAGTAGTATATACACCATACAAAAGATAAAAGTGGAGAATATTCTTGTGTCCCATGGAAAAAGGGACATGAAAATCCCTTACCCCAAGTCTCAAATGTTTTCTGAAATGTTCAATCCTACATTATAATAAGTTATATTTTTTATAATTATATTCCAAAAAAATACTCATTTAAATCATACAATTAAATATTTAATTATGTACTTTTTTACATGTTTATAATGAATTCCTTGTTAAAATCATGTTTTGTGTAAAAACTGCTTCATTTTTCATTTATTGTTTGGTTATTTATTTGGGTAACTTTATTCATATCCTAGTTACATAATATATAGATTGGTAAATATGATATAAATATCATATATATTCATTATATATGTTTTTAGTGTAATCCATATATGCTAGATAGAGAAAATTAATTACACTATTCAAAGATACGGTAGGCTATACGTACACATGAACGTGGTTTCATTTTACTTATGGATGAAATGAGTGAATGGTAAATAAAATATTAACAATATAGAATCATTTTTGGGTCATATAAATCATATATATTAATTAAATTTATCACTATTACAATCCATTGGACAATATAATGAAAAACATTTCACATCGATTTGTGGAAGTAGTTGTCCACACATAAGCATGAGTGATGTTATTTTTTTCCCATGTAATTTAAGGTAATAATTAAGATATGATTTCATAATTAAAGAGGTATAATTATCATATACATATCATATTAATGTTTTGAATACATTAAAATTCCTATTTGTGAGATGCAGTGATGAGAAATGAATTATATCTATTCGTAGGGTGGGGATCCTCTGTATAAAAAATCGATGGTTTAATTTCCCATTTGATGGAGGAGGGGATAGAAATAGATAAAAAAATTAAAATTATAAAATCTATGTATAATTAATACAATTATTTTATTATATCTGTACAGTTTAGGAATATTTGAAGGAGGTGGAAGAAGAAATAAAATAAAAACACTATGTTATGAACAATACCAGTTCTTCAGGAAACCTACATAGCTTATCCCCAAAAAGCTTCATAAAAATGTTTAATAATAAAAAATAAGGCCTCTATGATTTTTGTATGGAATTGAAAACAATATTTTGGAATTTTTCGGCTGAAAAAAAGATTTTGAAGTGTGTACATGAGAAGATATGTGGTTTCTTTTTCTAAATGTGGGGGAGGACACACATGGAATTTTTAAAAATAAAATCTTATCGCCATGTTTTAGAAGTATACCAAGCATAGAAGTTAATCAATATCAAATTGTAGTATATATAATATTATAAAGTGGATATTAAATTGAAATTTTTACAGTTTTATAAGTTATATAAAACCTTATATTTTTTGATTAACCCTCTAGTAAACCCATTTTACCCTTCGCCATAGAAATTAATTTTTATTATTTTTAATATTAATTATTTGAAAACATTAATTTTAAATTATTATATCATATTATTTCTTATGATTCCAAATAAGGAATAAAATATTTCAAATTCAGTTCATGTAAGAGAAAAAATTAAATTTAATATCAATCCCATAGATGAGATGAAAATGTTATTTTTAAATTAAGAGATTTTATAAGTGTAGAAAGTTATAACATGAAAATTAAATATGAAATTGATTATAATTACTTAAATTGGATTTAAAAAAAATAATGCAATTAATTTTACTTTTAAAACCATCTTAAAATAAATTATATCTTTTAAATTCTTTAATTAAAATGATGTTTTTCTAAAAAATTATTTTATAATATTCATTGATAAATTTAACTTTTGACAAAATTATCCCAAATTTAATCAAATAATTTTTTTTCTTTATATTTCCAAATTGATGGTTTTTTACAAATATATTTTTTATAATTATAAAAATTTACTTTTAATATTTTTTCACAAAAAAAGAATTCTTTTTTGGAAAACAATACTTTTGAAACTTAAAAATAATATAAAAAACTTTAAGTACCTTTTTTTGTATATATTTTAATTATATAAAATCATTATACTTAATTTTAAAATTTTGTTTATTCTAATTCATACCACCAAATCCGATTGAAAGATTCTAACAATCATGTTTAAATAATAATATTAATAGTATCTCACAGTTTTTTAAAACACAGTGTTGTGACTAACACAAACTAACGAATAAATTAAATTTATTTAAAAAAACATAAAAACTTGTGGTGTTACATCACTACCACCAATAAAACTCTAGAGATGATGTCCACCATCCATATTATAGAGGGAAGAAAACATAGAGGATAGTGGGAGACTAATAGAGATAGATTTGAATAATTTTTTCATCAAGCTCATTCACTAACCCCATTTCATTATTGTTTTTTCAACCATTGAAACTTAAAAAAGATAGAATTATATTTTTTATAATTCCACCAAACATAGGCTACCCAATACCGAAAATATAGAGTAAAAATAAAATCATCATTCTCTATTAATTAATTAATTAATTAATGTCTAAATCATAGATTAAATGAAGATTTCTTAAATGATAGAGAATTTAAATATAAACATGAATACAAAATCCATGAATGGGGGAAATGAAATTATTAAAAACTTATTTAAAATGAATTCCATAACAAATAGAGAATAAAAAAAATCATAAAGCCATATCTCAAGATCAGATTACTCAGTGAGAAGGATCATTACCGTGTTTTATTTCATTAATGATCCTGATGAAGAGGTTGATCCTTCTATCTCCTCAAAAAACTAATCTACTTTTTTAATCTCTCAATTCCTAGGGGTCATGTTTCTAACCTTTTCAATTGAGATAAATACACATAAATAAACCCACCCCCTATGTTTAGGGAATTTAATTTATATTAAATTCACAACCTCTATTTTAATCATTTCCCTTTTAAATTATTAATTTTATCTTCCAATATCACCAACCCCATGTGTTCCCTAATGTGAAAAAATGTTATACCACCCCTACTGTAAAATCCCATATTCCAGAAACAACCACAATGTCATTTTTCCAATATATTTCTTCATTTATATGGGAAAATATAATTCTCTAGAATAAAAATTAATATATAAAAAATAAGTTTATAACTAATATATTTTTACCATGGCACCACCACACCCGATATTACACACTGTCTCAGCCCATGGGTCAATATCACAACCTAAAATCAGCAGGTCACTCAGAAAAGTTTTCCAAGTTCTTTTGATATGGTGAATCAACTGGTTTATGCCGAGGGAGGTTCCAGGCCTATGAAACCAAAAATTAATCTATATATAGTTTGAAAAAACATGTGTCACAACATTCTTCCCTCCTAAGGACCTTATAATCCTAAAAAATTAAACAATGAAGCTTCTAAATAATAATATTATGCCAAATAACCCATACAAAAAACAATCCAACTTCAAATGATATTCCTTTATCTTAGAGGTGCGAGCAATGAAAAACGCAGTAGAAATTTTTTTGGGAAGTAGAAATACCCTTCCAACATTAATGCATTGGATTTATTCCATCAAGAAGCATAACCAAAGTGTAAACATGCCTCTAATCTAGGAATTTATTTCCAATCCCCATTACTCAAAGCCCTTTTTCTTCTAAATCTCATTCTTCCCTACTAGCTATTGAAAAAATAAGCCATAGATATCCATCTTAAAATGGTTCATTACAATGGTTACCTATGTATAGGGAACCTTGTACCCCACTATAAAGATCCTAGTAAATTATTATCATATAAAATTAACCAATACACACATTGATCTAACACCACAAACCATAGTAAATTCCAAACTAATGTTAAAATAACCACATGAAAGAAAACATTTTAAGTTCAATAGAACATTTTATTTTCTTTCATGGGACTAAGAAATCAACAAAAAATTCTCATGATCATGGATGGTGGGTATCATCATCCTTCCTCATCAAACTCTTTACACCACTCATAGTAATTCTTTTTCTACATCTCTATCTCTAGTCGGTGCATGCCCAATTTCAAATAATCCCAGTTTATAATGTCAATGATCCATAATGAAAGCTATCGATGACCACAATAGGATGAGAAAAACTTCTATAAAATGATCAATGACACACCAATAATTATTGGCTAACCCAATCCACAAAATTCCAGAGTCGATGGAACTAGCCCTTCAGATTGACCTTATCAATTTTCACCAAACCTCGATAAATCACCTAACAGGGAGACTAAAATCCTCAAATCCTAATAAAAAATCCCCCTCAATCACATAGAAGAAGTTTAAGTGAGATGGTTTCTAAATAAAAATATTTTGTGAAAACCACATTTAGGTTCTGGATTCGCTAAGGGGATCTCAATTTAGATTACACATCACAATTAAGATAAAGAGAAAAAAAAATCCTTCAAGGGAAGTAGATGATGTGCTCCCAAAATTTACTATGATCCTTTATGTGCATCACTTTTGAGAATCAACTAATCCAACACCATTAATAAAAAATTCATACCATAGGCCTCTCACATGAAAAGGGATTTTTTTGGGAATATTACTATTGATAATAGTTTATAAACATATTCAAATACATGAAATAATAATCTGAGGTAAAGTAATCTATTCCCACACCTCCTTTATCAATCATATATCAAGTCCTCTAATAAAATAATCAACTACCACACAACTATAACATTACTCTAATCTTATTATCCACCACAAAATGAAAATTTTAATGACCAAGAGTATACCATGAATCCAAATCTTATACTATGATAGTTCACTATATAGATGAAAATCTCATTGTATGATATGGTGTAATTTCATTGAATTCCCAATATGTTACCCCCAGAACCAATTTAGGGTATGATTCAGATCATATTCCCATAAATTCCACATGTGTGTTCATCATTCCACATGGAAACACTTGAACACCATCTTCAATATATAATAATAACCACAAATCAGTCACCCATTAAGGAAAACCATTTTTTCTCCATTCAAAAAAACACACATAAATTCCTATATATTCATAGGAATAGAATTATCATCCTTACATATAGTGTATAAATCCATTATTACCATGTGAAGGTTAGATGACACTTGACATCTTGATGGTGGGATCCACTCATCATATGTAAGGGGATATCAATCATCATTGAATGTAAAACCCATGTTTTCCACTCATTAGTACATCTCCACAAATCACTAGAACTAATACCCAATCTACAGTAATATATCTACAGTTGGATACCATATCTTCTTTGATGGTTTCTAAAAAAACCTCTAGCTTCACTAAGGATAAGAATAGTTTACTAGAATGGGTGATTTAATTATATCCATAATTAGTGGAAACTCTATAGATGACAAGGGTTTAGATTGGTGTTATAATAGATTTCTCATATTCTAATATTGTGATATAGAAATAATATATATTGCATCCATTACCCATCAACTACTTTGAGAGTCGTTGAATATAAGTCCTATATAATAATCTATATCTATATCTTTTGATGAATTGAAATATATATCCATAATATACATCTTCCCATAGATCTGACTATTTTCACTCCCTGATTGATAGGAACCAACACATGATGCCTTTTAGGGGAGATAATAAAAAAATTGATTATCTCTAACATCTCTTGCACAACCTGATCTTCCACAAAAAATATTCTATGTTGTTATATTTTCTCAAAATAGGGTTATATTACAATTAAAAACTATATCCAACATGGTGGTCCTCCCATGACATCACTAATGTTTTCTTCTGGTAAAATTATAACTTTATCCCAAATAAGCAGTGTAAATGCACCTGAATCCTCAATATTCAAATACACAGCTGGGGGTGTCCAGTATATATGGTGTTGTGGAAATAAATGACCCCAAATCATTAACTCTTCCCCTATATTCTCCACATAATCCACAAATATTTTACAATTAAACTCAAAAAAACATGCATACGGAATATCGAGAGTGGTTCATGGTGCTCGTTGTGGACTCAAATATGGTAGTTCTTCCCCCTCAGAGTGTCCCGCATCCTTTGATAAAACACTATCCCAAATAGTTTATGAAACTCCAACTGTGATTGATAAATCTCATTGGGATTTTGATAACTAAATCTTCCACCAATTAGAAATTATTCCATATGGGAATATTGTTATAATAATTGTCATCTAGTCAGTAAAATATGGAGATAGATGGTGGTGTGAGTCTCAAAAAAAATCATTTAGGCTCACCTCATTAATCCCGGATGTCGCTATCTTCTTAGTTCACACAATATATCCTATATATGGGTAGTCTCATCAAACATTTTGGGAACTGTTGTCTTGTCTACAATAATGATATACACTATTTAGGATGGAGATGGAAACCACCTCCAATTGTAGAGAAAATATATATCTCTACCATATCATGGAAATAATGATTCACCACTCACTAATTAATGGTGTGAGTTCTATCAGAATTCATGGAATCTTCATGACCCTATGACTTCCCATAAGATGGCTATCAATGTGTAACACCATTTTTGAGAGGATATACCACTAGTGATTAGAGAATATTTGGATGAGTTTACACACGAGATACATGAATTTTATTAAATTATTGTTATATGATACTTATACCAATCCCATGTTCCCCAAAAGGATTTTAAAATCAATGGGTTGACTAGTTTGTTTTCATAGTATTAAAATTAGGATATGTTGTCATCCACACCTATGTTGGTCTCCTTGGATTGACAATTGAACTCAAGAACCATTTAACATTGTTCCCATATTTTTACCAGACCATTCCCCACATGCATACTAACTCCAAAATCCATTGTTTGGATAAAACCAAATTGATTCCACTCTAACCTAACCCAACCAGTCATGGTCCTCATTAATAAATTGGTATACCGAGGGAGTTCCATCCAATAGGTCATGGGATAGTGACTAGATCTGAGTCATAATATAACAAAATATGGGAGGGATTTACCAATATCAACCTTGAATAAATACATATCTCCAATACAAAATACAAACAACAACACCGATACTATGTTCTATGTGCGTATTCAACTGAAATATTTTAATAACTTCCTTGAGACAACATATACAAATACATCTACCCAATAGAAAATATAAATGAAAATTACATTAAAAAATCTATTAAATATGATAGATATAAGACAATGGAATGCTCATCATCCCTATTTTTAATCTTGTAATGATCTCTAGATACAATGGTCACCACCTAAATCCAGGACATCCCAGCTACATCACACATCATTATGCATCATTTAGCATCACCTTCAAACAACACAAAAGAACTCCATGTCTATCAAGACCACCTATAAACTAATTCATCAAGTAGATATACACAACATGTGTTGGAACCCAGACCTTGTATGGGTGAGTATAAAAAACACAATAGGATTCCCTGAAAACCATAATAAAATCACTAAATTATAAATTATCTCAAAGATCCAAATACTAGCGAGTACCTAGGTGGAATAGATTTAAGAGTGATCTATATTTCCTCAATCACTATAAGTATTAAGGATATTGATAATATAATGTTATATCAACTCCAAACCTAAAATATCACACCATTTTAATGGGTAAGGATTCTTAGAGGATAATAAATCCCTCAATGTTTGAAGTTGATAACCCATATAAGTTTCATATCACTAAAAACCATCGGTGTGCTTGAAGAGTTTCAATACTTGAAATATTTAATCAAAATTACATCCCCAACTATCCACTATTCCCTTCGGAACCACAAATGTGTACCAAGTCATCATTGAGATAGGAATTCAAGACTATGAAATAATAAACCATACCTTTCATGACCCGACCCTACCCGGGCTCAAGCCGCAACTACCCCAAGCCCGCCTCCATAGGCCAGGGGCTGGTGACAAGCGCCAAAGGCTAAACAACTTGGGGAGGCCATTGCCTAAGTACCTGTACACACACACATAGCCCACTCAATGCAGAAGTGCAGAGTAAAAGGAAAAGTAAGGTACTAACTGCTATAAACAACCAAAAAAGTTCATCGACCTCTAAATAGTACAAAGTAATAGCTGAAGGTAAACTGAAAAGAAAAAGGAAAAACACGCGCCCAACTAGAAAAGTGACATAAACCTACAACAGGTAAACAAAAGTACAATAGCTAGGAGGGTCCCTCACCTATAACCTGACTACAACCACTGTACACGGTCCAATATACTGAACTCCTAAGCTCCTCCGATTTCATGATCGACCTGTCCGTCGTCTACAAGGGCACACCAAGTGCAGGCAAAGCCCAAGCAGGGGTGAGCATAAAAATACTTAGTAGGATGCCCCGAAGGCTCGAGGGAGAAACAAAGGAGATACTAAAGAGGTGAGCAGTAGATCAAATAGGGAAAAGTAAAGGAGTACAACCGAGAGTGCAGTAAAGAGTACAACTCAACCCAATAAGAGGAAGGAAGTAGACTCATCCAAACACAAGGAGCTATAAGCGGTGAGAAGATGAACTTCTTGTCGAGTATTCGCTACCTATAATAGCAGAGTAGACTCATCCAAACACGAGATGATAGACATGGAAATCACGTGGCATAACCCACATGTCTTCGCCTCTTCTGGAAGGAGAGTAACCAAAACCCAAAGAGTGGGTACTGGAACAAGGTATATACATATCCATATGCTCAATAAAGAAGACCGAACATGATCGTAAGGGGATCTCCATCCCATATCTCAGCCTAAGAAAGTGAGTATCCAACAGTCCTAGAAGTAAACACCATCAATGCCTAGCATCCCACCCGTCTGCCCTGAACTGCAAGTCAAGGGGCTCAAATCACCGCATCTTGACACTATCCGCTTTGGGTGGCACTAACTCGCCCACACTATTTTAGGTCGTGTCTCAAGGACGCGTCTTGGAGGGGAAAGAGCCCCTCATACTTGAGAGTTTTGGGAAATTCAAACCACACCTCTTCACCATCACACAATCAAGAGTTCTTCTCAAAGTCAAAGCTGTCACATCACTGACCCGTACCACCAAGGGTCCTGCTCTGGTAGTCACGGAGGAAAGCCATAGACTAGCATAGTAGAAAGGACTGAGTCTGATAGAATTCATCGAGTAACCCACTACCCATCCCCGCTAGAGGGTAAAACCTAAGAGGTCCTCGGGTAACCCTCTGCCCAGTCTCTGATGGAGGGTAAACCCTAGGTGGTCGTTGGGTAACCCACTGCCCAGTCTCTGCTGGAGGGTAAATCCTATGAGGTAATCGGGTAACCCACTACCCAGTCTCTGCTGGAGGGTAAACCCTAAGAGGTCATCAAGTAACCCACTGTCTAGTCTTTACTGGAAGGTAAACCCTAAGAGGCCATCGGGTAACACACTGCCCAGTCTCGCTGGAGGGTAAACCCTAAGAAGTCGATGAGAAACCCACTGCCCAGCCCCACTGGAGGGTAAACCCAAAGAAGTCGATGAGCAATCCACTGCCCAGCCCTAATGGAGGGTAAACCCGAAGAAGTCGATGAGCAACCCACTAAACAGCCCCACTGGAGGGTAAACCTGAAGAAGTCAAGGAGCAAACCACTTCCCAGCCCCGCTGGAGGGTAAAATCGGATCTTCTCTGGCCATCCCTACTAGAAACAACCTCCTGGATAGAGGATCGGAGCCCGCGTATTGTATTTGTCACAACGAATCCACAAAAACTCTACCAGGGAACACGAAGGGACGCGATATAGAAAGCCCACATGGCTAAAGGAAAAAGGGGAACCCAAACAACTCCACCGATAAACCATCGAGAACCGAACCAGGGGAAACCACTCAACCCTACAGGTATAAACCATCGTGAACAAAACAGGGGGAAACCCACTCAACCCTGCTGGTCTAAACAATCGAGAATATTAGGACCCTCTACGTCGTGAGAGGTCAAAGGTACATAAAGTAGAACCCGACACACACATAGGGCCCACATGATGTGTGGCCCAAAACTCATCTCCAAACCAAGCACACAAACGTTATCAGGTTCAAACTACAACATGTACCTCCAAGAATTCCCGTATACTCCCAGAGTATGCAACATTGCCAACCCAAGAGATATCGTGCACATGACACCCAATGTCAATGGAAAAAGGCGTAAACACAATTTCTCCAACCTGCTACCTCCATGGCCCTAGCATGGCCAACCACATCTCTTCAAACATCAACTTAACTCACACAGGAGTGAATGCGATCACACTCCATGGGTTCACTTTCAAACACAGCAAGAAGAACTGCCACCAGAGCACCTTTCATGCTTCCCCGTTTAATTATATCTCGAATGAGACTCTGCACATCCAAATGGGTCGTACCATTGTAATCCTTGCGAAAAAACATGCGAGATAGACTATTTACTCACCTCTAATAGACATTCGACATAAAATCCATTCAAAACTCCTTTACGCCCGAACGGCATCCCATGGTCCCGAGCCTCGGTCACAAAAGCAGTCAGGCGCATCACACCATTGCGATCTCCTACGAAAGACACGTAAAATTGACTGCTTACTTGCGTGGAACGGATGTCTAGAGAAAATGATGCATTTTTCTGTACCGCACACGAGTGGTGCTTTGTGGGACCTGAATCTCGGTCCCGAAGCGCAATGAACGGATCACACCATTGTGATCCTCTCGAAAAAGTACACAAGATTGAATATCCATTTGTCCGAAACGGACACCCGGTGATAAAGATAGAAATCCCCGCCAACTCCCAAAACTCCCCTCATGGGGCCCACACCATCATGAAAAATTAAAGCGAGCGGATTGTGCCATTGAAATGCCCTCGGAAAAACACCCAAAATCGACTGCTCGCACGCCCTGAATGGACATCCGATGAAAAAGTTGCTAAATGCTGTTCGCAGCTTAAAAGACGGGCAGTGGGGCCCACACCTCAACTCTAGCTTCAATTCCTGAAACCACCTTGGAAAGCTCCGAATCAGCGCCAGGGTCCCAACACCACTGACAGTGCTCAAATCGGACATCAGATGTGTCCGCACCATCCAAAACAAGAACTCTCGAAAAAACGTCAATCCACTTAACGTACGTATCGTGCCACCGAGCCCCTCATCTCAGGAATTAAATTTTTTTGAGACCATATCAAAATGTCCGCCTCGATCCAAGGAACGCATCGCCGCTAACGGCACACGAATCCGATTTATGGTTTGAATTTTAGGGGCGTTTAAAATTTTAGGAAGAAAATAGGTGGGCCGGGACGGTTCGGCCGGCCCCCTTGCGCCAGGACCGGCCCGCGGTAAACCGCGGGACGACTCACCTCGCTCGACCCGACTTAAGCTGTTCTGGCTTGACTCCCATGGGACCTGTGTGTTGTGGGTCCCTATCACTAGCCGGGGTCCGACGACCCCGGTCTTCGGCGTCAACCCGGCCGGCAAAGCAGGCCGATGTTCCCGCGTCGCACGCCCTCGCCCAACGCCTCCGTTCGACCGTGACGCCACAGCCGGAGCCCCCACAGCAGTCTGGCCGCCTCGCCCTCGCCGACGCCCGCTGCCGAGGAGCCCCGCCGAAACCGCTGATCCGCCGCCTACCTGAGGCCGAGCCGCCGCCGCCTAAGCCGGAGCCACCTGCTGCCTGAGCCGAAGCCGCCCACCGCCTAAGCCGAGCCACCCGCCGCCGAACCGGCCTAAACCGCCGGAAAACCTCCAAAAACCCGCGAATCTTCGGCGGAGAACTGTGATCGTCTCGGAACTCAGATTTTCAATCCGAAATAAGCGTTGGATATCTCGGAACATATACTACGCAACCAAGGGATTTTATCGACATAATAACGGCAATTCAATGATACAAATCAAGCTCAATGGCGATGTAGAAATTTAAAAAAAGAAACCGCAACGATCCTACCTGTTGGGCGTTGCCCGAAGCTTCGATCCATCGCCACACCACCACCTTGTCACTTCCTCTTGGCTCAGAGGAGGATAGGAGGTTGAGAGGGCTTGAGGGAGGTGGGAGAGCTCTTCCGCCAGAGGAAAACAAAAATGGAGAAGGAGGGGAGGGTTTGTTGTTTAAGTAGAAAACTAATTAGAATTTTAATTAATTTTTTTTAAACACCTCACATTGACCCGCATCTGAAACTCTTGATGGGGTCGAGGTTAAGCCTCCCCAAGGGTAAAACCAACTATTGAGCACAATGGAAGTTTCAAAATTTTAATCTGAGGCCCCGTTCAAAAGTTATAAAACTTAACGCCTGAGGCTGCTAAATTATGAAAACACCCCTGGGGCCATTTTCCACAGAAGGGCCACACCCGCGAAAATTACACACCTCCTAGGGTAAACGACACGTTCCGAACTCAATGGATTCCTTGGTTTTCCCATCCGAGAAACCGTTTAAGAGTTATTTCGTTTTTTTGTGTTCCGAGTGTGAACACACTGAAAATTTAATTCTGGTCACACCGGGGCTCGGAATCGCATGTCGTCTGAAGGCGCTGCTCTGGAATAACATCAAGAAAATTCCAAAGACATTAATAGAAAAAACTGGGTTCTTACATCATTCCCCCCTTCAAGCTTTTCCTCCCCAAAAAGCAAAACTAGGGAACAACTCAGGGTACTAAGCCCCCATCTGGCTCTCCCATACCCAGAAGAACTCTTGCACAGTCCCGCATCACCGAACACAGACCAAAGGATTTGATCTGTTCACGCGAGGTCTGCCCTTGCCGATGACGTGCATAAGAGCACACACATATCTCCTCAGATAAGTTTTCTGGGAGGCGTCATGCACCCAAACCAGCCTTTGGGTTTAGGGTAAGGCGGTAGGGGACCTCGCCATCCCTTCGCACAATATAAAACGGCCCAAAGGCCCTCAAAGGTAGATCACCTCCCCGGTCAAACATCCACGTCGCACACCGCAACTAAAATCACCGCTTGGACCTGGGACAAAGCCCGGTGATTCCCTCCTTCTGAATATCCATATGGTGAAACACCACAGGATATTTGGTCATGCAAGATTTCACAGTCGATGTCCCATGACCCAGAATCTCTTACACGCTCGGAGAGTGAAAGAGTCGACACCATCGACTAAAGAAAAAGATCCGAAGCCTTCTACCTTACCAACACAAGGTTACACCGATGCCCCGTGCCACCCTGGTAACAACTCAATAAAGGAGAAGAGAGAAAAATCATTTCACACACTAATTCTAACAACTCTACTTCAAAAAGTAGAAGAGTTGTAAAGCATACCTCTTGTCACTTCATGCTCTGTAGGATCGTAGACACCCAAAGCTCGTGACTGTCCGTGGTCCCAACTGTTAGCTCATAGAGCCTTAAGTGGCCCACCTGGTGGTGATGGGAAGACCTCGTAAAGTCACCCCCCACTACCATCTCCCCCCGCTCCTCTACTAGCACCACCTCTCTGGGTGCTACTCAGATCATGACACTGCCTCTACTGTGGTGGTGCACCTACTGCCACCACCAACTGTAGAACACGATGGGAAGCTCTCTGTCACCAATGCCTTCTCTAGCACCCCGACATAAGTGTAAATGACCAAGGGTACTATGACAACACGAATCTCTCTGCAGAGACCCTGCTTGAACTTCCACACTCGGAAGTTTCCATCGTGGACTAAGTCTAGGTAAAAATGTGCATGTTCCGTGAACCTAGTCGCGTACTCAGTCACCATCATCCCTCCATGATGAAACTACAATATCTCTTGGATCCAAACAGAGAGTAAGTAGGAGGGGTAAAACTCCTCAAGAAATAGCAGCTGAAATTCATCCAACGAAGGTGACGACTCATCGAGTAACGGAGTCACCAGACTCCACCAACATCCAGCTGCTCTGTGGACATGGATGGAGGCCAAATCCACCATCAGATCCACCGGTTTCTGTGCAAGACTAAAGAGGCAAACCACTGTCTCAAGACAAACCTCTACTTCCTGAGGGTCTGGCTCACCACTGAAACTCGACGGTCTTTGTCGCTGAAAATCATGGAGAGTGCTCAACCTGCATTCAAGCTCTGTCTGCTCTGCTGGAGCTATCTGCTGCTCACCAGGCGGGGGTGCTACTACCGGAGCACCTGGAGAAAGGGACTCGCATGATGGGTCCTAGACTGAGGCCTCGTAGCTGACAAGATCATCGTCACGAACCAAAGCTAGTATCATGGATGACTGTCTTCACGGAAACATCCTGAATATTATCAAGGAGTGCCACAATCAGATGAGAATATGTGTATATAACAATAAAAAAAATGGGGATCTAAATCAAGAAGGACAGTCAAAGAATCAATTCTATGTGATGCACAAACCAATTTTCCCTTCAACAAGTGTCTCAGCATGTCGAGTCGACAAGTGGGTTATCAGGGTCCTGGTGAATGGATACGTCGGCCACCGCACCATCACTAGACTCCCTGGCCTGAGAGCTGCTCTCGAGACACATTGACACTGTTGCCCTAAATCCCAACCAATTCCTTTTTAGGGACGTCTGAACAATGTCCCAAGGAATGAACCACCTCTGATACCACTTTTTCATGACCCGACCCTACCCGGGCTCTAGCCGTACCTAAACCAAGCCGCCTCCATAGGCCCGGGGCTGGTGACAAGCGCCAAAGGCTAAACAACTCGGGGAGGCCTTTGCCTGAGTACTTGTACACACACACGAAACCCACTCAATGCAGAAGTGTAGAGTAAAAGGAAAAGTAAAGTACTAACTACTATAAACAACCACAAAAGCGCATCAACCTTTAAACAGTACAAAGTAAAAGCTAAAGTTAAACTAAAAAGAGAAAAAGGAAAAACACGCGCCCAACCAGAAAAGTTCCACAACCTGGCAACAGGAAAAAAAGTACAACAACTGGGAAGGTCCCTCACCTGGAACTCGACTACGACCACCGTACGCGGTCCAAGCTCCTGAACTCTTAAGCTCCTCTGACGTCACGATCGACCTGTCCATCGTCTGCAAGGGCACACCAAGTGCATGCAAAGTCCAAGCAGGGGTGAGTATAAAAATACTCAGTAGGATGCCCCGAAGGGTCGAGGGAGCAAAAAAGGAGATACTGAAGAGGTGAGCAGTAGATCAAACAGGGAAATGTAAAAGAGTACAACCGAGAGTGCAGTAAATTGTACAACTCAACCCAATAAGAGGAAGAAAGTAGACTCGTCTAAACACAAGGAGATAGAAGCGATGAGAAGATGAACTTATCGTCGAGTCTTCACTACCTATAGCAGGAGAGTAGACTCGTCTAACCATGAGAAGCTAGACACGGAAATCCCAAGGCATACCCCGTGCGTATTCGCCTCTCCTGGAAGTAGAGTAACCAAAAACCAAGGAGCGGGTACTAGAACAAGGTATATACATATCCATATGCTCAATCAAGAAGACCAAACAAGATCGTAAGGGGATCTCCATCCTGTAGCTCATCCCAAGAAAGTGAGTAGCCAACATTCCCTGAAGTAAACACCATCTATGCCCAACATCCCACCCGTTTGCCCCGAACTGCAAGTTAAGGGGCTCAAATCACTGCACCTTGACACTATCCGCTTTGGGTGGCACTGACTCACCCATACGGTTTTAGGTCGCGTCTCAAGGATGTGTCTTGGTGGGGAAAGCACCCCTCGTACTTGAGAGTTCTAGTAAAGTCAAACCACACCTCTTCACTATCACACAGTCAAGATGTCTACTCAATGTCAAAGCTGTCACATCACAGACCCGTACCACCAAGGGTCCCACTCCGGTAGTCACAGAGGAAAGCCACAGACTAGCCTAGTAGAAAGGACTGAGTCTGAGATAAGTCGTCAGGTTACCCACTTCCAAACCCCACTAGAGGGTAAACCTTAAGAGGTCTTCGGGTAACCCACTGTCCAGTCTTTGCTGGAGGGTAAACCCTAGGAGGTCTTCGGGTAACCCACTGCCCAGTCTCTGCTGGAGGGTAAACCCTTAGAGGCCATCGGGTAACCCACTGCCTAGTCTCTGCTAGAGGGTAAACCCTAAGAGGTTGTTAGGTAACCCACTTCCCAGTCTCTGCTGTAGGGTAATCCCTAAGAGGTCGTCGGGTAACCCACTACCCAGTCTCGCTGGAGGGTAAACCCTAAGAAGTCGATGAGAAACCCACTGCCCATCCCAATTGGAGGGTAAACCAAATGAAGTCAATGAGAAACCCACTTCCCAGCCTCACTTGAGGGTAAAATCGAAGAAGTCGATGAGCAACCCACTGGCCAGCCTCTATGGAGGGTAAACTCAAAGAAGTCGATGAGCAACCCACTGCTCAGCCCCACTAGAGGGTAAACCTAGATCAGCTCTGGCCATCCCTACTAGAAATAACCTCCTGGATAGAGGATCAGTGCCCGTGTAATGTATTGGTCACACCGAATCCACAAAAACTCTACCAGGGAACACGAAGGGACATGATACTGAAATCCCACACGACTAAAGGAAAAAGGGGAACCCAAACAACTCCGCCAATCAAACCGTCGAGAACAGAACTAGGGGAAACCACTCAACCCTACTGGTCTAAACCATCGTGAACAAGACTAGGGGGAAACCCACTCAACCCTGCTGGTAGAAACCATCGAGAACAGGAGGACCCTCTACGTCATGAGAGGTCAAAGGTATGTAAAGTGTAACACGACACACACATGGGTCCCACACGACGTGTGGCCCAAACTAATCTCCAAACTAAGAGCACAAATGTTCTCAGGTAAAAACTACAACATGTACCTCCAATAATTCTCGTATACTCCTAAAGTATGCCACATTTCTAGCCCAAGTGATATCATGCACACAACACCCAATGTCAACGCAAAAAGCTGTAAATGCAATTTCACCAACCTGCTTCCTCCACGGCCCTAGCACGACCAACCACATCTCTTCAAACCCCAACTTTACTCACACAGGAGTGAACGTGATCACACACCAAGGGTTCGCTTCCAAACACAGCAAGAAGAACCTCCACCAAAGCACCTTTCATGCTTCCCCATTTAATGAGATATCGAATGAGACTCTGCACATCCAAATCGGTCGTACCATTTTAATCCTCACAAAAAAACATGCAAGACTGACTATTTACTTGCCTCCAATGGAAATCCCATGTAAAATATTTTCAACAATACTTTATGCCTGAACGACGTCTCGTGGTCCCGAGCCTCAGTCCCGAAAACAGTCGGGCGCATCTCACCATTGGGATATCCTCGAAATGACACGTCAAATTGAATGATTACTTGTGTGGAATAGATGTATGGAGAAAAAGATGCATTTCATCGTACTGCACAAGAGCAGTGCTTCATGGGACCCGCATCTCGGTCCTGAAGCGCAATGAACGGATCACAGCATTGCGATCCTCTCGAAAAAGTACACAAGATTGACTATCCACTTGTCTGAAACAGATACCCGGTGATAAAGATAGAAATCACCGCCAACTCCCAAAACGCCCCTCGTAGGGCCCGCACCATCATGCAGAATTAAAATGAGCGGACTGTTCCATTGCAATTCCCTCGAAAAAACACCCAAAATCGACTGCTCGCACGCCCCGAACGGACATCCGATGAAAAAGTTTCTAAACACTACTTGCAGCTTAAAAGACGTGTCGTGGGGCCCACACCTAAACTCTGGCATCAGCGCCTGAAACCACCATGGAAAACTTCATCTCAGCACTAGGGTCCCAACACCGCTGACGACGCTCAAATCATACATCGGATGTGTCCGCGCCATCTAAAACAAGAACTCCCGGAAAAACGCTTATCCACTTAACGTACGTGTCATGCCACCGAGCCCCTCGTCGCTGGAATTAAAAATTCCTAAGACCATCTCAAAATGTCCGCCTACATCCAAGGAATGTTTCACCACTGATGGCACACGAATCATATTTATGGTTTGAATTTTAGGGGCGTTTAAAATTTTAGGACGAAAATAGGTGGGCCGGGCCGGTTCGGTCGGCCCACCTTGCACCTGGACCGGCCCGCGGTTCACTATAGGCCGGCTCACCTCACTTGGGCCAGCTTAAGATGGTCTAGCTTGACTCCCACGGGACCCATGTGTTGTGGGTCCCTGTCGCCAGCCGAGGTCCGACGACCTCGGTCTTCCGCGTCAACCCGGTCGGCACAGCCGACCGGTCTTCCCGCATTGCGCGCCCTCGCCCGGCGCCTCTCCTCGACTGCGACGCCGCATCCGGAGCCCCAAAAGCCACCTGGCCGCCTCACCCTCGCCGAAGCCCGCTGCCGAGGAGCCCCACCGAACCCACTGAGCCGCCGCCTGCTTGAGGCCAAGCCGCCGCCGCCTGAGCCGGAGCCGCCCGCCGCCTTATCTGAAGCCGCCTGCCACCGAACCGACCAAAACTGCCGAAATACCTCAAAAAACTCACAGATCTTTGGCGGACGACTACGATCGCCTCGGAACATGGATTTTCAATCCGAAACAAGAATTGGATAGCTCATAACATATAATACGCAACCAGGGGATTTTTTCGATAGAATAATGGAAATTAAATGCAACAAATCTAGCTCAAAGGTGGTCCAGAAATTAAAAAAAGAAACTGCAACGATCCTACCCATTGGGTGTTTCCCGAAGCTTCGATCCTTCACCACACCACCACCGTTTTCGCTTCCGCTTGGGTCATGGGAGGAGGAGAGGAGGTTGAGAGGGCTTGAGGGAGGCGGGAGAGCTCTTCCGCCAGAGGAAAACAAAAATGGAGAAGGAGGGGAGGGTTTGTTGTTTAAGTAGAAAACTAATTAGAATTTTAATTAATCTTTTTTACACACCCCATATTGACCCGCATCTGAAACTCTTAACGGGGTCGAGGTTAAGACTCCCCTAGGGTAAAAACCACCTCTCAAGAACAACAGAAGTCTCAGAATTTTAATCCGAGGCCCCGTTCAAAAGTTATAAAACTTAACGCCTGAGGCCGCCAAATTATGAAAATTCCCATGGGGCCATTTTCCACAGAAGGGCCGCGCCCACGAAAATTAAACCCATCCAAGGGTAAACGGCACTCTCCAGACTCAATGGTGCCCTCGGTTTTTCCATCTGAGAAACCGTTTAAGAGTTATTCCATTTATTTGGTGTGCCCAGTGTAAACGCACTGAAAATTTAATTTCAGCCACACCGGGGCTCAGAATTGCACGTCGTCTGAAGGCGCTGCTCTGGAATAACATCAAGAATATTCCAAAGTCTTTTATATAAAAAAAATGGGTTTTTACAATACCACTCTCCATATCCATTTAATAATTCTATAAACCCATAAGGGAACTCACATGTTATCCAAAAAATATATATTTAATTTAAAGGGGTGTTAATCCTTACTATCATAACCATATAGATATGAGTAAAAAATCTCACATTACTAAAACTGTAGTGGATGGCCTACACCTCACTAAAAAACACCTCAACTAAGAGAGTACCAACCCCAAGGGAGGATCATGTTCACTAGTTGAGCACTTACTGGTGGTAGAATACTTACTTTATAGACATAGGATCATATTCAATTAGTAATTTGGGAGAATAATGGACCTACTTATAAAATGACCCATGGATTGTGGTTATTTTACCCTCATAAATAGGTTTAATAATGACCATAACTTAAAGATGAGATGGAATATCCTCTCCCACAGATATACAAGAGAAATTAAAACCCAATTTGTTAATCCACAATAGGATAGAGGATCCCATAGCCCAGGTAAATGTCGGGATGGAATATAAACCTAGGATTTTCATAAATAAATATTAAATCATCTTAAATGAATATTCAAAATTTTTTACAAATACACATCCCTGTAGAGAAAATATTTATTGTATTTTGAGACTATATACACAATATTATTATTTCATGAATGATCATCAACATCTTCCACAATGATATCCCAATTTATTACTTTTCTTTAACATTCCCTACATAATTTTTTTTAACGTCGGTGAATGGGAAACATAATAAAGGGTGTTCATAGATGCTCAATCAGGGTAAAATATGGAGACTATAATATATTATAATATGGATTCAATAGAGAAGAATAATGGTTCGACAACATGAACAAAACATAAAATGATCATACCCATTCTACGAAAGATCATAAAAACGATTCATAGAAAAAAATTGATTTAAATAAAAGAACCAAAGAGATAGAAATAATCATAAAAAATCCGTGAACCATATGTTAATATTAATAATGCATGGAACCATCTTAATAATAAACACCATTTTATATGTCATGGTTAAGAATCGTGAACACAAAATCATAGTTCATATGGAATCCCTAACGATTTCACAAATCAGAAAGGATTAGGAATCACTACCTACTTCACATAGAGAATAAAATTCATCAACTTATTTCCCATGTTGGATCATGTATATTGATTAGTTTCTCATAAAGGATTAAAAACATCGACAATCATCCTATAATAATCTCAGGACAAATAGATATATAACAAATGTATTTGATGCCTATATAATTCCATACCCAACTATAACATAATTAAAAATATATATATTTGTGGCATAATAACATTGATCAAATCATCATATCATAACCCATTCTATGAAAATTGGTTTCATAAATATTTAACCAATCCACCTTAGCATAAACCTTGATAAATAAATGGGTTTCATAAAAATCACATCATTGTCATAATAAACCACCATGGTAATGTATAATACTGGTATCCATAGATCATAGCCCATTAGAGTCTATATAAATTCAATGGTTGTGGTTTTTGATGAATATAATTACCATTAAAATATCATTAATACATTCTGGAGGGAAAAATGTTTCCACTTTAAAAAAACATTTTATAAAAAAAATATTGTGAAAATATTTTTTTTGAAAAAAAATGAATCTTGTGAAATAGTCATAAAATAATTGTTTATTCATGATGTTAGATAATTTGAACATGGAAAAGAACAAATTGTGAATCATAGAGAGAAATAAATTCAATTTCTTTTATAACATTATTTTACTTGCTTTGGTTCTCAAAGAGATATAAATGAAAGGAAAATATTATTATATATAAATAAATAGAGGATAAGAAAATTCATTATTTAGATTAGAGATAGAAATTATGTTTTCCCAAAATGAACTTAATCATGAAAAATCTCAACAAAATATTAGATTCTAACATACATCCCATACCACTTTGGTAACTTATGAATCACATACCACATAAACGAAATAACCATAGATGAATTTGTAAACACCCATAATTATCATAATAATCATGATAATACAAATTCATGGCTAGTATATACACGATATAAATGAAATCGGTTATCTCATATAGTTAAAAGTGATGTGAGAATCCATTACCTCAAGTTCCCCTTGCTTCTAAAGTACTTTTACCCCATATAAAAAATTTAGATTTATAAAAATTATATAAAATAATAATTTATATGATTATAATTAAATAAATATTACTCTTAAAAATTTCATTTTCCTTTTATTTATAATTATTTATTAAAATCGTCATTTCCCAATGTTAACAGTCTTATTTTTCATGAGATTTTTGGAGGAGTAGTTCTGGTCGTTATACTTTTATCATGATTCCATAATCTAAAAAATGATAATAGTGATATAAATATATATAAATATATATATATATTATTTATTAATTATGTATACATATATAGAGTCATCCATAAAAGATAGATTGAGGGAAAATAATTACACTATTCTTATATATAGTATGTTATATATACGCATGAACGATATCTTGACTTTCAGATGAATGGAAAAAATGAAAGCTTAAAATTAATTCACATTTATGGAATTATTATTATATCATAAAAAAAATTATATTCATTAATTATATCCTCATTACCATCCATGAAATTTTTAAATGAAAAACAAATCACACCACTTTGTGGAGGTGGGAGATCACACGTACGTACTAGAAACATTATCATTTTCCAACAAATTGGAAGGTAATAAGGTAGATATGATATAATATTTAAATATTTAAAATTACTATATAAATACCATATATATAAATTAAATCTATAATTTTATCCATCATGATAGGAGTTGATGGAAAATGAATGAAATCGGTTCAAGAGGCGGTAGTCTCTTGTACACACGATCGACAGTTTCATTTCAATTATCAAAGAATAGGAGATGACTATATGTTATGAAGTTAACATAATAAAATATCAGTTTATGAAAGATACTAGAATTATTATTTAATCATATTAAGATATGATTTTATAGAGGTATAAGAGGAAATAATACAATAATTCTCAATTAAGAATGAAAAATATTCTTTGGACAACCACGTATGGTTTTCACTAAAATCCTTACTTGTATTGATTCCAAATAAAACCATAGAAAATAGTACATGGTATGGGATATATTGAACGGTTTTGGGTAGTTATTTCCTAAATCAATAGTCTCTTGAAGTGTATGGTTGATACAATAGGGTGTGACCTATTAAAATTGATGTCAGTGAAACACTTATTATTTTTCAATGTTTCAAAATAATGACATGTCAATTTCCTTGGTAAATGGATCATAAATAGACATATATTAATATTATAAGGTAAATCAGAAATAAAACTAAAAATAATTATTAAAACTATTTTTAGGTTTTTTTATCCAGTATCGCTTTATTTTAACCCCTAGTAATTATTATTTGAACATAGCTGTGGTGCCTGATTTTTTTTACTATTTTTACTTTTTATTATGACCAAAACATACATTAACCGTACTAAAAACAATACATTTTTCCAATTATTTTTTTAATAAATTTAATCAAATTTAATTTTTATAAGTGGAATAATTAAATTTTAAAGTAAAAATGAATATGTGGAGAAATGCCATTTTTAAATGAAAAGTTTTCTAATTTATAAATAATTTTATATAAAAAATAAAAATAAAATTAACTTCAATGATTTAATTTAGATATATAATAACATAATTTCACTAATTTAAATTTTAAAACAATTTTAAAAAAATTCAACATCAAATTTTTTTTAAATAAAAATACAATATTAATAAATATATGTATTTTAAATATTAATCAGAAAAATTAATTTCTCTGAAAATTCCCAAAAAATAAAAATAATATAATTCTAAAAATTTTAATACAAAAATGATGAAAATTTTTTAAAATTATTTTTTTCAAATTGGGAATAAATAATTTTAAAATAATTGTGAAAAATGTGATAATACTACTTTTAAAAATAAAATATATTTATTAGCATTAGACTATATTCTTCAATATTCCATGGGTTGAAAAAATATATTATATTATTTAAATATATTGAATATATTATATATATATATTGTTCAATAAAATCATTAAAAAATACTAGATACTTTAATTTATTATGATTAAAAAATAATGTGAACATAAAAACTGTTTTTCATAAAAATATTTCTATCACATTAAAATGAATATTATTTTAAATTATAATCATATGATAACTAATTAATATATATTGAACATGTCTAAACCATATGTTTTTCACAATTTGGTTAGTCTTGTTCTTATACACCAATATAATGTCTATGAAATAACATTCACATTAAATAACAATAATTTAATAGTATATCTGGGTTCATTTAAACTCGGTCTTGTGAATAATGAAATCTAATGAAGAAATTAAATTGAATTGAAAAAATATATTTCATAAAATCATATGATGTTAAATTATAATTGGCTAATAATAATTTCTCCATGAGATTCTATTACATTGATAGAAACAAATTAGGATTCTTCTACCTCATCATATCATTAGTTTCCCATTTAGTTTCCATGAATTGGTGGTTTCTCAGAAAAACACTGACCAAGTGAGTGGTCTATTTTTATAGCACTTTCTATCTATATTCTAGTGTCTCCACCAATTTTTCTATATAAGTGATATCTTCTCTAGTGGTATCTCCTATATGTTAATAATATTTGATGGTTCTGGTATCCACTTCTTATGGATAGATGCAAGGAACTCATTGGGAACTTGATAGAGGTTCGGTGGAAGCTTCAAACGATAAGTCATCATCCTAAAAATATATAGATTATTTCTGGGGATAATATAACTAGGGATAATCTTTCCTTTATTTTTTTATAACATTAACTTATTCCATGGATAAATTAAGATAAAGTCATTATATCCAGCTTCAAACTCCTAAACTCAATAACAATTTTCAGTATAATTTTTCTATCGATATTGTGCTACCATTTTGTGTTATTAAGTGCAATAAACCTTATACAACAATAATTTTTATAGAAAAGGTCCAAATATCTTTATTTCTCTGACTTCATTCCATAATGTTGTAGAATTATAATTTTTTCTATATATCGATTATTATGTGTCCACCTAAATTCTCAGGGTAAAGCTCTTGTTTTAATAAAACATTACTAGAGTGTGGTGTTAACCCCAACATCTTTAAAATATAGAGAATAAGATCTAAAAATACCCTCCATTGTTTTAATGATTCTTTTAGATTGGCCATCTTTTTTAGGATGATAAATAGTTATATAACACAACTCTATATGCAAACAATACAGAATAATTCACCCCCAAAATCAATATAAAAAATTAGATCCCGATCCGATACAACAGAATGTGGTACTTCATGTGTCCTTAACATTCCATTAATATTTAATATAATAATATGATCAGTATAGATATATAATATTATGGAAATGAAATGTTATTCCTTTGTAAGGATATCGAACACAACCCATATAACATTTTTACGTTAAGATGTTTGGGGAGTATGATGAAAAATCCATGCTCATGTTTTCAAATTTATATTTTATTATGGGTAATGTTTTTAAAATTCCATTAGAATTTTATATATTATCATTAAATGTCTGATATATTGACTAATAAGATAAATATTTTGAAATATCCCTTTTCATGTTGTATTAAAAAAAACTTTTTTGTATCTCAATTTATCTTCATACATCCATGATGAATAGAGAATGATGAACTATAAGCTTCATCCAAGATATAATTTTTCATATCTTGTATTGATAGGTGACATACACAGTTCTTAATCCATATCATTGTATTACAATCATGGTTGAACATAGGTAATTATCTCAACTTTTTTAACTCTTCAAATTCTTTTAATTCCTCTTTAATCATCGCATACATGGATGGTTGAACCATAATTTGATAAAGATATGATTTCATCACTTTCCTTAAGATTTTTTGATCCATCATGTAAAAGTATAGAAATATTGGATCTTTTGTTATCCTCAGCATAGATATGATTGTATGTTCTTTCTTGCTCAAAGAATCATCAAACTTGTCCACATTCACAAGGTTTTAATGAATTGGGTAGTCATAATATTTAATGACATTCCATCCACCTTATCTAGAACAAATTTTCCTCTCTTTCAGTGAATATATATGATAATCATTTATTATCATTATATATATCACATATTTCTCCATAATGATAATTCCTCTATATCATTAAATCCCAAATTACAATATCTTACTTCAATTCATGTGTTGGATAATTTTGTCAATAAATGCAAATTTTCATGAGGTATAATATATAAAAATATCATTCTAGATGATAATGTATACATACCACTTAATTGATGAATTACTATAGATTATATTCCCTTCTTTACTACAGGATGATGTATGAATATGTTTTCTGAATATCCTTCTTTGTAGATCATATAAATTACCATCATATTCATCTGTTAAAAAAAATATTTTCTTCCTTGTGAGTAAAATTTGTTATTGGATAAGATATAAATGATAAATATCTACAAATAATTTATCATATCAATAAAAAAAGAATAATATAAATATCAATAACTTTGGTTGGTCTGGGACATTCACAATAGCTTTCGTCTTCAAGGGATCCACCCTAAAAACTCTCACTTGAGATTATATGACCCAAGAATTATAATTTCAAAAACCAAAATTCACACATGGTAAAATTTTCATATAAAATTTCATTTCATATTGTATTACTCAAAATTATAATGTGATCATTATGATATTACTTTATCTTTTAATATATATGAATATTTTCTATAAATACTACCACTAACTGATCAAGATAATCTCTAAAGACTCTATTCATTTAATCCATGAAGATAATAGGGTAATTAAAAATAAAAAATGGAATCACTATGTATTAATAGTGTAAATTCCATGAATGGAATGAAATCTTGGTTATATACTACTTCATGGACCTCAATTAATGACATACATAATGAATTTAAATCATGGAAAATTATTGAGCTCTGAAAATTTGATTGAAAAAATTTCAATATGGTGTAGATTATACTTGTTCTTGATAGTGATTTGGTTAAGTTCTCAATATACCTTCAAGATTTAAATTGTTCCATATTTCTTCATAAAAAAAAAAGAATGAGTGAACCATAAAAAAGATACAAATTGATGAGTACATTTCTTATCAAGATCCTCTTGGTGTTTCATCTTTAATTATTATGACTGAATTGGGACCATTATTTAAGGGGTATTTGAAATAGTTGTAGCACCAGGTATGATTTATTTTGATAAATCATCTCCACTAATCAATGGAATACAAGGTAATTATTCTATAAGGATATCAAAAAACACCCAAAAATTTGAATATCTTCACTTTTGAGTTAATTCTCTACCATATAAGATAAAAAACATTCATGATTTTTAATTAAGACACACTAGATAGAAGAAATTTTAATTAGATGTTGGTATTAATCCTCAAATTGATATAAGATAATTGGTTCATTTAGAATATGAAATATTACTTCCATTCCTTGAAAATTTATATGGGAACCGTATAATGAAACCTAATTTATACCTAAAATAACAATATATTCAACTAAATTGGGAATAACAATATTTTTAGAAAGCACGATATGAAAAAATTCAATCAAGGGGGAACTTTACTCTTGATATATTACCATCATAATGTTATGAGTTTTTACCACTAAATAAATATATTATCATTGAGTTGGTAATTCCATAAATTTTCTAGATTCCTTACATAATAAATAGTGGGAATATCATGAATTAAATTATAAATTCACTATTATGTATTGGTTAATAAGTGTATATTTCACCACTTAATTCTCATTACCTACTTTAGTTGTTCGGACCTCATGTGATTTCGAATTTTCTTTCATTTTAAGAGTCTTGTAAAATAATATTTATCATAAAACCTTTATTCTGGCTCTAGGTGTCCGAATACAAATACTCATTTCAGTTGAAATGGTGGTGGGCGGGTGGTATATTAGATGGAGTCTTATTCTTTTCTATTTCATTAACTAGACCGTTCTTTTATATTCAACATTCATGCAATTTATAAACAACTTTTACAAAGATAAGTCACCTCCCAATTCCATTAAAAAAACTCCATTGATGCTTCATCCCTCATTTATTCATATAGATGGCTGCAATGTTTTCCATCGTATGATTTATTTAAGTTTTAATGAGACTTTTCCTTCCTTTCCTTATCAAAGATATGAGAATAGTGGGAATACCCAATATAAATTTATACCATGAATTCACAATAAATTATTTATTTGTATCTACTATTACCTCTTATAGATAAATTATTTAAGAGAAATAATTTTAATCCACCAAAGAGTTTATCAGTTTATATTTTATGAATAATTATTAAGCCATCATCATACCATCAATATCTTATGAATTTTACCAGACTAGTACCAATGTGTTGATCCTCCTTTTACATAAGCTCAATTAATTCCTTCTCTATATATTTAAAAGGAATATAAAGAAGGAACATACTGAAAAATATATTATTAAACTCATCCCATTATTTAAATTCAATTTCTCCATCTTGTATCATATTATTCAAAAGTTTCCACCATTGATATTTTTCTAGATAAAATAATAAACATATATGACATTATTATCATGATCATATAAATAGAGAACAAAAAATAGAATCTCAATTATTTGGATCCAATTAATAGCTATTAGTGCTAAAAACGACCCAATAAAAATATCGTGAAAGTTTCACATTAAAGACAAAATAATATTTTGTTCCCCCCTTTGTTCATTTGGAAGAATAACATGATTCATGGAATACGAAATATTTATAAGAAAATAAAAAATGATCCAAATTTATTTGGATGTATGTATTTTACTTATTTAGGTATTTTTCCCATTCCTTGGGGGTTTTCACTTTTAATAGATAGACTATATATAATTTTTAATGTGGCATGTTCAATTTCTGTTGACTTCATGGATTATTATATCAATTTTTCATATTCAATATTTCTATACATACATATTTATACATGTTTCATCTAATGATTTTGGGGTGTTCATCCTATTTTATTGATGGATAATGTTGGATTAACATGTTGAAACTATTAACAATAGATAGTTGGTTATGGTTAGTGCCCATCACTAGCCCATGGTGATCGGGAACATGCTTTAGCCCATGTGGTGATCCGACTAGTTTTAAGGGTCATGTTGACCTAGTTTGGTTCATTATATAATTTAATAATTTGATGATTTATGTTTGGTAGAAATTATTAGACTATATTTATGACCATTAAGGATCTATTGGTAGGAATGAAGGAGTTCCTAGCCATCTATTCTTTATTTGGAAACTTGAGTTTTTATGGGTTCTCTAGTAGCATGGTTGTGTTTTTAGCATATTTAAGTGTGGTATTGATGCTATTTTGATGTATTTTATAGTCATTTATGAGTCCCATTGAGATTTGGGGGGTTAATTTGTGTATTGGGGTAAAAAACGTTGGTCTAGAGCAGACACTAGGTTAGTGTGTATGGTCAGTAGTAACCACATGTGGCCTTGTCTACCAATTACAGTGAATCATACATGGTTGGAGAATGGTTACTCTATCTATGTATCCAAACCATGTAAATTAGGAAATAATTGACATTTTTTGTGTTTTTTTTTTGATTTTACCTTAATAATACTATTACTTGTAGAGACCCCTAAGGAGAGATTATTTTGGATATTTTAATATAGTTTGAGTTTTAATCATGCTTGATAGAACTTGTTTTCTTGTATATTATAGATAATTTCTCAAAGAATAACCTCATACATGAATAGAGAGGGTGATATGGAGAATAAACCATATGATAACACTACTCTTGATAAATATTTGTTGCAGTTAGTGGTACATATAATCCAATCTGTTGGTCAAGTGGTTTGTCGATAGTTTCCATAGACGATAGAGAATACCTTAAAGTTAATGAGAGATAATCCACTAGTGTTCTATGGTGGCAAGGGACCCGATGAGGGTTAGTAGTGGATGTATCATATCGAGAAGATTTTTGAGCTCATAAATACACATGATACCTCTACTATGGTAAATTCCATGTATATTCTAGAAATACTATGTAGGATGTTGTGAGATTCAATGGTTCTTTTGGGGAATCACGAATATCTAACATACCCAAAATTCAAGGTCATTTTTAATCATCATTTATACCCAAATACCTTGATAGTGGTGAATAACATTGATGTATTGATGTTAGAGTAGGGTTATCATTCAATTATGTTGTATGCCGCTCTTTGAAACGAATAGGTTCATGTTTCATCAGATATCCTCGTGAATGAATACCTCAAGGATCAATATTTGATAACAGATTTGAAGTAAGAAACCATGTCTATGTTTATTATTCTATGTCTAAAAATATTTTTTACAGTGGTTGAAAAGGTAATGATGGAAGAATAAAGGTTGACCAGAATTAAATTTCTTTAGTAGTATTATTTTAGTGGGTGGAAGTCATAGTTCATCATCCGGGTATACGAAGAAGTGGGATGTGTCTCAACAAGGTAGTGGAATGATTTTCCACATGTCGACATGCTCAAATTATATAGATTCTTTATGGTGTAGTATAGTTTTCTATTAGTGTTTGGAGTCTATACACAATAGGTATCATTTCCCTAAGACACTAAGGATGTTCCACCGACATGAGATTTTATGGAATCTCCAATGATTCTATATGTTGGCTTCATAGGAGAGTAGTGTGGGGTCTAATTTTTTAAATGGATCTCAGGTGTATTTAGAGGTTTACAAGAGTGGGGGATCTATCCCCCAAATAAAATAGATATTGTCACTAAGGGATTAAGTAAAACTGTACGTTATCACTAGGGTGTCTCCATGAAGTAAAGGATATGCCAGAGGACTCAGATTCAGGGTCATCCGCCTTGATAGGTATGGTGTTTTTTGCTTCTTCCATGGAATTGGTTTAATTTAATACTGGAACACCCCATTACTTCATTTCATTAAAATTAATATTTTATTTGGTTATATGGGCTGAGTTGATTTCTTATGTTGTAGAATTCAAAACCCCTTTTGGCATGAGGAAAGAGAAAGGATTCAAGCACACAAGTTCTTTTTTGGGAATACTGGCACAGAAGTCATCAGGGACTTCCTAATTTTAAACGTAAAATTTATTAAATTTACTATCAGTATATATTAGTTGATCATATTATCGGAACTATTCAACTATGATCATCACATGGTTAATTTCCTTACTCTTTAATGAAGCACTCATGTATCTAAGAGTGAGTCAGATCCCAGATCATGGAGGGTTTATCCAGTTTCATCAAAATTGGGGATGAACTCATTTTAGTTTTATAATATTTTTATCAAGGTCATAATGTTGTGTTTATTTGGATAAATTTTAGAGGTCATGGAATGACACCCATATGTGTTTCAGAATGATATATTGTGATTGTTACCACAATGAGAGTTTGAGTTCACTATAAATATACTTCATAAAACAAGACTGATTTCCAAACCATCATTTGAGATGTCTCCAAATGATATGAAACTATTGAATTTATAGTTATATGCCCTTTAATGAAAAAGATTTATCCATACCATTGTTTAGTAGTGGTATTTTAAGTGAAATTTGAAAAAATGAATATATAATACTACGAGTTTTCATAGTATATCATAATCATAACTAGGTGACCATGAATAAAAAATCCCCATTGACTAAAACCCATTATCTCTTTGATCATATCAGATGATATTTATGGTTTTCAAAGGTATATTTGAGACATTACTGACACCAGGTGAAGGTTTAGAAAGTGGATATTATAATTAATAACTTTGGAAAAGAGTACAACCATTTTACTTATTTTTTTTTTCAATTTTGGCTAACCAATGCTACTATACTCTTTATAGAACTAATGAACAAGATCTTCTCCCTCGTTTTGGACTCCGTCATGGTATTGTTTGTGAATGAACTCTAGGTATATTCCAAGATTAAGGAGGAGCATTATGATCACCTAGAATATATTTTTGGTGTTTTGAGATAGCACCATCAATATAAAAATTTATTTATGTTCTAGTTTTATATTTGTGAAATGTGGTTTTTGGGCCATGTGATTTATATGTATGGAGTTTTGCAAAATCATGTTAATATATGAGTAGTCATTACATAGGAATATACCAAGAATGTTTTTTAGATCCCAAACATTCTATACTTATATGGGTTGAATATATGTTTTGTTCCATACATATTGAGGCTAGATTATCTCTTCATTGCTTTGACTATAAATGGGGTCATTTCTAGTGGGATAAGCAGTGATTGCGCCTTTTGATATGTTGTTGTCTCGTGTGACAATGGATATAGTTATAATTTTACCAATTATAAGGAAGTCTTATTCTATATATTGTGAATCTTTTAGTGTGGTAATGGGATGCGTGAAAATTCCATATGATCATGTGGTTTCCTATATCTCATATAAGTTATTTATACATTAGGGGAACTACCCCACCCATGAAATGGAATTAGAATTCATGATGTGTCTACTAAAAAAATGGATATAATACCTCTTTGAGGAGAATTCTATATTATATATAGATCCTAATATCTTGAAGTAAATTTTCACCCAGATACACATGAACCTAAAATATTGATGCTAGGCGGTGTAACATTAGTTATTTGATTCATAATGTCGTATACCCCTGGTAAAGTGAATGTGGTTGTTGATGCTATACAGAGAATATGTCTATAATAATAAGTTGTAGAATTATCATATTCATGATAGATGATGATTTTGTTTGATGATATGAGTCTAGGATTGCAAGTGGATGGAGAGTAGGTGTTCTAGGCCAGTGTGTGTCTTACAACCACTCTTGTCAATTGTGATTGGATTGAGGAGGTATCAGACTTGGATTGCTATTAGATTATTAGTGTCCTAAATGGTGGGGAGACTATATGTGTTTTGTCTTTATTTTCTAATGGTTATATCCTCTTCAAGGGGAGTCCAGATATATCATTGAATCCCAGGTTGAAGTGATGTAGTATGTGATACATTATTTTTGGACCATTTTCCCAGATGAAACCATTATTTTCGTACCATGAGAGGTTGGTATTGGTTTTTAAGGATGAGATGGGCAGTGGTAGGATTTGTATTAGATGTTGACATTACATAGGATTAGAACAAATAAATAAATACTATCCATGTTTTTTTAATAAATTCCCATTATAAAATGAGGTGGGATGATATCTCTATGGATTTCAAGATGGGGCTATTATGGAGTTATAATTTATACTTCTTACTTTTCCATTCCTTTAGTTTTTGTAATAACAAACACTTTTTAAGCACATGTTTACTATATTTTTATGTCCAAAGTGTTATAAACTATTTTTGTAGAAAACATTATATTTTATCATACATAAAATATGTTATAAAGTATTTACGAGTATAAAAATTATACTATTATTTATGATTATCGTAATGAGAAAGTGTCCAAAAAATATAACTCACCTCAATCAAAATAAAAAATTAGGCTTATTATCATGACTATCATACTAAAAAAGCCCTAAAAATAAGACTTATACCAGTACCAATTAAAATTGGATAGATATTCATAAATATTATTTAAATGAAAATAATTATGGATGTCTATTGGATTGACATAAGATAAAAATTAGAAATCTAAAGAATTGTTTCTAATACAAGGAAAATATTTGACACATTAATTGTATAAACCAATTTGACATCATAAATTTAGTTACGATGATCTTTCAAGTGTCTGGTGTCCAAGTCATTAAAAAAAACTCATAATAATATGACTTTTGAGAGATCAACATGAATTTTGGGATGATTCAAATAAATATGATGTAAATTGAAGATTTTGGAGTTTATTTTTAATTTATTCATTTTGATTTCTATTTTATAAGAGCTCTAGAAATTTCCTATCGTGAACATCTTGTTCTTAGTAATTATAATTGATTAGTGTTTTGTAGGTCTAAGGAATCATGATCATGTTTGTTTCATAAGAACCTTTTTCATTTTAATTTGGGTCTGATCATCGTAACAATCAAGGGTTTATTGGGATAGGAAGATTGAGAATCTCATTCATCGGATCAACGGCTACCGAGGCTATGTAGAAAGTGAAAATACAATCTTCATATCAAGTTATTCTATGTAAAGTAAGAAAAAACCATTCTAATCATCGTATTGAGAGATGTCCTTGGTAAAGAATGAAAAAATTTACTTCAATTATAAAACAATGGATACCTTTATATTGGATTATAGACTACCTTTCCCTTATGGTTTAATAATTTATTCATTTTAATATCTTGTCAGTCATTCTTAAATTTGTTATATATTGTATTTCTTATTGTTTACACATTATTTATTTCTAATACACTTTTAAAAAAAGTGATTAATTAGATTCATCTTTTTATTCTGAACTGTGGCATCATATTAACATTGATTACGATACAATCAAATTAATCAAATATGTCTTGATTATCATATGTTACTCTGATTAAATCTGACCATATCCAGGTTCGTATTCTGTGACTTTGTTAATCATACTAAGGGTGGAGTCTGATAATTCTACAAAAAGTGGTTTTGGGTTTGTGTATTTTAATTCTATTAAACAAATTTTTAAACTTGAATTTACCCTCCCTCTTATATGTTAGATATCATAACCATATTATATGGATCTTAATAATTATTACAATTATACAGTGATCCAAAAATTTATACAAGATTAGGATTTCACTACTCTTATACTTATTTAGGTTTTTTACTTTCATTACTATTATAAATTTTTATTGGTTTTAATATAATTTTTTTATAAACTCTTGTAACACTAATCTATATATGTTGAAAATGAATATTGGTTTTTGTTTTTAAATATGGAAGGAATGTGTTTTTGTTAACTAGATATTCTCTATCCCAATAGACCACCTATTTTTAATGTTGATGACTATGAGTACCAGAGAGATAAGAGGTAGATGTCTGTGGTCAATACTGTGTTTGATAACATTATGATGATTACTGATGATTATAGTATTCTTGATAAGGATGCTAAAATAATCAATCATGAACAAAAAATGAATATAAATTAAAATAAAAGTTATAAATACTTTTTTATGTTTAATGAAAAGAATCATTTATAGTCATATTTCTTCTTCTGGAGCTACGAAGTGTATCTGGAAAAAATTAGAAGTTACATATTTTAGTATATCAATGGATTAAAAAACTAGGAGAGCCATGCTCAGAGTAGGTTATAAAACTTTTGATTTCATTTATAGTGAATTAGTTTATTAAATGCTCTAGAGTTTTATGAATATTATTATCATTTTATAGTCTATTGGTGAAAAGGACATGGTAATTAGATTCTTATGTTAATGATAATTAATATTATTTCCAATGAATATGAATCAAAGAGAATAGTAGTTGATGAGACATGAATGATAAGTAAACTTTCCTTTTATGATCTCATTAGTACACTTAGGCAGTATGAGGGAAGATTGAAAAGAGATATTGAGAAAGAGAAAATGAAAATTTCAGGAGTTTATTTTCCATGAGTACCTTACCTCAAAAACATAATTCTCCTGAAAAAGTTATAAAATATTCAAGGAAGAATAAAGTAGTTATTAAATCCAATTATAGTACTGCTAAACACTCTAAGAGTGAATTACCTTACTTTACCATAAGGAAAAACAAAATATCCGGTAATAATGGAATTGAATACCAATACCAGAATGGTCATAATAATAAATTTGAAAAGAAAGATAAAGTTACTTATTTCGAATGTAAGAAATCTAACCACATCAGACTAGATTTTTCAAATACAGAGGGAGAAGACAAAAAAGGTATAAATTAATAAAGTAATTTCAAAATTTATTATAAACCCATGAGAAATAATGTTAAAAAATCTAATGACACATTGAGTGTCAATATAGGTGATTATTTTAAAGATAATTATAAGAATTAAAGTTCTAGATATAGTAAAATACCTCTTTACGCTAATGTTAACCTGATAAATCAATGTTTTATTAAAAACATAGATACTGTTGAAAGTATTAAAAATATGTCATTGAATTATAATTATTATTACGGGAAAAATTATGCATCTTAAAATGAGTAATATTCCTCATCCAGTAAAGATAATAATCTTCCTAATTATCATGATTTTTCACATTTTTTTAATTTTTAGAAAATAATAATTATTACATATGTAAAATTCTTCATAATGATAAGACAAATATTTATAATACAATTTCAAGAATAAATGTAAAAAAAATGAAATAACAGATCTTTTTGAATATCTTGATCAGAAAAATTATGAAAAGATACTATTTCTATTATTTAGAAATGTTTATTTATGAGAATGATTTTTTAGAAAAGAGACATAGTTATGAAACTAATACTAATGAGGATATGGATTTAGTTATAAAACAAAGGTCTAAAATTTCTTCTTTGATGAAATTTGTTTTATACTTTACTACAGGTAATGAAATCACTGATAAAATGTACAAATATATCCATCCAAATTGTACTAGTTCTGGAATTTGTTTTTTCTATATAATTTTTTAGTAATAATTATTTTATTCCAAAATGGGATCCTTTTTTTAGAATTTGTGAAAGTGGTGGCCATTATAAAATGAATTGTTCATTAAATAATGTTCAATAAATAGGATTTAATAAATCTTATCTTTCATAAAAAAATATTGGTTTCAAAAGCTTTCTTCTCTAAAATTACAAGACCTAAGAAGGTCTAGATTACAAAATTGAAATGTTTTTGTTTTAGAGAAAAAAAAATGTACCAACTATAAGAATACGTGGTACATGAATAGTGGGTGATCTAGGAATACGACTAGTAACAACAATTTTTTCAATAATATTATCAAGATGAAAGGTGGAAATGTATCATTCAGATATATTTCTCATGGAGATATTATCAGAATATGTAACATTATTCTTCTTGGTAGAACATTAATTTATAATGTTATATTTTTAAAGGAATTAATCACAATATTATACAAATAAGTATGTTATGTGATTAAGGTAACCTTGTGAACATTAGAAATGATATTTTTATAGTATATAGTTCCATGGATGAAATTTTTATTTCGACTCATTATCATGAGAATGTTTATATACCTAACATAGAAGACCATGGAAGCTATGAATTTCCTTGTATTATTATAATTGAAGATCGATATTCATTATGGAATCGATGTTTAGGAAAAAATAACCATAGAAAAATTGATAATTTGATTAATATAATACTTTTTAAGGGTCTACCCCAACATAGGTTTGATACATCAAAAGTATGTGAACATTGATAATATGGAAAGAAGTATAAGTCAAGTATTATATCTATTAGTTAAATATCAACTACTGATGCTATAAATTTAGTGCACATGGATTTAGTTGGTCTAACCCAAACTATGTGTATTTGAGGAAAATAATATGTAAATTTTTTAGTTGATTATTAAACTTTATACACATATATTTCTTTTCCCAAAATTAAATTTGAAGCTTTTTTTTAATATTAAAACATTTACATCCAAATTGAGAAATTAGATAAAACATCCCATGATAACTATTTGTAGTGATCATGGATGAAAATTTTTAAATTCAGATTTTGAATTTTGTTATAGTAGTAAAGATATCAAAAATAATTTTTCATCACCTAGAAACCCCTAGACAAATGTTGTTATTGGAAGATGAAATACAATTATTTAAGAAATAACAAGAACAATGATGAGTGAATACCCAGTGGATAGACATTTTTGGGCTAAAGAATTGACTACATACTATTATACTATAAAACTAGTTTTTATTAGATATTTTATTAATAAAAATCTTAAGGGTTGTGGATAGGAAGAGAACAAAATATTTCTTACTTTATAGTTTTTGGTTGCAATGTATTTATCTTGAATACGAAATTTTATTAACATATATTTTCATCAAAATTTGATGAAGGGGTATTTTTAAACTATTCCAGTACTTTTAAGGATTATAGAGTTTTTAATTAAAATTATTGAATTATTGAAGATACTATACATGTTATTTTTCATTAAACTAGCCCTTTTTTTAAAACAGCCTCAACCAACATTCAAGAATGTTATTTCTAAAACTAAATTATATTGTTTATTAAAAAATTCTTCTCTTAAGAAAATAACTCAGGAAAATGCTTCAGAAGTTAATCCACATGAATACTTGTTACCTATTTTTGAATAAAATGTTTTCCAAAACTGAAGAAGTTAGTTATTTCTTTGGAATCATCCAAGTGAAATCATCATTGATGATGTTGAACAAATAGTTTGGACTAGAAGTTCCATGTGGATGAAATTGAACATAAAACCTTCCATTCCCAATTTAAACATATGAATACTGATGAGGCTTTAGGTGATTAGGATTGTATTAATTATTTTTAATATGATCTGAACTAGTTTTATAGGAACAATGTCTAGACATAAGTTTTATGTCCTAAAGAAACATCTCTAATTGCAGTAAAATGGGATTTTAGAAATAAATGTGATGAAAATGGAATAACTATTAGAAATAATGATAGAATAGTTGATAAATGTTATAATCAACCAGAAGTTATAGATTTTGAAAAACATTATTCACCAAAATATAGTGTAGAATTTATTTATATTCTACTAGACTTTTAATCATTCAATAATTTCAAACATTTTCAAACAGATGTGAGCTGTTCTTTTATTAATGAATTTGATCTAAAGGAAGTTTATGTTTAATGTCCACCATGATTTGAAAATAATAAATATCTTTAATACATTTACAAACATTCCAGTGCATTATATAGACTTAAATAATCTCATTGAGCTTGGTATGATAGGTCAACAAGATTTTTGTTACAAAACAAATTTGTTAAGGGATGTTCAAATCCAAAACATTTTATAAATGAAGTTACAAAAGTATTATGATTATAAAATTTATGTTGGTTCCATTATATTCAGATCAACTCAACAATCGATAATAGAATCCTTTTAAAATCTTTTGATGCCTGAGTTTGAAATTAGTATGATGGTTGATTAAACATATTTTATTTGTTTTAAAATTTAAAAAAAACTAGAAGGAATATTTATATTTGAATATAAGTTTGTAAAATATATTATTAGTAAATTTGGATATGAAAATACTAAAATTATTCCTATTATTATTGGTACCTTTAATACTCTTTATCTAGATGAGGCTATCAAACTATTAGTTCAAAATACTTTTATTGGAATTATTGTAATTTTACATTACATAACTACTAGTTGTTTAAATTTAATGTTTTCGGTATGATTAAGTTTAAGATATCAATAAAATGAAAATGAATCCCATTTAAAATCTATAAAATATATTTTTTGTTATGTAATGGGATATATGGATTTATGACCTTTATATTATTTTGGAAATGTTTTTGAACTAAAATGTTTTTTGGATACTGCCTTTGGTGGTTGTAGAATAGATAGAAAAAATAAATACATAACATTTCATTTCATAGTAGAATCCTTAGTTTCCTTGTCATGTAATAAACAAAACATAGTAGCACTTATCACTACTAAAGTTGAATATGTTGTAGCAAGATGTTGTTGTGCTAATGTTTTATGGATTTAACACACACTCATAAACTATGGCTTGAGTTTTAATAAAACTAATATACTATTTACAATAAATGTTTTATCTCTCTAATTAAAAACCCACCAAATCCCTTAAATTCTAAAAAAATAGATATAAGACACCATTTCTATCCAGATAACACACTAATATTAGATATCATTTTTCAATTATAGATAATTCAATATTAACTTGATGGAATTTTTCAAGAAAATAATTCCTTTTGATGGTTTTAAATATGATAAACATAATCTAGGAATGATCAACCTAAAGTAATCATTAAAATCCAATTATTTTTTATCGATATTCTTATATTATGTTACTCTTTATCATAGGGGGATTACAAATGTTTTTTTCTCTCAAAAACATTTTGTTTTCTAAATTTATTGCTTTTTTAAAAATTTAATCACAATGTGTTTTTTGGACTCAATTGTTTTTATAAAATTTTTAGAGTAAAAATTTACAAAAGGATATTCATACACAAAAAATGTTAAAATATTTCTATACTCTATTTTTTGTAATAAATTTTTCAGATTCCACATTTTTTCATAATCAATTTTCACTTGAAACAATTAAAATTAGTTTTCATACAAAAAGAATATTTTATTTAGTTTTTGTAATAAAACCATAATACTCAGTCTGTCAAAACTATATTATTCTATTAGTTTACTAAAACTAAGTAGAACCGGTAACCATACCAGTGAAAATTTCCACTCTCAAAGGTATTCTTATATATTTTGTGTTTTTAACTACATAAATACAGTCGTTATTTTAATTGTTGGTGTTATTTATTTTTTATTATAAAAAATATATGTTTTCATTTCAAAATTTTGAAGATTTTTTTAATTATATTCATACTAAATTAGATAAATGAATTAAAAAAATGAGAGTTAAAAATTCATTAAATCTTTCTTCAGATCAATAGAAACTATAAAATTAGAATGGGGCAATTCTCAAGTGATAGTTTTATTGTGAAATATGGACCATAAAAACCCAATTCCTATATAAATAGAGACACCCCTTCTCCCACATAAGATATATTAGTGTTTTACTCAAGAGTTGTGGCTACCTTCAAGTTGGTCAGTCTAAATACATTCTATTCTTTCAGACCCACAAGATTTAGTTTTAGACTTATGGGCTTAACTAAATATTGGATAAAGTGGTTCTTATTCATTGTGATTTTAGTCAAAATATATTTTTATGAAAAATACTTATTCTACTTTGAGATAAATGATTAATCATAATGTTTGGGAATCTTTCTGCATGGAAAAATCAGACATGGATTTTTATATTCTATACATAGATCGTGTTCATGGTTTTTATGCCCCTATTAATTTTTTCAAGTGATAAGGAATATAAAATAAGTATTTTAATTTCAATGGAAAATTGAATAAGTAATATTCAATGAATGTTGTGGGTCTGGAAGGATTAACCTCCAAAGACGAAGCATACTAACCTTCAGATAAAATTTCAGATGATCTTGGATCATTCAATAAGAAGGAAACATAAGATTCATTTATTGATCCTTATAAAAATTTCATAACGGTTTCACATATAACACTTGACAATCACAAAATCACCCAGTGGATGAAAGGGTTTATCATATTGAAGAAGTGGCATTGAGATATGTTAAAAGATTTTGATGTTTTTATATTATACTTCCACAAAATCATGAGAAGGATAAATTTAGTGAATTTGATTTTCTTAATTGTGTATAATATCAATTCAAACACAATCAAGTCAAATATCCTTAGGTTTTTGGCCTTATTATGTAAAATTCTTGAAACAATAATGGTGTTTTTTAAAAACCCAAACAAATTGTCTTTTAATGAGAGAAAAGATATATTTCATTAATGGTGATATGGTGAACCAGATAGGGTTTATCTTTGATTTTTAATAAAATAAATTATTTATTTATTTTTTTTGTATTGAATTAGAAGAAGAACCATCAAATAACAAAGATAAAGTTGGAAAGAAGTAAATAGGGAATGTTGAAACCTCCCCACAAAAGAAGGAAATGAAACAAAAGAATGTTCATAATGATGTTATTGATCAGTCATTAAAAAAAGTAAAGAAAGGATTCCTTGAGATCCATAGTTCAGAATCAACTTTTCTAAGGCCAAGTCATTGAGAATACATGTTGTTGATAAGTTACAAGAATATGAAGAGAAGAAAAATAAAAATAACCAGTTGATAGAAACTCATCTTAGTGAGAATGTTTTAAAAGGAGTGGATAGATCTTATGAGAAGGTTAATCTACCAACTTATCATACTGATCCATTTAATAATTTATTTTAATTATTTATTAAAGAAAAATAAGTGGTTAATGATTAAATTCCTTCTATCACTGAAATTTTAATAGGAAATTTTGTTGAAGAGGAAATGGTATCACATGTTTAAGAAAATATTTCATACCAAAACCAGCAAAGAAAGGTACTCTATGAACTACTAGACTGACCAACGTGGTAATCAATAAGTAAATAAACAAATAAGTATATGAGAAATAAGGAGAAGGTAAAGATGGTGAAGAAGGAGGATCTGAATATGAAGAAATTGAAGAATAAATTGAAGAAGAAGTAGAAGAAGAAGACGATGAAGATGAAGAGGGCCAATATGAAGTGGATGGTAAAGAAGAAGTATATGATATTTAAAAAACTCATTTTGACAAGAAGTCATAGGATTAATCATCATAATTAGAATCATCATCATTGTACTTGATTTCTATGACTGATAGAGGTTTAATTATGGAACCTAGGAAGAATAATTTGAATTATTATCTATTAAAGATAAATAAGATCAAAATTCTAAAACCAATGTTGATGATAATCCCAAGACCGATACAACTATAGATATTCTAGAAGTATATGATGACAAGGAATTTGATAACAAGAATTTTTTATGGAATTTAATATGATTGATAATGGAAATAAAAAATATCATTCAGTACCAAGAATAATTAAACCACTAGAGGTTCTGAAAGATCTATAAGATTTAGTAGAAAAAATAGATTTGTGAGGAGTTAATTAGATTGTTCATGCACCAAATTTGTTATAAATAACTATTCTTTACTCTTCGATCGTATAATATCAATGCCATTTGATTTAAGAATTTATGAAAGAAATATCCAAATCAATAATGGTTTTAACAGAAAATGTTATTCAGCTTCAATTCTAGTTTATTATTGTTCAAGAAATCTATAAAACTTATAAAAATGCATGTAATAATATGATGAAATGGGTTCACCAATTTTACTTTGATATCAAATTACATGATGATATTTTTATTATGTAAAAAAACTCGTGATAAAATCAACAGAATCTTTTAACTAATTATCAAATGAAATAGATAACATAGTCTTGTTTGTGAAGGACTTCATGGATACAACTGATTATCGTATTCATAAAGTAAATTATCTTAATGGAAAAATCCTATATAGAAATTAGGAGTTCACTATACTCAAATATTATAAAGTGGAAATTTAAATTTTTAGGAATAAAAACAATGAATTGTCTGAGAATTTTCAAATTCAAGAAGAGAGGCTGGCAAGAAAGATAGGGGCTAACATTAGATTAGGAAGTTCAAAGAAAATTTCAAGGCCAAAATGAAAAAAGTTTACATGTTTTTTCTTTTGAACTCTTTTTGTAATTTTATTTGTAAAAAAAATTGAATCTATGTTTCTGAATGAAGGGCGTTTTCATCTAACTATAGTTTGTTTGAATGTTTTCCTATTAATTTGGTTATATGTTCTTCCAACCCTTATATGTATTATTAGTTAATTAATTATATTGTTTCATATGTTTTTTTTCTAACATTTCAGGTAAATCCATACATATTCCCCATTCATGTTGGTAAATTAAAAATGGGGAGAAATTTATAAAAATGGGTAGAAATCATTATATGGAGGAGAATTTCATAAATAAATAGAATGTTTTATCAAAGAGATATTTCTTATAAAATGTGGAGAAACGTTTTTAATGTATATTTTTATATTAAGTGAGAGAATAAGATCTTTTATGGGAAGATATTTTCCAAAAATTGGAGTTCATCATATTCAACATCATACTCTTCATTATATTCATATTAGTTATAAACTAAGGGGGTTAAAGTTCAATCATTAATTCTGAATAAAATTTTTATAAAAGAAAATTTATTGTAACATTTTAAAATTTATTTTCATTTAATATTTGGGATTTGTGATTTCACAAAAGTGGGGTATTGATGAGTCAAAATATATGCTTAAAATTTTTACATTCCATTAGTTTTGGAAAATAATAAAAATCTTAAAACATGTTTTCTAAATTTTTATGTACAAAGTGTTTTAGAATGTTTTTTAGAAGAAATTATATTTGACCATACTAATAATATCTTTTAATGTATTTATGAGTATAAAATATATATTATTTTTTATGATTATCACAATGAGTACATGTTCGATAAATTAGACTCACCTTTATCTAAATCAGAAGTTAGAATTATTGTCATGTATATCATACTGAAAAAGTCTAAAAATATGACTGATATCAATACCAAAAAAATCATAATAATTCTCATAAATTTTATTGTAATGAAAATCATTTATAATGTCTATCATAATGAATTATTCTTAAAATTAGAATAAGTAATACTTGTTTCTAATATAATTAAAATTGTTAACATTATAGTGGTGTAAACCAATATGATGTCAGAAATTCAGTTATGATGAGCTGTAAAGTGCCAAGTGCCCAAGTAATTTCAAAAAAAAAATAGAGAAATATAACTATTGGGAGATCAAGATGACTTTTGGGAGTATTCCTATAGAAACTTTTTCATTCAAATAGTATGGATATGATCTCTGATTGATTCATTTTTATTTTCTCATTTTACGATTTATCTAGAAATTGAATAGCGTGAACATCTTATTCTTAGTATTTGAAATTGTTTAGATATTTTTAGTTATATAGAATACTGATCAATGTTGTTTCCTTATAAACCATTTTCATTGTATTATGTGTCTGATCATCATAATGATCGAGGTGTTCCTGGTATAGGAAGATAGAGAATCTGATCCATCAGATCGAGGGAAACATAGGCTATGTAGATATACAAAATCCAATATTCATATTATTGGATTTTAGGGATAAAAATAAATAACCATTCAAATCATCGTTTTAATGGATTTCCATGTTATGGAAATACATAATTTAATTTAAGTATAAAATTGTGGATACCTTTGTTTTGGTTTATAGAAAACCTTTCTCATATGTTTAAAATATTGTATTAATTTTAATAACTTATAATTTATTCTTACATTCTAATTATTGTAAAAATTATTTTTTACATGTTTTTTATTTCCGATGAACTTTTAATCTAAATCGATTCATCATGTTCATATATATAATCCAAATTGTTTTATCATATAAAGACTGATTAGGATAGATTCGGATTAATCAGATCTCTCATTATTATGATCTGTTACTTAGATTTAATGAGACCATATCTAGGTTATTATTCTGCAATGTTGTTAATCATACTTAGTGCTGAGTCTGATAATTCTACATCCAGAGTTTTATCGTTTTTAGTTTAATTATTTTAAATTTTTTTGTATTATAATTTAACCCCTCTTGAAATATATCTATCTTAATAAAATTATTATGATCCTAAATAGTTCTATAGATTTATATTGATGCAACAATTAGCATTTAATCCATGTGGAAATTATTCCATATGGATGACTGCTAATTTTATGGTGAAATAAACCCATTTTTATTCCATCAAAGAGTCTACAAAGGTAAAGTACATCATATGTTTTTACATTTTATTTTTCATTCAGATTCATTGAGTATACTTAATGATATTTTAAGACCAAGATTCCAATATCACATCTTGATTTTAGAAGGGAATCTAAGAGGCATTGGGAACATAACCAATATTGATCACTACATATCACCTATAGACAGATGGTTAGTCTAATTGGACCATCTATATTCCTAAGTATGTAGTGTGGGTGTGTGTGATTATTTACTTGGACTTGTTGGAATCTAATCACACATTTTCTTAGTTTTAATATAGAAACATTTTTTATAAATTTATTATAATTCCCTTTATTAGGTAATTATATAATAAGTCATGTCAATCCCCATTGTGTTTGGCTAAGTTGGGAAATCATTCCATGGTTTTGACAGTTTCATATCTAGGAGACGATGGAGATAATTTTACTTATTCAGATATTTTTATTGTTTGTATAGTGTTATCTGAATTCATTTTTAAACAGTTTCTATCAACCATTGGAGTTTAAGGTTGGTTATAATTTGTTTATTTAGGTATCAGTTATGCATGGACATCTCAACCTGGGTAGGTAGGGGAACCTGGTGTCATGTTATGTCAGGATGCATCATGTTGATGATTTTCTTGGGATGGTAATATATCATTTTTTTAGGCACTACGCTTGACCTCAATCCATGATGTATTCTATGATTTACAGTTGAAGTGATTCCATCCAGAACCATATCTTGTGTTAGAGTTGGATTATTTAGAACATGATCATGAAACCACAATTATGGATAATATTTTTCATGTCTTATATTATCATAATAGGGATAATTTTGTTATTTCAATCATGTTGGTATTTATGATGTTTTATAAAGGTGGTGATACTCATGAAACATGGGAGCATAGAACTGAGGTGAGGGAGAAATGACCTCACAAGTTTTATTTTGAGGATTCTTGAGGAATTTATTGGGGTAGGAAGTGGCATGGTGGGTAGTTTGTAACACATCAAGTGTTACTAGAATGTCTAATTTTGGTTTTCAATTATCATTTGGTTAATATATATAGTATTAATAACCCTTGAGTCAAAAATGATAATTTTTGGGAAGACCCATCAAGGTGCAAAGTTAGTGCACTATTTATATAGTAATGAAACTACCCATGTGAGGGTGTTATAGATGGTAGAAGTGTTATTTTGAAGGCTTGAATATGGATTGTCAATGATTGTAACACCAAGTATTAATAATGTGCCTAGATTCAATGAATGTAGTGGCTCCCTCATGGTTAGAGAACTATTTGACAGATTGTGTGGCCTATCCATCTCACATAAAAATTGTCTTTTTACTATTTTACCCCAAACTAAATTTAAGGTTTTCCCCTCAGTTCATACTCCCCATTATTCATATCCCATTTTCCTCATGGTGGAGCTTTCCATATCATTTGGTGGTAGATTATCCTAGGATTCGAGGTTGTTTGGATTGAGACCATGAGATTTCATATTGGTTTCACACTTATTTTTTCTTTATTACACATGTTCTTACATTTTTAGGTGATGTGTATCTATATGTGGGGATTTCATTGTTTTTTTGTATAATGGGGGATTTTTTTTCATATGGAATAGGTTTGTGAGGTCTTGATATTATTATTTTGGGTTTTTAAAATTCAAGATGATGAGGTTTGATGTGAATCCTAGTTAGTTGAACATATTTAAGTGTATCTCTATATAATACAATTAAATTTTGATTCACTATTTGATTATTTATGTTAATCTTCCCTCAGTTGATTTTGAATGATGTTTTTTCCATGTTTGATGTGATTCAAGGTTTGAGTTGGATATACTATGTTGAAAAGGTGGGTTTTCATAATAGGAGTGGCTTGAGATCCCTCCATGTGTTTGTGAAAATAGCACAATGTAGTTTTATATTTTAAAAAGAGTTTTTATATGGTTTTATAAAGAATTTTACATTTTCAAAAGGTTTTTTATAAAATGGGCATGTTTTCTTATTAAACTTTCTTGTGAAATGGTATTTTATGTATGGATTTTTTTTTGTGATTTTGTTGGAATGGTGAAGAACATGGGAAAATATGGGTATTAGAGAGGGTTTTTGGCGTTACAATGAGATACTTTTGGAATTAAAATCATGATATATTCCTTTTTTTATTTCCAAGGTATTGTGAGTGCCTTTGTGTAGTAAAATAATGGCATATTATATTAGATTTCCAAGACACCATGAGATATCTTGGTTTTGGTCCATAGGAAGACCATGAGATCTCCCATCATACTTTTCTAGATAGTATCCTCTGTTTAGAATCACTGAAATTAAAACCATATGTTTAGAAATCTAGGTTCATTTACCTATGTCAGATTGGTTTATATTCTATATTCATTTTACTTTTTCAATGTTTCATGTAATGAGTTATTTTAGGCTTATATTTCGTTATTAAATATATTATGATGATGTTTTTAGTATAATATTTGTTTTATGTATATTGATATTTTTGTTCTATTTTTATTTATTTCATCCATTTAATGAATTTTTTTTGAAACAAACTAATTGAAAGATAAAACCAATGATATTTCAAAGGCTTATTGGAAATTGTTATGTTTTCATAGTTGTTTAGTTTTGGAAATGTGTTTTGAACATACATTAATAGTTTTGATGGGTAAAATCATTAAATATAATCATTGTGGTATCCTACTAAGCTATGTATCTCACATCCTACATATGAATTTGGGTTTATGTAATGTTTTTATGAATGATACTGGTAATGGAAAGGGAACCACATACCTAGGAGGCTCTTATTGATTATTTCCATCTGTTTTATTATTACATGAGAGGTTCTCTCACTAGGATTGGCTAATATTGAGTTGTTTTTGGAACATTATATCCATTTGGATGTATGTATATTGGCCTTTTTTGTGTCTTGTTCCAATTATTTTTGGTTTTGTCCATTTACTTGAGATATAATGTATATATTTATTATTATGGCATGTTTTGTTTCTTATAGATTCTTGGTTTATCCAATAAGTTTTTATATGATTCTTTGATACAGTTTTATATTTATTAATGTTTAATTGGATGATTTTGGAATGGAATATCATTTTATGTTTGGAAGTACTATATTACGTTGGAAAACAATTCCCCAAGAAATTTTTTTGTTCCTCATTATAATGTCCCGGGGTTTTGAGTTGGGTCCAAAAGCACTCCCGATTTTAAATTTTCAAATAGTGGTTGATCAATTTTCTAAATCAATGACCAGAACTCAATTCCAAGAGTTCCATTAGCTTTATATGATTTTTTTGGGTTTTTAAAAAGGCTTGGGGAGTGCCAAGGGTGTTTTTGTTTGGTTTCAGGAGCATCGGAGGTCAAATGGCCTATTTTAGAATAGCAGGTCGGGGTGCACGATTCAGTGTAAATCATGAATCCCTTTCTAGGTAACTGTAAGGATCATTTTTGAACTACCATATAGTTTGAAAAAATAATATGAGTGGTAATGGCTATTAAATATTCTCTATAGAAGATGAAGAGAGATACCACATGGTTTTGACATGGTTAGTGAAAACCGTGCAGTATACCACACATGTACTTCCACATAGGCGGTACCTCGATACTGTAGCATGCACAGTTACCTCATGTTTTGGTAAACCGTGTGGGTAGACCGTGTGACCAAGTAAATGTGAAAAAATGACATTTTTAACCTTTTTTTATTCTTTCCTTCCCATTCCATAATTCCTTGTCGTGTGGACAATAGGAGGAAACCTCCTTTTCTCCTTATCATTTGGTTTTTATTTGTCTTTACATATATGGTCCAATTTCACATTCTTCACCAGCAAGATACTTGTATCGGTAAAGCTAACATCACCATAGCGTCTTCATTCTTTTAACCATACAGAGTGAAGCATCTATTTGAGTTTTTTTCCCCATTTTCATGGAATAAGATAGAAACTCAGATCTACACCACCTCTATTTGAGTTAGAGATCTAGATCGGACATTCCTACATCTACGAGTCAATGTTAGGATGTTCATACTTTACTTTATGTTTTTTTTTCATTTTGGGGGAATTATTAAAGGCACACATTTTGGGAATTTAGAGTGGGACCCTACAATAACTCATGCTTCATATCAAAATGACCATGTGACTCTATGGGATGACGTTAGGAATGTCCAAACCTTTTTTGATCCAGAGATGATGAGTTATTGGTCATTTATCCTCATGGTATTTTTCCCATGGGAGTCAAAATCATTTGAATTGAACTATTTTGATTTAAATTGATTCATTTAAATTCGCATAGATGGTTTAAAAAATTTGAGGCATTTAAGACCTCCATGCTGATGGGTTAATGTTTTTAGATTGTTCAATTCAATATTTTTTAATAGAATTTCTTGATTAAAGTGTTTTAAAATTATATATATATATATATATATATATCTGTAATGGTTGATATTGCATATGTTGAGAACCATGGGGTCATGATAGGCTCGGCCTGAGGTTTGGATTTAATGGCCCTTGGGATCGAGTGATGTCGATGACTGGTTGGGATTGGATTATTAATATATATATATATATATATAATGGTTTGACTATAGTATTGGGCATCACAGATGTCATTTGATGCAATAATACTGTTATGTTGGGTATGGCTCCTGATATAGGATGGCATGAACATCATACTAGAGAAACGTAGTCAATGGGGCATGAGTTGGTAGTGATGATGTTTATTTGGTTATTTATTAGTGATTTCCACACACCTATTATGGACACAACCCCAAATTGAGTAATGTGCACAAATGATGACTCCATTGATGAAGTGGTTTTGACCACTCTTATGGGTAGAGGCCATTGGTAGTGCATCTTATGAAATGGTTTGGGGGTTCTTTTCTTAGAAATCCATATGTAAAGGGAGGAACCTTCAGTTGATAGTGATGAGACTTTCAGTTTGGGGTTGACGATCCTCGTGCTTGAGGCCGTGGGCCAAGATTGATTTGGGACCAGATATCGTTGTTCCTCTGAACATCGTGCTATGAGCCGATATTTAATCTTATTTTAGGACAACTATCGTTGGTACACTAGTTATGATCCATGGGCCAATGATTTTTATTGAGCAGAGGTCTGAGGGACCAGTGTTTTTTTTGGGCCAGCCTTCAAGACAATAGTACTTATTGAGAGATAAGGACTCTGGAGGAACGTAGTGCTAGATTACATTATTTGAGGTGGAACCTGAGATTTAACTTGGATTGTGATATCAAAGGTGCCTTGGTCCATGGGCCAAGGACCTTCTTCTATTCTGGATTCCCTTATAAAATGAAGTTGGTGACACTTATTTATGGCTATTGAGAACTAGAAAAGTCTGGTTATTTCTATAAAGTGCATTATGTTTTTGCCTTTATTTATTAATTATACACACCTTCTTAAACACATATTCTTGGTACACACCATTGGGTGGTGTCCTACTAAGATTCCCCTCACATCATTCTTATGTCCTTTGGGATTCATGTAGACCTTATAAATTTACATTGAGGTAATGTAGTAGCCTCAGGAGATGAATATTAGTAGTTACATTAAGGGGTATTAGCACGGGACCTTGAGGTCGTGCATAGTGAGGGTTTCTATTTAGTTTTTTTTCAGTATCAACATGTTATATATGAATGAATTATACTGGTTGACTATTGGTGAACCTCTTTTTGTATATTGACATGTATGACCTAATTGGATGTGCATTCTTTTCCTTTTTCTATTTAGTAGTAGAAAAAAGTGGTTTCAGGCATGTGGGTCTATTTCGTTATCTTTTTCTACATGTTATATAATATACTCAGACCAGTATCTTTTCATCCCAATAGGGAATATCCCTCGACCAATACCATTGTACAACCTCTCTCCTAGTTAGTAGCCTATGGAGTTTGGGTAGGTGTTCCGAAGTCCTAATCTCCCACCAACCAAGAATCACTATTTAGTTGGCTATTCGGTGTAGGACACTATAAGTTGTATCAAGGTAGTTATTGATGGGAATTAGTGGCATATTTGACCGGATACTAATGATATTAGGACTGACTTTCTCTTTTCTACTGGTTTACTATAATGGATATGATAGAATGAAGATTATCATCTAGTTGGAATTGGATTTTGAAGTTGTTCTTTGGTGCCATCCACCCCATGTGTGAGGGAAGAATTGAGTTACCTTGGTTGTGAATTTCCATTCTATTATTCTTAGATCATGATTAATATGATTTCCAAATAAGTGAATTAATTGGGATATGGTTGTTATTGGATGGGACCTGTGAGCCTTGTCCTGTTGAGGCAAGGATGAGATATGAATCCTTTTCCATGTGAGGCAAGGTATGTTTGATTACTTTTTTGGATTTTGATAGGCACATTTTATGGTATTTAAAATTTATAAATGCATGTATGACTTGTAAAATGATTATTCCATGTGATAAAATTAAAATGACATTATTTCAATGCTTTTAAATGTTAAATGTGATATCAAATTGTTATTAAATTCTTTATATGTATATTAAATTGCATGTGATAAATGATATGGTCTTGGATCTTTTAGGATAAGGAATGTTCTGGTTGAGGTGATTTTGATCACCAGGATTGAACGACTTGGTTGTTAGTTTGAGGCAATGATGGTTGTTAGGACGAGCATGACCCGTGTATATTTTGATACATGGATCTACTGAGGGTCATTAATGATTCCCTGAGGTTGGGATGTCATGGGTAATGGTTGAGGTAGGGAGAGTAAGGGTAGTGATTTGGCACAAATTTTTTACAACATTCCCTATCTATGGATTTATATATACATGGGTTTTCTAAAAATTTGTCATATATAGTGGGACCTCCTAGACGAATTGATGGAGAGGCATGTGGGTGATTATTCAGTATCATAGGAGAATGAGCATTTCAAGACCCAGGATGGTTAGGCAGAGCATGAGCCAAACGTATAGGCTCAGGTTCAAGATCTCTTTCTAGAAGGGAAACTACCATACAAGACCTCATTTGGGCCCTGGCTCAATTAGTAGCTCTGATCAAGCATGGTATGTATCATCCAGTATATTGACATAGGTTCTCAAGGAGTCGATCAATCAATGTTTTACATTGTTCTGGAGTTTCAGTCGCAGCAACTACCACTTTTTCAGGGTGAGGGTGAAACTCAGGCTGCTAGAAATTAGATTGAGATAATAAAAATGATTATTGAGTTGCTTGAGACAACTTTGGGGGAGAGGCTGAAGTTATCTACCTATATACTTAAAGTAATGTCACTATCCTGGAGGTACATATACGTTCAGGCGATGAGGGACTGGCCTGGAAGGATTTTGAGGGCATCTTTTCGAGTACTTTTTTCTTCGAGACGCTTAGGGATGAATGGTCTCAAGTATTCCTAATGATTCAGAAGGGAGACATGTACATTATAGACTATGCTAGGATATTAATTATTTTTTGAAACTTTTCACCACACAAGGCGAGTGACAACACCTTGAGGGTGAGGCACTACGATGGTCATTTATGGAATTCCATTCTGGTGCAAGTAGAAATATTTAGGTTGACTCATTCTCAGAGGTAGTGATACAGGTGATCATAGACGAGGGAAACCACAACAATAGGTCTTACCCCATCCATGTGATTGCTTCATGTTATGTTAGTGGTGATGATTCATATGGTAGGAAGCGAGGTAGAGATGAGTTCCAGTAGGGAAGTTTGGCCATGTACTCGAGCATACCACTGCGTAGTTGGTATTCTATAGTTTTCATCCAGTGTGGGAAACTAGGACATGTCAAGACTCAATGTTAGAAGACTCCAAAGGATTTTAGATCAAGTGGATAGGTCAATAATATCTAGAAGTTTTCAAGGAGGCCTTCTAATTCAACCAAAGATCAGTTTTAGGGGCAGACTCGGGCCTCTGGGGTCAGTATAGGATATGTACTAGGTGATGTTAGAAAAGTATCAGATACATGTGCTGGTCATGGTGGAGATAGTGATAGTTGTTAGTGGGGGAAAATGGTGGGTGGATGGGGTAGCACCGCAGGGATGCTAAGCTTTAGGAATTTTGTCTTCAAGTTAGGTACAAGTCGTGGAGCTGCCAGGGACTGACTCAGATGGTGAGTCAAAGATAGTCATAGGTATATCATGGGCGTGGCCATGATATGATTTTGTTTAATTTTGAATGTCCCACTGAGGCATGTCTATTTTGGTGCATGTGGTGCATGGATAGTATAAATGGATTGACCATACGATGGTCATTAGGTTGGAATCATATCGTATGAATTATATATATATATATATATATATGTTTTTCAAGGAACCAGGTTTTGTTTATTGAGCATCATTAGATGCAGTAATTTTAGGATGAGATGGCGTCATGAGCATCGAGGTGATGTGGGACTTATTATAGGAGTGAGGCATCGGGGCACCAATGTAGTCTAAATATGATTTAGGTGTGAGGTACTATGATTTATTTAAGCATCTGTTGAGATGTGGGACCTTGTTGGTTCCATGTAAGTCATGGTGTCAAGGCAGGAACTAATGCATTGCGGGACATGATTGGGTGTTGAGAGTTGAATGAGAGCACCTGATGAGGTTCGGGAGTGACTATTCATCATAGGATGACCTTGGGTTGGGGAATAGGTTGATGAACCTTTGTGTGATTTTTGTTTTGGTTCAGAATGGACCAGGTTAAGAAATTACTCAAGTTTGGAGCCCCTTTTGGAATTGGCATGAACCCTTGAGACCTAGGTAGTTTTGAATATCTTTTACATGGATTTTTATGTTCGGTACTATCTCTGTGTTTCATTTTATAGCTCAGGGATGAGCTATGTTAAGGTGGGTACATTGTAATGTTCCGGGGTTTTGAGTGAGATTAATACTCATTCCCGATTTAAAAATTTTAAATAATGGCTACAGAATTTTTTTAAACCGATGATCAAAACTCAATTATGAGAGTTCCATCAGCTTTATATGATGGTTTTGGGTTATTATAGATTCTTGGAGAGTGCTTTGGGTTTTTTGGTTTGGTTTCAAGTGCATTGGAGCCCAAATGGTTTTTTTTAGAATAGCAGGTTAGGGTGCACAGTTTAGGGTAAACTGTGTGGCCCCTTCTAAGTAACCATGTAGATCAATTTTGAACTACAACATTTTTTGATAAAACCATGAATGTGGGGTTGACAAACATTTGAGACTATCAGTACAAACATTAGTGAACTACCGCACATTTCGCACATGGTCAGGGAAAACTGTGTAGTAGACCGCATTGGTAATTCCACTTAGGAAGTGCCTCAACACTGTAGGACGCACGACTACCACATGGTTTGGTAAACGATGTGGGTAAACTGTGAAACCCATTAAATAAAGAAAAATGAATATTTCCCTTTTTATTTTTTCTTTTTTCCTTCCATATCCCCTCTCCCTTGTCGCACTCATAGTAGGAGGATATATCTATTTCTACTCCTACTTTAGTTTTTATCCCTTCACTTTATCTGTGGTATGATTTCAGATATGTCAAAAGATGGAGACTCGTATTAGTAAGGCTAACCTCACCCTAGACTGTTATTTATTTGTTCACATCATGGTGTACAAAATCTATTTGATCAATTTTACCCCATTTTTAGGGCATAAGGTAGACACACAGATCTTCATCAACACACTTTGAGTTACACACTTTGTTTTGTGGATGTTTTAGGGGTGTGACTCAAATAGAACAGTTTGGATATTTTGATAGGGACTGTAATATACCTAATACTTCATATCATAATGATCATGTGACCCAAAGGGATGTTATTGGGCATTCTTAGACCTTTTTCAATTGGGAAAGGTTGGGTAAGATGCCGTTTCTCCTTGGGGAATTTCGATAGGGGTAGACAAATGGTTTTATTTGAACTATTTTCATTTGAGTTGACTCCTTTAAAATTTCATATCCGGGGTAAATGAATTTGATTCATTCAACTCCTCCATGCTGATTTTAATAGTTTTTGGCAAGTCCAATTCAATCGATATAAACTAAATTTCAGGATTAAATTGTTTTAAATTGTTTTATATATATGTAGTGTCTGAGATTGCATATGTTGGGACCCATGGGGTCATGAAGGGGATTGACCTAAGGCTAGGATGGCATGTCCATTGAGATTGGATGATGTTGATCACTATTTTATCTTGACCCTATTATATATAGATATATATATATATATATATTGAGTGGTTTGACGATAGGATTGAGCATCAAGGATGTCGTTTGTGGCTATGAGACTATCAGGTTGGGCATGCCCATGATAATACATGGAATGGCTATCAGATTGGATCAATATTTTCACTGGGGAATGATATGCCAGTGTTGATGTGGATTAGGTTATTTAATGGTGATTACTCCTCACCTTTGATGGATAAAGCACCAAATTGTTTCATTTTCACATAGGAAGAGTTAATTGATGAGGTTATTTTGACCACTCATGTGGGTAGAGTCCTCCTATAGTGTATCTTAGGAAATGGTTTGGGGTTATTGTCTTAGAAAGCCATGTGGAAGTTGAGGAGCCTTCGTTTGATAGTGACGGGTCTGTCAGTTGGGGTCTGAATCTCGCCATGCTTGAGTGTGTGGGCCATGATTGATTTGAGGCTAGATATAGTTGGGTATCTAGATATCATGATATGTGTAATGAAATGTATTAGGGATCTAGCTTTAAATACCCGAAGCCCCCCTCCATAGTCTAGGTGTGTCAACTAGAGCCGAAGGCACAACAACTCAGATTGGCCTTTTCCTAAGTATCTATACACACACATGCAACCAACTCACTGAAAAAGTTCAAAGGGAAAAGAAATGAAAGATAAAAAATTCCAATATATAAACCACAAAGAAGCATCAACCTCGAAACAGTACAAATACTGGTGTTGTATATAAACTGAAAGGAGAAAGAGGTAAAATACACGCCCAACCAGAAAATTCCAACAACCCAGCAACATGTGGAAAAGTAAAATTGATGGGAGAGCCCTGCTTCTGAATCCCACATTATGAACACCACATGAAGTCCAATCAGCCTATATCCCTAGCTCCTCTAAATCCACACACACTTTTCTGTCATTTGTAAGTTCACAAAAAATGAGGGAAAATCCCAAGTGGGGGTGAGTATAAAAATACTCAGTAGGATGCCCCGAAAAATCATAGTAGCATCACAGACGTACTTAAGAGGGGAGTAGTAGAATGAAACATTTACTGTAAATATTACATCTCAAACCCTATAAGAGAGTGATGTAAACTCATTTAAATCACATGGAGCTAGAGATAGTGAAAATATGAACATCTCGTGAAGTCTTTACCATCTATAGTGGCTGAGTAGACTAGTCTATCCATGAGAATCTAGACACAGAAATCATATGGCGTACCCCATAGATCATTTCCATTCCAAGAATGGGAGTAACCAATACACAAGTAGTGGATACTAAAAATAGGATACGTATATATGCTTAGTCAAAGATTCCCAAATTAGAGAGTAAGGGAATCTCCGTCTCACAGTTAATCCCATGAAAAGAGTTTCCAATAGTTCTAGATGTAACCACCAATGCTTCCCAACATCCCTCATGTGTTCCCTATACACACAATTTAAAGGGGCTCAAACACCACATCTTCATACTATCCACTTTGGATGAGTCTATCTTGGCTACACATTTTTAGGTCACACCACCATGATGCGCCTTGGTAGGGAAAGAAAACCTCTTACTCAAGTATCCAAAGGTATTCAAAACATGTATCGTCACTGATTCTTCAGTGAACACCACATCCCATCCCTGCGGAAGGGTGATACACTGGAGGGTAAACACTGAAGAGTAGATGATGAACCTCACCGCCCAACCTCGCTGGAGGGTATGTCTGGAAGTGTAGTCGGCTAACCTCACATCACATCTCATTAAAGGTGGTATTCCGAGAATTATGAATGAAAAACCTCACTACCCATCCCTAGTGGAGGGTAATTCCTAAAGAGTAGATGGAGAGTGATGGTGCACAACCCCAATGAATGGTATGTCCTGAAGAGTGGTCGGTGAACCTCACTACCCAGCCTTGCTAGACGGTATGCATGGATGAATGAATGACGAACCTCACTGCCAAGACCAACTTGAGGTTATGTTATGAAGCATAGATAGTAAATGCCACTGCCTAGCCTCACTGGAGGGTAATCCATAATGATTCATTGGCTAGGCCACAACCCGCCCCCGCTAGAAGGTATGTCAGTACTACTTCAGTGATTCACAAAAAAATCACATCCATTACTACAATCATTGAGCATATCCTCGGATATGCATCATTCCTAGAACATGTAGAATATCCTTATATTGGAATCACACTTAGAGAATCTCACATCATTCATCAAAATCTACTATGGGGGATACCATTATATTCAATTTGAAGAAACACACCGGATATGCTACTCGAATGAGAATATCCAAGTCCAACAGAAGGAGATACGCTAAGTAGAAGATACATAAAGTGGTACATGGAATTTTTGGGGGGCCATATAACATGTGAACCTACCTAATTATCTAGCTATGTACCTTTCCACACTCAGGTACTAAAATATGATCAAGTACACACAAGTCGTGCTAGAGTACTTCCAGAGTACATGGACACTTTACCCAAAAGGATGATAAACATTTGTTTCTCAACACTGATCTGAAGGGTAAGAAAATAATTTTATAATTATTCCTCCTCAAATGGACATGGATAACCAAATGGATCACACTGTCGTGATCCTTGCAGAAAAACGCATAAGATCAACAATTCATTCGCTTGAATCAGACTCCCGGTTAAGTAGATTCATATTGCTACATTGTGTACAAACGGTGCTCCATGAGACCCATTACATGATCATAAAACACGTCAAATGGATTTTCCCATTATGATCCTCTTGGAAAAGAAAATGAGATTTCCTATTCATTCATCTCAAACAGACACCTGGTGAAAAATGACATTTCACAGCGAACACCCTAAACGGGGCTCATGAGGCCCCACCTAAAAATTTTGTTTACGCACCCAAAATGAGTCTTGAAAGGTATTACTAAACTTTAGGGTAAAAAATACTCTGAAAATACCTCAATCAGATGATGTATGTAGACATACAGTCCGTTGCAAGTTTCACATATAATAATAACTACATTATTATTATTTAAATCGGATGATTTGTGCCCCTAAGCATCGATCCTGAAACTTCAAAGTTCATGAACATCTCTAAAAATTTATGTCCCAGTAAGAGGAATGTGTTTACATAGACGAAATATAAAATATACTCACTGTTAAGGAGATAAGATCATTTGAAATCTGCCTGACCCGACCGGGCCCAATCTAGTTGGACCAGCCTGGTCCAGCCGGTCCACCCTACCTGGACCAACCCATCTTAGCCCACTGGCTGGAAGTCGGACTCCACACAGTGGGTGCTTCCTATGCACACTATGTCTCTTCCACTACAGACCACATAAAATAGCCATGTTTCCAAAATTTTGATCAGAGAACAGATCTAGACACACCGGGATGAGTCCCTCCCAACACCAACCTATGTTCGACGATCTATGGATGTTTCAGCATAGAGAAATGTAACCACAACTTCCTCTCACCATTTCTCTTCCTTCATCACCCGAAACGCAGTACCATTGTAGATCTAGAATCCTTGGATCATGACCTTCACATATATATGCTTTGCTCAAAGTTTGGATGTCGATTAAACGTGGTAAAGAGTTGGCCGATAAAGAACATAAGAACAACAAAGAATTGACAATCTAAAAATTAAATGATTGATGGTTGTTGCCAGTTTGGCCATCAATGAAGGATTTCAAAGCAGAGAGGTTGGTAAAAAGTAATTTTCAACAACCAAAATTAAAACGGTGAGCAACATAATCAAAACTAGAAATCCTACCTAGAATTAGGATATGTTGTTCTGTTCTCTATGCTCTAATCTACTGGATCCAACATTTTCATCGCATTTAATGATGTTCAGATGTCAAATAATTGTTTTCTAGAGCTCCACTACCTGAGATGGAAATGATCTAACTTTGGATCCTTTCTCAAAACTCCTATATATTAGAAACTGTTAGTGGTCATGAAATATGAATCCCCCATTCCTTCCCTATTACAGTTTCCCCTAGGGAAAACACAATTATACAAACTCAACGATGGTCTTGGATTTATAATTGGAGTCACCATTCAGAATTTATTTGAATTAGCATTTAAAATAAAAAAAAATTATTTACTTATATTATTTATGATTTTCCCTCCAAGACTTTTTCTAAAGAAGTCTAACATCGACAAAAGTTATACCCCGCCTAGGGTAAACAGAATGGTTTGGACTCAAAAATGGACTCATATTTCTGATCTGACCTAACATTTATGAGTTTTTTTGGATTTTATACATTAAATGAATGAATTGAATAAATTAATTCTCCCATTTAATGTACTTATATGGAGGGAGGGGGTCTAAACGTCCTCTGTTGTAATATTTTATGTGGCACCTAGGGTAAACACCACATTCTAGACCCAACTTTGGTCTTAAATTTTTGATCTGATCAACCTTTTATGAGATATATCATTTATATTGCGTGAATAGTATTAAATATACTTAATATTTTGTATAATTTATTTTAGGCACACCAAGCCTTAAAAGTGCACGCCATCTCAGCGCCAAACTCTATAAATATATGTAGAAATATTCAAAATTCTTAGGATGTTCATACCGAGTCTCTATATCATTACATCCTTCAATATTTTTGTCTCTAAAAAGAAAATTTAGGGAAAAAAACTCAGGATAATCATCCTGCTGTTGGCTCTACCATTCCAAGGAACTCTCTCCTACACATTTCTTTGTTTCCACAATACACAAACCAAGGGTACAATTTTTCATCCTAATTTTCACTCCTACTGATGATGTGTGAAGAAAATGTGCATGCATCTTTTCAACTATGACACATGGAAAACACCTTGCACCGACTCCAGCTCAGGGGCCAGGAAAAGTGGTAGGAAACCCTGTAAGATTTTGTATGATCTCAAATGACTTACTGAACTTTTGGGGAAACTTGTCTCCCCGACCAAAAAGAAACACACATTCCCTCATCATATTCTCCAATACCTAAATAGTGTGCTTTGTTTTCCCATCATTATGGGGATAAAAAGGTCCTACTCATCTATTTTTGGGTCCCAAATTCCTTATGTAGGCCTCTCCACATTCTTAATGTAAACTACGTGTCACAATTAGTGACATTTTCGAGGGTACCCCATGAAGGAGAACGATCTCTCGTACTTAAAACATCCCCAAACAATCCACCGAACCTTGCTCCCTAATAACAAGGAAGTGTTCCAACTTCCTGAGTCAATCTACTAACATCCAGATGATTTCATTTACCTTTTTTGTGCATGGAATCCCTATAAATATGTTCTTGGATATTTCATCCCATTTCATCTCTGAGATTTCAAGAGGCTGCAATAACCCACCAAAATGTAGTACTCAACTTTCACTTACATCACAACCAGAACCACTATTTTTCCCTGGCCCAGGGTCTCATGATTACCTGCTTCAGAATATCCATATAGTTCATCTACTATGGATATCTATGACATCCCAGATCTCCTAGTCAATGTATCACAACCGAGACTCTCTGACATGCTCGATAATTGAAGGAGTCGGTACCATCAACTGACAAAAATTGCACACTCCTGCTCCACTGGGGTCAGCTGCAGGGAATTGAACTACTCTGAAACATCTGGTATTTGGAAAGCCTGGTACTTCCTTCTAAGGTAATATTCTACATTTTTTCCTTCTCCCAGAGTATAGACTACCTCTGTCATAATCCTATAATAAGATCAACCAGAATTACTACCTCGGGATCAGGTATCTCTGGGCGAAAACATACCTAAGACTCTGGTGGTCTGAGATAACCACAAAGTTCTCTCCTAGAAGATAGTGCCTCTATATCCATAGGGTGAGGAACACTTCTCCCAACACCAGATAGCGAGTCATGTAGTTCTATTCATAGTGTATTCATCACCATAACATATACTTGATAATTGTAGTATTAAGACTTGACAATGAGAATATAAGGTACCATCAAATAGGGAAGGTGATTAAACTCATATGACCATAAGATGGTAGAAACATAAATCATTCTACATACCCCACACATCTTTTCCTCTCTTGAATTAAGAATAACCCCTAAACCAGACACTACACCGCACCCACTTATGGTATTCAATGAAAATGGAGGTCAAGTAGAAAACTCCACTAGAAATGCCAGGACCTACTCTCACACTCCACTGCAAAACTCATATATGCATGCAAAAGTTAGAGGGATTCATCCACAAAACCTAAATATTATCTGATTTGGGTGGTACTAACTATCCCTCACAGTTTTTATCATTTCAAAAAAACACATCTCAGTGGGGGGAAGTCTCCCTCTTCTTTATGCATTCAAAGATACATTGAAGAACACCGATACATGGTTACACTGATGCCCCACGTCACCCTTGTATAATATCAAACATGGAGCAGGGAGGAAAAGAGAACTTTATACAGAGTATATCATGTTCTATTGAAAAATATTAAAAGGAAAAAGTGTACCTCTTATCATCTCATGCTTTACAGGATTGTAGAGATCCAAAGGTTGAGGTTGTATATGGTCCTAACTTCCAGATTTCTATGCTTGAAGTGGGATGCCTACCAAGGATGGAAGGTCCTTATAATTTCATTCCTCACCTCTAGCTTCTCTTGCTACTCTGCCAACACCACCACCCTAGGTACCACCCTAATCACAATGCTCTCTCTTCCATGGTGGTCTAACTATCGACTTCCTTGTATTCTTAGTACATCTATTCAGGTAGTCCCGTAACAAGTGACCTCACCCATCACACGTATAACACCAAACCTCCCCATGCTACCCCCATGTTGTTCTATACCTCAACAAAATACCGTTGCATGCCTCATAATGATTATGTTGAGGACTTCAACATTGAGATCTTTTCGACAGATGTCAGCTTCATGTGCTAGACGTCTCAACTCTATTTCACTCACTTCCACAACTAGTGGCATGGGGTCCTTCTGATAGAATTATTTATTTCAGTAGTTCCAGCTCCAACATCCGGGTTTTGGTAGGGATTCACAAGGGTAATATGATAGAACATATCTCCTTACAAAGTCCCTGCACAATCTTCCATGCTCAGAAGTATCCATTATAGATCATTTAAAGAGAGTAGTTTTCAAGGTCTGTGAACCTAGTACCGTACATAGTCATTGTCATCCACATCTGATGAAACATTAGGACCTCCTGAAGTCGAACAGAGTGCAATAAGAAGGGGTATTACTACTCACATTATAGCTATTGTAAGTTATTCCACATGAGTACCGACTCATCGTGTATTAGAGTTACCAGACTCCACCAATGTCTAACAGCTTTGTGGAAAGGACTGGCCCCCCAAATCCACATTCTGATCTGTTAGTGTCTGAACAAGCTTCAAGATGCAAACCAATAACTCTATCCAATCCTCCACTGCATAAGGTTCTGGATTACCATAGAACCTCAACGGTCTCTGATGCCGGAACTCATGGAGTATGCTCAGCCTACACACATCCTCAGCAAGCTCTGTCAGTGTTGCCTGCTACTCTATAGGGGGAGGTGCTACTACTTGCCCACTTTGAAGCAGGGGATCTATGGATGGATCCTAAACTAAGTCCTCTTATCTCACTGAATGGTCGTCATGAACCAGATCTAGTGTCATGGATAATTGTCATCGCGGAAGATTCATTAATCTGATTGAGGAGTACCGCAGTCAAAAGAGAATACATATATATTGACAATGATGAGGAGATTAATCAAGAAGGGAAATCAAAGACTCAATATTATATGATGCATGTTCCATTTTTCCTTGCAATAAGTATCTCAGCATTCTGAGTCAACATGTGAGTAATTTGGGTATAAGTGAATGGCTGTGTCAGTCGCCACACCAACACTGGACTCGCTATCTTGAGAGACACTCGCGAGATACATAGGAACTATTCCCATAAACCCAATCCAGAACCTTTTTTGGATACATCCAAACAACGTCCCAAGGGTCGAATCTTCCTCTAATACCACTATGTCACGACATGTAGTAGGGCTCGAGTTGTAACTACCCCATGCTCGCCTCTATAGGCCAGAGGGTGGCGACTATCTCCAAAGGAACAACAACTTATGGAGGCCTTTTCTTAAGGACATACACACACAACCAACTCAATGAAAAAACGAAGAGGTAAAAGAAACAAATGATACTAATTAGATATAAGGAAACCACTAACATGAATTATCCTTTATATAGTACATGTTCTTGTGTTGTAAGTAAACTGAATGGTGAAAGGGAAAAAATTCAAGCCCAACCAGAAAATTTACACAACCTAGAAACAGGTGGAAAATTAAAATATCTAGGAGAGCCCCTCTCAGGAATCCCATGTCATTATCACTGCACACGGTCCAAGAATCCTATATCCCTAGATCCTATGATATCATGATCAACCTCTTTCTCATCTTCAAGGGCACACAAAGTGCAGTCAAAATCCCAAGCATGGGTTAGTATAAAAATACAGAGCTGGATGACTTGATGGCTCAAGGGAGCAACAAGAGAGGTACTGAAGAGGGGAGAAGTAGATAGAACATGGTACATTAATGAGTATAGCTCAAACCCCGCAGGAGAGTGAAATAAACTCTTCAAAATCACAAGGATCTAGAGATGTTTAGAATATGAACATCTAGTCAAGTATTAACTAACTATATTAGGAGAGTAGAATCATCCATGCATGAGAAGTTAGACACAAAAAGCACAAGGCATAACCCATGTGCCATCACCTCTCACAGAAGGAGATTTACCAAAACACATAGTTTGTGTACTTAAAATAGGATACATATACATATACATACATATATATATATATATGATAAGTCAAATAATCCCAAAAGAGGGAGTAAGGGGATCTCCATATCATAGCTCAACCCATGAAAGGAGTAGAAAATAGTTCAATAAGTAACCACCAATGATGCCCTGAATCCCTCACATATTCCCTAAACATGCAAGTCAAAGGGGATCAAACACTACACCTTGATACTATCTGCTTTGGATGGGTCTGTCTCATTCTCAAAGTTTTAGGTCACGCCACAAGGATGCATCTTGGTGGGGAATTCAACCCTCTTACTCATAAGTCAAAAGGTATGCCAAAACATGTCTCGTTACTGATTCCTCAATGAACACCAATGACCATCCCCACTGAATGGTGATATGTTTAAGGGTAAGCTCTGAATAGTAAACGATGAACCTCATTGCCCAACCCCGTTGGAGGGAAAGTCCTGAAGAGTAGTCAGAAAACCGCACTGCCTAACCCTATTGGAGGGTAAACCTAAATGAATGAATGACGAAACACACTAATCATCACCTATAGATGGTATGCCTTAAAGAGTGGTGAATAATTCCACTCCCTAGCCCTGATGAAGGGTATGTATTGAAGTGTAGTCAGCAGACCTCACTGCCTAACCATGTTGGAGGGTAATCCCAGATGAATGAACAACGAACCTCACTTCCCAGCCCCACTGGAGGGTATGACCTAAAGAGTAGATGGTGAATGCCACTGCCCAGCCCCACATGAGGGTAAGCCTTGGAGATTCCTCGGAAAATTCCACTTCCCAAATTCAATGGATGGTAATCAGGTAATACTCGGGTGATTTTGAAAACATCACTACCATTACATCCATCATGAAGAATAGCCTTGAATATGTGTCATGCATGGAACATAGTGTGTCACCTTGGAAATTCATATCACTCAGAACATCTTGCATAATACCTCAAAAGACACTATGGAAGGTAATATCATGTTCTATGTGAAAAAAAAACACTCCTAATTAGCTATTTGGATGACAAAATATGAGTCCAACAGAAGGATATATGAGAGGTAAATGATTCCTAGAGTGTTACACAACATGTGTGGGGCCTATATTATACGTGACCCTAACACATAATCTATATTTGTACCTAGCCACACTCAGGTACTAAATTGTGATCAAGTTCTCATAAGTTGTGTTAGTGTACTCCTAGAGTGCATGGAACCTCTAGCCCAAAGGCTGAAGATTGTTTGTTGCTCATCATTAATCCGAACAGTGAAAACATACATTTACAAGAATTCCCCCTCAAATGGCCCTAGATAACCAAATGTATCACAATTTCATGATCCTTGTAGAAAATCACAAAGGATCAACTAGTCATTCAACTGAATCAGACTCCCAATTAAAGAATTTCATATCATAGCATTACACATGAATGGTGCTCTATGGGATCCATGAAACGATCTTGAAACAAATTAAATGGATTGTGACATTGGAATCCTCTTAGAAAAGAACCCAGGATTGGAAATTCATTTGTCCCAAATAGAAACCTGGTGAAAAAGAGAAATTTCACCAAAAACACCCAAAATGGGAATCGTAGGGCCTGCACCCCAAAATTTGGTTTAAGAACCTGAAATTAGTCGTCAAAATATCACCTCAACTCCATTGTCCCAACACCATGAGCAACGCATCAATCAAACCTTGTATGTAGATGTACGGTCTGATGCAGTTTCCCGAATAATAATAAATACATTATTATTATTAAAATCAGATGTTTTGTGCCTCAAAGCATCGAGACCAAAATAAAATAGTTCCCAAACATCCCTCAATATCTTGGTATCATTAAATGGAATGTTTTTCCTATAAAGAATGAAAATCAGACTCTTTATTTAAGGGATATGAGCATTTGAAGTTTTCCCGGCCCGACCGGGCCCAATCTGGATTAACCAGCATGGTCAGGCCGGTCCACCCCGCCTGTGCTAGCCCACACCAGCTAGACCGACTCAGTCATCTAGATGTATAATATAATTTGCACCACCAGCGTGCCCCACTCGTGTTGACTCTCTTCCACTAAGGCCCGCTGGCCACAACCTCCTCCGCGCGGCTGCATGCTGTAGTCGCCAGCAACCACGAGTTCCACCATGCCGGTTTTACACTGGTGCTCCTTTAGTTGACAACTAAGAACAAAATAGTTCCCCAAATTTTGATCCAATACTATATCAGGATACCCAAGGATGATACCTTCACATTTCCAACCTTTTCTCGATGATCCGTTATCCTTTCATCATGATGAAAATGTACCGCAACTTCCGCTCACCGTTGTACTTCTTCTGGAGCTGTAAACGCAAAACTGTTACAGATCTGAAATCCTTGGATCATGACCTTCACATATCTATGATCTTCTCAATGTTTTGATGTATCTTCTATATGAAAAAAATTGGATGATGAAAAATGCGTAGAATAGTGAAGAATGGACAATCAAGAAATTAAACGATTGATGATCGTAGTTATTTTGGACATCGTTGAAGGTTTTCAAAGTAGCGAAGATGATCTGAAGTAATTTTAGACAATAAAAATTAAAATAGGGAGATTTAGAATTCAAATTATAAATCCCACCTCAGATTTGGATCAATTTTTTGTGCCTGATACGCTATGATCTACTGGCGTCGTCATTTTCGTCGTGATCTGATGAAATTCAGATTTCCAATCGCCATCGGCAATAGCTCCGTCATCCGAGAGAGAAACTATCTAACTCTAGCTCATTTCTCAAAACACTAATTTATAGGAAAATGGCAGTGGTCTTGAAATCTGAATCTACCATTCCTTATCAACTAACATTGGACCTAAGGAAAACAACGAACTATAAACTCAACGAAAGTCTTGTATTTCTAATCCAATTCCCCATTAAGAGGCTATTCAAAGTAGCATTTCAAATAAAACAAGTTTATTTAAATAATTTATTAACATTTTATCCTAATGATAATTTTTCTATAGAAGGACTATACCAATAAAAGTTTTACCTCACCTAGGGTAAATAGCATAATCTAGACTCAACTGTGGCATTGGAATTCACATCAAATCTACCGTTTAAGATATTTTTGGATTTGAGATATTAATTGCATGAAATTGATCAATTAATTCATCCATTTAATATGCCTCTAATGGCCAAGGGGTCCAAACATCCTACAATGAAATATTTTATGCTACGCGTAGGGTTAACACCACAATCTAAACCCGACCATTGTATCAGATTTATGATCCGATCCAACGTTTAAGAGATATCTCATTTCCATCACATCCACAGTATTAAATATACCTAATATTTTATATAATTTATTCTAGGAAAACCAGGCCTTATAATTCTACATCATCTTAGAACTTACCTCTAAAAATATATGTAGAAATATTACGAAGTTTGATGAGGTGAAAATCAATTCTCTATAGTATGATTCAATGTTGATTTTTATTTGAGGACACACATCACTGTTCTTTCATTGTCTTCCATAGGACAACTTTTTCATTTGAGTTAGGTTATGAGGTACCGATGAATTTTTTGGGTGTTCCTTCCAGATGTCAGTACTTATTGAGACACGGGGTGACAAGAGGAATGTGGTGTTGGGCACTTTATTTGAGGGGGAATCTGAGGGTTCACCTGGGTTGTGATATCAGCTGGAACTTGGTCTATGGGCCAAGGAGATTCTTCTATTATTAATGTGAATTGATATGTTTCCTTTATTTATTTATTATACATTCCTTCTTAAACACATATTCTAGGTATTCACCATTGGGTGGTATCTTATTGAGATTCTTCTCACAACTTCCACGGGTCCTTCTGGACTCATTTAGTCTTTATGAATTTATGATACAATTAAGTATTAGTTTTGGAGTTGGATCTTAGTATCTGCTTATAGGGAGAATGGAAAGGGACCTTTAGGTCATGTTTAGATGGAGTTTCTATTTAGTTTCCTTTATGTATCAACATGTTATATATGTATGACTTCTCATAGTCAGTCATTGGAAACCCTCCATTTGTATATTGACATGTATGAATTGGTTGTATATGCATTATTTTACTTATTCTATTTAGTAGTGGATATAAGTTGTTTTTTGGCATGTTGATCTATTTATTTATCTTCCACTATAGTTTTATATTTATTTATTCCTTTATTGCTTGTTATTGATTGTTCTTCCCCCTTGCGGGTCTTGTTTGAGTCTCTTGAGTCTTATATTTCAACTGAATGTTATATAACATACTAAAACCAGTATATTTTTATCCCTAGAGGGTATATCCTCCCCATTATACCTATTTACACTACCTCCAAAAATCAGCAGCCTTTGGCATTCGAGGAGGTGCGCCTAAGGCCTAGTGGCCCACTAGCCCAGAAGCACAATTTGAGAGGATATTCAGGCCAAGACACTACAATTGTGTTTTTCTCTAAACCACGATGATCAATATATTACTTAGAACCATGTGGAATGTTGGATCAGGTGATGGGTGTGGCCAACCTGGGCAGATTTGTTATATTCATGGGCATTAAAACCCTTCTACACCACTAACTGTTCTAGATCCACAACACCTCTTACACAACACCAACTTGGACCATGTCATTTCACCTCACCCTGAAAAATGACGCCTCACCTAACAAGTTCCTATCAATCCCCCTCATGGTTCCTCCCTCTCAAACCATCGCTCATCCCCTCACTTCTACTAGTATATTCAAGGGAAAGAATCCAACATCCATGTGAAAGGGGAAAGAAAATTTGGTGGAGATTATAATGATTGGAGAATAACATGGACACCTCAATTGTTAACAAACCCCATGGATCTATATTTTCATTTTCAATAAAAACCACCAAAATTAATTGGTTTCATGTTTTAGTAATTCCAAAAATTATAGTTACGGGAATGAGAAAAACATTTATTACAAATAAATCAATTATTCTCTTAAAAAAGTAATGAAGGTACATATAATATATAAAATGAATAATTCTTTCTTAAAATAGAATAAAAAATTATAATTAATCATAAAATCTAGGAAATATATATTTCAATTTCATGTAAATGTATTCAACTAGAATTATATGAATAATAGATCATACGAAAATATTTAATCCATTCCTTGATATTGGATCACTCAATGACAATGATCATGACCACATTCATTTTTGATGATGATCCTGATGAAATGTTATATCATTTTATCCCCTCCAAGAACTAATCTATATTAGATTCCCCTAATTTCTATTGGCTAATACAGTTAACCCTCAAAATTGAGAAAAAATATAGTAACATAATCCCAACCCCTATGTTTTTATAATAGCATTACTATTAATGAAATAGTAAATATTCTATAATAATCCATTTTAAAATTATAATTTAATCATCCAATGACATCCACACACCCTAGGGTATTTAATGCAAATAGACTTTACAAACCCTGGGGGAAATATAACTTATAAAAAAAAATATGGTGTTTTTTATTCTCATATAATGCTCTATTTGGATGGAAAATAAAAACTATCTAGAATTCATGTGTGAGGGTAAATTTAATAGTTTTATAATTAATATATTATAATTGAGGAATCTAAAATCTTTAAATATCATTTCATATTATCATAGCTGTAAAAATACACCTTGGAATAAAAAATACCATCAAATAATTCTTTTTATCTCATTGGGAAATTTAAAATATTACACGTGTAATGTTTTTAGGATTCCAAAACCAAAAATTGGAAAAAAACATAGAAAAAACCCTATTTAGTACATTTAACCTTGTATTTTTTTATGATTTCATGTCTCCATTACATTTTTATGATATGATTCAATGCATTATCATTTTTATAAATTATTACCTTATCATTATATATGTGTTTTTATTTTATGATGATCTTATTCGGGTCCTTTGTACAAATGATATGGTCTATATGATGTTATCATGTATTATGATCAACTATTATGATCCAAAGATCGTTTTAATTAGGTATTTATCAATTGATGATATTTTATCATATGGTTACAATATAATCCTCTATGACTCGTAGATATTTTTTCCTTGTCACTGAATTTAATATAAATAATTAATATAGATCCCATTTCGAAAATAAATTATTAATATAAATATTTCATTGATGATTTCACGTGTTTAAAAATTTTATGGGAGATGTTGAAGATAATTCAGTAAATAGAAGTTTATGTTGATAATTTATAAATTTATTAAACATATAGGTTCTGGTTTTGGGTTTATATTTTATATATAACTCTTGAATTATTTTAAATGATATAAATATATGTATCACATAATATTTAAAAATAATAGGGGGTGATATATTTTTTAAGGTAAAACAAGGCCATGGGTGAAAAGTATTCAATATATAGGATGAGAATTATTCTTATTAATGTTGTATTTTATGATGTAGGAAATTAATTAATGAAGAAAAATAAGATATTAAAATATAATTTTTCAAGAGAAAAAATTACACTATGATATACAGAAAGGGTAAAACATAAATAAAATATAATAAAAAAAGAATAGGATAAAGAGTATTACTTAATAAAATGATATTTAATTGATAAAAAACCTTAGCATGGATTTCGAGTTGATTAGACACACTCTATCCTATTATAAAATAACTTGCAGAGTATTACTAACCTATTTTATAGAACTATATATATATATATATATATATATATATTCTACCTGATATCATTCAAATATAAATTTTATTACTCATTCATTACTCTTTCATAGTTAAGGGTTTATGATTTTTATGTAATTCAAAAAAATTGACAATAAAATCTCATTTATATAGAGTTTCAGGTTATTATGGAATTTTGAATATAAATACATATATAATTATATTATATAATTTTTAATATTTGAATATCTTATTTAACATATTATTTTTTCTTTTCATGTTAATTAAGTACATAAAATATTTAAATATTATAACCATGTATCTATTTTTAAATTTTCCAATGTCGTGGAAGCACTCTGTCAGTATTGATAAATACTTTCTTATTTATCCTTATATAAATAATAATTTAAATTTAATAAATAAATTATATATTATATTCTTAATATTTTATTATTTAATACAATTTACATATATTTCTATAATTTTATATAATATATTAGATAAAACTTTATTAGCGGGATGAAAAATTTCACTAGAATTAAAACTCTTATTTTAAAAAGAGTACAAATGTATTTATCCTTCACTAAATAATTAAAATTTATCAATTACCTTTATAAAATTATTTTCTTTGTATATATGTATTTCATACCTGTCACATAGCTTTCATAGGTGTTCTATAACATTCTAGACACATATTGAATAATGGAGTGTAGAGTTAAATTCAAATTTAAACTTTTATTATTTTGGAATAAATTTATATCTGTTACTAAAACACTATAATATATAACAAGAATATATAACCTTTGAATAACAATGTTTTATATAAATAATATTATAACAAAATCCTTATATTTTTAATTTTTATAAAATACTATTGTTATTTACAAATAATAGGTGGTATAATTCAATATGAAATTGATCTCTTATTTTTAAAAAGAAATAAAATTCAAATGCATTAATCAACCAATAGAAGTGATGAACATTAATATTGATATTAAAAATAAAACCATTAAGTAATTAGTTAATATAAGTTAAAATAAAAATATTATTCATGATATTTATTAATAATTTTTTTATCAAAACCACTAATTATACATCACAATTTCTCTATATAGTCATTGCTCATTTTAATAAATTTTAAAGAAAACTCATTAATTATAATTTTCCTCATTACCATAAAAATTATTTAATTTAACATATTAAAATCATAATATATCTATTAAATAATAAATTTAACCTAAAATTCCAAATATATTAAAATAAAATAAATTTTATGATTGATAAATATTTCCTTTTTAATTGAAAATCACATTTTTATTTAGTACCATGAAATGAATATTTATAAATATATAATAATTATAAATTTAAATATAAATACAAAGAATTAATGTAAATTTTCATTTTTGAAATATTTAATTTCAATATAATTATTTAAATTTGACCAAATAAACTATTATATTATAAATTTATAGTTAACTGTAAAAACTGTTAGGAAATAAAGATAATAACCTCAAATTTATAATGGGTATCTAATAGATTATATTAAATTTAGTAAATCATGTAAAGTATGTCTTAATTCTTATTCCAAGGGTCACATAATGATATCCCTAATGGTTGTATAATGGCTACCCATAATAGAGACCCCAATGGATATGTAACGACTACCTATATTGGTAATATTTTAATAAATATCACCTTACATGATTTCTTAAAAATATATTCTTTATAATACCCCATTTTTATCCTCAATACATTTATCACATTCTTAAACTTTCTCATTATTTTAATAGTAATCATTTATGGATTTCTCTTTATTATATATCATGATGAGGAATATTTCAATCTCATAGTATTTTTATTTTCATATATTATTATTTATTTTTATTTTCATATTTATGATTTATTTATCAATTTTGAAAATTATATTCCATTATAATATTATACATTAATGGAATAAGTATTTATTCATCTTAGTTCGGTGTTTTCAGATAAGAAAATCTATTTAATCATGATATTTATTTAATGAAAGTTCAAAACTGAATATTTGAGGTATTCCATTCTCCCCCATTAAAATAGCACCCTTAAAATTTCATTACTCAAATGAAAATTATTGATGTAACTTTTGAATGATCACATCATTCAGGTGCCATGTATCTTCATCAGAATTATGATTTCTCCGTAGAAGATTGTCTACATGCGCGGTATTTTTGTATTATATAAATTCTTGTGATCCCAGATCAATAATTCTTATTCGTTATATTAGATATAATTTTCTAATTGTATAGACTCTGATTTTAGAAAATTTGATAGATCTATATTTACATTCATAATAGAGACACTTGGTACACATCCTTCACATGGGAGAGATTTAGTGGTATTGTCTTATGGTATGTTATAGTAACATGGTAATCTAGAACCTCAAAGGAATCATTAAATCTTTGGATTGTATCTCCCTTATTCCTAAATATCATCACCTTCTTCCAATATGATATTTGGATGAATACCTTAGTACCATCATCAAATTAAGTATTTCATCAATGATTAGTAATGTAACTAATATGCCAAATTTGTGTTTATTTTATATGTCCCTAATCATATTAATACTTTTCTATCATATATTGAAAAAGATATGGTCCCAATTTGTGGAATTTCTATATACCCTTTTATATTGAGCCTCATATGATTCTATTTAATTACTAATGTGAAAACTGTTGTTATATGAGAGGTACAATAAAGTTGATGATGATTCAAACAACATTTTAAATATATTAATATTGATATGAGCGTATCCTCTAATGTCAGATTGGTACTTTTAGATTCACCATATATTTGAGAATGATAAGTCATGGTGCTGATCAGCTCTATATCTATTTTTCATTAGAGACTTCTCTATAACTTTGTAACAATCCTTTGATCTCAATAATATACAATGTAAAGTTGTACTTCTTGAAACCTCACCGCATATATTTATTTATCATAGAATGTTAATTAAGTATGAAATACATAAAATAAAAAATGAAGTGTAATGAATTAGTAAGTTTATCAACAATTATCCATATGGAATTCATTCTTCTATAGGTCTTGGGAAGACATATGAAGAAATTCCTATTGGCTTTATCTAATTTCTATAATGCTGTAGTTAATAGTTTCATCATCACCTTATAAATTTAATGTTTTTACTTGACATACTTATAAAATATACACCAAGATATATACTCCTAAATCTCCCTCCTCATGTTTCCCTAGAATATATTATCCTTAAGATATCTATATATCTTAAATCCTATAAGTATTAACAAAAAATGAGGATCTTTGTGAATCATATAACATCTAAATCAATAATTATGATAATAAGGTGGAACATTTTCATTTCCCAAATCTATAATTTAATCATTTCTATGGTTAAACATTGAGAAATTTACGTGATGGTTTTTTTACTTCAATATTACCCTTTCTCACATCCTCAGTCATCTCATATATAAATGGTTAAAATTTCAGTTGGGAAATGAATGACTTCATCCCATCCTATATGGTTTTGATGTACGTACTTTTAATATAAATTATTATTGGTTATCATTAATTCCTCAACATCGATAAGCAAACATGATATTAACTACACAAAGTATTAACAACCTCGATTTCCTTATATGGATTGCAATGTATTTAGTAATTGCAATCCCTGATTTACAATAACCATATACTTTGCTGATTTTTTACTCCATACGTGTGATTGTTTGATTTAAACTATTATAATCAGTATATATATCATAATTATATCCAAAGATACAACACCACCAAATATCGTTATCTTTCATTTTCAACAAACAAATAAATTCTGAGGGAGAAACATTTTTAAGTGATTACAATGTCACATCCCATATTTTTTGTTTGAAATTTCCTATATATAAAATCACATTAAAAAAACTTGTCTTATATAAAAAACATATATATGTTGATAAAATAACCAGTCTATTAGGGAATAATAACATCACAAAATAAAAATTACAAGACATTTAAATGAAACAATATTAAGAAAAAAAATTAATAAAACTACAAGTAACTAAAAATTATATGAGATAGAAATATTATTCATCAAAATACAAAATTATGATCATTACACTAATGTAACTATTGAATGATTGAAAGTCATAAGAAATGTTATAAAAATATTGGCTAATGAATTGATATTGAAGTGACCGAAAATATGAAATACATATTTATTATATAATTTCACATAATTTAATCATTACATATCACAAATAAATATGAACTCATAACAAAAAGGATTATTTCCTTTAAATATTATCTAATGAATAAACTTATTAGACAATTGAATTCCCTATCTCAAAAAAAATTATTTTCACAAGACATCCTCCAAGATATAATCATGTAAATAATATCCTATAGAAATGGGAAACATAATGTGTGATCTTGAATTCCTAGTAAGGGAAAAAATATTAGTGAGTTATATAGGATCAAATCAAAACCATATGAAAAAACATGATCAATAAATAAATATCATATTAAAATGGACATGAGATCATATGATATGATCATAAGATATGATACCACAACATATATTATAACTTGGGGATAAAAAATTGTAAGAGGAACATCACTAAATAATAACACATATGCCATGGAATGTAAACTAGTGATAATAAATATAATCCAAGGAAACAATTGATATGAATGTGGTAGAGACATATGAATTGAAATAAAATAATATATAAAGGATAACAACAATGAAAATCATAACATACTTTATCAATCATGACCACCTACACCCCATAATATAATAGATTGGAATACAAAACCCATGTCCGATAGTGGATCACATATTATTACTCATGTCTTATATTTATCTCAATAGATATAAATCTTTACTCATTGAATTTTATGTATATGTAATTTAAAGCCCATACATTACATAATGGTAAACCAAGCATACGTATTTCACATGAATTCAATCATAAATAAATATTTAATTATTCTATGGAAAGGAAATGGGTCACTAAATATTTTCAAATAGTGTTTTATGAAATATAATTAATAATTTTATCAGGTAATACAAACAAATAAATCATCTTAATGATGTATATAAGAAGAGAATTTAGCAGGTGATACATGAATAACAACTACATATGAAAGATATCAATTTTATATTGAGATAAAAATGAAAGAATAATCATAAGTATATTTTTATTAAATAGTTTATAATGTTTTCCTAAATGTGAATTTTTAAGTCACTGTTATGATCAATTTCAGACAATTGATTACATGAAAAGATTGGAAAACATATTGGTAAAATAACTCCCAAAAAAATTATCTTTGAAAATAAATATATTTAAATAGGAATAAACATACAATCGAAAATAAAAATATATATAAGTGGAATGATGTAAATTGTAATATTTTTAAATGGATTTAAGAAAACTCACATCATTAAAAGAAAAGATGACATTTTGTTTTTAAATTTAAACAAAGGGAAATATGAATGGTATAGAAGATATTAAATTTTAATATTTAAAAATAATAAACGACGTAATTTGTGGTATGATATAACATAGACAAAGAAGATAAATAGATAATAAATAGGATGTGAATTATTATTAAATATATCATATTTTATAAAGATATAAATAAAAAAATATGAAAAAGACATGAAAATGTACATTTTTTTAAGGGATTGAGAAAATAATATATGATATATTGATAATTAATAATTTAAAAAACATATTATAATGTATCCAAAAAAAGAGGATAACTCAATGAAAGCAGATTGAGTTGAGAAAAACTCTTATCATGGATTCATTCTTTATCAAACATAGTCTACCCATGCCAATCCATTTATAACTTTTGGTTATGTCCTAAATCTGTAGAAACATTACCCTATTAATATATTCTCCTTTGTTGGTTTGAATTTTATTACATGAATTAGTTATAAATCACTCATTCTAAATGAATTTTTTTACATGAATGAGTGATTTAATAAATGTAATGAGTTTAACATCATATCATTCATTTTTCTTACCATCTAAACACTTCTAATATTTTAATAACCAATCTAATGATATGATATAAAAATCATTATTACTTTGTAAAAATGTCATTAAAAGCATATGAACTCATAATCTTACTCATTCATTCATAATATCACATTCTTGATTGGGATCATTTTATAACTTACATGAACGATGATATTACACATCCACCATGAATTATTATAAAAACGTAAAATCTATTAATGTTTTCTTAATAATAATGAATTCCTATTTTAATCAAAAATATTTAATTTTAATATATATATATATATGTATATTCATTATTAAAATAAAATCTATTTATTAAATCCAAATTCAAAAAGTGAAATTTTGACAATTCTTTACGTATTTTCACCATAACAGCCAATAAATGACTATAGGACCCGAAAACTATATCAAAAACATATATATAATATCCATGAATATTATTTCATTTATGAAATATTGATTAATAATTTTGGACTAAAACTACCATACCAAAGTAAGAAATGATCAAACGAAACAAGTAACAATTGATGAATAATATTATAAATGAATTATTAAAATATGGGTAAAAGAAAATTAAAAATGAAGACTATTATTTAAAATAAATATAAATACGTTTATTAAATGTACTTATAATGATCATAAATTTTTAATAGAGGCTGTTAAATTACATATTACTTGGAGGGAATCGAAGGTAAGGGTTTTCTTGATTCAGTCTGCTTTCACATGGTAGTGCACCTTCTTCTTTGAATATGTTCTTATATGTTTATTATATTCATTTATTTTTATATTTAATGTGGAAGTTTATATTTATTTATTGTTAAAAAATATCATTACCAAAATAACTTTTTTAATTTATTTTTAGTTCATTTAGATGCATCATTAAAATTTAAATACAATCACTTACAATTTTAGGAACTTTTCATCCATGCCCATTTTAAGGATTAACCTAAATGATTCATATACTTTTTTTGAAAGATATATATTGATTCTCATACATAAAATTATATAATTTTATTTATCTATATTAAAAAATATAGTTTATGATTCATTTATCAATTAGTTTTTCATTGATACTATTAAAATTATAAAAAGGACTTTTCATTCCACTTATATGAATTTTTTATCATAATTTTCTCTATTTAGAAATGATTTTGAATGTGACGTGAAATTATTTTAAACCAACACAGAAAAAATTTTAAAAACTATTTTTATGGATTCAGTTCCTTTTTATGCATATTCTAAAAATGGTTCCTTTTTATGAAATTATTATTATTTTGAAATATATTTACAATATATTTTATTGATATATTTTGAACAATATTATATATCATGAAAATGATATTAAATGCATTATTTTCTATATTTATGAATAATTTTAATGGTATTTAGAAGATAATTAATTTTTTTACATTCATATGAAATAATCTTATTATATGTTGATATACTTAACAATATATTTCCTCTCATTATATATTTTTTATAGTCCATTACTGTTATAAAATAATTCCTTAATTAATTGCTAAAATTATTTTATATCAGTTGTGTTAAGGAAATTAATTCTATATGAGGGAATTGATCCATAAATATATTTATCTTTTATTATATGACATTTAAGTTAGGATAAATGTTCTTCAAATGAATCTGTATTTTTAATACCCTATATTTAATTCATCCTGTTGAATGTTATTCACCAAGTAATCATACCTTTATATTGACCATGGAAAACTATTGATATGAACCCATGTTCATTTATTTTTTATGGGTAAATTTGGAAGCCTTCTATAAATGGTATTTCATAATACTGATATAGTAATGGTATCATTCACTTTCCTCTCATGGTTTTTTAACATGTGACAGATTTTATATGCGCCATTTAGTCTATTTCGGTTAATTGAGCTATAAAATATGATTGATATCATATAGAAAACATATATATGGGTAGTCATTATGTGATAAATGGATTAATTATAGCTCTCCATTATATTGGGTATAACAATATATCATAGGAGATTGAATCTTTTTGACTATGGTTTATACACAATCTACTATGTATATGGCAATGTGAGGCTGATGTGGCATTTATTTCTGGCATTAATTTTGAATCACTTTTGGTATTTTTGTTGTATATTTAGTATTCTGTGGTTTATTTTAGTTTTTTAGTTTTTGTTTTAGTTAATTAGTAATTTACTAATTATCATGTTTAAATTTGATAATTTAACTTGTGAATAATTAAGGTGTGTTTTTGTTTTTTTGGATATTAATTTATTTTAAGATGTTACGTTTTTAGTTTGGGTAATTTAATCTTTGTGATTAATTAATTTTATTAATTAATTTTTTATTCTTTTTAAAATATAAAATATATTTTTTAAATTTTAATCTTAATTTATCAATTCAATGCCTATTGTAATTTTAATTTTCATTTCATATTTTAATGTAATGACCTAAACTTGTTGAATGATATTTGTTTCTAGAAAATGTGTGTAATATTATATTATTAAAAACTATATCTCCCTGATAATGAAGTGAGTATATTTTAAAATGTGACTATCGAGCTTCAATATTTATATGACCATTTTTCAATATGAAAATTTCAAACTATTCTCTTAATAATAATTTTAACATTATAATTATTTTTAATAAGTAGAAATGACAGAGGAAAATTAATATTGAAAGAAGACTCGGTGGCCTCATCTAGAATAGTCATGCTATAGGAAGCCCATTTTTTGAAACATGGGAGGAAGGTTTCATCTTTGGGATTCAATATTGACCAATCCCAATACGAGCATGAACAAATGAGGATTGTACGAAATTTTTTCAGTAGAAGTTTATGTTAGTGGAGATTACCCCTTGGGCAATGTCAGTCTAGCCGCCCCACGAGTCTATCATCATCGCAAACATCAACCTTAAGTTAGATGTGAGTGTTATAAAGAGTTATTTGATGATTAGTTACTTACTTTTGGGTAATAACTTTGTATAAATTAAATTTATATTCACTCCATTCCGTTTTGAGAAGGTTTTTCCTTAAAAATATAATGAATTTGATAAATTGATTTTTCAGAAATAAATTGTATTTTTTTGAAAAGTTATAACTAATATAATAAAATAACGTATTATAAATAATTATTATATTAATGAAATAGTATTCTTAAAAACATCTATTTAAATAGATGTGATAAAATATATTTTTTTCAATAGTTAGAAATTTCACAATAAAATTTCACTATGCATTTTCTATCCAGTATTATTTTTATTAAATAAATTTTTTTATATTTAAAAGATAGAATTATAATATTCATATAATTATTATGATAAAATAAATATCATAATTTTAAATCATAACATTGAAATTATGTTAGGGTGAATTTCTGATTTTTTTTTTAAAAATACTTCATTTTTTTGAATTGTAAAAATATAATTTGAGTTTTTCTGTAAAGACCCGTAAAATTCAAGGGAAATTTTTTCTTAATTTTCTTTAGAATTTTACAAGAGCGCGGTTTCTGACGGCACCTGATTCCGAGGCCCGGAGTGCCCGAAATTAATTTCCGAAGTTTGGCTCGGGTACGTTCAGTGAACGAACGAGCGGGAATTTCTAACTTTTGATCCGGTGCTCGGAATTGAAATCCGAGGGCACCGATGAACTCACAGCGCCGATATTCGCTTAAAGAGACCTTTTCGGGAGTTGCGTTTGTTGCGGGTTGAAAGTTAATTTTTGAGGGTTTAGGTTGAGTTAAATAAAATCTGTGTAGAACAAATTTTATTTTAACTTCTTAAAACCTCTCAAAGGAGGTTGGAAGTGGGACCCACACCCACTTAACCTCCCTTGGGAGGATTAAGTGTGGTGGGGCCCACACGAACCCCCACCTTTTCAACTCCCCACTCTCCCTCTTAATGGCTTGACAAGTTAACTTATATTTAATTATACAATTCATGTATATTAAATAAGTGAGTTAATTTTGGAGTTATCCATTTTGAATTTCAAACCTTTGAAATTCTTGTGGTTAAGTTATGAAATAATATAAGTTAAAGCTTATATTATTCTTTGAGTTTCTTTTACCCTTGGGAGGATTTCTTGAGAGCTTTGGAAGCTTTTCTTCTTCTTCTTCTTCAACTCAACGAAGAACGCGAAGAACGTCGTTCTTCAACGAAGAACTTCTCCGCCGAAGAACACGATCCATCCGCGACGCCGTGTCCGCGACGCGACGTACTTCTTCCGCGTCATCTCTTCCGCGTCGATTTTCCGCGACGAACGCCTTCGATAACGACTCTTCCTCCGACGTCAAAGGAATCGACACCGATATTCCACGACTCCGTCACCGTGCGACTATCGAGGTAGAGATTCTTGAGTTCGTTGTTCTCTTTATAATTTGACTTTCCTCAAGACTTGACGAGGAACACCCTTTTTCCGACGAAGAACGCCGCACCGCTCTTCTTCGTCTTCGGTGTCAACGAGAGAGAACACCGCACCTTCCTCGGAAAACCTTCGTCGGCGTACAAGGATTCGCCAACGACGTACTTCTTCGGACGCGCCTCTTCGTCAACGGATTTGACGAACGTCTACCGCGACACCCGATCTCCGCGACGTCGACTTCCGCGGACATAGTCAAATCCTCGAACTTATACCCAAGGTAGGGGATTGTTGTTTCATTATTAAATTATTTCCATTTCTTGAACATGGATCTGGCATGTCTAACATGAGGCTTGAAATGTTCATGTTGAGTTTTTATTTAACGTGAGGGGGGCCGGACCGCATGAACACGGCCGAACCCCCCTCCAACGTTTATGTTGATTTTATCTTGCGGGAGGGAGCAAGTGGCGTGGTGCCGTCGCACCACGCGGATGAACGTGCAAATATCTTCGCGATGCCGTCGCACGCACCATGGTAGAAACAACAGAAACGCGACGCCGTCGCGCCGCGTTGGATGATTATCAAAGCACGGCAAAGGGGCGCGGTGCCGTCGCACCGCGCCGGACGACGAACGCCGCGGCCCGTTCCGGGCCGCGGCGGGACGAAGAGACCGCGGCCGGTTCCGGGCCGCGGCGGAAGATAAGACCGGCGGCCGGGCCGCCGGCGTCGGAAGCCGAAGAGGGGACCGGATTTTTCCGGTCCCGTTGGAGAAAACCGGCCGGCCAGCTGGCCGGCCGGAAGTCTTTAAAACCGGGGAAATAAATTCCCCGGCCGTGTTAATAAAACCCCCCTCTTTAAGAGAGGGGGCGGTTCTTGAGGGAAGGGGGCATCCAACCCCCTTGGTTCGGCGCCAGCAGGCCCCCCCCACGTGAGGGGGGGGGGGGTTTAATTAAAATCGGCGCGGCACGTAGGCCGCGCCACTTGAAGAAGGGCGGGGGCTTAGCCCCCCGCGTGTGCCGCGGCCCGTCGCCGCCACGCGGCCCGCCGCCGCCGCCAGCGCGGCCCGCCGCCGCCGCCATCACGGCCCGCCGCCGCCGCCACCGCCACCGCGGCCCGCCGCCGCCGCCGCCGCGCCGCCCGCCGCCGCCGCCCGCCGCCGCCGTCCGCCGCCGTCCGCCGCCGCCGACCGCCGCCGCCGGCCGCCGCGCCGCCCCCGGGGGGGGGGGGGGGGGGGGGGTCGGGCCGGGTCGGCCCGGACCCGGACCCCCCCGTTTCGAACCAGATTTGGTTTTCGGCTCATAACTTGAGCCTCGGACCTCCGAACGACGAACCGTCTGCGGCAACGCGATCCTTGGAACGAGACGGTCGTTTCGGTATATCGCACTCAAGATTTCGGGTTACTTTGAGTTCGGCCGGGTTGGTTCGTTCACGAAACCAACCGGGCCTTCGGAGCGGAAACGCTCATATCTTGAGCCACGAACGTCCGATTGACGCGCCGTCAGTCGCGTTGCGTTTCTCTTAATGAGACGGATCTTTTGGCATACTCCGCCCGAGGTTTGGACGCAGGTGGAGTACGGTCGGGTTGGTTTTGCCTTAAAAACCAACCGGGCCTCGGAGACGAAAAAGCCAATAACTCACAGACCGGGCGTCCGATTGACGCGCCGTCTGTTTCGTTGACATCCTCTTGATGAGACGGAACTTTTGACATACTCCGCCCGAGTTTTGGATGCAGTCGGAGTATGGCCGGGTTGGTTTGTACCCGAAACCCAACCGGGCCCCTGGAACGGAAAAGCTGATATCTTACAGACAGGACGTCCGCTTGACGAGCCGTCAGCGGCGTTGGTGGTTACGTTGAGTAACGGTCCCTTTGAGTATACCCTATGGGAGTTCGGGGTACAGTTGAGATACGGCCGGGATTGGTTTCGCTCTCGAACCCAACCGGGCCCCTGGGACGAAAAGGCTAATAACTCACAGACCGGGCGTCCGATCGACGCGCCGTCTGTTGCGTTGAGACCCCTGTGACGAGACGGACCTTTGAGACACTTCTTTGTGGGATTTTGAGATACTTGGAGTATCGACCAGTAGCTCGTGGAGCGGACCCTCCCGGAGACGAGCGTGCAGAGTACGGAGACCGTGTAGCCGGCTGAGACCTGACGACTGCTTGACCGACTCGACTTGGAGTGAGTCGACTAGCCCAGTGGACGGAGCGCCGGTATTTGGCTGAAGACCCACGGCGGATGGAGCGCCAGGTAAATGGCAGCAAACCCGCGGTACTCGACAGGAGGAGTACCTCAGTAGGCTATTTGGGCGAGCGCCCGGTATTTGGCGACAGACCCTCAGCGGACGGAGCGCCAGGTAGTTGGCCGCAAACCCGCAGTACTCGACAGGAGGAGTACCTCAGCTGTCTTAGGGTAGTGAGCGGCGGCCTCGGAGTCGTTACAGGACCACTGTACACTCTAGAGACGGAGCTCTTCAGCAGTTACGGTTTCGATAATGAAAATCCTGGTTTGAGCTGAGACTTTTGACCTTGTGTTTACCTCATGATTGAGATGGGTCACTTGCTAACTTTGGTATATGTATGGGCATATACCCGGGTAGTGGTTATCCGTCGTTTTTACAATCCTTGTTTTTCCTCATGATTGAGATGGGTTACTTGATAACTTAGGTATATGTATGGGCATATACCTAAGTAGAGTTTATCTGTTGAGATCTTCTTGTGTTTATCCTTGTTGGTTTTAGTGAGACCTTGAGGGTCTCGGGGTCCCTACTGAGTATCGTTATACTCACCCCTGCACGGGCTATGCCCGCACCTCGTTGTGTTGGTTGCAGACGACGGACAGTGCTGACAGAAGCCGAAGGTTCGAGGACTGGACGGTACCTGGAGGTGGACTTTACGACGAGGCGGTACCCGGAGGTGGACCACTGGGCGGGACATACTCGGAGCGGATGGCGGGACCCGTGGAGCAGAGGAGCTATCTGTACCCTCCCTTCAGGTGGGAATTCCAGTGGACATCTCAGCGTAGCAGCTTTACTTTTCAGTCGCTGTTTTCCTTTTCGAGTTGTACTTTACAGTTGGGCTTGTATTTCCGGCCCCTTTTTCTTTTCAGCTCTCCTTTTTGTACTTAGTGTTTTACTTCCGCTTGTACTCTGTGGTGCTTGTTTTCTTTTATAAAGGCAATGCCTTCCCAGTTAACGGGATTTTACGCCTTTGGTGCTAGTCGCCAGCCCCTGGCCTATGGAAGGCGGGCTTGGGGTAGTCACGGCACGGGCCCCGAGGACGGGTCGTGACAAATTGGTATCAGAGGAGTTCGGTTCTACCGCAGAACTTATAACTCTGATGTTTCTTTCTGTGAAGCAATAGTGTTGAGAGTACCGAGTGTGGTTTTCAGTTCAGGGAGTCCAGTGTTGGTGCGGGCGGCCGACGTATCCATACACCAGGACCCTGACAACTGATTTCCGACTTTGTGCACGAAAACACTGATTGCATATGTGTTTTCAAAAGTTTTTCCCCTTAAAACAGCTCAAACCAGGTCAGCTCACCAGGTATAATCGTTTGATCGTGTTACGTTGTTTCTTTCAGGATGTCTTTTCTCAGACGATCAGCTAGAGCCCGGAGGGATGAGCGTGCTGAGAGTCTGTCGAGCGACGAGGCTTCGGTACAGGGCCCTCTTGCAGTTGAGGCACCAGCGGAGGCACCAGCAGTAGGCGATGCACGACGCTTGAGCGCGCTGCACGAGTTCCAGCGCCAGAGGCCACCCAGGTTCCGGGGAGAGACGGACCCGCAGGCGGCTGAGTTTTGGCTGGAGGCTGTGGTGAGAGTCTTCAGGCTAGTGGGGACGCCGGCAGACTTCATGGTGATCTTTGCTACCAGCCTCCTTCAGGCAGCAGCAGGTAGGTGGTGGAGCCACTTGTTTCAGTTCTGCGATGAGATGAACTTCGCATGGGAACACTTCGAGACCTTCTTCAGGGTGGAGTTTGTGCCAGTATCTCTACACCCCGAGCGTGTACAGGAGATTCTGCCTTTACCGCGTGTTTTTCGATCAGAAGCCGAGTCATCTGTGGGCAGTAGACAGATGATGCAGAGGTCCAGGAGGACCAGACCATCAGTTGGGCGATCTCGGGTTTTAGGACCGGTGGTGCAGGGCACCCGGAGTGGGAACAGAGTTAGCCGTGCAAGGAGCAGGTTGTGTTACTCATGCCGCGAAAAGGGACATCTGGCACGTGACTGTCCGACTCCCGATCCGCAGGCTTTGGGAGAGCCACCGAGATAGAGGCAGCGACAAATGCTTGAGCAACAGTAAAGCAGGTGGACAGGGGAGGAACTAGTGGATACGTCTCTTGTACTTCTAGTTCCATGTTGATGTTGCTTTTGTGTAGCGTCTTGTATTATGAGCTGCAATAATAAAAGACGCATACTTTTGTGATGTTTTCTTTCCTGTCCTCTTTTGTGATGTTACTAAGAGGTTCCAGTTGACTGTTGACTTGACCCTCACTTGTGAAACATCTACTGGAGGAGACCCAGTTACCACACACTGATGCCGACAGTGTGACTCAACCCTTGGAGGCGAGAGTAACGGTTGGATCTCTTAGTAGTAGCGTCGAGGCCTTACGATGTCATCCTTGGTATGGATTAGTATCATCCATGTTAGGATTGACTGTTTTAGGCAAAGAATGTGGTTCATCCAGGGGATGAGACCAGGTTTCTCTTTTCGGCAAAGAAGAAATCTTGCAGCTCTTGTGGGACCAGAGATGGTCCGGGCCACGTCAGAGGAGGTCCATGTCATCCAGGAGCGGGCCCTACATGGGCGATCGATTCCTCTTGTGCGCAACAGATGGCGGCACGGGAATCTCCAGGAGAGCACTTGGGAGCGGGAGGCTCAGATGCGTGCTCAGTATCCTCTTTTGTTTCCCTAGTTTTTGATGTAGCTTTACGGGGACGTAAAGCCCTGAGGTGGGAGTAATGTAAAGACCCGTAAAATTCAAGGGAAATTTTTTCTTAATTTTCTTTAGAATTTTACAAGAGCGCGGTTTCTGACGGCACCTGATTCCGAGGCCCGGAGTGCCCGGAATTAATTTCCGAAGTTTGGCTCGGGTACGTTCAGTGAACGAACGAGCGGGAATTTCTAACTTTTGATTCGGTGCTCGGAATTGAAATCCGAGGGCACCGATGAACTCGCAGCGCCGATATTCGCTTAAAGAGACCTTTTCGGGAGTTGCGTTTGTTGCGGGTTGAAAGTTAATTTTTGAGGGTTTAGGTTGAGTTAAATAAAATTTGTGTAGAACAAATTTTATTTTAACTTCTTAAAACCTCTCAAAGGAGGTTGGAAGTGGGACCCACACCCACTTAACCTCCCTTGGGAGGATTAAGTGTGGTGGGGCCCACACGAACCCCCACCTTTTCAACTCCCCACTCTCCCTCTTAATGGCTTGACAAGTTAACGTATATTTAATTATACAATTCATGTATATTAAATAAGTGAGTTAATTTTGGAGTTATCCATTTTGAATTTCAAACCTTTGAAATTCTTGTGGTTAAGTTATGAAATAATATAAGTTAAAGCTTATATTATTCTTTGAGTTTCTTTTACCCTTGGGAGGATTTCTTGAGAGCTTTGGAAGCTTTTCTTCTTCTTCTTCTTCAACTCAACGAAGAACGCGAAGAACGTCGTTCTTCAACGAAGAACTTCTCCGCCGAAGAACACGATCCATCCGCGACGCCGTGTCCGCGACGCGACGTACTTCTTCCGCGTCATCTCTTCCGCGTCGATTTTCCGCGACGAACGCCTTCGATAACGACTCTTCCTCCGACGTCAAAGGAATCGACACCGATATTCCACGACTCCGTCACCGTGCGACTATCGAGGTAGAGATTCTTGAGTTCGTTGTTCTCTTTATAATTTGACTTTCCTCAAGACTTGACGAGGAACGCCCTTTTTCCGACGAAGAACGCCGCACCGCTCTTCTTCGTCTTCGGTGTCAACGAGAGAGAACACCGCACCTTCCTCGGAAAACCTTCGTCGGCGTACAAGGATTCGCCAACGACGTACTTCTTCGGACGCGCCTCTTCGTCAACGGATTTGACGAACGTCTACCGCGACACCCGATCTCCGCGACGTCGACTTCCGCGGACATAGTCAAATCCTCGAACTTATACCCGAGGTAGGGGATTGTTGTTTCATTCTTAAATTATTTCCATTTCTTGAACATGGATCTGGCATGTCTAACATGAGGCTTGAAATGTTCATGTTGAGTTTTTATTTAACGTGAGGGGGGCCGGACCGCATGAACACGGCCGAACCCCCCTCCAACGTTTATGTTGATTTTATCTTGCGGGAGGGAGCAAGTGGCGTGGTGCCGTCGCACCACGCGGATGAACGTGCAAATATCTTCGCGATGCCGTCGCACGCACCATGGTAGAAACAACAGAAACGCGACGCCGTCGCGCCGCGTTGGATGATTATCAAAGCACGACAAAGGGGCGCGGTGCCGTCGCACCGCGCCGGACGACGAACGCCGCGGCCCGTTCCGGGCCGCGGCGGGACGAAGAGACCGCGGCCGGTTCCGGGCCGCGGCGGAAGATAAGACCGGCGGCCGGGCCGCCGGCGTCGGAAGCCGAAGAGGGGACCGGATTTTTCCGGTCCCGTTGGAGAAAACCGGCCGGCCAGCTGGCCGGCCGGAAGTCTTTAAAACCGGGGAAATAAATTCCCCGGCCGTGTTAATAAAACCCCCCCTCTTTAAGAGAGGGGGCAGTTCTTGAGGGAAGGGGGCATCCAGCCCCCTTGGTTCGGCGCCAGCAGGCCCCCCCCACGTGAGGGGGGGGCGGTTTAATTAAAATCGGCGCGGCACGTAGGCCGCGCCACTTGAAGAAGGGCGGGGGCTTAGCCCCCCGCGTGTGCCGCGGCCCGTCGCCGCCACGCGGCCCGCCGCCGCCGCCATCACGGCCCGCCGCCGCCGCCACCGCGGCCCGCCGCCGCCGCCGCCGCGCCGCCCGCCGCCGCCGCCCGCCGCCGCCGTCCGCCGCCGTCCGCCGCCGCCGACCGCCGCCGCCGGCCGCCGCGCCGCCCCCGGGGGGGGGGGGGGGGGGGGTCGGGCCGGGTCGGCCCGGACCCGGACCCCCCCGTTTCGAACCAGATTTGGTTTTCGGCTCATAACTTGAGCCTCGGACCTCCGAACGACGAACCGTCTGCGGCAACGCGATCCTTGGAACGAGATGGTCGTTTCGGTATATCGCACTCAAGGTTTCGGGTTACTTTGAGTTCGGCCGGGTTGGTTCGTTCACGAAACCAACCGGGCCTTCGGAGCGGAAACGCTCATATCTTGAGCCACGAACGTCCGATTGACGCGCCGTCAGTCGCGTTGCGTTTCTCTTAATGAGACGGATCTTTTGGCATACTCCGCCCGAGGTTTGGACGCAGGTGGAGTACGGTCGGGTTGGTTTTGCCTTAAAAACCAACCGGGCCCCGGAGACGAAAAAGCCAATAACTCACAGACCGGGCGTCCGATTGACGCGCCGTCTGTTTCGTTGACATCCTCTTGATGAGACGGAACTTTTGACATACTCCGCCCGAGTTTTGGATGCAGTCGGAGTATGGCCGGGTTGGTTTGTACCCGAAACCCAACTGGGCCCCTGGAACGGAAAAGCTGATATCTTACAGACAGGACGTCCGCTTGACGAGCCGTCAGCGGCGTTGGTGGTTACGTTGAGTAACGGTCCCTTTGAGTATACCCTATGGGAGTTCGGGGTACAGTTGAGATACGGCCGGGATTGGTTTCGCTCTCGAACCCAACCGGGCCCCTGGGACGAAAAGGCTAATAACTCACAGACCGGGCGTCCGATCGACGCGCCGTCTGTTGCGTTGAGACCCCTGTGACGAGACGGACCTTTGAGACACTTCTTTGTGGGATTTTGAGATACTTGGAGTATCGACCAGTAGCTCGTGGAGCGGACCCTCCCGGAGACGAGCGTGCAGAGTACGGAGACCGTGTAGCCGGCTGAGACCTGACGACTGCTTGACCGACTCGACTTGGAGTGAGTCGACTAGCCCAGTGGACGGAGCGCCGGTATTTGGCTGCAGACCCACGACGGACGGAGCGCCAGGTAGATGGCAGCAAACCCGCGGTACTCGACAGGAGGAGTACCTCAGTAGGCTATTTGGGCGAGCGCCCGGTATTTGGCGACAGACCCTCAGCGGACGGAGCGCCAGGTAGTTGGCCGCAAACCCGCAGTACTCGACAGGAGGAGTACCTCAGCAGTCTTAGGGTAGTGAGCGGCGGCCTCGGAGTCGTTACAGGACCACTGTACACTCTAGAGACGGAGCTCTTCAGCAGTTACGGTTTCGATAATGAAAATCCTGGTTTGAGCTGAGACTTTTGACCTTGTGTTTACCTCATGATTGAGATGGGTCACTTGCTAACTTTGGTATATGTATGGGCATATACCCGGGTAGTGGTTATCCGTCGTTTTTACAATCCTTGTTTTTCCTCATGATTGAGATGGGTTACTTGATAACTTAGGTATATGTATGGGCATATACCTAAGTAGAGTTTATCTGTTGAGATCTTCTTGTGTTTATCCTTGTTGGTTTTAGTGAGACCTTGAGGGTCTCGGGGTCCCTACTGAGTATCGTTATACTCACCCCTGCACGGGCTATGCCCGCACCTCGTTGTGTTGGTTGCAGACGACGGACAGTGCTGACAGAAGCCGAAGGTTCGAGGACTGGACGGTACCTGGAGGTGGACTTTACGACGAGGCGGTACCCGGAGGTGGACCACTGGGCGGGACATACTCGGAGCGGATGGCGGGACCCGTGGAGCAGAGGAGCTATCTGTACCCTCCCTTCAGGTGGGAATTCCAGTGGACATCTCAGCGTAGCAGCTTTACTTTTCAGTCGCTGTTTTCCTTTTCGAGTTGTACTTTACAGTCGGGCTTGTATTTCCGGCCCCTTTTTCTTTTCAGCTCTCCTTTTTGTACTTAGTGTTTTACTTCCGCTTGTACTCTGTGGTGCTTGTTTTCTTTTATAAAGGCAATGCCTTCCCAGTTAACGGGATTTTACGCCTTTGGTGCTAGTCGCCAGCCCCTGGCCTATGGAAGGCGGGCTTGGGGTAGTCACGGCACGGGCCCCGAGGACGGGTCGTGACATTTTCAGTATTTTTTATGAAACTTAAATGATGTAAAAAAGTATTATAAAATTCAGAATGAATCTTTTGGATTAAAATAACATAATATGTGTCCCATGTGGCCAATTATATTGTAAAATACCATGGTCAGTCCAATGGTTTTGCATTACCACTACCTTGGTTTACTTTGAATTTATTAAAAAATATTCATTATTTTCTATAAATACCCATCCATTTTTTCATTTCCTTCCACTAACAATTCAACCTCCATGAATCTCTAGAATTTAACCTCCAATTTTGTCCTTAAAAGGTTCCTCAATCCCTCATGGTCCCAATATTTGTGTTTTTGGAGTTACACATCCTGGTAAGGGAAATCTCAACTTCCATTTTCCTTTCATGTTTCCTTTTAAGGAGATATGTCTTCCGAATATCCATACTATGTAATTATTTCCATTTAATTATATCCCAATAATTTACTAAAAGTATTATATGAATAGGGGACCCTTTCCCCCATATTTATAATGTTTTATAAAACCATGTTACATACCCATTATGTTGCGAGATTTTCTTCTCTAAATTTCCCTTTTTTCTCAAGAAATTGCCTTATTTTATTTTTTGAATACCCAAAAATATTTTTTTCATAGGTATTATCGTAGATTGTAAAATAATCTATATTATTCTGATATTAAAATATATTAAACAAAACTTCTTTTTTCATTGGTTAATAATGACCTGAAGATTTTGTCTTTAACCACTCTTTTTAAGATGTCATGATTTTGATATCAAACCTGTTTCATTTATTCTCCCCAGGTTATTTCTGAAATGTTTTATTATTATATATGTGGAAGACATTAATTAATAAATTTTATGGATGTTTTTTGATATCACTCCAATGAAATGGGTAAATAATTCAATCTCTAGAGATATACTATTTTATGATAACTTGGATAATAACCTTGGTAATTTTTATAACACCTCGGTGGTAAACCTTAGTGATATTCATATGAATGACTCAATTAGATATTGTAGCCACATTTCAATATAATGATTCATGATATTTTTATTTTAATATTCATCTTTATCTTTCTTTTATGTATTTCCTCAAGTTCATATTAATATTCCTTAATATTACAAGTAAACAAATTCCCTTTTTCTCCATTATAAGGTCTTATACTCACCCTTTCCATTAAAGTATGTCCCTAGGTTATGAAATGCAATAAATTTACATAGGATGAAACAATGATGAATCCTTTCAAGTGGATTATAAATTTTTTTTATGTTTTCATGCATTATGAACTTTATTTCTCAGAATATAATCTTTAAAAGATCCTCTATTTGTTCCATGTAAATGAAATGTTATATAATAAAAAGGTGGGATTAAATAGTTGATATCAAAAGAAATTTTAGTTTATTTTAGAAATTAAGATTTAAAAACATTAAGAATTACCATATAGAAAAGAAAAGATATATAAAAAAATATTATTTTGGTAATGTATTATGTGATAGTGTTCTGAGAATAGAAATCAATGTCTTGATAAAAAAAAGTGGAAGTGGTTACAACAGAGATGATCCTAGGGGTAACAACTCCAACAAGGTGCATCAGGACTGACCTGTCAAAACCTGTTACACAATAATGGTACTTACATTTTTTCTGGTCTGATACTCCTTTGGCTTATATTTGGTTATTCACAAGTATTTTTTGAACCATTATGAAGGATTTATAGAAAATGTAATTGTGGATAAATAATAACATATTTTATCATGATGTTTTATGAAATGAAATTAATTTAAAATTATAATATTATAAAATGAATTATTTTTCTCACTAAAGGTTTACACTTTTCAAAATGGAAGGAAAATGGAGAAACCGCGTAAATGGTGTGAAAAAAAGACCAAGTGCTGATAATCATATGATGGATACTAAAATGGAAAACTTCATGAGAATAATGAAATAAGTGACTCAAAATATGAATAATAACTTTGATCAATTAGATAAAATGGATTCACATCAAATTGAACAACAATACATTGAGTCTTTTATGCATCAACCATAACATTTTTTAATGGATCTAATGACCCTTTGATTGATGAACAATAGATAATATCTATAGAAAATATCTTTTCTGTAATCCATTTTTCTAAACAAGTGAAATTCACCATGGATATGTACCTCTTAGAGGGGGAAGCTAATTATTGGTGAAAAGTAGATAAAAAAATTAATCCAAGAGGTGAGTTTAATTTAATGGAGTGGGAAGAGTTTGGGGGATACTTTTTCAAAAAATATTTCTGATGTTCAACGTGAACAAAAATTGAGAAGGACTCCCTAGAGATAAAGAATAAGGAAAATCAATTTGTTGGAAGCTATGAGAAAACACCAAATGTCATTCCCATCACACCTCTATATTTTTCATGGAACCTAAAGTGTTGAATTTTAGATTATTTAGTGGACTAAGATCCCAAATATAGAATAATATTACCAATTGAGACTATGAAATCAATGAAGAAATAGTACGAAGTGCAATGAAGTTTGAATTGGAACTCAGTGAGACGTCATGGTGTCACAAATAAAATAGAATGAAGATATCAATGGAGATACGATTAGGGAGTAACATTGATCACCGAATATGTGTAAATAAAGTGAAACATTCCACATACAACCAATGTGGGAAGAAGAATTCAGTAAATTTATTTATTGGGCGTGGGAAATGGTACAAGTGTAGAATAAATGGCCATATTTCTAGGAACTATTGTAACGTGATGAAGCCTCATATTCTCAGCACTAATTTCAAAAGGATGACGGTGCAATCCCATACTAATATCCAGTACTTCAATTGTGGAAATCTTGATAACTTTCCCTATCACTATACAAATATATAGACATTGTTGGGGAATCACTATCAACCTCATAATAGGCTAAGGGATAAATATCATTCTTTTTCTATCATGACAGCTGATGTTGAGCCTCCAAATGATATGGTGCTAGGTACTCTTGTTTTTATCTTAAATCTAGTATGTACATTTTTTGATTCTAGTTCAAAAAATTCCTTTATTTTGTCCAAGTTTTAAAATAACATAGAATCAATCTCTGAACAAGTATAAATAGAATTATCTTTCAATACTTTTAGAGGGATTATCCAAGAATCAATAGTGTATAATAACTCTTGTATTCAGTTTGTAGAGCACAATCTAATTGCAAATCTAGTAGTCATCCCCATATAGAAATTCAATATTATTATTGTGATGGAATTTCTCACAAATTATAATGGAAAAATCAATGGTAGAATCAATGAAATATTAGTATCCTTGAATGGAAAACCTATAGTTATCTTCAATGGTGAGTAATATCAACATGATATTTGTCTAAAAGCACCTCCCATAACATTATTTAAGGAACTCACCAGTGAATATGAAGAAGGAAATGAATGTTTATGAATAGAAAATGTCCCCATCATTCAGGAATACATTGATGTATTTCATGAGGACTAACCTAGACCTTACCTAGAAAGAGATGTAGAGTTCTCCAGTAATCTCTTTCCTAGTTCTAAACCAATTTCAATGACCCCATATAGAATGGAAAATGTGGATCTAGAGTAATTAAATAAGAAACTCCAAAATAGTTTGGAGAAAAGTTTTATTTGACCAAGTGTATCTCTTGGGGGAGAGCCTACTATCTTTATGAATTAGAAGGATAGATCAGTGCATCTATACATTATCTATATAGAACATAATGTGATAATACTTAATAACATGTACCCATTTCCAAGAATTGATGATTTATTTGACTAGCTTCATGGGGCTCAATTATTCTCAATGATTGATCTATGATATGGTTATTATCAATTGTGGGTAATGAAAAAAGATATTCCAAAGATTGCCTTATAATAAAGATATGGGCATTATGAGTTTTATTTATACCCTTATACTTGACTAATTCTCCATAGGTTTTTATGGATTTGATGAATAGAGTCATTAAGGACTACCTTGATAACTTTGTGGTAGTTTTTATTGATAATATTATAAAATATTCCAAAAGATTCACAGATAAAGAGGATCATCTAGCGGTTATATTTCAAACTATGAGAATGGAAAGGCCATTTGGAAATTTCATAAAATGTGAATTTTGATTACAATAATTTGATTTTAAATGAAACATTATAACCAATGATGGAATCAAAATTCACATTTCAAAGATAAAGGTTGTGGAGGAGTGACTTCATCCCAAAATATTATCTAAGATTCATTTATTATTTGTATTAGAAGGATATTATAGGAGGCTTGTGGAAACCATTTCACAAATTTACAATCCAGTAAACATATTCACTCGAAAATGGGTCAAGTTCATCTACAAAATGGCATGGGAAGAATGTTTTCAATAGTTGAAGAATAGATTTTTTTACTTGAACCATTTTGACATTGTCATCTATTGGAGAATGATTCATTACTTTTAGTGATACATATTTTAGAGTGATTGGGTTTATCGTCATGAAAAATGAAAATGTTATGGATTATGCGCCTCAATAGTTGATGCATAATGAGTTGAATTATACTATGCATGACCTGGAGATGGATGCAGTTGTTTTTTCACTAATGATATGGAGGCACTATCTCAATGGGTATAAATGTTATATATAAATAGACCATAAATGTTTGAATTATATTTTCACACAAAATGAATTGAAATTGAGACAGAGGAGATGGTTGGAACTTCTTCAAGAATATGATTTTTCAATTCATTATCAATCCCAAAAGTGCAAATAATGTTGTTGATGCATTAAGTTTGAAAGACCCTATTGTGTTGGAAATGATGCCGATTCAATGAGATCCTTTGATCAAAGAACTAGTAAAAATATACATGCGAATGATAAAGGAGGGGAAATCGTCAAATTTATAGAAAATTATTTCTCTAACATAATTACTAGTATAGATTAAGAAATCACTAATAGAAGAGACTTTTTTATAGAAGAAGTTTGAGGCTATGAAGAATGTAAATATTTTTGAGTTCAATATTGATCATGAAGATGTCCTGAAATTTCATACAAGGCTATGTGTTTCAAATTTTCTGTAAATAAAGAAGGATCTTATGGATGAATCTCATAGTTCAACATACTCTATACATCCTAGAATCATGAAATTTTGTAGGGACTGTCGTGAACATTATTGGTGGGATAACATCAAATGGTAGATTACCGACTACACTAAAAAGTTCCTAGTGTGTCAACATGTTATGGAAGAGTTTCATCTTCTTAAAGTGGTATTACAACCACTACCCATACTAGAATGGATGTGGGAAAATATCACTATGGACTTCATAACTAGTCTACATAAACAACTAAAGGAAACAATGTGATATGAGTTATAGTGGACAGTCTCCTAAAGACTGACCATTTAATATCTCTTTGGGAATATTTCTCTCCTGATCAACTTGCTAGGATTTACTTGAAGGAAGTGTTAAGGTTGCATGGGGTACCACATTATATCATTTCTGACCATGATCTAAGGTTTACATAAAAATTATGGAGAATTATTCAACATGCTATGAATTCATAATTAAATCCGAGTATGGAATATAACCCACAAACTAGTGTCCAATATGAAAGAATTATTCAAACACATAATGACATGTTGAGAACATAATCATTGGAATTTTATGGTCGATGGGATCAACAGCTCACATTAATTGAGTTCTCATACAATAAAAACATTAATTAAAGTATTCAAATGTAACCCTATGAATCTCTATATGGGAATTGATGTAGAGATCCTATATGTTTGGATGAAGTTGGTGAGAGAACACTTCCTCCGCTTGATCTTGTAAAAGAGATAGAAGAAATGGATTATGACATCAAGGAACAGTTAAAGTCTTCTCAATATTGTAAAAAGACCAATGATGACAACTGTCAAAGGGAAATAGATTTTGATGTTGGAGATAAAATAATCCTTTGAATTTTACCTTTGAAGAGAGTCGTATAGTTTGGGAAGAAAGGGAAGATGATCCCTAGGTACATTGGCCCCAATGAAATCCTTGATCACATAGGATTAGTGTCCTATCAAATGTCACTGCATCCAAATATAGCATATGATCATGGTCTATTCCACATATATCTTTTGGAGAATTATTTACTTGACCCTTCACATGTACTGAATCCTGAAGCAATACAACTAGAACATGACCTCTCTTATGAGGATATTTTGGTGGAGATCATAGACTGTAGAGACAAGGTTATACTCAACAAGACTACCTGCCACATTAAAGTGTTGAGGAGGAACCAAAAATATGAATAATCAATAAGGGAACCAAGGAAAAAAATGAGGAAAAAGTACCCACACCTTTTCTCAATTGAGAGAATGAGATAAAATTATAGTGATGAAATTTATTCCCGGGGGATGAATGTATCGACTTAATTTTTTTGAATGAAATTTGTTTCATAAACATGTGTTTTATGATATTGTATACAAAGAAAAATCTATTTGATATTGAAGTGAGAATATTTTGAAACGTAACCAGTTGGTTTAGAACATTATATAACCATTGGTAAATTATAGCCATATGTTAATATGACTATAGGAAATGATACACTTAATAATAATTTATATGTTATAATATTGGTTTATAAGTTGAAATTTCAAAGGAAAATTAATAGAGAAAGAAGAGTTTGTGGCCTCATCATGTGTAGTCATGCCGTATGAAGCCCATTTTTCAAAACATGGCCAGAAGGTATCAACTTTGTGCTGTGATCTTGACCAATCCAATGCCAAGATTGATCAAATGATACATGAATGAAATTTCTTATAGGGTAATATTAAGTTACTAGAGATTAGCACTCAGGCGATGTTAGTCGAGCCACCCCAGGAGTCTATATCCATCTCGAACCTCACCCATAGGTCGTATGCAAGTGTTATAAGTGGTTATGGGTTGATTCATTAGTTACTTATGTGGAATAAATGTGTATAAATAAAATTTTTATTCAATCAATTCTATTTTGATAATTGTTTTTCTTAAAAATATGACGAATTTGGTAAATTGATTTTTCAGATAGAAATATTAATTATCATAAAAGAAATAATTATTATAATTAATAATGTATTATTAATAATTATTTTTTTAACGAAATATTGTGATTAGAACACTCCAATTTAATTATAAGTGATAAAATATACTTTTTCAACTATTCAAAATTTCACAATGCATTTCTACTTTTCATTTTCTATATGATATTATTTTTAATAAATATGAATCTTTAAAAATAAAAGTTAAAATCAACATATTTAGATAATTATTATGATAAAATAAATTTAATTTTTGAAATCATCATATAAAAATTAGGTTATGGTTAATTTATATGAATGTTCTAAAATAATTTATTTTTTACGTGAATAGTAAAAATACAGTTTGCGTTTTTTGTTATTTTTAATGAAATCATAATGATATGATAAGTAATATAATTTTTCCACCTCTTGTCGATAAATATAACATAATAGGTGGGCCAACTAGCCAATATCATGGGGAAATACAATGGGAAAGCCCATGGTTCTGCATTTACCAATACCTAGTTGTCCATGGAAATTAATAAAAAAACACACTCTTTCGAAATAAATACCCATCAATTTCCTCATTTACATTCATTCACAATTAACCCTATAATAATATCTTGTATATTTACCTCACAAGGTGTACTTATAATGTATCCTCAATCTCCCAAGGCCCCAATCATCCAGTTTTAGGAGTTATGATTCAGGGTAAAGGAAATCTCAACTTCTCTCTTCCTTTCAAGTTCCCTTTTTTATGTGGTATTTCGTTAAAATTTAAAATATATATTATTATGTACATTTTATACTATCAAATTAATATATTAAGATTATTTTATTAACAAGATACCATTGTACCCTATCATTTTAATGTTTTCTAAAACTGTATTTCATACCTGGTATATTGCTAGATTTACTTCTCAACCATTCTCCATTTTTATTAAGAAATTATTTTATTTTATTTTTTGAATACCAAAACCACTTTATTTTCCTACGTTATTCACCCATATATAAAAATGATCTATTTTATTATTGTATTAACATAAATGAAACCCACCTTCCTTTTTCTAGGGTTAATAATTCTCTAAATCTCTTGTTTTTAATCACTCTTTTTTAAAATGTCATGATTTGGATATGAAACCCATTCATTTAGTTCTACACATGTTATTTATGAACTATTTTATTATGATCTATGTGGAAGAAATTAATTAATAAATATGTAGGGTATTCCATGATATCACTCCAATGCATTGGGTAAAGAATTTTATCTTTATAGATGACATGTTTTATGATACCTTGGTGAATTACCGTGGAAATTTTTATGACACCTTGGTGATAAACCTTTGTGATATTCTTATGAAAGACTCAATTTAATGTTGTATCTATATTTCCATGTAATGATTCATGTTATTTTTATTATTATATAAATCTTTGTAATTCCTTTATGTATTTTCTCATGTTGTTATTAATATTCCTCAAGATCACAAGTATATTTATTTCCCTTGATTTCCCTTTCTGTGCCTTAAGCTCCCCCTTTCCTTTGATTTATATCCCAAGGTTATAAGATACAATAAATGTAATTATAATGAACCTATGATGAAGCCTTTCAAGTGGGTTAGAATAATTTTTTATAATTTATTGTGATATATTCCTAATTTCTTGGAAACTAAACATTAAAAGATCCTCTATTTTTACAATGTCAATGATAGGTTATGTAAGAAAAATAAGAGATTCCATATTAAATAAACTATTCTTTTTTCAAATTAATCATGTTTTTATTTTTTTATTTTTCATTCAAATCATAAAATTATAATTTTTTGTGTTATATATTTATCATCCATTTACATAGAATGTTTCTAATATGAGAACAGGAAATTATATTTTATAGTGACTTCACATAACAGAATTCATACTAACTACATAAGATAATTTGTCTTATGTGGACTTGAATGGGTGACCAAATTTGATTACTTGGAATGAACATTAAATGAAGAGTTAAGCTCAATTGATATGTCTTACATCTGTGTCCATGATCATAAAATCTAGACGGAGATTGAGGTTGTGACTAGTGGAATAAAATAAATTAGGCATCATTAATGGGTATGTATAGGAAGTTGTTAAACCAAATATTACTAGTCAGGTCATTTCACACTGAGAAAATTGAAATAAATAGTTTTTTAAGTTGTATAATATTTTTCAAACACTCTTAGGAGCCTGATTTCAAACCAGTAAATATTGAATCCTTCAGGATTGAAGATGATCAAGGGTGTGTATAGTTGTCATAATGTGGTTTATGATGATGAACGAGAATCACCATGGTATAGGATTGATGAAAAAAAATGAGATTTAGTTGTACCTATGATTAATGATACAATATCTGATTCCCACAAAAACCAAGGGGATTTGAGCTTGATTATTTAGTGATAAAGTTTCCACACAGATGACCATTGTTTTAGTGTTTTCTGCCCAATATACCCTTCTTTGACTAATTGAAACAAGATCCAAGAATAGTTTATCATCTTGATCAAAGATGTCGATATTGAGTACATTGAACCAGAACACTATATTAGACAGAGGTTGATGTTTTGTGATTTAGAATTATGAATGAGACGGAAAAATTACATTACATTATTTTCATCATGTTGTATGTATACTGTGATGAAGGGGTTTAGAAGTTTCATGTGGCTTTCATAGAGATTTATTTTTTGTATTTTCCTACATAGGTCAATTGAAAAGGATAAACACTGGGACTTATTTTTTACACCTGATTAAAATCTAAAAATGGTTTTCAGAATCATGAAATGTGTTCTTAAAATTTCAATATGGAAGTTCCTCCTTTTAGTTGGATTCATTATTTTTAAATTGAATCCTTACATTTCGCAAACATATTGGTCTATAGGAGTCACATTTTTGATGATTTGGTTGATTCAACAAGATTCATTTTTTTATTAGTTTTGATGATTTTAGTGTGTTCACTGAGATACATGAGGATGGTGATGGTGGTGTAAAATATTTCCTATGTTGTAGCTTGATTTTCATAGTTGAATGTGCCCTAAGAATTGAACCATTTTTCTGTTATAGTTGAATAGGTACATGTCAGAGATAATTGACATAGTTATTTTTCTAGATTTTTTTGGGATTGACATGTGGTGATTAGAATTTTTTAATTATATCTTGATGCCATCACCACCACCCATAGTAAAATAAATTTTTTAATAGAAGTTATCTTACATAACATTTAGTGGATACAACAAAGTGATTATTGAGACATAAATATTCTTTTTATTAGTTAATCATTAAAATATTTTGTAATTTTTTTCTTTTATTTATTCAATGTATTTTAGTGTTGATGAGAACCACTAGATGGGGGGATTTTTTTTATTTTTTCATGATTTTTAAAATTTTTCTATCTTTGACTTATCTATTATCTCTTTTCGATATTTCAATGATTGTAAATAAAAAATATTTATATTTTCTATCTCACATAAGGATCCACAACCTCAAAAAATCATGAATATTTTTTAGACTAGTTTAGGGAAATTATTTTTTGATGTTTCTTGGAGATTAAGTTTCCTTTTAATCATTGAAATCAACAATGTTCTTGACAAAATTTAAATGTAAATAGAGAATTTGGGATATCACACTCATTAATAAGATTATTTTTATATTTTACTCATCTAAATTATTTTTATAATTATTATATGAGACACCATATCGAGCTTCTTAGGATATTTTTTATGTTTTGAAGATCTAATTATGATAACTTTTTTATCAAACACGTTCTGTAAGAAATCTCTTTAAACTTGTGAATATTTTCACAATTTAAAGAGCCTTCAGGTATAAGAATAAATTCCATGAATGGTTGTTCATTATTTTGAAGGATTTATATGTTTTTTTGAGATATCGAATACATGTATAGTGAGGTCTATTTAAAAAAAAACATACAGATCGATGATATATATTAGAGAGTGGACCATTTTGGTTCGAGATTTCTTTCTTAACAACAATCTCATATTCACTCCTATTTATTTAATTGATTTCAAAATCACTATTCCTATTTTATAATCTCATGTTAATGATGTTTCATTTACTTCTTTGGTAATTATAACAAATAATAAATAATATTTGAGTAATCACTTTGATAAACACACAACTTTATTGATATTGAACCCTATGAGAGCCACTAAACTATACATAGGGAAATATAAATGTATCTATGATATTTGAAATGATATGATATTATAAATTGGAATCATTTACTTGGAATCATTTTTATTTTTTTATTGTAATTAATTATGTTAACATTGATGGACTCAAAAATGGATGAATAATAGTAACAATTATAATACTTCCAGGTGTAGGAGCTTAAAAAAGTACCGAAAGGATTCCAATATTTACAAAATGTAATGATGTTCAAGGAAACATATGTGAAAAAACATTTTATATGTTGGGAAATTAATGTATTTCTTTGAAACATCAATTTCAACTCAAGATTACTTTATGAGTAAGTTCATACTCTATTGACCAATTTTAGAAGTCTCTATGAATAAATTTAAAAAAAAAGGAAAAAATGAAGAGGAAAAAAGTGATATTGAGTTTCTAATTTTTAGCTCAATAAGCCCATGTAAGATAAGATATAGTTTCAACATCTATACTTGGAAAATTATTTTGAGGTCTGGTAGGAGAAGGGTCAAACATAATTTAAATATGTGAGATATATTTCATAAAATCATATTTTTTTAATGTTTAATGTGATTATTTTTTTGAACTCATTTTACTAATTTTTTTCCACCTATTTCTAGGCCGAACCAACAAATTATACCCACTCTTATTCCCTGGAAGATACCACAAATGAAGGAGTTTTTTAAGAGAGGTTAGAGGATTTTGACTACCCCACTCAATACTTCATAATACCCCCAGGACCACCAAATATTTCTGTAGAAGAACAAGCTATCCAGATTCAGGGATTTATTCTATTTATGTAAAAATGATTTTAAATTGTTTGATTATGAATATTATGTTATTGATTTTTATGATTTTTTCCAACTGCTATCATGAATTTTTTGTTTTTTTATCACAAGAAATATATATATTTTATGTTTTTTACAAAACCATCATATAATTTTATGTTAAAATAAATTTTCAAATGTTTAATATTATTTAACTATAGTATAACTTATAATGATCATAATTCAATAATTAATATTTCATTTGAATGACAAAAAGTATATCTAACTTTTATTCGACTATGGAAATGTATAACTAAATCATTACCGTGTTCCCATTTTTTTTTCGAACATGATACATGCTTTGGGTATGTACAATATTTTTCTACTTATTATGTTATAATGTTTTCATTAACTATTTAATTATGAAATCATTTATATAAATACCATAAATTATAATCTTAAGAATATGGATAGATAAAAAAATTCATCAAATTTCATTAGAACAAATAGATATCTAAAATTGTTTTATTGGTGGTGAAAATAATGCCCAATGGTAATAGAAAAAATCAATAATTCTAGAATTATCCAATTTAAAATGATTTTTTATTTAATTTATATCCCTCCTAATATAAATCATAAATGAATGAAATTATTTTGGTTATAAATATAATATTTTTATATACATTTAATTTAGATAAATCAAATTCTAAAATGGATGTTAATGCGCCACAAATTTAAGTAGAATTTTTGCAATAGTCTCGTCATTTTTCCACAGCTGTTACTTTATGTTTTTCCCTATATTATGATTCTATATAATGATATATAGAATAGATTGATTAAAATCATAATTCTTTTGAATGATAGAGATAATTTATACAATTAATTATTCTTGATCATAATCTAATTCTATTGTTTAACGATAATAAAAAGTGGATGAAAATTGATACGTGTAGAATGAATAGGTTTTCTAGTATCTATCTCATATTTAATCATCCTATTATATAAATGTTCCACCTTACCATATAAACAAATAATCCTTACCATAAATCCATCTAATGGATACCAAGAATCATTTTACACCATACCACATGAATCCTTAATAAACTTATTGGATAACCATTTTTTAGGATATTATAAGCCTTTCTTTACTTACCTTATTTGAAAAAAAAATTAATAGTATGGCATGTATTTATGTAACCATGATGTAGTGAAATTGATACTTGTTTTATGTTTATGGTTACCACATAATGTTTATAGTTTCAGTATACCTATCGTAAGTGATATCAAATAATAGAAAGATCATTGTAATAGACCATGTGCCATAGTAAGCATATAGAATGTATGTTCTCTCATGACACACATATTTATTAGTTTCATTTAATTATTTTTTCTTAAGATATGAAATTCTTTGTGTGCTCTTTTTTTATTCATTTTTTATATTATTATTAACTAAATTCTTATATTAATTTATTTCTGTGTTTTATTAATTATGAAAATTAATATATTTTATATATAATACATGTGATGTCCTTCTAAATATTTTGAAAACTATAAAAATATGAAATAAATTCATTAATTACTAATATGTAACATATAGAATATGTATTAAGGTAATTATAATATTTATATTTTAGATTTATTTCATTGAAATATTCTTTTATAATAAAATATTTAATAAAATGTAAATTATTCAATCTTTTTTATATAATTTAATGATGTATAATTAAATGTTTTAATTAATTTTAAATTCAAGGAATTGGAAAGTATTTTGAAATTTAAACCATAAAATTAGCTTACAGCAATTATGTGGTCTCTTTAACCAATTATAATGGAGAAACGTTAAATTATTTTATGGGTGATTTAAAATTGGTTTGAATTATTTTTCATTGTTTTAAATATTCCTCTTTACATTTTTAAATATAAATCTTGAGTTCTGTGATTATTTTTCAAAGATAATTTATCTCTCTACAATAATCTAGTTTTATTGATTTTCATATTCTAACAGTTTTATAGAGTGTGTATTCCAAATAATATTATAATTAACGGATACAAGGATGTTCAGTACTGATGACCACATACATGAAATACTAGTTACATGATGATATCTTATGTTTATAGTCTTATGACATTCATGTGATGATGTTATCGACTATTTACATCTTCTATGATAAGATCCCAAGGAAGGAAAAAAAATCCTCTTTTACTTAATTCCCCTTGATGGGACATACTATAACTCTAATGGAACTCTAAGAGTACATTTTTTTCATCAATTCAAAGAGATTGAATCAACTGTTTCGTCAACAACAATCATTCTATTTATATCTAGTCGTATTATATGTCATTTATTGGTAAAGGTAAACACATAATCCTTTGTTGAATATGTTATAGTAACTATAAAAATAATACATTTGTTTATGAACACTTGAAAAAATAAACGAACACTTAAGTTGGGGTTTCTTCAGTAGAAATCATGGATTCCTTATTATGCAAAAAAATGTAGTGTGTAGGTTTGGGGATGTTCCTCACAATGTCATGGGTTGGGATTTCTCCTAAATAAAAGTATGAATTTATAATTCTCCCATGAAGACATATATCTCTCTTTACTTGTTTGAGTCATACTGAATTGGTTGCAGTGGGAAGACTACACCATTTTGGTTAGACTATACTGGTATAAAAATCTTTTTGTTCTCCTTCTATTTACTTTTCAATGCTAATTAACTCCCTTGATTAAAATTAAAAATTAACTAATCTGACAATTTTTTTATAATGTCAATAATTTATATAATGGTCTTTTACCTCCCCATCTATTTCTTCTTCCATCATCAAACTAACTAAATAAATTCTTCTCATTGTGTAAGTTCTGTAGAGTCGACTGACTTTCGTGAAATTTTGGCGGGTATCAAAAAAACTAACACTACAATAGAGGATAATTCTATAAAACTCCCTAATGAAATTATAAATACACAGTTGGTTGTGGATGATGTGAAATATGATGTTTTGGAAATCTAAAATTGTGAAAATTTGGATGTGGACACTTATGAGGTTTTAAGTTTCTAATTTTCATATGTGATTGAATTAGAATGAAAATTACATCAATGATTGGAATTGTTATATTTTTTCACAAAAAATATAGGTAAAAAATAGGGTAAATACCTTTATATATTGTTCTCCATTCTAATACTCCTAAAATTTTATAATTCCAATGGTGGGGAAATAAATGAAGCTAAAAATTGGGTATTCTAAAAATGTTTTAGCTGAACGAAACTGATCCTAGAAAGAATAATTTTTGGTAGTTCATAAGTTAGTATCCTCATCCACCATCTTAATGGGGTTAATCCAAAGGCTATCCATCTAGGAATATATTGAATAAAGAACCCCTTTTGGGGTTAAACCCAATATTTTCTCATTTTTATTATCTTTTCGTGTTTTAATTTTTATATTTTTATTCAATAAATTAATATTGATTAGGTTGTAGGAATATAACACGGTAGGACACTCTGCACAAAAATACCTCTTGGGTAACTACTTTTTCACTGATTAACTCTAATTTCATATACATATAACACTAATATATTAAGATTATAAATTTTTATTATATTATTAAAAGTAAGTGTTGGGGAAGGGTACACAATTTTTTGTTTCTCTTATATTTAAAAATTCTAAATAAATATCAAACCTAATACAAAACTAAATTTTCTGATATTATTTTATATTATCCATAGACATTAAATAAATGTTAATTTTAATTTCTAATATGTAGTGTTTTTGTGAATAAATTTTTTTATCCCATTGAATCATAAATTCCACCATTTTAGAAGATAAAGTGAAGAAAAAATTTGGAGAAACATGAATTAAACTCCTGAAACATTTAATCTAGAATTATTCTATTTTGATTATAAAATTTAAGAAGTTAATTCTCATATTTTTCCGTTTTTAGGAGTTGGAAATGATAAACTATAATAAATTATTCAAAAAAAAGTGAGTTTTGTAGTTGAAATTCATGTGTTCAATATTATATTGAAGACTTGTTTTAGTTTGAATTCTATAATTTTTCATATTGAACATGAAAATTAAAAAATTGGGTTTTGGTTGAAATTAATGATGGTAAATTGATATTTAATTTACTTTTCATGATAGAAAAATATTGTTCAATTTACTGGTTGATTACATCATTATGATTGTATTTGTGTGATGAGTGTTTTGTGTGAATTCTTGTTTTATCACTTTGATAAAAACATTTGGACATAAAATGTTAACATGGTTTTACTATGAAATAATGAATATGTGATGAAGTTTTAAATAATAATCCAATATGTATAAATATGGTGCATGATATGATTATTTTTTTGTGTGGAAAAATATGTTTTAACCTTTTTTATATCTCATTAATACAGAAATCATTCATTATTGAGTAGTAAATCATTTTAAAATTAAACTATAACATCTTGAACTGTATACTAGTAAACTAGTTATATGATTTGGTTGGTTAATAGGCCTCAAGAACACCACCACATACACTAGAGTATTTAGAATATCTGTGATGGCCTATAATGTAATGGTAGAGAGACTATTCACTTATTTCATATTAACAAAATAACATAACTAGCTATGTATCATACACATATGTAAACAAATAGAGTGAAAAGGAAGTAATTAACTAAAATATAACATTCCATAATAATAAATGAAAATATATAATGAATGAACATCTATTTCATACGTACAACATGGGTCACCCACTGTGCTGACCATATAGATAAATAAATTGAAAATAAAACTGAAATAAATGTATAGGGCCCTAATACTAACTCCAAGCCAGAACACATACCTGGTCTCTAAACACTATAAAACCGCACCATCTGGATTAGAATAACTCACACAATGATTTCTTACTGAACAAAAAACACCAAGCCTCATCACTATCCACTACCAGACTATTCTCCACCAAAAAAGTAGACATAATGTTAAAATAAACACTAGGGTGCACATGTAGGGGAGAAAAATAATCTCAACAGTCCACCTGATGATGAAAATTTAATCTATGAAGATATAAGTGTATGAATAAAATATTATTAGCCTTATTAAGATGCAACTGAAATGATAATTAAATCCAATAAACGTGACGCCACAGTCAAACCTTGGGTCTATAATCCAGGTCAGCTGGGAAAGTGCTACCATGGATGACTATATCTATATGTGTATACCTTTATAGTTACATACCAATATATATATAGAAATATTAATATTGATGACTAAGGTGATAAAATAACATAAAACTAAAAAATAGTAGATCCATGGGTCTGTTATCCTGATCAATGGATATCATGAGCATGGGAATTGAGTTGGACCTCATGCCACTCAGGACATGTATTATTAATTCAATCATTGGGTTCGTAATTAAAATTTAGATATACCTGTTTTGTATATAGATGGAAATATCTTGGAGCAGGTTGTGTCACCATAGGGGGGATACTCATTATACACCCGGGTTCACCCATAATCACCTCCAATCACAGTAAATAAGGATTCTAGGGAAGTACATCTAGACATCTAGTAAATGGTCATTGAGCCAGATGTCATTCTTCTAAAGCTATTTTAATCTTGTCCAATTTCTGAGCCCTAGGTTCTGATCCATAGGTGGTCATGACATTGAGAATTGGATGAACCCTAAGGGTGTGACCCTTAAGCGATATACATTGAGAGCTCGCTGGTGAGATGTCATGATCACCCCTTGAGATCCAAATATTAATGTCATTCATAGATTTGAGAAGCCAAGCTCAACCACCGTCCTAAAATGAAAAATTGAGGAGAGTATATCCATCCTATATAATCCATAGGTCCATGAGATAATAATCATCACTTATAGACCACTAGTATAGGAGAGGGTAATCATTTACCAACAACCCTGTGTTGATGAGAGGGAAATCATCCTCATTTGAACTATGAGTAGTAGAGACCATAATAATCCTAATCACTGGGGATAAAAGAATCATTGTTGAGTATCATTACAAGGTATTCCATGCCCATAGATCATAGTAGTCTCAATATATGGATACCAAGAAACACATCTGGAATTCCTAATAATCTAATAATGAAATATATATGCTAAACATTTAGATCCCAGGAAGTACCTATGGGTATAAATATAAACATATAAAAATAACATGGCTGAACGAATGGATCTCAGGAATAACATATGGGCATACCAAAGGGAACAAAAGATGCCTCACGTCTAGATTTGTTTCTACCAACCAGGAAGCACCTCTAGATGGCATCGCTGCATCAACAATAAACATGTGAAACATATAAACAAAATTGCGGGGGTGGATAAATGCCTAACCCACCACTACTCCCACAGTCACTTGGGATCACCAGTTTGTCCTAGGTTTTATGGAGACTCTCACTACCCTCCCTACCTAAACCTAACATAATCTGTTAAGGTTGGTCAAATATTGAGGCATCTATTAGGTTCCTTAAGTAAAACAATGAAAGGAATCCTAGATGGGATCCTCAAGGTCTACACATCCATGAATGTGTTCTATATGGGATCCTCAAGGTCTACACATCCATGATACAATCTTACTTGGGATCCTTTGATAAAATGTTATGAAGATTAATCCTATAATGTATCCTTAAATTTTAAGAAAATAGTGACATCCTACAATGTATCCATAGAATGGTTCTTAAGAAAATGTGTCATACATGGGACCCTAGACAATCGAGTATGAAGAAAGAGGATTTTTACATGGGATTATTTGAATGATACATAGGTAAATGGATTCTATAAGATATTCCTTATGTGAACATGTATGAAAATTCATCCCAAAGGGGACCCTTGTTACAAGAAGAATATAGAGGAATTCTACCAAGGATTATCTATTTCAGAATATAATAAGTGGAGTACTACAAGGGATCCTAAAAAAATAGTATCATGGCCTCCTAGGCTAGAGGTGAATATCTAACAAGGGATAAGTTATTGAGGGAAAAGTGATAATGCATCCATCAGGAGGTATGTCTCAGGTGTCATCTCATATCAAGTCTCACTCTCAGAAGAAGCTAGATATATTTAATACAGGAAGAACCTCTTTAATAGGAAATGAAAGAAACACCATGTAAGAGTCCATAAAAAACAAAATTATTTAAGAATAATTATCTACATGAAAATATACTAAAAATTATCTTATCACGGGTCCAATTCTGACTCTTGTGTGAAAAGAAATTAAAATCCCAAAAGGGTGGAAAGGGGTGCCACATGGCGTGCATCCCTGAGTACACGGTGCATACTCCAAAAGCCCCATCTGAGCATGTCCTCAAGGTGGAAGTAGCTTGTAAACACCCATATACATGATGTGTAAGATTGGTATAGTGAATGTACCCTACACAAGGTTCCTTTCAGTGTCCCTTAAATGTCCAGACCATGTTTTTGTCCTGGCAATGTACTGCTACATGAAATTCCACCCACATGGGGTATGGCTATGTACTCTAGACGGAATGTTCCCCTTATACATAATACATGTCTCGGTACTTAGCTACATGGATGAGTACCATTAAAAATCATGTATGAAGCATACATGGCATATACATATAAAATCTCAACTTCTCTGAACTAGAAGAACGCAAAACATGTGCTCCCTGAGCCACATGCTATATAGATATGTTTTCTCGAATGGAACACCCTTTAATCACCCAAAAACCCATTTTTTCACCCCAAAAGAAGTAGATCAACCATTTAGGGGTACTAAGAAATGGAAAAATGGCATTATAAATTGAAAATTTCAAAGGGGGAATGGTTTGATGTTATGATTTCATTGTTTATCCAATTTGGTAATGATTACGATTTAGATCATGAAATATTGTGATCTATTTCTCAAGAACATAATGGATTTTATTTTCTTCTAGATATTTCTTTGTAATACATGTTTTCATGCATTTTTTGCTCCTTATACACTCATTATTCAAAAATAATGTTTTTAATGAAAAACAATTCTATTTCTCTCTTCGTTTGAATGCTCTCTTAACTTCCATATCAATGTTTTATAAAAATATTCAAAACTATTTTTAACATTACCAAAAGAATTTATTAAAGATAATTTTACCCATGTATAATTTTTTTAAAATTATTTTAAAAATAATATTCAAGAAATTTTCCAAAAAAAATACCATTTGGTATTTAAGGTAAATGTGAAATAAATATTTGTTTTAACATGTACAACATGAATGGAATTTCTTGGTAGTATAACCATTTATTTTATTTTTTCATTATATGTTATTTTATAAGATGTATATTTTCATAAATTTTCATGAAATTATAATTTTAAAAATATTATTATCAAATAAAGGTCATTAATCCATAAATGTTTCAAATGTTTTTTAAATCTTAATTTTTTTTCAAAAGTTATTTTTCAAAGAAAAGGATTAAGAATAAATTTTATATTTTACATTTTTCATTTCATAGTGGAATTGATATTTTCAACTAGAAATGATTAAATAATTTTTAATGATTTATTTATATGTTTACAATATTATTTTCAATGAAAATTCTTTACATAATTTTCTATGAATTTATAGTTTTAAAAACTAAATTTTCAAAGAAATGTTACATTCCTCAAGAAACATTCGACGTGATTTTTCTTTCAAATTCATTTTCTATATATGGTGATATAATTTCATATTACTTTTTAATTACTAGAGATATGATACAATGAAACCAACATTATTGTTTCTATGGATGGTAAAGGATTATGATGAAATTATATTTATTAAACCCATTTCGTTTTCATAAGTAATTATATAATGAAATGTTCGATGAAATAGATTTATTTTCATGTCATCTAATATGATAACTGATTTATGAATCTCATTTCCATTGATGGTTTATAATTTAATGACTGTATTTTGATATTATGGAAAAAATATGTATGATATTCATTAGGTTTTAAGTGGGAAATATATCTCCCACTAATTCATTAGGTAAAGATTTATATATCATTAGATAAACAAGAAATGAATGGGGAGTCAACCACGGTCATTATGGATAATTTTCCACTACGATCGTATTAGGATTGAACGATGAATACTAAGTTGGTTTATGGAGTGAACCTCTTATACAATGATAGACTTGAAAATAAGTTTTCAAGACTGTGGAAATGATTTTCTTATTCTTATGTGTATTCCAGAATTCCATTTCTTAAGCCAATGTTATGCTCTTATCACCCATTTTCATTGATTCCACCACAATTATGGTATTATGAACTAAATATTTTTATGCAATGACACAATATTATGATATTTTCTATATGGGGTATAGTATTAAAATTTAATTCCCATGTTCTTAAACCCTTATGCTCATGTTATATTTACATATCTCCCTTATCTACCCTTACTGATCATCTGATCTCTACCTTTATTATATTTATTTTCCAAATTTTATAAAGATAAATATTATGTGAGATATTTATATAAAGGGATCTAGTTATGGTGGACTAAGTGGGGGAAGATGTAAAACTCTTATGAACTATTTGTTTATGTATTAATGTTTCCAAAGGCACAATACCTTTACCATCCATACAAGTATGTTTGTGTAATATAATGAATATTCATATAAAACTATATAATATGTATGTATGAATGTTCTAGGTCACTATATATATGGTAAAAATGGTTTATTTTTTATTTTTTACACTAAATAAATAAGTGTTATTTATGGTACAATAATAAGATTCTGTATCATAGATTGATATTCTGAAGAGGATATATTTCCTAAGAGTTTAGTGGGATTGGGTATGGACATAGAAATATTCAATGTTTTCAAATAAAATAATGTAATATTTAGTATTAAAAGTGAATATCACACAATATCAAAAATTATTTTGTGGAATGATGGTAAAGTGAAATGTATATAGTTATATCTAGTTACCATAATAAATTGGAAAACTTATTATATCATAAAAATTTGGGGAATTGTTTGTAATGATATAATGTAAAGAGTTACATTTGATACTGATGTGAGTTTTAAAAAATATGATGGAATTATTATATATTTTTTGAAAATGATGTAAATATTAAAAAAATAGGTAGATAAAATAAAACTATTAACAATTTAAATAATGATGTTGTGAATAAAGGTAGTTAGAATATTGTGTTCAAAAATTTGAACCTCAAGACTACAACTTCTATGTAAAAATACATTTTAAATCGAATTACATAATATATGTTACTCACTAAAGTATTCAAGTGGGAGGTTTTTATCTAGTGGTCACATAGAGATACATTAGGAACATCAAAAATATGTAAAGAGTTTAATAGAGAAATAAAATTATAAAAAATATAAGGATGATCTATAAGTTTATCATATGTGATAGTATTATAGAGGTTCTTATGTATGGTTTGGTTATGTATTTTTAAAAGAGTTAATGAATATTAAACATATAATATTTTTCAGAAGAAACATTATATACTTTCATTGTCCATGTATGATGCATGTATTTGATAAAGTGAAATGATAACCAACCTGTCAAAACATTAGATAACACTATCCAATTTTTATCCTCATGTATTATATATAGTAATGAAATGATAATGAAAACCTAATAAGGATTTCTTATAAGGATATGTAATATTATTATAAGGTATCAAACATGTTTTTTTTATTTGATGGGGGGGGGCATATATATACCACATAGTGTTTCATATATTATGACATTTGTATAAAAGGGTTTCTTGTTTAATATTCACATTTCCATATTCTTGTGGTTGTAGATATACCTTGTATGAGAACCATCATACATTAATACCATTCATACATGAGCATTGAGTCATAGATAAACAGGGGATGGTTCGATATGTAGTTAGTATTTTCATTTGTTATTTCTGAAAAAATATTATAATTATCCTCACATATGATGAGTATGACATCTAATACATCAATTGAGATAGACTAGGCTGTGTATGGTCATACCTAGATTTCATATATGATGTGCTTATCTATTTTAGTGAGGTGCATGCGATGTACTCATTTTCTTTGATGAAGTATAAGTGACGTATTGATTTAACTATCTATTATATAATCAAAGAATCGAGAACCTCTGAGTAACTATAAATGATTTACAAACTCAAATTCCCATGGTCTTTGATATCATAGATAAAGGGGTAATATGGAAATGAATACTTATATATGATAAATCTCGTGGACATATATTTTTAGGGACAAGTGTTTGTTGAGTGTCGTTCTATATCCATTTAAATTAAGTAACATTGAAAATTTTATAGAGGATAATATTTGATTATATTTATGTATTTTGGAATTCATATTTTTCTTCAATGCTGGAATGGCTTGTGGGGTAAACTTTTTGGTTATACTGGAGATGATCAATTTTATGAAATGTGTAATAAACTAACCCAACTAACATGACACATCATACAAGATTTCTTGACAAAATACTCAAAGGGAATTCCCAATCTACATGGGATTGTGATAGTCACCTAGTTATGAACATTTAAAACCTTAAGAACAATTTTACCCATAAAGATAAAACAAATTTTCATATATATATGAAAATAGATTTAAAAAACTATATATGAACAAGGATTTAAAGTACATATCCATGAGACACAAAAAGATAAAAAAAGGGAAAAAACAATAAGAATGAACAAACAATAACAAAACCAAGTCTCCATGTAACAATCCATCACCAATGTACTAGATCACATTGAAGGTGATAAGAATCAAGAGAAGATGCCATGAAACATTATTCCCATCACATTATATGAAATTTAAAAAATAAAGTCTACAAACACAAAAAAATAAAATTATGATATGACCACTTAGCCTACTAGGATAACATCAAATAATATATATAATTTTTATCGCCATGAAATAGTTACATCAAGATTTAAATCATTTCCATTTTAAAAATACATTTCTATATTACATTTTTTTATAAATAATAAATTAGTTTATTTTAATAAAATTTCATATTTATATAAATTATTATATGAACATAATCAATAATGATAAACATATTAAAACAATAATAATAACCATATCACAGAATTTGAAATGGTGAATATATTAATCTTGGTACAAAAAAGGTTTTTATGATAATACAATTTGATCCAGGAACTCAATGTCCATAAGGCAAAATCCATAAGATAAACATGTGAGTATAGGAAAATTGATATATAAGTGAACCATAATTAAAAAACATTATTAGGATATATGAGATGAGTATAAGAAACAATGATAACCAAGAACAATAAGATAAAAAACGATTCAATCAATACCATGTCCCATCATAGTTTTTTGATATCAAGATACCAAACTTGATGACATAGCCTCCTGAAAACCTATTAAAATCCCAAGTAGTTTTACACACACTATTTTAAATTTTTCAAATACCAATGTTCCCAAATTTCCCCATGTTTCGTGTCTTTAGAAAAATATAAACAAGACACAAAATTGGAAAAAAAAATTTCGCAAGTGACATATCTCCAGTCATACGCTTTGAAAATCCAATTTAATATAAAAAAATTATCTACATAATATTTTCATGTGATGCATCACTTATCCCATTCATTTAAAGTAAAATTTATAAAATAAAATAAAATACAAGGAATTAATCAAATATAAAAAATATACAAACTATTTTTAATGAAAATCCCATTTAAGAGCATTTTTCCAATCATCAAAGAGAGAATTTATGAAAAATAACTAACATATTTAAAATTAATAAAATATTAAATAGTACACATGCATTTCTCAAGAAAACCCAATATCTCATGGTTTATCAATAATATAAAGGGATACCTACCTCATTGATATTAATGATCACTTCACATGGAATCCTCAAAACAGTTAGGGTGAGGAAACTACAACAATAATGGGATTTCCTTAAAAAATGTCTATAATAGAACAAAATCTAACCCTATTTTTTTGTTTTATAATAAATGAGGTAAATGAAATGATCCAATGGAAAAAGATTCTCTTTTATGCCCCGAACCCTTATATAGAGTATAACAAAATCGTGTATGGAATCTTGAACCTAGTTGACTCATAAGAAAATAGTAGTGATCATCCTCACAGCCTCAATAATGCCTCACCATACATTAGAGGTCACTGACTAAAAATGAGGGTTTATAGTTTTATGGTGGAGATAATATACCATCTTTATTAGAGTTGTGCACAATGGTGGTAATAAATTTAAATCAATAAAATAAATATAATGTACAATGAAAAATGAATATCATTAAGGTTAATATTATAGAAAAATCAATATCTGGAGTGATATATAAAAGGTTTGTAATACCCTAAGACATTAGTGTATGTCTCTTATTAAATAAGTTCAATTTATTTAATAGCATATGTTGTACGAAACACCATGATAAGCTTATTCTACATACAATAATGTGTTAGCTTGCATTACTTACTAAGTCGAGTTTTATAGAACAATAAAATATTATTAAAATATTATTATTTATTATAATAAGATATGACCCAACCATTATGTTATTTTTATGATGATAATTAATTAAATTATAAAAATATATGGTTTAATTTTATTTGTTATAGATTAATTATAAATTAATATAGGATTCAATTAAATGTGTAGGAATTGTTTTTAAAAAGAACAATTTTAATGATACCAAAGTCATTTTATCCTAATAAATTAAATTAATTACTATTACTGAATGATATTAATAAAATATATATGTTCTATATTCAACAAAATATTTTTTTATATTAATAAAATATATTTGATATGCATATGTAAACAATAAACCAAATATTACACAAAGAACAAATATTAATTATCAAAATAGTTTTATTTCCCTTTTAGGGTGAACCTATATAAAATTTAATTTATTATTGTTTTATATATTATATCTTAAAAAATAATCTTCCATATTGAAATAGGAATATAAAAATTTTCTTTGGGTTTCTTTTTCTTATTTTTCATATAAGTTTCATGTTTTTATGAATTGTGAAAAATACTAAATTTTAATAAAAAATAAAATTTTTCCATTGAAATAATTTATAGTGTTAAATTATGTAATTGATTGGTTGTAAAGTATAACTATATTATTTATTTATAATTTATTCCAATTTCTATCTTTTACATCATTTTTACATTGAATTTAGAGATAAAAACATTTTAGTCTTGTGAATGTATAAACTGTAATAACTCATTCTTTCACCCTGTTAATGGGATTAATTTTAAATTAATTACTGCTATTTTTTTAGATTTTGGAAAATAAATTTATTATTTGGAATTATTTGGTCCATACTATTTAAATAGGCTTCTCATGTTTCTGGAGATGTGAATAGTAACTTAAATATATATTTATTTAACACGGTTAAGTGTAAATCTTGTAATTAAAGGTTTATATAGTATTGTAATATTATAAAATCACACTAACAATGGACCAAATTTCATTTTATAAGTTTTTTAGTCACAAATAATCCATAATCTTGAATTATGATCCCTTTTAGACACTTTTGTTAGATTATGACATTTATTATATTTTACTTAAACCATGGATAAATATGTAGAACTGAATGTTTAATAACTATAAAAATTTTTATATAGGGTAATACATAATATAAATTAGAAAATAAATATTCAATTTAAATATTATAAATTTATATTCAACACGATAAATTATTTTTAATTTATAGGATGTAAACAATTTATTAAAATTCTTGAATAATAATGATGGGGTAATCTTTTAATTAATAGAAATATCAAATAAATGTTATTTATAATATTAAAAAAATAATAATTTTACATTATTAATGATATACAAGAAGTTTATAGATAAATTTTACAGGTTAGTGATATATTAGAAGTGTTGGATTGAAATTATCATTTTTTTAAAAACACAAATAATGAATAGTAAACAAATTGACATAAATGATAATTTAAAATAAATAATATTTTATTAAATCATAAAATTCATAAAAAAACGAAAAATCATAAAAAGTACTATAATAATATTAAATATTTCATCAATTGTACATTTTTTGTTATTTTTTTATTATATAGTAACTGTATTAACACTAAAGACTATGAAATGCAAGTTGCCACGATAAGAGTTGAAGTGTTTAATTAAGGGTTAAAGAAAAAATATACGGTTAATATTCTAACCTAAACATATATAAAAATAATTGGTTTAGAGGATTTATAACCATACTAATATTATATTATAAATAACTCACTTTGGAAGTATCTGAAATAAAAAATCAATTTATATTAATTTTATATTTTAAAGGATTCCAAGAGTGAACATCCCCTCTCTTACAAAAAGTCACCTCATCCTTTAATTCCTCACTCCACATAGAAAATTATTTCCCAAAAAAACCCTTCCCATTTCACATATCATCTTCCCTAAAACATCATAGAGTTTTTGGTATTCTCAAAATTCTAACCCTAGTGTCTTTAAGAGGAGATCCAAAGGAGGTTCTCAAAAGAATAGGTAATTGTGTTTACCAACTCCATCAAAATTATTTCTTATTATACATAATATGAAAAGACTATTTCCATTCTAAAATAATAAATCCAATATCACAAATATAATTTTATTTTATTAGGATTATGGGAAAAGCATATTCCTTTATTTATCCATCCTATGAAAAACAACATCACCAAAGGCGCGTACGTAAGGCTTACTATCACTATGCTATGATGTACTTTGTTTTTCATCACCACATTATTTGGATGGTTATAATGATAAGTATAATTATTATAAATAATAAATATTATGTGATATTATTAAATTTATAATTATTATTCCATCCAATTTCTTACCACATTACCATTAAATTAATGATACTATCGCTCGTGCATATATACGACCTACCGTCTCCATGAAGCAATGAGATCCATTCTCCACATTAAACACTCAATATCATTTAAAAAATTTATGATTAGTGAATATAATATTTAAGAACTTAATATCATTATGGTTATGAATAAAATATAACCTATTCATAAGAAACATGACTTACATGATAAAACAAACATATTAAAATGAAGGTGATAACTCCCAAAACAATGATAATAATGAAATATTATTAAAAAAATTATATAATAGGATCATATATTATATAATAATTATAGATATTGATATTTTTTAGTTTAGTAACATTATTTAACCATTATTCAAGATGTTAACACACCCTCAACTAATGTAAAGTATAAGGTAAAGTTTATTTCACAATCTCATTATTATTCTGGATTATTTTTACATAAGTATCCATTAGAGAATATTTATCATCCATGTCTATATATATTAAATATATTTTCAAAAAACATTATAATTATCAAACATATTTTTAATGTATTATTTTCCCATGTTTTATTTTTTATAAATTTCATTGAAAGTAATCATTTTTCATCTTCCAAATGAGGTACTTTATGACTTTTCTGATGGAAGGAATGTCTTTTAACTTTTGTGGTGTGAGAAGATTTTCTCACCATCATTATAGCTTAACATTTTTAATATTCACTTACAATATTACATGTATATATTCAAAAAAAATATTTTATTTCATAGTTATGTGGTTTTTAAATGATTTCAATGTAAAAATTGGGAGCTTATCTTACAAAATTTTCAATGATTTTATTATATTATTTTCATTTATATAAGAACACTTTGTTGAATATTATTTTTTTTTTATGTTTTTATCTTATGAAACCTTCTACCACATGTTAATGACTGGTTTATCATTAGTTTTAGTGTGTAAGAGATATGTTTATACCATTCATGTTTTATGGTTGAAATATTAACATTTCATATGATAGGTTTTCAATATGAATGTTTATGTTGATTATGTTTTCGTATATGGAATGAATTGGACTAAATAAGTAATGGGCAAGGACCGTTATAGCGCCTTGATGCATTGGTAAGTCTCATGAGACAAATTTTATATGGAATTCATCAAGGCCTTGAAAATATATTTTCATATATGTGTTTGGCCAATGATTTGACCATTTACTTTCAGATGTCTTTGTTGAGGCATCAATATTATTCTTCTGATGTCCAATATTATGCATTCTATAATTATGATATTAGTTATTTATAATACATGTGATTATTAAACTATTAAAATATCCATGTTATTGTTTATGTGGAATTATTTTATTTATTTTTTCCATATTATTCACAATATTATGATTATAAGTCTTGTTTTTCTGTTATATACCTCACAAAAAATGTTTATGAATCTTTATGATAGCATCTGGTATATTATTTACCTTTACTGAGCATTTGATCTCTCCATTTTCTAAAAATTCCTTTTTTCTAGTATGTGAAGATTTGTATTATGAATGATATGTAGGGTTAAGCTTTGAGAATCATGATTTTCAATGGATTCTCTACATTATAGATTATAATTTCAATTGTAATTTATGGTTCATGTATCTAATCTATTTTCCAAGACTACTAAATTGATTGGTCCTTTGGTATTCAATACTTCTTTCTATTCTAAAATAACAATGCATTTCATAAACTATAAGCTACCGGGGGTCGGGGACATTATAGTTGGTATCAGAGAAATTTTAGGACCAACTTTGGAAACATGATTTAGAAAAAACATATATTATAGAACATAACCGTAATATAGACTTTTACGATAAGCATATATAAACATCCTAAAAATTTGGTAAGGTATATATTATTTGGGTACTACGAGCAATACATACTTACCTAGATACAACAAGTGGATATGGTTTAGAAACTAATGTAACTAGGGGTAACAACACTAACAAGTTGCGTCGATCCTGATTCAGTGTAACCTGGTACCCGAAATTGGTCCTTACTATGCACCTGGTTTCACACTCCTAGGGGATATGCTTAAGATGATTCAAAATTCCATTACAAACCATTCTGAAGTACTTAAGATTAAATATTTCCCCAAATAAACTATATTTACGATTATGAAATTAGGTATGCATAAACATTTCAATTTATGTTAAGTTTATTATAATTTGAAATTATGGATTATGATTCATAACCTAATATAGTGTATGTAATTTTTTATAAATGTTACCTAGTGTAAGTTATGGGAACTATATCAACACACATAATTAATGTAGGTATTACCCCATATATAAGATAATGGTGTTGGAGCAGGAGCTTTAACTGGTGTCGAACAACATATAACTATACTAGAAATGTTGACTTAGGTTATAAACAATAAATTTACTCATATAAACCCTCCTGATTGAAAACATGAATGAAAAATGTTATACGGCTTCAAGAGACAATAACCTCCAACATTAAATGTGACTAAACATTCTTCATTAGTATAATAATAAATATTTTTCATTAGAAAATATATTTTTTACATTGGGAAGTAATGAAAAGAAGAAGGTTTTCATAGAAGTTTATTGTATTTCTAGAGATGTTGACCAATGGTGGTTGTTCATTAAAAACAGAAAGGTGAATGATGAAATAACAAACATGGAATGGATGTATTTTAAGGAACTTTTCTAAAAAAAAGATTTTCCTTATGAGAATATAGAATATATAGAGAGACAATTTCTAAGTTGGAGGAAAATAGAGGATGAGAATATTACTAAGTAAGAATGAACATTATACGGTTATCAAAGTATTCTACGGACTACATATGTAACCCAATATATGAGATTAATTATTTATCTGATTGGTTCAAACCATTTATTTAAAAGGAATTGGTCTCCCAAACATTCTCATCATATAAAGATATAGTATCCTGTGGTAACACAACCCTAAAAAAATTCTCTATGTATTATGACTTTAAGGGGAAACAAGAGAAGAATAGAATCCTAGAGAAAGATATAGATAAAGGGAAAATGAAAATACATATTTTCCCTCATGTGAAAACTGTGGAAGGAAACAACCTTGTGTTTACTTAAAAGGAAAAGGTTTTTTCTTCATGTGTGGTGAGAAAGGCCATCATGCTCATGATTTAAAGGTAATGAAAGAAGATACCAATGTTCAATGTTACATTTTTAAATATATGTGACAATATGGAAATTATTTTCTTAAGAATCATGAAATTATAGCTCAAAAAAAGAAACAGTATCTATGAAGAGCATATAATATTACTACCATTAATGTAGAATAATTAATGTATTTTTGTTTTTTTATTAAATAACTATGTTATGATATCATGGTTATAAGAATCATATATGTATTGCACTGATGTTCATGTTCATTAAGGTTTTTTAAGAATTCATTTTATGATTATGGTTATAAATGTGATAATTGTATTCATATTTTAAATATGTAAAAAATATATCTATGTAATGTTTTTTGGTGAAAATATGGTGTTAAGTTGATTTTTAAAAATTTAGTGGCATTTTTGGATTGTTAATTTGGAAAGAATTATTTTGGATGAGTCTCAAGGTTGGAATAGATTAAATTGAACATTGGATATTATTGTTTGTGGATGAATAATTTCTTTAATGTTGAATATATAAAAGTATTATTTGGAATTTTATAATAATATAGTTTTAGAAAAAGGACAACCCGTAGGTCAGTTGATAACCTATCGTTTCTAGCATGGCCATAAGATGTTAACTCGCAACCAAATAGAGATAAAGGTTCATCCCCTACCACTTTCTTACATGATGTAGTGATTAGTATAACATGATTTTCATTATTTAAACGATATGTACATTGAGTATCAATTCATGTTTTCAACCCTATATGATTAATAAAAATAGAATTTTTTTTAATTTTATTATCTTTTGGTGAGAATGATGAGTTCGTTGAAAAAAATCTAATTATCATGTAAGTTTTTTCCCTGTGTTCTTAGTCTATGAAGTAAATTAATTATTCAACTCTAATTCGTGGATCTTGAAACCAAAAATTTTATCATAGTACTTTATTTTTTATGAATAAAGTAGTCCCTTAGATAATAAAAGATTTATAACATTGATATTATTAACATTCTCATAATCATGATCTCTATCACTCTCTATCAGAACATGATGGTTAGATTTTTCTTTCAAGTCCATGTTTTCATACATGGAACCCTAGTATGTGTTATTATAGGTAACCATCATACATTACATTATTTATTTTAAAGTGAAGGTCCCATTAATCTGTTTTCTAATAAGGGATTTCAAAAAAGACATTTTGAAAAAGTCCAAACCCTAGTTTTTGATTCAGAGATCAAATTGAAAGGACACAATTTATTGAAGGAGGGTAGAATGTAACACCCCAATATTTTCTGTATGTCTCTTCTTAAATAAATTAAATTTCTTCGATAGCTTACATTGTATGCAACACCATTACAAAATTATGCTTTAGACAATAATGGGTTGTCTTGAATTACACGTAATGTCAAGTTTTACTAAACAACAAGATATTATTAAAAAAATATTATTTAATATAACAAGATATAACCAATCCATTAAGATAGCTGTTATGAATAGTATTTACTAACTTATTAAAATATATGGTTGCATTAAATTTTTATAAATTAATAAAAAATGAATAAAAGAACCCACTTAATATATAAGAAATATTTTTATATGGAGCTATTGTTATGCTCGTAGATTCATTTTACCATAATAAAGGAAATTCATTTCTTTTAGTGAAAAATATTAATGAAATATATATGTTATATATTCAATAAAATATTTTTTATATTCATCAAATATAGAATTTTTGTTATAAGATAAGAATAAAACTAATTTTACACAAAAATACATATATTTTTAAAAAAGTAGTTTTACATCTATATAATGGAAAACCTATTTTAAATCCATTATTAAAATGGTTATATATTATATTTTATAAAATAAACTTCATATTTTAAATATTAATATGAAAATTAACTTTGGTTTAATTGATTTACATTTTTTTATATGTTTCATGTTTATAAGAGTATTTAAAAATACAATATTTTAATTGAAAACAACTTTTTTCATCAAAATAATTTATAGTTTTGAATTATATTTTTTGATTGATTTTAAAGTATAAATAGATTATTTTATTTTATTTTAATACAATTTGAATTATTGGAATAAATTTAACATTGAATTTAAATATTAAAGCATTTCAATCTTTTGAATGTTTAAATTTAATAACCCACTTTATCACCCCTTCTTTGGGATTAATTATAAATTAATTACCAAAACTTATTATTTTTAAATTTTGTAAAATTGATTCAATATTTGGAATTAGTGGGTCCAAATTATGTAAATAGGTTTCTTTTATTTTTTGTTATGTAAATAGTAACATTAGAAAATTTTTATTTATCTCTATTAATGGTAAATTAGTTAATTAAAGATAAAAATATAATAAAATTATTAAATTATCCAAACTTGGGTTATAATTTCATTGGAGAAGTGGGTATTTACAAAAATAAACCATACACTGAAATTATGAACCTTTTTAATCCATCTGTTATAGATTATTTCATTTAATATATTTAAATCAAAAAAGAGTTAAAGATGTCAAACTCAAATTTCAATAACCCTAAAATTTTTATAGGGTAATACATAAGATAAATTATACTATAAATATTCCTTTGAAATATAATATTTTTATGTTAAAACGTGGTAATTTATTTTTAGTTTATATAGAATATATATTTTAATTAATGGTGTGAATAATAATTATGTTGTAATTACTTAATTAATGGAAATATCAAACAGATGTTATTAAAAATATTAAATTAAATATAATTTGACATAAATAATTAAATAAAATAATTTATACATAACATTAAGATATGATTGAGGTATTAGAAGTGTTTTTTATGTTATCATATTGATATATTTTTTTTAAAAAGACAAATATTGAATAGTATCATAATTGATATAAATGATAATTTAAAATAAAGAATATTATATATATAAAATTCATAAAAATGTGAAATTAGGCCAAAAAACTAGAATAAAATTGGACAATGTATTCAGTGGTCTGTTTTGGGTACTTTTGGCAATATATAGTAAATATATTAACCATAAAGAATAAGAATGGAAAGTTGTCACGGTAAGAGTTAATGGGTTTACCTAAGGGTTAAAGCCAAAAGATAAGGGTAATATTGTGACATAAATTATTTTAAAAATCAATGTTTGAAATTATTTAGTTTCATCCTCATATTACATTCAAACTAACTCACTTTGTAGCTATTTTAAATCCTAAATCAATTTATATTATTTTAATATTTTAAAGGATTCCAAGACTTCCCCTCTCCTCTTTTATAAAAAGGAACCCCTTCCTCACTTCCTCAAACCACATTGAGACTTATTTCTCAACAAAACCCTTTTAATTTACCTTATAAATATCCCTATACATATAATAGAGGTTCTGGTCTTCACAAATGACCATCATTATTGTCCATAAAAGTAGATTCAAACAGGTTTCTCTAAAGAAGCGGTAATCTTTTTTGTCGACTCCTTCAAAATTATTTCTTCTTATACTTCATATTCACATGATATTTATATTCTAAAATAATAAATACAGTATCATCTATATGATGATATTTTACTATGATTATGGGACAACTTTATTTTTCATTTTAATCATCCTATGAATAAAAATATCACTCTGGGTTCGTTCATATGACTAACCTTCTCCACGCAGTGGTGTAATTGTTTTCATCACCAATTTATTTTGATGGGTATAAGGATGAATATAATGGATTTAAATAATAAATATGATAAGAAAATAATTTTTTATAATTAATATACCATCCAATTTCTTACCACTTTACCATTAAAGGAATGATATTGTCACTCATGTGTGCGTACGACCGACCATCTCCACGATGCGATGAGATTAATTATCCATGATAACCATTAAAAAATGATAATAAAAAATATCTATGATGAGTTAATATAATATTCGTGAACATAATATAATTCTGTATATGAAGAAAATGTAACATATGCTTAGTAAATAGGTCTTATAAGAAGAAAACATAAGAAAAGGAATATGTTAACACCCAAAATAATGGTAATAATAAAATATTATTAAAAAGATGATATAAGAGGATCATATATAATATAAAAAATATAGATATAGGTTTTTAATAATTAAATAACATTCTTTGGCCATTATATGGGAGTTTAACACACCATCAACTAAAGGAAATTACTAGTTATGGGTTATTTCACAATATCATTTTTATTTGTTATTATTTATACATAAGTATCTACAAGGGAATATTTATCATCCATTTAGATTATTCATAAAAAAGGCTTCTATTTTTTTATTCTATAAAATTTAAATGTCTTATTTACCCATGTTTTAAATGTTATAAAATGGTTTTAAAGGAATATATTTTCTTTTTCCAAATGAGATACTTTAGGATTTTTTCGATGGAAGGAATGATTTTTTTCACTCTTGTGGCTTGGGAGTTTTTTTCATGATGGAGAAACCATAAATTTTTTATGAATCCATTACAGGACTAAAAATTTATTTTTAAAGGATATATTTTCTTTAAAAAATTCATGTATTTTAGATTATTTCAAATAAAAAAGGGAAATTTCTCCCAATTTATTTAATGATTTTATTTTATTATTTTCATATGTGTCTGCATCCATGGTCTAATCTTATGCTTGGTTGAATTTGATCTCTTATAATATATTACATCATATTTTAATGATTTTTTTGATTTTTTTGATTGTGGATGTGTTATTTTTATACCATTCATGGTTTTTTGTTGAAGTATTCACACTTCATATGATAGTATTTCAATATGAATGTTTATGTTGATTATGATTTTATATGTGGAATGTATTGGACTTAATAAGTGACCAATGGTGCCTGTTATAGACCCTTGATGCATCAGTAAGGTCCCATGAGACAAATGAGATGCTGAATTTTCTAAGGCCTTTCCGATTTATTTTCATTTTTGGATTTAGCTAAGGACCTAACCATTTATTTTCAACTGTAATGGTCGAGGCCTTGAAAATATGTTTCATATATCTAGAATTATTCATTCCATCATTATGAGATTAGTTATTGATAATACATGTTTTTATTCAATAGGTATAACATCCTTGTGAATGTTTATATGTCATTATTTGATTTATTTTTCCATATTGTGCTCAATATTATATTTAAAATTATTTTTTTCAGTTATATACATCACCTTAAAAGTTTATGTTTATTTATGATATGTTTCAAAGTATTATTTACCCTTACTTAGAATCTATGCTCACCACTTTATTTGGTTTCGTAGACTCTAGGATGCAAATAGGTATATAATGACTGATATGTAGGGTTAAGCTAGGGGATTCATGATTTTCAAAGGATTTTATATGTTGCAGTTTATATTTTGAATTGTAATGTAGGGATCACGTATGTAATATATTTTTGAAGATTATTAAACAAATCGATCCTTTGGGATTCGAAATTTGTATATATTCTAATTTAATAAAGTAAGGCACTAGATCTAGGCTACTGGGGGTCAGGTTCATTATTGGGTTGATGTCACGATTCTTTAAAAAAGGAATTGTAGTAGGAAAGAAGCTATACATTCTATTAATTAATATAAGAAAGGGTACCAAAAAATATCCAAAAGTATCCTGAGAACATTGGTCAGTCATCTACTACCAATCACCATCCTAGGATGGAAATCAATCATCTATACCTGGGTGATTCCCATTGAATCTACCTACATATATGAAGTCTATCTATGTACCAATCAACAGACATAACTAGGTATTTGTAAAACATTGTAGGCCACTACCTACAATTTCTATTACAAATCAAATCCATATGTATAATATGTAATAGTGTGCATTATTTGAAAGGGATAAATTTGTAAATAAATTTTTTATGTGATCTAGTTCATGAATATGAATAGTAAAACAGAGTAATCAATAAATGATGTATAACTTTATACTGAATAAAACAATGAATAACAACCAACTTCTGTACAGATAGGATATATCAAGAATAAAAAATAGTTGGTGTGGGAACCCAAGGATAGTGATCAATGTGTCATCATTGAGTCTGAGGAGGATAGTTTATTGTAATCTCGGTAAATACTTGATTAGAGCCCAAATAACTAATATATGGTTGTACATGTCCTAAGACATCATGTTGGATCAAATGATCTAATCTAGGCATCCAAATTCCAGAATATATATGTAGATCATCGGTTCTATACTGTGATATCACTCGCTAATTCTATATAATATAATCCGTTTTCTGGGCTATACCATATTATCCATCATCTAAGGAATACCTTAATATCAATGTTCCAACATATAATATACGAGATCTAGGGGCCAGGATAATGTCTATAAAAAATATAGTCCTTTTTTGGAAATAAGAAAATAATAGATTATCTATATCATTTAACAAGTCTCATTTACTCTATTTTATTAACCTAACAATTTATATTGAATTTATGGAAATAGAATTATGAAACAATTTAACAACATGTTAATTTCATTTCATGCTTACACTGACTAGGGGTAAGCACCACTCACCAAAGGGGGTGGCATAATCATAAGAATCTAATTGAATCCATTATAAAGGGGTGGTTGTGGTTGAGGTCGACAATCTCCAAAACTTCATTGGGGATTATGAAACATCTAGTCATGGTTCAAAAAATAAATTTAAGGTATTAATTATCTTAAGTGCAACACATGGAATGTCTAGGGTGATGAAAAGTCACAAAAAAATATAAACCCCATGAATTTTAGAGAAAATGTATAGAACACCCACCTCGTTATTAGGATGCATCACTAATAAGGTATTGGATATTGATTCATTCCAAATTGAGAGAAAATTAATAATCAGGGGAATGACCGAAAAATAGGGCATATGATCTTACACAACAATCATCATAAAAATGAGATGATAATCTATGAAAAGTGGTATGATGAATAATAGATTCAACTCCATGATTTAAATGAGCATGAAAGTGTTTGATTCAGAATAATAACATAGGATCTTTCCTATAGATGAAGTGATAATTAGGAGGGCACACACAGGGAGTTACAACACATGAATGTGGAAGAAATTTTGATAACCCCAATTGTAGTTAGAGGGTAAAATGGTAATTTTCTCATTTTTAACAAGGATCACAGATACGATAGGTGCTTTGGGAAACCATTAATCAATAGTGTTGTGCCTTTATCCAAGGAACCACATTTTAAAATGGTTTACAATCATGGTTTGACAACTAAACTCTAACCATAAAGAGATAGTTCCCAAGCACCCCCTAACACCACATGGTTTTTTTGAATGGTTAAATAAATCATTCAACAATTTTGTGGGTTCCAGAACAAAAAATTGAAAAAATTCTTAGTATAATTGATCCTAATACATGGTATGAAAAAATAAGGTCCCATAGAAAAATTGGCCACTTGGTTTAGCTGCATGGTTCGAACTAACTATGTTCCCTTCCTGCACCCATGTCTCTCACTGATACATAATATTTTGAATCACGGTGATCTAGAAACACTTATAGAATCTCTATACCCCTTTTTTGATTCAATCCTTATCCAAAAATACTTATATTTTTTCTTACTATGAAAATTTTATTCTAATGCTCAATTATAGATTTGGCCCATCCACCTAATGAAAACAATAATTTCTTTAGGAATTCACAACTCATTTAAATCACAAGACCTTAAAATCAACCCAAATAAAAAAATCTCATCCACTAGGGGCCTTGGTGGCTATAAAGTTGAATGAATGAACATTTAGTGGTCATGAAAACCCTCTAAAATGTATGTGTTTCATTTCTAAGTGCATATCATTCCTCTAAGTATCATTTTCATCTAACGATACAAAGGCTACTAAAACTCAATACAACACTTGTAACCACTAACACACATATAGAAAACACATACATGATCCCATATAAACATAAATACAATAAAAGTTACATTTGGTAAGGAACAAAACATTGTTTAACCCTGCAATAAGTTATTTCCGACAACATCCAATTCTAATCCACTGTATTCCCATAGTTATAATTTCCAATTAAAGAACACACATGTAATCCAAAAGATGCTTCTGAAATTTTTCTCAACATGTTAATCTGTAAATCACATGATGATGCTATTCTCATGCCATAATTTTATCTAAATAGTCAAACCCAAATCAACCAAAAATAACCTTGTCACATCAACTTTTCATTGAAATTCCTCAAATGAACCTTGTGTAGCACTCAACTTCTCCACATGGAATCCAAGATGCAGTTCTTCTCTAACCACATCCACTTTTTTTATTGATATATTGTTAGATCATTTTTATGTGACGATTTTCAAAAAAATTCATCATCAATAAATGAAAGATCTAAAAAAATATTTTGAATCCTTGTTTGAAGACATAAAATTGTTATTTTGAGCACACTCATAGATGCCTGTAACCAAATTTCAGTGACTTATCATATTCCAACCATCCCCATTTGATAACAACCACCATTCCATAAATCAATCACTTACACACACCAAATCCAAAAGCATTGGATGTTCATAATCCTTCTCAAGAATTATACCCACACATGGACTCTGCCAAGTCCATATTTGACCATGCAAAATACATTTATCAGGATATCCTCTAACACCTTCCAGGTCACTAGTAGGTATAATGTTTTTTTTAAAAATTTATGTTTTTATTGATTTATTTGGTGAAAGGTCAATAAATGGATGTTTTGGGGAGAAAAAGGCTAGACAAACAGTTTGTGCATGGTTTATTTATATGTGTAGCTACCTATGCGAGGGTGATGCTAGTTGTAACAAAGTAATTGTTCATAGTTTGAGTAGGATTTTTTAGATCATGTAGCTCTAAGTGGTAATTGTGTTACTAGGTTTTTAGGAGATATTATCCCTACAAATTTGGTTCATGGATTACTTAACCATTTAGTCACACATTGTGTAATATGTAGGCAAATTAAAATTTTTTATTTCACCATATTTCACAATCGATTTAATACCCATTTATCCCTCATTTTCTATCCCCATTATGTGACACCCCTTATTCATGGTGGTGGATGATTCCCTATCCTGTGGTGGTGGGTTCCCCTTGGGATCTTAGTGAGGTGGCTTGAAATAAGTCAACTTTTTCATGATTTATTATTCTATTCCTCCCCTAACTTATTCCTTTATTCTCATAGAGACGTGTATCCCCAAAAGGGATGTTTTCCAATTCTAGGGTGTTTAATGTAGAAAATAAGTTGGTATATTTTGTCCTAGTTGTGTGAGGCATTGATATACCTATGTTGGGTGGTTATCACCAATGGTGACATGGTGACAAGAAAATATGATGTTTTTTTTCTGAATCTATAGCGGTTTTTCATGACTTATACTTGAATTTGTAATTGAATTTGGTTAATTTTTATCAAATTACCACGTGTTTTAATTGTGGTTAATGTATGTCCCATGTATTATGTGTTTTAGGACATAGTTTTGAAATTGGTTGTTTAAATATGGATTTCCAAATGTGGATGACATGTGTGAACCTCAATTGTTTTATGAAAAGGGTCAAGGGGGTTTTCTATTTTTAAAAGCATTATTAAAACGTTTTTAGAATTTATTTGACCTTGTAAGGTGGGTTTTTATAAAATGGGAATGATTTTATATGAAATTGTCATTTAAAATGGACTTTTATGGAGTGGAACATGTTTGTGATTGAGTTAGAATTGAATAGCTATGGGTTAATCGATTTTTGAGTGAGGGGTTATCAGATCGACCATGGGAGCATGTGGGTAAAAAAATTGTGAGATCATTAATTTCTTTCTATTAGACTAGGAGAGATCTTCGATTTAGGATCTAAGAAGGTGATGGAAGCATCCAAAATTTTAGGTGGCCATTATACTAGGATATGATTCAATCACATTAGAGTTGGAGGTGAGAGACCTTGGTGAAAATTATCATATCAAATAGCTTTATATTCTTTATGAAATTTATTATTGAAAAGATAGTTGTGATGAATATATAATTCCCATTTCAATTTTTATTCTTATATGATGATGATGTTATGATTTCCCTTTATTTTTTAGATAGAATGGCCTTATTTTTACTTACTTGTTCATTTTATCCATGTTGAGAAATGTTTTGGAAAACCTGTTTAATTTGAAATGTAAAACCAAAGGGATTCAGAAATGATTATTCCAATGTCATTTGGATTCAAATTTATTTTAATGTGATTTCAAACTGGATTATTTATTTTCATTGGTAAAATCATTAAATAGATTCATGGTGTTATCCTACCATGGTATGTTCCTCACACCCTATATACTCCATTTAGAATATGTAGATTTTATGTTTCAGTGAACGGGTAAAGGAATGGGAACTATGTACCTCAGTTGTTGTCCTTGATTACCATTGTCTATTCTCATGTTTTAGAAGATGTTCCCTCATAGGTATTGGTTCATATATTTTAGTTTATGGGATGTTTTTCCATTGGGATGTATACAATTTCTTTTTTGGGTCTTCTTCCCATTCACTTGATTTGTGTTCATTTGACACGACATAGCTTATGAATTAATATGTCCTGTTATAGTATGTTTTATATGATTTATATTATAGCATATGTTATATTCATATTCTTTATTACATACACTATATATTTTTATAATTTTTATGTTTTTGAATCTTTTTTTAGTGGTGTTGTGATCATGTTCCATGGATGGGTCATTGTTGTTTACCTTGGAAAAACTACTAACAAGTGAATGTTGGTTATGTAAAGTGATTATCACCAAATTTTGGTAATAGGGGAAAAAATAAATATTTTTTGTGTGTTTCCTATGGTGACTAGTTGGGTTTTTCTGGGATTGTTTGTTACAAAATGCAATCAGAGAAGTTTTTTATTTGTGTGTTAATAGTAGATTGTAGATAGGACCATTGTGGCTCCAAAGTTAGGAATGAGGTAGTTCTTGGACTAATTTATTTCATTTTTAAAATCAAGTTGACATGGGTGGTTTGGGATTTTTTATGTGTTTTCCTGGTTATGGGATAATTTTATTGTAATTTTTTGTATTTACATATTTTTGAAAAGACTGTGGTTGAGATATAGAGTAATTTTATGTTTCATGGATCAAATAGGGAGGTGTGTAAGAGATGAATTATTATGATAATTTAGTAGTAACCATCCACAATAGTGTGATCCTTTCATCCATCTCTATTGACACCCACATAGTTGCTTCATGGTTTAGATAAATGTGCAGAAAAATTGTGTACTGTGGTAAATACTTGAGGTTATTGATATTCACTCCTTTTCATTTATAGATTCTATTAATTATTGTTTTTATAGATGATACCCATGATTGGGGTTTCATTAATTATCTTGATATGATTTGATATTGAATTATGTTTGATTTGGGTTTATAATTTATGTTATATCGATGATAACTCTTATATGGAAATTGTCTAGTCATAGAGAGGGTACTAAAAAGAATACCTCATATCTAAACCCTTATATTGATATATATTAGGTGGAGATTTTGATTTTTATGATCTAAACCTTGGTTCAAGTGGGTAGTTGATAGTAGTAAAGGATGGTGGGCCATTCTAAAGAGTTTAATTTGTAGAACCCTAAAGTGTTCCATGATGAAAAGGGACCCACTTAGCCATAGAAGTAGCTAGATATTATAGAGTCGAAATTTGATATTATAAAAATCTGTGAGACCTATAATGTTTTATTTTCCACAAATATGCTATATGGACTAGGTATGAAGTGGTGGTATTCTGTCGTTTGTTCAAGGAGACAAACAGATCTCATAGGGACCACTTTCAAGGTCACATTAAATTTTAAGTACTACCTAGTGACCATAAGGGTGGAGTAGGAATGTGTGACCTTGATGTTGCTTCTAATGGATCATTCAATGGTATATTTTTCCTCCCTATTTACTAAGTTGGTTCATTTATCTTCGGATCTCCTCAAAAATGATTACCTTTAAACTTGGAATCTCAAGATGTCTTTGAGGCCATAGATCATATCCATGATCATTATTCTCTATCTATCAACTTAATTAGAGGTGGTTGATAATGAAGCAATGGAAAAATAAGATCTGATGGGAATGAAAAGTCTCAATGGTTATTTTTCAGTGTATGGAATCCCACGTTCTTTGTACAGGGAATAATAGAATAAATGATGAGTCCTAGAAAGGTAGTTAAAAGAGTGTCTAGTAGTTATCATGTTTTTCACCAATGGAATATTTAGATAATAATCCCATTGATTGTTATTAGTATAGATAGGTTGGACACACCATGATTCATTTCATAGTGACTGAATGGTCATTTAACCAATGTGGGTAGTTCATGTCATCTCTAGAGATTCTCATAGTTGGATTTATGAGGGTGGGGTTTGTGATCCACATTATGGCAGGGACATCAGATGCTATCAATTTTTTACAAGGCTGGAGGATACCAGCCTCATGGTGGTGGGGATTCGAGTGAGGGTAAAAAAGAATTTTATGGGTATCTGATGGGTAATATCCATGTAGTGAGGTTCTCCTAGAAAGAACATATCTTGGTCTTGCTATAGTGGGATGTACAATGTTTTTTTCCTACCATGGAATCAGTTTTAAAAGTCATGGGTTCATCCCATTCCATTTTTTCTATGAAAATGATTTAAGTGTTAGTATATAATATGATTTTATTCCATTTTTTATAGATATTTAACCCCATTGGTTATGAATAATGAGTATCTATTTAAGTTACGAGAGTTCCATTATTTAATAACTGATTTGAAGTTGATATGAGACTTCATTGTTTTGGACATGGGATTTTCAAAACATATTACCGAGATGGATGGGTTAACCAGTATCAATGAAATTTTTTATTTTTGTTTCCTCAAGGGAAAGTTCCATACCATATATGATATCTATCATGTTTTTTAGGGTGAGAGGCATATGTAATTAGGAAGTGGAGGAGAAGATCCATTAGAATTAGGATTGATTTCAGGCAAATTTTCAAAGCTATTGTTTTAATTCATCTAAGAACAATTATGTGAGTGGAATTCTATAGGTCAATTAAAGGTACAAAGATGTTAATTTAGAGGATTTAATTGGATTTTCTTCCTAAAATGTTTTCATTTTTTCTATTTATCTTCTCACAGGGATGATACATGATTCTTTTATATCATATCATATTCCTCTAGTTGAACTGAAAGTGATGAATATTTAGATAGAGGACCTCAAGTTAAATGTATTTATCAAACCTAGTGTTTCATTTGGGTATTTTGTAGTTATATTTTCAAATAATGAGGATGGAATTCACTAAATTTTTATGGACTATCACATGATCAATAAGGTTTCCATGAAAAATAAATACTCAATGTCCAAAATTGATTATCTCTTAAACTAAAATAGGATAGATTGTTGGTTTTAAAATATCATCCTGAGATATGGGTACCCCAAAAAATTTACATTTAAATCAAGTATGAAAATTTTATGTATTTTTTTATACCATTTTGGATTACAAATGCGCCTGTAGATTTCATGGAATTGATGAACTAGATACTGAATAATTTTTTTCCACCTTCATGGTCGTATTTTTTGGATGAAATTTGGGTTTATTCTAAGAGGAGGGAGGATATTTATAACAATCAAAAAACATTCTGGGTGTTTAGTGGGAGCACCATATATATGTCATGTTATCGATGTGTCAGCTTTGGATTTAGGAAGTAATTTTCTTTGGCCACATGATCTCCATGGTAGGAGTTTTTGAGGTTCCAATGAATGTTCAATAAATTTTATCTTTGTAGATGCCCAATAATGTATTTGAGATCCATATAATTATAATCTTGGACATGTATCATATTTATTTTATTTCAGACATATCAAGTCTAGATTATTCATTGAAAACTTTGACTAGTTTGGGAGTGAATTTTAGTGGGATGATAAGTGTGATATTTTTTTTATCATTTTTAGAATCATTTGACATATGTTTTATTTTTTATTCATTCAGATCTTGGGAAGAATTTTTTCATGTATTTTGATGATTTTGCTGTGGGTTTGGGATGTGTGATGATGATGATTACAATGTGGTGGCCTATATTTTCTGAAATCTACACACACATGAGTGGAATTATTCCACCCAAGCCTTGGAAATGGATTCCATGATGCATGATCTAAAAATGTGGCATCATTAAATCTTTGTGGATCCATTTACAATATATTATAATCATAAGAGTCTCAATTAAATTTTCACCTAGAGGGAAATGATCCTTAGAAAGATATTCCATGTGGAGTATCTCCAGACATTTCATTTTCACATTGAAAATACACTCCCTAAGTGGAATATGGTCACTAATGAATTGAATAGTAATCTTCTAGTGTATGCAGTTTGATAATATTTGGATGAGTAGGGTTTGATATGATTGTTTTTTGATGTGATATTGGATGTGTAGGATAATGGAGTATTTGTGTTCATAGAATGTGTGTAGGTTACACCCCATCTCATCATTCAGGTTAGGAGTGAGCATGTATCCATCCACTAGTTCTACAAGATTAGTAGTACATAAAATGACGTGGATACATTAGTAGATTGGTCTCAGTTTCTAAATGGTTCCCTCCTCTTCAAAAGATGACTAGTTTTTCTTTTGATCTTGATGTAGGTGGTGACGCATGAGTACAATATTTTGATTTGTACTATCCACACTGAGTAAATAATGATATCGTAAACATTAAGAGGTTGATATTGGTGGATGGGGATGATATGGGAAATTTAATATTTAGTTTCCTATTGTTTTACTTGGAAGAGATTCCAAGAAAAGCACTAGAGGACAATGGGGTTATTATAGTTACATTCCATCATAGGGTGTAAGTTGGATGAGATATCTATAGATTTTATGATTTTATCTACCTTGTAATTCATGTTGGAGAGATTTCATATGGATGATTTTAAATCATCTAATGAAATAATCCCATTTTATTCCCAATAAGGAGTTGATGAAATTAGATGATCTCCAACACATGTATATTTGATAAGAGGTTTAGCTACAGGGTGTTCTATAAATGATTGTTTCAATTTAAGATTCACATTTCAAATTTTGATTTTAAAATGAACTCTATAAGGATTTGGGAGCCTAGTAGTGATTGATCATCGCATATCACCCATATATAGAAGTATAATCAGAGAGGACTATCCAGAATCTTGATGAAATATCATTTATGTGAGAGATATATTTCAAAGTATTTTTCGAAAGAATACTGTTGTTGGATGAGTTTTCATATAATAATATCGTCTAGGCATCGATCAATATGAAAAAATTTGAAGAGTTATTTAGATACTCATTACAATCCTTATTGTGTTGGGTAAAATGGATTTTTTTCCTTTATTGGACTAAGTATAATCCAAGAGATGCCTGAAATAGTTTAGTTGATTTGTAAATTGTTAGTGATAACTCAGATTCAGTATAAGTCATATTACAACCATAATTTTCACACATTGGTATTTTAGTTTTGTTATCAAGTATTTATTCTTGTATCTATTTGAGTGTGACATTATCTCATGAGAAATTTTGGAAATATGGTTCAATTTTATGTCAGGTTCTTTTTTATTCTAGAGTTTCATAGAGTTGGAGACCATCAGATAGAGTTTTCACCATGTCTGAACTCAATGCATGACATATTTTATGATGTCCAGTTGAACAAATACCATAAAAACCAATCTCGTGTGTTAGAGTGTTAATATTTGGAATCATATTTTCACACCACCATTGTTGATTAAGTGGTTCATATTAGTATTATCATAAAAATGATCACATATTCATTTTGATATCATGGTTCCATGTGCTCTAGTAATATGGAGGGGATAACTGAGAATAATCAAAGTATGATGATTTTTTTATAAAGAAGTGGGTTCACTTTTTTTATCTCAAGGATGTATGAGGTCATTAAAACTGTAAAATGTTACACGGTTCGGATTTTATGACACCAACTAGGTGAATCGCTCATCTAATTCTGCATTTCATTTACCTGTTGGTTTATTCATTGATTTTATGGGTTCATAAGGATAGAAATAGAATATTATGGGTGAGACAAACCAGGTGCATGTTTAGTGAAAAGTTTTTTTAACCATGTGTCATATCGTGTGAGGGAGATGCAAGTTGGGATAGATCAATTTATGCCATTTTGGGAATGGTTTTTAAAATCATGTAACTACCAGGGGTAACAGTGCGACTCAGGTTTTGGGAGATAATATCCCAATATGGTTCAATACTGGTTTACTAAACTATGAAACCAAACCATGAAGTTGATCCATGTCACATAAAAATTGTTATTTTAAAATATTCTATAATTAGTTTATACTTATTTGGTCCTCCATTTCCTTCCCCATCATGAATATTCCCTTATCTATTATGATGGAGTTTTATATATACGCTCATGGTGTATTTTCATTGTAATATTATATTTGTGGGTTGAGGTATGTCTATTTCTTCATTATTTCATATTCAATTCATCCATATTACCTCTTTTCGTCCATTTTCATGGATATGTATAAACTTAGAAGGGTTTAAGGATAAATATAAAAAGTTTAACGGGGTAAAGACTGGTTTTATTATGGATTAGGTTTTTGATTCATTGTTCATCCAATTCCAAGTGGTTATCATAAAAGGTGATGAGGTTGAAAGATAAAATGATGTATTTTTCTCTATTTTGAATCATTTTCCTTTGACTAACATTAAATTTATAATCTCCTTTGGATTTTTCTTATCTAATTGCCTTGTGTTATATTTGTGTATGATTAATATCCCACGTGTTTTTTAAAATGACATTTACTGGAAATTGGGTGTTTAAAGAGGGTTTTCCAAATAGGGGTGGAAAGTTTTCAACCCAAGTGTTTGATGAAATGGATCAATGATTTTTTATGGTTTAATAGGATTTCTATTTTTTTAGAAATTAATTTATCATTAAGATGTTTTTTATCAATTGGGAATAATTCTTTTTTGGAATGGTATTATGAAATGGATTTTTATGGATTGGTACTTGTTTGTGATTGAATTTTCATGGAGAATTACATAGGTTATTTGTGATGAGAGAGATGGGTTTTCTATGGTCCTTTGAGAGTCTTTGTGTATGAAGATTAGGAGTGCTTAAATTATTTTCCAAGAGACTTTAGAAGATAGTGGAGTTATACCCTTGGAAGATTGTGAGAGCTTATTGTTTGTTTAGCAAGCTAGTATTATATGTTTAGATTCACTCACATTAGACATTTAGAATAAATACCTAGGTATAGATTAGCCTTATTAGATTGGTTTATATGATTTTTAATTTTATTTGTTCTATGTTTGATTTAATGAAATATGTTATTCTTATTTTCATTTATATATTTATATGATGACTATGTTATGATTTCCGTTTTTTTATATTTAAAATGTTTTGGATTAATTATTTATTTGATTCATGTTGAGAAATGTTTTGGAAAAATTGTTTAATTTGAAATGGAAAACCAAATTGATTCAAAATGTTTTATTTTAATGTTTAATGTTTTCATGTAGGTTTAGTTTTGAAATGTGATTTCAAAATATTTTATTTATTTTTGGAGGAAAAATACATAAATAAATTCATTTTGGTATCATATTGGTCTATGTTACTCACACCCTACACATTCCTTTGGGTATATATTTATTTTGTTTTTATGAAAATATGTAATGGAAATGAAGCCATGAAACTAGGTGGAAATCATTGATTACCAACATTAATTATTATGATGGAGGAGACATGGGATCACTGATATTGGCTCATGGGGAGTAGTTCTTGATATTTTGTATCCATGGGATGGACATATATGCCTTTTTGGGTCTCAATCCCATTTTATTTAATATTATTTTATTTGACATCTGATTCCAGGTGCATGTGTATGTCCTATTATTGTATGTTTTTTTATTATGTAAATTATTTATTTTGATATCTTATTTGAAATTATTGCATACTATAGATGTTTATTTAATATTATATATTGTTTTATTTGTTGTCAGTGGTGTGACCATATTGTTCTATGGATGGGTAATTTCATTTTACCATGTTGAAATAGTTCCCATGAATTGTTGGATATTCAATGTTCTTGACACCACCCCATGGATATAAAAAATGTATAATGGGTAGTGTGGCAAGTCTTGTTGGGTGATGGGTCGATTCATCCCATGTTGGTCCATTAAAAATATGCTTAATATTATCCTATTTATCCTAAAAAAATTGAATGCTAAAATAATCATCACACAATCATTCTTATGGTCTCATGAAACATAATTCATGGTTGTTTTACACCAGAAACTAATGTCACACTCCCCACCATTGGATCATCCTCATCATCACACCAACAAAATTATTTCTGTATTAACATTTCCCATTCCACATCTCCTTTTTATACAAAATAATAGACATGGTTATGAACCTGCTCACTCCTATGAACTAACACCATGTGAACCATCACCTATTCCTAGTTCCAAAGAATAGAACCTATAGAATTCATTGTGGTTCAATGCACAATGTGGTTTTACACCATAAAATGGTCAATGTTTTACTATGAACTATATGGATTACCTTATACTTCTCTTCCAAAAAAAACTCCCATGTTGTCCTTTTATCAAACCATAAAAATACATGAGGTTATTTTGATTTATAGTTTCTACTCTCCCATCATATTCTATATGATGTCAAGATATTTTGGAATTATCATCTCAAAACTATGATTACACTATCATTCCATCTACATGCGTGTGTCACTCTCCCCGAGTCATAATCATCTATAATTTGGCTACACATTCCTTAACACACCCCTGACACCATGTTTCCTAATAATGCAAGTTAAGGTCCACCCATGGGTCAACCATCTCATGACACCCAATTATTTGCAATCTGACCCTCATCACTGGGACTTCCAATAATTCTCCCAAGGATCTAGGTATCAATGGATAGAAGTGATATATTTTGAAACCATCAATACTCAAACCATACATGGATACTCATTGATGTTCCATATCAACAAGTTACCATGTGAAACCATTGCGATGTAAACCTTTCATTCAAAATGTGTGTATATTCTATACCACATACTACAATACCCAAATCATGCTCATATTTGTTTATTATCAATAATTTAAAGATAAACATGATAAATGGACTGCATGATTTTAACACTCAATGAGATCCCTGGGAACACCTCATTAAAGTCATTCACCTCACTTTTTCCTTCATTTATTCCATGGATACCCATCAGAGGGTGTCTTTTAGAAATTTAGGAATTAGCAACTGAACATTGGGTCAATATATAAAAATACCTAAAGATTCATAAAAATCTATTTTCTTCTCAATACCAAAGAACTCCATGTTATTCCTCAATCAATGAAATAATCAGAATTCCTATATAAAAAACACAATCAATTTTTAGGAAACAGCCCCAAAATTAGGGCAAAATACTTATCATCGTTTTTATGGAAGAGGTAAACTAAGGCCAACACCTCATACATGTTTCCCTTGGTCAAACTGAACTCTAATTGGGTATGTTTCAAATAAAAACTAGGGGACTCTATGTATCCCACATAGCACTATCATTTCTGTCATGATAACCTATACTATATAAGGTTCATTATTATATGGAATATAACACACCTATAAACTCTCTCTAAAGGGTTGAAATTGTAATCAGATCAAAATTCATTGATCCAAAGGGTTAAAATCTACAACATAGTATTACATCTTCACCTAAAATGAATCTTTCTACTAGGCCCCAAATCTTCATCGAGTATCCTCATATAGAATATCACCTAGGAGGGTTACAATGCTAATGAAAGAGGCGAAAGAACAAACACTCACTGGGAATATATATATATATATATACTTTGTCCTCTCATACATGTATATTACATATTTTATATGAATATTCCTTACATTACGAAAACACATTAATAAGGACCATAACTATTTAGGGCCATTAGGAACATGGAACAAAATCTTCAAGGTTAACAAAATATATCCAATGACTCTCATAAATATCATCCCTAGAGTACTCCTACATAAAACCAATTCTTTATAACATAGAGAAAGGAAGCATAATAATGGGTGAGTTTAGTATCTTAGTAATGGTAAATAAGGGAGATTCATGAGCATAACATGAGAATAGGGGTGCAAGAACATGAGAATAACATTTTAAAAACCATACATTGCATTTAAAAGATCATAATATTGAATCATGGAATAAATATTATCAGCTCATAAGACTTGAGTCAAAAAGGAAATCAATGAACTTGAGATTTGATATGAATACATATGCATAAGACAAATATTTGAAGAATTAACATAAAATTATAACATTTTGAACATGTTAAAATAGATCTATGTTCAATAATTATGTTAAGTACATGAAATCACGGCCTCCCAAAAACATATGGAATTTCAACTAGGTCCATGTATAACATTATGGACATGAAATAAAGGTCCACACACAACATTGGGAACATGTAATTAGTCTCATGCATAACATTCTAAACATGTAATCATGCACAAACATAACATATTGAACATAAAATCCGGTCCACAGAAACCACATTTACTCATGAGTTTTTAATAATTACCTAACGAACATGATGAAGAAATAGGTACCACCCATAACATAATGAAAATCAAATGTATTTGTACCACAAGATATTAAAGCATTAAATATATCATAAAACATGAAATTAAATGGGTTGTATAAACATTTCATCATGTCATTACCGTTAGAAATGAGGAAATTTTCATAATAATTCATATGTTTCATCATTGCATAACCATTTAAAATAAGTTTGTTTCAAAACATTTCTATAATGGTATAGCATATGGAAGAGAAATGGGTTTCATAAAAACCATATCATCATAATCATAAATCATTTTGATAACGAATAAGAATAGTATCCTTAGATCTTATCCCTATTAAAGCATAAAATAAATCAAATGATTTCATCTTAGTTAAAAAACTATTATTAAATGATAAGGAACATAAAATATTTCTTGAGCACAATTACTTTTATTTAAAAATAACTATTAAAAAAATAAAAAAATGGAAATACATTTATTTACAAATATACTTCAAAAAAGATAATGGAATATTTAAAAATAAATTTGAATATTTATTTGGGAATATAAAACTTATACTTTTAAAATCACTTCTCTTTAAACTTAAAACATTAAGAAATTAATATTCTGTGAAAATAATCTATAAAACATATAATCAAATAATTAAAAAACATTTAAAATATATCAATAGATAAATGTCCTTTTTCAATTTGTAAAAAAACTATTATTTTAAACATTAAACATTATGTAAATACTTTTAATGAAAATAATATTTGAAAATTATAAGGGAATGTTTGAAGAAATGATTGGTTGTTAGGCCCGATAATTTTTTTCATGAACTACACTTTAAATTGATGATTCCTTTCACATTTTTGGTAAAAAACCAAACAATATATTTTTTTAAGAAGGAAAAAAAATTATTTTAAAAAGAATACAAATCCAATTGTGAAATTAATTTCTTTCAAAAATCATGAAATCATTCCTTATAATATTTTATGAAGTCATGGTTTCAGATTTAAATGGATTTCTAACTAAAGTTGGAAATAATGATCATTTTAATTAAAAATACTTTTTTAATTGATTTAGGTACCAACTAGTGTCAAAAAATTTCATGACCCACATTCTTCAAGATGATAGAAGGGATAGTATGGTGTCATGGCCTTCTTTATTAAAGACTAATAAGAGATAATCATCCCTGAGTCCCACCTATAGTAGTCCCCAGGGTGGTGACCAACACCAAGGGTTTAGAAATTTCACAAAAATGAAAGTCATTACCCTTTTTATAGTAACCATGATCAGGAGATAAGATTCATGAACCTCAAAAAACTCCATGACCCATATATATAAAGAAACCAAAATCTACCATACATGCATGTTTAATGTAAAACTGCTAGAAATGAAAATAAAATTCCTATGTACCAAAATAAAAAAATAAGCAGTGAAATAGAAACCATCCCCAATGTCTAATCCTATAATGTCTAGTACGGTATGTGTAATATCTTTGGAAACCTGAAAATAGGTTTATAGACATTGGGTGAGAATACAATAATACTTAGTCGGAAAAACCAAAGTCATCCGCGCACAAGTGGGAGAAGCATACTAATTCCCCTGTGAGAAAGTTGAAAAAATGATAAGGCACCTAACAAGGTATACTATCCACCCCAACCTATCCAAGAAAGACTCACCAAATAACATAGGTCATGTATTGTAAAAGTTTTATACACGTCGATATTTGGGTACCCCATGCCACTTCCCACTAGTGAACTACTCATCCCTAATGGAGAACTTCCTAACACTGCCACTCTATTCTACAAGCCCCACTATCACAACCTACCCACACACATATGGTCCACATACCACATCCTCCCCACAAACACTTGGGCCAAAACCACATCACATCCCAAATACATCTGGGAAGGTACAACATATCTCATCCCAAAGGCACCTAGAAATCACACCTCGCCCAGAGACACATGGGCCTCACAACCACACAACAATGTGCCCAAAGATTCTAGGGCTACCAATTCCTATAAGAGGGAGCAGAGAAGAGATAATAACCATCCATCCATCCCCCCATCGGGATTTTGGTAAAGGAAACCCTCAAACATAACAATAGGGGTGTTTAGCATGTAGTTCTCTATATGAGTGGGGAGTTTATAAAAATAATAAGAAACTAATTGTATATATATATAGGTACCAAACACTCATTCCAATAAATGGGTTCTCAAAAAAACAACCATCTCACACAAAACTACCCTTTTTCCAACACTACATGCATGTACCACCACAAACGATGGTCACTTCTGTGATTCGGTAAATGAACACTGCTTCAGTATAGGTAACAACTCAAAACAAACCCCTAACCAAATCATTTAACCATTTTTCATTCTGCATTATCATTTAATTAATTAATTTATTCCATCCCTACCCAGGAAACTACCAAACACATCACCCCACAAGAAAATCAACACCCACACATACTTCACTAGGTCCCTAAAAACTCTGAGAAAATGTCCCACACAAGGTAACAACAATCTTCTTCAATATCATCCCACCTAGAATATCCTCTACATCCCTACTGCATGAAGATAACCACATCTAGCAAAACAAAATTCACACAACATGTAGTCCCACTACTCACTCCCCTCTATTGGACAATCTTTCAACCACTTCCAGCATCATTATTCAATTTAATGAAACCCTATAAATACTCTCAACAAGTAAACCCCCCCCCCAACACACCTCATTTCAACTAGACTCGGTAAACCTGCTTCCCAACCACTGCCCTAATGTAGTCCCACTATATAACATGTTCATCCATTCCTTAATGAACCAATATATCAACCTGGTATTTCATTACACCACCTACACCATCCCACACACACAAGCACACTCCCAGCCACATCGCCACATGAACACCACAAACATAAGGCCGAACATAACCACACACAGCACACAACCAAACCAACAAGGCAATGTTTATTAAGATTTAGAAAACAGTCATTCTTTAATTCCACTTTATAAAATAGGTGTTATCACAGAACAATTTGGATCCAAGGGAATCCATTTATTTAACATAATGTATCTGGGTAACCAATTTCTCAATTAAATGGTCATTTGAGGAATATCAACAACACATATTCACAAGCTATGTAGGTGACATAAAAAAGACCACCAACATCAATGATTTTCATAAGGCATACATCCCATACAAAACAATACATGGATCAATGATAATGTATAAAACGAAGATATCATCATAATCATTTTACCATCCCTTCATTTATTACTTTTTACTATATTCATTAAATTGGTTTTAACAATATCCACAATAATATATTGTATACCCACCCCTCATGACACACAAATAAAATATAGATAGAGGAATACCCAACTAGAACAGAAAGCGGCCAAGGATAATTCCTTGCAAAAAATTAGGGGGTCACACGAGTATTAGGAAAGGCTCCAAGGTAAAACCGAACATGATGATATAGAATAGTCGTATGACACCTTAAAGAAGAAATCTTCTAGGCACACTAAGAGAAATGGAAGGGTCCAGAGTAAGATATGAACTCAGTTTATAAAATCTAGATCCTATATCAATGGAAGGGAAATAGTTTCAAGTCATTAAAGTCATATTGTGGTCAAGACCACATGGTTTGACTATTTCAAAGTCCCCAGAGCATTAGGATATAAATTCTATAATTAATAACATTTGAAATGATTTTTGAAATGCTCAACATTGATTTATACTTGATTTATTTCAAATAAAATGCAATAGGGTTGAAACTAGAAAAACTAGGAAAAACTGGAAATGACTCATCGATGGGTGAGTCACTAACGAGGGTCATCAACAGGGATTCACTAATTATTGACTCACCGATGCAAGTCCCCGATGTATCTCACCAATACAAGTCGGTGATGTGACCCACCAACATCGAGTCACTGATGACACTCACCGATTCCACTCACTGATGCTCGTCCTACCAATGCCTCAACATACCAATGCACTAACTCACTAAAGACTCGACCAACTAACATCTCGACTCATTGATTCCATGATTCACTAACGCCCTGACCTACTAACGATGAGTCACTGACGCATCTTACTATTGGAAGAACTAGAAATTTTGAAAACTCTAGAAATGAACAGTCGTCACCTTCCAAAACACCCAAAACACTATATTTTGACTAAATAATAGAAAATCAAGGTATGTTCTATTAAATTATATTCCTATAAAAATATTATCACCCTCGAGAATTCATACCCAAACATAAAAGATTGAGGGGTCTAAACAACCACCATATAAGATACGTCTCATGGATAAACCACAATGTGTTGCTCGAATGATGGAGTGAAGCCTCAACATCCAAGAACACCCACTCCCACATTTGTTAACCCAAACATCCACAATATACCCCATAAAAACGACAACAATCCTATCATATAAATTTGGAAATTTCTTCCTTCATGTAAATATAATATCCGTTCAGGATAGGACTAACTCACCCACATAGATTTAATCGCATCTTAATTAATTCATCTTGAATAGGAATATAGTCCAACTGTTTCCACATGTTTGAATTTCATCACATGTTACAAAACAAGGAAAAAAATCATCTCATAGAAAACAAGGTTCTCACACTACATCACAGAGTAAAACAGATGAGAAAATCTCAAAAACCTCCTGGTACTCGGCACACATCTGTGTCTCCCTCCCCCAAGTACCATCATCCAAGACATTGGGCTTCCATAACACACTAATAAATGGAATGGTCCATCCATGCAGCACCATCTATTGATTGTCCTAGATTTGTACTAGATGCTCCTCGAACGTCACGTCATCCTCAATATCCAAATCTCCTCAGTTAATGGAATGGGAGTCATTGTCAAGATACCGACGATGCTAGGATAAAAGAAATATTTCACGGATCCTCCTCAACTGGGATGGAAATTCCAACTGGTAAACCACCTATCCAACTCCCACCAACACCTCGAATGGTCCTATGAACCTGGGAGAATGTTTTCCCCCTATATTGAACCTATGTTTACCACATCAAGGGGAAACCATCAAGAACACATGGTCCCCAACCTAGAACACGAAGGGCCTTATCCTATGATTATCATATGACTTCTATCAGTCATGTGCTTCCTTCATCTTCTCACGGTCAAGTTGCACCTTCTCTATCATACTTTGTACCATGTTCGAACCAAGAACAACTACCTCCTAGACTTCCATCTAGTACAAGATAAAATGAAATGACCTTCTGTATAAAGATTTGAATGTAGTCATTCCAATTGAATAGTGATGTATGTTATTGTAAGAGAACTCTACCAAGGGAAAGTTTCATACCCATGATCTTCCAAAGTCTAGAACACATTCCCACAACATTTCCTCCAATGTTTGGATGGTCCTCTATTTCTTCCCATATATAGGAGGGTGGAAGGCAGTTCTAAGGGGAAACAGAGTTCCAAATGCATACTGTAATCCCATCCAGACTCGCAAGGTGAAACGCATATCCTGATCAGAGATAATGGATCTCTAACAACATGCTGGCACACCAAATTATCCACATACCTTTGTGCTATGAAATATAATGTTCTTGACTCATTGATTAATAAGAAGTGAACTAATTTCACCATATGATCCACTACTACCCAGATTGTATCGCAAATTCCCCAAGTACTGGGAAATCCTATGACAAAATCTATTGATATTTCATCCCACTTCCACACCGGTATATCTAAGGGTTGTAATAATCCTCTGGGAACATGATCCTAATCCTTCATCTACTTTCACACTAGAATATTTTCCATAAGCTCTTCCACTTCCCGCATCATCCTGGGCCACTAAAACTAATCACTCAAGCCACGATACATCATGGAAAGTCTCAGGTGTACCACCAGGGGTGAGTAATGATACTCACAGAGAATTCCATATTTCATCACCACTCAAACAAATAGCTTCTCATGGAACAAAATATGATTATAACCATACTCTAACCACCCCTATGGAGAATCACCATGGTCAATGAAATCATAAATTACTTCTACCTCTGAGTCTCCCCAATGAGACTCCTCTATCTACTAACTTAGAGATGACTACACATTCATCAAAAAAAAGGAAAACTCTTCTTCCATCCATTCCTACATCTAATTGCAATGTATCCAACTCCTACCTCCTTCTCCAAGAATCTGAAAATTTCTGAACCACCTCCTTCTCCGACTTCCTACTCGAAGAATCAGCCACAACATTCCCCTTTTCTGAGGTTTATGAGTTCTCCAAATCGTAGTCCTAAAGAAACTCCATCCACCTCTGCTATCACAAATTTAGATCTTTTTGGGAAAGGATATACCTCATTAACTTATGATCCATTAATACCATAAAGAACTTCCCAATGAGGTTGTGTCGCCAAAAATTTATTACAAACATGATCACTTCTAGATCCAGATCAAGGGTGGATTATTTAGGTTCATGGGGGCATAATTGCCTAGACCCATAAGAGATCACTACATGTTGTTACATCAGTACACATCCCAATAACAGACCAAAATCATCAAAAAACACCTCAAACATCACCCATTCTTCCAAAAACCTGAGCACCGGATCACTGAACAACCTCACCTTCATATAGCCAAACACAATCTGAAACAAGTCTCTCCACAGAAAAGCATGGCCTTTTCTAGTTAGAGACATCAATGAAGCTATTAATAAAGATAAATCATGTATGAATCTGTAGTAATAGATTTCCATAATGAGAAAACTATGATCCTCTTCCAAATTATTTGGTGAATCCCAAGAAACAACTAGCTCGACCTTCAACAGATCCACTGCTACACCATACTGATACACCACTTGCTTAAAGAAGTGCAACTTCTGTGTCCAAAACATGCACATTAAAATCATTTATAGATTTGGTGGTTTTGAATGACCTAGAATATAGTTCAAAGATGCTCTATATTCACATTCTTTTTTTTCAAGTAGGTCGAAATGTGATCGATAAATATGATGATGAACCAGTATAGGAACTTGGGAAGGACAAAGTTCATAAGTCCCATGAACGTGGATGGTGTGTTTGTAACACCAAAAAACAATAAAAATAACTCAAAGTTACCATAAATACACCTAAAATTATTCTTCAGGATTTTACCCTCCTTCAATCTCAACTGATGATACCCAGACCATATATTTCTCCCCTCATCTGGTCGAAAAGATCATCTATCCTTGGTTGAGGGTAACAGTTATTGACTGTTACTTGATTCAACCTCTAGTAGTGTATACACAGTCTCAGACCACAATATGCCTTATATTAAAACATTTTCTAGCACCCCAAAGTGAAAAACTAGGCTTGATAATTCTCTTATTCTTCATATCATCAATATGGATCTGCAACTCCTGTAGCTTAGAAAAATCCCTTCGACAAGGACCCTTCGAAATCGAACAAGTACCATGTTCTATGTCTATCCCAAACTCAATGTCACGTCGATGGGGAAGACTCACAACCTCCATAATGAATACATACCAGAACTACATAACAACTATGGGAACCCCCACTATATCAACATGCATTGATTCTACTAACATCTTGGAAAACAAGGAAAGAAAAGGCTCCACATGCCTACTACCCATCAAACAACTCCGCTCACTAATGAAATCCACACGTTGGCCATACCTGAATGGAAACATAATTCTCCTCTAGACGAATTTTATTACATCATTCATAGAGTAAAACCAACCGATGCCAAGGATATAATTGTACATTTTCATTTGTAGCAGAAAAAGATCCGCACTGGATTGATGTGACCCCAAAATCGGTCTTCATCACCAGAAAACATCAAACAAGATGGTCTGACCTCCAAATGGTGTAATTAACATATGGGAAATATAAATTCTCTCTATGTAATGTCCCAAAGCATGATCTAGATAGAGGTAATCAAAGAACTGTGAAGATCCTAAATCAAACAAGGCACAAACAAGAGTAATGAACAAATTAATCATACCTCGAATGATCTTCGGCCTAACTAGAACATTTACCTCTATGGCGTGAAACTGACCACACCCAGCTCCTTTCCCCTTTGTTCGGAGGCCTACCCAATCACATATGAGTTGAGTTCCCTATGGAACACCCTAAGGTCAGACTCCGCCTACCTCGTCTCCCCTCAGTGGAGCATGATCCTGCTATCCCTACTGCAAGAACGACCTATCCAGCAACTACTGCTGAGGTTGGTGCTGATCCTACACACCTCCATCATACTGATCTAGTACTGAGCATTAACTTTGAAGGTTCCCACATCTTCCAAAAGTGATACACGTTGGTTCTAGTCATATTGGAAATGTATATGAACCATAAGATCTGAAATGGATTTGCTGGGGTCGGCTCCCCACTAGCCAAAACCCATAAGGTCCTAACACCAGACACCTAATGTTTAGAACCTTTACCTTTAAAGAACTCATATGGATTCCCTGTTTTGGTAAACCTCCTAGTGAGTGAATTCCTCCCACTACCTCATCATTCATCTGAACCTCTATGTATGTCATTAAGTTGAAGAGATTAACTGCTTACTGGAGAGAAGTATAGAATACCTCCTCTAAACGTCTCTCCAAAAAATCCTCATCATGTAAGAGATCTGGAGAAAAGATAAGGATATCCTTTATCTTGATCCCCATATCCCTTACCAAAATACTCTCCTTCTATAGGGATGGTAGATTCTACCTCTTCTCAGCCTTCATAGTCGAAGAATAGAATTCTGCCCAGGACTCCTTCTCAAAATCGATCTACTGATCATCACCCTCCATTATCTCCCCTAGATAAAACATCCACCAAAAACATGTAGCTCCCCTCATATGAATAACATTCAGTACTCCATCAGAGCCCAAATCAAGTGGAATGTGATCATCGGCTCCTCAATTGATCTCTCTACCTTTGTAACTGAAATTACGCCTTCGTACTTTCCTAGATTCAGTCGTCGGAAGTAAAAAGGGTCTTCTTCCACTGATCATCCTCCCCCACTAGGTCAAACCTCTTCTAGTAGACTGGGTTAGCCTACTAATCCACCACTACATGAGACACTCATGGATGAATACTCTGTTCCATAGCTTAAAAGTAAACAATAAAATCCTTAGCCTGAGTAGTATGGAAATTATATAGGATTCGTTTTAACTCATTGTTTATTTATTTTTTCCTAGAATAACCAAACAAACCAAAACACAAATCATCAAAAATCATGTAACTTTCCTAGGGTATATAACTTGAAAAAGGTGAAGCCTCACTTGGTTTTTTGGTGAGCTCAGAGTCCTTTCATCAGATCACCGGGGGGGGGGGGGGGCTAGAATCATGTGTCCTAGCTGATATTCCCTAGACTATGTCACACACCATGATTGTCTAACACTACTGCACTACCATATCATGAAATCCTTATTGTTCCTAACTCCAAACTCCATATTATATCTCAACCTCATCTGATACCATTCAGTCACGAACCTCCTTATTCAAGATAAGGGAATGGATGGAAAAGTGTTGTGACCTTCCTTCTTCAAGATGAAAAGGTGATAATGACTCCCGAGTCATGCCTTTAGTTGGTCCTTGGGTGGTGACCATCACCAAGGTTATAGAAATCTCACAATAAAGGGTGACATTAACCTTTTTAAAATAACCATGATATAGAGACAACATGCATAATCCTAAAAAAACTCTAAGACACACATATATATATAATGAAACCAAAATCCATCCCACATAAATGTTTAAAGAAAAACTGCCATAAATGTAAAGAAAAATCTAATTGGAGTAACAAAATAAGACTAAGCAGCAACACAACAACCATCCACAACATCCATTCTAGTAATATCCAGCATGGTCCATGTAATCTCATTAAAAAAATAATTTTTTTTTGTATACATAGGGTGAGCATACAAGTATAATCAGTAGTAAAATCCAAATTCACGAATTCAAAAGTGGGAGAAGCATACTAATACCCCTATGAGAAAATAGCAGAAACCAAAAAAGAACCTAACAAGTTATACTATCAACCCCAACCTCACCAAGGAAGACTCACCAAATAATTCATGTCAAGTAATGTAAATAAAGTAAGCAGGTAGAAATTTTAGCACCCCACTCCACTTCCCATTGGTTAACTGCTCATCGATAATGGTGAATTTCATGACACTACCATGCTCTTCCACAATCCCCACTATCATAACCGTCCCACACACACCTGGGCCACATACCATATCCCACCTAAGAGCACTTTCACTAAAACCAAATCACATATCAAAGAAACGTGGGAAGGTACAACATATGTCATCACGAAGAAATGTGGGAAGCACACCTCACATGATGATATTGGGGCCTCACAACCACACCAAAACCTGCCCAAAGATTCTAGGTCTACCAATTCCTAGAAAAGGGATTAGCGAAGAGCTAATAACAAACAATCCATCATCCCACCATGATTTTGGGAACGAACACCCTCCCCCAAAAGAATGGGGGTGTTTGGAATGAAGTCCTCAACACGAGTGGCATGCATATAGAAATTAGAAGAAAATACATGTATATATATAGGTACCAAACTCTTAGCCCAACCTATTGGTTTTCAAAACAACAACCATCCCACACCAAGACATCCATTTCTTCTAACACTACATGCACAGACCACCATGAATGACAGTCGCTTCCGTGAGTTGATAAACGAATACTACTTCACTATATTTCATGACAAGAAACATACCCCCATCCAAATCATTTAACCATTTGTCATTATGCATTATCATTGTTATTAATTATTTATTCCATCCCTACCCATGAAACTTACAAACACAACACCCCACAAGAACATCATTACCCACACATGCCTCACAATGTCCTTGATAACTTCAAGAGAAAAAACCCCATGCAAGGTAACAACATTCTTATTCAAAATCATCCCTCTTAGACCATCCTCGGTATCCCCGCAACACCAAAAGTACCACATCCAGTGAAACAAAACTCACCTATCTTGGAGTCCCATTGCTCATTACCCTCTCTTGGACACTTGTCCAACCACTACCACCATCATTCATTAATGTAATGCTGCCTAATATTTCCTCTCAAAAATTAAACCCCCCAACACAACTCATCACAACCACACTCGGTAGCCCCACTTCCCAACCCCTAACCTGATGTAGTCCCACTACATAACAAGTTCATACATTCCACAATCAACTAATATCTCAACATGATATTTCATTACACCACCTACACCACCCCACGGACACTGTCACACTCCCAACTACAACACCACACAAACACCAAAGACAGATGCAGAACAAAACCACACACAAGACACTACCACACAAAAAAACGAAATGTTTATTCATATTTAGAAAAAAATCATTCTTTAATTCCACTTAATAAAAAAGGGGTTATCATAGAAAAAGTTCAAACCTAGGGAATCCATTTATTTAACTGAATATACGTGGTTAACCAATTTCACAATAAAACAGTCTCTCATAGAGTATCAATAACAAGTATTCACAAGCCATATAGGTTCACATACAAAGACCTCCAATGGATATGATTTTTCGAAAGCATACAACCTTTAAAACACATGACATGGGTTAAGGATAACAAATAAAACAATGTTATTATCATCATTGATTTCCCATCCCCTCATTTATTACTTCTTATAATATTCGTTAAATTGGTTTCAGCTATAACCACAACAAGACATAGTACACCCACCCCATATGAAGCACAAATAAAAGAGAGACGATGGTATCCCTACCTAGAACAACATGTGACCAACGATTCTTCCTTGATCCAAAATAAGGGGTCACACAAGCAGTAGGATAGAATCTAGGGGAAAGATAAACAAGTTGTTATAGCACAAGAGAACGACTCCTTGAGGAAAAAAGGTTTTGGGCACGCTAAGTTAAAATGGATGGTTCTAAAGGAATATAAGATCTTGACTTTATAAAATCTAGATCATATTTCAACAGAAGGGAAATTTTTTTCTGAAGTCATTAATTGCATATCATTGTCAAGACCACACAGTTTGACAAATGCAAATTCCCCAGAGCATTAGGATGTTAAGGATACAATTTATATCATTTGAAATACCTTTAAAATTCCCAAACAAAGCATTAAACTCAATTTACTACAAATAAAACATGGGAGGTTTGAAATTGGAAAAATTGGGAAAATAGAAATGACTCACCAATGGGTGAGTCATCGACATGATTCAATAATAGTGAGTCACCAACACCAGAATCACCGACTTGAGTTACTAACATGGATAACTACTAAAAGTAACTGATCTGACCCACCTATAGAGTGTCACCGATGCCCCTCACTGACACCACTCACCAACAGCACTCCACGATGCCACTCATCGATGCTCATCCTACCGATGCCTCAACCTACCGACGCCCAAACTCACCGACGCCTTGACCTAATGATGTATCAACTCATCGATGTCCTAACTCACCAAAACCCCGACCTACTGATGCTAAGTCACCAACGTACCCTACCATGGAAAAAATTTAGAAATTTGGAAAGTTCTTTAAATGAGAAAGATGTGCCTCCTAGAACACCCCAAACACTAGATTTTGACAATGTAATAGACTACAGGGGCCAGAGATATTAAAAAATTGCAATACTGCATCAAAATATCATTAATAACAATAGGATAATAAAGTTCATGAGTTTATTGAATGATACATAATAATATATTATCATTTGAAATATATACATAAACAATATCAATAAATGATGAGATTATAACATAAAATCCTTACCACTTTAGTAACATTGAATATTAAGACTCATGATGGAATAAAATAAAATGAGACATAAAAATAAATATATATTGATAAATTCATGATATTAAATGTCCATGGGGATGTATATACACCTCATAAAGGAATATAGGTGTATAACATTGTATATGTCTAAAAGAGGGAAAACTAAGAAAAATATCTCTTACCTAATTAAAAATATTTTAAATGTTAATACCCAACAATGAATAAAATAAAATGAAGCAATAAATATTATGAAAATAATGGGGTCCATGATATAACATTTTAATGGGATTTTATATACACCACACACAAATGAACTGCGTGGTGAATTTGCATATGTCTCTGAGAAATGAAAGGGCATAATAAAAATCCCTTACCATAAGTCATGACATATATCGTACACTTACAAAGATCTTGTATAATAAACATAATTTTAATATAAATCTATAATTGATATATATATATATATATATATATATCATAACATATATTATTTTATTATTATTTTTTATTACCCTTTTATTAACAATTCCATGTTAAAGTTACATTTCGAATAATAACCACTTTTTTTATATATGTTTTGGTATATTATTTTTTTCAATAAAATTAACATTGTTAAATCTGATTAATAATATTATACATGATATAAATATAAAATATATTTTTTATATATGTATTTATGGTAATCCATAGAATTCTAGGATGGAAAATGAAATACATGGTACATGGAGATGGTAGGCAATACGTATACATAAATTTTGTTTCCATATTCTTATTGGATTGATTGAAAGAAAAGTAATTGATCAATATTATCATTTAATAATATTTTTTTGTGCCATATATATCACATATTTTCATTAAACAAATATTTAATACTTTTAATTTGAAGCATAAAAAAATCACATCGCATCACAAGTCAGTAGTTCGATGTACACACGATCGACATTATTATATTATATCAAAATGGAAAATGTGATGGTATGTATGATATAAAAACTCTAGAACCATGAAAATATAATTAATATCATATATATCTTATATATATATATATATATATATATTATTCATCATTATGTCTATCTCCAAGAGGTAGTAATTGGTAAATGAATGGTATCAGTTCGCGAGGTGGTAGTCTGCCCTACACATGAATGATGATTTAGTAAGACATTTGAAGGATCTAGAGAAGGTAATACGTCATTATCTGAACATAAAAAAATATCAATATGTTTATTATATATAGTTTGTTATATAATAGTTGTATAATAGGATATTATGATGGTGTATAAGGAAATAAATCAAAAAATATTTTTGATGAACACCATATCTTCTTCACGTATCCTACATTGGTTTTCACTAAAAGATATCATTTAATGACTCTATTTCCCAAATAAGGAATATATGATGTGTTTGAGGAATTTTGGGAGTTTTTTGGGTAAGTATTACCTTAAAAAATATGGTTTAATATTCTGAGGAATGAAGTAGAGATGGTGGCCTTTTATTTGTGGGGAGAAGAAATACTTGTTAATTTTTAAATGAATTTAGTGATCCCGTGATTTTTATTTTTTTAATAGGGTCAAAAATGAAACATTATATAACCTCCTAGGAATAATGGTTGAAATATCACCATAAAATAGTTTTTTGTCAATTATTTAGGTAAATTTATCCTTTATATTTTATGTTCAACCCCTCAGTAAACCCATTTTTACATAAACTACAGTAATTAATTTTTACAACACCCTCTATTTATTTTAGTAAAAATTTAATTTGAACATGTATGATATTATAAATAATATTGATTTTAAATATGGAAAAAAATTTCCAACATTTTTTCATAGAAGTTGAAAATTTTAATTTAAAAATAACCTGGTAGATGCAATGAAGAAGCTGATTTTTAAAGGGAAATTGATCAAATATTGGAAATGTTTTTATAAAAATGTTTAACATAAAATTTATTAAAATAGATTATATAAGATTAATGGATTTATAATTGAAATATTATATTATCCGTAGTTGGATCATGCATGTGGGATGGGTAATGTTTACAGTGGGATTGAAGGACGATTAATCTGAGTGATTATTATTTCACTCTCTTTTTTCTAATTGGACAAACAAAGGATGAAACTAACATGGAAATTTTTTATCCTTCATGTGTTATTTTTTATTATCATATCCTCATTATTTTTTTTTGTTTTTCAATGGAATCTCGTGGTCGCAACATGATTTTCTTATAGGTTCTGAATGTAGTCAGACCCCCGGAGGGATGGCCAAATAAAACCAATGCCATGGCAGTGAAGAATTCAATATGACGATCACATAGATGGAACCATTTAAAAAAATAGACCACCCATGTGATACCAAATACCCATGGATAGACAATTGCTGGAACGGCTACCAGGCAGTAGTGGTCACTTGCTTGATGACCGATGGAAGAGATCCCTACAGAAACCACCGCGGGCCGGCGGACAGGATCTGCTGGTAGGAGGACGGTGACGGGCCTTAACAGATGCGGTAGGGGTTCATAGTCTTACTAGACCAAGGCAGTGAGACCCCGTGACAACTAATGAGTTTTGGTCATGCGGCAGACCACCGTGTAAAGTGCGGTGGTTGCCCAATGTTGACGGGGAGCGGATGCGGCAGCCACCGCGTCCCAGTCGGACGAACCAGTCTACTTCAGTTGACCGGGTTAGAACTGGTGGACCCGAATGGTAGTGGGATGGGACAGTAGTGGGTCAGGCCTAACAAGGATGGGCTGGACCCAGTGGGTCGGGTCGGCCCTATGGGTCGGGTCGGACTTGGTGGGTCATGTAGATCTGTCCCCTTTTTAAATAAATTCCCATAACTCTCAAACCATGATTCTATTTGACGAGCTATTTGCTACGTTGGGACCCTTGAAATGTGGCAGTACATTAAGGACACTCTAAGGGATTTTCTTGTATGTTTTTATATGGAATATTGGAACGATGAGTAGGTGCTTCTAATACGAGTGTGTTAAAGAAAAAATAATGTGGCTAGTTGTGACCAAGAAGCTATGTGATAACCTAGACTTAATATCTTACCTAGACTATGTGTCTTATATAGAAATTATTTATTACCGAGACTCATTCGGTACTCCTTTATCCCACTAGAGTGTGGGAATTCTAGTCTTTAATGACACTCCATTAGTTTCCTACACTCTATGTGTTACCAACACTCAGTGTGTTATCTATAATCCATGTGTTACCTACCCTCTATGTGTTACTGACACTCCGTGTGTTACTACATGAGGGTAGTGTGGATTCATATGAAAATCTTGTTTATATTCTGTAGAACTATACTTGGTGTGACCTCACTATTGTGACTCTCATGAATGTAACTCTTAGAGGTTACACTTAATGTCCCTCTTTGGTAATCTACATGGTGTATTTCATAGCGCATTCCTTTGTTGTGTACTTCGTGTGTTTCCTTTGTGGTGTACTGTGTCTGTTTTTCTTTTGTGGAATACTTCATGTATTTTCTTAGTGGTGTTACTGTTGTGGTTTTGGGGTCCCCACTGAGTATTGTTTTTACTTAGTCATGCATAGGCTTCACACACATGTGTCGTGTCGTATGAAGATTATCAGCATCATTTATGGAGTTCTTGGTGGGCCAGAGACAAGGGTGCTTCAAGTTGACCCAATAGACGTGGTAGGCTTCAAAAACATTTAGAAAGATTGAAATACCTACACTTAATTTAGTGTTCTCTAAATATGAGATCTAGTAACTTGTACTTTTCTATTTCAGTTTGGCTTATATTCTGGCCCATTTACTTTTATGTTTGTACTGTTATTCTGAGTGGGTTTTCATAGTGGTTTTCATCCATGTTTATTTAGTGTTTTCACTTACATCTTTTTCTTGGAGATGGGTGCGTATGTACAGGTACTAGGGAAAATGCCTCCTACTTATGTGATATGCCAACTCGGTGCTAGTCGCTAGCCCTTGGCCCATGGGAGGCAGGCTTGGGGTAGTCACCACACAGGCCCTAGTGGACTGGTCATGACAGAGTGGTATCAAAGGGTGCTCGATTTTACTCTTGTTTTGGGGAAATAATGTTAAGTTTTTTGAGTTTGGATTTCAGGCCTGGGAACCTCATCTTGGTTTGGCGGTCAACATATCCATACACCAAAACCCGAAATTCGGCTTTCTGAATCAGTACATATAGAAATTTGTTGCGTGGGAAATTAATGGTTCATGCATCATATAGGAATTTAATGTGTTCTCATGTACTTATTGAGTGAGAGTAAGCTCACCATGTATACTCTATTTACTGTGGAACATATTGTTCTATTTTAGTACGCTTCCATATAGGTAGGGAGTAAGGATTATGGAGAATGACCATTAGTATGGTGTGCCGAGTGATGATGAATTGGTATTGGGACTGTTTCCAGATATGGTACCTCCTAGTTGTGTACTAGTGATTCCATAACCTAGAGAGTTGTATTTCTTACCAACATTACTGGTAGAGGATGCATGTTGGCTTAGTGCATTGCATGAGTTCCAGAGGAAACAACCTCTCCTGTTCTAATACGAGATAGATCCATATGTAGCTGAAGATTAGCTGGAGGAGATTACGCAAGACTTTTGATTAGTGAGGATGCCTCCCGATCATATGGACCTCCTAGCCAAGATCATTCTTCAGGGCTTAGTGGGGAGATGGTTGATCCTGATGATTCATACACGTGATGAGGCAATTCTATTCTGGACAGACATCGAGCACCTCTTTAGAGATGAGTTCTTTCTAGCGATGTTACGCACTGTGCATATATAGGAGCTCCAACATCTGCAGTAGGGCATCTGGATGGTGACATATTACTCTGTGTGGTTTATGGATCTCTCTTGATACTCTATAGAAATGTTGCAGGACCCATTCTTCATGGATCATGGATTTGAGTAGAGACTACGGTAGTATATCATGGTGTGATGATATCCCTTAGCATCTCTATTCATGTTGGAGTGCTGAAGCATGCTATACTGGTAGAGATATTTATTGTGGAGTAGGAACTGGTAGTGGGATAACCCGTCGGGCGTCAAGCATATGGGTCTTCGATAGTAGGTTTCTGATAGCTAACTTAGAGATCCAAGAGGACTAGATAGTCTAGGGGAAGACCCTAGGATATGGGGTCAGCAGTGCATGTCTCTCAGGGTACAACGAATCAGATTAAGTATAGAATGTGCTATTGATGTGGCGGTCTGGGGAATCTGGATAGAGATTATCTAACCAACCATACGACTGACTAGAAGATATTCAGGGGCTGTTGAGGTAGAAGAGGAGGTATTAATAGTGTGGTTTTCTAGGTAGTGGATGTGGTAGAAGAGCGAGATAAACAGTAGGCAGTGGGAAGATGTTTGAGACACTACCGCTGCCACCCCCAAGTGGTCCACCCAGATCATAGAGAACTGTTGAATAGGAGAAAGGCCAGCACCAGGTGATGGAGGATTATAATCATGATACTCTCAGAATTATTAGAGTTATGATTTGTGTCTTTTCCACCCTAGATTAAATTTTGATAGACATGAGTGTTGGTCACTCTTTTCTCCCCCTTACCCTTTTTTGAGACATAGTGATTCTATTGGAATGGTATACTCAATCCCAATGGTTAGAGACTCATATGGAAGTAGATTCGATGTACACACACTAGTGCTGACAGTTTTCCCTTAATCTTGGAGACAAGAGTTTCAGTTGTGATCTCTTGGTGGCAACGTCGAGGACTTACGACGTCATACTAGGTATGAAGTAGTTTTCCACAATTATTGCTCAGATCCACTATTTTTGGCACACAGTGCAGTGTATCCATGGATATGGGAAAATCTTTTTTAAAAAATGGGAGACACAAGAAGTGAAGGATGGACTCACAAATAATAGGGTGTGTCCGATCACACATATGTTGTCTAGCATTACCCTAAGTGTATTTGGTGGGATGATTCCTCAGTTTCCTACAGTGGTGGATGAGTATGATGATGTCTTTCCAGAAGATGTTCTAGGATTACATCTTCATAAGAAGTTATATTTATGCATTTATCTGTACCCTAGGATGACACTGATATCTGCACCTATATATCAAATGGATCCCACATATCTATGGTAGCTGAGGGTATAGTTGGAGGACTTACAATGAATGGGCATTGTGAGGCCCAATGTTTCACCATGGTTAACCCCTGTTTTTTTTTCAATAAAGAAGAAGAGATCTTGAGTTTATGTGTGTACTTATGAGGCCCAAACCAAGTGAACATGATGAATAAGTGACCTCTATCAATGACCGGTGATCTCTTTGATCATCTGAATGGATCCAGATGTTTCATGAAGATAGACCTCAGATCAGGCTATCACCATATTCGTGTATGGAATAAGAACATCCTAAATGCTACTTTCAGATGTATCTATGGCCACTATGATTACATAGTGATGTTTTTCCGCGTGATGAACACCCCGGTGGTGTTAATGGGACTCATGAATAGAATATTCCAGATGTACTTGGACCGGTTTGTAGTGGTCTTCATTGATGAAATACTAGTGTATTCGACATCTATGTAGGAGCATACGATAATCATTAGAATGGTCTCCAACTTACTCTGAGAGCACTAGATTTACATGAATCTCCTGAAGTGCCAATTCAGAATTTTAGAGTTCCACTTTCTTTTACATGTCATCTTAGTGGCTAGAGTTGCAGTGGATCCCGTGAAGATTGAGGTGGTTGTTTCTTGGAAGCCACACAAGATCATTACTGAGGTGTGGAGTTTCCTCGAATTGGTTAGGTACTATCATAGGTTTATACCTGACTTCTCTAGAGTAGCAGCACCCAAGAACATTTTGAAAAAGAAACGGAAACCCTTCATGTGTACATAAGGGTGCCTGTAGGGATTTCAGTAGTTGAGACAGAATTTGGCAAGCACTCCCTTACTGAGACTTCTAGAGGAGGGTGTCGAGTACGTGGTGTTATGTGACACATCATGGATTGACCATAGTTGTGTCCTGATATAGGGGAAAGTGGATATTTCCTATGATTCATGGCAGTTGAGACCACATGAGAAGAAATACATGACCCACGATCTTAAGTTGGTGGTATTAGTCTCCAAATTGAAGATATAGTGACATTAATTTATGGGTGAGTGGTTTATCGTCTACTCAGACCACAAAATTCTTAGGTATATCTTTTCTATAAAGGATCTGAACCATAGATAATGAAGTTTTCTAGAGTTACTCTAGTAATATGACTTCAAGATATTATATAATCTTGGGAAGGGGAACATGGTGGCAGATGCTCTCAACTGATGATCATGTTCATAGCTACTGAATGAGGCCTCAGAGGAGCTAGCCTCGCTTTAGACATCCTTCATGGATGGAGATGAAATAGCTTTTCTCCAGTACATGGTGGTTACCTCTCCACTTATACTGTGTTTGCAGGAGGCAAAATTCAGATATATCAACTGTGTGACTTCACATGCTCAGATGTCCATAGGGTATGCCCCTGATGGATATTTGAAAGGTGCAGAGCACATCTTCCTTTTCAAAGGACGCATAGTTGTACTGGAGATGTTATGGGAGGAGGCATTGAGAGAGCTATATACATCCCATTTATCAGTACATCTAGGTGTGTAAAAATGTACCAAGACCTCTGAAATCAATTTCATTGTTTGAAGATGAAGATTACAGTGGCAGAGTTTGTATCAAGATGTCTAGTTGGTCAGCATCTGAAGGTTGAGCACCAGGTTCCAGCTGGTTTCACTCAACCCCTTTTGGTGTTGGAGTATAATTGGGATGGAATATCTATGGACTTCATGATGTTTTTACCACATACATCCAGGGGGAACAATACAATCTAGGTGATCATTTACTGACTCACCATGTCGGCCCACTTCCTAGAAGATCGGGAACATGGTTCATTAGAGATATTGGGACACCAATACATATAAGAGGTAGTTTGAATCCATGGAGAACTATCTACATTAGCCTTAGATCATGATGCTCATTTAATTTCCTGGTTGTGGAAGTGAATACATGGGGTATTTGGGACTCATCAATGCTTGAGCACAGCTTTCCACCCATATCCAGATTGCCAGACGGAGAAGATCACTCAGGTCCAAGACGAAATGATACGTGCATGCATCCTCAATTTTTACAGCAGTTGGGAGGATAAGCTACCCCTAGTGGAGTTTTTATACAATAAAAGATATCACACCACCATTAGCATCGCACTGTTTGAGGCCTTGTACGAGTGACCCGACAGGTCACCACATTGCTGGACTGATGCCGAAGATTTATCACTCCTAGTCCCGATGTTGGTGAATGCATCTATGTAGATGGAGTAGGTAAACTAGGAGTGGATGAAGTCTACCCAGATCCATCATAAGTTCTATGATGATATCTGATGAAGACCCTTGGAGTTTGAAGAGGGAGGCCATGTGGTCCTTTGGGTATCTTATTGACCAGGGATATGATGATTTGGCTAGGGTGTAATGTTATCTCTGTGGTTAATCAGACCTTTTCTGATATTTCATAGAGTGTGTGAGGTGGAATACTTCTTGGCACTACCTCCACAGTTTGAGCAGGTGCATGACATCTTCCACATATCCCAGCTGACGAGATATGTGCATGAACCATCACACCTCACTGACTAGGGATATTTGGTCATAGACGATGGGGTGACTATCACAAAGTACTCAGTGGAGATATAGAATCAATATAATAGGACCCTCAATGGGTGATTGATTCCTCTAGTGAGCATTTTTTGGAAGAATGGGAATCTCCAAGAGAGAACATGGGAGAGGGGGACTCAGATTAATACTTAGTATCCCCATTTTTTTAGACCTAATTTTTCGATTTCGATGATATAAACCCCTAAGGTGGGGAGAGAATAATTTCCTAGATTTTCCATGTAAATTTATTGAAAATTATATGGAATTATTTAGAGACCTGGCATAGAGACAATAGATGATTCCAAGGCCTGGGGTGCCCAGAATAAAGTTCAAACTATATGTAAGTATATTAAAAATATTTCTCATGTGTAGTTTTAGTATCTTTTAAATGAGTTCTCAGATTTGAAATCGTAGGGCTTTGTTGTGTTCAGAGTAGTGGGTTTGCCTTAGGTAGGAACTAACTTTGACCGGTACAAGTTGACCGTGGGAAATATTATTTGAACTTTTTAAGGAAGAATAAAAATAAACATAAGAAGTTTATTTTTTTTCTTTTACCATTTTGTGGTGATGTAGAGATGCTACAAAGTATTGACTAAGCAGTTCTTTCCTTTCATAAATAAAAATTTCTAGTGACACTACAACTTAGTGAAACAGCGACTCTGAAATTTTTTTCCTCAATTAATAACTTGGTAGGGGTGAAACATTAGATTGATGATTCCTGGAGGCTTTGAAAAAAAGGAGATGCATTGGAAAATCCTCACATCAATAAACAGTGAATGGTGGTGGATCGAAGTTCGGATTTAGAACAAGCATTAGCTGATTGACATATAACAAATGCAAGACTCAGGCTTCATCAATGATTGATCCAATACATAAGGTAGGGGGTTTATTTTTTTCTTCATGATTTCTTTCCCCGTTCTTGAATCCAACGAAGAACACTGACCGACCCATGAATAGGTTGATCAACGGTTTGATTGTGGATGCAGTATAGGTAATCTTTACTACATGATTAAAGGGATATTAATCTATATGATTATGTCCTCTATCTATTTTTTATAATGGGATGAACAAATGAATAAATTAAAAAGGACTAAATTCATCCTTGGGGAAGTATTTTTGATTATCATATCCCCATTCTTGGCATTCATTGCCAACAGAACCCCATGGTCGAGACATGATTTTTCGAGAGGTTCCAAATGTGGTCATACCCTTTGAGGGATGGAGAGATGAAGAAAATACCAAGTTAGAAAAAACATGATCTTGATATCATGTAGATTTCCCCATTTCTAAAAACATGGCATCAAGTTGAGATTTGCGAACTGCAGAAGGAGGGCCTCCGGCAGGGGCGCATGGTGGCACTCGTGGGGGCACTGGGTGGCACACATCGGCATGGGTGGGGGTGTGGGGCAGCACATAGTGGCGCTGGTGGTGGCACATAGTGGTGTATGGTTACAACAGTGGTGGATCACTATGGTGCCAGTAGGAGAGTGTGGCAGCACCATAGGTAGCATACAGTGGAGCAACCACCCGGCAGCAGCGACGAAAAAATTAACGGCCGATGGTGTAGATCCTCGCAACGATTGTAGGTGGTGAGGGAGATAGGAATGGCCGGAAAGAGACTGGTGTTGGTCCACAATGGACATGGTAGGGAGATGCATGACACAAACAAGGGTTTGTGGTCCAGTTGTACCCCAGCGTAGGGACCCTGCGACAACCATCGTGACATGGTCATCTGGCAGACCACCGAGTCAAACGCAGTGGGCGCTTGCATTCATAGGGAGCAGATGCAGAAGCCGCCGCTTCCCGGTTGGATGAACCGGTCCGCTTTAGAGAACCAAACTAGAAGTGGGTCAGGGCCATCTGGGGAAGGCCGGACCCAGTGGGCCATCTCATACCCATCGGGTTAGGTCGGGTCAGACTAACCCCTTTTTATATAAATGATCATAACTATAAAACTGTGTGTCTATTTGACGAGATGTTTGTGGTGTTGGTTCCATTGCGAAGAGGAGGCCCTTTTGAGATACTCTAAGTGAGTTTCTTTGGAATTTTACATATGGCCTATTGGCTCATGGAGTAGGTGATCCTGTTATGATCATGTTAATGACGAAATCCTATGGCTGGTTGAAACCTAGAATCTGTGTGATTACTTAGATTACAGCTCTTATCTAGACTATGTGTATTATCTAGACTTTATGTCTTACCAAGACTGAGTCAGTATTACCCTATCCCACAAGGATGTGGTTCTTATAGTCTTTGAAGACACTCCAAGTGTTTCCTACTCTCTTTGTGTTACCAACACTCCGTGTGTTATCTACACTCCGCATGTTACATACCCTCCATGTGTTACCAACACTTCGTGTGTTACTACATCATGGTAACATGGATTCTTACGACTATATTTTTTATGTAATATTGATCGATAGTTGGTGTTATATGACTCGAGTTACTCTCTTGACTATGACTCTTAGAGGCTACACTTCGTGTGCCTCTTTGGTAGTCTACTCGGTGTATTTCTTAGTGCGTTCCTTTGTAATGTAGTTGGTGTGTTTCCTTTGTGGTGTACATATTGTGTTTTCATTGTGGAGTACATGGTGTATTTTATTAGTGGTGTTAACATTGTGGTTTTGGGGTCCCAACTGAGTATTGTTTTACTCACCCCTGCACGGGCTTCACCCACACGTGTCGTGTCTTATGAAAACAATCAAAATCATTAAAGGATTATTTGGTGGTTCAGAGACAGGGGTGCTTTAGTGTGACCCAACAGATGTGGAATGCTTTAGTGACATTCAGACAGCTTACTACACCAACCCCTTATGTATGGTTTTCTATAGATGATATCCAGGAGCTTGTACTTTTCTATTTCAGTTGGGCTGGTATTATGGCCCATTTACTTTCCTATTTGTACTGTTACTCTAAGTGGGTTTTCTTATTAATTTAAAACTATGTTTTCTTAGTGATTTTAGTTTCAACCGTTCCTTCAAGACTAGTGTCTGTTTATAAGTACTAGAAAAAATTCATCCCAATTGTTGAATATGCCAACTCGGTGCTAGTCGCCAGCCCCTGACCTATGAGAGGTGGGCTTAGGTTAGTCATGTAAAAGGCCCTGGGGGATAGGTTGTGACAACTACATGGTGAGAAGATGAAATTCTCTTCATGCCTTCATTTCCTATATTAGCAGGCTAGACTCATCCAACCAAGAGAAGTTGTACAATGAAAGCAATTGGCATACCTCGTACATCTTCGCCTCTCCTAGAAGGAGAGTAACCAAAACCCAAGGAGTGGGTACTAAAGGAGGATATGTATATATATATATCTGTGTGTGTGTGTGTCTGTGTGTTGTCAATTTAAGAATACCAAATGATAATGTAAGGTGATCTCCATCTCAGAGCTCAACCCAAGATGATATGTAGCCAACAGTTCCATGGTAAAGCCTCTCTGCGATGCCTGGCACCTCAGGCATCTACCTAGGGCACAGAAGTCAAAGGGAATCAATCATAACACATCGATACTGTCCCATTTGGGTGTCACTAACTCTCCCAAATGATTTTAATTCACATCACAAGGATGCATATTAGTGGAAAAAGTTACCCTCTTTCTCATGAGTCCAAAGGTATATCAAACAACATCTCTTCACTATGCCGCACAGTCAAGGGTTAATATCTCAAGGTTGAGGAACTATGCCCGGCTCAGTTTGGGGATCACTCTAATGTCATAAGGGACCCATGTCGAGCTCGGTTGGAGGGTTCCACTCTAAATAGGTTGAGGACTCATGCCCTACCGTACAATAGGGATCCACTTTGAAGATAGTCAAGGACCAATGCCCATCCCGACATGAGGGTGCCACTCCAAATCCGATTAGGACCCATGCCCATCCCGGCTGTGTGGTGCCACTCTATTCTCATCAAGGACCCATGCCCAGTCCTGTTGGAGTGTTCCATTAATAATAAGATGAGGACCCATGCCCAGGACATTAGGAGGGTTCCACTATAAAGATTGTCAAGGACCCATATCCAGCTCAGAATGAGGGTGCCACTCAGAAGGCATTGTGGAACTACAATGGACATCCCTACTGGACAGTAATTCCCAAAAGGCATCAAGGAATGTAATTTCTAGTCCAGCTCGAGGTTAAGCTCGAAAATCTCTAATATTCCAGTTCTTGATCACTACCATCATCATACGTCACTAGAGTAAGTGTCGCATCGAGAGAATCTCACATCATATCTCAAAATCCAATATGGGGGAACCATTATGTTCTATATGGAGGAACATTTAGGATTGGATACTCATGGGCCAATCTCTGAATACAACAGAATAAGATATGATATGCAGAAGATTCATAGTGAGGATCACAGTGCGTGTGGGGCCCACATGATGTGTGACCCTACCTCATTGTCTGGACTTGTAAATATCCATACTTAGCTACTAGGCTATATAAATGAACCCCTAGGTGTTCCAGTGTACTCCAAGAGGACATGGATTATCAAGCTAGAAGGATTACAAGCGCACAATGCCCGTCGTTGGTTTGAAGGAAAAACACAATTTTACTAACATGCCTCCTCAAATGGCACTAGATAACCTAATAGATCAAACCATTGTGGTCCTTATAAAAAAGTGGATTGGATCAACTATTCATTCACCCAAATGAGCCACTCGGTGAAGAATCTACATTTCCTAGAATTGTGCACAAATAGTGCCTCATGGGGTCCACATCTTGATACCAAAATACAATATATGGATCACACCATTGCGATCCTCATAGAAAAACACATAGAATTGAATATTCATTTATCTCAATTTGACACCTAATGAAAAGGTCATAATTTTTCGCATTACCCACAAACCAAGATTCATTGGACCCATACCTCAATCTCGATTAAAATATCTGAAATTGGTTATGAAATTTATGCCTTATTTTTAGGGTCATGACACTGCTAACAACACATAAATTGGACGTCATATGGAGGAGTTATTGTTGGTAAAAGTTTTAATAATAATAATATAATATTATTTGAACGTTTCATGGACCCGATCCGAAACTCTAAAAAGTAATCCAATCTCATCCTTGAAATGAACGTCTCAAAAACTATGCCACTCTTCTATAGATTACACGTAAACAGAATTCTCTATGTAGGAGTTATTTAAGAACCCTAGTTTTATTATGAGAAATAAACCTTTTCCATCGTAGTTTAAATGTTTTGTTATAGCCTTACATATATACCCCTAGTGATCATGGGTGTTTTGAAAGCTTCTGGGGCTTATTCGGAGCCAGGAACCAAGATTTTTGTTCAAAATGGCCTAGTGCACAGTTTTCACACGACTTGCGCATAGTTTGTCTAACCATGAGTGTGAAGACAGTAGGGTCCTTATGGTTAATGAAACCATGAAGAAGAAGCCACATGTCCATGCAAGATATATGATATGTTTCTGGTTTTTTCAAAGTGTTTCCACATGTTTTATTTTCCATCTCACAAGATCCCTCCTCCCGTGGAGCTCTCCTTTGGCGCCTTACATAGGAATTGTTCCTGGCTCTCCCTCTAATATTTGTTTCGATCGTGGTGTGTCTAATAGGATCTCTATCAGTATTTCCTACATTCATTTTTATCCATATTCAATTATTATGGCCATCAATTGTGCAATTTGATTTTCAGATCATATGCCCTAATATTCCATTCTTCTTCCGTTCTTTGGATTTATTCCACACTAGGATAAATCAGGACTTTTTTCTGGATGAGATCTATACTACTAAGACGAGGTAGGTGGTCTATACTTATTTATTATTTTTAGGTGATTTTCAGGTGTTCAACCATTTCTCCACCCATCAGACTTTCTGGTGAGGCCTCGTTTTTGCGAGAGTTTCTTTTAGTAGCTATAGTTGGACCTATTGAGGATCGTCATAGGTTCCATTTAGGTGCTTTGGTACCCGTTTCACATTTCGAGGTCACCTTAGGGATGAACCATATAGTTTTAACCTATTTATGCCTATTTAAATCACCCAAGGGTGTGTGCTTGTGCTTTCATAGATAGAGGAATCATGATAATTCCTTGATAGTTGTGAATAATTATTTCAGTGAGAAACTGCATCCTTTCATAGTGTTATCTTTCTATGTCGTGATTATTGTTGAGTATCTATTATTGTTGATATGGGTTGATATGGGTGGGTATACCTATATAAATTAGTAGTTTCATGCTAAATGGATTATATGGGAGGGCAGTCCCATATTCTTGGTAAATGATTAATGGGTTTCTTGAGTGGGAATACTCATGTCTTGTGCTTATTGATGTGAATGGGTATACTCACATGAAATTGAATGTTTAATTTTGAATGCTTGAATGAATGGTTTGATAGATTCCATAGACTGCTCTCCATGGGCTTCGAACATAGTAGTGGACACAGTGCTTTGACTCTGCCCCTTGGGTCTTGATTCCATGGGATGTATCAGGCCTTACTACCCTATGGATTCTACTTTCTTGGACTCATGTAGGACATTTGGTAACACATGCTCCTAGGAATCCAACCAGTACCTAGACCAAGTTTCCACTGGGGTTCCCATGGGACTCAATGTGGATTATTTATATGATCTCCTTGGATCCATCCTTTCATGTTGTAGGTTAATTACATGGATGACTTGGTACATGATACTTTGGATCTGGACCTTGTGGCCTATACTTCACTATACAAAGTGACTGTGGGATTCTTGAATTCTTTATATGTCTTGGTTGTGGGTTACATAACATGGATGGATGTACGGTGTGGCCTTGTAACTTGTTTACTATTTATAGTTTCCTTGTTAGATGTTGAATATTTTGTAGGGATCCTTCAGGGGATGTTTGGTATTGCTATTTACTATAGACATATGTTGTGGGAATTCACCTTACTTTACTGTTTTGATTACACTTTCTATCACTTTGTGTATTATTGTTAGAATTGTATTGACCTGGGTGGTTACCTAGTGGGATGTTTATCTGACACCCTATTTGGGCCTCCTCAGGGACTCAAACAGATTATATGGTTGTAGGTGAGGATAGGAGAATGCGCCCTATTATAGGTCATTATTTGTGGCTTTAGAGAAGAAGAGCATAGGACCAAGCTAAGGCTTGTGATTTTACTTGCACTTTTGATCTTTTACTCTTTTTGGGATACTTGTATTGTATTATATTTCCATGTACCTACTTTTTTTCTTTCTAGATACCTGTATTATCTACATCATTTTGTATATGAGACTTTCCTAGTTATTGATATGTGTTCCTGTCTTGTTTACATTCAGTTGACTGGTGTTTATTTCACTTCATCTATTTTATGTATAATTGGATTCTTCTATGATACTTTGGTAATGACGGCATAGTCTCCCAAATGAATCAAATTGGACCTCACTACAAGTCTCTAGTATCTAGAATTTGGGGAGATGTGCATGAGGCCATGTAACCAACATGGTTTGAGGCACTGTTGAGTGGAATCTGGGTCTGGGATGATACAAAGTGGTATCAAAAAAATTCTTTCGGGGTTTAACTTAAAGTTTGGAGGAAATAGATATGGATATGAAGAATATGGTGTTTGGTAATAAACTATTCCAAGGAGTAGATACCCCGTGTATAGGGAAAATCCAAATTACCTCGAATGGATTTCTATTTTTTTTGTATTTTTATGGAAACAATTACATCGATTTCCCTATTAGGAAACACACATGATTTATGTTATTACTAATGATGCAATTGTGGGTTGTTTTTTCATTTAAAAAGAATGAGATGAGGGTATTCTATCTCACGCATCTTATATTAAAATGTTAGAAATTACATTCCAAGCATATTACCATGACATTTAAGATGCATTAGTTATTTTATGCTTTTTTGATAGTTGATGTGATAGATTTTCATGTTGTTGTGTTAGTTTTGGTGCAATATATATATATATATATATAAATAGTGATGTCATCATTCAATCCATAAGGATTATGGGACCTTATGAATTTATAAGTGACATACTAATGGAATGAAAATGCTAAATGAACTTTATATATGTATGGTTGAATGGGAACCATGTTTGGGTTCATGAGGTGTTATGGGCCCTCCTAGATTCATAATTGGTAAACCCTCGATAAAATTTCCTAAATTACTAAATGTGAATTTAGAATGGAAACTGGAAATGATGGAAAGATATTAAACCTAGATTTGACCTTTGAGTGGGTAAGATGCATAGTTTCTATTGGTTGGATAATTGTTTTTTATACAGTTCTGGATTTTGCAGTAGTTTATCTGTTTGAATTTTTTTAGAGGGTTTTGACATGTCATTTGGTTTTGAGTTGTTTTCATTGATGTTGTTCTTTTTTTAAGTCATGCTTTTGTAATTTTAGAGACATTCCACCACGATGACATCTAGTGCTACACCACAAGGGAGGAAATGACCATTCTTTAGAGATGGTGAGAAACATGCTACTGGTTGATCCTCCTTTAGTGCCAGTTGTGGCACTAGCTGTTGTTCTGTACATAGGTGTCGAGTCATAGTTCCATGAGGGTTTCATTCATTATATGCAGTCATTACAGGGAGCACCGCAACCAAACTTGACTATGGCTGAGCTAACATAGTATTTCAAATAAAAACATCCTCCCACATTTTTGGGGGATGACGGTCCATAGGCTGCATAGAGGTCGAAATAGACCAAGTTATCAACTTTTTAGAATCTATAGACACCTCCTGGGAGGTGGTTCAGGCTCGTGACTTATATGCTATGTAGAGTGGAAAAGCGCTGGTGTTACATTTTTAATGAGGCTAATGGGCTACAAGATATGGTTTGGACTGATTTATAGACCCGCTTCTTTGATTACTTTTACCCCAAAACTCTGTGAGGAAAGAGGGCCAATGATTTCATATGTCTGGAGCAGGGCCCAATGAAATTTGTGGAATACATGGCACTCTTTACGTTGTTGCAACATTTTGTAGCTATGTATCTTACTAATGAGCTATTGAGGGAGATATGATTCGAGTAAGGTATCTGGTATTCTATCATGTCTCATGTCAATGTGTTCATATTGGCTTATATCACTGAGATTTTGAATCAGGTACTTATTATAGAGCGAAACTTGAGAGAAGTTGGGGGTAAAAATCAGGGGAGTATTGGTTCTCTTTATTGTGGATAAATGTCTTCAAGAAGGAACAATAGTTTTGAGGCTTCTTGTGAGGTTAGTACTAGTCAGGTCATGGGTGTAGGCAGATTGGTGTATTTATATTAGTGTGGTAGGTGAGGCCACATGAATAATCAGTGTGACCAAAACCATGTTCTGTGTCGAGCTTACGGTGGGATGGGGCCCATGATGTGGTTTTTTAGGACCTTCCCTCCAGCTGCGAGTGGAAGGGGGTCATCTCTGATGTCAAGATTAGGATATAGTTCTTTAGCTCTACGTTAGGTGGGGAAATGGAGCAGTGCAAGACTGTTAGGGTAATGTAGTGGTAGTCATGGTTGTGGTAGTTAGACACCAGGTTCTCAGATACAATATGGTGTATTAGCTCAGGGTATCTAGGAAGTGTCATAGGGACACTATACAGGACAAACATATGATATCTAATAGACCCAATAAGAACATGATCCCAGACCGTCTACAGTGAGAGGTACGATCTTATTAACTTCTACTATTGCATCTATTATTTTTTATATAGGTTACTCTCACCGTATTATCTCTTAATTAGTGTTTAAAAGACTTGAGCTTATTTTTTTGCTTTATAAGGGCTTTTTGATGCTAGACACACTGCTTCAAATTAAAATGGGTGATGTATGCCATTGAATGGAGTGTCCCCTTGAGGTCATAGGGTGTCACTTCATTTAGGATTTGTATTTCCTTGAGATGATAGGGTTTGATGTCATTCTCGGAATGGACTGAATTGTATATTATCAAATATATGTTGATACCTATTTCCAGAGAGTGACTTTAACATCACTATAGGGTGCAGTGTTTGTTCAAAATGTGGAATGGAATGTTCAGTCAAGTAGATATTGGTTCGAGAATCATGGGCTGGGTGGGATGATAGCCCAGATTGCTAGTTTATTTTTGGATGATCGGAGAGTGAGTTAGGAGAACTTCCCTCCATTGGTTGAGTTCTTTAGGGATATCTTTCCCAATAAATTATCTTGTATACCTCTTGAGAGAGAGGTGTATTTTCCATTGAACTAGTTTCAGGAGCTTCACTAATAACCATACCTCTTTACAGGATGGCTACGAAGGACTTGCAAGAGCTGAAGAGGTAGCTAGAGGATTTGGAGGCAAAAGGATTTATCATACATAGTACTTATCTATGGGGTTCTCTAGAATTGCCTTTTGAAAATGGAGAAAGGAACTCTTAGTATATGTGTTAATTGTCATAAATTGAACCAGCTAACCGTTAAAAAATGACATCCCTTACCACGGATAGATGATTTGTTTGATAAATTTTGAGGTTCTCTAGTGTTCTCAAAGATCGACTTGAGGTCATAGTATCACAAGGTGTGTGTTCAACCTATAGACATACCACATAAATCCTTTTGTAGAATTAATGTGTCAAATGTGAACCTAGTTATTTTGTTAGGTCTCACGAACATGCCACCAGTTTTCATGGCGTTGATGAACTGAGTGTTCTATCCTTACTTGGTTTCATTTATGGTTGTTTTTGTGGATGATATCTTAATTTATTCTCACATTCTAAATGACCATTCCAACCATCTTGAGATCATTTTGAGTACACTAAGAGAGAATCATTTATATGCTAATCACTTAAAGTGCCACTTTTGGAGGGATCATAATCACTTCCTGGGTCACATCATCCCAGAGACAAGAGGGTTAGTGGAGCCAGAGAAGGTGAGAGATTTAGTTTCTTAGGAAAATCCCAAGAAATTTTTTGATATAAGGAGTTTCTTGGAGCTATCTGGTTTCTACCAGTGTTTTACATAGTAATTATCACTCTTAGAAGCGTCGTTGAAAGGATTGACAAAAAAGGGAATGAGTTTTGTGTGGTTTTAGAATTGAGATATAGCCTTTTAGGTTCTGAAAGGAAAGATAACTTCACTGATAGTGTAGATACTACTAGATTAGGGAATGAGTTAAATGGTGTAATGTGACACCTTGAGTATTGGGATAGGGGTAGTGTGGATGCTGGTAGATCGATTCATGGCATATGGGTCTCAACAGATGGGGCCTTGTGAGAGGAATTACCCTATACATGATCTCTAGCTTGCTACAGATGTTCACATGTTGCATTGTGGGAGGCATTATTTTCAAGGAGAGCATTTTGTGGTTTATACTGACCATAAAATCATCAATTATATCTTTACATAGTGTGATCTGAACCTAAGGTATTTAAGGTTGGTGGTGTGCCTACAGTCCTTTGATTTCGTTCTTTCCTACACTACTGGTAAGGGTAATGCAATGGCTGATTTGCTAAGCAGGAGGACTCAGATACAACCAGTGAAATAGGATAGAAGCGAGTGGAATCTTATGGCATTGTTCTTTGAGATGCATTTAGTGGTGCATGATAGACTGTGAAAGAATAATCTTTCAGCCTTAGTTGTGACCTCTACCCTACTAGATAAAGTTAGGATAAGGAAACTATCATATTTGGAAGGCAAAGTTCTACAAGAGTGTGTGCCAGGTGAGGACCCTCCTGGTTGGATGGTAGGAAATGATGAAACCCTATGTATCCATGGATGATTTTAGGTTCCATTGGATATATATGGGGAGTTGATGTTAGAGTTTCATTCTTCACCTTGGGTAGTGCATCTCGGAGTCACCGAGATGTACCGTGACTTGCGATGTTAGTACTGGTGGTCGGGAATAAAGCGTGGAATAACTGGTTTTGTTTCGAGGTGTTCCACCAACCAAAAGTAGATGGTGAAACATCAGTGGCCAGCTAGGATTTTATAGCAATTGCCTATCCCAGAGTGGAAATGGGATGATGTCGTGATGGATTTCATGACTAATTTTCCAAGGTCACCTCAACGTAATGATAATATATGGGTTTGTGTTGATAAGATGACGAAGGTTACTCACTTTTTTGTCGATCAATGAGACCATAAGTTTTTTTTGATCCTAGAAGGATGTATATTTGATAGGTGGTAAAAATATATGGGTTCCCGTGCACTATCCTATAAGATAGGGAGGCCCACTTTACATCTAGTTTCTAGAATAATTTTCAGAGGGCGTAGGGTACATATGAGCTTCTGAGCACTGAATACCACACTCAGACTGACGTCCGGTCAAAGCATATGATACATGTTTTAGAAGACATGTTGTGAGCATACATACTAGATTTTGGGGGCTCTTGGGAGAGGAATATTTCCCTATTTGAGTTTTTCTATAATAGCATTTATTAGGTGACGATACATGTGGAACCTTAAGAGGATTTATAGAGTAGGCCATGCCATTCTCCCCTGTGTTGGTCAGAGGTAGGTATATTTCTTTACTAGGACCACATCTCATGAAGGAGACTTTTGATTAGGTCCATTAGATTTAGATGAAGACGGACACTACACAGTCTCATCAGAAATCATACGCTAATCACTGTAGATGACATCTAGAGTTCAAGGTCGGGGATATGGTTTTCTTGTGTGTTTCGTCAAGGTTGGGACATAGGCGAATCCAGAGATAGAGTAATCTTTCACAACAATATGCTGGGCCATTCATGATTTTGGAGATAGTTGGGTTGGTTTCCTATAGGATCAGTTACTTTATAGGTACCGTTCCATGCACGTCATCTTCCACATATCTCAGATGCAACAGTATCTCTCATACCCATCTCACATTTTTCAACCCAAGGAGGTTGAGCTTCAGTTTGATGAATCATTAAAGGAGAATCCAATTCATATCGTTGATAATAGCATGAATGTTACATGAGGATGGTCAGTTCCTATAGTATGGGTGTTATGGATGCACAGTCGTTTATAAGATTAGACATGGGAGATGGAGGTTGATGTAGGTGCTCAGGGGCCGGAGTTGTTCTCAAAAGAATCTTGACCTCCCTTCAAAGATAAATTCAGGGATGGATATCTATAAGGGGGAAGACTATAAGAATATGGGTTTTTGTATGAGGTATTATCATTCTCCTTATTGGTTTAAATTCTTCGTTATGGCCTTACATATGTACCCCCTTTTTATCATGGGTGTTTTGGAGGTGTCTGGGGCTTATTTAGAGCCCCAACCCATGATTTGGGTTAAAAATGGTATGGCGTAAGGCTTGTGCATGGATTGAACAGGATTAGTCTAATTGTGAGAGTGGAGGCAATAGGGTACACATAGTTATGAAAACTATGAAACAGTGTCCGAATGGCCATGTGACATGTATGAAAAGTTATAGTTTTTAAAATAGTGTTTTTTCATGGTTACCATACGATTATTAAACCAATGTGGGGTAATCGTGTGATGTGTTATTTTGGAATTAGTGAGGCTTGCATGGGTTCCTTGTGGTTTGGGAAACAATGAAGGTAAACCATGTGATCCATTAGAATGAGTTTTTTAAAAATTATAATTTAATGTTTAATTTTTCTTTTAACTCCTTTTTGGGTTTCATTTCCATTGTAGAACACACCTCCTCTCATGGAGCTTTCCTTTGGTGTCTAACCTAGGAATCAATCCCACCTCTTAGTACAATATCTATTTAGATCATGGTTTGTATCATCAGATTAATATTGTCAAGGCCTATATTCTTTTTTATCTATATTTGATTCTTTTTGAAATTGATTGCAATATTTTATTTTAGGCTCATAAGACCTAATATTTTGTTCTTATTCTATTCTTCAGATTTCCTCCAAACCAAGATGAATCTGGAATTGACACTGGTTGAGATCTCTACTACCGAGCCAATCTTGGTGGCCTATACTTTCTTTCATCATTTCGTGTGATTTTCAGGCATTCAGACTTTTCAATACCCGTTGGACTTTACAGTGAGGCCTCAATTTTTTACGAGTTAATTTTTGTTGCTATATTTGGACCTAGTGAGGTTTCCCATAGGTTTGTTTTGGTGTGCGAGCACCCATTTCTCATTTCGAGGTCACCCAAGGGATTTCCCTTGTGTTTTAACTGATTTATTCATGTTTAAACCACCCAATGTGTGTTTGAATGTGTTTTCCTATGTATAAGGATCTTGTTAATTCCTTCTTATTTTGGAATAATAATTCAAGATATGTATTTCCTCCTTTCCTAGTGTTTTCATGAAATGTCGTGCCTATTTTTGATTAGCTAGTATTGTTGAAATGGGTTGATATCAGTGGTTATACCTATATAAATGATTAATGGAATGTTAAATGGATTATATGGGAGGGTAGGACCATATTATTGGTAAATGATTAATGGATTTCATGATTGGTTATACTCATGACTAGTTTTTATTGATGTGAGTGGGTATACTCACACGAAATTAAATTATTAATTTTGAATGCTTGAATGAATGGTTTGATTGATGCCATGGACTTCTCTCCATGGGTTTGGAATGTGGTAGTGGATGCCATGGGTTAAGTCTACCCCTTGAGTCTTGATTATATAGAATATCGTGGGCCTTTCTACCCTGTGGATATGGATTTCTAGGACACACATAGGACATGTCGGTGCACATGCTCCTAGGACTCTAACAGGTTCCTAGACTGAGTTTCCACTGGGGCTCGATACAAATTCCTTGGAAGAGCTCCTTGCATCTATACCTTCATTGTCTAGATTAATTACATGGATTCACTGGTACATGATTACTTGGATCTTGCCCCTGTGGTTCACACTCCACTATATAGTGTAGTCGTGGAATTCTTGACGTCTTTATATGGTGTGGTTGTGGGTTAATTGACATGGATGTTGTATGGTGTGGCTATGTGACTTTTTTACAATTTATAAATTCCTTGTATGGAGATGACTATTTTATAGGGAGCCTTGAGGGGAAATTTGGTATTGCTTGTTGATGTGGACATATTTTTTGGGCATTCACATTACTTACCTGCATTGATTAAACTTTCTTGCACTATATATATTTCTTTTAGAATTTTTAAGAGATTGGTGGTTACATAATGGTATGTTTTTCTCACACCCCGTTTGGGTCTCCTTAAGGATCCAAACAAATTATATGGTCACATATGATGATAGGGTCAAGCACCCACGTATAGGCGGCTGATTGTGGATTTGGAGTAGGAGAGTGTAAGACCATGCTGAGCCTTGATATTCTACAAGAACATTTGGACTTTTATTCTTTTTTGGATAAATTTACATTATTACATTTTTATGTACCTTCTTTGGATTCTTTCTAGAGACATGTATTATCTACATCCTTTTTTATATGAGACATTCTTTGTTATTGATATGCATTCTAGTCTTGTCTTCTTTTAGTTTACTGATGTTTATTTCGATTCAGCTACTTTATGTATGTTTGATTTCTACTGTGATACTCTAGTAATGAGGGCATAGTCTCCCCAATAACTCTCTTAGGCTCTCACTTCTAGTCGGAAGCCTCTAGCAGTTGGAGATATGTGGTTGAGGCCATGTAACCAACCGAGATCAAGTCACTATTGAGTGGCATCTGGGTCTGGGATGTTATAAGTTACATCATAATTATAATTTTGAAAATATTATTATTATTAATATTTTAGGGTGTATTATAGACCCGGTCTATGATTTGGAGAAAGGTATCAAACATTGGTCTTAAAATGTCTGCCTCGAAGATAGGCTCTCACCTCCGTTGATAGGGCATCAATTATATGCCCCATTGGGGGGGGGTATGAAGGATTATCCATTTTAATAATAATAATAATAATAATATTTTATTATTATTATAATATTTATTTTTTAATTAATTTTCATTTAACTACCCCTGCTTCAAACACGTTGTCACCGCCTACCGCCTTGGCCTCCTCACCGAACTACCGTCCTGACCGCCTCCACCGTCGCCATGCTCCACCGGCTACCTACCTGCACCAACCCCACTCACTGATTTGGATCACTCACTGGCTGCCTCCTCCGGCTGCCTCACCTGCACCACACTGAACTATCACCCCTTACGCAAGTTGTTTCACCTCTATTTCATGCCTGAAATAAAAACCGATTGTGGGTATACAATCTGTGGACCATGAACTATCCAAATCCATCACTGATTTGTCAAACTGTTCTCATTCGCCCAATCTTCCACACACCTGAGGGTCCAATCGGGTTCAGAAACGCTCAACAATAGCTAATTGAGACCACGGGGATCCAACTAGGGATGAACGTGAATCATTTGGGGGGGGGGGATCACAAGGAACTATGTTTAACCATCATTGTACAAGATTTCTTTTCCAATGATCATGAATGAGGTTATCCAGGTTAGAAAATGATAAACAATATAAAATTTCAGAACATGGGAGCAATAAAAGGCCAAAATAGTAGCACAAATCATAGATTCGCAAAATGATTTACTCAATAGTTTTATTATAAGGTTATAAACCACATACAATTCATCTTGCCTAAAATTTGGATCTATTTATAATGAGGAAAATGTTTTACAACCATTAAAGGAAGTCATTTCTTTCGTTGTGTCCTAATCTATTTCGTTCTTCAATATCGTCATGATCCGCTAACATATTATGGAGACGATCTCTCGCCAACGATCCTAAGGTTATGCGGATAACCCATGTGATTTTCCACAGCCTCCTGTTTATAAACCAAGAAAAAGGATAAAAATAATTGAATTAACTAATTAATTAATCTACTTAACTTCATTTCCAATGAGTGAGGGGTCCGAACATCCGTCGCTGACATATTTTATGTTGTTCCAAGGTTAAACATTATGTTACTGATCGAACCGTGAAATCGAAATTCTAAACTAAGCTTCCATTTAAGAGTTATCACATTTTGTTTAGTTAACATAGTGCACACAATATAAAAAAAATTTATAAAATTAATTTTGGGTACACAGGGCCTTAGAATCACACACCGTCTTAGTTCCTAGCTTTATAAATAAATTTTAAAATATATCAAAGTCTTAAAAAGAAAATCCGAGTCTCTATATTATTCCCTTGTTCAATTATTTTCACCCCTGAAAAGAACAAACTAATAAATGAGGTGGGGATACTAAACTTGCACAAAGATATTTCGTACACCGGGATGTATATCTAGTGGAGAATTGTGAAACTCTCTCACCACCTGACCTCACATCATGACTGGACGCACCGTTCATCCCAGAAAAAAGGATGGTTTGATTCACTTCTTCCTAAAATCTTGTAGGTGAAGCTCCAAAGTATATCTGGTCATGCATGATCTCACGGTCGATGTATCAAAACTGAGACTATCACATGCTCGAGAAGCAAAAGAGTCAACACCATCGACTGAAGAAAAAATTTACCCTCCTAGTCAAAAAGTGTCCGCTACAGGAAAGGTAAATTCTCTAAATCTTGTTGGACTAATCGATACTCGAAATTACTACTAACAGAATATGCTACAATGCTTCTCTTACCTAGAATTTGAACTACTACAATGTCATAATCCTATAGGAATTCGATCCAACACCATTGTCTCAGGTCCATGTTTGTCTGAGTGATGACATGTATAAGACTCTATTGGTCTATCTAAACCAAAAAGTGGTCTCCTAGAAGGTAGTGCCTCCACATTTTTAGGGTGAAGACTACAACTTCTATCTCTAGGTAGAGATTCTTTTATTTCTATTCATGGGTTCTCAACTTCTCTACCTTTATTGGTAATTTTTTTCAATGTATCAAGGTTGACATCGATCATGCATCGGTACCAATAAGAAATGTAGGTGATTAAACTCATCCAACCATGAGAATCTAGACATTGAAGACACATGGCATACCCCTCACATATTCACCTATAATTGAATGAGAGTAACCTGAAACTATAAACTCTTCCTCACTAACTAGTGACATCATACGAAAAAATAGTTAGGCAGAAAACTCCATCAGCAATGTCTGTACCTGATCCAACCCTCCATCACACGACCTCTCCCTAAATGCACAAGTCAGAGGGGATCATCCACTACAACTCAAAATTATCCACTTTGGGTGGCACTAAATCACCCTCATAATTTTTTTTATCACATCACAACAATGAATCCCACTGGGTGAAGAACACCTATTTCTCATGTACTTGAATCTACGTCAATCAAGATCGACATAGGGTATCATTAATGAAATGAGTCACCCCAGTTGAACATAAAGAATGAAGAATAAATAAAATAGTACCTCATAATAGTGTATAAAAATTTCTACAACATAATTTATACATGACACAGAGAATACCCTTAATCATCTCGTTCACTGCAGGGCCATAAGCCTCCAAATCCTGCAACTGTCTGTGGCCCCAATCGCTAGCTCCCTGTGCCTAATGTGGGCCTTCAGGTGGTGGTGGTGGAAGAATATCTTATAATATCCCACCACACATAGATCCTCCTACTGCACATCCAACTCTACATCCCTCGTGACCACCCTTTCCATGTCTAGGATATCTTTGATCATGACATTGCCTCTACCGTGGAGGTCAATTAGCTATCTACTTGGGTTGATCAGCATGTCTAGTCAGGTAGTCTCATTCCATAGGAATTCTCCCATCACAACAAAATAACATCCTCTCTCTAGGATTCTATGGTCATTTTTGTTGTCTTGTCCCCATATGACCATGTCCTTGATCCATCTCACAAAAGGGTTTCTTATGTGGAGATCCTACAAACCGGTGCCTACTAGCTATTGGAGACAACATAGCTCTGGTACACCCACTACTACCTCCAAATATCTAGAATCCCTCTGAAAGAAATATCTCGATCACCAGATCCCACTATTGCACATTGACAAAAGTGTGGATGCACTAGGGAATAATTCTCACTCAGATCTCTCTATAGAGTCCTTGCTCAAACTTTCACACTCGGATGTATCCATCCCAAATCCTATCAAGAGAGTATTGTGTAAGGTCTATGAACCTCATTACCTACTCTACCACTATCATCCCTCTCTTATGAAACTCTAAAATCTCTTGTATCTTAACTGAGCATAACTAGGAGGGGTAGTACTACTCATGAAACAACTTCTAAAGGTCATCCCATGAGAGTGTCAACTCATCACACATGTGTGTAATGAGGCTCCACCAATGTCCAGATGCTCTATGGAAAAGTTTATATTCCAATGCTTGCACTTGATCTATTAGGGTCTAAAAAGCCTGATGATGTAGAACACTAACTCTATCATGTCCAATCCAGCTTGGGGATATGGTTCGCAGCGAAACCTCATCGGTATCTGATGTTAGAACTCATAGAGTGCACTCAGCCTTTGAACATCCTCAACCTGATCTACTAGTATTTTCTACTACTCAATAGGCATAGGTGATGCTACCTGACCACCTAGTGGAAGGGGATGAAAAGATGTACCCTAAACTAAGGCTGTATCGCTCATAGGGTCGTTGTCACTAACCAGTTTCAGTATCCTGGAAGGATTTGTAGAGGAATCCTGAAATATATTAATGAGTACTATGATCAGATGACTATATATATATATATATCAATAATAAAAATGGGGTGAGGTCTCAAAAAGGATAATCAAAGATACAATATTATATGATTCATGTACATTTATTTCATTCAACTAATGAACTAGCATATCATGTTGTCAAGATGGCAGTCAAGGTTTGGGTAAATGGATTTGTTGGTAACACATTCCATGACTAGATTCCCTAGCCTGAGATCTGCACTTCAGAAACATTGACACTTTTTCCCTAAACAAAATCAATCCTATTAAGGGGAATCATCTATAAAACATATCAAGGAATAAACTTCCTCTGATACCATTCTACAATGACCTGACCCATGTTGGGGTTTGAGTCATGAAAACCCCATGCCCATCTCCATTGGCCAGGGGGTGGAGAAAAGCATTGATGAACAAATAAACTTGGGGAGGAATTTTACTAAGTACCTATATTCTCACACAAAACGAACACAATTAAAAAGTGTAGATAGAACAGAATAAAATATAAAACACTTCTATGAATATAACAAATATATATGAACCACTAAACATAATTAAGTACAATAGTATATACTAAAATGGAAACGGGGATAAATACATTCCAAAAACAGAAATATATCCCAACCTAACAGAACTAGAAAACTGTAAATATTTAAGAGAGCACATCTCATGTACCCCAAGCTATGAACATCGTATACAGTCCAAGAACCCAGTATCCCTAAGCTCCTCTGAAGTCACAGTTGACCTATCTGTCATCTATAAAAGAGACAACATGTGTGGGGAAATCCCATGGGTGGGTGAGTATATACAAACCTAGTAAGAATCCCTGGAAAAGGGTAAAATGGGGGAGTAATAAGAGATTCATATAAAGAGTAATGTACTATAAGGAACAAGGTATAGTGAAAGAGTCCAACTCTACCCATAAAGAGAGTTAATGTAAACTCATCCAAATACAAGGAGCTTGACACTATGAGAAGAAGAACTTTTTATTTAGTCATCATTTCTTATAGCAGGAGAGTACACTCATCTGACCATGAGAAGCTAGACACGTAAAGCACGTGGCATATCCAGCGCGTCTTCACCTCTCCTGGAAGGAGAGGTACTAAAACCCATGGAGTGGATACTAATGGAGGATATATAAATATACACACATGCTTTATAAAAGAAGGGAAAATGAAGGACTAAGGTAATCTCCATATCACAACTCACCCCAAGATTATGAGTATCCAATAGTTCTAAAGTAAAGTCTATAAGTGATGCCCGACACCTCATGAGTCTTCCCAGGGCACACAAGTAAAAGGGACTCAATAACCAATCCTTGATATTACATGAGTTGGGAAGAATTGACTTGCCTGTATGGTTTTATGGCACATTCCCAAGAAGTGTCTATGTGGGGAAAGCATCCATCTTTATCATGAGTCTAAATTAACATCAAACCATGTCTTGTCACTATGTCTCATAGTCGAGGGGTTGTATCTTAAGGTTGAGGACCCGTGCCCCGCCTGACAGGGGGTCACTCTAGTTTCATTGAGGACCCATGCCCAGCCCGGCTGGAGGTTACCACTAGGAATAAGTTTTGGACCCATGCCCCTACAAGCAAGAGGGTTCCACTATGAAGATAGTCAAAGACCCATGACCAGCCCAGCAGGAGGATGTCACTCAGAATAGGATGATGACGCAAGCCTAGACCAGTTTGAGGGTGTCACTATAGTGTCATTGAGGACCCATTCCCAGACCGTTTGTCATGTACCACTCATAATAGAATGAAAACACATTCCCTATCCAGTAGGAGGGTGCCACTGTGAATATCGTCGAGGACGCATACAAAGCACGACTTCAGGGTTTCATTTAGAAGTCATCGAGAAAATAAAATGTAGATAACTATTGAATGGTACATCTCGGAAGGAATTGTGGAAACACATTAACCATCCTTTTAAGATGGTATCACATAGAAGGTATGGAGGAAGGCATATGCCCATCATTGCCGGGGGGGGGGGGTATGCTTGGAAATCTTTGATATGTCGGTGCCAAATCACTACTCTTTTCATATTTTTCTTGAATAAGTGACATGCCTAGATCATCGCTTATCATATATCAAAATACACTACTAAGGGAACCATCACATTCAACGTGGAAGAACACTCAGGATAGGCTATACATGTGCCAAAATCCATGTCCAAAATGAGGAGATATGAGGGGTAGAAAATTCATTGTGAGGTACAAAACATTTATGGGACCCATGAAACATGTGACCCCACATCATCGCATGGTTGTGTACCTATCCATACTATGGTACTAATATGATTAAATGTACCCCTATGTGTGATAGTGTACTCCTAGAGTACATCACATATCTAGATAGAAGGATGATGAGTATATGATGACCATCATTGGTTCGAAAGGAAAAACATTATTTCACTAACATGCCTCCTCAAACAGACCCAGAGAACCTAAAATATCATACCATTTGAGTCGTTGAAGAAAATTGCACAATATTAACTACTCATTCACCCAAATCGGACATCCAGGGAAGAAGCTACACTATACCGCATTATGTGTGAATAGTCCCTTGTTGGTCCCACATCTCAATCCTGAAATAAAATAAACAGATCACACCATTGAAATCCTTGTAGAAAAATTCATGGAATCGACTATTCGTTTTCCACTATCAAACACTCAAAGAAAAGGTTGCATTTCCCCATAATATTCTAGAATTGGGATTTGTGCTTCACATGAATTGATATCGATTTAAATATCTATAATTGATCCTGAAACGTCTTCCTTAATTTCAAGGTTATGAAAAACCTAACGACACATCAATTGGACGCCGTCTATAAATGTTATGGAAGCTCAATGTTTTAATAATAATTATAATATATTATTATTATTATTTGAAATTCCATAGACCTAGTTTGAAAACATAAAAAAGTCATCCAATCTCAGTCTTAAAATAATTATCTCAAAAATTGTGTTTCATTGTTGCAGATTTCACGTCAATTGAGTGCTTCATGTAGGAGTTAATTCTGAATGAGATCTTTGAAAATAATAATAATAATATTATTTTAGGGAAATTTATAGATATTATTCATGTTTCAGATAAATGTATTTAACATTATTATTAAAAATACCACCTCAAAAAGATGGTTTCATCGCCGCAGACGACACGTCAATCGGACGCCCCACGGGGGAGTTATGGAGTATTAACCATTTTAATAATAAAAATATAATGATGATGATGATGATGATGATGATGATGATTATTATTTTATTAAATTTTAATTTAATCCCCTGCTTCTCATGTGGTGTTGCTGCATGCTGCCTCGGTCACCTCCTCGGACTATCGTCTTGGCCTCCTCCACCGCTGCCTTGCTCTGTCAGCCGCATGCCTGCGTCGACCACACCCACATCCTAGGGACACTTAACTAGATGACTCTTCTAACTACCTCAACTTCACCACATGGGAACACCCCTCTGTGTTCACCACACTTTTCTCACCGCTACGGGCTGTCGCTGGCTGGACCTGCCACCCGCCAGACAACACAAAATCATCACCCCTTCACACACTGTCGAACCTCCATTCCTAGTGTGAAACATGAATGAATTAAATATATTTGATCCTTCTAACATGATCTACATAGATCCATAAATAAATTCGTAAAATTATTCCCATTTCCACTAATCTTTCACACACCTGGGGGGTCTGATCAGGTTTGGAACTACCCGAAAACGTCGAACCAGGACAACAAGGATCTAACTGGGGATGATCGTGAAGCAATTAAGGGTGAAAAGTAAATTAATAGATCTTGAACCATATTTGGACATGTTTTCTAGGCCAATGATCAAGAAAAGGGGTATTCGAGATGGTGAACGATGAACCAAAGAAAATATCAGTATATGGGAGCATGAAAAGGCTAAAACAAAGGCCCATATCAATGAATTAAAGAATGATCTTCTCAATTTTTTAATCATAAGGATGGAAGCCACATATAATGAGTCCAAACTCAACTATGGATCGATAAATGATGAACAATGGGTCTTCCAATTATTGGATAAAGTCATTACATTTGTATCTTGCTGATCTAACCTGATCTACAATCTCATCATGATCCGACAACAGAAGGAGGAGAATAACTATCGCCAAAGATCCCAGGTTTATGAGGCTAAACCTAGTTATTTTCCACTAATTCATATTTACTACCTGATAATAATGTTAAAGAGTAATTAATTAATTAATTAATCCACATAACCCTATTGACAATGAGTGAGGGGTCTCAAAATCCCGTGCCAATATATTCTATATCAAGAATAGGGTAAACACTGCATTCCGGACCCAACTGTGGCCTTAGAATTTTGATCTGAGCTACCATTTAAGAGTTATACCATTTTATTTAATCAAACATGTACGTGAAATACAATATATATTTAGAAAATTTATTAAATTAATTCTTGGCACACAAGGCCTCATAATCGAACATCATCTCAACGCCTAGCTTTTGATATATATTTAAAAATATATCAAAGTCTTACAAGGCAATAATTGAGGCCCTAAATTCTCAGTAATGTGTATGATTCTATTATTTATTTATATGATCATTTTATTCTATAACAAGTAATACTTATAGTACTCAACAACACAAGTAGTATAAAAAGGTAAAAGTTCTAGTTTATTATAAACATGACAGATTCATACCCTAACACACTCCCATGGAACCCTTCAAAACCATCCATTTCCATCACCAAATGTATAAATAAAACAATTTCAAAAAATAATACTAGTATAAATGATATTCATCAATCAATATAAGTATGTTAAACATTATCCAAAATTATATTAATTCCATCACTGGTATCTTAAAAAACAGTCCTTATAAAAACAAAATTTGAATTACTATCAATACTCATATTTAAAATATAAATATTAATTATGTTTTAGGATGTAAATAACTATCCCCACAATTTAATATTAAATAAGGAACCATTTTCAAGAACCCAAAAAAAATATTTAGATGAAATAGTGACACGGTCCTAAACAATTACATGATCATCCCAATACTAGTAGTGACATGATGTTATCAATCACCATTTTTCATTTCCTGATTACCCATCATTCTATTTTCCCCTTTCATCGAATATTAAAACTTCATAAAATTTACTTTATTATCATAATTATGAAATTAAAACTCCTTCTACATAAACCTAGATTTTTTCCATTTCCCTTACATCTATTATTATATGTATGATCCTTTTTATTAATTTTCCTATATTCTATATAACCAAATGTTCTGAATAAAATATTTCATGAGTACATATCCGGACTAATAAATTCAAAACCAAATAAATTAAAATATAAAACATCACAAAACCATTTTGTATAGAACTTGTTAAAGTAACATGGGTTTTCACTAATGAATCAGATAATGTATTAAAAATATAAATGGATAAAACCAAAACTTCAAAATTTATACTTGCACTCGAAAAATAATAAAAATAGTTTTGAAATTTACTAATATATTTAGAAATAGATGTACTTAATTATATGTCAAACTCATCACATGTTTTTGAAGAAACACATCATTATTTCATGTCTTAGAACCAAATAGGTTTTCCATATTTTTTTGTAATGTTTTTGTGTGAGATATGTTGACAATATGGGTTTTTACATTTTATTAAACCCATATATAAATGAATATATAGACCATCTCATACTCAAAATACCATTTTCCTTAGGAAATTTTTTATCTTCTAGGTACTAGTACCATAAGATGAATTCACTTGGGAAAAAATAAGATCCTTCATTTTTAACCATCAAATATGATAATTAGTGTATTTAATTAAAATCATCAGACAATAATTATCTTCCAATATTTATCAAGATAAAAAACACAATAATGATTCTTGATATTGGGAACAATGATGATCGATGAAAATGAAAATAAATGTGAATGAAAAATGATAATAAATTTTCATTCAATTTTTATTAAGCTTTAAAAATTATAATAGATTTGAAACAAGATAAAAAAATGTGTGCTAATAAAAAAAGTTTAACAAGATAAATTTTTAATTTGGAACAATAAAAGGGAAAGTAATACAAAATCATTCTTATTCAGAGTCATTTTTTATAAATGAAAACATAAATCACTAATTGGGGGGTTTATCATCACTAACTAAAAATGCAGAAAACATACCAATTTATCATCACTAAAAAATCATCAATAAAAGCACCATATTTACGAGGGGTGATAAAAGTTTTCATTACCAGTGCATCTTTTAGAACTTCTAAATGGTCCCCTAATATATATATATATATATATATATATTTAAAATTTATATTTTAAAATTTAAATATATTTATATGGATAAAAAAATATTTGAATAAATATGATTTATATAATTCATAAATATGTATTTAAAAATAAAATAAAGTATATTTTTTTTCAAAATTGGATTTAAAAATACTAAAAATTAGTATTAATTAATAACTTCTTAATTATTATTGATTAAGAGACATTTAATAAGTATTTGGAGATTCAAAAAATTTAAAAAATAATTAATTTATTACTATAAGTTGAATTAAATACCAGATCATCAAATGATCATAAATTTTTATCTGAGTGTCCATTTAGGATCTACCACATATGAAATTGAAATATACAATGATATCTATTTCAGGTTAATTAATGTGTGGCTCAATAACTACTTATTAAATGCCAAAAAATTATAGGAAGGCATCCAAAAATGATTTTGTTGATGGGATGCCCTTATTTTTTTAATATTTGATGAGATTTCATCCCTGTATAACTGGTATTTCTTTTTTTTTTGGTGTGGCAGAATTTATCCATAGGGAATACGCTTATAGGGATGCTATGGTGTTTAAATTCTAATGTTTTCTATATAGTAGAGTTATATATAAATAAATATATAAATATCTTCATATATATTCATTAAATACAATAATATAGTAATAAATATTTAAATATATTTCTTTGTAAAATGTTGTGTTAAATATATAAACCATTTGTAAATAAAAAAATAATTATTAATTTTATTTTAAATAAATTTATTAATTTGATTTTTGGTATTAAAATGTATGAACATGTATATACTTATACAAATGAACATGTATTAACAAAAATATATATATAAATATAAATATAAATATAAATATATATATATTAATGAGTATATTCTAATACATATAAATAAACATTAATATATAGTCCATATAAATTAAAATGAACATTTATATTTTTATTTATATAAAAACACACACACCTGTACAAATTAATATAAATAGACACACCAAGACAAACTTATTTAACAAATGTATAAGACCCCAGCCTTAAACATTACATAATCTTGAGTTAATTAATGAATTAAAAATAAATATTTTTTCAGGTTTAGAGTTTTTGAGAATTAAGCCACAACTATTACATTATATTTCAAAAATTAAAAAAGTATACACCTCTACTCAGTATCCAAAAATTTTTCACAGTAATAAAACTCCATAAATAAGACAAGATTTATTTTCATGATATAAATCTTCTTGAATACTTCATTTCTCTTACCCTTCCTTATACCTCGGAAAAACATTTCAAAAACATGGGATGGGAATAAAAATACCACTAAGGGTTATAAAATAAGGAATGAAAACATTAGTCTATCAATATATAAAAATCAATGAAATAATACTTCCTAACCATTAAATATAATCTCTTTAACATTCCTCATGAAATAATAAGATTTATGAATAAAACACAGTAATCACAAAACATAAATGTAACTTGTGGCCTCCATAACATACTTACATTATAAATTTCATATCTATATAGGGAGTAACATTTGAAATACCTATCACAGTATATTCCATAAATATCTTTGTAGAAACATCAAATTTTGCCTCTGTCACATTACCCAATGAATTAGAGAGCTATCTCAGGCTCACCTGCCTTAGGTTTATCACAGAACCACCCGTATACGAAAACAATTCCCAAGAACCATAATATAATCATAACACATGAAAAACCATAAAGGAAAGATAACATTTCTACATTGCAATCATAAGATATCAGTATATGATATTTACATAATCAATCAATTATCAAAATCAATTTCAATACCAAAATATGTAAAAGGGGTATATGGAATTAATTATCCTTTTAAAAATATTATGGCGTGTTAAGGAAGCCAAATATCAAATAATACTCGCGGTGGAGGAAAGGTTGTTTCCACCGTGTATGTTAAAAAGAAACATTACCTTTGTAATTTAGTAAAACACTATGTAGAAAATGATTCCATTTGAATGAAAATAAAATTCCAAGGTGTTTATATATCGTATAAAAGTAAGCCATGTATAAAGAAAAATACGCCTCAATGAAAGGAGACTGAGAAAAAGTCTCTTAAAAAGATCATTTTGTAAATAAAATAGATCAACTATGTGTATTCACTATAAGTACACATACAAAAGTATAAATACATGATAAGATATCAAAATTCATTTCTCACATAATCATAGAACAACATAAATAATAAGTATAAGATCAGTCCAAAGAATGGAAATTGGGAGAAGGAGTTCTTTTAGCTCATGTCAGACTTGACCCGTTCATTATTTAATTTTCTGAATAGTAAACATAAGTTATTTTACACTTTATTTAGTAATTTTTTCAAGTTTAATTTTCCTTTTATATTACTTGTTACATTGAAATAACAATTAGTTAATTATTTGAGTTCATATCAGAGATTTTGTCGATGTTTAGAATTTGAGTCCAAAATGAACTTGTTATAATTATAAATTTTCCATGTTGTAAAAATTCCATTGTATTGAAAATTATATTATTGATTTAGATATAATATTTATAATATATATCCAGGATTTATGTATTTATAATATTCCATAGCATTTGGATATAATAAATGGAATTCACCGTTCATGGAGACGGAAAGCCGTACGTACGCTTGAACGCTACTTTCATTTCTATTTCATATTTTATAGAAAGATAACATAATGACACAAAGATATATTATAATTCCAGTATAATATCATATTTTATATATGTTACATATGTTCATTATGGTCATCCTTTATATGTTCCATGTATGGCATGAATGAGTCATATCACTTTGAAGGGGCGGTAGCCGCACTTCCTCTTATTAAATTATCGTATTTACAAAAAATGACAAGATTAAAGAAACCCAAAGATAAAATAAAAATCATAATATCATAGATAATTATAGTTCAATAATAATGTCCTCCATAAGAGGTGGTAGGAGAAGATTGAACAATCATTATTTCATGAGGCAACAATTCACTGTCTACAGAAACACCATGTTCTATAACCATTAGACAAAGGTGTGTGTAAGTGTAGTTCTAATAAATCTCATAAAAAAAGATAGTATATAGAGTATATATATATTTTTATTTAAACAAAGAATACGAAGAGCATCAGGAGAGGATAAGGAAAAATAATGGAATGAAACTTGAGAGAGGACGTTACCTCAAATTGGGTAACTTCTTTTTCTTTCAACCAAAGGGATCTCTTGAATTGCCTTATTCCTATGGGAAAGATTCTAGGAGGAATGTTGAGATGTTTTAAGCTTCTTGGATCAGATCTTGGATGAGACAAGGGGATTTAATGTTGTGGGTAATGGGTTAGAGGTGGTGGCCTTTTATAAGATGGATGAGGGGCTCTTTAAGAATGTTAGAAAGTATTATTTTATCAAAAAATGATTTTCAGTTTAAAAAGGACCAAAACTAGTTATATTTTAATCTATGATTAATATAAGTCTAAAGAAAATCAATCAATAATAATTGGACATGTTTTGGATACTTTTTAATCCTTATCATTTTTTATCACTTTTTTTACTCTTGCCGTTCCATCAAGAATTTAACATTTAGAGAATCAGAATAGTTACCAAAACATGAAAAATATCTAATTAAAGAGTCAATAATAAAATTTTAGACATATTATAACTATTTTTCTGATTAATAGAGTTTTTTTGGAATTTTATAATATTTAATAAAATAGTTTACATTTTAAAATACGAAGTATGTCAATTTTGAAACAATTTTTATCAGGACTTTTTAAAAATCCACAAAATGTTTATCATTTTAAAAAACCCTATTTAATTCAAATATATAAAGTCATAAGAATCCATATAATTCGTGGATGGATTAAAAATTTTCCTAATAAATTTATTTTAATATTTATAATCTCATTTATTTAAATATTTTATTAATAAGGAAATCACTACATAACCATTGTGTCATAAATAAATTTATTTATATTATGTCTAAAAATTTTAAATAAAATATCACACTGTAAGAAATATTTTTACTATTCAATTTATTATTTATTTCCGAATATATCACTTATATTACCCCATATAAAAATTGGTTTACTAAAAGATATATGTTTATGTTACATTTTCCTTAACATTAAATTATTTTTTTATAAAATTTCATTTTCACATACGAGGGACTCTATTGGGACCCAAAATCTACCCAAGGATACCAATGGTACACCATTTATCATCAAATCAGGATAGGACATGTGTTATGGTAATTTAATATTATTATAATATTTTTTTACTTTTATTTACCAAATTTACTCTTTAACCATGGTAAATAAAATATTTAATGAAGTAACTATTCATAATGTATAAAAATAAAAGTTACCAATTTATAAAATTTGGACCTCATAATTCCAAATATGGAATCCATTTTTCCAAAATAAAATCACAGAAGTTGCAGAAATTAATTTAAAATTAATTCCTGTTGTCCAAACCAAAAATCATGTTTTTAAGAAGTAAAAACAATCAAAAGATTGACATGTGTTTGTCCAATTTCAGAGTTAAACTACATCCTACGAACACAATTGGATGAAATTATAAAAATATAATCTAATTAAAATTTAAAAATAATTAAAAGGATAATGTAATCATATAAGTAGATTAGATTAAAAGGCAATTTTGAATTAAAATGCAGTATTTTTCACTATTCATTTAAAACTGAACTTTATCAGAAAAAATACTAAAATATTACCTGAAGTAAATTTTTATATCCCGATTCTAAATAAAATTTTTATTTTGTCAAATGGAACATATAAAAGTGAAAAAAATAGATTTAAAAAAGGGTCAACATAAAAAGGCGGTAAATCGACATTTTAAAGAATATTAGAGTATTTCATGCTTAAAATCAGATTCATTCTAATTTAAGCCTCTAAAATTTATTGGATAAAAGTAAAAAGATTTTAAAATCATGTACAATCGTATTGTAGTTAGTTCTATTCATTCTCGCAAATACAATGGATATGCGTTAACTACCATTTAATATAAAAATATTATAATATTATTTTTCGTTATAACTCAATGTTGGAAAAAATGTAAGATTTCTAAGAAACACATTGTTGTGTGTTAAGTAAGCTATCAAAAATAACATCCCATTGAAAGTAAAATTAATATTTAATTCAAAAATATTAATAAATTTGAATATTTCATATTATTTATTTAACTGGGATGTTACATCCTTCGCCCCATTTGGAAATTTCATCCTCACAAATTTAAATTTGGTCTTGAAAACATCATTAAAATTTCCACATCGAAAAAAAATTATCAATAAAACTATCACTATTAAAGAAAGAAAGATAAGTTCAACGCTCACCCAAGGTAACCAAAATAAGGATTCTATGTAGAAAAACGTGGATATTGAATTTAAATGAAGTGTTATGTTCTAAGGGAGTGTGATAGAAAACAAGATCATGAGAAATTCATAAACAAAAAAAACCACAAAGATTTAATGGGTTAAATGGTCATTAGTTTCCCAGTAGGAAAGGTAAATGGACAAAAATTTTGTTTTAAGTTCCATTTCATAAAGTTAGAGAATTCATTAACGAGATTGACTAAGGACATAAGGAAATATACTTATTTTTAATGTTGAGTTTCATCTTTTAATATGTTTCTATGAAAAACCCATATTTTCCCAAAACAATTAGTATCCAATATCACTTTGAAAGACCTTAAGAACTAGAATAAACTTCTTGAGAATAACAAAATACACAAAATAAGAATTATATATTTCTTCTATCTTTATACATTAACCAAAACCAAAATGGTTAGTACGAGATCAGATAACCCTAAAATGGATAATTCTTTATAAAAATAAATTCTACTCTTAATCTAAAAAACTAAACAAACAATACCCAAAGTTCAACAAGGACCATTCAATAAAAAAAACTCCTTAAAATTATTCTATATAATGCAAACTATGTTTGAAAACCAATGTTCAGAAGGATTTGATGAAATATTCTTTCACAAGGTATCCTAATATTTATCTACAAATAACATAGACTACTATTAATGTCACATACATAAAATTAATTAACCTAATAACATATTCTCAAGGATAGTATAATAATTTCCATAAATAACCTAAATCACCATATGTCCACAATAAAAACATAGATTCTTTTAAAAAAAATTTAAACCATTACTCCACAAATCAGATCCCCTAGTATTCTATTTCCCTTAAGAATATTGTGTTCCCAAAAGAGATAATTTCTTCCAAAATATCCTTTATCACTAAATCACCAAATCATTTTCCTATACTAAGGATATCCATTTGATAAAACATAAGTTCCCAAAATCAACTTATTTTTGATCCATAAAATCATTTAACTAAAAAAGAATAATTCATACTAACCAGAGACTTCACGTAGTCCAGTGGTAGGTGATAAATCCCTATCACTCTTTTTTGTGGGTTCGATTACCTCACCTTTGTCCGACGTGATGGGTTGTCACACGGTTTGTCTGTTGTCCTTTTTTCAAAAACTATATAATTTTATAATATTCCTAGAAAGTAATAACTTTTAATTTTCACAAATTCAATGATCATATAAACCAGAATTGATATTTATAACTATATCCACAAAAGACAGGATAATTCTTCCTTGAATAACATATTAACATATCAAACATCAGGGTTACACATACTAGGAAAATTCATCCAAAGTAATCTTATCATTAATACATTTAAACATATAATCATCCATAGATCCAACATAACTCTTCAATTACTAGACATCATAATCATCAAACATTCTTCATGATCCTTTATCCATGTTTTTCAATATTATTCTTTTATAACTCATTCCTACAAAAAACCATTCATAATATCCTATGATTTCAGTAACGTAAAATCACGAGCAAAGAAATAATCCAAACCATTGATAGGTCATTTTCAGATTCCTCATCTTCAATGGGAATTAAATTTGTATTGCTAATCATATATTTGTATGGTCCTACTGATCCCATTCCTGAACCTTTTTGTAGGACATCTATTTGTATATTGACCATGAACACCACATTTAAAACATTGAATTTATCATTCGGAAAGAACTTCTTTCCCTTTTCTGGAGTAAACTGGACACTTCCTTTTTCCATGGTATGATCATGATTTATGACCTTCATTACCACATTTGTAGAATTGTCCTGCCCCTTTGAATCATTTTCCTATGTCTTTATTTCCACATCTTTAACACATAGGTTTTTGAATATACTTACCTTTATGATTATTGCCTGAACATCCATTAATATTTGTTTCACATATATATATGATGTCTTAGAAAAATCACCATGGTTCAATTAGTCAATCATAACTCCAAATAGTTGGTTGAGAATAACTTCACAAGTTCTCATTACATCTCTTATTTAATTCGGTTTTCCATTCAGAAGACCACCATAGTTTCCTTCACATCCACTATTACTTTAGTGCCACCTAGATCCAGCCATTTACTAAAACCAAAAAGGTTAGTGTGATTATATTCATAAAATAATTATATATTATCTTATGAGGTGGTTAGAAACTATGATATACTATAAAAGTTAATATAAACTGATTTAATTCATTTAAAATAACTATGACTATTTCTAATATACTATCCATTATGGTTATATCACTTATGCTTAAATAACACCCTAACCTCTAAATTTATCAATATCGACCTATGATACCAACTGTAAGGCCCCAGACATAAACATTACATAATCTTGAGTTAAGTAAAAAATAAACATTTGGGATCTTCTCAGGTTTATAGTTTTAGATAATTAATCTATAACTATTAAATTACTTATCAAAATTAAAAAGTAGACACTTCTACTCAGTATCCGAAATTCTTTCACAATAATAAAACTCCTTAATAAAAGTGTTCTTTTGTTGATATAAATCTTCTGGAAAAATTTGTTTCTCTTAACCTTCCTTATACCCTATGAAAAAAATTTAAAAAAATAGGATGATCATAATAAAGCTCAGTAAATCTTATAAAATAAATTGAGAAAAAATTAGTCCATCAATACATAAAAATCAATGAAATCATACTTCTCAATCATAAAACATAATATCTATAACATAACTCATAAAATCATATGATTTTTGAATAACACATCGTAATCAAAAATCCTAAAGGCAACTTGCAGAATCCATAACATAATTATATTGTTTCTTTCACAACAACATACAGAGTTACGTTTGGAATACCCATCACAGAATATTTCCTAAATATCTTAGGGGAAACATTATTATTTAACTCCATCACGTTACCCAATGAATTAGAGAGCTATCTCGGGCTCACCCACCCTAGGGTTTTGAGAGAACCACTAGTATACTTAAACAATTTCCAAGAGCCATAACATAATCATAACATGTGAACAAGCATAAAGGTATGATAACATTTCCACATTGCAATTAGAAGATATTAGTTCAAGATATTGACATAATAAATAAATTATCCAAACCATTTTCAATACCCAAATTCATAAAAATCATATATGGTATTTATTTTGCTTTTAAAAACATTACGTCTTGTTATGGTAGCCAAATATTAAATAATACTCACGGTGGTGAAAAGGTCATTGTTACCATGTTTGTTAAAAAGAAACACTCTATTTTACATTTAGTAAAATGCTACGTAGAAACGTATTTCCTTTTAATGAAAATAAAAGTCAAATTGGATTATAAACTGTATAATAAGAAGTTGTATATAAATAAAAATATGCCTCCAAGAAAGGATATTGAGACAAAGTCCCTTACAAAGACCATTTTGTTAATAAAATAGATCAATTACATGTATTCACTATATGTACACACAAAGATCGTATAAATAAAAGATAATATATCAAAATTAATTTATCATATAATTATAGCATGACATAAACAAGAAGTATAAGATCGACCCAAAGAATTAAAATTGGGTTAAGGTGTTCCCTTACCTCATGTCTGACATTACACGTTTGTTCTTTAATTATCTGAATAATAAAAATAATTCAATTACTACTTTCTTTAGAAATTTTTTCATGTTTATTAGTCCTTTTAGATCACTTATTACCATACAATAACAATTATTTAATTATTTGAGTTCATATCGTATATTTTGTTGATGTCCGGAATTTGAGTCCAAAATGAACTTGTAATAATTATAAAATTTCTATGATTTTAAAATTCCATTATCTCTATAATGAAATTCATGATTTATATATCATATATATAATATATATCCAGTTTATATTTATTTATAATATTCCATCGCATTAGGATATAATAAATGAAATGCACCGTTCATGGAGACGGTAAGATATATGTACGCATGAACAGTACTTTCATTTCTATTTCATATTTATTTGAATGAAAAATTTATGATAAATAGGGATATTATAATTCCAATATAATATTATATTTTATATTTTTAACATATGTTCATTAAAATAATCATTTATACATTCCATGTATGGCATGAACGAGTCATATCACTTTGATGGGGCGGTAGTCCACACTTTCTCTAATGAAATTATTGTATTTATACAACTTTAAAATCCTAAAGAAATATTCTAAATGATAATTAATGAATCATAGAGATAAAATAAATATCATAAATAACATATATAATTATTATTCCATCATAAAGTCCTCTATGATAGTGGGTATGAGAAGATTGAACAATCATGGTTTCGTGAGATAGTAGTTCTCCGTCCACAGAAACAATATTTCTATACCCATTGGATGAAGGTGTGTGTAAGCGTAGTTCAAATTCATCTCATAACAACAATCTAGTATATTGAAGATAATTTTTTTATTTAAACAATGAATAAGAAGATCATATAGAGTTGAGAATGATAAATAATGGAAAGAAACTTGAGAGAAGACTTTACCTAAAATCGGGAAACATCTTTTTATTTGAGCCAAAGAGATCTCTTTAATTTCCTTATATATTGAAAAAATATTCTTGGAGGAATATATGGGTGTTGTTTTTTTTCTTGGATCATATTTTTTATAGTCCATTGGGCTTTAGAGGTGTGTGTAATGGGTTATAGATGGTAGCCTTTTATAAGAGGGAGGATGGGCTCTTTAGGAATGTTTGAAAGTATTATATTATTATAAAGCGATTTTGAGTTTAAAATAGTCCAAAACTAATTAATTTATATGATAAGATTAGTATAATTAAAAATAAACTCATCCAATAAGAATTGGATAAGTTTTGTTTATTTTTAAATCCTTATATTTTTTATTTAACCCTGGTTACTCTTGCTATCTTATCAAGCATTTAACACTTTGAGAATCCAAATAGTTACCAAAAATGATAATTGTCCAATTAAAGAGTCAATAATAACATTTTAGACTTATTATAATTTTTTGGATGAATCTTAGACTTTTTAGGAATTTTATAATATTTAATAAATTATTTTATTATTTACAATATGATTTTTTTCAATTTTGACACTATTTATATCATGACTTTTAAAAAATCCACAACAACATGATCATTTTGATAAAAAAATAATTAATTAAAATATAAAAAGTCATAATCATCAATAAAATTCATGGAAGGCATAAAATGTTTCAAAATAAATTTATTTTAATATTTATAATACGATTTATTTAAATATTTCATTAATAAGTTAGTCATTACATCACCAATGTGTCATAAATAAATTTATTTATTTAATTTCCAGACATTATAAAAAAATAAAACGATGTATGAAATATTTTTATATTTATAATTACTACTTATATTCAAAACATTCCTTATATAACCTCATATAAAATTTGGTTTATTAAAATAAATATGTTTATGTTACATTTTCCTTAACATTAAATTAATTTTTATTAAATGTCATTATCTATTACATGTGGCTCCATAAGGTCGTGAAATCAACCCAAATATTCCCATTATCAGATATGTATCAGAAATCAGGGTTATGACATGTGTTAGGGAAATTTAATATTATTATAATATTATTGTTTTACATTAATTTACCATATTTACCCATTAACCATTATAAATAAAATATTTACTGAAGTTCCTATTAATAATGTCTAAAAATAAATGTTACCCATTTTCACAATTTCGACATCTTGATTCCAAATATGGAATCCATTTTTCCAAATTCAAAACACAAAAGTTGCAGAAATTAATTAAAAATTAATTCCTATTGTCAAAACCAAAAAGTGTGTTTTTAAAAAGTAAAAACTACCAAAAGATTGACTTGTGCTTATGTCTAATTTCAACGTAAAATTAAATAAAATGACCAAAATTTGATTAAATTATAAATATATAATCTCGTTAAACCTTATAAATAATTAAAAAGGAAATTTAATCATATAAATAAATTAGATTAAAAGGTAGTTTGGAATTCAAATGCTGTATTTTTTACTATTCATTAAAAATGAACTTTATCAGAAAAATAATAAAATATTATGAAAACTAAAATTTTAATGTCCCACATTTAAAGAAGAAGTTTATTTTGTAAAATTAAACATATAAAAGTGTAAAAATGTATATTTAAATGGGGTTTCCATAAAAAGGAGGTAAATCAACCTTTTAAAAATATTATAGTATTTCATGATTAAAATCAGATTCATTCATATTTTAAGCCTCTATTTTTTTGGATAATAATAAAAACATTTAACAAACATGTGTAATATTATTTTAGTTTGTTTTGTTCATTCCAGCTAATACAATGGAAAGGTGTTAACTACCATTTAAAATAATTATATTATTATATTATGTTTTGGTATAACTCAACATTTTGTGCAACGTAAGATTTCAAAGAAGCCCGTTGTTACTTGTTGAGTATGCTATCAGACATATAATCCTCTCTAAAGTAAAATTAATATTTAATTCACAAATTTAAATTAATATGAAATTTTCATATTCTTTATTTACCTAGGATGTTAGAGAATGTATTTAGAAATAATTATATGATCACTCCAAATTCACATGGAACACTAGATATTCCATTTTAATGCCGCACAATTTTTACACAAATATCACATCCACCCATTCAGATATTTTCCCCAATCATGAGGTTATCCACAACATAATGCAGCACTGACATCACTCCTTGTTCATAAGGAACTCATCCTAGCTATGTAGTCCCTTGTCACCTAAATCATCTTTACATTGTTGATGCCTCAACATATCCATAGAGGTTTCTCCTTGTACTTTTATATACATACTTCCAACATCATAGGCCAATCTAATCTATCTACTATCACCCACCTCACTCAAATATCCTAAAAATCAACATTTTTTTTCAATCGCTTGCATGCTTCCCATCTCATCCTAAAAATGTTAAAACACACTTCCTATACGTCAATCACCTGAACCTTAGGATCCCCCTAAGACCTCATTCTTTTTTGGTATATTAACCATTTAAATGATCATTCAACATTATGATTTATAATATCCATACATAAGATTCCATGCCAAGCCCATTTTAGAAAATCATATTGAAAGAGTCTAGAAACTCATGATATTTACCACTTATACCTGTAGTAATCATCAATGGAGAGAGAGGAGGGAAGAATACCTGGGGGAAAACTTTCTTAAATATTATTTATAAATATAAATGTTTTTAAAATGTGTTTGGGTTTTGATCATTTTGAAAAATAGGTTTTGAATTGCATGAAGCTCTTTTACGCATCTAAATTTACTAGTAAGAGAGAATGAGGTTCACCTTCCTATATTATATTACTAATTAATTTTTTAATTATTAGAAATTAAATAATTATTAATTATTAATTATTAAATATTAATTACATTAACTAGATATTATATTACATTTGCATATAATTAGTAGTTAATATAACTAACATATTATATTAATTAATTATTTAGCAATTAAATAACCAATAGTTAATTATATAATATTAAAAATTATTTAATTACTTATTAACTATTAATTTTATCTATTTATTATTAATTGATCATTAATTAATAATTATAAACTATTAATATATGATTTTTAATTACATTTACTTGAAATTAGATTATATGATCATATAATTATTAATAATTAGTTTTTAATTTTGAAAAATTAATTATTATTTAACTATTTATCAACCATTAACTAATTATAATTTGAACTAATTAATTAAAATTACTTTTATTACTTTATTTTATTTTTTTGATATGTTGAAAAATTAATTATATTATGTTAATTAATTATATTATATTAATTTTAAACCATTAATTAAAAAATATTGATTATTATCTATGATTATTATCTATTCATTATTATTTATTAATTATGATTGTATGAATTATATTTTAAAATATTAACTATTAAATAACTGTTAAATATTAATTATAATTATTAATTATAGCACCCCCCCAAAAAAATTTAATTGGGTGCTACTTTGTGTGTGATGGATTCCAATGAAGTAAAAATGTTTATTGGGTTGTGCCAACATTCTCAATCGGTGTTTCTGGTGACTGTCGCTCGATGGTGCTATATTCTGCAAGAAAGCGATAATGGTTGTGGCCTATAAGAAACAGGAACTCTTATATTATTTTGTGAACATTGTTTTAAGGTGGTAGTGTTGTACCAGGCACCGATGATCGGTGAAGCGTAAATGCAAGGGACGAAGAAGAAAAATAGCAAACCCCACTCGATGGATGGGATATTGTAGTCTGTGAATCTGAGATATAGTACTTAAGTTCTGATGGAATGAAAATGGGGTTTTTTTACATGGCCCAAACTATCAGACATTCCTAATCCTAGGGGCCTAAAACCAATATTTGAGTCTACAAGCCTATAGGGCCTTCGAGACATGTTATATTGGGCCATTGGGGAATGATAAAGTTAAGACTCCAAACCATTAAATCGTTTGGGACTTCCAGAACAATATTTATTATGTAAGGGCTAGGTGGATGAGTTATCCTTAGGGGCTACAACATGACATTCTGGCTTGTTTGTATGGGTGTGTGTGTGTGATCCATTATATTCTGCCGTAAATAATTAAGGGAAATTATATTATTTTAACTAATAACTCTTAATTATTAATTAACTATAATATATTAATTAATTTTAAATTATTATATTATATTATACTCTTTATGAATTAACATTACTAATAATATTTCTTATATTTTTAATTATATATAACATTAATTATTTCATTAACTAATATATATATAGAAATATAAGAAAAATAACTTTAATTATTTAAAAACGGCTCTAGGAAGTGTGAATACCATTCACTCTTCCTTGAGAAATTGGAAACAAAAAGGGTGAACTTATAACACTCATCATGTCCAAGGCAGATACGTGAATGTGTTTCACAATTTTTAGGACCGATGTTTGAAAATACTAAAAAATCCTAAATAATTTGTACAACCCTATTATTTATTAAACCAACCTAAAAATTACCCCTTCCTTTGGAATATTCTCTTAAGTACAATTACATGTGACATGTGGAGGTTTGGAAGTATAGAGTTGATAATATCATCTTTTACAAGTTTATTGAAGCTGGAGAAGCTCATAATGCATCCTATTATGTGGAACCATTGATAATCCTTCACATATTAACAGAAAACATCAAATACATGCAATGAATTGGGGAACACTCTAATTTTAACTATAAGGGGAAAGGAATATCACATTGCAAATGGTTTGTCATCCCTTGGGATTCATAAATTTTTTTCGGGTTCCATCCAAGTAATCGAAGTGTTGGGTTTTCATTTCTAATTCCATAATTGTTGTTAAAGTGTAAAAAGATATGGATGTTTTTGAAGAATGATGAGATGGAATGATGGTGTGGTTTCATAGTCACTACTTTTGGACAACATGGTTTTGCTATCAATAATTCTGGTTTCCTACAATGAGTTTCCCCACTTATGCTTATTATTGTTGATTATTAATCCATTTCATGAGGTTTCAAAGTTCGGAGATTTAGGAATCATGATTGGAAACAAAATCCAAAGGGAATATTCGTAGGACCAAGTAGATAATGAAGTGTATCTTTTTCAGGTATTTTCGTTTGTTTTCAAGGAAGTTTGAGAATAAAAGAAATCACTTCACTTTATATAAGTTGATGTGGGAAGATATAGAACTTACAATACATTCCATGGAATATATAATGATGATTTGATTGTGTGTATTTCACAAATATCATAAGTTGTTTGGAGAAAATGTGATGAAGGATTTATGAATGAAAGGTGGAGAAATGATGCTATCAATTAACATTGTTGGATTTATAGAAGCAGGTGTCTAAGGTGTTTTATTTTTCCAGTATTTGCCCATTTTTTGGGGTCCAAAATTTGGATTTTAGTGAGCATTGAGAAAAGTGGATTTCCATGAAGATCTCATAAAAATATAGAATGTTTTGAATTTCGTGAAGATGAGATTCATGAAATATATTTCACAATGACAAGAAAAATATTGACAGTGTTCTCTGTGACTATGATGATCATCATGAATGACAGAGGTGAAGAGATTTTCAGGAGAACATTATAGTGGTTAAGAACATTGTTAGTGGAGGTTTATGGTGGAAGAAAGGATTTTATTGAATGATCTATTATTATGACGAGCTATTCAATTTGGGAAAATTTCCATATAGAATCCGGAAAAATAGAGTATTTTGGCTAATATTTCGGAGCATTGTGATTTGGGGATGATGTGGCACTGAGGTGGCTATAAGTTTCTAGATTTGTTGCGAAACAACTATAAATAGGATCTTACCCCCTTGAGAATAGTAGAGAGACTCAATGAGAATTTCAGAAATCATGAATTGCGAAGAAGGTTCGCGAATACGGTGATATTTGAGAAGGGAGTATGGTCTATGAAGGGAAGGAGCTTCACATTGGGTTGTTGAGAGTTATGAAAGAATAGAACTTCACAAAGAACAACTTTCACACTACAAAATAGTGTGCTCTACAAACTGGTGATCTCTATGAGCAAGTGATCTCTACCAACTAAATTGCTCTATGAGGTTGGGTGCTTCATGAAAGATCTTTGCGAAGGAGCTCTACAGGTTACAGAATTGCGTTCCGAAATTTATGTGGGAAGTGCACTATATGTGAATCAATATTAGACTAGGGTATCAGACTATGTATTAGTGATAATTCCATGAATTTCAAATAATATTTTGTGAAGGAAAGAGAAGAATTTTTTTTAAATAGATCAGATTTCTGAATGTTTTTCAAGAAGAATAGAATCTTTACATTACTCTATTTGTGCTAAGAGGGGGCACAAAATCTTGAGGAATGTTTTCCAAGTTATACATGAGTGTAAGGTTATATCATACCCATTGTATTCCATATCAAAATATTTTTTTTCTAGTGGAGTATGTGTTATTAGATTGTTTTCGTACCATACGAATTATTTAGCTACTCTTGTTGAGTAGTGAAAATTGTAAATCTGGTGTTCCTGTGGATGTGTGTTTTTATTGTGTTCAGTTGGGAAAGAAATATTTAACAAGTGGTGATTGTTGTTCCAAAAGGAAGGAAACCTAAAAGTAAAAGATATCACTAATTCACCCCTTTCCCCTCTCAGTGATAATTGGATCCCGAATGGGAAACTTTAGAAGACAGCCCTAATAAAATGTTCCCCCAAATTCCAAAGGGCTTCCTACTAGCTATAAGTCCTGATAACTGAACTATATGGGATCTGATTCCTCTCCCAAATATATGTTGGAAACCAATGTTATGGGTCCGACCCAAACATCAAACCATCTTCCGTACCACCTGGATGACAATAAACTCCATAGCTCCTCGTTGCATGGATTAAGTTTGCATTTCCTCCATAGCATCAGATCCATGTACTTCCATGATGATCCTCCAACATAGGGGTTTACCTCATATATACTCTTCAAGAATGAACCAAGGATTCATAAAAATATAAATATGGATTAAATCTATTATAGAGTCCCAAATAGGAAATAATTCCTTCCAAAAGTGTGTGATGATCCCGAACTACCATCCACTCAACCAATAGAGTCCTTTAGTGTCATTTGTGAAATATTTATCCAAATAGAACCTACCTTTGGAATGGAGGTCTATTAACCATGGATACCAGGTCTGTTGGGTGTTCCTGGCTCCACAAATGAACCCGTTAGAGCCCATACAAGGTAATAATTACCTAGGAGGACTGATTGCACGAATACTTAACCCCTCTACAATCGCCTACTGGGACCATCTGACTATGGTACCTCCTTCATAATGAAAAATGGATAATCTACCCAGTCCTCATGCGGTTAATCTAATCCACCGTAAGGATAAACGTGTCCCCTCGGGTTGAACTAAAAATGGGGGACCCAACGTGAAACTCTCTACAATAATATATGAGTGATGATTCTTGTCAGAATGTTCTATTTCCACCAAAATGAATCACCTTGGTTTGGAAACAACCATAAATGTAATGTGGCTATAAGAAATGAATTACATCATTTCATAGAGAATCTTATTCTTACATATGCATGAATGACATTTTCATTTTTATACTAAGTAGAAACGAAATATAGTAGATATTAGATTACTTTTATTGAGTCACAATTTGTTATATATTTCATATTTATTCACTAGTTACAACCTTTTGTAGAACCATATATGGTAGTAATTAAAGATGAATCACATCATATCATAGAGGAAGTAGTCTACATATACTCATGAGGGATATTAGCATTTTCCAACGGATATGAGGGTAAGAAGGTAAGTAATATATTACCATTATAGAATTATAGTTATGTTATAAATATCATATATAAATATTAAATAAATTATAACAACCAGCCACAATTAAATATGATGGAAAATGAAATTCTTCTCTTCCTGGAGATGGTTGTCCATATGTACACACGGGCGATGCGTTTATTTACCATTTGATGAAAAAAGAAATGAATAAGGGTTTTGAAATAAACAAAATAAACATTATTTATATTTAATATACTTATTTTATTATATCTAAATGGAAATATGTTATTTTATGGAGGTTCAAGAATAATAAAATGAAACAACTTAGTTATGAGTTTTATCTCTTCATGGAAAATCTTCATTTGGATCACATTATAAGACTTATAGGATTTGTCCTTTGGTGAGACCATAACCTATAGAATATGTCTATGATTGTTGGAATGATATTTTTTATATTTTTTTCATGTTTATGGATCACTAGGATTAAGTAAGAGAGGAGAGGATATTACCTTTTATAAGTCAGGTTAGTGGAAAACATGTAAATAATTGAAATATTAATATATGATATGTGTCTAGTTAATATTGAGTGGACCAAAAATTCCATAAAAGAAAATATAATAAGGTTATGTAAAGAAAATAATATGAAAATAAATTTTATATGGTTTTATGTGTCATTTAAAACCATAAATTTTTGTTTATCATCTTCATTAATCTTTTTTAATCTTGATCATTGTAACAAATATTTCACTTTTTATGGGTCATGAAATTAATTTTAAAAATAAAAAGTGCCCCATATATGAACCACTAAAGATACTATCTAAATTATACAATCCACATGATTCAATATTGTAGTTTTATAATTTAAAAATCATTTATAAAAAATCATCATTAAATACCATTTGTGGTCATATTCATGAATATTGACATATGTTGAATTTAAAGGAATCAAGTTAATAATTTAATTATTATATAAATTAATAAAAAATAAAAAATAATTATCCTTGAAATTTGTGCTAAAAAACGATTCGTCTAATATATATTTCTTTTACTCACGTTAAAATCATTTATTTTATTTTTCTACTACTTTAACAAGTGTTGTCTTTGCGTTCCATATGTTTTCCATACAAATGAGTCTAAAAATTTAACATAAATTACTAAAAGAATATTAATTTAAAAATATTAAATATAATCATATATAATAATTAATATCCGATTTTTTATCCCTATGAAGACATATTAGAGATATTGAGAGAGAGAGAGAGTGTGTGTGACATTTTTTAATTTTTCTTAACATAACATAATAAAACAATCATACTCAAAGGAAATTGGAAAAAAGAATCCATATTATCGAAGATAGGATATTTATGGTTAAATTAAAAAACACCCAATGAAATAAAATAATTTTTTGGATTAATTATAATATTTTATCCCATTGATTTAACCATAATATACCTTTTCCCTCTACTGTGATGATAAACATTTACCATGGTTACAACTCATTGTTACTAAAAATGGATTTGACTTATTTTAAGAATTTGAGCCTCTATATTACATATATTAAATCCTATTTTGAAAATTAAATTTTTATAAATTTTAAAAATAAAATTTAATATATCTGTGCAAAATAAAATGAAAAAAAATTATTAGAAGAATGTATTTTTTAGAATAAAAATGATTTTATACCAAATAAAATATATTTATAATTAACTGGGAATTAATTAAAGTACATTTATTAAAATTTATAATCTATTAATTAAAAAACTAAACCAAAATATAATGTTTTTTTAAATCACATAAGTTAATGAAAATAAATGATAGTTTTGCAGAAAATATATTTTCCACTATTCACTCAAAATTAAATATTTTCATCAAAATCCGTAAAATATGTAATTATCCTATTATTAGAGGATTATTTCAAAAAAAATATTAATTTTTTCTTTATAATTTATAATAGTCTCATAAATTAATTATAATATCCATGCATAAAATTCAATAAAAACCTCTTCAAAAATGTATTTTTGATGAATAATATTTAATTTATTTTAATTAATTCAATTAAATATATATAATTGACTTATTTATTGATAATATTTTATACATATTTTCTTATTAAATATATTATGATTAAAATATTTGGAACATATTATAACCATTTTAAAAAAAATACTACTTTTACCATTACATGATTTTATTTTCATTTTCAACCTATTAATAATCAATATATGATTTATTATTAATTTTCTTAAGGAAAAAAGTTTTAAAAATATTTAATAATATGGTTATGTTTATTAATACCCTCCAAACAAACATGTAAGTCCTATTGGCCATATTTAGGTAATGGTATATTGATTATTTTTCCTGTTGAAGTGTTGTTTTTTAACAATCCAAATTGTATTACCCTAATAAGTATTGCACTAGTAAGGGATCGATCCACAGGGAAAGGGAGTTATATTTTTTTTTCAATCAAAATTTTAATTTATTTAGTGATGTTTTATGAAATTTAGAATCGATTTTGTTTTGTGATTTGATAAAAAGTTATTGGATTTTAATTTCTTAATAAATTAATTTAAAGATAAAGAAAAATACGAGAATTTGATTTGGATGAAAAATTGGGGAGAAATGCATAAATGCTATGGATTTAGAGGTTGTTATTAAATAAATTTTCTTATTAGGTTCTATTGTTCATGATAATTAACATATCTAGGTTAAGAATATAACATAACCCCCTTGGTCTAGTGAGTTTTTTTTAAATTAATAGAAACCAATTTATTTGGTTTGGAAATTGATTTCTCTTATTTTTATTAATTGAAGCCCCTTTTGAGATGATTAAAAACACCCAATGGTCATGGATTATTTAAATCATAATTCCTTAAAGTATCCCTAGAAATATCGTTCTTAGTCTGATACGATATTTTTAGAGATATTTAGAAAGAATCAATAAGGAATTATGAGAACGAAGTATAAACAACTTAGTTACAACATCACAAGTTACAAATTACAACTCACAATAGTCCACAACCCTAACACATAGGGTGTTATCTACTCATAGAGTAGATATTAATTAAAGAACATGTAGTACCTGGATACATCATCTTGAAAGACTTAGAGTGAAGGTCGTCAGGATGGCAGCACAAAATCACCTTCTCTCTTCTCTTCTCTCCTCTTCTTGGACATCTTCAGAGTGATCCCCCTTGGAATAAAATGGAATGGATGTATCTAAATGACTCCATAGCTTGAAGGGCCTGCCACCTATTTATAGGTTTTAGTAGTACACAATGTGTACTAGAATGTTCACAACGTGTACTACTAGTAAACATGTTTCAACCATCTTTTCGCCATCGGTAGGTGAGCTAACACACTATCTTTGACTTTAAACATAGTGCCGCCTGGTAGGTGGAAGTACACAATGTTCAAATACTCCTCAAAGATCGTGTAATATAGTTCTTCAACCACCAACCACTTCTATAATGTCCATACAATGTGTGTAGGGGTCGTACACAACATGTAGTCTTCAGCCGACAACATGGGAGTGTAGTCTTCCTCTTAGCCTCAAATCACTACTAGAAGGGGTACACGACATGTTGCATGCCAGACACAATGTTTAATGGTTTCTGGAAACATAGTCATGTACTTGGCCAAGCCAATCCATGTCGGGGTGTTGATACAAGTCATGTTTCCTAAAGTAAATGTCGTGTAGTTTGGAATTTTTGATAAACTTCCCCCAATTAGTTTCTTTGGCATGGAAATACCAAAAAATCATCATGATCACCAATAAAATGTATTTTAACCACAAAATGATTAAAATTTGGTGAGAAAATTTTTTTATTCTCATTAAAATATATGGAAAAGTATACACAAATCAGGTACATCAAACTCCCCAACACTTAGTCATTTGGTTGTCCTCATGCAAGATCTCAACATCTAATTAATTGAATTCATACTCTGAAAGGGAAGCATTTAACTAATTATAAATATAAATACTAATATCATAACAGATGATTTTTAAAAGGCACTAAATAAATTTTATTTCCAATGATATTCGAATCACGCCTCATATATAATCAAATTGAAAATTACCATCCTCTTTCATTCACATCGTTTAACTTTTCATAAAAAAACATTCCACTTGATGATTTACCTCACCACAAGATACCACACTCAAAACTCAAGATTTATTTAATCAGGGTTATGCTCAATCTTACGTATATGCACTATATCCCTAGGATTCCATGTGTTCTCATTATCTACTTCAGAAGTCAAATCATAAAAATCATGAGGGCTATAAATAAGGTTCAAATGTTTTTGAGGCTAAGGGTTGGTAGGCAGTGATAAAAATGAATTTTTGATGCTTGAAATGGAGGCTCAATTCTAAAATAATAATGCATGCTATTTAATTAAAATTCTTCCCAAATCAAGATATCTAAAAGCTATCATTACCATGTTATTCCTTTTTCGAATATGGGACCATATACCAATAATATATAATAAAGAGTCTTTCTCATCTTTTCCATTTTCAATTTTTTACAAACAATTGAGGGACCACAAAGAATACAATGAATTTTAGGAGTTGGGACCCTTTTTCCCAAATGAACAAGTGAAAAACTCCCCCACACTTAAGTTCATTATCCCTTACTAAAATGTACCATGAAAAACCAAATTCCCACTTTTAGCTCAAGTTAAAAATCATGCTAAATTATAAAATAATTAGGGTAGGAAATGAAAAATAGGTTTGTAATGTGGCTTCCTATTAAGGAAGTTCATGGTTTATAATGGTTTATGAAGATCAAATGTAGGGTATGTATCAGGGTCAAAGGAGATAAAGAACCATAAAATTCCTCATTCATTTTAATTTGATTAAAAAATCATCATGTTTTGAAGTAAAAAAGCTAGAATATTCTTGTAGTTATGTGTATCCCAAGAATCTCTAAAGAAAGAGGGTATAAGAAAGAATATGTCAAAAAGTTTTGGAATACTGTTTAGGAATGGAAAAAATGAAGGGGTCAAACAGGTCATGACATGAATAGAAAATGATCATTCTAATAAATGTAAATTTATAAGGCTTAAAATTCATGATCAAAATATATCAGTAATCATTTTATAAATCTTTGGAAATTGAAATAATCCTATAACTTTAAAAATTACCTTTTATGCCCTTATTATTTATAATTATAAGTAATCAAAAAATTGCCACAATTTAAAATATATCAACAATTAATGATGTATCCTTGATTTGTTTAAGGCAAATACTAATTTAATCAGAGGCCCTCCCCTACACATAATACATCACATGGTCCCCCATGTGAAATACCAAGGAAAAAGTGGGCAAATTGAAAAACAAGGGATGAAAGATGAGGGGAAGTAATGGAATAAGAAAAACCCAAAATAGAGAAGAAAAATAAAAAATGAAAAATACTCCTATCACAAATAGAGATTCCCAAGTCACTCCACGGTACCCGTGACTGGCGATAGATTGGAAAAAGAAAAATGGAAGGAATACAAAATATAACATCACAAATGTGGAACAAACAGATATATACAATGAATATTAATATGTGATAAACCAGTCATGGGGTCACCTCAGAAGATGTATCATCTCTAACTAGAGAATCTGGTAGTGAAGGCATGCTTATCGAAGTGGAGGCCATAGGCTCGAGAGTCATGCTTGGAAGAGGATTAATAGAAGCTGGAGCCTTAGGAGTGGAAATCGAAGCAGATGGCTCTACAATGATGTCTGGGTCGGCAGTAGGAGTGGTAGCTGTGGGGCTGGTGGTGGAGAGGAGAACTGAATCCGTGGCCAGCGCTCCAAATGGTAGTGGATATTTGGAAGAAGTTCTAGGAGTAGAGGCAGGATTAGGTGCTGGGTGAAGTGGAATGTCATGATGCTGATGAAGAATCCCCAACAGCTGCTTAAGCCGGTCTAGACGATGATCCAGATAAAGTTGGTGTTACTACACTATGGCTAGGCAGAGGGTAAATGGGAGATCGATTGAGGGTGTAGAGGGAGGTGTGGTGGAAAAAGAAATAGAAAAATAAGGAAGGGAAGAAGAAGGAACAGAAGAATAAAGAAGGCTAGAATAAGTGGGGTGGGTGGGGAAGGGACATACGCAGGTGGATGGGGTGGATGCTTTGGAGAAACACCAGCCGGAGCAGGTCGGTTGTCCCTCACCGCTACAAGAGCAGGGGAATCCTGCACAAGCACAAATTACTCTCCCCGATAGTAGAACAACCTCAAGTGGATAAGAATGAGGAATTCCATACGCTGAAGAGATCCCAAGTTATAGTGAGGGAGATGTGGCTCAAAAACTTCCAAAAGGTATGCCAATCAGGTGGCATAGAACCCGCCATTCAGGTTGCTTTGATGGTCATAGATCATGGAGTGGAAATAAGAGTCAGCTATACAAGGGAGGCCGGGGTAGTTATTTTGAATGATACAGGTCAGGAGCTCCATGTCCCACCCAGACAGAACACCCATATCCTCTTGGCATAGAAAGAGGATGGCGCTAAAGAACCGTTGAAGAAAGAAAAGAGGGGGGGGGGGTCCAGAATGAGAATTCTCATCTGCGAGGTGGGGGGTACATGTGGTCATTCCCAACAAGCTCCCACCACATCGCAATAATACTAGAGTGCTCAGGGTGGTTCAATATAGAGACAATATGTGGGGAGGAAGGATGGGGATGGAATCTTCACCCACAACCAAACTCGGCCATAGTAAGGGAAAAATGTCATCCCCCTAGCTGAAAACGAATTGGGAGAGCTATATCTGTGGAAGTACGCCGGTATGTTGGCTGGTCAAACTCTAAGGTGGCCATGAACTCCAAAAATAAATCACAATATGTATGAGTACTAACTAAGAAAGTATCTAGTAGGTGAGTATGGCCCAGAAGCCCCTCACGCTCCTCCTAGATGCCAATGTGCGGCGGTGCAAAAATGTCAAGGAAGAAACTGCTCAGCTGGATAGTGCGGTGAGAAAAGCACCGCGATTGCTCTGTCATAGGATGATCCTCAAGAAAAAACTGAGAAGGGATGCAAAGGTGGGTGGGAAACAATTGGTTTAGGTGGCTGTAGAACGGCTGGTTCCGGAGTAGATGGTCATGTTGTTGAGGTAGAAGATGGAGTAGTTATAACACCCCAAACATTTTATGGTATATTAATATTAAATACTTTATATTCATTAGATAACCTATATTTCATGAGGAACTATGTCTTTTTTGAAACGAAACATTGCAAGAGAAATTTATATGCTATCCATTGAACATAAATTTTCTACTTTTATGTTTTGAATTTCAAGAAACAACCATCTAGAGTTGTGCCCAGTAAGTCATTTGGGGTCTTATAGAACCAACTTGATTTTTTGATGAATACTAACAAACCCTTATGAATAGTAATATTAATAGTAATATGACCATTATTAATAGTAAATTATGATAATTATTTATTTTCTTCAGGAAATAAGATAATGAGATCTTAATTAATTTTCCAATATGATATAAAACTAATTATACCTTTAAAGTTGTTATTTTTAAAATTAATTATGATTTTATTTAAAAATTAAATTAAAAATACTTAAAAATTATTTTCTAAAAATGGAGTTCATTTTTTAATTCTATACTTCGAAAAATCATTAGGGTGAATTTTTTGGATTTTTCTAAAATACTTGAATTTTTCGTGAATAGTAAAAAATACAGTTTCGAGTTTTCAGTAGTTTAATGACATCATAATGATGTAACAATTGAATATAAATGTATGGTCAACTTTTTTACAGTAATGTATGACATGAGGTGTCCCAAGTGGATTAAACCATGGGAAAATACCATGGGAAAGCCCATGGTATGGCAAAAACCACTAATGAGGTGTCCCTTTGAAATTATTAAAAACCTACCTCTCTTTTCCTATAAATACCCACTCATCCATTCGTTTTCATTCATTCCAAATCCCTCATCCTCGATTATCTGGTTGTTTTAAATATCTAGGAGTCCTCCCTAGGTGTTTTTAAGCTCTCAAGGTACCATCCTTGAAGATCTAGGAGTTACTCTACATGGTAAGGGAATCCTTCATTCTCTTCTTTTAGTCGACACTTCTTTTATGTTATCTATTTAATTTTCCATTCTCGTATGTTGGGGTTTGATTTTATGTCTTTTTATTACCATCCTGCTGATTTTAATATGATGAGAAACCCTTTTTCTCTCATCATTTCATTTTATGAAATTTTAAGCGACGCTGTTAGGCTGCCGAATTTTCATAAGGGATCTCTCACCTTTTATTTCATTTTTCAAGTTCATCTCTTTTCTTTTTCTCTCCTCACCACCTCTATAAAAATCAACATTATAAACTCTAGTATAATCTATATACTGGAATTATTCTGTGTGAATTTAAGAAACATCATCATTATTCTTACTCCCTCCCTTTTTTATAAACAAAATCAACATCCATGAGGTTCCAATTTATAACCTTTGTGGACGACTAAGTTTCATTCATCAATTTCTCCTTCATTAATGGTCATGAAACAATTTTAATGGTTGAACCAGAAAAGAATATATGTATTTCGTCTCATTAATGTTCTATAATCCTTAGACACTCATAATATAAAATAATAATACAAAACAAGTTCATTATGAACAAAACAACCATGTTATTCCGAATATTTGTAATAAACTTTTAACTAATGAATCATCATCATGGTATATAACCCAAAATAATTATAAGATCATTTATATCTCCTTAATGTAATTAATAATATATATTAACAATTCTGTATGATTAACCACATTTCAAACAAACTTCCATTCATGAAAGCAAGTAAACAAATCATGAAAACAAAGGAAGAAAATGATTCCAAACAAATAAAATTGAACCTCTTAAACCCATTAAATGGTCCATTAATGAACCTAATAAGGTTATAATAAATCAATTATATATATAGTATTTTATGGACTTATTAATTAATGAATCTAAATTTTATTATTCAGGTCATTAAAACAAATGAAGAACACACTCGAGCAAAAGATTAGGGGTTTCTCATCTCACTTTCATTTCTGTGAGATTTTGACTGTTCACAACTTATTTCTTGCATGTGGTATGTGTGTAATTACATTTGATATATAATAACATGATTGTATTTATATTCATGTTATTCAATGATTTATTTGAGGGTTATTATATTTGGGTCTTAAGATTCGAACGATTACATTTTTGTAAGAGACTTTGTCTCAACTACTATTTTATTGTGACTAACATTGTATTGTGCACCTAACAATCCTTATGTGGTGTACCTACTGACCATTTGAGATAACTTTTCATTTGAAATTAAATTTATATAACCTATCCATAATATCATATCATGGATATGTTTGTCGTCTAAACCGTATACCATTTTACATGTGGTGTTTATTTAGAAAGTTATTTTAGTTAAGGAAATATTGATGAATTCGTATACCTTACTCTATACGAATATTGAAAAGGCATAATTCTATTGTATTGAATCAATTTTTAAATAATTATTTGGACTTATAGTTGTAGGTGGAGCCTATGGCCCCTCAATGCATTGGTAGGTCTAATGAGACAAATCAGTTTGGCGACAAACCCTTCGGGTTTGTTTCCAAAAATCATACGGGTCTCTTCCCAAAGAACTCAACCGTTTTAACGGTATTATGGTTTCATGTGCCAGATACATGACATCCAATTAATAAGAGTTCTCTTTATTCATTATCAGTTATTACTATCCATGAGGTTTTTCACTCTGACAAAATCTATGGATGCAGTTTCATTCTCAGTTTATTAATGGCGTGAGTTTTTCATTTATTCACCATGTCATATTGATTATGTCAAATTGTTTACAACTAAGTTATTATTAATTCATGCTTCTGCCATTTGTATCCCTTATTAAGAATTTGTGCTAACCCCTTTAATTTTTTACTTTTGATAGGTGACAAAGAGGAGATCATTTACTGAGTTCTTGTGGATGAAACTTTTTGTTTTCGTTATGTATTGTATTTTGCAAACTTTTCCAATGTAATTTGAGTAACATATATGTATCTAGTATCTTCAAGACTATTAAATAGATCATTCCTTTGTGATTATCATTCCTTCTAACCATTCTAATATAACATGTAATGCACTAGCTCTATTCTAGAGGGGTCGGGGTGGTATAGTTGGTATCAAAGAAAGTTTAGTAGAAAACTTAGAAACTAGAGTATGAAATGTATAACATGGTACAAAAACCTAAGGCAGTATTTGAGGATAAACATTCAAGAACGTCTTGGTATTTTAGTAAGATATTGATTATGTGGATCTTTTAGGAAATACATCCATGTATGGATATGATCAGGTAGAGGCAGTTTAGGCACAAATGCATCTATTGGTAAAACCTAAAAACATCGCTTCAAGCTAGACTCGAATGGGAACTGGTGCACGATAATGGGCCATGATGCACTATTGGTAACGACACTCCTGGGGGATATGCTTAGGATAATTTTCATTTTCTTTACAATCCATTATGAAAAAGTTTAATTTAAATTTTTCCTCAAAGAAACCATGTTTATAAGATTAGCTACGCATAGAATTTCAATCTATGTTGAGTTATTTTCTATTTAAGATTCATAAACTAATCTAGTATATCCCATTATTTTGAAATGGAATCTAATGGAAGAAGGGGAACCAATACTCATGGGAAAGGTATGGATCTCCTTATAGAGAAATTCAACACAATAAATGTTAGAGAAGATCAGATCATGACCATATTGGGAAAACTTACTCAGGTTGTAACGAATAACCATTCCACACCTGTGTTGGATCATTTCCTGTGGCAGAATCCCCCATATTTCAGCGGGATTACTAACCTCATGGTTGCTGAGTAATGGATCAAATACCCTGAAAAGATATTCATGTCATTAAGATACAATTAAAATGAAAAGGTAGTACTGGCAGTATATTGTCTCAAGGGTGATGTTGATCAATGGTGGTCCTTGATTCAGAATACCACGGAGGAAGAAGAAATAGAAGATATAGAATGGAGGAATTTTAAGGAAATATTCTTGGAAAATATTTCCCTCATGAGCAATGAACTGAAATGGAGGAGAAATTCCTTGGCCTAAAGCAAAGGGAAGAAGACGATTTGGTAGGGTATGAGGATACATTCTCAAGCCTAGTCAGGTATGTAATAGATTACATATGTGACTCAGCAGAAAAGATTGATCATTTCTTTGAAGGTCTTAAGCCATGTCTTCAAAGGGCTCTAACTTCTCAAAAATTTTCATCATATGATGAAATTGTATCAAGTTCAATCAAAACAGAGAAGGAATTTTGAAGATCAAATTTTTTCAAATGAAACCAAGATAAGAAGTGGTACTCTGATAACCAAGGAAAAAGATAAGCACCGAAGAAGAATAAGGGAATAAAGAAATTCCCATTATGCGCAAACTGTGGAAAGAATCATCTCAAGAAATGATTAAAAGGCATGTGATTCTGCTATAGGTGCAGAGAAAAGGTTCATCAATATGATGAATGAAAGGGGAAGAAATAATTTGATGATGTTCAATTATACAATTTTAGAGATATGGGACACTATGCAAATGAGTGTCCTAAGAACCATGGAAACATGGCTCAAAAAAATCCAAGAGAACAAGAGAGAGCTTATGCGATTACAACTGCGGAAGTTGATGTTACTAATGGTGTGGTGGCAGGTACTTTAATTGTTTCCTCAAACATAGAAAACACTTTATTTTATTTTGGATCATCGTGTTCATTTATATCTTCCATGTTTTCCAAGAAAATTAGACATGTCCAATTTGATTTAATAAAGGATTTGTCAGTCAAAAGTCCTAGGGGATACATCATTGCAATAAAGGAATGTCGACTAGTACTCCTTGTGACACATAACCGTGCTATAGTTTCTAACCTTATCAGCATACCAATGATTGGATTTGATATAATTCTCATTATGGATTGGATATCAAATTATGATGTGAAGATTTATTTCAAGAAGAAGGAAGTTGCAATATTTGAAAATTGTGTGGAATCTCTTATCCTTAGAGTGGAGACCACGCCATCTGATTCTTATCTAAACCCACCCCCAGTATCTCTATTTAATGTAATTATTGGAGATGAAGAAAACCTAATATATATGGGTGAGTAAAGAAATATTCAAATTGAAGATGTGCATATAGTGAAAGAATACATTGATGTGTTTCTAGAGGATTTACCTGGACATCCTCCAGAGCAGGAAATTGAGTTTTCCGTTGACTTAATTCCTAGTGCAAGACCTATATCAAATACCCCATATAGAATGGCCTCTATGGAGTTAGTAGAGATAAAGAAACAACTAAAGGAGTTGAGTGAAAAAGGATTTATTTGACCTAGGGTTTCTCCATGGGGAGTCCCGGTCTTGTTTGTCAAAATGAAAGATGGATCCATGAGGCTATGTGTTGATTATAGGGAAATCAATGCTATTAGAATAAAGAATAAGAATCCTCTTCTCCGGATTAATAATTTATTTAATAAACTTCAAGAATCTCAATACTTTTCAAACATTGACCTTAGATCCAATTATCATCAACCATGTGTGAGGAAGGAATATATTCGGAAGACAACATTTTAAACCAGGTATGGGCATTATGAGTTTACAGTGATGTCTTTTGGACTGAAAAATGCACCATATGTTTTTATGGATTTAATTAATAGAGTTTTCAAGGAATATCTTGATAACTTTTTTGTGTTATTAATCGATGATATCCTATTATACTCAAAAATCTATGAAGACCATGAACATCAATTACAGATTATTCTGAACACTCTTAGAAGAAATGAATTATATGGGATGTTTATCAAGTGTGAATTCTGGCTCTAATCAATTTCTTTTCTGGGTTATATTGTCTCTAAGGATGGAATTCTAGTTTATCCTGCGAAGACAAAGGCAACCCAAGATTGGCCCACACCAACAAAATAACCGTGGTACGTAGTTTTATTGGCTTAGTAGGTTACTATCGGCGTTTCGTGTATAATTTTTCACAACTGGCTAACCATCTAACCAAGATCACACATAAATGAGTTATGTTTGTGTCAAAAAAAGAGTGTACGGAATGAATCAATGAATTGAAAAGAATATTGGTCAATGATCCAATTTTGACTCTTCCATCTGGAAGTGATGGAGTTGTGATATACAACGATGCATCAAAGAATGGGATGGGTTGCATCCTTATGTAAACTGAAAAGGTTATTTCTTATGCATCAAGATAGTTGAAGACTCATGAGCAAAATTATCCAACTCATGCTGCTGATTTAGAAACTATAATCTTTGCTATGAAGATATTGAGACATTATCTTTACGGTAAAAAATGTGAGATATACACAAGTCACAAGATTTTGAAATACATTTTCACAAAAAAAGAACTCAACATGAGGAAAATAAGATTGCTCAAGTTACTCAAAGATTGTTATTGTTTAATACACTACCACCTAGGAATGGAGAATAAGGTGGAAGACGCATTAAGTTGGAATGATCATGGACTTTTGACTCAAATGGGGATTGAGAGAGATCTTATATTTTTGGATCTACTAAAGATGGACATGGGAATTGTTAATGAAGTGGAAACATATTTTCTCTTTCAAATGATTGCTAAACCATCTTTATTAGAGAAGAAAAAAAACTCTCAATCTGATGATGAGAATCTGTACAAGAAAATTAATGCTGTCAAGGATAGGAGACTGGATGAATTCGTGTATGAAGGAGTTATGAAATTTGGGAGGAGGTTATGTGTTCCATCAGTACCTGATCTAAAAAGGGAACTATTATATGTTTCTTATAACTCAAATTTCTCTATACAACTGGGTAGCACAAAGATTTATAAGGATATGAAGGAATATTTCTAGTGGGATAATATGATGCGGGAAATTGCTAACTTCGTGTCAAGGTGTCTAGTTTTTTAATAAGTGACGGTAGAGAGACAACATCCCAAAGGAGTGATGCAACTGCTACCTATTCCTATATGGAAGTGGGATAACATTACAATTGATTTTTTGATAGGACTATCGAGGACACCTTGAAGGAACGATGAAATATGGGTAATTTTCAATCGTCTCACAAAACCATCACATTTTGTTCCTATAAGAGATGATTTACCACTTGATCACCTGAAAAGACTATATATTAATGAAGTTGTAAGACTTCATGGTTTACCTATATCAATTGTATCCAATCGAGATCCCCAATTTAGATTAAAATTATGGAAAAGTCTCCATAAGTCTTTGAATACTGAGCTTTGTATGAGTACTGCTTATCACCCCCAAACTGATAGACAGTTTGAAAGGACTATTCAAACTCTAGATGATATGCTGAGGTCACGCTCTCTTGACTTCCAAGGTATGTAGGATGAATACTTTCCCTTGGTGGAATTTCCATACAACAATTGTTTCCATTATAGTATTCAAATTACTATATACGAAGAATTATATAGAATGAGATGTCAAACTCCAACTTGTTGGGATGAAATTGTTGAGAGGAAACCTATAAGACCAGAATATATTGAAGAGACCACAGAAAAGGTGAAGACAATTCAAGCCCATATTAGAGAATCCCAAAGTAGGAAGAAGAGTTATTCTGACAACTGGAAAAATGATTCGGAATTTAAAGTGGGAGATCATGTCTTTCTAAAAGTATCTCCATGGAAGGGTGTCCTAAGGTTCGATAAGAAATGGAAACTGAGCCCCAGGTACATCAGACCATTTAAAGTTCTGAAAAGAATCGAAGCATTAGCTTACCATTTAGTGATGCCGCCAAATATCTCCAGAGTTCATGATCTGTTCCACGTGTCATTATTAAAGAAATACATGCCAGACCCAAGACATGTACTCACAAATGAAGAAATAGAACTGGAACCTGATTTATCATACTGTGAAAAGCCTATCGGGATTCTTGACCCAAGGGTGTAGGTATTGAGAAATTGGAAAAATTGTCTAGAAAAGGTTCTTTGGAGAAACCAAAATATGGATGATGCAACATGGGAACCAGAGGATTTCATGAAGAATAAGCACCCACATCTTTTTAGTGGGATTTATACATAAAATTTCGAGGATGAAATTTCTGAAGTAGGGAATATTATAACACCCAAAACATTTTATGGTATGTTGCTCTTAAATACTTTCTATTAATTAGATAACCTATATTTCATGATTCACAAACTATTTTATGAAACGAAACATTATAGGAAAAATTTATATAATATCCATTACCCATAATTTTTCCACTTCTATGTTTTGAGTTTTGAGAAACAGTTATCTAGAGATGTGACCAATACGTCATTTGGGGTCTGATAGAACCAAATTGATTTTTTTGAGGAATAGTAACATACCCTTATGAATAGTAATATGAATAGTAACATGACCCTTATGAATAGTAAATAATGATAATATTTTATTTTCATAAGGAAATAAGATAATGAGATCATAATTAATTTTCCAATATGATATAAAACTAATTATACCTTTAAAGTTTTTATTTTTTGAAATAATTATGATTTTATTTAAAAATTAAATTAAAAATACATAAAAAATTCTTTTCTAAAAATTTAGTTCATTTTTGAATTCTACAAGTTGAAAAATGGTTACGTTAAAGTTTTGTGATTTTATAAAAATACTTGAATTTTTTAGGAATAGTAAAAATACAGTTTTGAGTATTTGGTAGTTTAATGACATCATAATGATGTAATAAATGAATATAAAAGTATGGTAGGTTTTTTTACAGTTACATATGACATGAGGTGTTCCAAGTGGCTTAAACCGTGGGCAAGCCCATGGTTTGGCAGAAACCACTAATGAGGAGTCCCTTTGAAATAATTAAAAAACTACCTCTCTTTTTCTATAAATACCAACTCATCCATTCGTTTTATTTCATTTAAAATCCCACATCCTCGAAGATCTGATGTTTTTCCCTCTCTAGTAGTCCTCCCAAGGTGTCCATATCCCCCAAGGTTTCATCCTTGAAGATCTAGGAGTTACTCTATAAGTTAAGGGTATCCTTCATTCTCTTCTTTTAGTTTACACTTTTTTATGTTATCTATTTGATCTTCCATTCTCTTATTTTTGGGTTTAATTTTATGTGTTCTTATTACTGTATTTTTTCTATCAATATTATGAGATACCCTTTTTTTCTCATCATTTCATTTTAATGAAATTTTAAGCGACGTCGTTAGGCTACCGAATTTTCATAAGGGGTCTCTCACCCTTTCTTTTATTTTTCAAGTTCATCTCTTTTCTTTTTCTCTCCTCACCACCTCTGTCCAAATGACCATGATAAACTCCATAATCATCTATATAATAGAATTATATCATGTGAATGGAAGAACCATCATCAATATTCTTACTCCCACCCTTTTATTTTTATAAATGAAATCAACATCCATGAGGTTCCAATTTATAACCTTTGTGGACGACGATGTTTCATTATTCACTTTCTAATTCATTACTGGTCATGAAACCATTATAATGGTTGAACCAAATAATAATATATTTATTTCATCTCATTAATGTTCTGGAATCCTTAGACACTCAATATATTAAATAATAATACAAAACAAGTTCATTATGAACAAAACGGCCATGTTAATCCGAATATTTGTAATAAACATTTAACTATTGAATCATCATCATGATATATAACACAAAATAATTATAAGAAAATTTATATCTCATTAATTTCTTTAATAATATATATTAACAATTCTTGATGTTTAACCCCATTTCAAACGAACCTCCATTCAAGAAAGCAAGTAAACGAATAATGAAATCCAAGGAAGAAAATGCCTCAAAACAAATAAAATTTTACCTCTTAAACCCATTAAAAGGGAAATTAATGAACCTAATAAGGTTATACTAAATCAATTACATGTATAGGAGTTTCTGTAATTGTTAATTAATGAATATAAATTTGATTATTCAGGTCATTAAAAGAAACTAAGAACACACTCGAGCAAAAGATAAGGGGTTTCTCATCTCACTTTCATTTTTATGAGATTTTAATTATTCACCACTTATTTCTTGTATGTGGTATATGTGTACTAAAATTTGATATATAATAACATGATTCATTTTATATTACTGTTACTCAATGATTCATTTGAGGGTTATCATGTTCAGGTCATAAGATTCGAACAATTACTTTGTTGTAAGAGACTTTGTCTCAACTAATATTTTATTGTGACTAACTTTGTATTGTGCACCTAACAATCCTTATGTGGTGTAACTACTGCCCATTTGTGATAAATTTTCATTTGAAATTATATTTATATTACATATCCATAATCTCATATCATGTATATGTTTGTCATCTAAACCATAGACCATTTTACATGTGGTGTTTATTTTGAAATTTATTTTTGTTATAGAAATATTGATGAATATGTATACACTACTCTATACGGATATTAAAAAGGAATAATGATCTTGTATTGAATCAATGTATAAAGAATGATTTAGACATGAAGTAGCGGGTGGGGCCCTCCATAGCCCCTCAATGCATCGGTAGGTCTCATGAGACAAATCAGTTTTGCGACAAACCATTCGAGTTTGTTTCCAAAAACCTAATGGGTTTATACCCACAGAACTAAACCATTTTAATGGTATTATGGTTTCATGTTCCAGATAAATGATGTACAATTAATAATAATTCTATTTATTCATTATTAGTTAATACAATCCATGAGGTTTTCAGTATGACAAAATCTATGGACACAGTTCCATTCTTAGTTTATTAATGGCATTAGTTTTTCATTTATTCACAATGTAATATTGATTATGTAAAATTGTTTACAATTTAATTATTATTAATTCATGCCTCCACCATTTGTGTCCCTTAATGAGCATTTGAGCTCACCCCTTACATTGTTTACTTTTGACAGGTAACAAAGAGGAGATCATTTATTGTGTTCTTGTGGATACAACTTTTAGTTTTTGTTATGTATTGTATTTTGAAAACTTTTCCAACGTAATTTGAGTAACATCTATGTATATAGTTTCTTCAAGACTACTAAAATGATCATTCCTTCGAGGTATTCATTCCTTCTAACCATGAAAATATAACAATTAATGCACCAGCTCCGGTCTAGAGGGGTCGGGGTGTTGCTGTATTGGATACCTAAGTGGGCGTAGATGACTGGACAAAAGTTGGAGGTGTGGGCTCAGTTAGATCCAACACTAGGATGGATTTTAGATCAGAGGTAGTGGAGTTGGATGATGGAGCAGTGGAAGAGGAGCTCTCGGCTACAGTAGATGGAACTGAAGCCTCCGTCAGAGGATCAACAGTTGAAGGGGTTGTAGGAACTATCAGATTAGAAGACATCACGGGTGGAGGTGGCATCAGGAGAGGAGTCAGGGTAGACAACGTAGGGGGCTGGAAAAATAATAAATCACAATCTAGATGCTCGTCCTGTCGAAGAGGAAACCAACAGAGAGGAGGTTGCTCACCCTCAGTAGTATAAGCGGTCCACTTCCCACCTAAAGAATCTCTATCATCTATAACTAAAAAAGAAATGGAAACAAACAAAAAGAAAAGAATAATAAAAAGGAAACAAAGAATATGTAAGAAAACTGGAAAAGTAGTAGAAAACAATGTGTAGATCTAGGATACATGTTGTGTAATAAGTGCTATGTAAGAACCTGTGAACCTTGCATAGACACGATGTAAGGTCATGTGTTTTGAAAAAACATAGTACACAATGTGTAACCAGGTGTACACGCCATGTACAAAAACATAGTATGAGTCCCATGTAAGGATCCAAACATGGCGTGATGCAGATAGGGGAAAAATAGATATACACGTCGTGTGGATGAGATACACACCATGTAAGTGAAAATGGTGCATGAGGAATTTAGATCATCCACACGGGGTCCTCCTTAGGATTGGAGGACACGACGTGACTCAAACAGACACGTCGTCTATATGTATATGGGATGGGGGATGTGTTCCAAACAGACATGGCTAGGGCCAGAAGGCCTGGGGAGGCACAATACATGGCGTGTACCAAACTAACATGCCCTGTATTGGCCAAATGAAGAACATATTCCATGTGTGGACATGTATATAAATTACACGACGTGTGTTCTTCACGCAAGCCGTTTGCTGTGCAGGAAACCAAAATGTTGACTGATCCACAAACCACCATAAATTCAATGAATAAAGAGAAATAGAGGGCGAGGAAGTGTTTAATTCAGTCGAGGATCATAATTTGGAATAAATATGAACCTAAAATGCAAAAAAACAGTGGATTCAAAATCGAGCATCTGAAGGGTGTGTGGGAAAAGAAAATGGGGAAGACAGGGGGGTTGTGTGACACGAGCTCAATATGGGCAAGGCGTGGCCTTTATAGCCACAGTACATGGTGTGTACTAGGACCTACACACCGTGTATCACTTATATATATATATATAATGAATAATAAATATATATAATATAATTATTATAGTAAACTTTATAATAATTAATATTAATAATTAAAATAAATATATATATATTATTTACTAAAAATAAAACTATAAACATAATGTATTGGGAGATACACATCGTGTGTTCTAAAATTGGAAAAATAGAAGTACAACCTTTGGTCTGGTGCTTGGGGTGAGTTTCGAACCGACGATCGGTGGATCCAAATGCATTCCCTCAACCACTGGAGAAAAGGTTGTACTACTGCTCATGTTTATGAATTATATATAGTTAATGTATAGGGAAAGTACTACATGGGATAATTTAAATCAATGATTTGTGGCTTTTAAATAGAATAAAAGGGATGAACGAGGGTGATTAGCCATGTTCGAACCTGGGTCTTTTGGATCTAGGGCAAAGACTCTACCAATCTTCCAACTTCACCCGCATGTATATTAGTATTTCAAAAACTATTATTATTTGAAAACATGGAACACATGATGTACATATAAATTCATGATGTGTGGTTTTATTAATATAAAAATGACGGAAATGGGCCGGTTGTCAGGATTCAAACTCGGGTCTTTTGGAAACCGGTATACGACCCTGACCAACTGGTCCATCCCCATCATGGGTTTTCTTTTATTTAACAAGTTGTCTATATTATTCGAAAATACCACACACACCATGAGAAAACACGATTATAAAATGTATAAACCCCGTGCCGAAGGTAGGGATGGAGGGATTCGAACCGGTGATGGCTTGGTCTTGGATAAACTCCGGTGACATAAACATCGACATCGACATCATCCCTATTTATTGAGATAATAAAACTATATATTTATAAAATGAAGAGTATAATCTAAAATGATTAGTAAACTTTGTGTATATATGTAGTACACAACATGTAACCTCTAAGTTGCCTCCTAGTAAGCCCTATTGTTTTAGGGCGTTGGATCGACCTACCTACCTCTTGTTACCTGAAATGAATGGTGGATATTGTACCCACCATATCCTTCATGTGATTATAACATTTTAAGTGTTGTCCATTCACCTTGAATGGTTGTCTGTTCTCATGATAAATTTCCACAACACCATGGTGGAATACATTGAGCACTTGAAATTTTTCAGACCATCGGGACTTCAACATACTTGGGAAAAATTGTAGATGTGAGTTTACGACCAATACATGATCACTAGGTTGGAAGGTTTTGCGGGAAATAATCTAGTTGGGGATCACTCATGTCTTTTCTTTGTAATGTATGAAAACCTCATAATCCTCTCATAGGATCTCATCATGCTTCGTGAGCTTGAAATTTTTCTTCTCTTCGGCAACCTTTAAATCAAAATTTAGGGCCTTGATGGCCTATTAGGCATTATGCTACAACTCCACTAGTAGGTGGCATGGATTCCCGTAGACAAGGAGGAAAGGATACATCCCTAGAGGTGTCTTAAAGGTGGTCTGGTATACCCATAAGGAATCATCAATCTTTTGGGACCAATCCTTCCTTGAAACTCCCACCATTTTCTCAAGGATCTTTTTTAGTTCATGATTTGATAATTCCACCTATCCATCAGATTTGGGTTGATATGGTGTTCCCATGTGATGCTTCACCCCAAACACGGGTAACACATTCATCATTAAGGTATTATCAAAATGACTTCCCCTATCACCAATCAATACTCGAGGAATGCCAAAACTACTATAGATATGCTTCTTCAAAAAGGCCACAACCATCTTGGCTGTGTTATGGGGTGTAGTAGTGGATTCCACCCACATAAAGACATAGTCCAGACTGACGAGTATGTAAGAGTTCCCATATGATGAGGGAAATGGACCCATGAAGTCAATTCCCTAGACATCGAAGATTTCATCCTCTAGGAAGGGGTGTTGAGGCATCTCAGATCGTCATCCCATATTACCTATTATCGGACATTGATCACTCCTAGTAACAAAGTAACAAGCATCTCAATGCATAGTAAGTCAAAAAAATCCAGACTTCAGGATATTCACTATCGTACGGTGTAGGCCATGATGTCCTCCAACTAGTGAGGAATGACAGAACTCAATAAATCCTTGAACTTAATTCTCTGAGATGCACCTTCAAATCACCCTATCTCAACATGATCGAGAGAGTAGAGGTTCTTCCCAGAAGTATATCTTGACATCAGATAAAAACTGCTTCTTCTATAAGTAATTGAGATCAAGGTGACCTGCTCATGTAACCAAATAATTTGAAATATCTGCATACCATGGTTGAGGTCATCCCTCAATAGATAAAAGTTACTCATCGGAGAAATCATCCCTAATGTCTATGTCATCCTTATTCTCCAAATGAGACAGTTCCTGGCAGGAGAGGTGGTCAGCAAAAACGTTCTTATTGTTCTTCTTGTTGCAGATCTCTAAAACGTACTCTTATAGGAAAAGTACCCAACAGATGATTCTTGGATTTTCATCCTACTTATTTATAAAATACTTGTGTGTTGAATAGACAATATATACAATAAATTTGTATAACACCAGGTAAGAACAAAACTTGTCAAATACAAACACCACTGCAAGCATTTTTTTCTGTGGTAGTGTAATTCACCTATTCCACATTTAAAGTTCTGCTAACAATGTAAGGTCGTAAAATGAAATCCAGCCATTTTCTTAGGAAGACACCCACCGCATAGTCTCTTGAATCACACATGACTTCACATTACACCTACCAATCAGGATCAATCATCACCAAAGCTTCCACTAGTTGTTGATTCAGATGCTGAACGGATGTTGAACGAGTCTTGTCAAACTTGAAGATGGAATCCTAGGAGAGTAGATTGGTGAGTGGCTGGGAAATCATTGAAATGTCTCACAAAAACCATCTGTAGTAACCGGCATGCCCCAGAAAACTTTGTATAGATCTAACAGAAGATGGGATGGGTAGATTTTAAATGAATTCAATCTTTTCATGATCAACTTCTATCCCTTTCATAGAGATCTGGTGGCCCAAGACGATACCACTCTGCACTATAAAATAGACGTTTTCCTAGTTTAAAACTAGCTTAGTTTGCACAAACCTTTCAAAAACTAACTCCAAATTCTTTATACAAGTATTGAAGGATTTTCTGTCAATGAAAAAATCATCTATAAGGACTTACAGGTTTTTTCTTCCCTGTCAGGGTAGATTTCCAACATACATCATTGGAAGGTGGAAGGAGCACTGCACATCCCTAAAGACATTATTCGATAGGAAAACAGACCATAATGGAATGTTAAGGTTCTCTTTTCTTGATCTTAAGGGGAAATTGAGATTTGGTTATATCTAGAATAACCATCTAGGAATTAGGAAAACTCATGCCCCACAAATCGTTCCAACATATGTTACATAAAGGGTAGCGAGAAGTGATCTTTCCATATTGCATCGTTCAGATTTTAATAGTCTACATAGACACTCCAACTCGTGACTTTCCATGTAGAGATGGGTTCATTTTTATCGTTGGATACCATAGTGATACTCCCTTTTTGGGTACCACTTACAGAGAACTCATCCATGGGCTATTTGATATGGGGTATATGATATCTGAATCCAACAATTTGATTACCTCTATCTTCACGACTTCATTCATGGGATGGTCCAGCCATCGCTATGGTTGTTGAGAGGTTTTTTCTCCTTCTTCCAATAGCACTTTATGGATGAAAATAGTGGGACTAATTCACAGTAGATCTATAACTGTCCATCCAATGACTTTTATCCTTTTCTTCAACACCTACAGAAGTGTTTACTCTTTCTCTTGAGATAGATCTGCATTAATTATAACTGTAATTGTTTGTTGATTACCCAAATAACCATATTTTAGAGATGAAGGGAGAGGTTTTAGCTCAAGTTGAGGTGCCTTCAGGATCTAGGGAACAATTTGTTGCACCTCTGTTTGCTCTAAAATCTCTGAAACAATTGTGCATTTCTAGTAATGACGGCCTTGGACTTTGATAAATTTTTACTCTTTGGGTGAATCATGGATATCTGTGAGGAGTAGGTCATCAATTATAAAAAACATACCTCACAAGCTTCCTTACAGATGAAGTTCTCATCCATTTATATTATCACATAACAATCACCGTGTTCCAGTAGTGATGCCTTCTTGACATCCTTGAGGACATTGTAGGAGAATATTTCATTGCTGACTCAGAATATTTGTTCTCCTTAGTGGAAATCAATCAATGCCTTACCAGTGGCCATGAAATTACTTCCAAGAATTGAAAGTGACTCCTGGTCTTCCACTGTGTCAATAATGATGAAGTATGAATGGTAAATTAACCTTCCTACCTTCATCAGTACATCCTTGAACAACCCTTTGGGATATTTGATGGAGTGATATGATAACTGGAGGGACACTCGGGTGGGATTGAGATCATTACACCCCATATTTTTGAAGAATCTTAAGGGAATAATGTGTACGCTTTCTCCTAAGTCACTGAGATCTTTTCCAAACTCATAGGATCCAATAGTACATGAGATAATGAAGCTACCTAGATCTTGGAGTTTTGGAGTAAGTGAGCGTCACACCATTGCTGAGCATTCCATATTTAGTGAAATGGTTCCCAGATACCCCATATTTCATTTTTTGGATAAAATCTACTTCACGAACTTTTTGTATGTTGGAAACTGAGTTAGAGCTTCTTTGAAAGGGATGTGGATGTGTAGCTTCTGGAATACCTCCTTTAATTTACCAAACCAGCGATCTAGCTTACTTTTCTTCATTCTCTCTAGGTATGGTATGGTGAGGTCAAAAGGCTTGACCACCTCTTTTCACTTACCATATGAGGCCTCCTTCCCATTTTATGGTTATTTTGATGAGGAGGGGTCCTTCAATGTGGTTGATTCATCTGGAGAGGGTGAAGGTTGAGAGAGATGAGTAGCCTCAAATTACTCTTCAGTTGGTGTAGTAGATAACTCCTTCCCACTTCGTAAAGTGATTTCTTGGGCCTCTTCACGTGGGTTCTTAACTATGTTAAACAGAACTGTATCAGGTTTCCTTGAGGAGAGATGGTTGGAATGTTTTCCAATTTGATTTTCTAGGCCTCAAATGGGAGATTCCTGGTTTTGTAATCTTGTTTCAGCAGTTATGAATTTTTTCAGCATTTCTTCATGTTTTTATGGGGGTTCTTGCTGAGTTTGGTATTGTAGAGCCCGAAGCCTGACGTAAATTGACATTACATTACATTTGCGGAATACTTAGTAAATAACAAAAACACACACACAAGGATCTTAATAGTTTAGTGTCTTTGGAAACTCGGAATATAATCTTCTAATCCTGGTGAAAGATCTTCAACATCTCCCATAAAGATCTTCCTTTTTTTAATACCTATAACCTTTCTTTATATCCTGGGGAAAAGAAAACATAAAAGGGTGAGCTCAAATGCTCAGTAAGGGTAAACAAAAGAAATATCGATCACATCATATACATAAGCACATAACTTTTGGAAATCTTAACCTGCAAAAGAGATCATAATTTCATAACATGGGATAAATCATGGCAGTGAAATGTAATCACAATAATCATAACTTAAAACATCATACTTTGTGGCATACACACATAATCATATAGAATCATTTCTTGTTAGTCAAGACTCATTGCCAAGACTATCTTAGTGGACAAAGTCCCTTTCTGAATCGAGTAACCCTCGTTTCAGTCCTGTTTCACTGAACCGGTATAACTTACCATTTCAGCCATGTCTATCTCATGAGATATAAAATATTTACCCAATGCATTGGAGGGAGATATAGGTCCCACCCATCTTATAATTAATCCTTTCTTATGTGTGCCACATAATCATAAATCATAAATCATAGCGTAACCCATGTAATAAAAATGGGATTCTTAAACAACATGACATCATAAAACAATTCATATAAGATAAAGGAATTCATAACAAATATTTCCATCACAACATAATCAAACCAATGTAATGATAGGGATAAAAACAGAACCATTTTATTATCTTAGATGGAAAATAATTTTGATAAAATACTTGAACTCCATTCTTGAGGAAAATATCCTTTCTTCTTAAAAAAAACATGTTTCCTTTCTTAACATGTCATACAACTTTAAACTAAAAGAATTTGATTAAAAATAAACTTGAGAACTTGTAATGGAAGCTTCTTTTTAAAAATCCATTCATGTTGTATAAGTTAAAAAAAACATTCTTCTCGTACTTTTGTCGGAAAAGTCAAAAAGTACCTCGTACGAAAAATGACAAAAGATTCCTTTCATATTCTTTACTAAAAACTCACCAAAGGGTAAAATTGGATTTAAAAAAAATGTAGGTGAATGGAAATAATATTGAATATTGAGGAAACATGGATGTGAATGATAAAACACACCCCAGTAAATTTCAAAGTATAAACAATCTCAGATAAAAATGAGATTGTGATATTTCCCTTACCTTAGGTCCGACTTTCTTTGTAAGTGTCCGAACCTCCTGTATAATGATTTAAATCATGTTATTGACTTATTCCAGAATCATATTCATTGTTATTATATCATATATGGTCCGCTTATGACTTTATATTACCCGTTCTTTTGTAAATTCATGTTAAAGTAGCGTTTTGGGTAAAATCGTCTCATTTGTCGTTCGTGTCTTTAACTTGTAATTATTCATATGATTACTTATATCATGATTACTTAATTCCAGAATATAAAAAATGATTTATATATATATATATTCATAATAAAAATATATAATAAATCAGTAAATGGAAAGAAATACACCGTTCATGGAGACGGTAGTCCGTACGTACGCATGAACGCTGTTTTCGTTTCCTTATTGAATTGAATGGAATTAAGTATATGACATACATATAAATATAAATAATTCCAGTATCATTATTAGGTCATATATTTCATTAGTACTTATTATATATACTTTATAATCATTCATGAATGGTTAATCATTGAGAATGAATCTCATCACGTCGTGGAGACGGTAGTCCGTACGTACGCACGAGCGATGATATCGTTCTCATGGTCGTGGAATTGTGTTGAAGTGTATGTATACTATTTCAGTATCAATATCAATTTATAATAATCATATATAGTTACTCATTACACCTTTATACCCATCCAATTAAGGTGGTGGCGGAAAATAGATTACACCACGGCGTGGAGACGGTATTCCGTACGTACGCACGCGCGGTGATTTCCTTTTTCCGTAGGATGGATAAGAAGGTTAATTAGAGTTGTTTCATATTTATAATAACATATCAGTATATAAGAAATACTGATGTTATTACTTTATCATGAAACAACTAAATAAGAAGAAGTTGAAGAAGAAAGAAATTGAAAAAGATCGGTAATGGATATTACCTCTTTTTGACACGCCTTTTCTTAGCCTCCACTTAAAGAACTAAGGATGGTCTTTGAAGAAGACCAGGACCTCTAGGATGATACTAGGGAAGTGGAGAAGGGATTTTGGTAGGGTTTGGCCGAGCTTGAGTGCTCAAATTGGTGTGAGGAGGAGGGGGAGGAGGTGCCATTTTATAAGGGAGGAGAGGGGCACCTTAGGAATGTCTCAAAATATTATTTTATATTAAAGTCTAAATCGGTTTATAATGGTTACAAAGGGTCTTATTTCGAAGCTAAAGTGGGGATGGGTCGAAATCCTATCAACCAATAGGATTTAGACAAGTTTAGGGTATTATTTTAACCTTATCAATTAGATTTAACTCTAAGTTAAATAATTTAACTTTTACCGTGTCATTTTGTTTTCTTTAACTATATGGATAATACACTTACTATAACATGCCAAACGAACCCAAAATTGTTTATTATTAATATATATATCCTTATCTAAGTCATTTGGCCGAACCTTAGATTTTTAGGAATAAAATAACAATTAATAATATAATATTTGATTTAAAAACTATTTTGTGTCAATTTTTGACACTATTTGATATATGATTTTTGTGAAAGTCATAACAGAATTATATGTTAGAACCAAGTTGATTAAATCAACACTAATATATCATAGTAACCTAAAAAATTAGTGTAATTCATAAAAAGTCTCAAATTACATTTATTTTGGTGTTTATAACATCAATTATGTCAATATTTCATAAATAAGATAATTACTGCATCATCGTTGTGTCATAATTAAATTAAATTATTTAATGTCTAAAAATTTTATATAAAATACCATTATGTAGGAAATCTTTTTATATTTCTAATGAATATTTATTGTCAAATTTATCTTATGTATAACCCCATATTAAAAATGATTTACTTATTAAACTTTGATTTTAACTATTTTAACCCTTCTTTAAATAAATTAATAATAAATGTCCTAATCTAACCTAAGTGGGCCTAAATGGTCATATTTTATTCATAAGGTTATTTTTGGTCGAATTAAACTTATCCAATAGAATTAGGACATGTGTTAGGGTAATAATAATATCATATTTACTCTTAGTTACCCTATTTACTATTAACTGTGGTAAAAAAGGTAAAACGTTACTATTCACCAAAAATTATTTTCATCTCATTGAACCAGATTTTAGTCCTTGATATTAACCGTGTCTCTCGGATTTTTGAAATTCCATTCACAGAAGCGGTAAAATTAAGTTTTATGAAAAATTCAGTTTTTTAACTACCACTTAGTAGTTTCACTATTCATCAAAAATTGATGTTTTTCAGAACAATGCCAAAATTTCATCCGAAGAAATATTTCATATTCCGAATTTAAAAATGAAGTCTATTTTACCAAATTCATAACATAAAAGTTTCATTAATTAATTTTATAATTAAATCCCGCTATTAAAACAAATAGCGTGTTTTTAAGAAACAATATCTATCCAAAGATTGACACTTGATTATGTCTGGTTTAAATGTGAAATTACAACCAATGACCAACATTGTATTAATTTGTAAAAATAAATTCTAAATATACTTTAAAACCACTCAAATTAATAATTTATCACTATTAATTATTTCGATTAAAAAAGTTGTTTTTAATTATAATTTAGTAATTTTCACTATTCATCAGAATATGAAAGTTATCCGAAAAGTACCAGAATTTCACCTTAGGCTAAATTCAATAATCCGAATCTAAAAATAAAGTCTATTTTGAGAGCTAAAATTTCTAAAATTTTAAAAGGTGGTTATTACTATTCATAACGACTAGTTTTAATAATATTTTAATAGCATATCGTTGTTTAGTGAAACTCAGTATTACGTACTACACACGCTATCGAGGAAGGTCGTGATTGCGTGTAATGAAAGGCAAGTCAAGGATGTGTGTTGTGAAAGCTCCTTTTGGTGTAGCATACAACACAAGACATTAATAAAATTAAAAAGAATATTTTTCATAAAATCTCGTTCTGTTACATTCTACCCCCCTTAAAATGAATTTCGCCCTCGAAATTCTTCGGGGTTATAAATGGTTTACTATTCGAAAGTTTCTTTAATAGAAACCCACATCGTAAAAAGGAATACCAAAACATGGCTTTAAAAACTAAAGTATGAAATGTAACGATTACCCAAATAAACTAATCACTGGGATTCCACATAGGTGAAAATATGGATATGGAAGAGAAATATAACCATCATGTTCTGATAGAGAGTGGTAGAGAACATGGCTATGGAAAATCCAGCAATCACAAAGCCATAAATTTGTGACGATCTAGGGTACCATCTGATTCATCGGATATAAGGGCACTAGGACAACATTTTTGGTTTTCAAGATCATTTCCCTAAAGTTAATGAATTTGAATAAATACTTAATTTATTTTGGTACAATCTCACTGTTGTTCGTGCCTTGAACAATTTCCACTTCATCTCTTAAATAAATGAAGTTGAATTTGTTATTCGTGAAGTGTTAGCAGATCATGTGATAGAATGACGGGTCATTCCATCTGTCTCAAAAAAAAAGGTTAGCAAAAAATTATATACATAAGTCGATCTATAGTGAGATTAATCATATATGGTTCCTGAAATAAACTTTTTACTTCATATATCATACTGCTTAATATAATAAAACTAGTTTCTAATAAACAGGGACTTTCTGTAGGCCAGTGGTAGGTGATAAAGGCCAGTCGCACTTCGGTTGTGGGTTCGATTCCCACAGCCTTGTCCGACGCGATGGGCTGTCGCCCGTCCTACAGGTTGTCCTTTTTCTAAAACTATATTACTATAACATCCCATAAATAATATCAAAAAAACTTCTATCCTTAAACAATACTAACTTATGTCCAACATAATCCATTCCAATCTTTAGGATTATCCATAATACTTCAGTCCACTCTAATAATATAGTGAAAACGATTAACAGAGATTTAATACCATCGTTGATCCCCATATATCATAAAATATGTCTTGTTGGTCACATTCCAAACATTCAAAGGCCTTAATCATGTACTATCTTGAATACCCATTGAACCTTAGAGAAAACATGAATGCAGTTAAAAGTTAACACTTTCCACATACCAAAATCCTCAAAATTCTATATACTCAAACCATGATATCACTTTGTCCTTATATCAATCATGAGCTCATGAATACTGTTAAACATTGCGTTTTCTCATTTTACCTTCATTATGCTCATATCATCTTATTTCCAAAAATATCTCAATCACTTTGAATACCACATTAGACCAATACATAAATATTCCAATACACCATAAAAGTACCTCAACAACATTATTCTTGAATACCAATACATAAACACTTCAGTCCATCCACTTCAATGACTGTCCTGGAATAAGTCCTTCCTTGATTTAGAAGTATCTTTTTAGGTCAGGGCATTGAGTTGGGTAATGCCCATGTTCTCCACAAATAAGACATTGAACTCCATAACAATCTGTCACTCTATGACCCTTTTCTCCACACAGATAACATCTGTCCCTCCATTTGAGGTATTCCTCAAGGTTCTTCTTCGCTTCTTTAGAAATCTCAATCTTTCTTTCTTTATGCTCCTCAACATGCGAACATGAATAATAGTTTATCTTCCTCTTCTTTGATGAATTAGTCATACCACTAAATTTCACCTTGTTAATCATATATTGCGATGACTGATTCGGCATAATCAAAATATCTTTATCTCTAGGCATTACACAATTTTGTTGCTCATTGTCACCAATTTTTCCATTGTATTCAATGTTAACTGAATTACTTCTGGTTCCCTCCATTAACTAAATCACAAAAAGAATTTTGTGAGAGGCGAAATCATGCTAGGGAAGACAACATAATAAAGGGGGAGTACCTTCAATATCTAACATCTTAGGTTTATATTCTAAGATCGTTAGCGCAATTCTAGTACTATAACCTATACGTATACTTATCCTTAGGGACATCCCTAGACATACCTTAGAAATATCTCTAGGGATCTCACTAAAGTTCTCGCATCCTAGTTTCCAAAGGTTGACTAAACCTTTCCTCTGATACCAACTGTAGAGACCCGAAGCCTGACGTACATTGACATTACATTACATTTGCGGAATACTTAGTAAATAACAAAAACACACACACAAGGATCGTAATAGTTTAGTGTCTTTGGAAACTCGGAATATAATCTTCTAATCCTGGTGAAATATCTTCAACATCTCCCATAAAGATCTTCCTTTTTTTAATACCTATAACCTTTCTTTATATCCTGGGGAAAAGAAAACATAAAAGGGTGAGCTCAAATGCTCAGTAAGGGTAAACAAAAGAAATATCGATCACATCATATACATAAGCACATAACTTTTGGAAATCTTAACCTGCAAAAGAGATCATAATTTCATAACATGGGATAAATCATGGTAGTGAAATGTAATCACAATAATCATAACTTAAAACATCAAACTTTGTGGCATACACACATAATCATAGAGAATCATTTCTTGTTAGTCAAGACTCATTGCCAAGACTATCTTAGTGGACAAAGTCCCTTTCTGAATCGAGTAACCCTCGTTTCAGTCCTGTTTCACTGAACCGGTATAACCTACCATTTCAGCCATGTCTATCTCATGAGATATAAAATCTTTACCCAATGCATTGGAGGGAGATATAGGTCCCACCCATCTTATAATGAATCCTTTCTTATGTGTGCCACATAATCATAAATCATAAATCATAGCGTAACCCATGTAATAAAAATGGGATTCTTAAACAACATGACATCATAAAACAATTCATATAAGATAAAGGAATTCATAAAAAATATTTCCATCACAACATAATCAAACCAATGTAATAATATGGATAAAAACAGAACCCTTTTATTATCTTAGATGGAAAATAATTTTGATAAAATACTTGAACTCCATTCTTGAGGAAAATATCCTTTCTTCTTAAAAAAACATGTTTCCTTTCTTAACATGTCATACAACTTTAAACTAAAAGAAATTGATTAAAAATAAACTTGAAAACTTGTAATGGAATCTTCTTTTTAAAAATCCATTCATGTCGTATAAGTTAAAAAAAACATTCTTCTCGTACTTTTGTCGGAAAAGTCAAAAAGTACCTCGTATGAAAAACGACAAAAGATTCCTTTCATATTCTTTACTAAAAACTCACCAAAGGGTAAAATTGGATTTAAAAAAAATGTAGTTGAATGGAAATAATATTGCATATTGAGGAAACATGGATGTGAATGATAAAATACACCCCAGTAAATTTCAAAGTATAAACAATCTCAGATAAAAATGAGATTGTGATATTTCCCTTACCTTAGGTCCGACTTTCTTTGTAAGTGTCCGAACCTCCTGTATAATGATTTAAATCATGTTATTGACTTATTCCAGAATCATATTCATTGTTATTATATCATATATGGTCCGCTTATGACTTTATATTACCCGTTCTTTTGTAAATTCATGTTAAAGTAGCGTTTTGGGTAAAATCGTCTCATTTGTCGTTCGTGTCTTTAACTTGTAATTATTCATATGATTACTTAGATCATGATTACTTAATTCCAGAATATAAAACATGATTTATATATATATATATTCATAATACACATATATAATAAATCAGTAAATGGAAAGAAATACACCGTTCATGGAGACGGTAGTCCGTACGTACGCATGAACGCTGTTTTCGTTTCCTTATTGAATTGAATGGAATTAAGTATATGACAAACATATAAATATAAATAATTCCAGTATCATTATTAGGTCATATATTTCATTATTACTTATTATATATACTTTATAATCATTCATGAATGGTTAATCATTGAGAATGAATCTCATCGCGTCGTGGAGACGGTAGTCCGTACGTACGCACGAGCGATGATATCGTTCTCATGGTCGTGGAATTGTGTTGAAGTGTATGTATAATATTTCAGTATCAATATCACTTTATAATAATCATATATAGTTACTCATTACACCTTTATACCCATCCAATTAAGGTGGTGGCGGAAAATAGATTACACCACTGCGTGGAGACGGTATTCCGTACGTACGCACGCGCGGTGATTTCCTTTTTCCGTAGGATGGATAAGAAGGTTAATTAGAGTTGTTTCATATTTATAATAACATATCAGTATATAAGAAATAATGATGTTATTACTTTATCATGAAACAACTAAATAAGAAGAAGTTGAAGAAGAAAGAAATTGAAAAAGATCGGTAATGGATATTACCTCTTTTTGACACGCCTTTTCTTAGCCTCCACTTAAAGAACTAAGGATGGTCTTTGAAGAAGACCAGGACCTCTAGGATGATACTAGGGAAGTGGAGAAGGGATTGTGGCAGGGGTTGGCTGAGCTTGAGTGCTCAAATTGGTGTGAGGAGGAGGGGGAGGAGGTGCCCTTTTATAAGGGAGGAGAGGGGCACCTTAGGAATATCTCAAAATATTATTTTATATTAAAGTCTAAATCGGTTTATAATGGTTCCAAAGGGTCTTATTTCGAAGCTAAAGTGGGGATGGGTCGAAATCCTATCAACCAATAGGATTTAGACAAGTTTAGGGTATTATTTTAACCTTATCAATTAGATTTAACTCTAAGTTAAATAATTTAACTTTTACCGTGTCTTTTTGTTTTCTTTTACTATATGGTTAATACACTTACTATAACATTCCAAAAGAACCCCAAATTGTTTATTATTAATATATATATCCTTATCTAAGTCATTTGGCCGAGCCTTATATTTTTAGGAATAAAATAACAATTAATAATATAATATTTTATTTAAAAACTCTTTTGTGTCAATTTTTGACACTATTTGATATATGATTTTTGTGAAAGTCATAACAGAATTATATGTTCGAACCAAGTTGATTAAATCAACACTAATATATCATAGTAACCTAGACAATTAGTGTAATTCATAAAAAGTCTCAAATTACATTTATTTTGGTGTTTATAACATCAATTATGTCAATATTTCATAAATAAGATAATTACTGCATCATTGTTGTGTCGTAATTAAATTAACTTATTTAATGTCTAAATTTTTTAAATAAACTACCATTATGTAGGAAATCTTTTTATCTTTCTAATGAATATTTATTGTCGAATTTATCTTATGTATAACCCCATATTAAAAATGATTTACTTATTAAACTTTGATTTTAACTATTTTAACCCTTCTTTAAATAAATTAATAATAAATGTCCTAATCTAACCTAAGTGGGCCTAAATGGTCATATTTTATTCATAAGGTTATTTTTGGTCGAATTACACTTATCCAATAGAATTAGGACATGTGTTAGGGTAATAGTAATATCATATTTACCCTTAGTTACCCTATTTACTATTAACTGTGGTAAAAAAGGTAAAAAGTTACTATTCACCAAAAATTATTTTCATCTCATTGAACCAGATTTTAGTCCTTGATATTAACCGTGTCTCTCGAATTTTCGAAAATCCATTCACAGAAGCGGTAAAATTAAGTTTTATGAAAAATTCAGTTTTTTAACTACCACTTAGTAGTTTCACTATTCATCAAAAATTGATGTTTTTCAGAACAATGCCAAAATTTCATCCTAAGAAATATTTCATATTCCAAATTTAAAAATGAAGTCTATTTTACCAAATTCATAACATAGAAGTTGCATTAATTAATTTTATAATTAAATCCCGCTATTAAAACAAATAGCGTGTTTTTAAGAAACAATATCTATCAAAAGATTGACACATGATTATGTCTGGTTTAAATGTGAAATTACAACCAATGACCAACATTGTATTAATTTGTAAAAATAAATTCTAAATATACTTTAAAACCACTCAAATTAATAATTTATCACTATTAATTATTTCGATTAAAAAAGTTGTTTTTAATTATAATTTAGTAATTTTCACTATTCATCAGAATATGAAAGTTATCCGAAAAGTACCAGAATTTCACCTTAGGCTAAATTCAATACTCCGAATCTAAAAATAAAGTCTATTTTGAGAGCTAAAATCTCTAAAATTTTAAAAGGTGGTTATTACTATTCATAACGGCTAGTTTTAATAATATTTTAATAGCATATCGTTGTTTAGTGAAACTCAGTATTACGTACTACACACGCTATCGAGGAAGGTCGTGATTGCGTGTAATGAAAGGCAAGTCAAGGATGTGTGTTGTGAAAGCTCCTTTTGGTGTAGCGTACAACACAAGACATTAATAAAATTAAAAAGAATATTTTTCATTAAATCTCGGGCTGTTACAGGTATGTAGTTGGTGGAGGAGGTGGCTGCATTGGTTGCTACGGGCAAGGATTTTGGTACCCTTGCAACTAGTAGTTCCCCTGCTGTTGTTCCATTAGATATGGGTTCTGGTACTACTATTGACCATAGCCAGGTGGTCTCTGGGGTGAAGGATTTTACTGTTACTTCTAGTACCCCATGTTCATTTGTTATTGTCATGCTGGGTTCTGGTTCTGAGGGTACATATTTGTTCCTCGGTTCTGAGAAACATATCTCACCTCACTTATTGAAGGTCTGACAGTTGACCCTAGGCATTCACTAATGATGTGGTTGTCACCACATTCACTGCATGCTAGATGGTTTGTTACTGGAACATGGGATGCAGTATTCAAGTTTAACACATCAATATTATTGAACACCACATATAATTAGTATGAGAGCATCATGGTAGAGTCAATGTTCTACATACCATGATTTTGAGTTCCTTGGTCTGAGTGCCATAGGAATCTGTTGGCTGACATGTCCTCCAGGAGGTCAAAGTGTTCCTTCGGAGATTTCCGCATTACCATTTCTCCAGCAGTGGTATCCCCCCATGGATTTAGTGATTGTGGTCAAGACATCATAGAATAATTGTACATGAATCCAAACCAGAAGTTTGTGGTGAGTAAATTTGTGTAGCATTTCCTTGAAGTGCTCCCCGGACTTGTATAAGGATTCTGAGTCATGCTGATGGAAGTTGTCGAACTCGTTACGCAATGTCACCATCTTCGATGGTGGAAAGTATTTGGACAAAAATGTCTGGGATAACACCTCCTAGGTGAGGATAGGACATTGAGGTAGTCCCTTTATCCATTATTTCTCATTATCCCTTAATGAGAAAGTGAAGAGGCAATGATGGTTGACATCATCTAACACTTTTTGGTAACATAATGTGTCACAGATCTCGAGGAAGTTAGGGAGATGAGCATTCAAGTATTCACTAGGTAGACCACCGAATTATACCATGTTATGGAGTAGTTGCATAATGGGCAGTTTGATTTCTATGTGTTGGTCTTGCATCGGTGGTTGGATGATTCCTATATCTACCCCTTGGTTGAAGGGTAGACCATACTCTATAATGGTATGGTGTGGTGGCAGTTTTTCTTGAGTAGGTGGGGGAACAAATTGTTGTGAAGGAGAAAAGTATGGCCCCTGACCTGGATGCAGGTATGACATCCACTCTGGTTTAAAATGTTGATGTTTATGTGGGCTATACCGTGGAACAAGTGGAGATTTCTGATTCCGTCTATCATCCGGGCCAAATGGTTGTCCTTCTCCTTGGACAGCAGCCGGATCTCCCTCTTCCTTATGTGCAATGGGATTGTTTTGGTTGTGCTTGTCCATGAGTGCATGTGGTTGCCTAAAAATTGTAATTTCAATCTCTGTTTCCATTGAAAAAAATCACAATGACTCAGTTCTCTTGGAACGAGTGATGAAACCACTCATACACCTATGAATCTGCACAACACTTAACACACCAAGCATAAACAAGGAAGGAAAATAAAAAGAAATGAGAGTAAGAGTATAATTTTTAGAATTTTTGATTTTTGATTTCACTAAAATTTATAAAAAAGAATTTAAACAAAAAAAATTTTAACTTCGAAGTCCCCGAGAACAAATACAAAATTTGGTAATCATTCTTGTCGAAGTGTTGTTTTTTTACAATCCAAATTGTATTATCCTAACAAGTATAGTACTAGTAAGGGATCAATACCTAGATAAAGGGAGTTATCTTTTTTTCTATCAAATTTGTAATTGATTTAGTGAATTATTCTGAAATTTAGTTCAATTTTGTTATTTTGATAAAAAGTGATTGGATTTTAATTTCTTAATAAATTACTTGAATGATAACGAAAAATACAGGAATTTAATTTGGACGAAAATTTGGAGAGAAATGTGCCAGGGATGTGGATTTTAGAGGTTGTTATTATATAAATTTCCTTATGAGGTTGTTTTTTTCATGATAATTAACATATCTTGGTTAATATTATAATACAACCCCCTGGGTCCAGTGAGTTTTGATTAAATTAATAGAAACCATTTTTTTGGTCTGGAAATTGATTTCTCTAATTTTATTAATTGTAGTCCATTTTGAGGTGATTAAAAACACCCAATGGTCATGAATGATTTAAATCGTAATTCCGTAAAGGATCCCTATAAATCCTATTCTTGTTCCGATATGACATTTCTAGTAATATTTATAAAGAATTAATAAGGAATTATGAGAACAAAATATAAACAACACGATTACAACATCACAAGTGACAAGTTACAACTCACAATTGTACAATGTCCAAAAAAATGGGTTTTAGCTACTCATAGAGTATCTAGTAATTAAAGAAATTGTATTACATACATACATCTTCATGAATTCCTTGGAGCGATGGTTTTCAAGAAGGTATAACTGAAACAGCTTCTCTCCACTCTTCTCTCCTCTTATTGGGCATCTCTAGAGTGACCCCCCTTGGAATAACTTGGAATGGAAAAATCTGAATGACTCTTGAACATAGAGGTCCTTACACCTATTTATAGGTTTTAGTATTACATAGTGTGTACCAGAAATTACACAGCGTTTACTAATAGTAAATGTGTTTTGACCATATTTGCTTCACCGGTATGTGAGATAACACATCGTCTTTTATGTTGAACACAGTGTATCCTGGTAGGTGGAAGTACACAAAGTTTAGTGCTTCCCCACACATCATGTAATATGGTTCATTGGCCACCAACCACTTCTAGAAGGTCTATAAGGTGTGTGTAGGGGATGTATATGGCGTGTAGTCTTCAGCCTGCAACATGGGAATGTAGTCTTACTCTCAACCACCAACTTCTTCTAAATGGGGGTACACAACATGCAGCATGAAAAACATAGAGTGTAATGGTTTCTGGAAACATGGGCATGTAATTGGCTTGGCCAATCCATGTAATTTTTATTATACATGGTGTGTTTCATAAATTACACGCTGTGTAGTTTGGAAATTTTATAAACTTCCTCAAATTTGGGACTTTGGCAAGGAAATACCTGAAAAGCATCATGACAACCAATATAAATAATTTGAACCACAAAATGATTGAAATTTGGTGAAAAAATATTATACTCATTAAAATACATGGAAAAGTATACCCAAATTGGGTATATCATATATTATTATTTATTTAAGCTCGTTGTTGTGTATATCGCACAATATCAAATATATTAATTAATGAAATTATGTTACACTCTTACAAATACAAAAATTGCATCCTCGGGATTTTAACTCTTATCAAATAAAAAAAGTTTAATTTTTTAAAAATAAATCAAATATGGGGAGTGGAAGGTTAAAAATATTATCATGAAAATAAAATCCATTATAATATATAAAAAAATACCATTTTAGAAAACTCACATCATTATAAGGGATAATAAAAAATATTTTTGAAACAATGAAAAGGTAAATGTAAATACCAGCTAGAATAAGTCAACAACGGGTTCCTAAATAAGGAGAATATTAGTGGGAAGTGAAAATATAGACATGGGAAGAAGATTAATTTATGAAATAATGTTAATATTTTATGAGAATATAAAGAGACCATAAATTCATCATAAATGATCATAAATGGATAAATTATTTATTTCAGGATCTTTCCTTTGTAGTTGAGAAATTATTTTACCATCATAATAGATGTCACATCAATGACATATTTTAAAGGTATTTTTTATTTAATTTCCATTCTCCCTTTGTTTTGGGGGTTTTTCATTCACTATGGTGGAAATGGTGGGTTTTCCCAATATGGTCCAAACCATGAGCCCATTTTTAGATTTAAAAATATATTTTTTGTTTTATAACTCATTCATTTTCTATATTTTACACCCATTATACATTCCAATTGGCATATCTTGGTATATTAAAACAACCATATCAATTTGGACCCCATAGGAATCCATAATAATGATGGATTTGGGTTTTTTATTTAGGTTTTGGGCCAGTACCTAAGTCCATTTCCTACTTTAAATTCATTTTAAAAAATTTCAATATATTATTAATTTTTTATTATTTTTGGTGATTCTACCTCCTAGCTGAAAAAAAACTAGGCTCACCCCCATTATCTATTTCTCCTTTTTGAAGTTCATTTGATTCTCGAATTTGGGTGAAGCTTCTCAAGGATTCTCATATCGTCCAGATTTGGGAAGGTAATTTGATTCTTTAATAAACCATTAAATTTTCACAATTCCCCCCCATTTCATTCCCTACATGACATACTCAGCATTATTCAAGACTCCCTACCAGTTTTGGGTACTTGGAGATTCATATTTCGGTGTATTTGGGGTATTTCTTCAAGATCTCTCAATTAAGTGAGTTTCCTCTCATGCTCCTCCCATTTGCTTATGGTTTTGTCCACTTTTCTTGAGGTTATAAAATGTCCAAAAGCTATGGTTCATACCTAGGGTTTGATTTTGTGTCATGTTGGTGAAATCTTGTGGATTAGGGATTTATTTTACTTCCATGTAGTGCGGCGGTGGTGTGATTGAAGTTTCGCACAACGATTTAGAGTTTTTGGCACAAATGGCATGTGATTCCAAGTGTAAGAGTTATTTGATGAGCTATTTTTTCATGATTTATATTTTTAGAATGCTTCTATTCTATTTTTTTTGTGTGAAATTTATATTTTATATCATTTGTTAAGTGGTTTCTTTTTAAGTGATAGTTCTGTGCTACAATGATTATTTTGTGTGTGTATTCAATGTTGTGTTCATTGGGGTTGTTTTATGATTCATGGAATAGATTTATTAAATGATGTTATGCCTTCCAATTCTAGTTAGATGTGATATTTCTATGATTTTGGTCTTCAAAGATGATTTTAGAATGATTTTATGTAAAAAAAAATTGTTACACTCCTTAGAATTGTTTTGTAAAGGTTTTAAAAGGTTCCTTGATATATGTAAGATGTGAACTATGTTGCCAAAATATTTTGGTAGGAGTGTACTTTTGAAATGGTCTATATTAAAGTGAAAGTTCCCTTATGTGATGTGTACTATCTTCGAAAGTTTTTCTAATTTTTTAAAATCTTTTGTCAAAATGTGAAAGAGAGGTGTAACATGTTGTGGTCTGTTTTGGTGAGTATAATTTCCAAAAAGAGTTTGAATGAAAAAGGGGATCATGTGACATGTTTGTGGGCTGTTTTTGTGTGTGTCAGACTTGGAAGTGATATTTTCATGTGAAAATTGTATTTCATGTCTTGGGGAGCTTGATTGAGCACAAGAGGGAAATCCCGGGTATCTAAGTGGGTGGAGATGTACTAGTATGCTTGTGTTCCCATGAGGTTTGGACCAGGTTTCCCATAGAAACATTGATGATGAAAACACTAAATAAAATATTATTTTGATGATTATGATTTTGGGGGACCACTAGGTTATGGGTATGTTCCCTATTAGTGGCTCATGTGCATGGGAACTGATATTTGTATGGTTACTTTCATCGAGATACGAGGTATGTGGGACCCACAATGAGCTAGAGCCTAGGTTTTTTTTCTATTGCTAGTGCTCATTGGATATATTATACACACCATTGGCATATAGTATATTTTTTAGGATAAATTCAATATATTTATCATTTTATTTAATATGCTCATTTCTTTTAAGGTATCCCACTTGAAATCTTTTTTATTTAAAGTTGAATCTTTTAAAAATTGTGACTAGCATTTCTCGTTTACAAAACATGCAAGCGTTTTGTATTAAAATGATTATCACCTAGAATATTTTAGTGGTGGAATCCTACTGGGATTTTTCTCACACCCTACTTACACCTTTGGGTGTAAATATAGTAGGTTATTTTTTCATAGGTTTGGGTAGAGGTTTTAGTGCCAATGGTTCGAGTTTCTAGCGGTCCTTCATGGTGCAGTGTTGTGGAGATGGCATGAGGGAGGTTCCTCTTGCAATGAGGAGGTACAAGGAATTTCCATTTTGGGTTTCATAATTTGTCATAGTCTTTGAGAATTTTTTAAATTATATAACTCAGTTCTTAATTTTTGTAAAATAATGGTTATTTTGAAAAATACATATTTGTTAAATTGGGGTTTTTTATTGTTTTATATGTATAAACTCAGGTAAATCATTCCCAAATTCTATTTTGTGATACTCAGGAACTTTTTCCAACCCATGGGGATCGGGAACACCCTTTGCGCCTTTCCACAGGATGGGTCAGGTGCCGATTTTGATGGCGACCAGATTCAGTTCATGAAAAAATGGTATTAGAGAAGGTTCTCTCTCTTTGGGTCGTGTTATTTGGGGAAGAGTAGGGATTGTATGGAGTTAGGATTATTGGGGATTGACATTCTGATTACAAGTTGGATTCCTAGCCAGCACACATCATGATGTGATTTTGGTCTCTAGGGGATGTCAGGTATTATCTAAGTCCTTTGGTTTTCTTTGTTTGATGATGATTAGGGGAAATGAATAAGGAGTTGGGTTAATGGTCTCAGTGAGATCATAGGTCCTGGAATTACATGTGGGGATGGGTATATTTCCCTTGAAAACTCTGCATGATAGTGACGTGATTGGAATATGACCTCCAACCATATGTCTAAGTCACCCATCGAAACTAGTTTCCTCTCACATTTTCTTGTGTCCTTTAGTCTTGGAATCTTGTAAGTTTGGTTTTAAAGAAAAAATGACCTGGTTTTAAGAAGCATAAAGTTTTTTTAAATGATTTTCTAATAAAGATTGAATATTTTTATTTGTGAAATGGTGGAACTGAGTTTTCAGAATTATTTTGAAATGTTAAATGGTGTATTAAAATTCTTTTTAAAGTAAAAATTATGTCAAAGTTGATTTTAAAAATATGTTTCAAATGTAACTTTTTGAATTATTGAAAATTTATTTTAAATGGAAGAAAGTGGTTTTGAATTTTTGTGTGGGGGTTAGAAATGATTTTTTGATTTGGAAACGTGTCATAATTTGAAAATATTTCTAAATAATTATTAATTTGGTTTTAAATAAGAAAATATGAGTTTCCAAAGGAATGAGGGTTGATGAAAGATAGTTTTCATAAAACCGGGAGTGTTTTGAAATGGGATGAGATGTTTTGAAATTAATGTGTATGACTTGATAGTAATTTATTATTTTAATGATTTGTCCATTATAAAAAAGTTTTGTAAGACATAAATTGGGTTTTGATTTCGTGGTTAGCAGTCTTGAGAAAAATTAAGTGTTGGTTGGATTTTTTGGTTTTGAAAAGTGGAACGAATTTTTGTTTTAAACTTTGGTATTTCCATGAGAGGCCGCATACATGGGGTTATATGGAATAATGGATGGTTAATGGAACCAATGGATGATTTTTAGGATGCATATGAGTTTGGTGTCTGAGGTTTCATGTAAACATGCATGTGTGAGGCCCATGGGATATCATTGGTTGATACACTGACCACCGACCCATTTATTTTCAATGATGTGATTTATTTTAAAGAAAAACATGATTTATTGTTGACCGGTTTGGGTGGTGTGTCTTATGTGTTTTTTTAAATTTTGTTTTTGTGGGATGTTTGAGTCCAAGAACCCCTCTTACAGAACAGTGATTTGGGTTTGTGTTTTGTCAGAGAGTTGGGTTTAAGGCATGATTAGTGGTCTCTTGATGAGAAATGTTTTGGGAGGCCTTTAAGATGGTTCCCCTCATGTGTTAGGTTTGGGTTTGTGGTATCTATTGACTAGTGGAACAGCTTGGTTGGGTCCTTGGGTTCTCTCATTGGATAGGGAATTCCCTCATTAAGGGTTAGTTTACAACTGATGTGCAACACAGATTGTTTTGTCGTTGGAAGATCCTCGAGTTGATCAATATAAGGAATATTTTTCTCATTCATTGGATATTATCTCTACACTATTTCCTTTATTTGTTTTGTGTATCCTCTTGTATCATGAGAGTGGTATTGGGAGTTTGAAATAGACCTTAGTTTCTTAAGTTACCTGATTCGTCAAAGATAACAGTAGTATATGGTTGTTAGTGTGGATGGTATCTAAGAGGGCCTTTGGGTCCTTCATAGTCTCTTGAAAGTAGGGGTTCAAGTTAAACCACTAGTGTGGGAAATCTAGTTATAAGAGGCCGTTATGGCCACTTTCTAGAATTGTGTGATGTTTGGGGATGTTTCATAAGGTCCCTATCCATTTATTGTTTCAATCAGTCACAATGGTCATGTTCAGTGACTCCTTGTGATGTATTGTGCTCATTTGACTGTAACTATGAAGTTGTATAATCTTTTGTGAGTCATTTTTATGTCAAAAGTGTGGATACTTTCAGGAAATCTCAATATCCTTTGTTTAGAGTAAGGTGTTTCCATATATCCTTTCCCCTTTCTATTTCTCATTCGAAGAAACAAGCAGTGATGTGTGTGCGTCTTCTAAGCACTTGTTGTAGTGAAATATTTGTTTGGGGTAAAGTGAGTTTGGAATGTGTTATGTCTTGGTGAACCCATTTTGGAATAGGGTATAGTTTTCATGGAACCGAAATTAGAAGTTTCATTCAGGGGGTTTCTAGTTCCTAATTGCGAGGATGAAGATACTTCAAGCCTTTGATCTCCAGCTATATGTCCCAGAGTGAAGCTGGCGCGTTGTCATTGGAAATCCATGGATCATTCAAACCCTTGAATAAAGTACTATCCTTTGTATGAAATATGGGAATAGTTTAAAACTTTTGTGTCTTCATCAATATTTTTTCCCATTCGGTGGTAGATGTGGGAGGACCTCATTTCTATGTTATATCCCAATGTCATTCCTTCCCCCTTTGGTTTCCATTGAGTTTTTCTGAGAAATAATTGAAATTTGGATTGAAAGGTTGAGTGTAAAATATGCGCACAGTTAGTAGTAACCATGACCCAGAAAAATATGCAGATATAAAGATACACCTGGTTAGAGCGTGATATCCCAAAATGTGTGGACTAACCGTGCGACCTTCCCAACTCTCTGAATTGTGGGTTCTTTTTATGCTGCCCCATGCTGTTCAATTATGATGGTTGGTTCTTATGGTGGGGAGAACCACTATGAGTGTTGTAACAGCCCAAGATTTTATAAAAAAATATTCTTTTTAATTTTATTAAAGTCTTGTGTTGTACGCTACACCAAAAGGAGCTTGCACAACACGCATCCTTGACTTGCCTTGCATTACACGCAATCACGACCTTCCTCGATAGCGTGTGTAATACGCAATACCGAGTTTCACTAAACAACGATATGCTGTTAAAATATTATTAAAACTAGCCGTTATGAATAGTAATAACCACTTTTTAAAACTCTGTAAATCTTATTTTTCAAAATGAACTTCATTTTTGGATTCGGAGTATCGAATTTAGCCTAAGGTGAAATTTTGGTACTTTTCGGATAACTTTCATATTCTGATGAATAGTGAAAATTACTAAATTATAATTAAAAACAACTTTTTTAATCGAAATAATTAATAGTGATAAATTATTAATTTGAGTGGTTTTAAAGTATATTTAGAATATATTTTTACAATTTAATACAATGTTGGTCATTGGATGTAATTTCACATTTAAACCAGACATAATCAAGTGTCAATCTTTTGATAGATATTGTTTCTTAAAAACACGCTATTTGTTTTAACAGCGGGATTTAATTATAAAATTAATTAATGCAAATTCTATGATATGAATTTGGTAAAATAGACTTCATTTTTGAATTCGGAATATGAAATATAGCTTAGGTTGAAATTTTGGCATTGTTCTGAAAAACATCAATTTTTGATGAATAGTGAAACTACTAAGTGGTAGTTAAAAAAATTAATTTCTTCATAAATCTTAATTTTACCGCTTCTATGAATGGAATTTAAAAAATCCGAGAGACACGGTTGATGTCAGTAAGTAAAATGTGGTTCAATGAGATGAAAATAATTTTTGGTGAATAGTAACTTTTTACTTTTTTTACCACGGTTAATAGTAAATAGGGTAACTAAGGGTAAATATGATATTACTATTACCCTAACACATGTCCTAATTCTATTGGATAAGTGTAATTCGACCAAAAACAACCTTATGAATATAATATGACCATTTAGGTCCACTTGGATTAGATTATGACATTTAATATTATAATATTTAATGAATAGTTAAAATAGTTAAAATCAAAGTTTAATAACTAAAACATTTTTAATATGGGGTTATACATAAGATAAATTCGACTATAAATATTCATTAGAAAGATAAAAAGATTTTCTACATAATTATATTTTATTTATAATTTTTAGACTTTAAATAAATTAATTTATTTATGACACAACGATGATGCAGTAATTACCCTTTTAAGGAAATATTAACATAATTGATGTTATAAATGCTCAAATGAATGTAATTTGAGACTTTTTATTAATTCCACTAATTTTATAGGTTACTATGATATATTAATGTTGATTTAATCAACTTGTTTCGAACATATAATTCTGTTATGACTTTCACAAAAATCATATATCAAATAGTGTCAAAATTGACACAAAATAGTTTTTAAATCAAATATTATATTATTAATTGTCATTTTATTCCTAAAAATCTAAGGTTCGGCCAAATGACTTAGATAAGAATATATATATTAATAATAAACAATTTGGGTTTCGTTTGGCATGTTATAGTAAGTGTATTAACCATATAGTGAAAGAAAACAAAAAGACACGGTAAAAGTTAAATTAATTAACTTAGAGTTAAATCTAATTGATAAGGTTAAAATAATACCCTAAACTTGTCTAAATCCTATTGGTTGATAGGATTTCGACCCATCCCCACTTTAGCTTCGAAATAAGACCCTTTGGAACCATTATAAACCGATTTTGACTTTAATATAAAATAATATTTTGAGATATTCCTAAGGTGCCCCTCTCCTCCCTTATAAAAGGGCACCTCCTCCCCCTCCTCCTCACACCAATTTGAGCACTCAAGCTCGGCCAACCCCTGCCATTTTCTCCTCTCCACTTCCCTAGAATAATCCTAGAGGTCCTGGTCTTCTCCAAAGACCAATCTTAGTTCCTTAAGTGGAGGATTCAAAGAGGCGTTCCAAAGAAGAGGTAATATCCATTACCGATCTTTTCAATTTCTTTCTTCTTCAACTTCTTCTTCTTTAGTTGTTTCATGATAAAGTAATAACATCAGTATTACTTACATACTGATATGTTATTATAAATATGAAACAACCCTAATTAACCTTCTATCCATCCTACGGAAAAATGAAATCAACGCGCGTGCGTACGTACGGAATACCGTCGCCACGCCGTGGTGTAATCTATTTTCCACCATCACCTTACAAGGATGGGTATAATGGTGTAATGAGTAACTATATATGATTATTATGAAGTAATATTGATACTGAAATAATATATATATACTCCAATACAATTCCAAGATCATAGGAACGATATCATCACTCGTGCGTACGTACAGAATACCGTCTCCACGATGTGATGCGACTCGTTCTACATGATCTTCATTTCATAATGATTATATAAATGAATTGAATGAATGAATATGGTATATACTACACTAATAAAATTCTGGAAATGAATTATCTATAACCTAAAGATAAGAATAAGAATTTATTCGACAAAACACGCATAAGAACAAAAAGTTATAAAGACCCGAGTAACAAGTAACAATGAAATATTACTAACAAGAAGCTAATAATATGACCATATATGATCTCATATCAATATGTATGATTCTGGAATAAGTCAATAACATTATTTAAACCATTATACAGGAGCTTCGGACACGAAAAAAGAAAATCGGACCTAAGGTAAGGGAAATATCACAATCTCATTTTTATCCGAGATTGTTTATTCGTAAGTATTTACTGGGGTGTATTTTATCATCCACATCCATGTTCCCTCAATATGTAATATTGTTTCCATCCACTAGAAATAGTTTAAATCCAATTTTACCCTTAGGTGAGTTTTTAGTAAAGAATATGAAAGGAATCTTTTGTCGTTTTTCCGTACGAGGTACTTTTTGACTTTTCCGACAAAAGTACGAAGAATGTTTTTTTTAACTTATACGGCATGAATGGATTTTTAAAACATTACTTCAAAGAAGCTTCCTTTACAAGTTTTCAAGTTTATTTTTAATCAACTTCTTTTATTTTAAAGTTGTATGACATGTTATGAAAGGAAAAATGTTTTCGAAGAAGAAAGGATATTTTCCTCAAGAATGGAGTTCAAGTGTTTTATCAAAATTATTTTCCATCTAAGATAATAAAGGGTTATATTTTTATCCCTATTATTACATTGATTTGATCATGTTGTGATGGAATTATTTTTATGTAATCCTTTATCTTATATGAATTGATTTATGATGTCATGATGTTTCAAGAATCCCATTTTTGTTACTTGTGTTATGCGATGATGTATGTTTTATGATTATTTGGCACACATAAGAAAGGATTCATTATAAGATGGGTGGGACCTATATCTCCCTCCAATGCATTGGGTAAAGACTTTATATCTCATGAGATAGACATGGCTGGAACGGAAGGTTATTTCGGTTCAGTGATACAGGACTGAAACGAGGAGTGAACTCGGTTCAGAAAGGGACTTTGTCCACTAAGATAGTCTTGGCAATGAGTCATGACTAACAAGAAATGATTTTCCATGATTATGTGTGCATGCCACAAAGTTTCAAGTTTTATGTTATGATTATGGGGATCTCATTTTCACTTCTATGATTTATTCCATGTTAAGATAGTATGATCTCTTTTGCAGGTTTTGATTTTCAAAAAGATATGATATGATTTTTATTTCCTTTATTTTCCCTTGCTGAGCATTTGAGCTCACCCTTTTATGTTTTCTTTTCCCCAGGATATAAAGAAAGGTTTTAGGTATAAAAAAAAGATGATCTTTATGGGAGATGTTGAAGATCTTTCACCACAATTAGAAGATTATATTCCGAGTTTCCAAAGACACTAAACTATTACGGTCCTTGTGTGTGTGTTTTTGTTATGTACTAAGTATTCCGCAAATGTAATGTAATGTCCATGTACGTCAAGATACGGGTCTCTACAGTTGGTATCAGAGGAAAGGTTTAGTCAACCTTTGGAAACTAGGATGCGAAAACGTTAGTGAGATCCCTAGAGATATTTCTAAGGTATGTCTAGGGATGTCTCTAAGGTTAAGTATACGTATAGGTTATAGTCCTAGAATTGCGCTAACGATCTTTGAATTTAACCTAAGATGTTAGATATTGAGGGTACTACCCCTTTATTATGTTATTTTCCCTAGCATGATTTTTGCCTCTCATACTATTCTTTTGGGGTTTTAGATGATGGCTGGAACCCAAAGGAACCGTGTTAATGCGGAATGTGATGGGCAATGCAATGATTGTCCCCCTGAGAAACCAAACGATATGGGAGCCAGAATGCAAAATCTTGTAGCCATGCTCACACAACTTTCTCAAGCTATGAATCATGCAGGACTTCCAAACGAGCAAAGGAAGGAGCAACATTCTGTTGAATCCTTCATGAGGCAGCGTCCACCTTCTTTCAGTGGGTCTACTGATCCATTAGTTGCTGAACAATGGATTAGTACTACTGAAAAGATATTTTCAGTTCTTCAATGTTCTGAACATGATAAAGTCATCCTAGCAGTGTATCGTTTGGAAGGAGATGCTGATCAATGGTGGAATCTTATTAAGAATACGAGGCAAAGGGATGAAATTGAGTCTATGGAATGGGATGAGTTCAAGAACTTATTTTTCAATAAGTACTTCCCTCGTATTCTCCGAACAAAGATGGAGAAAGATTTTCTTGAACTGAAGCAAAGGGATGATGAATCTGTTGGTACCTATGAAGCGAATTTTACAAGACTTGCAAGGTACGCTTCTGGTATTATCATCCAACCTGAAAGTAAAGTTGATCGATTTTTCAGTGGCTTAAAACCAAGTCTTCGAAGGGCATTAGCTATAAGAGACTTCAGTAGCTATGAAGAAATTGTGCGTTGTGCTATCAAGGTAGAAATGGAAGTTGGTGTTACATATCCATCTCATGGGTTTGACAAGAAATGAAAGATGGAGTTCAAGGAGAAAACTCAGAATAATGGTGAAAAGAAGATGAATGTTTCCTTATGCACAAAGTGTGGAAAGAAGCATGGTGGAGATTGTCTTAAAGGGACTAGAAAATGTTTTAAGTGTGGAAAAGAAGGTCATCGAGTAGCTGAGTGTCGAAGTAATGGAAAATGGGATTCTAATGAAGTGAATAAAGCAAACACTGCAGAGAACATACAACCAACACTTCAATGCTTCAAGTGCAAGGAAATGGGGCATTATGCTAATAAATTCCCTAATCCAAGGGTTAGTGATGATCGACATGAGCAACCGCTTAAGGCAAAGGACAAAGGGAAGTCACATGCGATCACTATTGGCAATATTGAATATGACAACGATGTGGTGGAATGATTAAGTGTTTATGTAATGGGATTCAAAAATAATGTTGTATCTTGGAATATTGGAATATTTATGTATTGGTCTAATGTGGTATTCAAAGTGATTGAGATATTATGCGCATAATGAAGGGAAAACGAGAAAATGAAATGTTTAACAGTATTCATGAGCTCATGATTGATATAAGGACTAAGTGATATCATGGTTTGAGTATATAGAATTTTGAGGATTTTAGTATGTGGAAGGTGTTAACTTTTAACTGCATTCATGTTTTCACTAAGGTATTCAAGAGAATACACGATTAAGGACTTTGAATGTTTGGAATGTGACCAACAAAACATATCTTATGATATATGGGGATCGATGATGGTGTTAAATCTCTGGTAATCATTTTCACTATATTATGAGAGTCGACTGCAGTATTATGGATAAGCCTAAAAGATTGGAATGGATTATGTTGGACATAAGTTAGTATTGTTTGTTTTTTCGATATTATTGATGGGATGTTATATAGTTTTGGAAAAAGGACAACCTGCAGGACGGGCGACATTCCATCGCTTCGGACAAGGCTGTGGGAATCGAACCCACAACCGAAGTGCGACTGGATTTTATCGCCTACCACTGGCCTACAGGAAGTCCCTGTTTAGTAGAAACTAGTTTTAAAGTATAAGTCCATTTTAGGAACCATATATGATTAATCTCACTATAGATCGACTTATGCATATAATTTTTGCTAACCTTTTGTTTGAGACAGATGGAATGACCCGTCATTCTATCACATGATCTGCTAATAACAAATTCAACTTCATTTATTTAAGAGATGAAGTGGAAATTGTTCAAGGCACGAACAACAGTGAGATTGTACCAAAATAAAGTAAGTATTTATTCTAATTCAAATTTTCAACTTTAGGGAAATGATCTTGAAAACCAAAAATGTTGTCCTAGTGATCTTATACCTGATGAATCAGATGGTACCTTATATCATCACAAATCTATGGATTTGTGATTACTGGCTTTTCCATAGCCATGTTCTCTACCACTCTCCATCAGAACATGATGGTTAGATTTCTCTTCCATATCCATATTTTCACCTATGTGGAAACCCAATGATTAGTTTATTTGGGTAACCGTTACATTTCATACTTTTGTTTTTAAAGATTGGTTTTGATATTCCTTTTTACGATGTGGGTTTCTATTAAAGAAACTTTCGAATAGTAAACCATTTATAACCCCGACGAATTTCGAGGGCGAAATTCATTTTAAGGGGGGTAGAATGTAACAGCACAAGATTTTATAAAAAAATATTCTTTTTAATTTTATAAAAGTCTTGTGTTGTACGCTACACCAAAAGGATCTTGCACAACACGCATCCTTGACTTGCCTTGCATTACAGGCAATCACGACCTTCCTCGATAGCGTGTGTAATACGCAATACCGAGTTTCACTAAACAACGATATGCTATTAAAATATTATTAAAACTAGCCGTTATGAATAGTAATAACCACTTTTTAAAACTATGTAAATCTTATTTTTCAAAATGAACTTCATTTTTGGATTCGGAGTATCGAATTTATCCTAAGGTGAAATTTTGGTACTTTTCGGATAACTTTCATATTCTGATGAATAGTGAAAATTACTAAATTATAATTAAAAACAAATTTTTTAATCGAAATAATTAATAGTGATAAATTATTAATTTGAGTGGTTTTAAAGTATATTTAGAATATATTTTTACAATTTAATACAATGTTGGTCATTGGATGTAATTTCACATTTAAACCAGACATAATCAAGTGTCAATCTTTTGATAGATATTGTTTCTTAAAAACACGCTATTTGTTTTAACAGCGGGATTTAATTATAAAATTAATTAATGCAAATTCTATGATATGAATTTGGTAAAATAGACTTCATTTTTGAATTCGGAATATGAAATATATCTTAGGATGAAATTTTGGCATTGTTCTGAAAAACATCAATTCTTGATGAATAGTGAAACTACTAAGTGGTAGTTAAAAAAATTAATTTCTTCATAAATCTTAATTTTACCGCTTCTGTGAATGGAATTTCAAAAATCCGAGAGACACGGTTGATGTCAGTAAGTAAAATGTGGTTCAATGAGATGAAAATAATTTTTGGTGAATAGTAACTTTTTACTTTTTTTACCACGGTTAATAGTAAATAGGGTAACTAAGGGTAAATATGATATTACTATTACCCTAACACATGTCCTAATTCTATTGGATAAGTTTAATTCGACCAAAAACAACCTTATGAATATAATATGACCATTTAGGTCCACTTGGATTAGATTATGACATTTAATATTATATTATTTAATGAATAGTTAAAATAGTTAAAATCAAAGTTTAATAACTAAAACATTTTTAATATGGGGTTATACATAAGATAAATTCGACTATAAAAATTCATTAGAAAGCTAAAAAGATTTCCTACATAATGATATTTTATTTATAATTTTTAGACTTTAAATAAATTAATTTATTTATGACACAACGATGATGCAGTAATTACCCTTTTAAGGAAATATTAACATAATTGATGTTATAAATGCTCAAATGAATGTAATTTGAGACTTTTTATGAATTACACTAATTTTATAGGTTACTATGATATATTAATGTTGATTTAATCAACTTGGTTTTAACATATAATTCTGTTATGACTTTCACAAAAATCATATATCAAATAGTGTCAAAATTGACACAAAATAGTTTTTAAATGAAATATTATATTATTAATTGTTATTTTATTCCTAAAAATCTAAGGTTCGGCCAAATGACTTAGATAAGGATATATATATTAATAATAAACAATTTGGGGTTGGTTTGGCATGTTATAGTAAGTTTATTAACCATATAGTGAAAGAAAACAAAAAGACACGGTAAAAGTTAAATTAATTAACTTAGAGTTAAATCTAATTGATAAGGTTAAAATAATACCCTAAACTTGTATAAATCCTATTGGTTGATGGGATTTCGACCCATCCCCACTTTAGCTTCGAAATAAGACCCTTTGGAACCATTATAAACCGATTTTGACTTTAATATAAAATAATATTTTGAGATATTCCTAAGGTGCCCCTCTCCTCCCTTATAAAAGGGCACCTCCTCCCCCTCCTCCTCACACCAATTTGAGCACTCAAGCTCGGCCAACCCCTACCATTTTCTCCTCTCCACTTCCCTAGAATAATCCTAGAGGTCCTGGTCTTCTCCAAAGACCAATCTTAGTTCCTTAAGTGGAGGATTCAAAGAGGCGTTCCAAAGAAGAGGTAATATCCATTACCGATCTTTTCAATTTCTTTCTTCTTCAACTTCTTCTTCTTTAGTTGTTTCATGATAAAGTAATAACATCAGTATTACTTAAATACTGATATGTTATTATAAATATGAAACAACCCTAATTCACCTTCTATCCATCCTACGGAAAAATGAAACCACCGCGCGTGCGTACGTACGGAATACCGTCTCCACGCCGTGGTGTAATCTATTTTCCACCATCACCTTACAAGGATGGGTATAATGGTGTAATGAGTAACTATATATGATTATTATGAAGTAATATTGATACTTAAATAATATATATATACTCCAATACAATTCCACGATCATAGGAACGATATCATCACTCGTGCGTACGTACGGAATACCGTCTCCACGATGTGATGCGACTCGTTCTACATGATCTTAATTTCATAATGATTATATAAATGAATTGAATGAATGAATATGGTATATAATACACTAATACCATTATGGAAATGAATTATCTATAACCTAAAGATAAGAATAAGAATTTATTCGACAAAACACGCATAAGAACAAAAAGTTATAAAGACCCGAGTAACAAGTAACAATGAAATATTACTAACAAGAAGCTAATAATATGACCATATATGATCTCATATCAATATGTATGATTCTGGAATAAGTCAATAACATTATTTAAACCATTATACAGGAGCTTCGGACATGAACAAAGCAAATCGGACCTAAGGTAAGGGAAATATCACAATCTCATTTTTATCCGAGATTGTTTATTCGTAAGTATTTACTGGGGTGTATTTTATCATCCACATCCATGTTCCCTCAATATGTAATATTGTTTCCATCCACTTGAAATAGTTTAAATCCAATTTTAACCTTAGGTTAGTTTTTAGTAAAGAATATGAAAGGGATCTTTTGTCGTTTTTCCGTACGAGGTACTTTTTGACTTTTCCGACAAAAGTACGAAGAATGTTTTTTTTAACTTATACGGCATGAATGGATTTTTAAAACATTACTTCAAAGAAGCTTCCTTTACAAGTTTTCAAGTTTATTTTTAATCAACTTCTTTTATTTTAATGTTGTATGACATGTTATGAAAGGAAAAATGTTTTTGAAGAAGAAAGGATATTTTCCTCAAGAATGGAGTTCAAGTGTTTTATCAAAATTATTTTCCATCTAAGATAATAAAGGGTTATATTTTTATCCCTATTATTACATTGATTTGATCATGTTGTGATGTAATTATTTTTATGAATTCTTTTATCTTATATGAATTGATTTATGATGTCATGATGTTTCAAGAATCCCATTTTTGTTACTTGTGTTATGCGATGATGTATGTTTTATGATTATGTGGCACACATAAGAAAGGATTCATTATAAGATGGGTGGGACCTATATCTCCCTCCAATGCATTGGGTAAAGACTTTATATCTCATGAGATAGACATGGCTGGAACGGAAGGTTATTTCGGTTCAGTGATACAGGACTGAAACGAGGAGTGAACTTGGTTCCGAAAGGGACTTTGTCCACTAAGATAGTCTTGGAAATGAGTCATGAATAACAAGAAATGATTTTCCATGATTATGTGTGCATGCCACAAAGTTTCAAGTTTTATGTTATGATTATGGGGATCTCATTTTCACTTCTATGATTTATTCCATGTTAAGATAGTATGATCTCTTTTGCAGGTTTTGATTTTCAAAAAGATATGATATGATTTTTATTTCCTTTATTTGCCCTTGATGAGCATTTGAGCTCACCCTTTTATGTTTTCTTTTCCCCAGGATATAAATAAAGGTTTTAGGTATAAAAAAAAAGATGATCTTTATGGGAGATGTTGAAGATCTTTCACCACGATTAGAAGATTATATTCCGAGTTTCCAAAGACACTAAACTATTACGGTCCTTGTGTGTGTGTTTTTGTTATGTACTAAGTATTCCGCAAATGTAATGTAATGTCCATGTACGTCAAGATACGGGTCTCTACAAGTGTCATGTATTTTTGTCTATAAAATAATAATAGAAGTCTACCCCTTGTACTAGGGAGTCTATTCAGGCCTCCCCTTGTTAGTGTCCTGCTTCCACCACAAGAAAATTTAAGATGTCTCGTATGGTGGGGATCCCATCTGTGTCTCCTCCTATCAGTAACTCAGATATGTCTTTAGTATTGACATGGTGGTAGGTAGTCTCATTTAGAGCTATTTAACCTCTAAATTCCTACATGGGTATACGTTTTAATTGGAGTTTTCAAAATTGTTTTGTTGAAGGGAAACTGTGGTAACCCTGTTTAGTGTTGTTGTTCATTCAGATAATTTGATTGGGCCTTGATTGGATAGTGTTTTAGGTGTCTTATTTTGGGATTATGTTTGAATGCCCTTTATTGTTTTAGGAATTGGTGTATATTTTGGTTGGTGAGAGTATTCCTTACATTATTGATCAATTGGAGGTGTTTTGGCCTTTTGGGGGTGGACAAAACATGGCAAAGGAGTCTGTTCCGGCCATTCAATTGGGTTAGGTTTTTCTTTTTGGCCTTGTTGTGGCTTTTTGAGTGTGTAATGTTTAATGGTTGGGAGAATTGTTATATCAATGAATTCCTTTAATGGTATTTTTTCATTTAATTTCCATTTTTTTTGTTTTGTGGGTTTCTCATTCATTTTGGTTGAAATGGTGGGTTTTCAAAAATTTGGGCCAAATCATGAGCTCATTTCCAGATTTAAAAATAATTTTTTTCTTTTATAACTCCTTCATTTTTCAAAATTTAACTCCCATTACACTTCCCAATTGGTATCCCTTATTATATTAAATCCACCATATAAATTTGGACCCCATAGGAATCCATAATAATGATGGATTTGGGTTTTTTATTAAGGTGTTGGGGTGGCCCGTAATCCCATTTCCAACTTCAAATTATTTTTTTGTATATCAATATATCATTAATTTTATACTATTTTTTGGAGGTTCCAACTCTCACCTGAAGCCAAAAATTAGAGGCTCACCCCCATTAACTATTTCTCCTCTTTGGAGCTCATTTGAATCGTGAATAGTGGAGAAACTTCTCAGGGTTTCTTAAAACGTCAGGATTTGAGAATGTAATTTGATTCATTCATAAAACTTTCAATTTTCACTCTTTCCCTCTATTTTAGTCCCCAATATACCTAATCAGAGTCATTTGATCCTCCCTACCAGTTTTGGTTAATTGAAGATTCATTTTTTGGTGGATTTTGGGTGATTTATTCAAGATCTCTCAATTAAGTGAGTTTCCTCTCATGTTCCTCCCATTTTTTAGGGTTTCTCCCACCTTTCTTGGGGTTCTAAAATGTCCAACATCTAGGGTTAATACCTATGGTTTTATTTTATATCATTTTTGTGAAATATTATAGATTAGGGATTAATTTTTCTTCATTGGGGTGTTGTGGGGGGTGCGATTAATGTTTCACAAAATGGTTTGGATTTTTTTTTGGAAAAAATGGTATGTGATTCCATGTGTATGAATTATTGGATGAGTTTTTTTGAATGATTTAAATTATTACCATGATTATATTATATTGTGTTTGGTGAAAAAATAATATTTTGTTTAATTTGTTACGTGGTTGGGTTTTAAGTGGTATTTTTGTGCAAAAATTAATATTTTGTGTGTGTATTCCATGTTGTTTTCATTGGAATTGTTTTATGATTCATGGAATAGTTTTATTAAATGTTGTTATGGATTAAAATTATTTTTTGATTTGATATGGGTATTCTTTAGGTCTTAAAATAGGATTTTTAGAATGATTCTATGTGAAAATCATGGTTACACTCCTTGGAAGTGTTTTTTGAAGGGTTTAAAGGGTTTCTTGATTTATGTAAGAGGTGAAACTTGTTGCCAAAATATTTTGGTAGGAGTTTCTTTTGAAATAGTATATTTTAAAGTGAAAGGGTTGTTGTGTTATGTTTACTATCATGTAATGGTTTTATAAAATTTTTTAAAGGTTTTACTGAAATGTGAAAGAGAGGTGGAACATGTTGTGGGCTGTTTTGGTGTGAGTATGATTTCCAAAATTAATTTTAATGAAAAAGGGGATCATGTGACATGTGTGTGTGTTGTTTGGTGTGTGTGTGTGTGACTTTTAAGTTTTATTTTAATGTAAAAATTGTATTTCATGGCTTGTTGAACTTTTTTTGAGGACAAGAGGTAAAACCTTGGTATCTAGGTGGGTGGATGTGTAATAGTATACTGGTGATCTCATGGGGTTTGGTCCCTATTTCACGTAGAATCTTTGATGATGAAAAAACTAAATAAACTATGATAATTATGATGATTTTGGGGGACCAATAGGTTTTGGTTATGTTCTCTACCATTGGCTCGTGTTGATGAGAATGAATATTCATATGGTTACTGTCATCGAGAGACGAGGTACCTAGGACCCATAGCGAGCTAGTGCAAAGGGGTTTTCCCCGTTGTTAGTTATCATTGGTTAACTTATTCTTATAGTTGGAATATGTTAGGTTTGGCAGGAGAAATTAAGTAGATTTTTTATTAATTTATATGTGTTGATTTCGTCTAATGTATCCCACTTGAAAGCTATTTTTATTTAAACATGCATATTTCAGAAATTGTGACTAACATTACTTGTTTACACAAATTGCAATTTTTTTGTCTAATAATGATTATAACGTAGAATATTTTTGTGGTGGAATCCTAATGGGATTTGGATCACACCTTACATAAACTTTGGGGTGTATGTAGACATGGTTATTTTGTCATAGGTTTGGGTAGAGCTTTTTGTGCCAATGGTTTCGGTTTCTATCTGTCCTTCGTTGCACATTGTTGTGGAGATGGCTTGAGGGTAGTGCCTCTTCCCATTAGGAGGTTCTTGGGCTATCCATTTTGGGTTTCATAATTTTTCATAGTATTTTAGAATTTTTATAAATTATGTAAATCAAGCCTAATTGTTTTAAAATATGGGTTGTTTTAAAAAATTCAGATTTGTTAGATTGGATTTGTTTGTTATTTTATGTTTATAAACTCAGGTAAATTACTCCCAAATTCAATTTTTTGATACCCAAGAACTTGTTCCCGCCCATGGGGATCAAGAACACCCTTAAGATATTTCCACGGTCCAAGTTGGGTGCTAGTTTAAACGACGAACAGATTCTATTCGTGGGAATAAAGAACATGAGATAATATACTTACCTGATTTCATTACATTCCATATGTAACATTTTATCCTTTTGTTGCTATTAGATCAATTTACACGTATATATCATCTCTTAATCAATAAAATGAATATTCAAATTGAAGTTTCTAGGCCCCAATCACTTAAATTAATCTTGAATAAATAATATGAAATTTTAAAGGACAACAAGTTATTCAAAAAATCTATATAAATTTTGTTAAACCAAAATTTTTATCATATGTTAAACTAATATCCAATACGAATAATCCAGGAGATATCAATATCCATGAATTCAATAATTACACAAGATGTTCAACTTAAATATTTACACTAATAAATATCTAAAGAACTTTTCAAACCGTGAAAGACCAGATATACAACCCAAAAAATAAAAAATATTAGATCACATATTCTCTCAATATCAATTAAAACTTTATCTCCAAATAGATTTAATGGTTCATAAATTCACATGGAAAAAGGTATATTTCCATGTCTTATAATCTACAATATATGATAACCATATAAATAACACAAATCACCATAAATAATAATAAAAACATATATGAATCCAAATGAAAACTCATCATTTATTCATCAAATAAAATCCTATATTAACCAATAATATCCTTATTTACCTTAATCATAAAATATTCATAACATAGATAACTGAATGGAAAATAAATTTAATTATTTATAAAAAAAATAATTTTTTAATCCCACGGTTATCTATACAACAAAACAAATGTTTCCAAAATGTAGAAACCATTTTGTCCCAATTAACTGTAATTACATCAAAAACTAAGATCACATTAACCATAATGGTATCTATATATTCCAAATAATGTCAATGAAATATAAAATTATTCATCATCACATAAATTTTCAATATTGAGAACATTGGGGATATACATACCCTAAACATCTATTGAAACTCAATATATATATATATATATATATATATATATATATATATCCAAAAGTATCCCCATTACAAATAACTCAAAATTAGTAGACATTAATTTAAAATAATTATCAAACATATACTTATTATCCTATATTGGTGTCCTAAAATATTAAAATTCCACTTTTAAATAATTCTATCCTCTCAGAATAACTAAAAATTTTCTATAATACTAACTATAATGACTTGTGCCTTATTAAATCCGTAATTATAAGTTTGATATTGTCGATTGATATTTCTTATATTCCTATTATTGTTTATATTTATATATTTAGAGAATTTGGAATACCATTACATTTAATAGAGAATATAGACGAAGATTGTCCATTTTTTTAGTAAAATGGGATTCTAATGTTCATAGTGCTTTTCAGTCATGACATTGTTTCTTCATTAATGTCCAATTTTCTTCTTCAGAGATATGCATCCTAATATTTATTTCTCATACATAGGAACTATGATGCAATAATTTGAAAATATGGTATGATAGAAACAAATCTGAGTAAGGGATGTATAGAAAGGAAAACGGTTACACCTCTGAAATAAATTTAAAACCAATATAAAATTTTTATTTTTCTATTAATAATCTTCAAAAATAAAGTAATAACTTAATAATATTGAAATGAACTTATTTGGATAATTTTTTATGAAATATTATATAAGAAATTATAAGTTAGAGATCATAATTCATAAGTGTTTATTCAAAATGATTAAATAACTTCCTTGATATGAAACAATTCACCCTTAAAAGATCATAAAAATAAATGAAAATAAAAAACACTTGCATATCTTATGAAAACGAAATATTTCAAGAAACCACTATAAATAAATTGAATATGAAATATACCAAAGGATAAAATTATAACTACTCACCTGGATAATAATGACTAATTTCATAATGAAGGAATTAATAATTTCAAACATCATAATCATACCACAATAGATTTGTGGTAAGAAATGACACATAAATAGGTATATAATAAACCATATACCCAAGATAGAATGTCTCATGATACATATTTATGTATTTAGGGGCTATAAAGGGAAAATTATATCACCTAATAAAGACAATTAATTCGTTATATTAAATAAATGAATAAAAATTCATTAATTAATCAATATAAATATTTATATTGAAATTTGGCATATGCAATGTTAATAATTTCCCTTATCACTAAATAAAAAAACATTATAAAAAACAAATAATAGAAATATGTTGGGTAAAATATTTATATTATATACCATGTGATTTATAAAAATTCATAAAGTTTTTTGACATAGATAAAAATCTGTTTTACATTGATATTAGAGAGAGACACTATTAAAATATGAAGAAATGTCATTTTATTTTGAAAACATTTTATAATAAAAATATCCAGAACATAGGGACCAAAAAATTATTTGAAAAAAAAGATTTTTTTAAAAATTAGATAAATATATAATAAAAATCATGGATATATCATAGTATTGTGATTTCATATATGTTAGAAAGTGTTTAATTTTCATAATTTTGTAAAAATTCTAAAATGTATTACTCATAAATTTTTTAAAATGATTCATTTCAAAAAAAAATTAAATAAAGTAAGATTTAGTTAAAAATAGAATTTTAAAAAAATAATTAAAATATAAAAACATTATAAAGAATCTAATGAACATGGACATCGAGGAAATGTGTGTAAAAAATTTAAATAATATTTTAATGAAAAACCCCATATTCTGTGTCATGTTTGGATTTATACATTCTCTAATCCTGAATTAATAATTTTTATTTCTATTATAATTTCGTAAGACCCTTTTTCATGTTATTTGTATTATAATTATTAGTTTTATTTCATTTTTTACCATCAAATTTTTATATAATAGTTAAATTATGTTTAGGTCCAATGTTTTGAGGGAGTTTAGTTCGAAAAAAGAAAATAATTTTGATTGGTTGAACAAAATTAAATGGTTAATTGTTTAATCTTCTCTAAAACAACTATAATGGTTTAATTGTAATTTATATACATTAAACAAAATTTAATAACCTTACATTTAAGGTGGTCATAATAAAATTAATAACATCATTTAAGAGAGATGGAGCCCATATGTCACAGGAAAAACTTTTTCAATTTTCTACTAGATGGAAATGAAATAAAGTTGATAATATTTTAAATTTAAGGAATCTGAATTTTTTTACATGTGTCATTTTTTTATTATTTCCATATTTTTTCTATGCATGTGAGGTATTAAGGAAAATGAATCATATCACTTCACAGAGGTGGTAGTCTATACGCATGAAGAAGTAACGTCATAATTTTCCAAAATATTGGTGAGTAAGAAGGTAAGTTGTATATTATAAATCAATAGTAATAATAATAATAGAAATATAATTTAAAAATATTAAAACAATTATAACAAACATTCAAGAATTTTGTTGATAGACAATGAAGTACATCACATCATGGATATGGTAATCCAGACATTCGAATGAGCGATGCTTTCATTTCCTATTGGATGAAAAAAGAAATGAATAATTATTATGAAATAAACATAATAACATTTCATTATATGGAATATAATTGTTATATTTTTCAAAAATTATTTTAGCATATATAATTGTTGTGTAGGATGATATAAAATGAATGTACTCGGTTAAGAGTTATACCTCTTCTTTAAAAATCACCTTTTAGATTACACATTAATCCTTCTAGGACTAGTCCTTTTGTGAGAATTAGACAACTAGGTCATGGGTAGGATTATTAGTAGTGTATTTGGATATATTTCTTCCAATACAATTTTTTCACATTTCATGAGGAATAAATGAGAGTAGATTCCATTTTATAAGTGAGGTGAGTGGGGAACCTGTAAATACATGAACTATTGTTATATAATATGTGTCTAACTCTTGTAAATGGATCCAAAAAGACTTATCATAGAATATAATGAGTAAACTGTCAAAATATCATCAACCAATAAATTTCATAAAGTGTTACGTTTCATTTTAATCCATACCTTTTGATTTAATACCTCATTAACATATATTAACATTAATCATGTTAAAAAATGTTTCACTCTTTAATGTCATGATAGTAATTTTAAAATTTAAAAGTTGGGTATAAATGAATCATGAATGATAATATAAAAAATTTCCCATAAAAATAAGTAAATATTATATTTATATATTTTTTTCATTTATAAATAAATTTTAAACATTAAATACAATATATGGTCATTTTCACGACTAATAACATATCATGACATTAAATGCATCAAGATAAATATTAAATTCAAAAATAAAATATTTATAAATAAATTATAAATTATAATTTTCCAAAAAAATCATGGGACACCATAATTAATTCATTATATAATATATTTAATGATATTAATATCTTTTATTATATTTTTCTACAGCATGGAGAAATGTTTTTCCATAATTTCACAAGCGTTAAAGGAAATTATACAGTCTATAATAATTAAAGATAAATTTCTATAAAAAATATCCTATTAATATTTAAATTAACTACTTTTAATCAATACTAAATTAATTTTAAACCTATTATAATATATTAGAGATATTAAAAGAGATATAGAGAGAGTAATTTTTGTATCTTTCCTCATTTTAAAATAATATAAAGATAACAATAAAAGACATGTGGAAAAAAAATTACACATTTTAGATGTTAGAAATGATATGGTCAAATTACACCCATAATATGAAACAAATTAATGTTTTAGATTCGTTTTGATACCTCATCCCATTATTTTAACCGTAATTAACCAATTTTACCTATTACCATGCTGTTAAAAATAAATTTGAATATTTATAAAATGTAAACCTCATGATTCCAAATATGAAATCTATTTTTCATAAATAAATTTTTTAAGAGAAATAAATCAATTTTTATATAAGTTCACAGAAGGAAATGATAAATAATCCTTATAAATTTTTTTAAGCATTAAATTTATTTTACACTGAATCATATATAATGTTAATTAATTATATTATCCATGGATAAAGTGTAATAAAAACATTTTTGAAAGGAAAATATATTTTTGAGGTATAACATGACAGTATTATCATTAATTCTCTAAAACAATTTATTAATGATTGGTAATTTATTAAACTGCATATATATAACAGTCTCATTTTATTATAATCTGCTATAATTAGTGATTAATTTCATCTAGTATGATTATAATAATTTTCACAGGAAAAAAATTATTGAAAATAACACTCTAATATTTAATGAATTTTAACTTCATTTATAACTAATTAATAATCAATGTATGATTAATTATTCATGTTATTGAGGAAAATATTTTGAAAAAAAATTCATAATACTATTATTCCTATTCATACCATTTAAACAAATGATTATTTCATAAATTTCATATTTTAATAATTATATATCATGATTTTTTTATGCTTAATGTTAATTATACCACACTCTTTTGAATATAATATATAATTAAAATAAATCATAAAATCTTGGTTTTATAGATATGATATTGGGAATGTTTTTCCTTCCCTATCCATTTTCATTTAGGCTTAGGGTGTTACCTTCTATTTTGTCACTATCATAAAAAGGGGTCCTTTAGAAATCAGGTCATTATAATAAAAAAATTACATATATGATATCAAAAAAAAAAATACAATGGAGATTATTTTTTATCACTCCGATGAATTGAAATATAATTTTATTTGTTAAATATGAAGAAATAGTTTGTGAAATAGTTTTTTAGTTATTTCCATATCAATTTAGTATTTAAAATATAATTATAGCTAGTTTTTAAAATATTACAAAATAATTTTTCTTTATTAATAATTTTTAGAGTATATAATTATGAATGTAAAATAATGCTTTCCATAATGATATAATTTATGTATTTATTTTAGAATCGAATATTAAAAAATATTTTTTTGTTGCATAAAAATAAGAAAAAATATAAGTTATGTTTTTTGTAACAATTTAATTAATATTTGAAATTGTTCATTTAATAAAGATAGAAAATATTTTATATTATCAGATAAAAGTGTTTAAACAATATTTTTTATTAATGATGAGTTGTTACTTTTTAATTCTCTTTTTATAGATCATCTATTATGTTTTTATATTATATGATATTTTACTCATTTAATTTTATGAATTTTATTTTTAATATTTTAATTTGTATCACATGATAGTTTAAAATATAAAAATGTTTATTTTTTAAACTCATGGTATGGGAATATTATAGTTTGGTGTTATGTACAAAAAAATAAAACGTTTTTATGTCATTTTGAATTAAAAATCAATGAGTTAATTTTAATTTTGTTTAGAAAAGTGGTATGGTTTTTTTATTTTATAAAATCTTTTTTTCTTAGAATGAAATATATTTTGGTTTTTATATTATTTTAAATTATAAAATATTTAACCAATTTTATTTTGTTATTATAATTTTGTTCTAAAATGATTTTATTTCTTTTATACTAACACACTCTTGGGAATGGCACAAAACTATCCCCCTAGGGTCTTTCCATTTCTGTAAGATGAGACTGGATATCTATTTCAAAAATACATATTTTAATATATTAATGTTTGGTGACATATTAAAAAAGCATAATAACTTCAATGTAATACATTACATTCAAGACATATAGATACAAATATAAAAACCAATTATAATTCCAATTGATGAACCTAAATCAAACAAAAAAATTAATCTTCTAGTTTAATAATCAGCAAACCAATATTGTAAAAACATATTATGTAATAAAAATCACAAATTTTGAAGGAAATATATATATTAGTGGGATAAAAAAGTTAAATAGTATAGTCTATCTAATACTTTTATATGTTCACTCTATCGAATATGTGTCAAATTAACAATCGTCTCTTCACACATCGTTTTGTATTAATTCATGAATTAAGGGATTACTATAAATTTAAATACAGTAAGGATATAAAACATTAATGAATGATACATGAAACTAGTAATGATTATATATTCTAAGAAGGGACACCACTTGAAGGATGATCTTCATTTTTCATTATAAATAAATCACTCTGACCAAATTATAAAGGCATGGACAACTATATAATGATAAATTTTCCTACACCCAATTTAGGGATAAATTCATAATAAATAATATATCACCATATTAAAATTACATAAAATAAATTAAAATTATATATTAATGAATGAAATACATATACTGTAATATCTATCATCACATTATAATATTAGTATTATAGATCTCATGGATATAGATCCTATGTTTACTGGTATAACTTATCGCTTCCTTGGGAGAATAAATTATTTGATGAGGGTATTTGTTTTATTTTCATGAAAAATCCTTATCACATAAAATGACTTTATGATGGGGGAAACATCCGCACAAGAGAAAGAAATAGTGGGAATCTAGTATAGATTGTAAATCCCATTAATTCATGTTATCTTTGTGAAATATAATTTTTTTAGAAACAAATGACATGTCCTCAATTTTAAAATTAAATAGAGTAAAATATCTTTAAAAAATGTTCCATGGGATTTAACTCTTTTTTTAGGGATAGTGATCATGTTTCCAAAACATATTAAAAGTGGAATATAGTTAATGGGAATCATAAAATCTTAGAGATTAAATCAATAAGACCTATGGAATTAGTTTAATAATGTTTTTTGGTCCAATGAGACATGAATCCACAAGGGGTGTCTATTTATTTTACCACATATACCATTCATTATAAAATGATGAGATTAGTGTAATTAATGAATCATATTTCATAGATATTTTACATGTTTAATATTTTTTAAGGATAAGTTGAAAGAGATAATGGAATACTTATTATGAAAATTGAGTACTGACAATGGGAAAGAGTATATTAGTAATTAATTCTAAACATAACCTACAATGTATGAGATTAATCATCAATATAGTTCACCTCACACTCCTCAAAAAAATGGGGTTTATAAATGAATGTATATAACCATTCTGAAGAAGGGTAGAACTATGTAAGGAGAATTTGGGAGGTCAAAATTATATCGGAGAAAAGATCGATACATAGCTGTGCACATTCAAAATAAATATTTTTTATATCTAACTCTAATATAACTTAATATGAGTTTTGTTACAATAATAATCCCATAGTGAGATATTTTATAGATTTTTTAATCCTTGAATCATCAAAATTAAAGACTCAAGTTTGGGAAAGTTTAATTAGAGGGACGAGGAACACATTTTTCATGAATTTCTGTCAAACATGAAAGGATATGAATTTTGTAAAAAAATCATATTGTGGTAGATTTATATGATGACCAAATTCTTGAATATCAACCTATAAATAGAATACCAAATATTGTAGTTTTTTATGAATTTGAAATGATTTTTTTGCATATTTTGGGGAATAATAATAAAAAAACATATAATTGAGTCATGATAAAGAGATAGTAATTATTAATAGAAAAATAATGATTATGAGGTATCTATGAGTGAAAATCATAAGTATAAATGGTTGAAAATTCATTTAGAGGAATAAATCACCACAGGGGATCAAATTTATATTATTTGAACTCCAAGGATGATATTATGTTTTGATCATACAATATAATTTTCTAGAATACTATTAGTGTATAAAAAAAGACATAACTTATTTCTTAGGTAAAATCTTCTTTTATGATTATGTATTTTATTTATAAATAGTGGGTTGAGGATATGGATGAAAAGATTCATCAGATTGAGAGGAATCCCACATGGGATCTTATTCCAAAACCAAATGAAAAAATTTCATTAAGATAACATTAGTGTTTTGAAAAAAATTAAATGATAAAGAAGTGATAACAAAGGATAATGATAAAAAAATTTCAAAAGGTTATTCCAATTATGAAGGAATCTATTTTAACGATACCTTTTTGAATATTTCATGGTTAGAAGAAATTAGGATGTTCCATGATGCGGTAGCTCCAAAGAAGTAAAAATTTTATCAAATGGATTTTAAGTCTGCCTTTGTAAAAGGAAAACTCAAGGAAGAGGTTCTCATTTAGTTTCCTGATTGTTTTTTCCTGATAATGATAGTACAAAAGTTTGAAAAGTAAATAATTCTTTATATGGATTAATACAGACCTCAAGGCCCAAGCATTGTTGGAAATACAACTACTTGAAATAGTTAAAATTTATCAAAGGGAATGTATAAATTACATGGATATTAAAAAAATAAATAATGGTACACTTCAAATAATTATATATTTTGATGATATCAATTTTTTCTCATGATTATAAAAATGATTGGTAATAATTTTCCAACCAAACGAATCTACAATTTGGGATGTAAACTCTTTTTGTAATGGGGAACTTCTTGGTGATATTTTTTATGAAAGAAACAACAATAATTTACAGTATAAATAGATGTATTTTAAATAATGTTTTAAGAAGTTTTAGATAGATGTGTTAATTGAAATTTGAACACCTAATCAAGTGTTTAAAAAATTCTCAAAATATGTTGAAGGTGAATGTGTAAGTCAAAGATAAATCAGAAGATTAATTATAAGTAGTTTATATCTCACACTATCTTGTTTAGATATTGTATATTTTATATTTATGTGTTCTAGATATTAAATATTCCTAATGAAATCACATATTTTGTATACTAAAATAGTTCTGAAATATATATTTGGGACTGTGACCTGTGGGATAAATTATAATTTTGTAAATACATTTTCTCCATTTGGTTACATAGATGTTGATTGGTAATAAGATTGTGATTGTAGAATTTAGACATGATGTTGAATTTTTATATTGGGAGATAGTTCATAGAGTTTGAACCATAAGAAATATAAAATTTCTAGAATTATAAGTACTGAGATATATTTCTTTCTTTTATAAGAGAATAAACTAAAATTCATTGGTTGAAGTAGAAACTGGATTATTTGCGGGTGTAGGTAAACTAACCAATACAAATTCACTTTGATAATCAAATAAATATATACTTCTATAAAAATATTGTGTAATACTCATGATAAAAGAATTTTTATAATAGGTTTCACTAAAAATATGATAAGAATATAAATAGTGATATCTAAATAGAATAAAACCCCAGTAAATATCAGATTTTAAATATTTTCACCAAGGAAATTCCTAAGAATAGGTTTGGGGAACTAAGGCTAAACATTAATGTTTATCACACCCATATTTCATAAAATAATTTTGAGGACTTGCACTAATAAATGGATTATGTTTTTAGGGGGGATACAAAACTCTTTTTAAAGAATATGGTACTACTTCTCTTTAAAACATATATCTAGTAGTTATTGTTTTTATAAAAAGGGACATATTTGTGAATTAAAAATGATTAAATTAATAGGATATTCTTGATCCCTTGCGCCAAATTTTCATGTCACTAAGGGAGGTAATTATCTCAAAAAAATACATTATCTTTTGGGGCAGTGTCAAAAAATGTCACAAGTGATATTGTTTGTGATTTAGTGTCAATTGAAAGAGATAATGGTATTTTAAAAAAGTTGAATTCATGTTTATATAAAATCAAAAAGTAGATAATGGAGTTCTCTTAGAATTGTAAAAGGTGTAGTCTTTTTTGTCAATTAAGAGTATTTTATGAGGTTGTATGCAATGATATTCAAGGTGATTCTGACAAGTACCAATCTATGATGATGAAATGGAAACTACATAGTTTTTTGGAAATTGTATAACTTTTACTAAAAGAATATGGATTGACTGGAATGGAAAAACATTAGAAACATGTTGTTTGTTGAATATACTATGAAAAATCTTATGGATGATGTATTTCAGTTTGATTTTGAGCTGTTTGAGGTGCAAAGAAGGCCTTGGAATTATCCCAATATGTTTTGAAAGGTTCTAATGGAACTCTAAATAATATACTAAAGGTAAAGAAACAAGTAAGAAGATCTCCCACATAGATGATATATATTTAATGGAATTTTCTCATGTATTGGAAACCATAATAGGGATTCATGTAACAAAATATATATATATAAATATATAAATATATAAATATTCCATTTTAATTTCCAACATAAAAACCATGTTCAATAATTGGAATGGGCATACCACATATACATATTTTGTTACATGAATAGACAAATAGGGGAATTTGGTAACAAATTTGAATCATATACAATCATTATTGTCCAAAATATCATGTAGTTAAATATTTCGCTATGTAGAGTTAACAAAATAGTGAGTTTCAATATTTTAATATCTAATGATAAAAAATCAAATGATGTTTATGGTAAATTCATCTTGATTTATATATCATGATCCAATAAACTGATCATAATACATGTTTGGTCAATGGGGGATTAAATGGTATGTTTCCTTCCTCACCATGAGTTGAAGTACCAAGTGTAAATTTCATGCTTCCATGACCACATAAAATTATTCTCCCATTTTTTGAAATATATTCCTAATCTATAATTTTTAATGTTGGTGATTATGTAGAATGTGAGATGATAATTTAAATATCACATGTGAATAAATGAGTTGATTCATAAAATGATTTTAATGGATGATCTTGGACTTGTTTTAATAACCATTCAAATTAATTTGAATGAAATAGAAAAATATTTTTTCCACATATCAAGGATTATGGATATTTTTTGAATCAAAATATTACTTATTTTAATGATGAATATATATATATATATGCAGTTTTTGTAGAGAAATTGTGTGTCTATACATTCTATTTATATATATCTTATGCAGTTTTTTAACATGTGATGATAAAGAACATGATCATATCACGTCTATATGATCACATATATATGGTGTTCATTAATATCTGGTAAGAGGAAGGATGATCTACCACAGTTTCAGTCTCTCAATTATGGTAGTTTAGGACCTTCCAGAAGAAGAATATAGATTCGTTGTAGAAGTACCCAATAATGCATTGAAGATATAATTATTTATAAAAATAATGAATATTTCTTAATGAATTATTTGTCTTATTATATAGCACATGGTATTAGGGATATAGGTAACTCTTGGTCAAACATTTTCCACCAATTTCAAGTGTTTATAATCACTAAAATTCTATAGTGATGAGAAAATCTATGTAGTAATCATAACTCAAACACATAAATGAGTGAGATCTCACATTAATGAATAACAATGTAGAAACACTATATGTGTGATTACAATTATGTTATTCCTAAATTTGGGAGAGGATGATAAATATTGGAGTGGATCAAAACATTAACCTATCACATGGGTTAAACTCTAAAGGAATACTTTTTAAAAGTAATTTGTATCACTGATTCACCCCACCCCCAAGTGGTACCCTAACAACATTTGGTATCATTATAATCAAATACCAATATTTAGTATTTCAAATTAATTAAATATTTTTTTAAAAAAAATTGAAATAGTAAATATTTTAATATCAAAGTGATATTTAACTACATAAAACTCAAAAAAAATTGATGGATAAATGATAGATATTATTTATTTGTTGAAAAATGATAAAGGAAAAATCATTTAATATAGATCAGCCATAAGTATAATTAATATAAAACAATATATAAATCTCTAAAAAATTCTAATTGTTATAGATATTATTTATTTTATAACTAGGTATTAATTAGAAAAATATAATATATCAAATAATTATTTCTGTGAAATTTTTACTTTAAAATTTAAAATTAAATATTAATTCAAGTTTCATGAATTAAATAGAGTTTTAAAATTAATCGTAATGATAAAAAATTAAATTTGAATATAAATTATTATTTATATGATGATTTTCTAGAAATATAAGTAAAATCATTATGAAATTAAAGACATGGATATGTTTACACTGAAAAACTAATATTTAGATTCTCTTAACATAATTGTGGTTTATAATTTGTGATCACTAATGGAAGAATAATAATGTTATGCACTTATTTTTTTTCTAATAGATTTGTAGAAGAATGAAGAAGTATTAGATACATACTAATTTTTTAACTTTTTATTTTGATAAAACATTTAATAGAAAACAAGTGGATCATAATTCACATTTCTCACAATGCAAAAAATAAAAAACCGACTCAAAATTCCACAATTTTAGGATAAATGAAGTGAAAGTATTTTAAATTTATTTTATTTTTTATTATCAAAACCAATGTATTCTATTGGTATTTGAAATGATGAAAATGATATGAAAATTTCACAAAATATAGATTAATTTGTTTCTCATTATCTAAATTCTCTACACCATTAGAATTTTATTTAACACCCTATTTAAGAAAAAATGAATTTAACACAAATTTTTTAGCAGTTCTTTTCCAAAACCATTTCTAATTAATTGTTTGTTTGTTAACTGCCAATAAATATTAAATTTCATTTATTTCATTTAATTTTAACTGTGATATTTTGAAAAAATGCCTGTAATTATTTTATTTATCATCAATTTTTACAAAGATACTGTTAATTGTATTAAATATAATTAAAGAAATAATAATATTTATGTATTTATAGATATATTTAAATATATAAATATGTTATAAATAATTAATATTAAACAAATTTACTATTTAATATTTTTAAGAATTACAAATTTATTATGATTAATTACTACATAATAATTAATCAATTTTAATTATTATATATTGTGTTTTTATTAATGATTGATAATTATATATGATTAAAAATAATAAATATTACAAATTTTTAATGCGTTTTTATTAATAATAATTTTGCATCATTGATTTTTAATAATTATATGTGTGTGTGTGTCTTTTTATATATTACAGTAAGTTATTAATGATTAATACTTCATTATAATATATATATATATATATGTATGTATGTGTGTATATATATGTATGAATAAAAATACAAACATATGAATATAAATATAAGGATATATACATATGTAAAAAATTATGAACATACATAATACATAAAGTATTATTTAATAATTAATATGAATAATATATATTACGTAATTAATATCTAATTATATAAATATATAAAAATATAAATATATACTATTGTATAAATATGTGTAAATATATAAATGGATATAGTTATAAATATATAATCATATTTAGAGATATTTATATAGATAGATATTTAGAAATAAATTTTAATGTTTATAAATATATAAATATAATATATTCTTATATATATGTTTTTGGTGAATACACAAAAATATATATGCATATATATCAAAATACACATGTAAATAGATATAAAATTATATTTAAATATATATAAATAGTTGTTGACGTATAAATATATATTAATATATATATATATATATAATAAAAATATTATAACTATATAAATATGGAATTATTTTATGAAAATAAAAATATATATAAATAAATACATACATAAAATTATATATAAATGGGTATAAATAAATTCATATATATTTAATTATATTAATGTGTTGATATATATAAATATCTAAGGTTATATATATATAAGCATATAAATATAAATATTTTAATATAAGGATATAAGTTTTGGAAAAAAACCCATATGGTTAAGATTTATGGTTTTTTAGTGGATTGTGTTTGTTAGTAGCGACTGTTGACAAAAGTTCTTCAGATGGAATTTTGAAAGTGATGCTATTTCCCTATGTTTATCATATTTATGGGTACGATTTTTTTAGGGAATTATATGATTGGTGGATTATCTAAAATTTAAAAGGGGTAGTTTTCAACAATTTATCTAGGTGGACCATGTAGTGGGTGTGTGGGTTGGTGTCAGAGGTGGGAAATAGCTTGCGAGACCACCCATCGGGTGTGCATTTAGGAAACTGTCATGATGAAGGAGTTTGACCATGAAGGAATCATGTGGAAGGTTCTCATCCATTAATAATATTGAGAAACCATGTGGTCATTTTGTGGTCAAAAGTTATCAAAAGTAGGTAGATGGAGAAGGAAGAATAAAACATAATGAGTGAACAATAATTCCTTGACTATCATGTTTTCTTGGGTTTCTATGACTATATAAGAACCCCTTAATCACTAAATTTGAAAGATAAAAAATTATCTCACAGGATCATCACTAGGGAATTCCAAAAATTCAAACTGATATGTAAGCGACATGTAAGCAGTGAAGGAATCTTGTGAGGGGGAGTTTATTATAATTGTAGTTTACACGGTAATTCTACAACGAATCAAGGTTTTTTGTGAAGTTGGTGCATGAAGGTAGTAGGTCATATGGGTGGTGTGCGATTTTTTATTTAGCATTAGTATAGAGGATCATATCACATCGGAGGTTCCTCCTGGATCTTTCATGGTGGAAGTCATGTCTCTTGGTAGGCGTGTTGTGTATACATGGTCAGTGTGCAGTGCCACTGTTTATGAAACCAATTTTGTGAAGGATATTTACATGAATTATAAGATATGTAGAAAAGTTTTATTCATCTATTAGATGTCAAATTTACTTCATGTATCACTAACATATATGTGAACGAAAAAAATGATACAGAATATTAGAATAATGTCTTGGTGGAGTAGCATTTTCACATCATTTTAACAAACAGTTCATTTTCAAAGAGTGAATTGTCATAAAACAAGGGGATTGTGAGTCAGCATAGATCACTACAATAATTTTTCACTTTTGTGGGTTTGGTTCATTGGAACTTCACATTTATATGATCATTATACTAGCATGGTTTGGGTAAATAAAGTAAAATTTCGTGCATTGGTTTTATTGTTTTATTTCTATATTCATATATTATTATGAGATGAAGAGTGAAGGATTGTTTTATTAACAATGATACAATATTAATGGTTTGATTGTTTTAATCATTCGTACCCCGATCCACCACTCTCCAAGGTTATTTAACCTAGTGGTTCCAACAATTGGTTTCATTTATAAAAGTTAAAGTCAACCATTCTTTATCAAAGGAAGCAATGGAAGTGATTAATCACAAAGTGATTCATATACTCTATGTGAATATCTTTCAAATGTGGATGAATTATATGTACAACTATATATAATAATTATGAATAAGTGTTTTTACTGTTGTGATATATGTTGTTTTAGGCAATAAATGTAGTAGTGCTTTATCAAAAGTAGACCTAGTAGAATTGGATTTATATACTATTGGATTTTATGTTTTGCTGGGAAGTCTATTGAATACAATTTATATGAAGAATATGTCTTGTAAATTGTTAGATTACATGTGTAAAAATATATTTAATATCTATAATGATGATTCAAAAGTATTTGAAGAAAAATTGAACTATTTGTGGAACTGGTATGGGGACTATAAGTTTTACTTAAATAAAGCCATTGATGTTTTATCTGATCAGTTGAATGTTACTATGAAGTAAATATGTGGGTTTTAATAATTTTTTTATTATTTTAATATATTTAAGAGAATATTGAGAATATTTTCACCCTGGATCAATTGGGAAATCGCTATACTGAAAGACAAATACCTAAAGAATCATTCATTGGATATTCTACATAGTACCCTAGTTTCATATGGAATGACAAATGAGGATATATAAATGAGGAAGTCTAAAGAGGTGGAATTAAAGGACATAATGAATTTCACAATAGAGTAAATATATAAATAATAATATTTGGATGACATTAATTCATTCCTTTCTTCAATTCTAAAAGGGGAAAATAATGTTCAAAGGTAAATTTATTCTCGCATGCTATCATGGTGGAATGATGGGGATCTTAATATAATAGTGTCCCATGAACATTCATGAAAATAATGTGGATACATAAATATCAGTGAATAAGTATTCATCTAATGTTAATGGAAATAGAATCAATAATTTATATTTCTCTTTGAACTAAAACCTATTTTCAAGAAAAATCCACTACTCCAAAGAATGTGAGTCAGAAGAAATTGAAGACATCAATGAACATAAAAAGGATATGATGGATTTCATAGGGAATTCCCATCCACAAGAATAATGCGTTGATGATTACGTGTAATTTTAAGGAAGAGATGATCTCTTGGCGAGATTTAAAGCCTCTTATGAGGGAAAAAAGTATTAAAGATCCAATAATAATAATTTCATTATAGTGGTTCATGATTCCAAACTATATTTAGAGTAGAAATAAGGGGATATATATGAGTTTAAGGGAAAAATTTATGTAATAAAATCTAGTATTCTAGAAAACATAGATATGGTTACTGATTAAAAGATCAAAATTGATCAACAGACTAGGGATATCAGTGGTGTGAATAAGATAGTAAAAAATTGGGTTTAACATATTAAAGAGAATGAGCACTATTTTTTTTCAAATGATGAAAATTAAATGATCATGAGACACTCTTGATTATTTTTATGAAATCAAGAAAAAACCCACAGTTGGTAGAAAATGTGATGGTGGTGTTGGAAAGTTAAATAAAAAAATTCAAGGACTATTTGTATAGGAAATAGTTGTATAAAAATGACAAGGCTAGTATAGAGCTTGATCATAAATAGAAATTATCCATAGTTCATGCTAGATTATAAGAAACCACTTTTAATTTGATTATTAATTTGGGTATGACTCAGAATCCATTAACCTAGGGTATCATAGGTACTTTATATATGACACATGGGAATACACCTCATAGATAGTGTTTTTTGGAAATATTGGGCATTCTCAAAATGTATGTTCTATATCTAATATCTACCTAATGGATTAAGATAAAAAAATACTGGTGTGAAAATATCAATATTATAGATATTCAAGGATTGTTTTTATTTATAATATTGATGATTTGGATATATTTATTAATATTTTCTATTACGATTGAATAGGAATGTGATGATAAATACAGAAAGTGGCCTTTTTCAATTGGTTGAGGAATCACCATATGAATGAATAAAAAGATTAGTTTTTATCTTAGTTAGACTAGGTGAGTCCATCATTTGTTGAAGAAGATCATGAATATCAATCCATACATGGCGTGATGATTAAGAAATTATTGAATAAAAATGTTTTGATCTTGAAATGGATGTAATGATTTATCTAAATGAAACAACTCATCTTACTGTATGGATCAGTGATATCAGATTCACTTCCCACATGATATAGAGTGTGAATTTTGTTACCAAAAAAAATAATTTAATGTAAGTGTCATTGGTTAGGTAAATGATGATTTCAAATGAATTATTGGCTCTGGTAATGACATGTTTGGGGGAAAATATATGAGACACTTATATGTCCTAATTATTAAACATCTCTATCCAAACTTGTTAAATGTTTTTCAATATTGTGACTTAGGAAATTCCATAAATATTACCATGAATTCATTAATAATCAAAGGAAAAGTTTTTTTAGTTGTTATGAAAGGGGAGAAAACGAAAGGTAATTTCTACCTTATCTGTGGAGAAGATGATATTTTATTTATATTCAAGGAATATGAAAAATGATTGTTCTAAAAACTACTTGGTCATTTCATCCAATTATCCTTGGAAGATCTGGTAAGAAGTGATATAGAATTATGTCCCCCTAAGATATTATACGGTCATACAAACTTGTGTGATTCATATCAACAAGGGTGGATTACTCAAAAGTCATACAAGGAAAAATATAAATGGTTAAAAAGAGTGCTTGAACATATAAATATTGACGTGTGTTGACTCGTATCACCAAGAGATGGTGGTAGGAAGTGGTGATACATTATTTCTACAAATTAATATAGTAGGATAATGTGAATTATGATCATCACTCAAAACTATGAATTTTTTAGTTTTATAAAATAATATTAGAGTGTGGGTGAGAAAATTTTGGAATAAATTTTTTTGAAATTATGAATCGGTAATGGAATTGATTTTACCAATATCTAGGTAGAATATTATCTTTTAAAAATGGAAAAATATATAAATTTTTATCAGTCGGAGATCCTTAGTAAAATTATGTTGTTGATATGAGAAATCAAATCATAAAAAACATATATAGAACAATGGTTATTGAAAATGTCATACTAGAGATGCTTTGGAAGGAATATGTCTTAATATTGATATAACTTTCAAATAGACCATTTTTTGAAAAAAATAAAAAAATTCTTCATAAGAGTTTCAGAATAGAAACAAGATAGTATTGAAATAATATGAGTATTTTGAATTAAGCGTTTCATTTTCAATAAGGAAAAATACATGAATAGTTAATTCCCTAAAGATGAAGGGATATTATACAGATACATAGGAAATTTAAATGCTTATAAATTATTTAACAAGTTTCATAGAAAGGCTATCGAAACAATGATGTCATTATAGTGTAAAATGAAAATAATATTTAATAAAATAATGAATAATTTCATAATTATAGTGATTTTAGGGTAATAAGATCATGGGGGGGATAAGGAATATATTATTTCTCAAAAGAAGCAGCTAATGATTATTATGATGATGCCAAGCCCAAATCTATCAAAAATGTAATGATTTAAGAAATAATTTGTGGGAAAAAATTCATTGTTCATCAGACAACACCAATTCACATTTGGAGAATAAAATATCTATAGAAAAAAATCATTTCTATCTTAGGTTGAAGAAACTATTTTCAAGAAGGTATGGAAAATGATATTATGGATTAGGGGATGAATATAGATCTTGAAAAAATCAAGAAGAATCAGACATTAGAGGTTGTTTTGAGTCTAGCATGCAAGAATATCATCTAGACCAAATGGGATTCCCCTAAAAACTAAATTCAGAGTTCTTAGTTATTTGAAATAAAACATGACTGTTGTGCAAGGTGTACGTATAGATTTGGGAATCAATTTTGGTGAGACATTCACACTCGTGGCTAGCCTATAGAAAATTTGAGTATTCAAGGTCAAATATGTGTAAAATAATTTCAAGGTATTCCATATGGATTAAATGTTATCATTTACAAATAGACTTCCAGATGAATATTTTTACATTGAACTACTAGATGGTTTTATTATCTATAAAGATGAGAACAATTTTTTTCATTTAAATAATTCTATGTATGGGTTAATATAAGCACTAGAAGCGTGATACTCAAAATTAGATCAATGCATAAGAGAACATAATTTTTAAAATGATGGTGTTGATTACAACATATATGTAAATAATTATGGATAAAAAAGAATGAAGATAGTATTTTATTTGGTCATGATGTCATACCAGGAAGTGATGATGCATTTTTTTCAATAAAAATATTCCAAAAAGGTTATGTGGAGATTTGGAATATCGGATTATAAGGATATAACATACTTGTATTCTAACCATATTATTTTTTAAGTGATGTTGATTGAAAAGTGGGAAATGTCACAAAATACAGTTAGATCACATGAACTATATTTTACTTAATATCGACGTGACCGATATTATATTTTCCACATACTATATAACATGATATGAATGTAATTTGAAACAAATCCACATGCATAAACTAAATTTAATACCATTGTATATGAAATGAACAATTGATTTGGGCTTTCTCTATAACGAAACATCAAAATATGAGTTGTTGTGATATATTGATGCTGATTGGGTCAGTTCAATATATGAAATGAATTCTACATTATGTTGTACATTTAATCTTGACGAATTATTTATTTAATATCTATGAAATATTTATCATATAATTTATATAATAACCATATAATCTTAATATATTATATTTATTCAAGATTGAATGAAATTATTTAGGATGAAGAATCTATTTGAAGAAATGGTAGTTTATGTAGTGATTTTGATCAGAATCAATAATGATAAGTCAACTGTAATAAATCTTAGAAAAATAATGGCCATCACTTAAGGATAAATCATATTGAATTAAATATCACTTTATCAAGGAAACAATAGAGCATGGGTTTATGATATTAAATTACATTCCAACTAAAAATCAAGTCGCATACATTTTGATGAATGTATTTCCAAAGTATGTATTTTTAAAACAACATTTTTCTAATGGATTCAAGTTGATTCCCCACACTTGAATGGTGTGGATGTCTTGGGGTATGTTGTGTTTTCCCTATGCTTGTTTTCTCTATTTCCTATTGGAACTGTGAAGGAGTGACATTTATGTCCATTGGAAAGAGGGGATATTCATTATATGATTATATAAGAGGTCTAGAGATGCAAGGGGTTTTTGTATTTGATGATACTTATATAGTTATTTCAATGAAAACATTTCAAAAATTAGACCTATGTGTTCATAGTAAATGTTGTTATTTAGTATGGTTAAATAAATGGGGGTATTATCAAGAACACATTGTTTTCATCAATTTCCAAAAAAATGGAATTGTTCACCGATAATAATTTTTATCATCTTTTTAGGAAAAGTTGTATTTAGAAAGAAAAGATTCATTGTTGAGATATACACATTACTCTTATTTCTCATATAATGATTTTTCTATGTCGGTGAGAATTTTGTGTTGAGTAATTCTTTGATCGATTTTTGGAGTTGTAGAGTAAGAATGGTGGTTCGAGTTAAACGTACAAAAAGATTCTATCAATATAATGTTTCTAAGCGGTACTGAATACTATTAATAAAAAAATGATGAGAGTGTTGGGGAAAATTAATCAATGTGACATTTTATTATTTTGTGTTGATTATGTTTTTTAAATAGATAGTTAAAAATATCCCTTGGGTATGAGTTTTTTGTGTGGTGTTGTTCCCAAGGTTTTTGAAATTTTTGGGTGTGAATTGTTTGAGTAAATATAAGATTTTTAGTTTTTGTAAAAAAAATTAAAATTGGAGTTTACCATTTGGTTTTTATCCAGACTAAGTGGCATGTTGATCGGTTCACATAGGAGGTGGTTTCTTACTCATGAGACTGCCCTCCAGCTGTGTGGTCAGGGGAGTATTATGTGATAGGATGATTATCATGAATGAATAATGTGGATAGACGTCATCACATGATAATCTTGTAGAACTTCAAGGTAATTATTTCCTTGTAAGGTGGAATGGGATGAAAGATGGGCATAGATGGAATATGTTGATCGAGAGAACCATATTTTTATTATTAGCAGGTGTTTTGGGGGGTTATTTTCATATATTTACACCCCCTAATAACTTAATTTTGATGAGAGAAAAATATCTCATAGGATCACCACATGATAATTATTTATAGTATAAAATATATTCAGGAAAAAAATTAAGTGGTATATGAATTCCATAAGGGGTGTATGGAAATTTTAGTTTTCATGAGAAATAAACAATGAAAGATGGTATTCCATGTAGTCTATTCATGGAGGAAATAGGTCTCTTGGATTCCGTGAAATTTCTAGGTGATCTATAATATAGAGGACTATCTCAAAATGTAGTTTCCACATATATCATGTGTGGTTGAATGTGTGTCTCCTGGTATGTGCATAGTGTTTGTGTGGTCGGCTTGTGGTGGAGAAGTTTGTGAATATGTGAAATTTGTAAAATGTTTTTATCAGGAAAAAGGGATGAAATAATGTGGGTTTCATCTATCAGGTGAAAAATGAGCTTCATGAAACATTCAAATATGAATTAAAAAAATCCATACTGATTTAGAACAAGGAAAGAATATTTTCGAAGAGCGGTGCATTCAATTCAGTTGAGAGAGTGGTGCATTGTCATAGAGTAAAGAGATTTAAACTAGGGGAAATTGAGTCTTCTCAAAACATTGTAACCATAATGCACTATAGTATATTTGGTACATTGACACAACACCTTTGTATATTTGTTGGGATAATTTTGTTAGGATGATCTGATTAAATCTCATTGTGTCTCTTGTATATTTTTATTTATGCATTCAAATATTTTTACAAGAATAAGAGATAAAAATGTTTTTTAATAATGAAATAAGATCAAAGGCATGGTTATGTTAATCTATCATACTCTGATTAACCCGCTCTAAAGGTATTTTACCTAATTATCCAATAATATATATATATATTCTTATAAATAAAAATATATTCATAGATATATATATGTTTATATATATATATTTATATATTTATATGTATTTATTATGTATATTTATGTATTCATATATATATATACATAAAAAAATAAACATTTTTTTATTCGTATATATACATACATAAATACATATTATATATATATATTTAATTATATGACTATATGTGTCTATGTGTATTTAAATATATTTATTTAAATTTAATTATATATTATGATATTTAAATTTATTTATGCATATTTGTATATTTTTTAGTGTATATATATATATCTATGTGTGTGTCTCTCTGTGTGTGTATTATATGGGTGTATATATATTTGGATATTTAGATATATGTGTGTGTGTGTCTAATTATATTCATATATATATATATATATTTTAAATTTATTTGTAGTTTTATATATATTGATATTTTTATATATTTCTATATATTTCTATATATTTCTCTATCTATATATATATATATTCATATATATTTATTAATGAATATGTATATGGATATATATATATATATGTATGTATTTATAATATTATGTGAGTATCTATGTATGTATGTATGTATCTATCTGTATATTTATAAGTGTTTATATATAATTATATTTATTTATAAGTAAATTTATATATATTTATATGTGTTTATACATATATATATATATATATTATATATATAATTATATATATATGTTTATGTATTAATATTTACTTTTAAAAATGTATTTTTATGTATATATATTTATTTATTTTTGAATATTTACACATATTTTTATATATTTTAATATATTATGCCCATATATATATTCATATAATTCTATTTAATTATATATATATATATGTAATTTTATTATATTTATAAATATTTATTATATATTTTTTTCCAATATATATATATTTATATGAAACTATATTTGTATAAATGTATGAGTAATTTTATTATTTTAAGTATGAATTTATAATTTATGCATATATATGTATTTACATGCATTAAAATTTCTATATATAAGTATATTAATGTCTATTTAGTCAACATATGAAATGCTTGGTGGTGTTGTAACATCTCTACAGAATAACCAACACGTAAGGGGTTCAAATATATTTATTCCTAATTTGATAGTAATAATTAATAAGTTTTAACTATCAAGTGAAAATAATAATAATAATAATAATAATAATAAATGCATAAGAAATACATTATATATCACCAAAATTAAAAACATCCCTAAAATTATTTCATGACACCACATTCAATGGTAGTTTTGAAAAAAAATTGTGAAATGATTTCATGACGATTTAAATAGCTGATAAATGAAATTTTTAGCATAGTTTCCCCATATATTTTGAGGTAATTTTTTTTTATTTTTCTCCAAACCAAGTGTCCTTTTATGTTTTGGATGTTCGTGGTGATTTTACTAGTTGTGATGTGGTATTTGAGGATTTATCCTAGGATTAGGATGGAATTTTTCAACAAATCAAAGGCAACACCACAAAAAAGGTCATTATAGTGAGGACATTGGGTTTGTAAAATTTAGTTATATAGTGTGGGTTGGTTTTATGTAGTATCTTGATAGTGTTGTACTATGATGACGCTATGTAAAACTAAATTATCTGCAATAGGGGTGTCTTATGGAACAACATGGTGTCTTGAATCATTATCCTATTTATCATTGAACAATCTATTGGTCATGTTATCATGGTGATACTCTAGAATAGAGAATTCTACAATTAATTGGGTATTTATTTCATAGTGTTGAATTGAGATATTGTGATGTGTCATGACCCACATAGTAACACCAAGAATTACCATTACCTTATACAGTTTAGGCTACCTTAGGGAGGGACTTTGCAGTAAGCCAATGAGGATTATATACCAATGAGACCTTGTACTTTTTAAACAATAATATTAATTAAAACCCCCTAATATTTTAGGGTTTAGGTGACCTATAAGAGAGGGGAGTACATCTAACATGTTTTCTCTTCCCCTTCCTTATAGTATATCAATAAAAGATGGTTTGCAATGGATTTATTTTTTATAAACATTATATATCTCTCCTATAGTACTAATATTCTTTCCTCCTCCCCTTTTCCATGGTTTAGTATGTTTTGGAATAGTGTTTTGGAAATGAATCCACCAATAATTGATGTAATCAACTCATAATAATGGGGATTTGAAATGGTTTTTCTTGATGAGGCCATAGAAGGATTATCTTACTTAATGATTCATTTTTTCACTTGAGATATGACACTACTTGATCTTTCCTTTTTATGAGGTGATTTAGGATGAAATTTACCATTTAATTAGAGTGAAATGTGTTGATTTTATGTGGAATATGTCTATATGAATACCAAGAGTTGATAACACCATATTTCTCAAGGTTTCAATGAATTAATTACACCAATGGCTTGAAGAGGTCGATAGTTCTTAAAGATTGTTTATCTGATGATGTTGAAATCTTAGCATGAGAGGTTTACACTATTATTGATGTATGTGGTCCATGATATTACCGCATTATATGGTTTTAAATATATTATTTGCATTATAAATATGGTAATGATTGTTTCATCATCCTGGTATGGAACCTTGATCAAGTTGTTTTATGTGATACATGGCTAGTGAGATGGTTAAACAATGAGTGAGTTGTTAGGTGTTGTGTATTTGTTTTTTTGGTTTGATTGTAAAATTTACATTTTGAGATGAATGGTCGATATGAAATGGAACTAATGGTGGGTGAATATTATTGATATATGTATCTTGAAACCTAAATTGGCCTTGTTTATATGTGATTCTCTTTTAGAGTTATGTTGAAGGGGAATCATATGGATTTTCGTGGTAATGATTTTATAGTATTTGAGTGAGGAGGTGTTTAATTGAATGACCTAATATGGAACTATATGTGATATCCTTGATGTTTGAGTGATGAGAATCAAATATATAGACAATTATTTGATATATAAACCTTATTGTTTGGTATTGTGATTTATAATGGTCATTTATATTGTAGGAGTAGTGTGATACATAGGGAATGGAACAATGATGGGTGTTTTGATGGCTATCTAAATAAGTTCTCACTGTATATAATTATAAAGTGTTCCTTGCTGATGGAAACCCATGTATTGGTTGGGTTAACTATTGAGATTGACTATGTGATGGGATTTACTATGATTAATTCCTACTTTTTAATGAAATTTATAAGATGTGTGAGTAGATGATATCTTAATTTTAGACAAGGAAGGCGAGACATGGATAATTAGTTCTAGGTGTACTATATCATGGGTTTCGAAAGCCTTGGGTGACTAATAGAGGACTCCATATATTTTTTGATATATTATGAAAATTTTTCAATTATTACATGGTTAGTATTGATTGGGATGTTATGGGATTTTATTTTAAATATGACTGTGTATAATGAAAATATGGATCATTATCATTATATTATTCGGTGTAATTCAAACCTTTCATGTTTTTCAGTTTTTGGTTGGGAGTAACACAAACATGGGTTCATGTTAGTTATACGGTTGGGTGTAATTCCATCCTTTGATATTATAATGGTATAATTTAATATAATGGAAACCTAGGGTATTTTATAGTATATAGTGATTTGTAATTCAATACTAGGTATGTGTTTGTAATGAAAATTGATATAATGGATCCTATGATAGTTGTAATGTGGGAAGGATATGATACCTTCAAAGATGGTCATGATGATGGTCAGATGTGATTCATCCTAATATGGTTGTGATTATAGATTAAAATAATTCGACATGAGATATTTGGGATGTGGGTTTTACATTATATCTCTCTAGATGGTTATTATTTGGGTTTGATGTGATTCTTCTAGAGATGGTTGTGATTCATGTTAGAAATTTTCCTTCTAAGATATTATGAGGTGGGATAGAGATGATTCCTCTTGAGATGAGTTTGATGCGAGTCATATAAGTTTCATTCGAAGTTATCTGATAAGTGGTTTATACATGATGTTTCCCTCAACAGTTGTGATGAGTGTTGTACAGGATGCCCCTTGAGATAGTTGTGATATCAGATATACATGATGCCATCTAGGATGTTTTTGTATTCTAGGTGGGATGTACTACCCTTTATATGTAGATATTCTTTAAGGGTTTTCTATACCTCCACCCAACATTTTAAATGAGTTACCCAGTATAAGGACTAGACTTTTGATGTAGCACTTCTGATAGACTGTAATCCTCTACTAGCTGAAGTACGTATGTGCTAACTTCAATGGTGGATTCCTGGGTAACCAGTGGTGCAACTGGGGTATTCATTTGGTATATTTTTATGTATTACATTTCAATTAGTTCTTGTATGTAAATCTATACTAGGTTTTATTATGGAACCCATTGGTGGGGACCTACAGTTGTTTTTCATACACACTATATATGCACATTTGTGTGCACCAAACTCTTCAGGTTTTCATAAATGATTGGATGATGGTTCTTGTAAATCTCAACTAGGTAAAGATAAGGGTTTGAGGCGAGGTTATGGATACTGTCTAGGAATATGTGTCTTTCACATACAACCTATAATGGCTTCAACCCAAGTATCCTAAAGTCAGTTCCCTAATTTATGACATTAGTATAGATACATGATTCAAATCTCAATAGAATAAATAATTTTCATTATCTAGAAAACTAGATTACATAGATGGTACCATTAATACATTAGGAAAACAAAATAATATATAACAAAAGTAAAATAACTTCATCATTGAAACTCATTTCAAGAATTCATATTCATATCATGGGTAATAGAAACAAAATAAGGACGATCTCAAATTCCCATTAACGGTTAAGAATAGTTGAATCAATAATTATTCAATAATAATTATCAGTATGGAATGGTAAATAATTGTGCACACGTTCCATTTAATAAATAAACATTGAATGAAATTCATCAGTAGATTTTTCAATTGAAAAAAAATCATGGAAAATAATGACTGAATTATGAACGTAGGAAATTCTTAATTATTGGATGACATGTTTGTTGGGTACATATAACCTTTAACATCAAGACCACTGAAAAGGTGGTTTAAAACATACTGGGTAAAAAAACAAATAATTTGACCAACTCATTCAACTCATGAGACTACTGATTCATTGAGGGGATATCATTAAATAGGCACCAACCATGTATCCAAGTCCAAATAATTACTTAAAAATTGAATAATCAATTTAATAATGTGTTTTATCATCAAATATCTCTATTTAGTAAATAATACAGATTTATCTACATTCCCCAAAATAATAAAATAAATTCCAAACAGAACACCATATGTAAAATTGGTAAATTAGTTCAGAAATTATCATATCCATCACAGAAGAATATGGGTTTTTATTATAAATTAAATTTACAATAAAAAATTATTATAAGGATGTTATTTATTAAATTGAATGTTAAAAATTAAAAAATAAAAAAAGATAGAAAAGAAAACTTTTACCACTTGGTAATTATCAATTCATTACTGCTCAGATGAGATAATTCTAAGTGAAAAATAAAATACCCTGAATTATGAGTGAATAATGATATTAAAATACAAGTGTACAGTATATACAAAAAATTAATGTGAATTGGTTCATAATAAAAAATAAGTCTCAATAGAATGTAAATTTACCTAAAATATCATACATTAAGTGCCGTTTTGGTTGAACTCTCTTTCCCCTAATGCATAATGGTTTAAAAATTTATTAACTCATACTATATCCATATTAAATTTTATAATATCATATATTATTCTTTTATAACATCTCATCAGCCTTTTCTTAATAATCATTCATTATTTTAATCATTTTATGTGTTAATTGCATTGTTTTTTAAGTATGTTTTAACATGTTAATTTTTCCATCTACACAGATCTTCATTCCATAATCACAATAATATAATCCATGAGTAAATATAATATATATTTATTTATGTTAATCTATAAAATTTTGTGATAGGAAATGAAATGAACCATTCCTAGAGAAGGTAGGTTGTATGTACACATGAATGCAACTTCCATTTTCTTATTACATTGAATGAATGAAAAATAAATAAAAAATATATATTTTCATTATAGTATAAATTTTTATGTCATATGTATATCATATATTTTTATAAATACCATATTCAATATAATCTATGTAATTCTTGAAAATATCACATCGCTTCACTATGTGGTATTTTGCCATCCCTACAAGCGATGTTATCGTATTCCCAAAAAATGGAAATTATGGAGGTATATGTTATATAATGATTCCAAAATATGAATAACATAATAAATATCATATATATCATATATAAAATATTACTCTTTCATTATTCCCAACCTTGAAATGTTGAAATGTAACAACAAACGATATCAGTTCGAGAGACGGAAGTACGTCGTACACACGAACGATGATTGTGTATCCCATTTGTTGGAAGTGTGTGTGGTTGTAGGTTATAAACCTAAAATAAAAAATATTAGTATATTTATCATACTAAGGTTATTATATAGTCATGATATATCAGTAATTTAAGGATATGGAGAAATAAAAAAAACCAAAACTCTTTTAGAAAATCAATACCTCTTCTTCAAGTATCCTCCTTAGGTTTGTACTAGAACCTATAAATATTATATTTATTACCAATCACAGGATTATTAGACATGGGGATGGATTTTGGGGAGTTATTTTTGATTTTATTGAATGATAAATGTTTCATTTTATGTTCAAATAAGTGAAACGATTGAGTTCCCTTTTATAGGGAAGCAGGAGTGACATTCTTGTAAATAATAAAACGTAAACTCTATTAGGATGCCCCTTACCTCATCATCATAATATAATGAATTTGTTTCATAAAAATATATATATAGTAATATTATTTCCATTAAATGGGGTTTGGACAAGTTTCTAGGTCATTTTTTTGATTATTTGAATATTTTAGTCTATTGATAAACACATTTGTAAATTAATCAATGTGATTAAATTTATCTTTCTTCACTAATAAATATTATATAAAATTAATTTGATGTTATTACACAATATAATTTCAAATAATTCAAAAAATTTAATCCTGTTTTCAAGATTAAAATGAAATAATGGAAAATTCTAATTTAATATTTACCCTATATACGCAACATGGAAGAAGGGTTTTATAGTGAAAATGTATAAATGTTTACTATGTTTTTATATCTAAGTTTAAAAATAAAAAAATTAAAATGAACTAAACTAGATTAATAAATGTATAATTTATCTTATTTAATGTTAAAAATATTTTTTAATTTAATTTATACTCGTAAATTAAATAAATGAAAAGGTTTTTTTCAATTAAAATTAAGATTTTTTCACTATTTCTCAAAAAAATGAATCTTCTCAAAAAAAAAAAAATTCCCTAACCTAATTTTTAAATTATAATCTGAAAAACTAAATTTAAATTGAAATATAGAATTTATAATGGATTGAAAATTTATATTCAAAAGGGGTGAGCCATTAAAAGGCGAAAAAATTTATTTTTTGAAAAATACATCTTTTTATCTGTAAAATTGGATTTGTGTTTATCTTTTGGCTATCAAATATATTTTATGAATGTCAAAAAATTTGACAAAGAATATAATATAATAATATAATTAATTTCATTTTATTATAGTAATCAATTTAAATTATTAAGATAAAACATCATTGGTGCATAAAAATATTTTTTTTTATAAAAAGTGCTCTTTTATTTTCAACGGATTTTTTATTATTATCTCTAATTAATTTGTATCCAATAAATTTAATAAATATATTTTCATAAGTTATTTAATATAATTAAATGTTTTAATATTATATTCTAGGAGATAATTTTCATCTTAAATAATAATATAAATATTATTCAGTAATACTTGGTCTTGTGTGTAACACAATCTATTGAAGAATGTCTGTGACACATGTAATGTAACATAAACTCATTATTGGATGAATTACATGATTTATAACATATGTTGAATTTATTTAAAGCATTAAATATATTTTATAGTATATGGTAGATATATTCTCTTATATTCTTGGTGTTGTGTGTCATAGAAGCAATTGATTAAAATGTTATTCTTTTAGAATTTCAGGGTGTTAATTTCTCTAATCATAAATTATTGTTCCCATGTAATATAAAATGGATCTTGGAAATCAAGGTCTTGAAATTTGGCATTACCATAATTAAAAAAAATGCTTATTTTAAGTAGGATTAGTAAAATATAACCTTAATAATTGAGAATGGGAAGTATAAAAGTCATTTAGAATAATAACATAAACTAGTTTATAGATATTAAAACATAGGTTAGAAATGAAAAAATGGATAAAGAAGAGAAAATTAATCCCTAAAATACATTGTGAGACTGATATATAAAATTTTAAGGTAAAATTTACTTACCAAAAATCCATATACCAGAGTTCTAATAAAGGTTTTTGATATCATCAAAAATAATTATTGTAGGAAAAAAAATCTATTTCATGACCCTTTTCCTTGAGATAGGGAATTATTTCACTCTCTATGAATATAAGGAAATATACTTATTTGATATGTTTCTATTTCATAAGAAAAATATTATCCTTTAGTTTTTCTTTGAACTATTTCTACTTCATCTATTATAATAGTTTTCATCATATGGTTATGTAATACATTAATCACTAAAACCATGCCCAAATATCAACTTAAACCATCTCACTTTTCATAACTATATGATCTTTCCAAAATATCATGATACAAAAAATTAGAAACAAGGTCACTAATTTTCAATTGTGATATTAACATTAATCTATTCCAAGTTAGTCTATAATATCCAATTTACATTACCCATACTAATCATATATTTATCCAAACATTATTATCTTAACATCTAGAACATATTATGGGATATCTTTTCTTCAATCCTGTGATTTGCAAAAAGATCAAAAAGCCACTAAATAATTTTTTATTTTTCGTATGTATCTGTCAAAAAACTCTCTCAAATCCTAAATGTTAAATTACTATTGTATAATCCTTATATGTTTATTAATTCTTAGAATGAGAATATTAGGGATAAAATAATTTTACACCATTTTTCTTGGATACAAATTCACAAACACATTAATCCTTACGCTGCATTTGTTTCAACAACATATTATTGACCTTTATCCCATAGATTAATTTGAGGAATATTCCTTGGAACTTGGGGTATTCATTTTCATAGTGCCCCATCTCCTCATACATAAAAGACTAAATAGTTATGTTTTAATTATTTAAATTTCATTATTTTCCCTAGTGATCCTTTTATCCACACTTATAAAAATCTTCTAATCCCTTCAAGAATTTAATTGGGTGATACTTTCCATATTTATAAAATTTTGGAGAATCCTTCTTTATTTTCCTTTTTTTATCTGTTATTTTATCTACCATCCTCTTCTTCTCTTTCATCCCTTGGAATATATAACAATTGTTGAATTATTTATTTGTCTGGATAGTACATAAAACCATTTCATAATATGGAGAATTTTTTTTAGAGAGCAGCACTCTTTGGAGGAATAGCTTATGACCATAAAATAAATGGTCAATCTTGCAATCTGTGTTGTGTATATAATCTATAACATACCTAGATAACCCTGTAAATGTTTATTAATACTCTAAAATACTATCTTCATCATTTTTCTTTAAGCTAAGTAATTTTATTTTCAATGCATTTTTCCCTTTAGGGAAATATTTATCTAAAAATGTCTTCATAAAATCATTCCATTTTATAATTTATATTTCATATTCTTCTCTAGTATTCTGTATTAATGACCACTATAGATCAATATCACCATTGGGATAATACACTACAAGTCCAACCTTTTAATTTTCCCCTCATCCAATGTCCATAAATAGATTATCTAGATATGAAATCATTTTATCATTATTTATTGTATTATTAGTCCCACTAAATGGAAGAGTACTCTATCACATAATGTGTCCCAACATAAGAGAACATCATTGTGAAATAGGTTGTTCCATATGTGAATGGTTATTTTTCATAACATTATTAAGATACCTTAATATATGCATATCTTTTTCAGTTCTAATATTTGATATATCTGATTCCTTAGAAGGGAAACCTATACATTGGCCATGTGTAGTGATATGCTACTTCCTTCAAAGATCTATTTCTAAAGAATCGAAAATATTGGATTAGATTCTAGGACTATGTAACCTAATCTATAATCACAAAAATATAGTGATACATAACATTTATTTATTTATTTCATATCTAATATCATTATCCCAAACATAATTTCTTTGGTATGGACTTTAATACTTATCCTCAAAACATGACTTAGGGTTATGTTCCCTAATCTATGTTTTCCTAAATACTATCTCTAGGGTTTCTACTAAACATAATCTGATTCAAACTGTAATAGTTCCAACCCCAAAATCTCATAGCTAGTTACTTAAATCATTACATTGACATGATTATATGGAATGAAATAAAAAAGGACTAAATAGTTTTGTAGATTTTGAAATATAAATCACAAATAAGATATTCGTAATACATTGGGAAAAGAAAATAAAACAAAAATATTAAAATAATAGAACCAGTCAAACATATTAAAGGAATTCAAAATCATATCATGGGAGAAGGATTAAGAATATGAGTGATCTAGAATTATTAGTATTGGTTATTTAGTGTTCAATAAATAATTAATGAAAAGGAATAGTCAACATTGAAAGGTAAATTACTAAGCACACATGCAATTTGATCAATAAACTGAGAATAAAATGAATCCATATATTTTGTCATATTAAAATTTCACATGGATAGTAATGAATATATTTTTAATATAGTGAATTATAAATTATTGGATTCCATGTTTACCAAGAACCTGGAACCTTTACTGTAAATACCTTTCACAATATGGTTTAAAACATCCCTGGTAAAAACCCATCTGATTTGGCCTACTAATTCATCTCATGAGACTACTGATGAATCAAGGGGATATCCTTAACTAGGACCAAACCATTTATTCATGTCCAAATAATTCCTAATCTATTGAAAAATAAATTTAATAATGTACCTTATCACCAAATATCTATATGGATTAAAGAATAATATTTATGAATATTTCCAAAATTAAACAATTAACATTAAATGTGAACAGATTATGTAAAAATGGAAAATATTTTACGAAATAAAAATATAAATCACACAAGAATATTCATATTTACATAAATTTTAATTTAAAATAAAAAAAATTATCATAGGGAAGTGATTTTTTCAAGAGAAAGTGAAGAATCACAAAAGAAAGTGAGACTACAATGATAACATTTACCCCTTTTTAATTTTCATTTTAAAACACCATGAATGATATAAATAAAAGTGAATCTGAAAATAGCATGAATTATGATTGAATCCTGATATTAATTGATTAATGGGTAGTATATACACCACATTAAACTAAATTGGTGAATAATATAAAATAATTCTCAATGGAATGTAAATTGAGATGAAATCCATTACCTTATGCTCCCTATAGGTAAAAATACCATTAAACTTATTTATAATAGTTATAATCATGTTATTTAATTTTTACATATCTATATTAATATTTTTGAAATAATATATGATTATTTTATGAAATCTCATAAGCTGTTTGTAAATAGTCTTTCATTATTTTCATTGTTTCTAGTGTTAATTTCATTTTTTTCAAGTATGTTTTGACATGTTATTTTATGATTCTATTACATAGATCATGATTTAATCACATAAATAATTTAAAACATGATATAAATATCATACATATTTATTTATATTAGTCCATAAAATTTAGTGTTTGGAAATGAAATATACATATATATATATATTAATTATAGTATCATTTTTATGACATATATATAAAATATTATTATTAAACCTATCCTTAATATTTTCCATGTAAATAATGAACGAATCAGATCGCTTTGTGAGGCGGTAGTATTTTTTACCCACTAGTGATGTTATCATATTCCCATAAAATAGAAAACATGAATTTATTTGTTATATAAAATTTAAAAAAGATTAATAATGTAATAAATATCATATAAATCATATATAAACTATAATTACAACATCATTCCCATCCTATAAAGGTGGTAATGTAAGAATGAATGACATCGGTTCAGGAGGCGGAAGTCCATCGTACACACGAATGATGCTTGCATATCCCATTTGATGGAAGTGTGTGTGGTTGGAGGTGTTACCCTAAACACAAAAGATCTCAGTATATTTTATATTTTTTTGTTTTTAAATAAGAATTATAAATTAATAATTTAATGATATGTATAAGGAAATAAATTGCAAACACTTTTAAAAACATTACATATTCTTTAGGTATCTCGCTAAAGTTTGTACTAAAACCTTAAATAGTTTTTTTGTATGACCTATAATGTGATGATAAGACTAGTGGAATTATTTTTTGATTTATTTGGAAATGATTTTGATGAGAAATTTGTTAGATTGGTGTGAATAAGTGGGAGGAGTGAGTTCCCTTTTATATTGGAGGAGGAGTGAGATTCTATAAAATAAAAAATAATAAACACTACTGGGAGGTATCACTTGTATAATGTGCCTCCAATAATTATCCATTATTAATAAAATATTTTATTTGGTAGAAATATAAATATACATTGGGATTTGGAAAATTTTCTAAGTTATTTCCCAATAAGATTAATGTTTTGTCTCTTAGTAAGCTCATTTTTCCTTAATCAATCTGATTATCTATTTTCACTCATCATTATGGTACAAAGTTAAATATTAAATATTATAAGTTATTACTTATTATTATTCCAAATTTGGAATCCATTTTTCCAAATTCAACCCATTAAATTTTCATAATTTAATTTAATAATAATCTTACAGATGCAATGAGAAAGTGGGGTTTTAATGTGAAAATGTTCAGATATATACTTTTTTTTCATATATAAATTAAACATAAAAATGATTCCAATGATATAAATTGGATATAATGTTACTTTAAAACCAATTCATAATAAAATTTGTCCTTATTAAATATTTAAATTAAAATTCTTTTTCAAATTAAAAATCAGAGTTTTTGACTAGTCTTCAAAAAATGAAAATTCTCAAAAAAATTCATACAATTAACCCTAAGATAATTTTAAAATTTATCATTAATTTTTTTTTTATTTTGAAAACATGAATTTATAGAAGTGAAAAATTTTTATTTAAAATGGGTGGGCTATTCAAAGGCGGAAAAAATGCATTTTAGAAAAATTTATCTTTTTATGTGTAAAATTGGATTTATACTTATATTATGCTTATCAAATCTATTCTATGAATGTTAAGAAAATTAATTAAATAAAAAATATATTAAATTCATTATGATTTTTCACAAATAGTAATTAGTTTAATTTATTAAGATAAAATTTATTTGGCACAGAAAAAATTAAATGTTTCCTTGATATTCAAATAGTTTTCATCTTATTCTCTAATTAATTTGTAAATAATTAATTCAACCATATATTTTAAAAATATATTAAATCGTATTTATAACCATCTTTTTGAAATCTTGGAGATAATTTTCATTTTAAATAATAACATTAATAGTATCTCCTAAAACTCCATCTTTCCTATAACACATGCCATCAAAGAAAGTCTATATTGTGTGTATCAAAAGATAAAGTAAGTGTTGCATGAATTTCATTCTATATATTATGGATTAAATTTATTTAAAATATTAAATATATTTTAAGACATCTACATGTCATATTCCCATTTACACTTTGTGTTGTGTGTCAAACATGCAATGGGATAAAATGTTACTCTCTCAGAATTTGGTGGTGTTATACAATCTATCTAACTACATTTATAATAATCCCAATAAGAGATATTGATGATATTTTAACTAAATGTCTTTATTATACAATTTTATACAATTTATATGTTATTTTTTTATGGTTAAACTTCATCATTATACCCATTACATATATGTTTATTTTTATTCATTTATATTTTATATTTATCTTATCTTTTTTTATTACATGTTATGACTTCTATTATCAATAAATTTTTATTAAAAAAAATATTCTTGAATATATGGTGAAATTCTTGAGGATATGTAGAACATAGACTTGGTAAATTGGTACAATGTCAAGAAAATTATTGATTTTTATTGATTCTTTTTCCTTGACCTCAATTTTAGATATGGTAGATGAAGATAAGATATGTTAGAACATAGAATGGAATCCACATTTCTGCCTATAAATTAACTACATGGGCATAAATACAGGTTAACATAGTTTTTTGATTCTTGTTCTTATATTTTAATGTTATATTTGTTTTTTTTTCAGGTGTGGTGTTTATGTATTATGGTTTATTATTTTAATCTTTTACAATGGTGGAAAGAGGCAAAAGTTCATGCAGAATCTTTGGAAAATTGTTTCACACAGAATAAAAATTCTAATATATTATTGTGATACTAGTTTTAAAAATAAAATAAGATATTGTTATTTAATTTGGTAGTAATAACCTACGTAGAATTTACCAAAATATCTTATTGCTGGAGTTTTATTTAATTGGGCCTCCTAGTTGTGGTTTTCTTAATACAAATCTCCATGGTGTGATATAATCAATATTCACAAGAATATGAAATCAATCCTTGAGGGGTAGGACAATATATGGGCACCTCATATCTATTGGGTCCACAGAATGGTTTTTCATTTTTGGGTATTAGGATACATGGTATCTTTGATATACATTTGATATGGATTTGTATTATGATTTTCATAGATATGTCTATGAAAAATAAGGGGAAAGGCCTGATGAGATGTGAGTTATATGAGGTCTATTTTTTAGAATAGGTTAGATATCCTAGTGATGTTGAATTTTCTCCCAGTATATTGGTGTGGAGATTAATTACTAGAATAAATAGATTTTTATTATTTTTACTCAAGCAAATTGTGATGTTATACTATTTTATGAGGGTGGGGAATTAGCCTTAGAAGGTATATTCCTTGTGGATAACAACAAAGGGTGGTTGCCTAATATGATTACAAATACACATGGATGAAGTGTTGTCATATATTAATTTAGGATTGAGGTGTTCCTTGAGATATATCGATATAAATTAACAAGTGGTGCATCATGAAATTATGTGAATGGATTGCTTAAGATTCATGGTTCATTGGTTTGGAATTTGAGCCCAGTATTAATGGGGTATGACCCATTGTTTCATGTATTTGGTATAAAATAGGGTGTAACTAGGGTGCCCACCTATTCATGGATGAGATTTAGGTAGAAAATGGTGGCTTAAATGTTGCATTGTGATATTAAAATGTGCGATTTTTATTTTATGGAAATAAGATGGTGATTTTGAATACAATTCATATGATGTATAGGATAACATTGTTTGATCTTATCTTCAAATGGTGATATCAGTATTTAGTTAGGAATAAATGAACTTTTATTGATTATGGGGAATATCTATTGGAATGATTTTGGGAAATGTTTATGAAGATGTGATATGAATATGGGATTCATGTGACACCAATGGGTATGTCATTATGGTGTTGCCGATATATAATGGTTATAGGAGGGCCTTTCTTATGCATGAGGTTGGATAAATTAGGATGTCTGTTTAGTTCCATTGAAGAACCATATGGTGTCTGGGACCTTGAGAGGTTCCTATATGTTTGAAATTTGTTTAGTAATCCTTAGATTCACTAACTTATTAGAGACAGGTAAAGGGATTCTAGTGGAAAAAAATGAATGACCACACTTGAGTTAGGATCATGTATGTAGTAATTTTTGAATGGTGCGAGACATCTCGTTTTTATAGTAATTAAGAAAAGGGTGTTTTACATTTTCACTATATCATGATTTATTTAGAGAAAAGGTTTCTTATGGTAAAATGTAATTACACAATGAGAACTGGTGAAACAAGTAATGAAAATTTATTTTTTCACTAATGGGATTTTTATTTTCTAGTATATATGACATGTATTCTGAAACATGTTATACTTTGAGAATCATGTGATAGACAATGGGTTAATGATTTTGAGTCATATCATATAAGGTTCGGGTGTTGTAAGGAAGGGTTGTTGATTTATCTTGGGGGAGGTTGTATGGACCATGATTATTTCAAATACCCTTGAGTGAGGATCCACGAAGGGGTCTATTAAGTTGTAATGAGTAGTGATAATAATAATCGTTGTTCCGTTGATGATGTTATATGAGCGAGTGACACTCATGGATCATGATAAGGTTTATCATATGATAGAGAGTGAAACAATTGATGATTTTGGTTTTAAACATTTATATATGGGAATTATAGTCTATATATGGAGTAAAAAATTTAGATATCCTAAATCATAGGTGGTTGAGGTTGTGCAATAGTGCTTTGACGAAAGCAACCTAAATTTTTTCACTATTTGAGTAAAGAGAACAACATAAAATCATTACATTTTTTAGAAATAGTCATTTTAAAATGTATTTTATTAGAGATAAAGTCAAATCCATAGAAACAAAAATGTAATACATCCTAATATAAATATGGGTAATATTGTACCCAGTATAAAATAATTAAGTTCAACAGTATTCATTATAACTCAACGAAAGGGCATTGACTTAGGAAACGATGTTAAATTTTACTCCCACCATATACAAAAGTAATTTAAACTCTTGTGTCCTATACATAACAATATTAATAAAAAGTATTGAAACCAAAATACCATCTATTACCACTTCTAATATTTAATTATAGTCCTTTATTATAAATTTAATAGTTACTCATTTTTTAATTTTATCACTGAATGTTACTGATTTTAAAATTTTCATGAATTCTATAACATTTCCATGATGATCCAAATTTATTAGTAACAAGTGTATCATTTATAGAATATCCAATACAGTAGAATATATTAATTATAATATTTCTAAATATCTAATTCAAATAAACAATAAATGTAGTCGTGATTTGTAAAGAAGAAATCTATGAGGAGCTTGTTTTGGTAATTTTTGATAAAAAAATTTGGTATATTCACAACACATTAAATATTATATGGCTCATCAAGAAGGAAAAAAATTATTTAAAAAATAATAACATATTTATTCATTAATTTTACACTTATAATCATATATTTATGGTGGTTATTAAAGGTATTACATCAATCCATGGATGTGGTACTCTGCATGTACACCTGATTATCATTTTTATTTTTCAGAGAAAGGAAGAATGGAAGAAAATGATTTATCTTTCAATACTCATAATATTCATATAAATATCATATTTATTTTTTAAATTACTTTTAATAACATTCTATTTATTTATATTAATAAAAAACAAAATATCACTATTAGTAAAGTTAGTTTTCCGACATACGAATGAATAACATTCTCATCATTCTATGAAAGTGGGAAAGGGTATATAATTGTTAAAAAATTAACATACTATCAATTAATTATATTAACAGTAAAAATTTCAATATATTAATATCGTAAAAATACATTTAGTGGAGAAATATATATAAGAAAAAGGTTAAGAAGCGATTATTACACACATTGACAGTTTGAATATTCTCTTGCAGTACCTCTTAGAAATAGATAATTTTGGTATTTTATAAGGATCAATTGGGAATAAAATTGGGAGTGAAATATTGGTCAGTAAAAAAGGCAGCGTTTCAATAGGAAATAAATATTATAGTTACCTTGAATGGGTGTGGAAGTATCCTTTAATAAGTTATGAGAGTAATTGTTCTTCTAATAATATAAACGGACAATTCATTATTCAAGGGTCAAGTGAGGTGACCCATGAATTACATATATAAATATTACACCAACTACGATGAATATTTTCAAAATATAATATTAATACACTATCTTGAATAATAAATATTTACTTATTTTTTGAGACTATATTCATAAAAATTATCTCATTTTTATTACCCTTTTTAGTTTTACTTTTTTTATTTTGGTACATTAGTTTTAAATTATTAAAATATTTATATAAATGAATTATATTTTCATTTTTTGTTAATTTATTTTTAATTTATTAATCTTTAAAATATTATTTTTTACTTACTATTACTATTTATTGGTTATTTTTTTATTTTTTTATGTGGTGTAGCATTATAGAGTAAATTTCTTTTTAAAAGATATCCTTATTCAAGTGTTTCTAGTCCCCAGAGTTCAGTTGTTGATAATTGTCCTTGCAGCTTCATGGAATCATCTCTCTATATCATAGTCATTCAAGGGAAGAAATTTCAAAAAAAATATCAAAGAAGGTAATTTCTTGAATGTTTAATATTTATGAAACTAGTAGATTAGAGATTAGGTGTCTGGACTTTGTGTAAAATTTCATTGTGTGTGTCTAGTCAGCAAAAGAATATTAGAAGTCCAAGTTACCTAAGGACTTTATATTTTAATTATTCATCTTTTAAATAAGTTCTTTAGATATGTTTCTAGATCAAATGATGGTTTTTATTTTGATATTTTTTCATCATTTTGGCATAGAGGGATAAAACATATGTGTTTGGGAATGTTTTTATAATATATTAATGATTTATTTTAAGCTATATAATTTAATTATTGATAAAAATTATACTTTTTCTAGAATATTTTGTTAGTAATTAATTATTTAGATAAAACATTTTATATAAATTTTATTATGTAATATGATTATTTTTATTTGTAAATTACTTTGTGATAATGTATAGGAATTGGGGCATCTTATTTTCATTTGTTGAAAAATATAATGTTAGTTACTAACTAATTTTTTTGTTTTTATAGAATAAATGAACCAAATAGATCAATTAATGAGCCACCTCAAAAGGTTGTTGATGAGGATCATTTTAATACGGGTCATATTAATATAGAAGCCAACATTTTCCTTCTAGTGATAGAGCCTAAGAATCCAGTGTATAATGAGATAACTAATATAATTCTTAAAGGAATCTGGAATGTTGAAGGGAGGCCACATCAGTAGGATGTAGTGGGGTAGAATGTAGTTTATTAATATCTGGAAGAAAAACTATTTGAATGTTGTAGCATAATACTTTGGATGAAGATGGGATGACTAATTTGGGCCCATACTATAGGCAATACTAAAAAAATTATGATTCAAAAGGGTACCATTATAGTGTGAAAATTGTCATGGTTAACGTAGTATCTCATACTTTAGAGACAAAGGTACTGTAAGTCAATGGAATTCCATCTATGAATTACTATTTCATGATGAAAATAATGTGTGATTGTTGGATCTATTTCATTATACTCTCTATGAGCTAATTCAATGTTTATTTTATACGTGTTTTTGATGATCTTAGAAATCACCATATATTTATGTTCTAACAAAATTATGAAATTTATACCACTCCATAGGGGTAGGGATAATTCATGAAAAACATAAATTATCATGTCTTATGTTCTTATTATTATACTAATTTTTATCCTTTTCTCCTCTTTTCTCTCATTTATGAGATCATTTATCACCTTTTTCTCCATATTTTCATGAATAAAATTGTATTTATGGTTTATTTTATAATATTAAGGTTTGATTTATCAAATATAATAGTGACTATTATAGAAGGGATGATAATTATATATATCTTTGTCTGAAATGTCTTGAGCTATAAGAAGATGATAATTAAGTAATATATCTATCATAAAAATATTCACTTGGTTATTTTGAGTGAAAACCAAACGGAGTAACATAAGAATAAGTGGAAACATATAGATATATAAGTTTGGGGGGTTGATCCCCTTATGATGGAAAAACATGTACTTAAATATTAGGGAAGAGGATATTATTGATGTGTTGATGAAATATCAAAAGAATATTTATGATTACCATTCTACATCAAATCTAATGAACTTTATTAAATTATTATCAAATATATAGATTATTAAATTTAGTTTTATTACAAATCATGTCAATAAATTCAATACCATTGTATGTCAGATTTTCCCATTGGGAATTATCATTGATGATGGGGTGTGTACACTAGTGTTATTTCCATCATTATATGATAGTTTCGAAGTGACTGTAATATCTATGAGTAGTTCTTCATGGAGTAAAAATTTAATTCTAAAGGATGTGTGAGAGATGACCCTTGGTGAAGATATTTAGAGAATAGAATTAGAAAGATTCTTTGGTTCTTATTTGTGCATGGAAGAAAGATGCAGATACGTATAGTTTGATAATTATAAAGGATGGTCAAAATAAAGAAGAATGAAACGATGTAATATAATGGGGAATAGTCCAACATGTTGGACATATGGTAGTTAGGTATGTGTGTAGAATGAGTGTAGAGATAAGATAGTGACACCCAAAACCAACATATTAAATATATCTTTTGAAGGAACATATGATGTGTTATTGTTTAGTGTAGATATCCCTATGAATTCATTTATTTTAGAATCAGAGTAAACTTTTTATTCCACATAAGGGAGTGGTTTCTTAAAAAGAATTTTAAATTTTGGAAAGGAACATATTTTTGATGATAAACCCATATATATTGTTGGGAAGGTATATTCACATATTAAAAACAACAGTGGGACTTTACTTGTTCTAGATAATGTACGGTATATCCCTAGACTAAAAAGAAATACTGTTTATATTATTTATCTTAATGATTTTTTTTAGAACTGCATTTACTTGTGGTACAATTATGATTATTATGGTATCAGTAATAATATATCAGGGAGTAAAGAGTGGAACCCTATTCAATATAGTGAAGACTTTCCTGGACATTCCTGAAACAAAAAAAATTCAATTTTGAATTCATAGTTGTGGAACAATAGGCTAGTCCACATGAGTGATTATTGAATGAAGATATATGAAATGAAAGGAATGATAAATTTTTTGAATATGGTGAGTGTTTTATTATAGTGAGATTAATATTATGGAATTTAGAAGGATTTATCCTTTTTAGAAGGAGGTAGAACACTAAGGGCAGGGAAACTAGAGTTGGTGAACACATATTTCTAGGGGTGGATACACAAGTAAATTCCCTTGAGGTCACTCTATTATTCGACATTTATTGATGAATCAACCAGTATAGTATGGGTTTGCTTTCTTAAAATAAAATCTAATGTATTTATGGTTTTCATAAGTTGAATACTTTGTTAGAGAATGGGTCGAAATCCACACAAGAATTTTTATGGTTTAACAATGGAGTATAAAATGAAAATAATGAGTTTAAGGGATTATATAATAATAATGTTATTCAGTGGTATAAGACTATTCTAGGCACACCATAATAGAAAAAATTAGCATAGAGGATTAATAATACATTTATTGATCATTCTAGGAGTATGAGGCTATACTTGGGGATACCCAAAACCTTATGAATAAAGGTAGTGAATATGTAATCATATCTCATATACAATAATCTATCTATACCAATGGGTGAATTTATAACTACCTAGATCTGTTCTAGAAAGCAGTTATGTCACTCACACTTACGATTCTTCAGTAGTTTGGAATATCATCATAAAGATTTTGATGAAATTGGAAAGCGTGATTGTAACTAAAAATCATGTTTTTAATGTCTAGAATGGTGAAGTGTTTTATTATAAATATTAGCATGAAAATAATAACATAATCATCCAAATATAGAACATGAAAGTTTATCAAGTTGTTATATACAAGGACCATCTTGCATTTTAATTTTATAGTTAAAATAAATATTCATATTTTCAAGGGTAAATTGATCTTAAAGGTGTACCTAATAAAGTTACACCTAAATTAGTAGAGAATAATCATCAAGTAGATTTGAGGATAAAAAAAAGGGTGATGATTAATATATAGATATTTTCTTCATCTATACATTATTTTTTATTGAATGTTTTTATAGAACTATTTTTTTTGAAGAGGTGATGCAATTGAAGTAGTCAGACATATGGGAGAAGGCTATAATGTAGGATATTTCATTATTTCATGATAATAACACATGTGAGTTGATACATGTTCCATAAGTAAATAAATATTCAAATATCTAATGGATATATTGATTCAATGGAGAACATGATGGTTTGAAGAGATACATGGAAAGGCTAGTAGTGAAAGGATTTCAATAAACTGAAGGTGTGGAATTCAATGAAATATTCTCACCAATATTTAAGCATTAAACCATTTAGGTGGTTATTTTTATTAGAACATCAAAGGATTTAAATACTTAGGATCTTGATATGAATACTATATTCATTCAAAAATATTGAGAGGAGGAAATTCAATTTCAGTAGAAAGAGGGATATGTTGAGTTAAGAATGGAAGTACTTGTGTGAAAACTCTAGAAGAGATTATATGTGTTAAAGAAGGTGTAGAGACCCGAATCTAGATGTACATGGACTTTATATTACTTTTTCAGAATACTTAGTACATAACAAAAACACACACACAAGGACCATAATAGTTTAGTGTCTTTTGAAACTCGGAATAAAATTTTCGAATCGTGGTGAATGATCTTCAACATCTCCCAATAAATATCTTCCCCTTTTTTTACCCAAAACCTTTATTTAACATCCTGAGGAAAAGAAAACATAAAAGGGGTGAGCTCAAATGCCCAGTAAAATAATCCATAAAAATTTGAATGCAAAAACTTGAACATAAAATCTAAACATCAAAATCTTGAGAAAAGACATGAATCTTGTAAGTACGTAAGGCATATATCATAAAGAAACATTAAGAATGATAGAATAGCATGAGAATAAAACATGTAATTGTGGAAACCATTCAGCACATGTCATGATTTCCATAGTAGCCAAGGCATTGCTGCCAAGACCATCTTAGTGGACAAAGTCCCATTCTGAATCGAGTTCACTCCTCGTTTCAGTCCTGTAACACTGAACCTGATTAACTTACCGTTCCAGCCATGTCTATCTCATGAGATATAAAATCTTTACCAAATGCATTGGAGGGAGATATAGGTCCCACCCATCTCATAATGAAATCATTCTTACTTTTTCCACAACATAAACTTAAAACATTCATCATAACCCAAAGAATAAAATGGGTTTCATAAACATCATATCATCATCACATAATCCATATAAAATAAATGGGCATTTCATCATAAGAAAAATGAAATCATGTAAATCATAGAGACATTATACTGGAAACATACACATTTGAAAGAATTTCATCTTAGATGGAAAATGGTTTTGATAAAACACTTGAAATGAATTCTTGAGGAAAAATATCCTTTCTTCTTCGAAATCATTTTCTTTTCACAAAACGTCATGCAATTTTAAAGAAAAGGATTTTGTTGAAAATAGTCATGAAATATTTTGTAGGAAGCTTCATGAAAATAAGGCTTTATAAAACTGTAAAAATCCTTTCATACTGTATACCTTAAAAAAACATTCTTCTCGTACTTTTGTCGGAAAAGTCAAATAGAACCTTGTTTTGAAAATGACAAAAGATTCCTTTCATATATTTTACTAAAAGCTCATCAATAGGTAAAATTGGATTTAAACAATTGTATATAGAAATAATATTACATAATGAAGAAACATGGAATTGGATGATAAATATAACCCCAGTAAATACTTACGAGTAAAAAATCTCGTATAAGAATGAGATTGCAAAATTATCCCTTAACTTATGTCCGATATGCTTTGTACGTATCCGAACCTCCTGTATAATGATTTAAATAATGTCATTAACATATTACAGAATCATATTCATTGTTATGATATCATATATGGTTCACTTATGACTTTATATTACCCGTTCTTTTTTAAATTCCATGTTAAAGAAGCGTTTTGGGTAAAATAGTTTCATTTATCGTAGGTGTTCGGACTTGTTGTTCTTGAAATTATTATTACTTATATCATGATTTAATTACTTCCAGAATATAAAACATGATTTATATATATATTCAATATATATATATAATAGATAGATAAATGAAATGAAACACACCGTTCCTGGAGACGGTAGTCCGTACGTACGCATGAACGCTGTTTTCCTTTCCTTATTGTCTTGAATGGAAGTAAGTAAATGACATAAATATATATATACATAAATCCAGTAGATTTACCATGTCATATATTTCATTATTATTCATTATATATACTTTATAGTCATTCATGAATGGTTAATGTGGAGAATGAATCTCATCGCGTCGTGGAGACGGTAGTCCATACGTACGCACGAGCGATGATATCGTTCTCATGATCGTGGAATTGTGTTGAAGTGTATGTATACTATTTAAGTATCAATATCACTTTATAATAATCATATATAGTTACTCATTACACCATTATACCCATCCAATTAAGGTGGTGGTGGAAAATAGATTACACCACGGCGTGGAGACGGTATTCCGTACGTACGCACGCGCGGTGATTTCCTTTTTCCGTAGGATGGATAGATGGTTAAATTGGGTTTTTTTATACTTATAATAATATATCCGTATATGAGATATACTGATGTTATTACTTAATAATGAGTCAACTAAAAAAGAAGAAGTGGAATAAGAAATAATGTTGAAAGAATCGGTAACAGACATTACCTCTTCTTTGAAGCGCCTCTTTGAGTCCTCCTCTTAGGGAATTAAATTGGTCTTTGAAGAAGACCAAGAACTCTAGGATGATACTAGGGAAGTGGAGAAGAGATTTTGTCAGGGTTTGGCCGAGCTTGAATGCTCAAATTGGTGTGAGGAGGAGAGGGAGGAGGTTCCCTTTTATAAGGGAGGAGAGGGGCACCTTAGGAAAATCTCAAAATATTATTTTATATGAAGGTCAAATTCGGTTTATAATGGTTCCAAAGGGTCATATTTCGAAGATAAAGTGGGGATGGGTCTAAATCCTCTGATCCAATAGTATTTATACAAGTTTAGGTTATTATTTTAACCTTATCAATTAGATTTAACTCTATGTTAAATAATTTAACTTTTACCGTGTCTTTTTTGTTTTCTTACACTATATGGTTAATAAACTTACCATAAAAAGACAAAAGAACCCCAAGTTGTTTATTATTAGTATATATATCCTTATCTAAGTCATTTTGCCGATCCTTATATTTTTAGGAATTAAATAACAATTAATAATATAATATTTGTTTTAAAAACTAATTTTTGTCAATTTTGACACTATTTGGTACATGATTTTTATGAAATTCATAACAGAATGATAAGTTCTATCAAAGTTACTTAAATCAACAATAACATGTCATATTAACCTAGAAAATTAGTTTAAGTCATAAAAAGTCTCAAATTACATTTATTTGGGCATTTATAACATCAATTATGTTAATATTTTCTTAAAAATGTAATTACTACATCATCGTTGTGTCATAAATAAATTAAATTATTTAAAGTCTAGAAATTACAAATAAAATTCCATTATGTAGGAAATACTTTTATCTTTATAATGAATATTTATAGTCTAAATTATATTATGTATAACCTTATATTAAAATTTTTTTAGTAAATAAACTTTGATTTTAACTCTTTTAACTTTTCTTTGAATTAAATAATAATAAATGTCCTAATCTAATCCAAGTGGGCCTAAATGATAATATTTTACACCTAAGGTTATTTTTGGTCGAGATACACTTGTCCAATAGAATTAGGACATGTGTTAGGGTAATATTAATATCATTTTTACCCTTAATTACCCTATTTACTTTTAACCATGGTAAAAAAAAGTAAAAAGTTACTATTCACCAAAAATTATTTTCATCCCATTGAACCACATTTTACTTACTGACATCAACCGTGTCTCTCGGATTTTTGAAATTCCACTCACAGAAGCGGTAAAATTATGTTTTATGAAAAATTCATTTTTTTAACCACCGCTTAGTGGTTTCACTATTCATCAAAAAATGAAAGTTTCTAGAAAAATACCAAAAATTAGGCCTAAGCTATATTTGATATTATGATTTCAAAAAATGATGTCTATTTTACCAAATTCATAACATATCAGTTGCATTAATTAATTTAAAAATTAAATCCCATCGTCAAAACAAATAGCATGTTTTTAAGAGATAATAACTATCAAAAGATTGACACTTGTTTATGTCTGGTTTAAATGTGAAATTACATCCAATGACCAACATTGTATAAAATTGTAAAAATATATTCTAAATATACTTTAAAACCACTAAAATTGATAATTTATCACTATTAATTATTTCGATTGAAAAAGTTGTTTTTAATTAAAATTTAGTGATTTTCACTATTCATCATAATATGAAAGTTATCCGAAAATTACCAAAATTTTACACTAAGCTAATTTTGATATTCCGAATCCAAAAATTAAGTCCATTTTGAAAAATTAAATTGACAAAATTTCAAAAAGTGGTTATTACTATTCATAACAGCTAGTTTTTATAATATTTTAATAGCATATTTTTGTTTAGTGAAACTCGTTATTGCGTACTACACACGCTATCGAGGAAGGTCGTGGTTGCCTGTAATACAAGTCAAGTCAAGGATGCGTGTTGTGCAATCTCCTTTTGGTGTAGAGTACAACACAAGACATTAATGAAATTAAAAAGAATACTTTTCATAAAATCTCAGGGTGTTACAGAAGGCATCCATGAAGTGGACCAAAATGTTTAATTCATTCATGGGAAAAAATGAATACAAATGGTTTGGAGTTGATCAATGATTATATTATATGTTATTGGTGATGGATACATTATATTGCTTATATATGTGGTAAACATTCTCATTATGAGATCATTTCTATAGATAATTGATGACCTGAAAGGGTAGTTAGTTGAGGGGTTAAAGATGAATGATCATGGAGAAGTATTCATGATTCTGGTGATGAATAAAAAGGGATACCATCAAGTTATAACCATGTTGGTATCACAAGTCAGCTGCATTAGAATATTTTTAAGAGAATTATAATCATGGAACAATTACAAGTTTTAATTTCAATGAAAATCCATTTGAAACTGTCAAAGATTAAAGTTCCAATGACAAAAAAAGATGGTATGTATATAGAAAAGGTTCCATAGGCATCTGTATTAAGAATAATGATATATTCCATTTCATTTAATTCAACTTATATTATAGAAATGAATTGGGATTTTTAGGACACTTCATGGAGTATACCGAGGTATTTGAATGGAGCAACGAAGTATCTCTATATTTTGTTAAAAGAAAATCATTGGTGGGGTATCTGGATGTTGAACATGGAGGTGATTACCATAGTTATAAGAGTACCACATGTTATGTGTATACCTATGGAGGAAGACTAGAAAAATGGATATGATAGTTTCAGAAGGTGGTGGCTTTATCCACCATAGAGGTTTAATAAAGTTCTGTAACATAAGATTATAAGAAGATAGTTTGGAAAATGAACTTCTTACAGGACCTAGATATAAATTCTGAGGAAAATGAGTTAAAATTTTGTAGACAAAGTGTTATACATGTTTCAAAAGAGAAAGGTCATAGTGCTTAGATGCATAATATTATTTTAATGTAACATTTTACCAGAGTCTTTATATAATTTGGTCATTAATCATTATAAAATAAATATGTAACTATGAATTGGACAAAAATAATGACAAAGAAGACGATGATTAAGAATTTTAGGAAATATTTTGGCTTTTTTGGTGTTAATTGATCAATTTAGGATGATACATTGAATATGGGAGACCATTATGGGAGCACATAACAAAAAATCACTTGTATTTCATGAATCCTCAGTTTGGAATTAAAAATGTAAATGGAAGAATGCACTGGCGGGTAAAGAAGTGTATGATCTCTAATTAATGAATTTGTACAAGTTAGTAGTGCCAATGTTGGTCAGCATTAATGATGAGGCTAGTTTTGAGTTATTACTGTAATAGTATATACCAATCCTTTGGAGTATGATGAGACAATTTCCAAACTCCTAGACATTACACCACCCCGAAATATAGAAAATCATAGCATGTGACACATATATGGTATTATTGTAGTGTAGAATTTTACATGATTATTATAGCATCTTATTCTTTATAGAGAGTATTATTATGTCTTCTTTTACTTCAATCCATTGGTATAAATTTCATAGTGAACTTATTATGAATTTGGTGGAACTATTGCACCATCATCATCATTATCTCATTCGATTCATGTTTTCTTCATTTGTATGATACTCAGATAAATAACATTTTATTTTTGTTCCTGATACATGGTGAATTTTTTTGACTCTCCAAGGATTCATGAATTATTCTAAAACCATAAAAACCTTTTTTCTAAAGTTAATTTCCTTCTTCATCATTATTTTTTTTCTCTTTTCTATCATTTATAAGATTAATTTTTTTTGGTTTTTTCCCTCAAAATTTCCACACACAAATTTCGGTAAATATTTTTAGGGTATATTGGGCCTCCTATAGTTGAAAAGTGTAAAAATATAATAAATAATATCATTGATCTTATTAATTCCCTATAATCAATGATAGTCCGTCTCACTATTTGTATGCTTAAGAGACATGATCAATGCTAGTGGGACATCATTTTCCAAGAAAAGAAGAAAAAGGGGTTGTTATGGTAAGCTTTATAGGATATTTTCATTGAGGTGTTCTACCTATAATTTTTAGGGTAAACATATTTCAATATTATATAGAGTAAAAAATGATAATATTTTATTTATTTATTATTCATCCACATTTATATATTTTTTCAATTTTGATACAATTTTTAGAGGTGTTGAGACTTATAAGTCTCATCAATTAATGTGTGGGATGTAGTTAGAGTTGTCATTGAATGTTTTCCAGTTTTTAGTTAAATTATTATAAATTTTAAATAAGTAATCCATGTTAGAGAAAGATATCGAGGGAAATAGAATGGTTTTATTGGGAGATAGTGGATATGGGAGTGGTAAGAGTAAGAATGATATGTATATCGTATGGATAGAAAGTGATTAGGTGGTGGGGAAAATAATTTTTCTTCTACTTCATCATGAGTTATACGATTATGTTCTATCAATGTGACCTAAGATTTCATGCTTTATATGTTTTATATATTGAGTCAAATAAATTTCAGTCTTAATAAAAAATTGTATATTTTCAAAAACTATTATAATAAATATTATAAGAGCTAAGGAATATATTTAAATTCCATTTGGGAAACTCATGTTTGGAACACTACACCACAATATGGTGTTTCATATATATCATCTTATAGTTATGTTCTTGAAGGTTATAGAGGTTCCTAGGGACAGGTTAAGAGATAAGATGTTATAAATGAAAGTTAGATAACAAAAGAGCATGGTTAAGGTTCATGTTCTAGTAAATTATGTATTATTAAGTAACTGGTAATGGATATTAGAAAGGGAACTTCCATGGTTAAAGGAATGGTAATGGTTACCACAATCATGGATAATGGGTGAATTAACTCTATATTTTGACCATACTTTTTGACTTCTTTCTTGTTATCTATTTTATAATTGAATTTTGAGTTTTTTCTAGAGTTCGATCTTTTGATAAACCATTGATAAATATAGTGGATTCGATTTTTGATTATAATGTTGATATTTTTTGGTATGGATGTATTTATAATTTCATTATTATAGATGTGAAAGGATTTTATGTAATTATTAAAATGAATTTTTTGTGATGATTTTTGGTACATATTTGTTACTACCCAAATGAGGATCAACATGGAAGTGATTCATGATACCATGAACATAGTAATTTTGAATTATTTTAAAGATATAGATTATAAGGTGAATTAAATAAAGAAAATATTTTAGATCTTGATATTGATTGACCCAATATTTAGATAAAAAGATATGATAAAATTTTTCTATTTTAAAATAACTAATAAAAAAATTATCTGAATTTAATATTATGAAATGATTACATGGGATTTACTGGAAAACAAATTATCCCAATGTTCATGCATATTTGAATGTAATAGTAATAATGTTTCCATAATTATATATTTAGAATGATATTAATAGGATATTTTGTAAAAAAATAAAATGTACATATGGGATAAAAGATGGTTGAGAGTATTCATCGAAGCTTGTTGAGAGATACTTGATACACTATTGTATTAATGAGAGAAGAAAAAATGTGTCCAAAACATTAATTTTTTGAAGGATAATACTTGATGCCTAAGTATTTAGAAGGATGATGATGATCCAAATTACCCATGATTTTAAGTGATTTTCATTACCAGTAGTACTAATAATCATTATTGTATTCCGAAGTTATTAAAGGTGTTTCACATCCGTGAAGTATCCTATAAAATCATGGATGAATATATTTAAAAAGTATTTTTAGAAGAAATCCTAAATAAGAATGGTTTCTTTTTTATACACTAAATAATGTCAATGGATCTTGTGGCAGTTGTTTATAACCAGTAACTGAAGTGGAGTTTACAATTTGGGTTTATAACTCACTACTGAAGATGAGATTAGTTAGTGGGATGTATAACTGGTTGTATGAGATGTAATTTTGGTAGTCTAAACATTTATTATCTTAATCACTTGTATCTATAGTTATTAGTATATTTTGGGCCATCTGACCAAAAAGGTTTGGAGTAGGTATTTAATGCTAAACCTTGTAAATACCCATATTCATTTTTTGATTCAATCTATATGCATGTGAGTATGGGTGAGGTACTTATTTCAGTGTGGATAAAGAACTTAACCAATAAATAGTGTTTTGTATAAAGGGATTCACTCATAAAAAGGGAGGTATATAAATTAATCACCCTTCCCCCACTTAGTGATCCAACTAGATTTGGGATGTTCAATTATTATTTGATCATGTCCCCCTGTGTGTGAAACATGAATTAGTTTATTATAGTGAACATAAATTATTTAAACATTAGGGTGTTCCTACATTTTATAGAACTGACAATCCCAACTACAAGAATATTATTCCACCCATGTTTCAATTTCATTGATTGGAAGTGATAAATTCTACAATATTGGTTTTCTCACCCAACATTGAGGAAGCTGTTATGGCACTCACTAAAAATATGTGCATGTATAATGGTGTTAAGGGTAAATTTGAATGTTTGATGTCTCTATTAGAAAATTTTTATAAAAAATTCATTTTAATTCAAACAATAGAATAACTATGGTAAAAGTTGAGAATCATTTATTAAAGAAATATAAAATTTATGGAATCCAAGATTAATGACTCTAGGATAAAATTTAGAGATATTAAAATGGATTATGATGATAATAAAAGTGACTATTATGCTAGGTTAAAAGAGATAGTCAGTAATATTATAGTATATTATCAAATTTGGGATGATTATACCATTTTAAAGAATCTTAGATGAAATTTCCAAAATATTTTTGATTCCATGTTTTATATTTTGTAATATCATACAAATTTATCCCTTGATGATTTTCATAATATTGTCATCACATATGAAATGAAAACAGAAGCCACATTCCAGAAAAATGTTTAAGGTGATATCAACTTTGAGGTCATGAGGAGAGGAAAATTCATTAATGAGGATGTTTCAAAATAAAGATAATATAAAGAGTAATATGATAATGAAGACCCTAATAATATTTTTTTTCTTCTTTTGAATATATTTATAAATTGAAAGTGGAAAATAAAATGGAAACAATCACAAATTTTCTGAATGTTTAATTGAACTATACAATTTTCGTATGATTTTTTAAATAATATGGAAACTAAGAATGAGTCCATTGTGTAGGATGACAAATCTAAAAATATAAATAATTTTATGTTGAATAAAAATAATTCTAACATGAATAAGATTAATATTATGAGGATGGAGATAGATTACTTAGGAAAATCAACAAATTATAACGTTAGTTTTCTTGGTCATCTTATAAAACACATTATTTATTCATGTTGTATTTATGATAGAGAAAAATGAAATTGTTTGAATAAAAATTAAATTATAATTTAGAAAAAAAATAATGAAAAATACCCAACTCAATAATTAAAAGTAAAAATGGTGAAGTAAAATAAATATTTTACAGATAAAAAGGTTTATTATTATAGTAAATAAACATTGATTATTAATGGGAGTAAGAATAATATACTGAAAGTAGATGGGATTTATAAAATGGTATGTGATCTATAATAAAAACAACATCAGATGGAATAAGGGGTATCTATGAAACAAACTATCTATCATGAATCCCAAAATAAGATAAAGAAGAATAGATAGGACATCACCAAGACTATTTAGGGAAAAAATTATTCATCTAATTAGTTTCAAAAAATATATGTTATTTCTAATAGTGCATGTATTGGGAGAATTCTTGAGGAGTTTTGAAATAAGAAAACTTATAGGACTACTTACATATCAAAGGATGTGAAGAAAATTTCATATAGGCCATTGTTCCGAAGTAAAAATAAGTTTGAAATATAATAAATAAATCCAAAATGAAATATACATATATTCAGTATCATGATGTAAAGTCACAGTTTTGAGGTTATTAATTTTGTTGTGGAAGGTATGCACATAAATCAAACTCTTATTATCATAACATGTAATTTACAAAGATAAAGCACAAATCATGTGGGATCTAAATTAAGAATATGAGTAAATAATCAAAAAGAACCCAATCCATGACAAATATTAAATAATATATATACACAAAAACAATTTAAATGTTTAGAATATGTTTTTGGAGTATATGAACAAAAAGGTTATATTGATGAAATATGCGTGACATGGTTTCCTGAATAATTTACCAAATATATGAATGTAAATAAAGGCTATAAGGTGTTTGAGAATCATTATAAAGAAATGATGGTCAAGAAATGGTTCTTTATAATCTAGATGGATTAAGTAGAAATGTCTGAGAAAATAGAAAAAGTTGAGGTAATTGCTAAAGTTAAGGGAAAATAAAAGTTTTGACATGAATATGTCTTCATTCAATATAAAATTTCGTTAAATAATGAGATGAATGTTTATGAAAAAATTATGTGAAATGTTTGGTCAATATTTTGAATTACATGAAGAATTATACGAAAATACTTTCTTCCTAAGAATAATTTATGATTGTTTCCCAAAAAATGGTTAATGAGGTTCCCTTCACAGCTGCGGCTTATAAGATAGCCCCAATATAGACACAATTAATGGGAGGGATAAAAATATAAATCTATAAATATTTTTATCATGAAGAAGATATATCCACATTAAGAGATTAAAAGTAATGGGATAAACTATTTAAGTAGAAAATGTCAACCCCATTTCCACTTCAGCGGAATAAATTGGTCCCTCCTAATTACCCAAAAACTCGTTTTTATTTGTTATAAACATATAGGGAATTAAATGAGTATATGATGATGTTGTTTTTGGATGGAAAAGATGATTTCATACATGGTATATTTCATTCACCATAATATTTTGAAAGAGAGTACATCCTTTAAGGGATAAAATATGAGATGGAGCTATCAAAACATCACAAGATGTGTGAATCTGGATAAAATTGAGTTTTTTTTAACAAAGCAATGAAATCTAAAATCTAAGTTAATTAATAAAACTCAATCACCATTTTTTTATTAATTCATTTATTTTTATAAAGGGGTAGTGTCTTCTAATGAAAATATGAGAAATTGTGGTTATCACCTTTCTTTCACTCGAACCTTCTGAAGTTTATGTTTAGATGTTCAATACTAAATGTTTCTTTAAAAATCACTTTTTATGCAACATTTAATTTTAGAAAAAATAATTTGTAATTATTGCATCACATTATGATATGATAATTGAAAATGTTTCTATTATTTTTAAATACATCAATTTTTACACCATGCTTTATCATCATATACATATATTAGAAAAAATAATGGATCTTTGGTATAAAAACCACGTGGTTTTATATTTCTATTAAATATGGGCCATGGTGTGATTTTAACTCAATATGGGGGAAAGAATAAATATTTAATGATAATATCCCTATTTTTTCCCTTATTAATAATGGATATAAAGAGAATAATTATTCAAATATATATATATATGAAATGTTTGGTGGTAATTCAAACAAAATATAAATAGGGATATTGGTGTGCCCAATTGACATATTGTATTTTATTCCAATAAGAAATAATACCTTGGTGTTTAGAAGAAGTCCATATGTATTGTTTAGTAAATTTTAGTTTTTTATGTACATAAATATTATGTGAAATAGTTATACTGATCATGTACTTTGTATATTAATATTGGATATATTTTAAGACTCATGGAATTATTCTTGAAATAGAAACATAAAAATTTGGCAATGTACTATTTTTATACAAGACATTATGAATTTGTGTATGAGTCATTAGGACTCTATGTGTCACTGATCTCTACATATATATGACACAATCCTACTTATGTGTAAATTTAAGCTATGTGTGTATCATTAAAAAATGTGTTTGTGTCAACATGCCTCTTTTATATGTTATATGCACCAGAATAAGTGACATAATGGACATATAAAAGATTGAACTTCACTATGAAAAAATCATCTTTGATATTAAAATATGATGATGATGGAATTAAATGGAATGATTCTAGAAAAATTATAAAATGATATAATTATCAGAGAAAACTATTGTAACACCCCAAGCTTCCACAGTATGTTTCCCTTTGAATAATTCAATGGACTTTATTTTTGGATTAGTAATATCGAAATTAACTTAGGGTGAAATTTTGGTACTTTTCGGATAACTTTCATATTTTGATGAATAGTGAAAATTACTAAATTTTAATTAAAAAAACTTTTTTAATCGAAATAATTAATAGTGATAAATTATTAATTTGAGTGGTTTTAAAGTATATTTAGAATATATTTTTACCATTTAATACAATGTTGGTCATTGGATGTAATTTCAAATTTAAACCAGACATAAACTAGTGTCAATCTTTTGATAGTTATTATCTCTTAAGAACACACTATTTGTTTTGACGACGAGAATTAATTTTTATACTAATTAATGGGACAGATATGTTTTTAATTTGGTAAACTATAAATCATTTTTGAATTCATAATATCAAATATATCTTAGGCCTAATTTTTGATATTTTTCTAGAAACTTTCATTTTTTGATGAATAGTGAAACCACTAAGTGGTAGTTAAAAAACTGAATTTTTCATAAAACATAATTTTACCGCTTCTGTAAGTGGAATTTCAAAAATCCGAGAGACACAGTTAATATCAAGGAGTAAAATGTGGTTCAATGAGATGAAAATAATTTTTGGTGAATAGTTACTTTTTACTTTTATTTACCACGGTTAAAAGTAAATAGGGTAATTAAGGGTGAAAATAATATTAATATTACACTAATACATGTACTAATTCTATTGGACAAGTTTATCTCATCCAAAAACAAACTTAGGAGTAAAATATTATCATTTAGGTCCACTTGTATTAGATTAGGACATTTATTATTATTTAATTCAAAGAAGAGTTAAAAGAGTTAAAATCAAAGTTTATTTATTATTAATTTTTAATATAGGGTTATAAAAATATAAAATTCTATTTTAAATATTCATTTTAATGATAAAATGATTTCCTACATAATGGTATTTTATTTATAATTTTTAGACGTTAAATAATTTAATTTATTTATGACACAATGGTGATGTAGTAATTACCTAATTAATAAAATATTAAAATAATTGATATTATAATTATCAAAATAAATGTAATTTGAAACTTTTTATGAATTACATTAATTTTATAGGTTAATATGACATATTAGGATTGATTATATAAATTGTGTTCGAAGTAATAATGCTGTTATGAATTTATCAAAAACAAAATACCCAATAGTGTCAAAATTGACATAAAGGAGTTTTTAAAAAAAATATTATATTATTAATTTATATTCAATGCATAAAAATCTTAGGTTAGGCCAAGAGACTTATATCATGATAGGTGTATCATTAATGGACCACTTGGGGGTCTCTTGGATGTATATAGTAAGTTTATTAACCATATAATATAAAAATACAAAGAGACATTGTAAAAGTGAAACTAATTAACTAAGAGTTAATACTTAAATATAAGGTTAAAATAATGACCCAAACCTGCCTAAATTATATTGGTTTAGTGGTTTTCGACCCATACCCACCTTAACCTTTAAATAATCCACTTTGGAGCCATTAGAAACCGAATATGAATTTATTATAAAATAATATTTTTAGCTTTTCCAAAGGTGCCTCTCACCTCTCTTATAAATGGGAACTTCCCCTTCTCACTAATTCACACAATCAAAGCCTTTTGGCCCAGACACAACCTGACAAAATACTCTCCCAACTCCTCTCACTACAACCTAGAGTCTTTATTTTGATCAGAAAGCCAACCTATGGAGCCCTTTTGATCAAATCAAAAGGAAAATCCCGAAGAAGAGGTAATGTTTTCACCACCCTCTTTTAAGTTCCTTTCTTCTTCAGCTTCTTCTTTCTTTGTTATTTCTATTCTAAAATAATAACTCCAGTATCTTATATATACTTCTATGTTATTATAAATATGTTACAACCATATTCAGTATTCTATCCATCCTTTGAATGGCATGTCACCATACGTGCGTACGTACGGCTTACCGTCTCCACGTCGTGGTGTAATTGTCAGTCAATAAATTATTATTAGGATGGGTATAATAATGATGTGTAATTCATGTAAATAATAAATATAACATGATAATTATTCTGTCTATATGATATACCATCCAATTATATTTTATTTTAACATTAAAATAATTATATTTTCACTCGTGCGTACGTACGGACTACCGTCTCCACAAACGCGATGAGATTCATTCTCCATCGTATCCATTCAAGTATAATTATCATTTGATGATTAAAAATAATGTTTAAGGACCTGATATAATTCTCCATATGAATAAGATACAACCTATCCATAACAAAGACGGCTTACGTAACAAAGAATATAAAGGAAAATGAGTAAGTTAACACCCGAAATTACGATAATACTAAGATATTATTAACAAATCAATGTTAAAAGATCATATATGATATCATATTAATGTAAATGATTCTTGTATAATTAAATAAAAATCATTTCACCATTATACAGGAGGCTAACCTACTGTCGACTAAGGAAAAAGCACAAAGTAAGGGGTTTCTTATCTCACTTTTAATTCCATGAGAATTCCATTGCTCACCACTTATTTATTACATGTGGTGTGTGTACTACCCATGTTTGTATTCATTGTGTAATATACATTAATTCATGTATATTTACATCATCACTGTATGATCCTTCTTTCATGGGTGTATGTTTTTTATGTTACCAAATCAATAAGGGAATTTGAAATTTCAATTTCCACTCATTCGACTTTACACATACTTCATTGATTATTTTACTCCAAGATTATGTGTAGAATCACTATTCATTTGATTATGTCATACATTACACTCCCATTTCTGTGGATATACATTTGATACACATAATCACTCCATTGATAAATCATCAGGTCATCGGTATTAACTTGATAAGAGTAATTTTTACTCAATTTCGATTTGTTGAGTTAAACATCATATTCATTTGTGTTGTTTTTACAAGAATATGTGTGAATGTCCTTTGATTGTTTTACACTGAATATCCTATAATATTGAGTTTATTTATATTTTTCACTCATAATTATGTCATTTATTTATCCTTAACCTAAGGATACGGCCTTTTTGAGAGATTTCATCTCAATTTACATTCCATTGAGACTCCTTTATTGTTATACACCAAATCACTTTTATATGGTGTATATAATGCACGTTGACATAATATATCATGAATCCCTTTATTCTCATGATATTACAAAGTTCTTATTTCATCAATTATTTTTATTAAAATTTCTCTCTTTTGGTTAAGAACTCTAAATAAAATGACATTTTAAAATGTTTTAAAGACTGATTAATCTAAATCTTTCTCATTATTGTCCATGTTTTAAAAATGGTTTTAAGGATTTATTTATATGTACATTAAAGTTTTCAAATCAAAACTCCTTTTAAAAGTTTCAAATTGGTATGGGACCCTTTGATTATAAAATCTATTTTAAATGGATTCTTGAAAAATAGTGTGACTTTTAAATGATTTCAAGAAAAAGGGAGATATTTCACTTTAATTGTTTTGATGATTATTTTCATCAATGCTAATATCCTTCATACTTCTCTATTGAGGTTAATATGATACAATACAATCTTCCATATTGTATCGAATGAGTCATTTTTGACTTTTGATGTGCTATTTTTATACCATTCATGGTCTGTGGATAAAGTATTGACATTTCGTATGCTAGTTTTAATACAAATGTTTATGTTATGTTTAAAAATTTTCATATGAGGAATGCATTGGACTTAGTATGTGACGGGTGGAACCCGCTATAGCTCCTTGATGCATCGGTAGGTCTAATGAGACAAACTAGTGTCTTGGCACGAGGCCTTGACAAAATCTTATTTGTAGTCTTGGCACAAGCCCTTGGCTACATGGTTATGATAGTCCGACATTATGCATTCTGTCATTATGAAAGTGGTTATTAATATTTTCATGTGATTATTCGACTAGTATAATATCCATGTGAATATGTAACTGGAATTATTTCATTTTATCCTTGCCATATTATGCTGAAGTTCAAATTTAAAAGACTTCTGTTTTAGTTATACATTGTCTTAAATTTGTATGTTTATTTATGAAAGTTTCCTCAATATTTTTATCCTTATTGAGCATCTGAGCTCACCCCTTTCAATGTTTTATTTTCCCCAGGATGTGAAGAAGTATTTTATGAATGACCTGCAGGGATAGTATGGGGGGATATAGAGACAATATGTTGTTGTAGTTTTTCACATATTGATGTAATGTAAACTTTATGAATATATCTAGTGTTTCCAAGGATACTAAACTAATCTATCTTTCGATACTTGATCTTTATTGTGACCATGCCAATGTTATGTAATAATGCACTGACTCTGGGTATCTAGGGTCGGGGCATTACAGTTGGTATCAGAGGAAGTTTAATACAAACCTTGGAAGCTAGATTTAGATAAACTTTTATTAGAGAACGTTGACCTAAGATGAACTTTGAGGATTAGTATTAAAGAACATCCTAGAATTTTGGTATTGTAGAGATTTTGTGTGTTTTCCAAGCAATACATCCCTGTCTGGATACGAGCAGGTAGAGGCGGCTCTGGCACAGATGTACCGAGGGGTAAAACCTGAAAACACCGCTTTGAGCTAGACTTGAATGGGAACTGGTGCACGACAACGGGCCTTGCTGCACTCTTGGTTATGACACTCTTGAGGGATATTCTTAGGATAATTTACATTTTATTTACAAACCAATTTGAATTATTATATATATATAATATGAGAGTAAATGACCTTGGTTAATTCTCATGTGTTTCAAATTGAGAATATGGTGACATGTTAATCTCTAAATGATTTCATGACTACTGTTACTCACATAATGATTTCTGGTTTTAGTCAATGGATGGATTGCAAGGAAGTCATAGTGACTTTGAGAATGATGTACAAGGTGGGAACAATGGTGGCAATGAGAAAAAAATGGAATTTTGATAGGTGTAAAAGATATTGTCTTTATGCCAAATAAATTTTCAAAAAATATGATCAATAATATATATATTAAACAATTCCCAGACTCAACAAAGAAGAGAAAGGTGATGAATGATAAGAGCTCCAGCAGTGGAGACCATGGAGAAAGGAATACTCAATTTCCATCATGCAGGAAATGTGGAAGGAGACACCCAGGAAAGTGTCTCAATGGGACAAAGAAATGATTTACGTGCTGGAAGGAAGGACATAAAGTGAAGAATTGCCGATGAAAAATGAAGAGTACTATGGAAGAAGATAAAAATGGTCCCAAGAATCTATTTACAGTAATTTTTTGTAAATGTAGGGGACCTAGCCATTACTCGAGTGAATGCTCTATTCTATAGGATATTTTCATGGTCAAAGAACTAGCTATGTGGAAATAAATGGTTGGAGAAAGGTTTAAAAAGTATTAGTACTCCTTGTTGATGGGTTTAGTTTGGAATAATTTTATCTTGTATTTTTAAACCATGCAGTTTTCCATGTGAGAATGATATTTGAGGAAGAATTATCTTTTCTCTTGTGGATATTGTTTTAAATAACCATTTGGTTTTATATGATCGTTGGGTTTGAGGAAATTATAAGTTATTATAATATGAGATGAAAATGAAAGGTATGAGATAAGATTTGTCATTAAATTATGTTATGGTTATTTTGAGAAATTTATCTCATTTTGGTAATGTTATAAAATATAGTTTTTGAAAAAGGACAACATGCAGACCGTGTGACAACCCGCTGTGTCAAACAAAGCTGTGGGAATCGAACCCACAACCAAAGTGTGATTGAGATTTATTGCCTATCACTGGACTATGTGAAGTCCCTGGTTAGTGTGACTATTATTTTTAGTTAAATGATTTTATTGATCAATAATAATTTGATTTTGGATCTTATGTCTTATCAAATAAATACCCTTATTATAGGAAAATGATTTGTTGATTAAGTGATAAATGTTATTTTGGAAGTTGTTCGCTTTGTTGTGAACACTATATGACCAAGGAAAATAGAATAGTATGGGATTTCATTTGAGAAGTAATGGGGGATTTTTATCTATGTTTTTATTTTGGATTTATAGTGATTTGGGTTATTTATGGAAATGATTAGGTTAATTACATTTAAGTATGTGACTTTAAGAGTAATTAATGTCATTTGGAGATACAATTTAACATGGAAGACTACATTCTTATATGTTTTGGGTTTCAATATTAGTTTAGATTATATTGAATGATTTTAAGGAAAATTGATTATTGAATGGTATTTATTTAACTTTTGGGTATTGATGGTTTAATTTTATAAATTAAGATTAGTGTTTTTTTCTCTAATGGAATATCCATTTCGGGGATCATCAGATATTATAATAACCATTTTGGTTCTGATTAATCTCTAAAGACAAGGTAAATATATAGTTTATCCTACGTGGATCATGTATTTCTATAGAAGTTTATTCTAGCTCTTCCATTCTGACCCAGTCTTCTTGAATACTCATTGTTCAAAAAAATGAGTTAGTGGTAAAAATTTATTAAATAATGAAACTGTACTTAAAAAGTAAATATATCTCTTAAGGTTCTTAGTCAATATCATAAATTAATTCCTCGTCCTTATGTAATGTATCTTAAAACAAAAAAGGTTGTCCGTTTACTTCTCCTACTGGGAGACTAATGACCGTTTGTCCCAACACAAGTTTGTGATTTTCTTATTGTTAACTTTCTCTTGATCATGTTTTCTATCCCTCTCCATTAGAACATAACACTTAGTTTATCATCCATATCCATGTTTTCCTACATGTAATCCTAGTATGGGTTATCTTGGGTGTCCTTTATAACTCTCTTCATTTCTTTTAAAGTGATAGTTTTATTGAATCTTTTTCCGATGTGGGACTTTCCATTATATTCTCAAGCCAAATTTTAAAAAAAATTGAGAGGACATAATTTATTTAAGGAGGGGAGAATGTAACACCCCAAGCTTCCACGATACATTTCCCTTTGAATAATGCAATGGCATGCATTGTACACAACTTCGAGATTTTAACACAACACAACCAATCAAACTAGCCGTTATGAATAGTAAGACCACTTTTTGAAATTTTATAAATTTCATCTTTCGAAATGGACTTCATTTTTGGATTCTTAATATCGAAATTATCTTACGGTGAAATTTTGGTAATTTTAGGATAACTTTCATATTTTGATGAATAGTGAAAATTACTAAATTTTAATTAAAAACAACTTTTTTAATCGAAATAAATAATAGTGATAAATTATTAATCTGAGTTCTTTTAAAGTATATTTAGAATATATTTTTACCATTTAATACAATGTTGGTCATTGGATGTAATTTCACATTTAAACCAGACATAAACAAGTGTTGATCTTTTGATAGTTATTATATCTTAAGAACACGCTATTTGTTTTGACGACGAGAATTACTTTTTAAATTAATTAATGAAACTGATATGTTTTGAATTTGGTAAAATAGACATCATTTTTGAATTCATAATATCAAATATATTTTAGGCCTAATTTTTGGTATTTTTCTGGAAACTTTCATCTTTTGATGAATAGTGAAACCACTAAGTGGTGGTTAAAAAACTGAATTTTTCATAAAACATAATTTTACCGCTTCTGTAAGTGGAATTTAAAATATCCGAGAGACACAGTTAATATCACGGATTAAAATGTGGTTCAATGAGATGAAAATAATTTTTGGTGAATAGTAACTTTTTACTTTTATTTACCACGGTTAAAAGTAAATAGGGTAATTAAGGATAAAAATTATATTAATATTACCCTAACACATGTCCTAAGTCTATTGGACAAGTGTATCTCGACTAAAAACAAGCTTAGGAGTAAAATATTATCATTATGTCCACTTGTATTAGATTAAGACATTTATTATTATTTAATTCAAAGAAGAGTTAAAAGAGTTAAAATCAAATTTTATTAACTAAATCATTTTTAATATAGGGGTATACATTAGAAAAATTCTATTGTAAATATTCATTAGAAATATAAAAAGATTTCCTACATAATGGTATTTTATTTTTAATTTTTAGACATTAAATAATTTAATTTATTTATGACACAATGCTGATGAAGTAATTACCTAATTAATGAAATATTAAAATAATTGATATTATAAATATCAAAATAAATGTAATTTGAAACTTTTTCTGAATTAAATTAATTTTATAGGTTAATATGACATATTAGGATTGATTATATAAATTTTTTCCGAAGTAATAATGCTGTTATGAATTTATCAAAAACAAAATACCCAATAGTGTCAAAATTGACATAAAGGAGTTTTTAGAACAAATATTATATTATTAATTTATACTCAATTCCTAAAAATCTAAGGTTCAGCCAAGAGACTTATATCATGATAGGTGTATCATTAATGGACCACTTGGTGGTCTCTTTGATGTATATAGTATGTTTATTACCCATATAATATTAAAATAAAAAGAGACATTGTAAGAGTGAAACTATTTAACTAAGAGTTAATACTTAAAGATAAGGTTAATATAATGACCCAAACTGGTATAAATTCTATTGGTTGAGTGGTTTTCGACCCATCCCCAACTTAAACTTTAAATAATTCACTTTGGAGCCATTAGAAACCGAATATGAATTTGTTATAAAATAATATTTTTAGCTTTTCTAAAGGTGCCCCTCACCCCTCTTATAAAAGGGCACTCCCCTTATCACTAATTCACACATTCAAAGCCTTTTGTCTCGGCCAAATCCTGCCCAAATACTCTATAAACTCACCTCACTACATCCTAGAGGCCTTAGTTTTATCAGAAAGCCAACCTATGGAGCCCTTTTGATCAAATCAAAAAGAAGAACCCGAAGAAGAGGTAATGTTTTCACCACCCTCTTTCAAGTTCCTTTCTTCTTCAACTTCTTATTTCATTGTTATTTATATTCTAAAATAATTACTCCAGTATCTTTTATATATTGTGATGTTGTTATAAATATGGTACAACCATATTCAGTATTCTATACATCCTTTGAATGACATGTCACCATACGTGCGTACGTACGGCTTACCGTCTCCACGTCGTGGTGTAATTGTCATTCAATAAATTATTATTTGGATTGGTATAATAATGATGTTTAATTCATGTAAATAATATACATAACATGATAATTATTCTGTCTATATTATATACCATCCAATTATCGATTATTTTATCATCAAAATAATGATATTGTCGCTCGTGCGTACGTACGGACTACTGTCTCCACAAACACGATGAGAATCATTCTCCATCATATCCATTCAAGTATAATTATTATTTGATGATTATAAATAATGTTTAAGGACTTGATATAATTATGGATATGAATAAGATACAACCTATCCATAACAAACACGGCTTATGTAACAAAGAATATAAAGGAAAACGAGTAAGTTAACACCCGAAATGACGATAATACTAAGATTTTATTAACAAATCAATGTTAAAAGATCATATATGATATCATATTAATGTAAATGATTCTTTTATAATTCAATAAAAATTATTTAACCATTATACCTGAGGTTAACTTACCGTCGACCAAGGAAAAAGTACAAAGTAATGGGTTTCTTATCTCACTTTTAATTTCATGAGAATTCCATTGCTCAACACTTATTTATTACATGTGGTGTGTGTACTGCCCATGTTTGTATTCATTGTGTAATAAACATTAATTCATGTATATTTACATCATAATTTTATGATCCTTATTTCAGGGGTTTATTTTTTTTTTGTTACCAAAACAATAAGGGAATTTGAAATTTCAATTTCCACTCATTCGGCTTTACGCATACTTCATTGATTATTTTACTCCAAGATTATGTGTAGAATCACTATTCATTTGATTATGTCATAAATTACACTGCCCTTTCTATGAATATACTTTTTATACACATAATCACTTCATTGATAAATTATCAGGTCATCGATATGAACTTGATAAGAGTAATTTTTACTCAATCTCGATTTATTGAGTTAAACATCCAATTCATTGGTGTTGTTTTTACAAGAATATGTGTGAGTGTCCTTTGATTGTTTTACAGTGAATATAAAATCATATTGAGTGTATTTATGTTTTTCAATCATAATTATGTCATTGATTTATCCTTAACATAAGGATACATCCTTTATGAGGGATTTCATCTCAATTTAAATTCCATTGAGACTCCTTTATTGTTATACACCAAATCACTTTTATATGGTGTATATAATGTACTTTGACATAAAATATCATAAATACCTTTATTCTCATTATATATACAACATTTTTTTTCCTCAATTATTTTTTTTCAAATATCTCTCTTTTGGTAAGGAACTCTAACTAAAATTACATTTTTAAATGTTTTAAAGATTGATTATTCTAAATCTTTCTCATTATTGTCCATGTTTTAAAAACGGTTTTAAGGATTTATTTATATGGACATTAATGTTTTCAAATAAAAATTCCTTTTAAATGTTTCAAAGTGGTATGGGACACTTTGATGCTAAAATCTATTTTAAATGGATTCTTCACAAATAGTGTGAAATGATTTCAAGAAAAAGGGAGATATTTCACTATAATTGTTTTGATGAATATTTTCATCTATGTCAATATCCTTCATCATTCTCGATAGAGGTTAATATGATAAAATACAATCTTCCATATTGTATCGAATGAGTTATGTTTGAATGTGGATGTGCTATTTTTATACCATTCATGGTTTGTGGATAAAGTATTGACATTTCGTATGCTAGTTTTAATACGAATGTTTATGTTATGTTTAAAACTTTTCATATGAGGAATGCATTGGACTTAGTAAGTGACGGGTGGAGCCCTCTATAGCTCCTCGATGCATCGGTAGGTCTCATGAGACAAACTAGTGTCTTGGCACGAGGCCTTGAAAAAATTTTATTTGTAGTCTTGGCATGAGGCCTTGGCTACGTGGTTATGATAGTCTGGAATTATGCATTCCGTCATTATGAAAGTAGTTATTAATATTTTAATGTGATTATTTGACAAATAGAATATCCATGTGAATAAGTAAATGGAATTATTTCATTTTATCATTGCCATATTATGATGAAGTTCATGTTTAAAAGGATTTTTTTAGTTATACATTGCCTTAAATTTTTACGTTTATTTATGTAAGTTTCTGCTATATTGTTATCCTTACTGAGCATCTGAGCTCACCCCTTTCAATGTATTATTTTTCCCAGGATGTGAAGAAGTATTTTAGGAATGACCTGCACAGATAATATGAGGGGATATGAAGACAATATGTTGTTTTAGTTTTTCACTTATTGATTTAATGTAAACTTTATGAATATATCTAGTGCTTCCAAGGCTACTAAACTAATCGGTCTTTCGAGACTTGATCTTTCTTGTGATCATGCCAATGTTATGTAATAATGCACCGAATCTGGGTATCTAGGTTCGGGGTGTTAAAGTTGGTATTAGAGGAAGTTTAGTACAAACCTTGGAAGCTAGATTTAGATAAACACTGATTAGAGTACGTAGACCTAAGATAAACTTTGAGGATTAGTATAGAAGAACTTCCTAGAATTTTGGTGTTGTAGAGATTTTGTGAGTTCCCCGAGAAATACATACCTGTATGGATACGTGCAGGTAGAGGCGGCTCTGGCACAAATGTACCTAGGGGTAAAACCTGAAACCACCGCTTTGAGCTAGACTCGAACGGGAACTGGTGCACGAAAACGGGCCTTGCTACACTCTTGGTTACAACACTCCCGGGGGATATGCTTAAGATAATTTACATTTTCATTACAAACCGATTTGAAGTATTATATATATAAGATGAGTGTAAATGACCTTGGTCAATCCTCATGTGTTTCAAATTGAGAATATGGTGACATGTTAATCTCTAAATGATTTTATGACTACTGTTACACACACAATGCTTTCTGGTTTTAGTCAATGGCTGGATTCCAAGGAAGTCATAGTGACTTTGAGAATGATGTACAAGGTGGGAACGCTTGTGGAAATGAGAAACAAAATGGAATTTTGATAAGCGTTAAAGATATCGTCTTTATTCCAAATCAATTTTCCAAAAATATGATCAACAATTTATATATTAACCAATTTTTGGACTCAAAAAATAAGAGAAAAGTGATGAATGATATGAGCTCCAGTAGTGGAGACCATGGAGAAAGGAATACTCAATTTCTATCATGAAGGAAATGTGGAAGGAGACCCCCAAGAAGGTGTCTCAATGGGACAAAGAAATTCTGTACGTGCGGGAAGGAAGTACATAAAGTGAAGAATTGTCAAAGACAAATGAAGAGTACTATGGAAGAAGATAAAAATGTCCCCAAGAATCCATTTATAGTCATTTTTTTGTAAATGTAGGGGACCTGGACATTACTCGAGTGAATGCACTATTCTATAGGATATTTTCTTGGTCAAAGAAGAAGCTATGTGGAAATAAATTGTTGGAGAAATGTTTAAAAAGTATTAGTTCTCCTTGTTGATGAGTTTACTTTGGAATAATTTTCTCTTGTATTTTTAACCTTGCATTTTTCCATGTGAGAATTATATTTGAGGAAGATTTGTCTTTTCTATTGTGGATATAGTTATAAATAACCATTTGGTTTTATATGATCGTTGGGTTTGAGGAAATTACAAGTTATTATAATTTGGGATGAAAATGCAAGGTATGAGATAAGATTTGTGGTTAAATTATGTTATGGTTATTTTTAGAAAATTATCTCATTTTGGTAATGTTATAAAATATAGTTTTTGAAAAAGGAAAACACGCAGACCGTGTGACAACCGGTCGTATCGGACAAAGCTGTGGGAATCGAACCCACAACCAAAGTGCGATTGGGATTTATCGCCTACCACTGGACTACGTGAAGTCCCTGGTTAGTGTGACTATTTTTTTTAGTTAAATGATTTTATCGATCAATAATAATTTTATTTGAGATCTCATGTCTTATCAAATGAATACCCTTAGTATAGGAAATTGATTTGGTGATTAAGTGATAAATGATATTTTTGAAGTTGATCGCTTTGTTGTGAACACTACATACCCAAGGAAAATAGAATAGTATAGGATTTCATTTTAGGAGTAATGGTATATTTTTATCTATGTTTTTATTGTGGATTTATAGTGATTTGGGTTATTTATGGAAATGATTAGGTTAATTACTTTTAAGTATGTGACTTTAAGATTAATTAATGTCATTTGGAGTTACAATTTAACGTGGATGACTACATTATTATAATTTTTGGGTTTCAATATTAGTTTGGATTATATTTAAGGATTTTAAGTACAATTTATTATTGAATGGTATTTATTTATCATTGGGGTATTGTTGGTTTAATTTTAGAAATTAAGATTAGTGTTTTTTTATCTAATGAAATATCCATTTGGGGGATCATCAGATATTATACTAACCATTTTCGTTTTGATTAATCTCTAAAGACAAGGTAAATATATATTTTATCCTACATGGATCATGTATTTCTATAGAAGATTATTCTAGCTCTTCCATTGTGACCAAGTCTTCATGAATACTCATTGTTCAAAAAAATTAGTTAGTGGTAAAAATTTATTAAAGAATGAAAATGTACTTAAAAATTAAATATATATCTTTATGTTATTAGTCAATATATTAAATGAATTCCTCATCCTTATGTAATGTAACTTAAAACAAAAAATGTTGTCCGTTTACTTTTCCTACTGGGAGACAAATGACCATTTGTCCTAACACAAGTTTGTGATTTTCTTATTGTTAACTTTCTCCTGATCATGTTTTCTATCCCTCTCCATCAGAACATAACACTTATTTTATCGTCCATATCCATGTTTTCCTACATGGAATCCTAGTATGGGTTAGCTTGGGTGACCTTTATACCTTTCTTCATTTCTTTTAAAGTGATAGTTTTATTGACTCTTTTTCTGATGTGGGACTTTCCATTATATTCTCAAGACCAATTTTAAAAAAAAATTGCGAGGACGAAATTTATTGAAGGAGGGGAGAATTTAACACCCCATGCTTCCACGGTACGTTTCCCTTTGAATAATGCAATGGCGTGCATTGTACGCAACTTCGAGATTCTAACACACCACAACCAATCAAACTAGCCGTTATGAATACTAATAGCTATTGTTTGAAATTTTATAAATTTCATATTTCTAAATGGACTTCATTTTTAGATTGGTAATATCGAAATTAGCTTAGGGTGAAATTTTGGTACTTTTCAGATAACTTTCATATTTTGATGAATAGTGAAAATTACTAAATTTTAATTAAAAACAATTTTTTTAATCGAAATAATTAATAGTGATAAATTATTAATTTGATTGGTTTTAAAGTGTATTTAGAATATATTTTTACCATTTAATACAATGTTGGTTATTGGATGTAATTTCAAATTTAAACCAGACATAAACAAGTGTCAATCTTTTGATAGTCATTATCTCTTAAGAACACGCTATTTGTTTTGACAACGGAAATTAATTTTTAAATTAATTAATGCGACTAATATGTTTTGAATTTGGTAAAATAGATATCATTTTTGAATTCATAATATCAAATATAGCTTAGGCCTAATTTTTGGTATTTTCTGGAAACTTTCATTTTTTGATGAATATTGAAATCACTAAGTGGTAGTTAAAAAACTGAATTTTTCATAAAACATAATTTTACCGCTTCTGTAAGTGGAATTTCAAAAATCCGAGAGACACAGTTAATATCAAGGAGTAAAATGTGGTTCAATGAGATTAAAATAATTTTTGATGAATAGTAACTTTTTACTTTTATTTACCACGGTTAAAAGTAAATAGGGTAATTAAGGGTAAAAATGATATTAATATTACCCTAACACATGTCCTAATTCTATTAGACAAGTGTATCTCGACCAAAAACAACCTTAGGAGTAAAATATTACCATTTAGGTCCACTTGTATTAGATTAGGACATTTATTATTTTTTAATTCAAAAAAGAGTTAAAAGACATAAAATCAATGTTTATTTACTAAATCATTTTTAATATAAGGTTATACATAAGATAAATTCGATTTTAAATATTAATTACAAATCTAAAAATATTTCCTACATAATGGTATTTTATTTATAATTTTTAGACATTATATAATTTAATTTATTTGTGACACAATGGTGATGCATTAATTACCTAATTAATGAAATATTAAAATAATTGATATGATAAATATCAAAATAAATGTAATTTGAGACTTTTTATGCATTACACTAATTTTATAGGTTAATATGACATATTAGGACTGATTATATAAATTGTGTTCGAAGTAATAATGCTGTTATGAATTTATCAAAAACAAAATACCCAATAGTGTCAAAATTGACATAAAGGAGTTTTTTTAAAACATATTATATTATTAATTTATATTCAATTCCTAAAAATCTAAGGTTCGTCCAAGAGACTTATATCATTATAGGTGTATAATTAATGGACCACTTGGGGGTCTCTTGGATGTATATAGTATGTTTATTAGCCTTATAATATAAAAATACAAAGATACATTGTAAAAGTGAAACTAATTAACTAAGAGTTAATACTTAAAGATAAGGTTAATATAATGACTCAAACCTGTCTAAATTCTATTGGTTGAGTGGTTTTCGACCCATCACCACCTTAACCTTTAAATAATCCACTTTGGAGCCATTAGAAACCGAATATGAATTTATTATAAAATAATATATTTAGCTTTTCCAAAGGTGCCCCTCATCACTCTTATAAAAGGGCACCCCCCCTTCTCACTAATTCACACATTAAAAGCCTTTTGGATCGGCCAAACCTAGACCAAATACTCTCTAAACTCCCCTAAATACAACCTAGAGGCCTTAGTTTGATCAGAAAGCCAACCTAAGGATCCCTTTTGATCAAATCAAAAGAAAGAACCCGAAGAAGAGGTAATGTTTTCACCACCATCTTTCAAGTTCCTTTCTTCTTCAACTGCTTATTTCTTTGCAATTTCTATTCTAAAATAATAACTCCAGTATATTATATATACTGTGATTTTATTATAAATCTGGTACAACCATATTCAATATTCTATCCATCCTTTGAATGGAATGTCACCATATGTGCGTATGTACGGCTTACCGTCTCCACGTCGTGGTGTAATTGTCATTCAATAAATTATTATTTGGATGGGTATAATAATGATGTGTAATTCATATAAATAATAAACATAACATCATAATGATTCTTTGTCTATGATATAACATCCAATTATATATTATTTTAACATCAAAAGAATGATATTGTCGCTCGTGCGTACGTACGGACTACCGTCTCCACAAACGCGATGAGACTCATTCTCCATCGTATCCATTCAAGTATAATTCTCATTTGATGATTAAAAATAATGTTTAAGGACTTGATATAATTCTGGATATGAATAATATACAACCTATCCATAACAAACATGGCTTACGTAACAAATAATATAAAGGAAAACGAGTAAGTTAACACCCGAAATGACGATAATACTAAGATATTATTAACAAATCAGTGTTAAAAGATCATATATGATATCATATTAATGTAAAGGATTATTGTATAATTCAATAACAATTATTTCACAAATATAGAGGAGGTTAACCTACCTTCGACCAAGGAAAAAGTACAAAGTAAGGGGTTTCTTATGTCACTTTTAATTCCGTGATAATTCCATTGCTCACCAATTATTTATTACATGTGGTGTGTGTACTGTCCATGTTTGTATTCATTGTTTAATATACATTAATTCATTTATATTTTTATAATCATTTTATGATCCTTATTTCATGGGTGTATGTTTTTTATGTTACCAAATCAACAAGGGAATTTGAAATTTCAATTTCCACTCATTCGGCTTTATGCATACTTCATTGATTATTTTACTCCAAGATTATGTGTAGAATCACTATTCAATTAATTATGTCATAAATTCCACTCCCCTTTCCATGGATATACTTTTGATACAAATAATCACTACATTGATAAATTATCAGGTCATCATTATGAACTTGATAAGAGTAATTTTTACTCAATCTCGATTTTTTGAGTTAAACATCCAATTCATTGGTGTTGTTTTTACAAGAATATGTGTGAATTTCATTTGATTGTTTTACACTTAATATCCAATAAAATAGTGTGTATTTATATTTTTCACTCATAATTATGTCGTTGATTTATCCTTAAAATAAAGATACAGCCTTTATGAGAGATTTCATCTCAATTTACATTCCATTGAGACTCCTTTATTATTATACACCAAATCACTTTTATATGGTGTATATAATGTACTTTGACATAATATATCATGAATCCCTTTATTATCATGATATTACAAAGTTTTTATTTCCTCAATTATTTTTATTCAAGTGTCTCTCTTTTGGTTAGGAACTCTAACTAAAATTACATTTTAAAATGTTTTAAAGATTGATTATTCTAAATCTTTCTCATTATTGTCCGTGTTGTAAAAATGGGTTTAAGGATTTATTTATATGGACATTAAAGTTTTCAAATCAAAATTCCTTGTAACAGTTTCAAAGTGGGATGAGACACTTTGATTCTAAAATCTATTTTAAACGGATTCTTGACAAATAGTGTGACTTTTAAATTATTTCAAGAGAAAGGGAGATATTTCACTCTATTTGTTTTGATGATTATTTTCATCTGTGTCAATATCCTTCATCATTATCTATTGAGGTTAATATGATACAATACAATCTTCCATATTTTATCGAATGAGTTATGTTTGACTATGGATGTGATATTTTTATACCATTCATGGTTTTTGGATAAAGTATTGACATTTCGTATGATAGTTTTAATACGAATGTTTATGTTATATTTAAAACGTTTCATATGAGGAATGCATTGGACTTAGTATGTGATAGGCGGACCCCTCTATAGATCCTCGATGCATCGATAGGTCTAATGAGACAAATTAGTGTCTTGGCACGAGGCCTTGAAAAAATCTTATTTGTAGTCTTGGCACGAGGCCTTGGCTACGTGGTTATGATAGTCTAGCATTATGCATTCCGTCATTATGAAAGTGGTAATTAGTATTTTCATGTGATTATTAGACTAGTAGAATATCCATGTGAATATATAAATGGAATTATTTCATTTTATCCTTGCCATATTATGTTGATGTTCAAGTTTAAAAGGATTTTGTTTTAGTTATACATTGCCTTAAATTTTTATGTTTATTTATGAAAGTTTCTGCTATATTGTTATCCTTACTGAGCATCTGAGCTCACCCCTTTCAATGTATTATTTTTCCCAGGATGTGAAGAAGTATTTTATGAATGACCTATAGGGATATTATGAGGGGATATGAAGACAATATGTTTTTGTAGTTTTTCACTTATAGATTTAATGTAAACTTTATGAATATATATAGTGTTTCGAAGGCTACTAAACTAATCGGTCTTTTGATACTTAATCTTTCTTATGATTATGCCAATGTTATGTAATAATGCACTGACTCTGGGTATCTAGGGTCGAGGCGTTACAACTATATTGTTGTTTGATTAAAACATGATAAATTTAGGAGAAGATCATTATTTATGCAAAGGTAAGATCAAAGAAAAATTATGAAATAATTTTCCTGAATACTATAATTTAGAATAAAAAAATATATTATGATGTTAATGATGATAGTTCACATTAAAATATTATTATACTTTAATTAATTACATTATTTAAGATTTAATTATAATTATATCAGTGTAATTATAATGGTAGACTGGGAATTTACCCAATCCTCGAAAGTAAGAAGGCATCAAAATTTCATGAAATTTTGAAACATAAATGGAATGAATGATAAGGGTTCTAGAATAAAGAACATTATATGAATTCATTCATAAATATATGAGTATAATAATATGAGGATATATTTTATGGTGTGTTGTTCTACAAGATACTACTTCATTATATATAATAAGAGTTCCACACAATAAACATATGGTCCTAATAGTAAATAAGAATGATTCCATGCGCATGGAGATTTGGAATGAGTATAAAATATTTGATAATATGATGTATCAAGTTGATAAAATTCTGGAGAAATTCTGGAGTATTAACTAGAATATTTTATAAAAAATATAGTAAATGTTTATGTGTCTATTTTAAAAGAAGTGTGAGAATCAATTAGATGAATGTAAAATGAATATATGATTAAGAGGGATTTATTGGAGAAAAAATATCATGATAGTCATGCACGTATCAATAGAGTAATTATATAGTATCTTTAAAATCAAATACTGATATGGATCTTCATATGATATTTTTTTAGTATATAATATGTTGCTGTGAAGAAATATCTTAAAGATAATTCATTGAGTTTTGTGAGAGAGACCGGATACACAACTGTATCAATGATAGATGAGGAATGTGGAGTCTGAAGCTATGATATCTTTTACTAATTAAGAATACTTAATTCTTTAGTATTCAACATTTTGAGGAAGATCCTAACCACACTCGAATTTAACTGAGTACAGAGACCAGCAATGATGATAATAATTTTTGGTTTTTGAGGTTTCTGATGGTGTTGTACATGGGCATACCAAATCTTATATGTTCATTGATGAAGATCATTACCATAGAGGAAAAAAAGAAATGTTGGATAAGATAGATTTATTTTTTATTACATGATTAAATAAAATCAATGGAGCCTTTGATTGGGGTTTCAAACCATTTTCTAATGTAGAGATATCAACTGTGGTTTATAATTGATTATTGAAGATGAGATTTGTGACTAGGGTGTATTACCAATTTATGGTATTGTAGTTGGGGTGTTTATACAACTACTATTATAATCATATTCAATTATAGTAATTAATCCATGATGGGGACATTATCCCACATAGGTTAGAGTGTTTCTTTATGGTAGAAACATTTACATCATATTCTTCATTTTCTATACATTCATAATCATGCATGTGAGTTAGGTTTTTGTACAAATGTGTGTGTTGATTAAGGACTTAACTTGACATAGTGGTTTCCTAAAAGGGAGTATCTTGTAAAAATATAAAAAAATTGCTGATTTACCCTTCTTTTTTATAGTGATATATCCAGATATTAGATCATCAATATAAATGTATAGTCCCCCAAAAATTCAAGGATAAACATCATAATTATAAACAGATGACACAATAATTTCTCACACCCTTATAGAAAATGAGATAAAATCATGATGGATTTTTTATGTTCTTACCAAGGCTTATAATGTTTACATTTACATTTGTGTAATGGTGGACTAACATAAAAACCAAACAAAATTCATTTCTATTCATGAAGATTACTCACCTAATCATTTTGTTAGGATATGGGTAAAGTAACTTATAAGGATACAAAATGTACAACATTCAATTTTTTTCAATCTAGAATGAAATATCACATCCATGTTATAAATATGTATTCATCAAAATTAAAAATTAATATGAGATTTAGCAAGAATTATCATCTTCAAACTGATGGAAAATCTAAGAGGGTTATTTAACCTATAGAAGATATACTGATATCATACATGAAAGTTTTTAAAGGAGGTTAGTATCAAAATATTCCTTTTATGGAGTTATGGAATATTAACTATTTCCAATCCTATATTCAAATGGTGTAATATGAGGGTATATATGGAATGTGATATAGTACTCCATCTTGATGGGATGAAATTAGAGAGAAGGGGTTATTGAGACCCGATCTTACATAATACAAAATACGGAACGTTCAACCATTCACCCATATATCAAAGAAGAATAAAGTTGATATAATATATATACTGATAATAATGATGATGTAAATATTATGGAATAAATCACTGAAAAAAATACATACTTCATGTTGACACATGACCCCGAGAGCACTCACTAATTCACATGGGCTGGTTAATAGAGTTGTGGATCTCATCATATAGTTTCAGAGAAATTTAAATCCATTGGATGGATAATTATATGATATATATATATATATATATATATATATTGATGGAAATGGGCGCTACACTATAATAAACTAACTCATGCCAACTAGACTAGTCACTTGAGACATCCCATTATAAGGTGGGGTAAAAAAGAAGAAAAAACACATGTCTTGAATATAAGAAAAATAACATGTACAAATAGAGTACTATCCAGATACAAATGAATGTTACAACTATTCAAAATCATATAAACTATAAAAACACAATAATTCTAGACAACTAGTCTCTATGTGACAAAATGTCACCTCCAAACTTTACCTAAATGAAACAACAACGTAAAGTGGAGATTTCATGCTACAAAATGATCTTCCCTTTACCTTAATCCATGAAAAAAGGATCTATATCAATGCTTAGTCAGATGTAGGGTGTGAGAAAAATATTTTAGTAAGATACCACCAATGAATATATACATGATCTATTAACATGAATGCATAAGTCCAAGACTTAAAACAAAAATGGTTTTCAAGTATTTTAATAAATAAATCAATTTGAAATCCTTTAGGAATCAATATTTTAGTTTCTCACTAATTGGATGCTATATCTACTAAGTACTAAATCAAAGAAGGTAAAGATAGCGATAAGAGATGATGCATGTAAGCCAATATCCATGAAATAAACTATCATATAATAAATAACCAATAATAATAATACACCTACCATATGATATATAGCCTATGATGCAATACAGACTAGACACTCAAAGAAAAACCAGGCATAATGTTAGATCTGAAATAACATCAAGCCCTACCATAGACCATCAACATATAATAGGTTACCTAAAAGTGGTTTCATGCACACTAATTCAATCTGTGTCTCTATCTCAGCATACCCAAGGAATAAAAGGAATAAAAATGAAAAATAATCTTCCATCAGAAAGGATTTCAAATTGATTTTCAAGTATTTTCATGAACTCATGTACTATTCAAGGAATAAATTCAATTTAATTTATCCACCTAACATGAATATATCCACCTAGGTAACGAACATAGAAAACCAACATCCTTTGACAAAGGGTATTGGAAACCACGTAATCTTCCATCAGAAGACAAGGAATGACCAAAGACTAAAATGGATTGATAGGAAACTTTATACCATTTCCAAATCCTTACAATGAATAGTTCCAAAAAACACAAATTACAGAGAAACAAAGATGAAGAATTGCAAGGAAAGGTTAAGAGCCCAACCCTTCTGATCAATCACTGAATAAATTGATCTGGATGGAAATAAGAGACCTGAAATCACCCAGGGTATGAGATATGAATGATAGGAGAATCCTACAACATAGAATAAAGCCTCATAATCTTGAATGACGCCCTAAAAATTTGAACATGACGAATTAAATTTAATGAAATCTATTAAAATTTATGAATCCATTTAAATTTTACTTACACTGAAAAACACCTCCCCCTTTAATTAAAAACCAAAATCTTACATTACATGATGTGTAAACCTTATTGTATATGTAAAAACATATGGTGTTAATTCCACTCAAGCTATATGTTCGTCCAATATTAAAAATCGTGAAACCCTACCACACATCATGTAAATACCCAATGAACAGTAGAAAAAGCCCTATAAAGTCTAAAAATCCAACAAATATATGACTTCACCATTATAGGTATCCTGAAAATTTAGTTCCAAAATTACTCACTAAATGTAAAATAGAAACCAAAGGAAAAAATCAGAACAAAGATGACAAAAAGGTAATGGGGCATTACAATCTCACCACTATAAATGTTTTATGTCCCCAGAAAGGGGTCAAGATCATGGATCCAAAAAAATATAAGGCCACTACAGGCTCAAAAACGAATCAAAATTAGACAACTCATGGAGATCCTGTCTGCAGTTACTCTATACCTAGTTAATGGAATTTTTTTACTGTGTAGTACCTTATCTTTGGGATTCATAATAATAATTGGTTTCTCAACCATAGTGGTATTAGGCATGATAAAAAATCATCCCATCTAATCCCATGGTAATGATCTATTATATTCTTCCTCATCTAAGAAAACACGAAAAATTTCATGAAATATATTAGGTAATAGAAATAGATATTCTACTCTCTCTAGTTTCTTAATGGTTTCGAAGGGCACCACAATCCTCAATGCTAAGATACCCTTCATACTAAACTGATGATTTCCAAAGAGTGTCGAAACTTGAAGAAATACCAGATCACAAACCTCAAACTCTAGTGGATGATTAAAATGGTCCACATATGATTTTTGATGACTATGTTCTGTGATAAAATGCCTTTGGATCAACTACAAAACCTATGTTATCTTCTAAACAACACTTGTCCCTTCCAAGGACCACTCGCCCAATTCTACATAGCACAACATAGATTGGCATGGATTCCCATTCAAATACTCAAAGGGTTCCATTATGATCAAATATTGGTGGAAATATTTATAGGAAAACTCAACCAATGGAATATTTCTATCCCAAGATCCATCAAAATCAAGAACACAAGGTCGTAGCATATCCTCAAGAACTTGGATAAACCTCTCTCTCTTCCTATCCGTATGTGGATGATATGTAAGGATTAAATTCAATTGGAACCCCATTGCCTCCGACAAAACATTATAAAAATATGATGTGAACATTGAGTCCCTATCTAAAACAATTGTATAGGTGACCCCAAGAAACATCACAATCACATGGACATACAATTCCCAAAGATGTCCCACTTTCATCATTCCATTTATTTTCAATAAATGATATGATTATGTGAGTCTGTAAACAATCCCCCAAATCACAACCTCCCAACTATGATTCCTTGGTAAGACAATGATGTAATCCATGGAAATATCATCTAATTTCAATAATAGAATAGGTTAAGGCTACAACAAACCTGCAGGTATATGCTATTATGCCTTAACTCTTTGACAAGTGAGATACCATGATATAAAATATGCAACTAACAACCTTATCCCCATCCACCAATACCATCATGTCAAATCATGGTGCATATTTTTATTCCCACTATTCATGAACCTACAAGACTAATTTCTTATTTCTAGAGACTCATGTCTCGTAGAAAACATAACAACTGAACTATTATAGAGGCACATATCTCTACTGGGAGTATGAGAAATATTTCATATAGAATCCCCACCATTTAGGATTTCTACAAAGTGTCAGATATCAGTGTATTTAATCTTCTTGAGTTGAACATTATCATCATAATAAGATTCATCCTTTATCGAAGCTACAGAACCCGTTCCACCAACCTCATCTAAGCCCGATCTCATCTGAACAAAAAACTCATTAAAAACTCCTTCTAAACTAATTATTCCATGTCCTATGTTGATATTTTTCTACTGAACCCATCAACCACCACACTTCCTTTACATGGGGTATATATGATATAAAAATAATTATTTTAAAGATACACATCCCAAAATCTCAATAATAAGTTCAGATCACTCTAATTAAAGATATACATTAGGATTTTATGATCACAATATACCATATCCCTCTCTCTGAAGAGATAGTGATTCCATGTTTTGAGTGCATATGTAATAGTTTCCAAAACAAGATCATGCGTATGGTAGTTTTTTTCAAGAAGGCTCAACTTTTGATAGCCATATTGCTCAAACTGTTTCCCCATCATCAAGAGACATCCCAAACCCATACAAGAAGAATTACATAAAAAATAATAACACGAACCTGGTTCCAGAAGAATCAAAATTGGCAAGGAATTAAACCTCTTCTTCATATCCTCATGGGATCTTAGACACTTTTAATTCCATTCAAACATTACAACCTTATAGGTTAAAGATTTTTATGAGGATGTGATCTTTAAAAAGTCCCCAAAAACCACCTACTGTAACCTTCCAATCCTAAGAATATTTGTTTCTCAAACACGTTTTTGAACTTATCCCATTATATATATTCCCAAAACCTTTTAGGATTAGCTATTATTAACCTCTCATAAATCACACGCCCTATAAGAATTACATATCAAATCCAACACTCAGACATAGAAATATTATTATACAGATGAATTTCCCTCAATGTTTGAATAATATTATCCAAATGGTTAACGAACTCCACATCTTCCTTGGAGTACACCAAGATATCATCTACAAACAGAATAAAACAACATTCCAAGAACCAATTAAATATCATGTTCATCAAATCCATGAACATCATATGGGTGTTAGTGATTCCGAATGGTACACACAAAAACTCAAAATTACTATATCGACTCTGAAAGATTGTCTTCGGTATATCAACTTCCCAGATTCTCAGTTGGTGGTATCTCGACCACAAGTCAATCATGGAGAACCAATGAGTCCCTCTAATATGATCTAAGAGACCATAATCATTTTTAAATGAAACTTTTTCATGACGGTCACCCAATTTAACTTTTGGTATTCAATACAAAGTATAAGACTTATTTATTCCTTCTTAGCCAAGAGTACAAGTGGAAACCATAGTGAAATTCATGGAAGAATAATTCCTTTCTCTTCTAAGTCCTCAAACTAGACATTATATTCCACAGACATAGCAGGTTCCATTCGATATGATGACATAAAAATGGAAATCATTCTAGGTAGTAGTTTAATAGTAAACTCAACCTCTCTATATAGTTTCAAGATAGAAAAATAATATAGAATTCCACGGGGGTATGCTCAAAAAATAGAAAGTAGTTGACCTTGTCAGCGTGGTTCAACTAAAACAAGAATCATTCCCTGAAAACTAGTATGATATTATACCAACATAAGGAATAACCATCCCTTCCATTCCCAATATAGAGTCCCACTAACCCATGAAAACATTATTGACCCCATCTGTAGATAATAACTATACATGATGATGATTAAATTATATCTAATCTTTTAAACTAATCACCTGACCCATGTCGGTAATTAAGTCAATGGTGTCAATATCAAGAACTCAAAAATCCCAAAACCACCTCATTTACATTTATCAACACTTGAAAAATGGGGCATATAAAAATATATTCAGACCTATTCCTGAAAGTAATGGATTTATCCAATAATTAATACATAAGATTTGGATGAAATTATAACATGTAAAACAACTTTGATGACATAAAGAATGAGTATCACCTATATCAAACAAATCTTGCAATAAAGAAGAATAAATAAACATCGTACCTCTAATAACAGCATGCCCTACTTCAGATTCCACTGACACACACTCTTATATGTGAATTCATCCAGACATAGCAACTTAGAAATACCCTTTAGCATGAGAATGAGACCCACCACCCCTATAAGCGTAAATAAGAACCTACAATCCTATGGTGATAGTGGATCCCTTATTAGTATCTTGGGACATCTTATCACATAAATATTTCAGATTACTAGATCGACCACCAAGATGACAAGTTCTAAGAGCCATCATATAACGAGTGTTGGTATGACTATGCCTACAAAAATGGTAGAAAATAACTTTTTTAATCCGTACTGTGATACTAGAACTATAGAAAACTACCCACTCTTATGCTTTCCTTTCTGACCAGAAGAAGATCCTTGGTTAACTTTCGGACCAATTGAAGCTCTGACCAAACTAGTCCTTCCATCTATGTCTTCCTTACCTAAATAAGCTTTATCCACTACCTCAAAAAAGGGTAGATGGTACAACATAACATACAATATTTAGACATCAGCCCTATTCCCCATCTCAAAGCCCTTAGCATTCAGGTGATCATTGGTGATCATCTGCGATTCCATATGCACCAAATAAACAAAGTGGGTGGTGTACTCTAAAAATAAATGATCCACCTACTCCTATATCAAAAACTATCAGGCATTTATCTCGTATAAAGTCTCAGGATAAACTATTCATTAAATATCTTCTTGAAATAAACCAATGAAATAACTTCATGAAATGTAGCTTGTATTATATAATATCACCATCATCATCCTAGTCCATCACACATATATGTGAAAAAACCATCTTGATATAACATATGAGTCTTCTTAATGTTTATGATCCTCTCAATCCATTCAAATCACTATTATGACTCTTATAGTCCTTTATCATGATGGAAGCCAGGTGTATCCATATTGGTTAACTCTGAACCATGATACACTGCTCATCCCAGGATTGTTGTGCCCACTTACCCTTGACTCTAAATGGTATAGATAACCACATTGACCAAATAAGGATTCACTAGAGGATATGTATGTTGATTTTTTCTTTTGTCTTCCCCTCTTGTATATGGAAGAGATCCTAAAGGAAAAATTTTCCATTAGTCAAAATAAAACAAGTAAATATCCATGATAAAATTATAAAACCATCAAACCAAAAATAATAATCCAAAACCATACATTAAAATAATAATAATTTAAATAATTCATTAATTTTACCACAAAAGGACAAAAAAATTCAAGGAAAAATTCAATCTAAATAAAACCCAAACATAGTTTATTCAAATAAACACACACACACACACACACAAACCAATTCCTCAAAAATTGTAGAAAAGATAAAATAAATAATCATCCCATAAAATATATTCAAATAAATCTTCACACTCAGTATTGGACATAGTAAATATTTTCTGACGATCCATGGAAACATAGATTCAGTAACGAGAGTGAGATGGCTAGGCCCATTTTCCACATCTATTTTCATAATTAAATGATCTTACTACTTTCGAACCAAGATACTGAATCAAATTAAGTAGTGCTGACACACATCATGATGAATAATGCTCTCAGAGCAACTTGTAACAGACCAATCCACACTAACTATATTAGTCACTCGATCTAGTCCCTTATGAGGTGGGGTAAAATTTTGAAAATAAAACAAGTCCAAAATATAAGAAAAAAAATATGTGAAACTAGAGTACTATGAAGAAACAAATAAATGATATAACTAAGACACACTGAAAAAACTAGAAAAACATAACAAGTCTAGAAAAAAGTCTCCATGTGTCTACATGTCACCTCCAAACTATCCCAAAATGGAACAAAAATGTGAAGAGGGGCATGTATGCTACATAATTCTCTTCCCTTTACATGAATATAGAAAAACAAGGCCTATACCCACCCATAAGAAGAAAAAGGGTCAGAGTAACAGAGAATAGTAGGATTACACAAAATAATCTATAAAAATTATAATAATAAGAATTCATATGTCCAAGATTTAAAAGAAAATTGTTTTATAATTAGTATTATAAATAAATAAATTTGAAATCCTTTTTAAAAAATTCCTTTACATTTTTAAAAATTGAATGAAATATCTTCCAAATCCAGAAAACAAAAGTAGGTACAGATACCAAAAATTAAATATACCAGCATGCAAATATTCATAATATAAAATATCATCTAATATTAAACAAGAAATCAAAATTCAACTACCAATAAAACTCTATCCTATGAGACAATACAAACTAGACACTAACAAGAAAAAAAGGAATAATGTTTAATACAATTGAACAACAAGGTCATCCATATAACATTTACATATGTGAAGTTACCTCCATGTGGTGTCATCCACACTAAGGCTACATGTGCATCTATCCCTACATACCCAAGGTTCCCATTGTGAAATGTTTTGTCAATTTAGGTTTTAAAATCCATGCTCACATATTTATACAATAAAATTATATACAACAAATTTTCATTAGGGTTTGAAAATCCATTTTCCATTTAAAATAAATAGAATCCTATTTTCAAATCAAAAATCTTTTCAAATGTGAAAACATTCCCCTTTTAATTTCAAAACATGAAAATTTCACTTCAAATAACAAATAATCAACATGGAAAATAAGCAATTTAGAAAATTTGAACTATTTTATAGATCCCCCTAAACAAAAGAGTATAGAAAACCAATATTCCATTGTTAATGGTGATTGGAAACAACAAGATCTACCTTCATAATACATTCAATGACCAAATAAAAAAGAATATATGAAAAAATATTAGTACCAAATACCTACAATAAAAGGTTCAAAATCTATAAATGAGAGATAAATCGAGGGGATATATTACTCATTATATGATTACAACCCATATATGAAGTAGTAAGAAGAAGGAAAATATGAGTTTATGACTATGATTGAACAACCCAAATCTAAATATTTAGGAAACTTAGATAAATAAATTATGTTATGTATTAAAATTGAATTATATTCCCAAATCATTGAGGGTGTAACATATTCATTCAATGATCATGTAAAAATTATTGAGCATATCAAAGGGGATGTTTTTTCATTACAATAAAATTTCAATGATCAATATAGACTCCTAACTCTAATAAATAAAATTTTTAGTTAGAATTTTCTTATTATGGATAAAGATATGGAAGTTTACTAGGAACCAATTTTTAAGGTAAAAGCATTCAAACAAGTTTAGTGGTTTTTATATAATGGAATATCATTTAATCTTTTTTTTCATAATAAAAATATATTGGCTATTGATTCAAAACCCCAATAACCCACATCCCAGACAATGATTAATATGTATGATTTACAAAAGGACCAACAAGCCAAAAATAGATAAGTTAAGACACAAAACAATACACCATTAATATATTGTTATTTTTATACAAATATGGGGAATAAAAAATATTTTTATTCCATAGAAAAATAGACTTTCATGGAAAAATATTAATAAGAAAAGATGAGATGATTTTCCCACTTTCGATATGTTTTCAATAGAAACTATTATTATTTTGAAGGTTTTGGGTAAAAAATTATAAATATTTTATCAAGGGTGAAAATAATTGGGCTACTGAAGACCCATAAGAGGACATCTAAAAAGTAAGAGTCTTCTCATCTTTGTTGAATAATCACAATAAATTTTCATCTCTAGAATATGATTATGATCCAATGATAAAAATAGTAGATGAATCACATTCATTGGTGAAGCAAGAAAATCAATGATCGTGGATTTGGAAATGAAAACTTGATAAGGATAATTTCATAGAGGATTCTATAAAGGTTATTGTTCATGATAGAGTTTGGATCCTTTATAGTGGATAACATCACATATGATGGTAAACAAGAATATTTTATTTGTAATTACATATAATAAATAACATTTCATTGATTTTTGAACTAATGATGGTTTAATGATCATTGGATCTAGGATAACCAATAATTGAGGTAGAGACTTCAGATGCAAGTATGTAGAGTTGGTTGAAGTACATGGTCAAAATTTACTATGTGTATTACAGTTATGTCACTCGAGAATTTCATACATCTTTAACCAAAAGACTTATATAATGAATGGAAGATATTGTTCATTTATAATTAAAATAAATCCCAAAAATTTTTATATCTATTTAATATGTAGAGAGGAAGATAATATATTTCCATCCGAGATAGAAGTAAATAATATATAGAATACAAGGCTTTTCCACTTCTACCAAAATTTAAATATGACTTGATAAAGTAAAAATGAGCTCTGGATATCCCTAAGAATTAACATGATCTCAATAATATGTTTTATACTTTTCAAAAGTTAAACATCACTCCAAATACTCAAAGGACATATGGTAAGTTGTTTATGAGATTTTGAGAGTTTGTTAATTATGATGTGTGTTGGACAAAATCACATAATTCCATGTATAGAAATAAGTATTATGTTATCTATATAAATTATGATGTTAAAATGGGATGGGTGATGGTTATATCTGAAGAATATGAAGAGTTCAAATGTGACACCCCAAAATTTCATAGAAAGTTATTTTCTTTAAATTCAATAGCTTGTACCTCACACAACACTGAGTTCGAGCGCACGACGACTTACCAAACTAGCCGTTCAAAAGCAGTTATGAATAGTATTAACTGAATTTCTAATTAAATATATTTCATATAATTTTAACATCCTTATTATGTGTTTCTTAAAAATAATAAAAGAACAAATTCATTTTTCGGATAAAGGAAATATTTTTCAAAAAATGCAATTTTACCACCTTTTAATGGTAAATCCCTTTTAAATCCACTATTTGAAACTTTTAAATATTCAATTTGAAAAAATAAAATTTTTATCTATAATCTGGACAAAAATTTTAATTTTGATAATTTTTTGGTGTTTTTATGATAACTTTCATTTTTTGCCGAATAGTGAAAAAAATAACAAATTTTAATTGAAAACAACTTTTTTGATCAAAATAATTTATGGTGTTCAATTATAAATTTGAATGGTTTGGAATTATAATTAGATTATATTTTTACCATTTAATCCAATGTTGGTAATTGGAATTAATTTCACTTTGAAATTATACATAAAGAATCGTCAGTCTTTTGATAGTTATTGTTTCTTAAAAACACGCTATTTGTTTTGACAACGGGAATTAATTTTACATTTATTAATGAAACTTCTATGTTTTTAATTTGGTAAAATAAACATCATTTTTCAATTTGGAATATCAAATATATCTTAGGCTGATGTTTTGGTACTTTTCTGAAAAACTTCAATTTTTGATGAATAGTAAAACCACATAGTAGTAGTTTAAAAACTAACTATTTCATTTAAATGGAATTTTACCTCTTCTATGAATTTAATTTCAGAAACCCGACATACATGGTTGATATTAATAAATAAATGTGGTTCAATAAGATGAAAATAATTTTTGGTGAATAGTAACTTTTGACTTTTATTTACCACGATTAAAGGTAAATAGGGCAATTCAAGGTAAAATGAATATTATAATAATACAAAATTACTTTAACACTTGTCCTAACCTTATTTTATGAGTCATGTCCTACCATGGGCATCCTTGGGTCAATTGTAGGACCCCATGGAGCCACTTAAGAATGATACAATAATCATTTAGTATGATTAACAAATATCTTTTAGTATATCAATTTTTAAATGGGGTTATATAAGTCATATTTTTGACTATAAATAATCATTGGAAATAAAAAAATATTTCATACATTATGGTCATTTTGTTTATAATTTTTAGACATGAAATAAATTAAATTATTTATGACACAATAATCATTTAGTATTTAACTCATTAATAAATAATTTAAATAAATATGATTAATAATAATAAAGTAATATCCAAAACCTGTAAAATTATTATTGGATAATTTTATTACAACCATGATTCATCTTATCTTTGACTTTAATTGGTTTTGGACCTTTAGAAACTGAATAAAACTATTTAATAAAATAATATTTTCACACTTTCCTAAAGAGCCCCTCCCCCCTTATAAAAGGACACCACTCCAAACACATTACACACACTTCTCAATACCATTGGATCATCCAACCCCTACCCAAATAATCTATCAAAATCCCCCTCTTCCTCTTATAAGCCTTACCATAGGCAGAAGGCACTTCAAGAATTCATTTTGGTTCAAACCAAAGGAAGTTACCCAAATTAAAGGTAACACTTTCTCTTAAATTATTATGTTTTATTTTGTTTTATTTTACATCTCCAACCCCCTAAACTCTTTTTAATCATTTATTTTATAACAAAAAAACAATCCTAAATATACTAGGATGTTTTTATGAGAATTATTCAAACAACACTTACACACACCTCCATCTAAAGGGTGATGAACATACTATTTCTATGGATGGCAAACTAACGCCTCACGAAACGATGATTGTTTGATTATCTCCAACCGCCTCTCATGGTGGACATTAAGATGACACTGTATTTATATATTATATATATATTATGTTTATATTTTCTTTATGATTCTATATTTTCCATTTATATCATTATTTTATGGTTTCCATTATGGGTAAAATGCGATAACTTCATTTGAGGAAGTGCGGACTACCGCCCCCTCAAAATGATATGAATCGTTAATTCCCCATGTGGGACATATAAAAGATGTATTTAATGTTATTATATATGATATTATACTGGAATTATAATATATCTATGTATCATTATGATTTTCTTCCATTAAAATACAAAATAGAAATGGAAGTAGCGTGCATGCGTACGTACGACTTACCGTCTCCATGAACGGTACATTAATTTTCTTATCTCCAATTGTAATGCACTGTTATAAATATATATATATATATACAGAATATATGATTTATATATATGATATCTAAATCATATATATCATTTTGGAGATAATGGTCTTTTTACCACATGGAAAAATTGTAATTATAACAAGTTCATTTTTGACTCAAGTTCCAAACATCGATAAAATATGAAATATGAACTAAAATAGTTAACTATTTGTTATAGAAAAGTAATAAGTGATTTAAAAGGAATAATAAACTTGAAAAAGTTTCTTAATCAATTTGAAATTAACTTAAGTTTATTTTTCAGGAAGAACAAGGAACATACAAGACAAGTCAGACTTGAGGTAAGGGTTTCTTATCTCACATTTAATTCTGTGAGATTTCCATTGTTCACCCATTATTTATTGCATGTGGTGTATTTTTTTACTGAAATTTGATATGTATTATCATTATTCTCTTAATATTCATGGTATTCTGTGATTAATTTGGTGGTTATTATCTTTTGGTCATACGACTCGATTGCTTACAATGAAGTAAGGGTTTTTCATCTCACTTTTATTAATGTGGGATTCATGCTATATTGGCCACTATTTACTTTTGTGTGGCATATGTACTATCCATGATTGTATTCATTTTGTAATATAATTTAATTTATGGGTATTTACATCATCATTGTCTGATCCTTATCTCATGGGGTTTATGTTTCGTAAGTTACCAAATCGATAAATGAATTTCATATTTCAATTTCCACTCATTCATATTTAAGCATACTTCATTGACTATTTTACTCCAAGATTATGTGGGGAATCAATATTTATTATTTATGTAGTAATTTCAAATCCCATTTGTGTGTATATACTATTGATACACATAATAACTCAATTGATAATTTCTCAAGTCATTGATGTGAACTAGATAAGAGTAATATTAACTAAATTTCCATTCATTGAGTTAAACATCCAAGTCATTGGTGTTGTTTTTACAAGAATATGTGCGAATGTCCTCGGATTAATTTACACTAAATATCCAATCATATTGAGTTTATTTATATTTTTCACACATAATTATGTCATTGATTTGTCTTTAACCCAATGATACAATTTTTATAAGGGACTTTATCTCAATTTACATTCCATTGAGACTTCTTTGTTGTTATGCACCAATTAAATTTTATATGGTGTATATAATGTAATTTTACATAGTATATCATGAAATAATTTATTCTCATTCTATTATAATGTTTTGATTATCTCAATTATTTTTATTCTAGTGTCTATCATTTGGTTAGGAACTCTAACTGAAATATAATTTTAATATTTTAAAGATATATTGTTCTAAATATTTCTCATTAATGTCCACATTTTAAAAATGGTTATAAGGATTTAATTATATGGACATTAATGTTTTCAGATTAAAATTCATTTTAGAAGTTTCAAATGGGTATGGGACACTTTGATTCAAAAATGTATTTTTAAAAGGCTTCTTGAAAAATAGTGCGACTTTTAAATGTTTTCAAGAAAGAGGGGGATATTTCTCCCAAATAGTTTTGATGATTATTTTCATCTATGTAAATTTATTTCATTATTCTCAATTGAGGTTAATATATTACAATACAATCTTCCATATTGTATTGAATGAGTTATGTTTGACTATGGATTTGCTATTTTTATGCCATTCATGGTTTGTGGATAAAGTATTGACATTTCGTATACTAGTTTTAATACGAATGTTTATGTTATGTTTCAAACTTTTCATATGAGTATTGTATTGGACTTAGTAAGTAATGGGCGGATATCTCTATAGCTCCTTGACTCATCAATAGGTCTCATGAGACAGCTAGACGTGGAATTGGATGAGGCCTTCCCCAATTTTTGATATATGGTTTTGGCTGAGGCCTTGATTATTTTTAGATGACTTGGCCAAGGCCTTGAAAAAATGTTTCAGAATGGACAAAATTATGCATTCCATCATCATGGGATTAGATATTGATACTTCATGTGGTTATTCGACTAGTAGAATACCCATGACTATGTTTTATTATGGAATTATTTACTCATCTCATATTCCTACCATAAAGTGTCCATGTTTATTACTTGTAAAGTCGTGTGTTTTCAATTATTCACCATACCTAATCTTTATGTTATCTTCCATTGTATTGCTTACTCTTACTGAGCGTATGAGCTCACCCATTTCTCATGTTTCATTTTCGCAGGATATGAAGAACTTAGTTTTGAGTGACTTGCAAGAATATTCATGGAAGCTTGGATGTTTCTAATGGAATAAATTAGTGTTGTTTTTCTTTTCAAGTTGTAGTGTTGAAATTATGTATGTATACTGTTTCCAAGACTACTAAACTGATCAGTCCTTTGGGACTTGATTCCTTGTAATCATGCCAATGTATTAAAATAATTTACCAACTCCTGGATTCTAGGGTCTAGGCGTTACAGTTGGTATCAGAGGAAGTTTAGTTCAAACCTTGGAAACTAGATTTAGATAAACTCTGATTAGAGACCATTACCCTAATACAAATTTTGAGAATTAGCATAGAAGAACTTCCTAGAATCTTAGTAATGTAGAGATTTTGTGTATTTTCCAAGCAGTACATCCATGTTTGTATACAAGCAGGTAGAGGTGGCTCTGGCACAGATGTACCTAGTAGTGAAAACTCTGACAAGGAGTTTCAAGCTTAACCCAGGGTATCCTGGTACATGACAACGGGCCTTGCGGCACTCTTGGTTACAATACTCCCTGGGATATGCTTCGGATAATTTACATTTTATTTACAAACTGATTTGAAGGATTTGAATATAAGATGATTATAAATGACCTTGGTTAATCCTAAGGTGTTTTAAATTTAAAATAAGGTGTCATGATATTATCTAAATGATTTTATGACTATTATTACTCGCACAATGCATTCTTGTTTTAGTAAATGGATGGATTCCAGGGAAGTCATAATAACTTTGAGCATGATGTACAAGGTTTGAACGATGGTGGAAATGAGAAAAAATGGAATGTTGATAGGCATAAAAGATATCGTGTTCATGTAAAATAATTTTTCAAAAATTATGATCAACAATATATATATTAACCAACCCTCCGACTCAACAAGGAAGAGAAAAGTGGTGAATGATAAGAGCTCCAATACTGAAGATCATGGAGAAACGAAAGCTCATTTTCCATCATCCAGGAAATGTGGAAAGAGACACCTAGGAAGGTGTCTTAATGGAACAAAGAAATGATTTATGTTTGGGAAAGAAGGACATAAAGTAAATAATTTCCAAGGAAAAATGAAGAGTAATATGGAAGAAAATAAAAATGGTCCCAAGAATCCATTTACATTCATTTTCCATAAATATAGGGGACCTGACCATTACCCGAGTGAATGCCATATTCTATAGGATTTACTCTTAGTTAAGGAAGAATCTTTGTGGAAATAAATGGATGGAGAAATGATTAAAAAGTATTAGTGCTCTTTGTTGATGGGATTACTTTGGAAGACTTTCCTCTGGTATTTGTAAGCCTGTAGTTTGTCATGTGAAATGATATTTGAGGAAGACTTATCTTTTCTCTTGTGGAAATAGTTATAAATAACCATTTTCTTTTATATGATCACTGAGTTTGAGGCAGTTACATGTTATTAAATTTTGGAATGAAAATGTGAGGTATGAGATATCATTTGTGATGAAATTATGTTATAGTAGTTTTGAGGAATATATCTCATTTTTTGGAATATTATAAAATTATATAATTCTTGAAAAATGGACAACACACAGACCATGTGACAACCCGTCGCGTCGGACAAAGCTGCGGGAATCGAACCCACAACCATAGTGTGATTGGGATTTGTCGCATACCACTGAACTATGTGAAGTCCCTGGTTAGTGTGACTAATTGTTTTTATTTAAATGATTTTATTGATCAATAATAAGTTGACTTGGGATCCTATGTCTTATCAAATAGATATCCTAAGTATAAGAAAATGATTTGGTGATTAAGTGATAAATGTTATTTTGGAAGACATTCACTCTATTGGGAATAATATATGCCTAAGGAAAATACAATACTATTGGATTTCATTTGAGGAGTAATGGTGGGTTTTTACCTATGTTTTTATTGTGGATTTATTGTGATTTTGGCTATTTATGGAAATTATTAACCTATCATAGAGAATATGTGATTATGTTAATTAATTTTAAGTATGTGACTTTAAGAGTAGTCGATATTATTTAGAGTTACAATTTAATGTGGAAAAATACTTAAGCAAGTTCATCTGAGTTTTGGTTTTCAATATTAGTTTGGATTATATTAAAAGGTTTTATGGAAAATTGTTTATTAAATGGTATTTATTGAACTTTGGGTATTGTTGGATTAATTTTAGAAATTAAGATTAGTATTTATTTCCCTAAATTATTATAATTTTGGGGGATCATCTGATATTGTGTTAAATATTTTGGTTTTGGTTAATCTCTAAAGATAATGTAAATATATATAGTTTATCCTTTGTAGATAATGTGATTCTAGTGCTTCAGGTGTGACCAAGTCATCTTGAATAGTCATCATTTAAAAAAATGTGTTAGTGGTAGAAATTTATTAAAGTATAAAACTCTACTTAAAAAGTAAGTATATCCCTTTATGTTCTTATTCAATATCATAAATAAATTCCTCAACTTTATGAAATGGAACTTAAAACAAAAACAAAACGTTATCCGTTTACTTTTCTTACTAGGAAACTAATAACTGTTTACCCCATCACAAGTTATTGGTTTTCTGGTTGTTAAATTTCTCTTGATATTGTTTTCTATCACTCTCCACCACAAATTGACACTTATTTTATCTTCCATATCTATGTTTTCTTACATGAAATCCTAGTATGGGTTATCTTGGGTGACCTTTGTACTTCTCTTTCTTTCTTTTAAAGAGATAGTTTTATAGACTCTTTTTCTAATGTGGGAATTTCAATGAATTTCCCAAGATTAATTTTAAAATTGGTAGGATGAAATTTCTAAAATGGGGGAAGAATGTAACACCCCAAGATGTCATAGTAACTTATTTTCTTTAAATTCAACCGCTTGCAACTCATACAACACCGCGTTCGAGCGCACGATGACTTACCAAACTAGCCATTCAAAAGTAGTTATGAATATTATTTACTTAATTTTGAATTATATATATTCCATATAATATAAACATCCATATTATGTGTTTATTAGCCATAATATAAGAACAAATTCATTTTTTCAGATAAAGGAAGTATTTTTTTAAAAACACAATTTTACGACCTTTTAATGGTAAAACCCTTTTAAATCCAATATTTGACACTTTTATATATTAAATTTGACAAAATAAACTTCTTATATAGAATTTGGACATAAAAATTTAGTCTCAATAATTTTTTGGTGTTTTTCAGATAATTTTCATTTTTGGCTGAATAGTGAAAAAATACTAAATTTTAATTGAAAACAACTTTTGTAATCAAAATAATTTATAGTGTTCAATTATACATTTTAATGGTTTGAATGTATAATTAGATTATATTTTTACCATTTAATCTAATTTTAGTAATTGTAATTAATTTCACTTTGAAATTATACATAAAGATCTGTCAATCTTTTGATAGTTATTGTTTCCTAAAAACACGCTATTTATTTTGACAATGGGAATTAATTTGAAATTAATTTTTGAAACTTCCATGTTTTGAATTTGGTAAAATAGACATAATTTTTTAATTTAGAATATAAAATATAGCTTAGGCAAAAGTTTTTGTATTTTTCTGAAAAACATCAATTTTTATGAATAGTAAAACCACTTATTAGTAGTTTAAAAATAGACTATTTCTTTTAAATGGAATTTTACCACTTCTGTGAATTAAATTTCAAAAATAATACATACATGAACGATATTAGTAAATAAATTTGGTTCAATAAGTTGAATTTTTTTTAATAATAACTTTTGACTTATATTTACCACGGTTAAATGTAAATAGGGTAATTTAAGGTAAAAAGAATAATATAATAATAAAAAATTACTTTAACACTTGTTCTAACCTTATTGAATGAGTCATGGCCGACCATTTGAGTCCTTGGGTCTATTTTGGGACCCCATAGAGCCACTTAAATATGATAATGACACTTTATTTTAATTAACTTAAAGTAAATACAAAAATGACATTACCAAATATCTTTTAGTATATTAATTTTTACATGGGGTTATTTAAGTAATATTTTAGACTATAAATATTCATTGGAAATAAAAAAATATTTCCAACATTATGGTAATTTTTTCATAATTTTTAGACATCAAATAAAATAAATTATTTAAGACACAATAATTATGTCGTATTTACCTTATTAGTAAATGATTTAAATAAATATGATTATTAATATTAAAATAATATCCAAAACATGTCCATTTCTTATTGGATGATTTTATATCGACCATGGGTCATCTTATATTAGACTTTCATTTGTTTATGTCCTTTAGAAACCGAATAACATTATATAATAAAATAATAGTTTCACACTTTCCTAAAGAGCCCCTCCTCCCCCTTATAAAAGGAAACCACTTCAAACCCATTCCACGCACCACTCAAGCCACTTGGATCATCCAAAACATACCCAAATAATCTCTAAGGATTTTCCCTATTCCTCCTAGAATCCTTATCTTATGCATAATTCACTTCAAGAAGTCCTTTTGGTTCTAAAACCAAAGGAAGTTACCCAAATTAATGGTAACACTTTTTCTTAAATTCTTTTGTTTTATTTTGTTTTATTTTACTTCTCCAACCCCCTAAACTATTTTTATTTATTTAATTTATAAAAACAATAGTATCATAAATATACTAGGATTTTTTCATGAGAATTATTCTAACTACACTTACACACAACTCCATCTAATGGATAAAAAATATAATGTTTCTGTGGATGGAAAACTAACGCCTCACGAAACGATGATTGTTCGATTATATCATTCCTCCTCTCATGGTGGAAATTAAGATGAAATTGTATTTATATAAGATATATTGTTTATGTTTATGTTTTATTTTTACTTCTTTATTTTCCATTTATATAATTATTTTATGGTTTCCATTGTGGGTAAAACACGATAATTTCATTTGAGGAAGTGTGGACTACCGCCCCCTCAAAATAATATGACTTGTTAATGAATTATGTTGGAAGTATAAAGGATTTATTTAATGATATTATATATGATATTATACTGTAATTATAATATAATTATGTATCGTTTTGTTTTAATTCCATTAAAATACAAAATATAAATGGAAGTAGCGTTCATGCGTACGTACGACTTGCCATCTCCATGAATGGTACATTACATTTGTTATCTCCAAATGTTATTATTGTTATAAATACATATATATACTTAATATATAATATATATATATTATATCTAAATCATTTATATCATTCTGGAGATAATGTACGTTTTACCACATGAATCAATTGTAATTATAACAAGTTCATTTTTGATTCAAGTTCCAAACATCGATGAAATATCCAATATGAACTCAAATAATTAACTATTTGTTATAGAAAGGTAATAAGTGATATAAAAGGAATAATATACTTGAAAAATGTTCTTAATCAATTTTAAATTAACTTAAGTTTATTATTCAGGAAGAATAAGGAACATAAAAGACATGTTAGACTTGAGGTAAGGGGTTTCTTATCTCACTTTTAATTCTATGAGATTTCCATTGTTCCCCAATTATTTATTGCATGTGGTGTATTGTGTACAGCCATTTGTTATGTATTATCATGATTCTATTTATATTCAAGGTATTCTATTATTCATTTGGTGGTTAATAACTTTTGGTCATACGACTTGAATGATTACAACGAAGTAAGGGGTGTTTACCACACTTTTATTCATGTCAGATTCAGGCTATATTGGCCACTATTTTCTTTTTGTGTGGAATATTTATTGTCCATGATTGTATTATTTTTGTAATATAATTTAATTTATGGGTATTTACATCATTATTTTATGATCCTCCCTTCAGGGGTTTTATGTTTTGTAAGTTACCAAATCCGTAAAGGAATTTAAAATTTCAATTTCCACTCATTCGGATTTACGGATACTTCATTGACTATTTTACTCCAAGATTATGTGGGGAATCCCTATTTATTATTTATATAGTAATTCCCACTCCCCTTTGTGTGGATATACTCTTGATACATGTAATCACTCCATTTTTTATTTATCAAGTCATTGATATGAACTTGATAAGAGTAATATGAACTCAATTTCCATTCATTGAGTAAAACATCCAAGTCATTGGTGTTGTTTTTACAAGAATATGTGCGAATTTCCTCTGATTGATTTACACTAAATATCCAATAATATTGATTGTATTTATATTTTCACAAATAATTATGTCACTGATTTATCCTTAACATAAGGATACAATTTTTATAAGGGACTTTATCTCAATTTACATTATTTTGAGACTTCTCTGTTGTTATTCACCAATTCACTTTTATATGGGGTATATAATGAACTTTGACAAAGTATATCATGAAATAATTTATTATCATGATATTATAAAGTTTTTATTATCTCAATTATTTGTATTCAAGTGTCTCTCATTTGGTTAAGAACTCTAACTAAAATATAATTTTAATTTTTTGAAGATTTATTCTTCTAAATATTTCTCATTAATGTCCATGTTTTAAAAATGGTTATAACTATTTATTTATATGGACATTAATGTCTCAAAATTAAGATTCCTTTTAAAAGATTCAATGTGGTATGGGACTCTTTGATTCAAAAATATATTTTTAAACGGCTTGTTGACAAATTGTGTGACTTGTAAATGTTTTCAATAAAAGGGGGATATTTCTCTCAAATAGTTTGGATGATTATATTCATCTATGTTAATATCCTTCATTATTCTCGATGGAGGTTAACCTGTTACAATAAATTCTTCCATATTTTATTGAATGAGTTATGTTTGACTGCGGATGTGCTATTTTTATACCATTCATGGTTTGTGGATAAAGTATTGACATTCCGTACGCTAGTTTTAATACGAATGTTTATGTTATGTTTAAAAATTTTCTTATTAGGAATGCATTGGACTTATTAAGTTATGGGTGGAGCCCACTATAGCTCCTGGAAGCATCGGTAGTTCTCATGAGACAAATAGATGTAGAATTGGCTGAGGCCTTTCCCAATTTTTGATACCTGGTTTTGGTCGAGGCCTTAATAATTTTTAGATGTCTTGGCCGAGGTCTTGACAAAATGTTTCAGAATGGACAGAATTATGCATTCCATAATTATGAGATTAGATATTGATATTACATGTGGTTATTCAACTAGTATAATACCCATGACTATGTTTTATTTTGGAATTATTAACTCAGCTCATATTCCTGCCACAAAGTGTTCATGATTATTATTTGTAAAGTCATGTGTTTTCAATTATTCTCTATACTTAATGTTTATGTTATCATCTGCTATATTGATTACACTTACTGAGGATTTGAGCTCACCCCTTTCTGATGTATCATTTTCCTAGGATATGAAGAAGTTAGTTATGAGTGAATTGTAGGAATAATCTTGGAAGCATGGATGTTTCTAATGGAATAAATTAGTGTTGTTTTTCTTTTCAAGTAGTAGTGATAAACATATGTTTGTATCTTGTTTTCAAGACTACTGAACTGATTCGTCCTTTGGGACATGATTTCTTATAATCATGCCAATTTATTAAAATAATGTACCGGCTCCTGGATTCTGGGGTCAGGGCATTACATCAAATGTATTAAATGTTACAAATTATTGGTGGATAAGACACTCGATAGGAAAATTAAAAATTTTCCAAATAATAATGGAATGGAATTCACAAAACAATTCAGTGGAAAAATATCATAATAATAATGGGATAATACACCATGTTATAGTAGTTTGGACTCCTAAAAAACCGATTTATTGAGAATACATTTTGGAAGTTAATAATATTGAATCACTAATGCTCACTGAGAATGATATACTAGTGAAATATTGAAAATAATTTGTTATTATATCATTTTACATCTCCAAGATATATTTTCATACTTCTAATAAGTAAAAAAGTCCCTCAAATATGTGTAATATGGAGAATCAAACATTTAGGTACTTTCAAATCATTAGATGTAAATTATTTATTTAAAAAAAAGAGAATTACCAAAATTTTGATGCTAATAATGATAAGGATATCTTACATGGAATTTAATATAATTTAAATGAAATAAATTTCAAGAAATGCTTGGGTAAATTATTTTAAATCAATATGTAACAGCTGTTGAGATTAATTAGTATTCATAAACTGGTTATCAATTTTCACAAAAACAATATGAATAAAATATCAATTTATAGTGAAGATGGAGTGAGTATTGTATGGGTGGACATGGAGTTTCCGAAGGCTTATAAGAATAAAAAAACAAATAGTATAACACATCAAGTTCAATAACTACTAAGATGGAGAAATATATATGTTAAATCAGTGAAAGGAATATTGGTAATGACTAGAAAGCTCCTATCAAAACATATATAATGGAGGTTTTACAAAAAAAATATCTATTACCTATGTTATTGATAATAATTTTATTTAGTAATTTTAATATTTAAATTGTTTCAAATAGATTTACTAAGAACATGAAGAAAAATTATAAGAATTTGATATAGGTTGTTGTTTTGAGGTTAGAAGACAAAAATATCATCGAAATAAGGTGGGAATTATGGAATAAACTCAATAAATTAAGTGAGGTGGTTCAAAATAAAGAACATATAATGTGTAATGGATATTAAAAAATTTATGAAATATCTATTTATGAGTTATTTTTACATGTTACCCTATTTTAAAGTATCTGAATTTTCTTCACAATGTCCATGAAGAGAGAATTCACATCATACTGAATGGATTCCAAATCATAATTCCTCAATAAATATCTTGAGGATTATGTTTAAATAAAAATTTAATTCATGTAGTTAAATACAAGATAATTTTTTCATTATTTAACAATTAATTTTATGGGGATAATCAGGCACAAAGACCTTTGAATTCTAGGCATAGTGAACAGTTGAGAATCCTTGGTTTTGAATGTGGTAGATTTGAAAAAAAATAACTACATCAAGAAGTATAATGAGTAAAGAATAAAGGTGATGATTTATGTGGGTAAAATTATATTTTGAGGATTTAATGGAGAATAATACAAGTTTTTATTAGGATATTGTAGGTGTAAAATTGAAATATCCATGTTTAGAGATTTGATGTTTTTGCATAGTTTACAATTAATTTAATGTATTAGACATTTATTTCTCCATAAAAATATTCCAAATAAGTTATAAATAGATTTATTTTATATTATTCTATGTAGATGAAAATGTCAGTGTCAACCCATATATTTTTTCAATATAGTATAATGGAAATAAGCTTTAAATGATGAAATATTTCTAAATTATTGGAAAATATTAACAACTAATAATTGTATTTTCCAAATGTCAACATGCATGGTATGAGTGTTATCTCCCGTAATTTTGCACGATAGTGGTTAAAATAATTCTTTAATAAATTAATGATATCCAAAATTATAGTCTATTTTTGAATCGAAATATTTATTAGGAATTTTTGGAATAATAATATGTGGATTGGGATGGTTCAAAAAATGATCACATGTTAACATTGGATTATTCTTATATCTTAGAGGTGTATAAATTTCATGGATAATAATGAATCAAGAATATGTCTCACTTATCACTTCATAGTCAAATTATACATTGGATACTTAAAAATTTACTCAACTACTATGGATGAAGAAACACATTCAGGGTGTCTAAGTTGACGTGAAGTATCCTATTTTGACATGATATGATAATTTGAGGGTTTTAAGTGATTGAATTTTATTACCCATAATTTGATGAATGAAATTGATATAATTTACCATTTTATCATTGAAAAGGCCAAACATGTTCTAGTGAAATTGAATTATGTTCCAACACAGGTTCAAATTATAGATTTAATGAAAGTGGAACTAAGTAAGGTGTGTTTGAGAAGAATCTATTTCTACTTGGATACCTCCCATCTATATCAAACTATATGGTTTATAGAAGATATCAATACTCCACATGAAATTTTATATATTTAACAAACAATGGTTACTCTCCATTGTATTGAATTTTCAGATTTATAAACCTTATTTGTGGCCTTTTTGAGAACTACACTTCTTGTTTGATGACAGTGGGATAGATGTTTCCAACAACAAATTTGAAAGAGTTGTCCATGGTTGGTGATTTGGAATGTTGGGAGTGTCATTTCTTATTAGAAAATGGGATAAGATAAATGATGGTGTTATATAATTGGGACGATACATGAATGTTTATTTAGAAGAATTTTTAGCTTAAAGGTGTATTGAATATCATGCATGTCATGGGAGTGTTTTCAATAGGAAAATTTCATTCAAATATTTCTTATCGAGTGATATTGGTTCATGTGGTTTCTGAAATGGTAATTAATGAAAAACCTAATAGCTTCTTAAAGGATGAAGGTTTGAGTCCATATAGAAGAAAAGTTATACATTTGTGAAATAAAAATCCATTGAATTTTTATCTGTTTATTGGAAGGGTTATCAAAAAAACAAAAGTGGGTTTTTTATATTAAAAATACCCTTGGTGAATTTTTGGGGATCTTTTTTTTTGAAATAGTTGTTTAATACTTTAAAATATGAATTCATGATCATGATAAAGGATGGTGAAGTATAGGATGTATCTAATAGAATAGATTTGGATTGAAATTTCCTTTTAATGGAGAATCATATTGTGGTGGTAACAACATAGAAACATGTTTTGGAAAATATTGTAGTGTATACAATTTTATGACGGAATAATATTTTTTTAAACATTCAGAAAATAAATTGGCATTCTAGAAGCTATGTTTGAGATCAATGGTATTTTAGTAAAAAATGGATAAGGGAAGAACCTTCATTTTTTGTGTCATATCTTTTAGTACTATGAGTAATATTTTCAATGTTATGTGTAACATTTTTATCATATAAGATCAGGTAAAAAGTTATTATGGGGGAGACCATGTTTTTGGGTTTATCATTTTGGATTTTAAAAATCCCTATTGAAAATTGGTAGGCTCATTATGGGGGTTTTGTTTTTCATAGGGAACTCATGTAAGACTACTTGATCATAAATGATATTGGTTCTCCATGTCATGGCCTAGTATGGGGCGAGTATCATTCTTATATACCTAAAGTGGAAATAGAAAATGTGTGCATGTTGTTTTTAAAATTTGAATGATGTTTTTTATGACAAATAGTTATGTCATTTTTATAAATATGTTATTCCTTATTGTGTAGGTTAGTGGCCGATTATGATATAAGTTCCATGACATGTTTTATAGGTATTATAGGGAGATATAGGTTACATGATTTAGATATACCCATGGAGGTAGACTACACACCATGATGGTAATGTACATGCCATGGTAGAGTTTATTCAGAATATTTTCGCATTCAATTTTTTTTTAATTTTTCTTGAATTAAAAAAAATTAAATGAGTGATCATAACCCTAATATAAAGGGGTTTTTTAATGAATATCACCCACTAAAAGAATATGTATTAATGACCTGTATAGAGGGTAACTTGGTAATTCTATGATGATAGAATAGAGATATATATCTCTTTTAAAGGAAGTAATATGGTTCATGGAAGATACGATTCAAGAAATAACAATGAGATATATAAGGAATAGAATAAGGATACTCGCATGGTATTATAATTAGTGATTCATGGATCACAATTGATACAAAAATATTGTGCAAAATCACTCTTTGTTCATGAGGATCAAGGAAACAAAAATCATTGATGCAGTGAGTCATTAGAGTGTGTGATAGTAGCGAGTTAATTATTTCTATGAGGTTAATTATCAATGAGGGTCAGTTAGAGAACAAAAAATTATAATTCAGAAGAAATTAACTTACTATTTTGATGCATGAAGCATAATTATTACATTCTTTTCGAATTATGTGAATCAAGTAAAATTTATTGTGTCCCTACTAGTGTTAATTTGTCACTTTATATAAATTTTGAGGGAGATTGTTCCTAAAAAATGGTGATTGATTATTAAATAGTGATCATTTCTGAATGATCAATATACTTGGATCCCCCATATCCCAAGGTATTTTTATTTCTTAGGACCAATAACTTTATAAAAAAATTTAGATGTTTTAAATAACAAAACAAAAATTATGTCACTAAGAGTCATGGTAATACATAATCAAATTACTGAATCCATTTTAAAGTGATTCTACATTTTGCTGTAAACCCATTTACATAACTAAACTGTGATCATTTATTTTACCGTACCTTTAATGATTTAACCAAGTAAAATATGTGTATATGTTTTTTGCATAAAACATATAAAAAAACACTATACATGTTTGAGAATATATCCAAATACAAAAATCCAAAAAATACTTAAATCATTATTTATAATTTATCAATTTGTCAATATGAATTTAAAACACTATTTAAGAATAAAAAAATTAATTTGAAAATTTATTCCACGTGTTAAATGTCATATTTTTTGAAACAATCTTCCATTATACAACTAAGGTGTCTGATAAAGAAGTATTTTCATATATTTAAAATATAAGTAGAATTTTAGTTATTATTTTGAGAAAAGCTAGGGCAGAAAAACCCAATGAAATTACTAAGTATTTTCATATTGGTTGGAACCACATTCATATGGAATAACTTTTATGAATATTATCTTTTAATATAACTATGTAATATCATCCCCTAAAAACCACCAAATGTTGTTCCATTTAATTTTAAGGAAATTAATCTTGTGAAACAAAAAACTATATTGAAAAATTAAAAAAATTCTATCCAAAAAAAATAAAATAAAAAATAAATTATATTAGTCACTAATCAGAAGAATACCCCAATTAAATTGGGCCTAAATGTACCTAAATCTATGCACCGAATAATAAAAATCTAATTGAAATCACTACACAATGAAAACTTGTTGAAAAAATTAGAAAACAAATCTTCCACTTCAGTACTCTATAACCCTAATAAGAATAATACAAAAAAGAGTTATTAATTTCACTATGAAATCTATAAAACAAAAAATTTAAAACCCAACAAATAGAAAAGGAATCAAGGAAGGAATAAATATGAGGGAAATATGAGAGGATATGAATGTTTTTCCTTGGATATAGAATAAAAAACCACAATTAAATCACCTTGAATCAATTGGGAAAAGGTATGGACAAAAGATACATTTAGACCCAATACTTTTACCCATAATGTTACATGACGTTTTAACATAAAATTACAATAAACCCAACCCAATGATCAGGAGGCCTAATGTATTTGGAAGACTAGGTTCACCACACATAGAAAAGAAACTGAAACAAAATATCACTATTTCACTCTCCATAATGAGATACCAAATACATTTATTATCCTATAATTACATAGGACAACTTTGGGGAATATATAAGATGAAGGGGTGAGATATAAATCATAGTAAGTGAACTAACCTATTAATGAACGATAACATATGAGTCATAAGGAATGACATGATTTCATAAAACACAAGGCTCATTAACAATAATATGGAGGCATAAAATAAAAAACATGGAATCATAAGATCATTGAAACATGAGAATGAGGAAACAACATGAAACATGATTTAAGAATAAGTCAAGGATAACTTCTAAAACAACATCACATAGTGGACATACAACTATTATGGATTATGTTTACTCCCTAATATCCTACATAACATATCACGAGATAAAAACATTTCCCAATTAATTGGAAATATAAATCGAAATATAAATCACAACATGTACATGATTATGTATTCTACAAAAGTAAATCAATCATAATTCATAAACATACGAATTGCCTAGTGGAAAAATTAGATTTCATATTATTCTATAATGTCATAATAAAAAAAAATTCATAAAGATTATATAAAAAATAAGGAATTAAAATATTTTATATGTTAATTTATGAGAATATAAACATATTTCCCAAAATATGGTGTTCATTTGAAAAAATATCATGATAAATGGTAGACAATTTGGTATAGAAATGAAATTTTAAAATGGAGACTTAAGGAAACAGTTAAGACATATAAAGAAAGAGTATGTATGTAATTTTCTATGAAAACATTGGATAAATAATATTTCTTATATAAAAAATAATTATTTATTTAATGAAATAATTAATGGTAATAAATAATATAAATGATAAATAATTAAAATGATTAAGGGTTATAAATTTCATAACACCCCTGAGTTTTTTATGAGATAGAATTTTTTTAATTTCCATGATGACATGTATTGTACGCTACACCAAGATAATCTTTCCCTATATGAATCATCAGTTTAGGATGGAGTATACATGAAACATTGATTGGATTATGTTACACATTATTTAATTTAATTTTTATTGAATTAATTTCATAAAATACCAAGTTACGTGAATGACTAAATATTATTATGTTACCTTATAACGTAGTCATCATAATGGCGGGTTTGGGAAATACTAACTTTCTTCTAATCAATAATTTAAGTGAAAATAAGAGAGTTTATAAAGTAATAAAATAACCACTGATCTATTTTATTAGTTTAATATATATGTAATTAATTCAATATATTGTTTAAAATTCATATTATATGTTTTCAAGACATGATTTAAGAACAAATTCAACCTTTCAAATAAAATAAATATTTTTCAAAAAATATAGTATTATCACCTTATATTGGCTCACTAGTTTTATATCTATTTTATGAAACTTTAATATATTTTATTTAACAAAATAAAATTTTCCATAGAAATAGGGATATAAAAATTTACTTTGCATTAATTTTTGATACTTTTTTTGGATGTTTTGAGTTTTGATTAATATAGTATAAATATACTACATTTTAATTGAAAAAGACTTTTTCATCAAAATTATTTATATGGATGAATTATATTATTGAAAGGTTTCAATGTTTAAGAAGAATATATTTTTATAATTTAATATCATTTTTTTCAATGGAATTAATTTGAATATAAATTTTTATGTAAAAACATTTCAATCGTTTGAAATGTTTTAACTTTTAAAAACCATTTTTCATTCCGACAACAGGATTAATTATAAATTAGCTACACTAACTTTTTTTTTTCATTTTTATAAATTCACTATATATTTTAATTAGTATATTCATATTATGTAAATATCTTTCTTTTATGTCTAGGTATTATGAATAATAACTTCATTAATTTTTATTAATATTCTAAAAATAAAAATCGGGTAATTAAGGTTAATATAATATTATAAAATTAACTTAACACCATTCCTAATATAATTGGATAATTAATTTTATTCCTAACACTTCCTTGGGTTTAAATTATACTCTTTGGAAGCCAATAAGATGATATTAAACATATAATATATTTTATTTAAAGACATATTAAATATGTCATCCTCAAATTTTAATAACATTGTCATTATTAAAATAAGGTTATACAGAATCTATATTAGAAAATAAATACTCATATGAAAGATAAGTTTTCTTCTTTATCAGGATAATTTATTTTTAATTTATATTAAATAAAAATTTACCTTGAAGTCTAGTACATTGGTGATGCTTAAATTATTTAATTGAAGGGAAATAAAGAAAATAATAATTATTAAAATGATAATAACCATTAAAAGACCACAAAACATGAAAAAATATTATTTTTATCATATATATCAACCTTAATCATCCACGAGTCATGTTATTGATCATTTGGAGCCTTATATTGGATATTATGACACTTATAGTATTTTATTTAAAGTGATTAGAAAATTTTCACATTCATGTTTTAATAAGTATTACATTTTTAATGTAAGATTTTACGGAATATATAATCAAATAAAATTATTAATATAAATTAAAGTATATTTATATTTGACATAGTATTTTATTTTTAATTTTTACCCAAAAAATAATTATATTAAAAAATAACACAATACTAATGCAGTAATTATTTTGTTAATGAAAATATTAAATTAATGTTATTAAAAGTACTAAAATTAATATAATTTAGGATAATTAATATATCCAACGAATTTTATAGATTAACTTGAGCCCTTAAAGATATAATAAAATATTTTTCTAGAGGATAACATCTTATCTTTTTATTTTAAAAAATCTATTAATTTAATAGTGTCAAAATTGACACTATTGATATTTTGTCAAAAGAATGTTTTATTAAATTATTTAAAAATCATAATATATTTTAAAAAATATTATATAATTATTTTTCAATCTAAAATGTTCTATATTATTCATTTATGTTATATTTTTCAACAAATAAGTAAAAATTACTATATTTTAAAATATAAATTTTTTTTACCTTTGTTAAAATTAAAAGAGAATAATTAAGGGTAAAATGGAATGATAAGGTTTAAAATGGAATGAAACCTATATTAAATCATTGTTAGAAGATATTAAAACATCATAACATCTCATATTTTAAATTAATAATTTTTTTAGTTTTTTGGATGGGGTTTGATTTGATTATCAATTAATATTTTTGGAGATTCCAAAAGTGCCTCTCACCTCAATTATAAAATGAAACCTCCTCCATCACTTATTCACATAAATTTCCGCATTAATGCTCTAAAATTCCCAGAAACATTTCCTTCTCAACTTCTATATTCACATTCTAAAGGTTCTGGTAATCTATAATGACCAACTATAGTTCTTTAAGCGGTGATCTAGAGGGAGTCCGTCGAAGAAGAGGTAATCTCCTCTACCGATTCATTCAAACATATTTCTACTTATACATCATATTTATGAGTTTATTACATTATAATGTAAAACATAAAGTATCAATTATGAAATTATATTTTATTATCATTATGGAACAACCAAAAACTACCTTCTTTTTCATCCGGTGAAAAATGAAACCACCATAGGTTCGTACGTACGACTTACTGTCTCCACACTGTGGTGTAATATATTTTTCATCACCACCTTACATGGATGGGTATAATGATGGAAATAATCTATATATATAATTATTATAACATGATATTTATTATTCAATATTATATAAACCATCTACTTCAATACCTTTCCACAATTATGGGAATGATATCGTCGCCTGTGGGTATATATGGCCTACCGCCTCCATGATGCGATGCAATTCATTTTACATGATATCCATTAAATCATGATAACATACATGTATAAAATGAATAAATATGATATATATTATGTTAATAAAAATTTTTAATGATATAACTTTTACCTAAGAACGAGAACCGAAACATATTCGACAAAACCTGCATAATAAAATAAAGCAGTTAATACCTCAATAATGAATAATAATGAAATGTTATAACCAAAGAGATGATAACATGATAACATATGTTATAATAAAAGGAATATTATTCTTGATTATTTCAATTACATTATTTTAATAATTATATAATAGGTTTATATACATACAAAGGATATCAGACCAAATAAAAGTGATAATTTTTCAATCTCATCATTATCTGAGATTGTTATACTTAAGTATTTACACGAGTATATTTATCATCACATTCCATGATTTATAAATATATATTATAATATATTATTCATATACTTCCACAAATTTTTAAATTCAAATTTAACAATTAGTGAATTTTTATTAGATGGTATGGATGGAATCTTTTGTCGTTTTCGGTACGAGGTACTTTTTGACTTTATGAAAAAAGTATGAGAAGTATTTTTTCTTTTAACTTACACAACATGATTTTTTTTAACAATTTAATAATGAATTATATACATTAATATTTATTTATAAAAAATTTAGTTTATTATCAAATAAATTATTTTATTTTAAAATTTTATGACATTTTGAGAAAAGAAAACCATTTTGAAGAAGAGATGGTATTTTCCTCCAGAATTAATTCCAAGTGTTTTACAAAATTTATTTTCCATAATAAATGAAATTATTTAAATAGGTTTATGCTTCAATCTGTATTATTACTATGGAATTATTGTTTTTATGATGGAATTATATTTAAGAAATCCATTTTTATATAGATTATGATGGAATAAATCTTAAGAAACCCATTTTCTTCCATAGGTTATGTTATGATGAATGATTTATGTTTTTATGGAATGTCTAAGAATGATTTCATTATGAGATGTGTGGTACATAAATCTATCTATAATGCATTTGGTAAATATTTATTTCTCATGATATAGAGAAAACTGAAATGAGATGTAAATCCAGTTCTGTAATACAGGGATGGAACGAGGAGTAAACTCGATTTGGTAATGGACTTGGTCTGCTATGATGGTGTTAGAAATGAGGCTCGAGTAATATGAAAATGATTTTATATTTATATGTGTTTTCTAAAATTACATGTTTTATGCCAATGATATTTTAAAATGGTAAGTGTTCGTTTATGATTTTTTCCTTATGAACTGCTAGTATTTATTTCATAACCCACGATTTGGATATTTTTCATACATGGTACGATTTTCAAAAGCTATGATGTTGTTTTTATATTCTAATGTTTATGTTTTGATTGATATTTTCTTTTATACCCTTACTGAGCATTTTAGCTCACCATTTTCATATCACTACTACAAATACCCCTTTTATCAGCACTAAAAATGGCCTTTAACAATGCTAGGAAAGCTTTGTTAAAGCCAGAGAAGATATGGGGGGCCCCCTTTAGCAGTGCTCCAAAAGCGCTGATGAAGACCCCTTTTATCAGCGCTAATAAAAAGTGCTGATAAAAGGGGTCTTTTATCAGATCTAAAAAGAATCACTACTAAAAGGGTCCTTTATCATCCCTTTCTTGTTAGCACTGATAAAAGGCCCCCTTTATCAGCTCTTTTGTTAGCGCTGATAAAAGTAAAAAGAATTTAAATTTTTTTTAAAAATCCTACCGATCGGGGGGGGGGCTTTTATAGCGCTTGATCCCCCCTTTTAATAGCACTTTCCAGCCCCCCAGCACCCGCACGCACCCCCTCTACCCTTTATCAGCACTAGTCCCCCAAATCCTCCCCAAGCGCGTGCCCCTACCTCCACCAGGTTTTGAACTCGAGACCTCCCCCCTGCACGCCTAAGCCCTTACCACTCCTTTATTTTGATTTATTTTCCATTTCATGATATCTCTATTTATATATATATAGTTATATTTATTCGTATAGTAATATATATTTATATTAATATACATATATATAGTTATATTAATATATATATAGTTATATTAATATATATTTATAGAGATATCAATATATATATTTATAGTTATATGAATATATATATGTAGTTATATTAATATATATATATATAGATTAATATATAGGTATATAAATATTAATATATTTGTATTTTAAATAAAATGGATATTGGTTATTATTTAGATAAAGATAATATATTTTATACGTAAATATATTTTATTATTTATATTTATAATTTAATTTTTATTTGTGAATATATTAAAAATTTATATATATTATTATATATTTAATTATAAATAGTAGTGCATTATAATAAACGATAAAATTTCAAAGACATAATATCAATATGAATGTAATACCTTGGAATAAATTCAGTCCCCCCCCCAATCCAATAATACCCCCTTAAAAGAGGCTGAAAATCCACAAAATGTTAAAAACTCGGTGTATCCCGACTAGAAACTCAGTTTTTTAGGCCTTATGGGCCTTTTTTGGCCTCAAAAAAATGTGACAAAGGCTTCGCATGGGTCCCAAACGCGTAGAGCTCATCACAGGCTTCTATTTGATATGTTGTAGAGCTCAAACGGATACCTGGATCAAAAGTTATAGCCGTTTGAAGTTTGAGTTGCATTTTCAACATATTTTCGATCTTTTTTAATTTTTTTTTAATTTTTTTAGTCTTCAAATTATTATTAATCGACTATTACTCTATAATAATTAGAAAATTATTTATCAGAAATATTTTTTTTAATTTCTTTATAAGCCATTTTCACTAAATATCTTATATATTAAGTGTAACTGCATATTTATACTTATCTAAAATATATTTAAAATTAAATTTTAAAAATATATTTTATATTTATATCTATATAACTATATCTATTTATTTAAATATTAATATATATTTTTTAATGAATTTTTTTTGGAAGTAGACCCTTTATCAGCGCTTTTAAAAAAAGCATTGATAAAGACCTCCCTTTTTCAGTAATAGTAAAAAAGCGCTGATAAAGTGGTACCCTTTAACAACACTAAAAAAAGTGTTGTTAAAGGGGATACCTATATCAGTGCTAAAAAAAGAACTGATAAAGGGGTACTTTTATCATCGCTTTTTTAAGTGCTAATAAAAGTACCCCCATTTATCAGCACTTTTTCGTTAGCACTGATAAAGGCTGGCGCTGGACTTGCCCAGTTTTGTGGCAGTATATGTTTTCTTTTCCCCAAGATATAATGAAATTTTTTAGGTAGGAAAAATAAATGGGAATATCTTTACAATGGATATGGAATCATATTCACCATTTTAGAAAAATGTGTTCCTTTCTTCGAAAGACACTAAACTAATATGTCCATTGTGAATCTATCAATTTCATGTATTATGTAATCCGAAAAAGTAATGTAATTTCCATGTACATCAATCTTGGGTCTGTACAGTTGGTATCAGATAGAATGTTTATTTTACCTTGGAAAATATGGATTCAGAAACATTCATGAGACCACTAGTTTGAGTCTACAGAGTCTTATACTTTTATATTATGCTCGGACCAGTACCATTGTTATCCTCTGAGAGGGTATAGCCTCCCAACTATACATATAAGACCATCAATGCTAGTCGGTAGCCTTTGGCATCCAGGGAGGTTCACCTATGGTAGTAACACCCGACCGGTTTAGTACTGTCCGAGCGACTTCTCAGGTCCGAGTCATTACAATGTGGTATCAAAAGAGTTATTGATTATTATGTGTAACCATTGACCCAGTGAGGGAAGGGAATAATTGGACCTTTTCCAGGTATGGCAAGGTTGTTTTCTTGGTTTTTGATAGGCACATTTTAGGGTATTTCAATTTCATAACTGCATGTATGGTTCGTGAAGTGATAATGCCATATGAATTATATCAATTTTCATGCTCTAATTTTTTTTGAAATTTTAATTGGTGAAATTACTGATAGAATTTCTTGTTGATTGCAATGTGTTAGGCCATGGTTTATATATTTGTAAAATTTTATGTGGCAGGGTATTTGGGTTAGGCTCTTGTATGAGCAGGTAGGTACTATGGTTGGGGTGATTTTGATCACTAGGATTGGGAGACTCGGTCATCGGTTTGAGGAAATGTTGGTTTTCAAGACGAGCATGACCCAAGGTACTTTTTATACTTGGGTCTATTAAGGGGAGGTAAGGAGGCCATGAGGCCGGGATGCCATGGGCATGGGTTGCGATAAGAGAGAGTAAACGTAGTTGTTTTATGATGCCTCATTACTTATTTCCTTATATGTGTTGAATATATATTGTTGTTTATATATATATGGGTTGTCTTGACATTTATGTTATTCATAGATTCCTTTAGTTGACTAAGATGGAGCATCAGGCGGGAGATGGTATAGTGATGTAGGTGAAGGATCAGTTTCAGGACCTGGTGCATGCCGAGCATGAGCCGCAGGTACTGGCTTAGGGGCGGGATCAGGTCTAGAATCTAGTGTAGGCAGCATAATAGCTGGGTTTAGCAGCATTCAGACCATGGCTTGTCGAGCTGCACCGAGCTAGTCTGGAACGAGTCGTACAGGGGATCAAAAAAGGTTCATAGGGTACAAACCCATCTATAGAATATCTGATGCGAGAGTTCCAGTCACATCCCCCACTAATTTTTCTTGTTGAGGGTGGTCTGCAGGTAGCTGATAACATGATAGAGTGCATGAAAATGATATTTGAGCAGCTCAAGACGCCTCTAGGGTGGAGGTTCAAGCTGGCGACGTATATGCTGAGAGGACAAATGAAGCATTGGTGGGATGTGAAGGTTCAGGCTCACAGGCATGAAGGACTAGCATGGAAAGACTTCGTGGACAGGTTCATCGATCACTTTTACCCATAGGCACTGAGGGTAGAGAGAGATAAGGAGTTCTTGGGTCTTCTGTAGAGAGACATTTCCGTCATGGACTATGCAACTACTTTCACTGATATGGATCTCTTTGCACCTAGTATGGTAAGAGATGATGGGGTAAGGGTGAGATGCTTTGAGGATGGCTTACAACACACCATTTGGATCCAGGAAAATATCTTCTGGCTGAGTCCTTTCTCAGAAGCAGTAAATTAGTCACTCATATCTGAGGGATACCAGAGGGATAGGCCCTAGGTTGGTCATCCGAAGACTTCAGGTGATTGTTCCGATAGCAGGAAGCTAAGACCGGATGAGTTCCATTATAGAAGTGAGGCCAAAGACTCATCTAGACCACCTCGTAGTAGTTCAGCAGTGGGTTGCATTCAGTGTCGGTAAATAGGACATGTTCAGACTCAGTGAGATATGCCTCCAAAGGAGTGCCGATCACGTGGAAGGGTTGGGAGTCTTGAGGGGTTCTGTAGGCAGCCTACTCAGACAGTCAGAAAGAAGGGACAAGGACAGACGGTGACATCTATAGTGGGTCCAGGTTTGGTACATAAAGAGGGTAGCTAAGGTTTAGTTTCATACGAAAGACATGGTAGAGATAGTGTGACCCAGATGAGGGGACAATGGCTAGGGATTGGAGGAGCACCACATGGAGGCCAGGCATCAGCCAACTGTACTTCAAGCCAGGTGCATGCCATGGAGCTTCCAGGGGCTGAGCAGGCTGGTGAACTGACGACGGTTAGAGGTACACCACAAGTGTGGTGATGAATTTCTTGTTTTCAGTTTGCATGACCTGTTGAGGCAGGTCCGTTTTGAGTGTATGAGATTCACATGAGTCATGTAGACTGAATAGATGCTGGTGAGTGGGATTGGTGCCATATCAGGTGCATGATATATATTTATATATATGTATAAAATGTGTGGCATCAGGGGCATTGAGAATGAGGGTTACTTGAGGTTCAGTGGGCATCTGGGCATCAAGGATACATATTACTTGAGGTGCTAGGAACCAAGTTCATTTTGAGCATCCATGGGATGTAGGACCTTGTAGAGGCACACACCAATGCGGGGTGGGATATGTTTGGGGTTTTGAGAACAACACGAGAGCACCAATGGGGCGCAGGGGTGATGATGCGTCACGAGATGACCATGAGTCCGAAAACAGGATAGTAAACCCTTTATTTGTTGAGTATTCTAGGTTTGAGACTGATTTAGGCTGTTCCCAAGGTGGGGATAACCTTGAGGAATTTAACCTGAATCTTTGAGATAGGGGGAGTCTGGGTTACTTTAATCGGGGTTGTATGTTAAGTGCTATCTTCAGGGTTAATTTGATATATTGGGGATGAGATATGTTAAGGTGGGGAGATTTTAAGAACCCGAGTGTCTTGAATGGGTCAAAATCCCGACTCTGTTTTAATTTTATTACTTGTTTCTAAGGAAACTGGGAAAATACAAGAAGTTCTGGAAATTTCCAGACTACACCCTGTGTACTCTAAAGTACCCACCATTTATGGGTTAGGCGTGTACTGGCCATGTGCTTGCCGAATTCATGCAGTGTGATGACCGTGTAATAATTTCCCACTACAGAGCGTGTAGTGTTTCTCGACACACCATGTATCCTCATTTCTGTATACCGGTTGAGTTCAAGCCATGTGTCAACTTGTGTGGTGCATCCAAGCTATGTGGCAACCTCCGATTTAGTTAGAGTACAAACTTGGAAACTACACGGAGTGCAGTCCTTTATACACACGATGTATTTTTATTTTTATTCGCTTAAAAGAAAGAGCGTCACATATAATTTCAGAAAACCTATTCTTCTTCCCCAACATTGGAACAGTTTCGCTCCGAAAACAAAAAGACCATCCCTTTCCCTAGAATCTTCATCCGGAGTCCGTTCTTCAATCCGTTGGTGGCTGCGGGATCACAACAGCGAGGCTAAACCTACACACCTTGTTTCGTTCTTGATCCTTTGCCTCAACCATCACAATTTCCATCTGAGTATAATTGCTGGAATTTTATGGAAACATAGATCTACAAAGTTCGGCTTCAAATTAGAGCTTGATATCGGACGTGCCTATTTCTATGAGTCTCAGGTTGATGACACATACCTATTTTTTTCACAGACTTTGGGGGGGGGGCCTTTGGCGTGTTTTAGGGTATTTTGAGCGTGCCCCTCTTTTACCTGATATTTCCTATTTAATTGTTTATTTGACCTATGAGATTTTTTTGGGTATGCTTGTTATTTATTTTTCTTCTGGGGGCCAGGAGAGTGGTCATTTCTCATCATGTCATTTTGGCCGAGGGATTCCAAAATGGTTAAAATTGAATAGTATTGTTTGAAACTATTGAGTTTTGTTTATTAAACCTTGATATGAATTTTTGGAGGCTTTAAAGACCTCAACGATGGTATGGGGAAACACTTGGTTAGTGAATTTCCACTGTTTAGTTGGGTTTTTCTGTTTAAAATTGGTTATTTTGATTTTATATGTAATTGCTAAATTACATTTGATGGTACCCTTGCGGTTGTGTTGGGCATGACCCGAATTTATTGATTGATGCTGATCACAGTTTGGGGTTGGCATGGGTTACATTGGGTCGTTCTAACCACGAGATTCGACATCATGGATATCGTCTTGAGGCATGGTGACTTTCAGGTGGGGCATGTCCCAAGTTACTTGGATGATGAGGCCATCAGACATGAGAGGCAAGGTCACAGGGACACAAGGAATCAGACATGTTGTGTCTTGGGTACTATTTTGGTGATTACCACTCACCCTGAACATTGAGTAGTGTGCCCACAAAGAAACTCTGTGATGATGTGGTTTTGACCACTCGTGTCGATAGAGGCCCCCGTTAGTTGCAGTTTAGGTACTATTGGATGGGGGTGTTTGTCATAGGAAGCCATGTGGAAGGTGAGGACCCTTCTGGGGATAGCATTGAGTCTATCGGGTTGGAGGAAGAGGCTCAATCTTATTTGATGGAAGATATCATTGTCCCAACTATTCCTTTATTTGAGGGAAGACATCATTGTCCCTCCAGATATATTATTTGATTGAAGACATCACTGTCCATAAGGTTACTTATTTGTGGACATACATCATTGTTCCTCCAAGTTACTATTTCTTGGGCATGCATTCGGGACTTCGGTACTTTAGATATGCGCTGTCAGGGGGCACATGGTGGTGGGTTACATGACAAGGATTATGGAATTGGATAAAGTAGGTGACACTTGATGGTGGCTACTATGTACCAGTAGAGTTTATGTTTATCTGTGCATCATACTATTTACTATTTTCCTTATAACTGTATGCCTGCTTAAACACTTATATTAGGTATGCACTGTTGGGTGGTATCTTATTAAGATTCGTCTCACACCCTACAAGGATATTTCGGGAAGCATGAAGACTATATGGATTTATATGAAAGAATTATGTTTGCTTCATGAGATGGACTATTTTAGCAATCACATGGAGATGATAGGGCCCTGGAGGTCTTGCCTAGCTAGAGTTTACTTTATAGTGATTTCTCCTTGTACCAGCATGCTTACTGGTTTATTGTAGCAACTGTTGGTTAGACATTGGTGTCCTTTTTATATATTGACTAGATATGGATGCATTATTTGTCTATTCTAATAGTTGTTACAAGTCATTCGACAGGCGGTTGTGTTTACATTCTACTGATGTTGGTTATATTTATTTCTTCTGCTATTTATTGCTATTGATTATGCTTCCAATGTGCGGGTCTTGTTCGAGTCTACAAAGTCTTATAATTTAATATTATGCTTGGAACAGTACCATTGTTATCCTATGAGAGGGTATAACCTCCCCACTATACCTATAAGACACTCGCTACTAGTCATCATCCTTTGAAGTTCGGGGAGGTACGCCAAAGGTAGTAACACCCAACCCATTTAGTAGTGTTTGGGTGGCTGCTCAGGTCTGAGTCATTACATCCATGGACTTTGTGACTGGGTGACCATGCATGTCTATGGGTCATGACTCTATCTAGGTGATCACTAACTGACTCACCATGTTGGCCAATTTTCTACCAATGAGAGAGAAGGGATCAGTAGAGGGCTTGGGATGCCTCTATGTTCAGAAGTTAGTGTGACATCACAAGGTACCATCGATAATCATTTCAGACCATGACACTCATTTTACATCCTAGTTGTGGAATGGATTACAGGAGGTGTTTGGGACTCAGCTACGCTTGAGCACCGCTTTTCACCCTCAGACCGATGGACAGATGAAGCAGACCATACAGACACTTGAGGACATGCTTCGTTCTGGAGTATGTGATTTTGTCCATAGTTGGGAGGACCACCTGACATAGGTGGAGTTTGCATACAACAACAACTATCCTTCCTCCATCTACATGACACCATTTGAGGCCTTTTATGGGTGACCATTCAGATCACCTCTATGTTGGACATACCTAAAAGTGTTAGCACTTATGGGTCCATAGTTGGTACGAGAAAACTTTGAGAAGATGCATATCATCCAGGAGAGGATGTAGACTAGAAAGAGTAGTAAAATTCCTTATGCTGACAAGATACTAACACCCTTGGAGTTCGTGGATGGAGTCCATGTCTTCTTATAGGTCTCACCTCGACGAGGACTACAAATATTTTGCCAGGGTGGTAAGATATCTTCGAGGTTCATCGATCATTTCCAGATTCTACGCAAAGTTGGTTAGGTGGCATACCACCTAGATCTTCCCCCACAAATGAACTGGGTACATAATGTATTCCATGTGTCTTAGATGATGAGATACAAGAATTATTTATAACATGTCCTCGACTAAGGCGATCTGGACAGTGATGATATGGAAAATTTTACGGAGTTCCAAGTAGAGATAGAGGATCAACAGGAGTGAGTCCTTGGTGGGCGGTCAATCCCTCAGGTGTGAGTTTGGGGGCATCACGGGAAACTCTAGGAGACCACATGGGAGAAGGAGTCTCAGATTTGTGCTCAGTACCCCCATTGGTTTCACTAGATTTTTTGTGGCTTTCAAATTTGTAAAGCCCTATGGTGGGGAGAGTGTAAAAACCTAGAAATTTGGTATATTTTTGTTAATTATATGGAATTATTATGAGACTGTGAAATTTGAGGGCATGTGATTGTGAGGCACAGAGATCCAAAAACATTATTTTGAACTTTTTTACGTTATATTCAGTAAAATTGGATGCGAGATTTCCAATATTTTGAACTAGAGCTCAGATTGAAAATTTGAGGGCACCGTTGAACTCGCAGCACCAAGATTCGCATAGGCGGGGCTTATCATTTACGTGAAAAGGTTGGACAGAAAAGTTAGTTTTGGGACTTTAGTGAAAAAAATAATAAAATTACTATAATTTATTTTATTCTTTCCTTCCTCTGGTTAAATGTCAGTTGGCGAAACCACAACATAACAGAAAACATTAAATGATGATCAATAAATGACCTATTACTTTGTTTATGTAACTGCAATGCTCGTGTGGTTAATTTGTTCATTAATTAAGGTTCATTAATTAACCACATTAATAAACCTATTATTAAATTCTATATTTAATCAATCTTTTGGAAAAATGATTTGGTGACCATGGGGAAAGCTCTGAAAAAACGCCGGAAAAGTAACCCTCCAACGAAGAATGGTGATCGAACAATATCCATTGGGGGATTTGATCCATTGTGAAATGAATGGTGACGAACGTCAACGAACGCAAAATTATTTCCTTTTTCCACAGCAGATTCCATCGAATCCAGGTAAGGTGTATTTAATACATTTTTTTTCTTATCGTATAATGTTTCCTCCTTCCCATTCTTGAATAATATAAAGAATGTAGATAAACCGATGAATGGGTTGATCTGTGATTCATTCTATATTATGGGAGGATGTTTTGGGGCTTCACATGTGGCTTTTTCTTAATCTTTATGATAACTGTTATTTCCCCCTAAATAAAATGCTAATGCGGAGGGCGCGGGCTAATCCGAACAAGGTTCAGACACTCCACCGCTCTTGTGTTGTTTAATTCTTCATGGGAGACTAAGAAGTGTGGGGAATGGAGAATACAAGGGTCTTACAGTGAAGGCGATGACCCAAGTGGCCTGTAGGTGAAAATGGGAAGGAAAACAGACCACCATTGCATTTTTAGTGGCCCTCCAAATGTGCTGCCAGTGAGAAACGACTAGCACGACAATGGACAACCCATGTCGGCCAAATAGAGATAGAGGCACCCACAGGCGCTGCAGAGAGTTCGGACGATCATGGTGGGTGGAAGATGTTGCACTAGCATGCCATGTAGGAGAGAAGTGACCCACTCATGCCACTAGGCTGGACACGAATTGGCCTACAGACCCGACCATTTCGGGAGGTGGGGCGACGACCCACTAGCACTACAGGCTATGAGAACCGGATACACTGAGTACACTCTAATGAAACTGGCTTGCAAGTGGGCCGGTTTCAATAGGTGGGCCGGACCTTTAGGCCCAATGGTACGACCGTACTGAACCCCTACTAGACTCAGACCCAGCCAACCCTGTTTGACTGAAACTGATGTAATTTGAAAACCGGGTGTCTTATTGACGTGTCGTCTATGGACCAAGGACCCCTGCGATGAGGTTATCCTTTTGAGGCACTCCAACTGAGTTTTGACATAAGTTGGAGTCATCCAGGTTATATCAGACTCGAATTCAACTAGACCTTATTTACCTTTTTTCCTATATCTTACAGATCAAGTGTCTGATTGACACGTCAGCTGCTATGTTGGAACCCTTACGAAAAGAAGGTACTTTAGGTTAATTATTCATAAGAATTATTGGTGGTTAAGTTATGACCAATATATTTAATAGAATAATATACGGAACTCAATATTTCTATGTGTGGGAATCCTGTTGTTGGATGTCAAGTGAAGAGTGACCCTCCGGAGATCGGCATGAGAGCGACCCTCCATGGATCGATAGTAGTTCGAACCTCTATGGATTGGAAATGGTGCAACCCTCCATAGATAGACATGAGAGGGACTCTCCATGGACCAGCATGAGAGCGAACCTTCATGTATCGATAGTAGTGTGACCCTCCATGGATCCGTAGTAGTGCGAATCTCCGTGGATCAGTAATGGAGTGACCCTCTGTGGATCAGCATGAGAGAGACCCTCCATGGATCAACAATAGTGAGACCCTCTTTGGATCGGTAGTTGTGCGACCCTATATGAATCGGCTGTAGGGAGACCCTCTGAGGATCGACAGCAGCATGACCCCATGTGGATCGGTAGCAGGGAAACCCTTCTCAGATCAGTAGTTGAGCCACATAATATAATAAAATGGTCTTTCTTAAGATGAATCATCTTTATTCTAGTTCTCTATGCTATATAACTAGTGTGATCTGTATTTTACTTTATGGTTTGTGATTAAGATCATGCTTTGTGCTTTTTCCTTTGTGGAATTCAGGGAGACCTTTGGGCATCTTGGGGTCCCCATAAGAAATTGTTATACTCACCCCTGCACAGGCTTCGCCCGCATGTTGTTTTTCTTGTGCAGATGACAGAATTGTTGAATGAGAATTGGGGATCCAGGGCCAGACAGTGCTCTGAGGTGAATGATAGACATGGTGAGTAGCTGTGATGATAGACGCCGTTTTGTACCAACCCTTTAGGTAGGATCCTTGGTGGACGAACTTCGGAGAACGTTTTCCCTGTTTTGTTCCACTTTATTTTCATTTTGGATTGTATACTGGCCCCTTTTACATTCAACACTCAATTTTACTCTTAGTGGTAGTTTTTAGTAGTGGTTGTACATTTCATTTTCCATTGAGTTTTACTTGTGCGCAATGTTCCCTATCTGTGTATGTACAGGTGTAAAGGAAATGCCTTCCCATTTTGGGTTTCTTATTTCTAGTGCAAATCACCAGCCCCTGGCCTTTGGAAGGTGGGATTGGGGTAGTCAAGGAACAGTCCCTGGGGGACGGGTTATGACAGAACAATAATGATAACCATAATAATTTATTAAGGTAATAAAGTTATGTTTTTAGAAAACCACTGATTAAGAGAGGGATAACCCTTATCATGTGCATTATGTTAGGATAAGAAAATAAAGAGATTTTTGACAGCATTAATTCCCTCAGGACTGATATGACGTCAAATTAGTTTATAATATCATGGATTAATTATATTAAATTTTTGGATTTATGGTATGTGGAATGAGTTAATTTTTTAATTCATTCATGTTTTCACAAAGGTTATATGGTAATTAAAGTTATTACCATGTTTCAAGAAAGTACATAAGGAACAAAATCACATGTTTGGATTGTGACCACCAAGGGATAGATTATGATTTATGAGAGATATATGTTAAAAAAATATATTTGAGCTCTTTCTGAAGTCTTAGATTTTCAGTTTTTGAACGGATTGTAAGGATATTCATTTATGGATTGTAGAAGTTAAACACCAAATGATGTTTTTATTATATTAGTATAGGTGGAATTATTTATATTTGATAACTTTATCTAGACTTTTTATTATGAAAAATAATTATTTTATGACCTATCATTCTATTTGTGGATTTCATGATCTACTAACACTTTAGGAATGAAAAATTCAACATTATTTCATTGATTAATAATAAGGGGAAATTGTTCAAGGCATTACCAATGGTGTCATATTACCAAAAAAATTTATAATATATTCTGATTCATGTTCATAAACATTTAGAAAAGGTATCTTGATGTAAAATGGCGTTTTATTATCATCATGTTTTTTATGATATGAGAGCCCTATTTCATGCCACTTTATTTTATGTTTTTTTGATTGTTAAGTTTCATAAGATCACAAAATTTCATATGATCAACAATCTTTATCAATCTCTATGATTATTTATTCTTTTCATCCATGACCAATCTTCACCTATGTGATCTTACATATAGACCTGGTCATTATTTACATTGGGTAACTATTATTTTACAACTATTCCTTTTCAAAATGAGGTTTCAGTCCTTGCTTTTATGATGTGGGTTTCTGTGACATAAACATTCACGTATTAAATCCCCTAACAACCGATATTAATTTTGAGGGATATATTCATTTTATGTAGGTTAGAATTTAACACCATGATATTTTAATGATATTTTTTAAATTTCATTGATTTCCTATGTTGTATGCTACACCAAGATAATCTTGCGCTACACACAACACTCTCTTAGATTTCAGTATTGGAAACTCTGTGCATGGATTGTGTTATACATTATTTCAAGTTCTATTGATAGAAATCATTTCACACAAGATCATGTTGAAGTGAAAAACTAATTTTTATTACGGTACCTTATAACCAAGTCAATGTAATGGGGGGTATGAACATTATTATATTTTTGCTAAAAACATTTTTAAATTAAAATAACTTTTTTTAAAAAATAATATGATTTATATTTATGGATTTTATTAATTTAATATATATGTAATATATTATGTATAATATTCAAAATTCATTTTATATGTTTTCTATAAATTATATAAGAATGAAATCATTTTTTCGAATAAAAGATGTATTTTTCAAAAATATAGTTTTTCCACCTTTTAATGGTGCACCAATTTTAAATATTGTTTCTAAAAATTTTATATATTATATTTTACAAAAAAAATCTTATTCGTAATAAATATATATAAATTCGGATATGATGAATTTTTAATATTTTTCTGATATGTTTTGAGATTTGATTAATAGTAAAAATATACTAAATTTTAATTGAAAACGACTTTTTTCATTGAAATAATTTATTTCGATAAATTATATTATTGAATGGTTTTAATGTAAAAATTGAATATATTTTTATCATTTAATATAATTTTGGTCACAAGAATTAATTTTACAATGAATTTTGATGCTAAATCACTTCAATATTTTACAATGTTTTAAGTTTTAAAAACCATTTTTCATTCCAACAAAGGGATTAATTTTTAATTAATTACTAAAAATATATATTTTTAATTTTTAGAAATGGATTCCATATTTGGAATAATAGTTCCAAATTAGGTTAATATATTTCTATATTTTTATGCATTATGAATAGTAAGTTCAATAATATTAATTTATATGGTAAAAAGGGAAATTAGGTAATTAAGTTTAAATATAATATTATAAAATTACTTTAACACTTTTTATAATTTGATTTATTGAGTTATTTTATACCTAAACAATCCTTGGGTCAAAAAGACACCTTTTTTGGAATACCATAGTATGAGATTCTATGATTTATTATATTGTATTTAAAAAAAAAGTTAACTATGACTTACTTAGATTTTAAAAAATTTACCATTTTTAATATATGGTAGTACAAAAGCTCAATTAGACTATAAATACTCATTGGAGAGTTAAAATTTTCTTTATCATTATAATTTATTTTTAATTTTTATGAAATAAATAATTTCCTTAAATGCTTATACATTGATTATGTGGAAATTATTTAATTAATGGAAATCATTAAAGTATATTTTATTAAAATTATAATAACCATTAAAAGACCAAAACAATTTAATAAATCTTATTTTTCAAGTATATATCCACTAGAATCATGAAATGGTAGAGTTATTGATGATTTGGAGTCCTATAGATGAGATTATGACACTTCTATTATATGGTTTTATGTAATTATAACCTTCTCACCTTTATGTTTTAATAAGTATATCATATTTATTGATGGATTTTGTAGAATATATTTTCACCAATAATTTTTATTCTGAAATAAACTGGACTTATATTCATCATAGAATTTTATTTTTATTTTTTAACCATAATATTAGAACATTAAATAATTAAACAAAACTTATGTAGTAATTATTTAATTATTGAAAATATCATATTAATGTTATTAAAATTGCTAAAATAAATAATTTCTTTTTGAAATTAATCTATCTCAAAAAAATAATATATTACCTTGAACGATTATAGATAATATAAAATATTTTGTTCAAGGATAAAATAAAATATTTATATTTTTAAAAATACATTAAATGAATGGTGTCAAAATTGACCCTATTGATATTTTTTCAAAATAATGTTTTATTAAATTATTTAAAAATCATAAAATATTTTCAAAAATATAAATTTATTAGGGTTTCCTATAAAAATTTATATATTATTCATTTATTTACTAATTGGTAAAAAATAAGTTTAAATTATACTTTTTTAATATTGAACAATTTGTAAACATACCAAAAATTAAAAGAGAATAATTAAAGGTAAAATGAAAGGATAAAGTTTAAAATGAAATAAAATCATGTATAAAAATTATTTGTTGATGATATTTCAACCTTATAACATCTCATATTTTTAATTTGTAAATATTTTAGGTTTTTGGATGAGTTTGTATTTTTTGAAGTTAATAAGTTTTGAGATTCCAAAAGTGCCCATCACCTCAATAATAAAGGGAACCTACTCCATAAATTCTTCACTTCACATTGAGCCTTCATGATCGACCATATCTTTCCAATTTCCCTTATCAACTTCCCTAGTCACATTCTAGAGGTTTGTTAATTCTCCAAAGGCTAAACATATTGATTTAAGAAGTGATCTAGAGGGACCCCGTTGAAGAAGAGGTAATCTCCTCTACCGATATTTTCATATTTATTTACTCTTAAACTTCTTATTTACGAGTTGATTCCATTATAAAGTAATAAATTATGTATCAATTTTAAAAATATATTTTATTTTTATTATAGAATGACCATATTCCACCTTCTATTCATCCTAAAAAAATAAAATCACACGCATGCGTAAATAAGGCTTACCATCTCAACGTCGTGTTGTAATCAGTTTTTCATAACCACCATAGATGTATGTGTATAAGGATGAAAATAATAAATATATATTATTATTATAACCTGAAATTTATTATTCAATTAATATAAACCATCTACTTTAATACCATTACCAAATTCTGGGATATATATAGTCGCTCGTGTGTACGTATGACCTACCATCTCCATGATGCGATGCGATTAATTCTACATGATATACAATAAATCATGATAACATAAATGTATTGAATGAATAAATATGATATATATTATGTTAATTTTATTTTTGGAATGATATAAATATGACCTATGAAGTATAGAATTACTTATTCGATAAAACATGCATAATAAAATCAAGTTGTTAATACCTGAATAACAAGTAAGAGTGAAATGTTATTAACAAATAGATTATAATATGATCATTAATGATATCATAAAAATAACTATTATTCTGGGATAATTAAATCACATTATTTAAATCATTATACAGGAGGTTCAGATACATATAAATGATATCAGACGTAAGGCAAGGCATAATTTTGGAATCTCATTATTATCCAAGATTGTTTATATGTAAGTATTTATGGGGTATATTTATCATCCATGTCCATATTTTATAAATATATATTATAAAAAAATTTCAAATCCTTCTCTAAATTTTTAATTTAAATTTTACCCATTGGTGAATTTTTTTAAATGGTATGAAATAAATATTTTTTCCATTTCAGTATGAGGTACTTTTTGACTTTCCGACAAATGTATGAGAAGAATGTTTTAATTTTAACTTATATAGAATGAACATATTTTTAGGCTTTAATAAAACCTTATTTCTATGAATATTCCTTTACAAGATTTCCATTTTTCTCAAAATAAATTCTATTATTTTAAAATTACATGGCATTTTGAGAAAAGAAGATGTTTTTGAAGAAGAAATTATATTTTCCTCAATAATTAATTTCAATAGTGTTATCACAATTATTTTCCTCCTAATATTACATTCTTGAAATTATGTTATGTTTATATCCGTATTATTTCTAGGGTTTGGTTATTTTAATGATGGAATTATATTGATGAAATATATTTTTTTGTATGGATTTTGATGGAATTATTTTTAAGAAACCAATGTTATTCATTTGGTTATGGTATGATTAATGATTTATGTTTTTGTGCCACATGTAATAATGGTTTCATAATGATATAGTTTTTAGCTATATATCCCTCCAATAAATTGGGTAAAGATTTATATCTCATGAGAGAGACTGTACTGAAACGAGGAGTGAACTCGGTTCATTAGTGGACATTGTCTGCTATAATGGTCTTCAAAATAATCCTTGAATAATATGGAAATTAATTTTTATTCCTATGTGTTTTCCACAATTCCTTGTTTTATACCAATGATATTTTATTCTGTTTCTTGTTCCATTATGATTTATTCCTTATGAACTTCCAAAGATTATTTCATGTCTCATGATTTTGATATTTTCTATACATGGTATGATTTTTAAAAGTTATGTTCATGTTTTTACATTCTTATATTTATGTTTTCATTGATATTTTCCATGATTACATTTACTAAGCTTTTAATCTCTCCCTTTTCATATGTTTTATTTTCCCCATGATATAAATAAAGGCTTTACATACGAAAAATATTGGGGAAGATCTTTATGGGAGATGTTTAAATTCTTTCACCAAGTTAGCAAAATGTGTTACGAGTTTCCAAAGACGCTAAAATAATACGGTATTTGGATGTATATTTTTGTCATGTATTATATAATCTAAGAACGTAATGCAATTTCCATGTACATAAATCATGGTTGTTTATAAATTTTTCCCTTAATCGGGTTTGATTTTAAAGAAGGAATTTGAAAAATGAACTTAAGGAAAGAATTTCCTCATCAATGAAAAGATCCATTAAGATAGGTATATATGTTTGGTTCCTATATAAAGGATATATAAGATGAAAATAATAATATTATAATGGGAATATGAGTTAATAGATAGAATCCATAACCCAAATGATAAAAGGGTAGTTCGAAGAGATCCCCACATTAGGTTCAAAAATCATTCTACATTACCACTTAAAAAATTATGTAATAAAATTAGATTCAATAATTTCATAATTTAGAAACTTTTTAATCTATGTTTGATTTAATATATTTTTATTATGCTCATGTCATGACCCGTCCCCCAAGGCTCATGTTTTGAAATACCCCATGTCCGCCACCCGAAGGCTAGGGGTTGACGACTAGCACCAAAGGCGTCAACTTGAAATTGGGAGGTGAATTCCTGAGTACATGTATGAACACATACACAACCACATCCAAAATCTAGAAAATTAATCATGCATGAAACTAAAAAAAACTGAGTAAAATTAAAAAAAATTAGGTCAAAAGGTCCAGAATATGAACCCAACAAAAGATAAATTGAAAATATGAAAGTTCAAGGAAAACATTGAAAGCATCCCGCTGGAAACCTACACATGATGGGTAAGTGTAGAGTAGCTGCTAGAAGTTGTAGAAGTACACCCCTTATACCAGTTCCCACTAAGAACCACCGGGTCCGGGGCCACTAAGTCCTCCGTCAAGGCGGTGGTCATCTACACTGGACACAACACATACGAGCAAAGCCCGTGTAGTGGTGAGTAATAATATACTCAATAGGTACCCCAAACCAAAAAGGTAATACCACCAAGAAATCCACAAATAAAATCACGAAGTAAGATATCTCACACTTAGTATAATATAGAGTATGGAATGTAGGACCAACGGTCATATCATGAGACACCTTGTGTTGCTGGATAACTCCTCCTTAATGAGTACAGTGGGCTGACTGGGTCACAAAGAATCCTCTGCCTTCTAACCATGGACTATTATGGTTGTTTCCCTTGGAATCCGGGGATGACCGCCTTGATGGGAGGTTCAAACATTCCGATCGGTTTCTAATAGGTTTCTTCGTAGAAACGGAAACATCCAATGATTCCATATCCATTCGGACCTACTTTCCAAAGGTAGGTGCTCATTAGTTTGTGGACTGATGAGGCTTAAGAATTTGCATTAGTCGAGAGGATGGGAGGTCGGACTCATCACACCTTTTTGAGGGGAATTGTTGTCTACTCCAGGACTCTCTTTATAGATTTAAGTTATGTTCGTGAATCCTTATTACATTACCAAGTATAAAATGAGCTTTCCTTCAGATTTGACAATCAATGATTAAATATTTAGGACATTTAGAGAATCTTTTGTATGTATTCTAGGTTCTTCATCGATAGAGAATCATCTGTATTTATTAGAGATTATTGGTCAATGGTACCCTTCGACACATTTATACAGAAGTCTCTTGGTCATTATGATGACCATGATGGTTTTAAAGCCACTCAGTGGGGCACTTGAAGTTTATTGTCATTCAGAAGGACATGGATTATTTTAGAGTTTGGATCGTGCCTGTAGATGGGCTACCTACGTATCCTTTGTGTAGAAAAGGAATCAGAACCCACGTAGTTCGAGTATGGGAGTATGATGTTTATGATTGATGGCTCAAAGAAGGATGTCACAATTACTTTTACACTCTAAGCTCACGTGAGTCATGATCGGTGTGAGAAACAAGATGTATTGGTAAAAATTAGACAATTGTTCCATGAAAGATGCAATCATAAGAAATAATTTGGGGCTTATGTATGTATGACTGCCCAGATAAATGAAGGTTTGGATTTACTTTTGGGAAGAAATCCAGGAAAAGGGTCCATAAAGGTATATGTGCTTCATGGATATTTTGAATAATCTAACTTGAGGCTTACTCCTGAAAAGGAGGCCCAAATTAGGAGAGGACATGTGATTGGGTTTCACTCCTGAAAAGGAATCCCAGATCAAAGGTAAATTAGGACTGGTTAAGAGAAATTAAGATTGGGGCTTACTCCTGAAAAGGAGGCCCAGGTCAAGGATTAGGGTTTGGGACTTACTCTTGAGGAGGATGCCCAAATTAGGGGATTGAGGCTTACTCCTAAAGAGGATACCCATATTTGAGACTGGAGATTACTCCTGAAAAGGAGGCCCAGGTTAAGGGAATTAAGGTTTGGGGCTTACTCCTAAGGAGGATTCCCATATTTGAGACTGGGGATTACTCCTGAAAAGGAGGCCCAGGTTAAGGGAATTAAGGTTTGGGGATTACTCCTGAAGAGGATGCCCAAATTAGGGGACTGGGGATTACTCCTAAGGAGGATGCCCATATTTGGGAACGTTAAGAATTGGGGCTTACTCCTAAAGAGGATGCCCAAATTAGAGGAATTATGACTGGGGATTATTCCTAAAAAGGAGACCTAGGTTAACGATTCTCTCATCTTAAAGGATGAGGTTTAATGAATGAGATCTCAATCTTTAGTGACATAAAGATGTGTAAATCACTAGGTTTTTAGAGATATTCCACAAAATTCCTTTCAGATAAGGAATTAAAATCAAGAAATCATGCCATAAATGGCTTTGAAGAGTGTCTTGAAGACTGAATCTTGAATAGGAAAGGTGGAATGGCTTAAGAGGGGTGAAATGGGAAAGAAGGGCACCCAAAAAGGCAGGGGCGCGCAAGTCCTAGCAGGAGCGCAGGTACTGCGTGGGCGCGCAAGTCCTGGTTTCACATGTATGCCTGCGCGACACATGGTGTACTTGCGTGACGGTTAACCAGTAGGGTAATACTTGAGAGACTCTTTATTAAAGCCTTTACAATCCTCTGGAGGTTCTTCCAGAAGAAGGGCGCACAAGATCTATTGAAGGAGTAAGGCGGCGCACAAGTGTGGCCTTTTTCCCTTAAGGGCTGACCACTCAGGCACGCAAGTGTTGATGAGTTTCAAAACTTAGGCCTTCCTCCCCCACTTTAGATCTTCCGTTCTACGTAAGAAATTACCTTAGAAGTGTTTCGTAAGATTTGAGAAGAGACTAGGGCGCCGGGAGTTCAAATCTGAGTTTCTGGAAAAAATCCTCCCCGAATGGGGGGCCCACAGGGTCTATTTATAGGCAGGAGAAGACCCCAGGCGGTTATCACTTAGGCCGCACAAGTCACTTGCGCGACTATAATGCGTCATGCAAGTGGACTTGGGCGACTATGAGGAAACTTGCGCGACTTATGGGCAATATTCTCCTTGTTCATCACTTTGTCGATTTTTGATATTTTCTTCAAAGGATGAATCAATTTGTGCTATTTCATTTCCCTTAACATTCCTTTGGACTCTGTGAAAAAAAGAGCGTCAACAAAAGTCCCCCCTCAGAGTTGGATCCAAAAGAAATGAGGATTTGACTCTGAGGAAATGGAAGACATCCAAAGGAAAGGTGGTGCGCAAGTCTTGATGGCGTAGAGGGCAGCACGCAAGTGCAAATTGTGCAGGGATACGGCCCTTGATCGTGCAGGGATACAGCACACAAGTTCTCGAACGCGTCTATAAATAGAGGGCCTCACTTCCGTACAAGCATCCGGATTTCCGGACTTCATACCTTCGATCTCTCTCCGCGCAGGTCACCTTAGCCGCGCATGTTGCTCTGTTTTCTGGTGTTTTCCTTGATGTCGCGCTACTATCAAGGTATCTAGGCCTGTGCGGTGATACTTGCACGGAAAATACTTGTGCGGCACATCCATACTTGCACGCCAAGTTTTAAACTTGCACGCCTAAATTCCTTTTCCATTTTTCTGAATGTTTTTCACAAATTTTATGAAAAATAAACTCATTTAAGAGTTAGTTTATTCATCTTTTGTACAGATTCAATGGATCTTAGACCTGGAATAGTTGTTGAACTGGCTAGCAAGAGGATTGATGACATGATGAATATTGTTGGCCATGATTACTATGATATCTGCGACAACACTTTCCCAGATTTGGCTAAGTACTTGAAGAAATATCATCTTAATTTCCCACAGAGAATCTACTTGTCCATGTATGGTCATGGTCATCTGCAAGGAGTCAATTTTCCAAATGAAAAGAACTATAAACCTAAAATGCAGCTGCACTGCTACTCCTCTATTTCGGTTATGTTGTGCATTAAGAGAAAAAACAATGGTGTGATCTTTCAAATTCTCCATCCATGCCATTTCCTTGCAGATATAAAAATGGAAAACCCATGGGCTGAAATGTTTTCCACTGCGAGTTAGTGGAGAGAAGACATACATGGAATTAGAGCAATGTCTGAAAATAGTACTCTCTCCAAATGGCTCTTTACTTCCAATGCTCCATTCTCAAATCCATGTATCCATCTTCCAAGTCTCTTGGACAGAAACAGAGTCACTGTTTGATCAGCAGAAAATTTTCTCAAACCGCACTTAAGAATATTCCTTTACAATTGTTCCAAGAAGATCTGGTATCACTGCATCTCTTATGGTATCCAGTTGATTGAATGAATTCCAAGTCGTTGCTGATGAAGCTCGGGATTCCATAAATCAAATGAAGAGTTATGTTGAAAGCCTCTTGTAATTCTTGGAAAAGTGAAGAGACTCCAGTCTGTGGATGTCCTTCTAACTCTTGTGCATCAATGAAAAACACTTTCACCTTCACTCATTTGTACCTGCATTCTCTTTTGCAACATGATTTAGATTTTACCTAATCCAATGGGCCTTGTAAGCATAGTTTGATTTTTACTAGGATTGATGTAAATAACCCTAAAACTTGAACCTTCTAATTGATCAATATTACCTAAATCATACAAAATGTATGTTTAGTGAGCTGGGAACTTGACTTTTATTCAGATTTCCCTTGTCTTTTGTGGGCAGTTTAAAGTCATGCATGTCGGACATACAAAGGATAATGTTTAAGGTTGAAATAGATTTGACCGAAATGAATTAGAATTTACTCAATTCCTTGAAAATTCATCTGAAAACATATTACCATACTCAATTATGAGGGAAAATATGAAAGCCATGTCTTATGAATATTTGAGTATGAGGAATGATATGAAAAAGAGCTAAAAGGCATTAGAAGAAGTAGTTTCCAAGAATGAAGTTACCATTATCTAACAAACCTGTTAGGGGGTTGAATTATGCAGGGCCACCTAAGGTCATTGGCTGCATAGTTAAATAAAATAGTATCTTTTGTCTAACAAGTCTGTTATGTAGACTGTTTATGCAAGGCCGCATATGGGCACTTGCTGCATAGTCAGGAAAAATAACTATCAGAAATTTACATTCCTAGTGCTAAAAGCCAGTGAATGTTTATGGAGATTCAAATCATCCAAAGTATAGATTTTTCTGTATGGAAAGAGGTACTTGAATATGGAGAAAATATTTCCAAACAAAATTATTGAATAACTAGATGAATATCACTCCTACTAAGGTATGAACCAAACGTAGGGAAGAAGAATATAAACTATATAATTGAATACTCTCAGATCATGAACAAGGATATGGGAAAAATATGTTAAGGATGGCTATTTCTACGGATCCCTACATATTGTCATTTAAGACAAATAAGGACAAAAGAGGCATTCTTCCCATGAATGAAGTTACCACTATCCGAAAAACCCATTAGGGGGTTGAATTATGCAAGTCCACCTAAGGTCATTGGCTGCATAGTCAAATAATAGTATCTTTTGGCTAACAAGTCTGTTATGTAGACTGTTTATGCAAGGCCACCTATGGGCACGTGCTGTATAGTCAGACAAAAGAACTCTCAGAAGTTTGACATTTTTGTGACTAGAAGTCATGAAAAGGGTTATGAGGACCTGAAAATATTTAAGGTTAGGATTATGACACATAAATATGGGTATTGTTCAATGTATACAGAGATACATAGATCAATGCTAACCATAATCATGTTGCGGATGGGTCCTGAATTGAATTTTTTTACTTCACTACGTATCCCATTATGATGAGAATCAAGCCATACATAGTTCTTAAACTACAGTTTAACGTCGTGTGGGAAAAAAGTATTAGAGATCTTAGTTTAGGATCATAGATCTTGGACCATTGTAAGAAATACACAGTGTGTGTTTTCATGGGGACTCTTCAGCCAAGGGACTAAAAGTGGAATTTGGGGTTAGGACCAAAAACTTGGGGCTGGATTCGAGGGACACTCGAACGTTCCTACGTATCCCATAAATATGGGAATCAGGCCCACGTAGTTCTAGAAATACCCTCTGTACAAATTTGGTTCGTACATGTGAAGGGTGAAAGGGGACATTAGTGCAATGATGGTTTAACCCAACATAAAAGGTTCAGGCATTTCCATGTATGCACGTAGTCTTTGAAATGAATCATGATTGAAAAATCAATGAAAATAATGGTTCCCTCTCAGGTGAGGGTATCAAATAAATTTGTAGTTTATTGTCATACTGGACAAAGGTGTTGTATAGTTTAACATCGTATAACCAGGATGAAAGTGAACCAATGTAAAGATATTGATTCTAAGAGTGGTTTCATGAATTATCATCGTATGAGATGGAGATGAACCGACGTGAAGAGATTGGTTTTGGGATTGATCCTTGGGAGGTTGCCTACTTACCCAGCCTAGAAGGCAAGGATCAAAGTCCGTGTAGTTCAATTAAAGAATGAATTAATGATCAAGTTGTTCTTGGGGACAATGACCTAAAAAATGATGTTAGGACTTACACATGGTTAGCGGCCCAGATAGAGTGTTATGGTTGAGGTTTTCTCTATGCTCACGTGAGTCATAATCGGTGTGAGAAACAAGAGGTAACAACAACCTTCACGATGCATTGTTTAATTTCATGTAGGACGTATCACAGACTATACAGTTTAAAGTCTTGCAGTTAGGACTATTGGTGCTGCACAGTTTAGTGTCATGTAGTAGGGAAAAAATATAGTTTAATGTCATGTAGGACGTATCACGGACTTTCGGTACAGTTTAGCGTCATGTAGTTAGGATGATGGGGACGATACAGTTTAGCGTCATGTTGGACGGAAAAAAAGGGACGATACAGTTTAGCGTCATGTTGGACGAATGTGCGAATAGTTTAAGGTCATGTGCATGGACCGTGGATGGTGCAGTTTAATGTCATGCTGGACGGTGGTGTAGTTTAAGGTCATACAAGACCTTTGATGATTATGTAGTTTAATGTCTTTCTGGACGTAAGGGACTTTTATACAATTTAGCGTCATATAGTTAGGACGTCACAGTTTAACGTCTTGCTGGATGTAAGGGACTTGAAAATAGTTTAGGGTCATATGCATGGACTGTTGATGATTCAATTTAAGGTCATACAGGACCTAGTTGCAGTTTAAGGTCATACTGGACCATTCAGGGAACTTTTTCACAGTTTAACATTGTGTGGGATGAAAGTACAAATAGTTTAAGGTTATATGTATGGACCGTTGCTGTATAGTTTAACATCATATTGCAAGGACGAAAGAAAGTACAAATAGTTTAAGGTCATATGTATGGACCGTCGTTGTATAGTTTAACATCATATAGCAAGGACGAAAGAAAGTACAAATAGTTTAAGGTCATATGTATGGACCGTTCCTGTATAGTTTAACGTCATATAACAAGGACGAAAGAAAGTACAAATTGTTTAAGGTCATATGTATGGATCGTTGCTGTATAGTTTAACATCATATAGCAAGGATGAAAGAAAGTACAAATAGTTTAAGGTCATATGTATGGACCGATGCTGTATAGTTTAACGTCATATAGCAAGGACGAAAGAAAGTACAAATAGTTTAAGGTCATATGTATGGACCATTGCTTTATAGTTTAACGTCATATAGCAAGGACGAAAGAAAGTACAAATAGCTTAAGGTCATATGTATGGACCGTTGCTGTATATTTTAACGTCATATAGCAAGGATGAAAGAAAGTACAAATAGTTTAAGGTCATATATATGGACCATTGCTGTATAGTTTAACGTCATATAACAAGGACGAAAGTAAGTACAAATAGTTTAAGGTCATATGTATGGACTGTTGCTGTATAGTTTAACGTCATATAGCAAGGATGAAAGAAAGTACAAATAGTTTGAGGTCATATGTATAGACCGTTTCTGTATAGTTTAACGTCATATAGCAAGGATGAAAGAAAGTAAAAATAGTTTAAGGTCATATGTATGGGCCGTTGCTGTATAGTTTAACGTCATATAGCAAGGAAGAAAGAAAGTACAAATAGTTTAAGGTCATATGTATGGACTGTTGCTGTATAGTTTAACATCATATAGCAAGGATGAAAGAAAGTACAAATAGTTTAAGGTCATATGTATGGACCGTTGTTGTATAGTTTAACGTCATATAGCAAGGACGAAAGAAAGTACAAATAGTTTAAGGTCATATGTATGGACCATTGCTGTATAATTTAACGTCATATATCAAGGACGAAAGAAAGTACAAATAGTTTAAGGTCATATGTATGGACCGTTGCGGTATAGTTTAACGTCATATAGCAAGGACGAAAGAAAAAGGTACATTGTAGTTTATACAAAATACTTCTTCAAAAATCTGGCATTGGTTAGAGTAGTGATGAGTTCTCCATCCATTGAGATTAATGAATAAGCTCTATTGGAGTAGACCCTATGTATTGAATAAGGTCCTTCCCATTTTGGCTCAAGCTTGGGAGGTTTCATTCCTGGTATCATTGGAGTTGTGATAACTAATACCAATTCTCCCTGAGTGAATGAATGAAGACGAACTTTTTTGTTAAAAGCTCGTGCAATTTGATTCTGATATACTTCCAAGTGGTGTGAAGTGCACAATCTTTTCTCATCTAACAGTTCCAATTCATTCAATCACTTTTGAGATTGTTCATCTGTAGATGATTGATCACAAATGGCAACTCTGAGCGAGGGTAGTTGAACTTCAATGGGCAAGACGGCTTCCGTTCCATATACCAATGAATATGGAGTTGACCGAGTTGCAGTGCGGGTGGTAGTCCGATAAGCCCATAAAGCATAAAAGAGTTTATCAGGACATGACCTCTTATTTTTATCCACCATCTTTTGCAGTATATTTGAAAGAGTCTTGTTAAAGGCTTCTATCTGGCCGTTGGCTGCTGCATGATACCGAGATGAATGGTTGGATTTGATGTTGTATTCTTGATACAACTTCTTCATCTCGGATGAATAGAAATTGGTGCCATTGTTCGTCAATATGGTATGAGGGACACCAAATCTGATAATGATGTTAGAAATTATGAAGCTAACAAAGCATTTAGAACTGACTTCCTTGAGAGGTATTGCCTCTGCCCATTTGGAAAAGAAGTTAGTAGCCGTAAGAATGTACTTAAACTGCTTGGCTGTAGCCGAAGGGTAAGGTCCCATCACATCCATTCCCCATGTGGCAAATGGCTATGAGTATTTAGCTGTATGAAGCAAATCTGGAGGCTGATTAATGAAGTTGGCATGTACTTGGCATGAATGACACTTCTTTATGAAATCGACACAATCTCATATCATTGAAGGCCAAAAGTATCCAAGCCTTCGAATCTGATCAGATAGTCAATGTCCAGACTGGTGGGCACTACAGAATCCTGCATGCGCTTCTTTCATGACAGCCATTGTCTCTTCACAATCAATGCATCTGAAGAGAACTCCATCAAAACCACATTTGTAGAGAATTTTTTCTAGGTGATCTGGGATATCATAAAGAGTAAAATTAACCACACGTCGCTGGATTTGTTCTTTCTCAGATCTATCAGGTGGAAGTGTTCCATTTTGAAGGTATTCCCTGATAGGTGACATCCATCCTGTAGTATAACCATACGGTTCAGGAATGGGATGACTTTCATTAATTTCCTCTGTTCTGATTCGAACATAAGGTGAAATTGCACGACGTTGGGAAATACTGATGGTTGTATCGTCCCGATTTTGATCTGCCAGAGCTGTGGCTATATTAGCCAATGCATCAACTTGAGCATTTTGTGATCTTGGGACAAAAGAAAATGTCGGTTCCAAAGGGAATTCCGCCATTAACTCTCTGAAGTAATCATACAAAGGGATTAGTTATTATTTTCTGATGGCATAATCCTCATTGACTTGTTTGATTACCAGGTCTGAATCACCTTTCACCTTTAAGTGAATCACTTGTGCTTGAAGTGCTAATTCCAAACCTACGACGAGAGCTTGGTATTCTTCTTCATTATTGGTACCACCTTCCCACAATAAGAAGGAATAAGGTAACACTGCCTTTTCTGGAGAAATGATCACAATTCCTAAGACAACTTTGTTGAATTTAGGATTTTAAATTTTCCTCCCTATTGGACTTCTGGAAGCACCATCAAAATATATTTCCCATGCCTAAGGACTTTCTGGAATAGAGAAGACTTCCTCATCAAGGAGTTCAATATCTAAAGATGTTCCTTCCACTGAAGGGTGTTCAGCTAAAAAATCAGCCAGAGATTGGCCTTTTATCGCCTTTTGAGACACATACTGAATGTTGAATTGCTGCAAAATAACTGCCCACCTTGCCCGACGTCCTGTAAGCATTGGACGACTTAGGATAAATTTTAGCGGGTTATTGCGAGATACCAATTGGACCTTGTGATGTTGCAGGTAGTGTCTCAAATTTTGAACTGCAAATATTAATGCCAGGTAGCACTTCTCAATACTTGAATACCGGGTTTCTTCTTCAAGAATGGTTCGACTGAGATAGTAGAGGATGTTTTCATTCCCAGCATCATTCTTTTGAGCAAGAAAGGCACCCGATGATCACTCTAGAGCCGTCACATAGAGGATAAGTGGTCTACCTTCAACAGGTGGCATGAGAACCGGTGTACTCAACAGGTATTTCTTGAGAATATCAAATGCTTCTTGACATTCTTCAGTCCACTGGTAAGTGACTTATTTCTTCATAAATTTGGTGAAGGGTAAACTTTTTCATGCTAAATTGGCGATGAAATGCCGAATATAGGTTGAGTGTCCTTGATGTCCTCTTAATTCTTTCAAATTTTGAGGAGGTGACATACCAAGGATTGACTTGGTCTTCTCAGGATCGACTTCAATACCACGATGGCATACAACAAGGCTGAGAAATTATCTTGAGGTTACCCCAAAAGCACATTTTAAGGGGTTCATCTTAAAATTATGTTGTCGAAGCTTGCAGAATATGACTTCCAAATTAGCCAAGTGATTAGAACGTTGTTTGGATTTAACTACCAAATCATCTACTTAGCATTCAACAAACTTCCCTAAGAAGGGTTTGAAGATATGATGCATGGCACACTGATAAGTTGTACCTGCATTCTTTAAGCCGAAGGGCATTACCCGGTAGCAAAACACACCCTGAGGGTCTCTGAAGGCTATAGATTCCTCATCTTTTGGGGCCATTCAGATCTAATTATATCCGGAATATCCAGCCATGAAGGATAATGCTTCATAGACAACTATTGCATCAATTAGAAGTACTGTAATCAGAACTGGGAAATCATCCTTAGGACAATGCCGATTAAGATCTCTGAAATCGATGAAAACTCTAATTTGTCTGTTCTTTTTCTTTACATGGACAATATTAGCCAACCATTTGGGATATTTGACTTCTCTGACGAAGTTAGCTTTGATAAGATTATCCACTTCAGCTTCAATTTTGGAAGCATAAGTTGGGTGTGTTCTTCTCAAGAATTGCTTAAATCCTCGATGTTCTTCTGGAAAACCCAAATGATGAGTAGCAACATCAGGATCAAGCCCGTGCATTTCTATATAGTTCCAGGAAAATATATCTCTATTTTGCTTTAGAAAATAAATATACATATCTTGCTCTTCAAGATCATGGCTGCACTGATTAAAGTGGGGTGTGGATCTTCTTTTGTACCAATATTTATTTCTCTGAGTTCATCCATAGTGGTAGAGATACCCTCTTCAAATTCTCTAGGATCATCTCTGAGATCTTCCTCTTCTTCTTCTTCATGTGTTATTTCTTCCGTTTCAACTTGCATAGTAGATGATAAAGTATAATTCTCATGATCTGAAGAGATGTCAAAATTTGAATATCTTGGAGAAGAAGCTTCCATTTCCGACCTGATTGATGATGAAGGGTCTTCTTTGGGTAATAAAGAGGAGATGATGGATTGAGAATCGACATCATTGTTCACCTTTGATGTTGCTATAACTTCTTCTGGCCTAATTGGAGAAGCATAGACTTGTTGGATTTCAGTAGATGAAATGAAGACGTCACCATTTGTACTTTCATCACTACATGGTAGATTACCAATTTCTCCCATGTTGTCTGGCTCAATTACTGTAATTGACATTATGGATCTTTCCATAAGAGTATTTTGATTTGGGTCTATCTTTTCAATTTGACTGATAGGAAACACATAATCTATACTCACATGTGTAAATGGATTTACTGGAATTTTTTTCAATCCATATGGAGTATTAACTTTGGTTATCTCCTTTGTTATGGATTTCTCCCTTTGCTTCATGTGATAGAATTCCGCCTCAATGTATTGAGACTCACATGTCTTGAACGTGGCCTTATCACCATACAATGTCCCAACTTGACCATCGAAACAATATTTGAGACATTGATGGTATGATGAAGGGATAGCCGCATGTTGATGTAGCCAGGGTCTTCCAAGAAAAATGTTGAAGGCTGAGTCTTGATCAACAACCATGAAATCTGAATTGGATACAAGATCTCCAAACTGAGTTCTGAGTGTAACTTCACCCAGTGGTTCTTGTACATTTTTATCATATCCCTGTAGAATCATGGTGGAAGGAGATAAATCAGATTTCGTGTGGCCCAATCGATGAAGTGTACGAATGGGCATGAGGTTGACTCCTGAACCATTGTCAATGAAAGCTCTTTGAACATCCACACCATTGACATTTCCAGACAAGTACAACAGTCTAATATGTCCATGCACAACATCATCTTCATCTTCATCAGTAATGGATATTATTGCATGGCATTCTGCAAGATTATTCTCTATGTGATAGACTTCATCAGCAGCAATTTCAGTTTCAAACTCCTGAGGACTTGACAAAGCCTCGATGAGTGCTTCCCGAAGATCTTTTGATAGATTCAGAGCATCCAAAATTGATAACTTGGCTGGTACTTGGGCCAAGTGTTTCAATATATCATACTTTTGATCCAGAGGTCTGCGTTTCCCAATAGGAATATGTGGTTTAGCAGGTACCTTGGAAGCAGATGATTTGGAAGTTTATGCATCTTGTATTGGGATAGGAGTTGTAAATATTCCTGGTTTTGGAAGATTAGACCGATTAGATTCATTTACTTGCAGAGAGGAAGAAGATGGAACCTTCAACTGGTCTTCCAAAATAATTGTGCCAGGACTGAATTTGTATTTGTAGATGAACTTGCTTGTTCTTGCTGACCTCGCTGAAGGGATCTACCACGAGTTTCTTCTCCATACACAGTTCCAGTAGGGGTAGAATTGGAATAGTGGCTTCTAAAAGATCCACGCCTTCCCCTGTATCCTGAGCTCCTGGAACTTCCTCTGATTACTCTGTTTGATACAGGTAATTTAGGCTCATTGAAATTGAAACTGCGACTGGCATATGAATCTATTAATTGAATCAAATTAAGAGAGACAAATATTAACTCTTCATCTTATGAAGAATCTACCTGATTAGCCTGTTTAGGCTTTGCCATTTGGTGGGGCGGTGCCCATGGCTTTGAAGTAGATGGCATGAAGTCCGCCAAAGTCAAAGACAACTTAGGCTTTGACACATACTCATCTTCTTCTGATTCTTCTTCTTTCTTTCAATCATGCTGTTTCTTTGAGGAATTTTCCTCTGACGAAGAGGGTTTTTCCGCAACATTCAATGCAGAAGATAGAATTGGTTTCTTTAATTGTGTTTGAAAAATAGAATGAGTTCGATTAATTGTCTTTCTGACCATCCAATCTTTATACTTCTGTGCATTTTTTATTTTGACTTCTTGCCATTCACCTTTCTCATCTGGAACTGTAGCAGTGACACATGCTACCTGGGATGAGGAGCCTTTCAATGTGACTTGTCCCGAGTCGACCATCTTTTGCAGGAGGTCTTTGAAGACAAAACACTCCTAGATGGGATGCCCCAACATTTGATCAAAAGGGAAATAATTAGGACGATCTTCATATCCTTTCTTGTTTGGCCTCTTGGTAATTGGAAATTGAACCAAATTGTTTTCCAGAGCCAAAATGAAATAAACATGAACTTGTTCATTTCAGAAAGAGTATGTTTTTCTCTTTAGGTCCTCAAATTGTTTTCACCTTTGATCTTTTTGATCGTCTGGATGAAAAGGCCTTTGTTGTTGGTGCTCAGAGGGTGGAGCCCTTCGAGAAGATGAAGGTTTTGAGGTACAAATAGGTAAAGGTGATTGTTTAAGCATAACTGTAGCAGTTTCTACTTTACCCATTCTCCTTCCTAGAGCTGATGGAATTACATGAGATTTAGCCTGAGCCTGTATAAGGGAATCTTCAATCTGCTGAGTGATTGAAGTAAGGTCTCGAAACCCTCAAGTGTATTTCACAGGGATTAACGGCGTGTGTAATTCATCACGGAGATTTTCCACACATATTGGAAACAATTCTTCTTGAGGGAGTGCTAAAATCAAGGAATATGTTAATCCCTTCCATCGAGCAATGAAATCAGAGACCCTTTCATTCTCCCTTTTCTTACAGTTTGTAAGATCGAAAACTGTTGTCTTTGGAAAAGTTGAGCTGAACTGAAGGAGGAATTTTTGGCGAAGATCCTCCCATCCGATAATTGACTGGGATTGCAAGCTTGTATACCAAACAAAAGCTGGTCCTTGCAAGGTTCTCACAAAGCAACTGAGTTTCACTGCTTCTTGCTGCTCCGGAGTTCCCATCATAGGATCGCAAAAAGACACATAATGCGTCAAATTTTGTTCAGGATCGCCTGATCCATTGAAAATAGGGAATATAGGGTTCCCAAAACTGGATGGAGGAGAAATTGAATCTACCCATTCAGGGTAAACATTTTTTTCTGGTTGAACATGCGCACACTTCCCTTCCATAGTTTCTAACCGAGCTGTTAATGACTCAATAGTAGTTATTAACTTTTGAGAAACATCCGGTTGAACTTGGACTTGGGTAGGTGCAATGACTGAAGCTTGGATAGATGTGGCGATTGGTGCTGCAACTGATGGTAGCACTACCAACTGTTGTTGCACTTGACCCATAGGATTAGACCTGTGAGGGTGTACTGATAGAGGAGGATATTCTTGATCCATCTCAGTAGCTGCAAAAAATTGCTTTGGCTGACTGACACCAGCATGCTTAAGAATAAGACTACTCTGAAGTAGTTCTGCATTCAACCTTCTTAATTCCTTCATTTCTTCCTCTTGTTGTGCAAACCTCTGCTCTAGTGAGAGTGATTGACCTTCTCCAGAGGAAGGATATGTAACCTGGTTCTTTCCCTTCCCTTTGTTGGATCCTTTTCAGAGAGGGGGAAGTGGGTTACTCGAAGGATTACTTAATTTCTGAGTAATCCTTTGACTTCGTGTACGCACACCTTCTTCATTTGTGTCAGTGCGTACATATTCTTGAGCAGGAACCTCTTCATCTGAGTCCCCTGAGTGAGACTCATCTGGTGGATCAGAAACAACGACATTGATGACATTAATTGATGCATTAATCATTACAACCCTTCTATCAGCATTTATGTGATATTGTATTCTTCCATGTCTTTGATGAGACATTGCCTTTTGTTGATTCAATCCCTCAGGAACTTCTTGATGAACTGTAATTTAGAGGGAATCTCCTGATAATTTGGCTCTTCATTCCTCTTGAGGTTTATTCCCTAATCGAGAAAAGACCAACATTCTATGAGGAGGGGATTGATGATTTGAAAAAGTCCCCAGTCCAGTGGACTGGGGCTGTTCCTGCTATTCTCGCTCAACTCCCCGAATCCTTTTTGTTGATTTTGAGGGTTGGTTTAAAAGAGTCCCCAGTCTGGCGAGCTGGGGTGGTTCTTGACATGCTATGTCTGAGACTTTCTTGAAAGTCCTCCTGATCTTGCGAACCTTAGTTCAGAAATTAGCTGGATACATTAACCTGTATCCTCTTTTATAACCCAGTTCAAAAGACTATTGGATGATTTCTGACACTTCTATCACTTGGTGATGTGCTTTCTCCAAACGAGAGGCCTGTTCAATATTCTTGTTTGCTTGATGCAAGAGTAATTCGAAAACTTGTTCTCTGTATTATTGATTTTGAGAGGAACTAGTTGAAGCCTGTTCTTGGGAAATCTTTTGATTACAAACAAATCCCATTGACTGTGGCTAGCCATGGGCAATAACATTGCATGAGACCATTTTTGGAGGGATTTGTTGACTGGAGAGCACCGTGAAATGCAGTGCTCCATGAACACCCCATCCTCTAACATGAATACCAGATGTTCCATTGGCAATTAACTAACACAATCTTCTTAGTGCGCCAAGGCATGAACGTTGAAGGGATCTCTGCTGCTTTTCAGCCTTCGGATATCGAGAGACTGATAGAGACGCCAAATCAATCTGACGTTGTAACCCTTCTATTATCTTAATATGATTTTTATATTCATCATAAGATAATACTTTCTTTTTCAACTAACAAAGAGTTTTCCATATGTTGAGACGAATATCATGAATTTCATCTTCCATCAACATTTCTGGAATATTATACTAAGAGTCAGCCAGAGGCCAAAACATGACTGGCACTTCACCTTTTTCCAGTTGTTTTCTCATATTCAGCATTTCCTCTTTATCATTTGATGAATATTATTCTACCTGATTTTACCAGATTTGGTGTTTCCTTGTTACTTCATTGGATTCAACAAGATTGGTAGAGAAATCATTGATCAAACTAGAAGATGCATGACTTAGGGGTGGTTCGGAGAATGACTTACCCCTGGGCTATCTTCTGATTGAGAAAGTATTTCACCTGCTAGTGATGAAGCTTCAGACATGACTGGTTTCGCATTTTCAAGTTCCACAAGTTAAGAGGGCTTTCTCGGCACTACATTGTCCACTGGAGCATTTTATGGGCAATGTGCATCACTATTACGGAGAGGACTTTCGCAGTGAAATTCATCATCATGGGGAGGACCACCATAATGGGTTACAACAAAAGATGAGATCTCCTGCTCCTTGGTCTTCTGACCACACAGAGGGTTCTTGTGGCTCTCATCTGAAGATGAAACATCGATATCGACCGAATTTTCATGAAGCAAGCCTTCATGAGGAAGTGTCTGTTGAAGACCTTCAGAATTAATGTTCCCACTATTGGTAAATGAGGGAGTAGAATATTGAATTTAAACAGATAATTGTCTGAGGGCTTCAAGAACTCCAGCATCGAGCAAGGCCTTGTTACAGATTGGCTCTTGATCTCTTGACTGTGCTGGGCGGGTCTTTTTCTTAGACGCCTTCTTACTCTCCCTGGAAACCACTTGTTGACGAAAGTGGTTGCTATGAGCAGGTGTATATGCCTGGTTAGGAAATATGGCCAGGTTAGGCTAATGATCTCTTCTCAAATCAGGTGCATGTGCCTGACTTGGTTGTCCATATGATATGGGGGAGTATGCCCCACAACCCTCTTGGACTGGAACAGATGTGTGTGTCTATTCCGGAGAGAATTGTTGATGTGTCACTCCACTGGTAGGGATAGATTTTTGTGTCTTTCCTTGAGATGCCGCTGAAGTTGTTATAATATCCTAGCAGGCATCCAGAATATGAGCAGGGATTTTCTTCTGCTCTTTCACCATTGATAGAATATGCTTGGTGACTTCAGCAGCCGAAATGGGAATATACGTCAATTTCGGTCTTGGAGCAGGTGTATGTGCCTGCTCGTGTCCTCCTTTTTCTGTCAGTGAATCCTGACAGTACTCAAGTGTGGGGGCAGAGTGTTGAGTCTGCCTTCTATTTGTTGTCAGGGCTTTCCGAATATCTTCTCCGAATGCTACCAAGCGAGACTGTTGGTAGGCTTGATTAATACTAGTAGGTGTATGTGCCTGCTGATTGTACTTCGCCAAACGTGGTTGACGAGATCCATCATAAGTAGTCAGATGAGCCTGCTGACTAGCTGATAGTGTATAAACAGGTGTATGTTCCTACTTATAGTACTCCGCCAGAATTGCCTGGCGGGATTGGCATGATGCTTCCGGACGAGTCTGCTGGACATCGGAATTAAAATGGGCAGGTGTATGTTCCTGCTCGTTGCTTGCCACCAAGTTAGGTTGGTGGACTTCTCCGGAGATGGCAGAGATGAGAACCTGCTCACTGTTGACTGGATTCCGCCTCTGGTGGTTCGTCTTGCTTGCTTGGGTTCGAGGAACCTGAGCCGAATGCCTGGAGTCGGTACCCTCATCATGTAAAGGGCGCACTGTCGCATGAGTCTGGAGGCGATTTTTGGTGGGAGCCCTCAGGAAGGACTCATGTCTGTTTGAATTAAGGCCTTGAGGGACCTGCTCATTCACCTCCCCAGAATAATGGAGCAAATGGTTATTGCATTCCGGGGATAACGACCTGAAATGGTTGGAGACGGTAGTCAGCACTGCTTGCTTCTTGATCACTAGTCATCATTGTCCGGACGACCGATGTGAGTTTTTTACCTAGAGGGCTTGTCGGGCAGCCTCCAGAGTTGGGATGGTACCGTGTTGACGGTACTCCTTAACTAGTGCGTTTGATACCCAGCGTTGGAGACGCTGAGTAGGTGATATCTTCCTATGATCGGACGATGATCCAGTAGGAGTAGCAGCAGTGGCATTTGCAGCAGTAGTATTCACAGGTGTGAACTTGAGAGCACCCATTCTAGAAATGCAGAATATCTTGGGAAAAGAGTGCCTATTTGATATAACATACGTAATCAAGATAAATTTATCCACTACATCTTTTGGATGAGCACATATGTCAATGATTGTTTTTTTGTTGGCCCACTCATTGAGTTTTAAATAGGGGCCTAACAAATGGGTAAAACTTCATTTTAACTTGGTTAAGGTTTCACGTCGCTTTCACCATTTTTGTTTCCCTCAGAATCCGGGGATGACCGCCTTGATGGGAGGTTCAAACATTTCGATCGGTTTCTAACGGGTTTTTTCGTAGAACCGGAAACATCCAATGATTCCACATCCATTCGGACCTACTTTCCAAAGGTAGGTTCTCATTAGTTTGTGGACTGATGAGGCGTAGGAATTTGCATTGGTCGAGAGGATGGAAGTTCGGACTCATCACACATTTTTTAGGGGAATTATTGTCTACTCCGTGACTCTCTTTATAGATTTATGTTATGTTCGTGAATCCTTATTAAATTACCAAGTATAAAATGATATTTCCTTCAGATCTAGAAATCATTGATTAAATATGTAGGAAATTTAAGTAATCTTTTGTATGTATTCGAGTTTCTTCATCGATAGAGAATCATTTGTATTTATTAGAGATTCTTGGTCAATGGTACCCTTCGACACATTTATACAGAAGTCTCTTGGTCATTATGATGACCATGCTGGTTTTAAAGCCACTCAGTGGGGCACTTGAAATTTATTGTCATTCAGAAGGACATGGATTATTTTAGAGTTGGGATCGAACCCGTAGACGGGCTACCTACGTATCCTTTGTTTAAAAAAGGAATCAGAAACCACGTAGTTCGAGTAAGGGAGTATGATTTTTATGATTGATGGATCAAAGAAGGATGTCACAATTAATGTTAGACTCTAAGCTCACATGAGTCATTCTCGGTGTGAGAAACAAGAGGTATTGGTAAAAATTAGACAATTGTGCCATGAAAGATTCAATCATAAGAAATAATGTGGGGCTTATGTATGAATGAATGCCCAGATAAATGAAGGTTAGGAGTTACTTTAGGGAAGAAATCCAGGAACAGGGTCCATAAAGGTATATGTGCTTCATGGAGATTTTGAATACTCTAACTTGGGGATTACTCCTGAAAAGCAGGCCCAAATTAGGAGAAGACTTGTGATTGGGTTTTACTCCGGAAAAGGAATCCCAGATCAAAGGTAAATTAGGACTGGTTAAGAGAAATTTAGGCTGGGGCTTACTTCTGAAAAGGAGGCACAGGTCAAGGATTAAGGTTTTTGACTTACTCCTGAGGAGGATGCCCAAATTAGGGGACTGGGGATTACTTCTAAGGAGGATGCCCATATTTGAGACTGGGGATTACTCCTAAAAAGGAGGCCTTGGTTAAGGGAATTAAGGTTTGGGGCTTACTCCTGATGAGGATGCCCAAATTAGGGGACTGGGACTTACTCCTTAGGAGTATGCCAATATTTGAGACTGGGGATTACTCCTGATAAGGATTCCCAAGTTAAAGCAATTAAGGTTTGGGGCTAACTCCTGAGGAGGATGCCCAAATTAGGGGACTGGGGCTTACTCCTAAGGAGGATGCCCATATTTGGGAACTTTAAGAATTGAGGCTTTCTCCTAACGAGGATGCCCAAATTAGAGGAATTATGACTAGGGATTATTCTTGAAAAGGAGACCCAGGTTAAGGATTCTCTCATCTTAAAGGATGAGGTTTAATGAATGAAATCTCAATCTTTAGTGACATAAAGATGTGTAAATCACTAGGTTTTGAGAGATATTCCACAGAATTCTTTTCAGATAAGGATGTAAAATCAAGAAATCATGCCATAAATGGCTTTGAAGACTGTCTTGAAGACTGAATATTGAATAGGAAAGGTGGAATGAATTAAAAGGGGTGAAATGGGCAAGAAGGACACCCAAAAAGGCAGGGGCGCGCAAGTCCTGGAAGGCACGCAGGTACTGTGTGGGCGCACAAGTCCTGGTCGTGCAGGTATTCCTGCGCGACACATGGTGTACTTGCACGACGGTTAACCAGCAGGGTAATACTTGAGAGACTCTTCATTAAAACCTTTACAATCCTCTTGAGGTTCTTCCAGAAGAAGGGCGCGCAAGATCTATTGAAGGAGTAAGGCGGCGCGCAAGTGTGGCCTTTTTCCCTTAAGGGCTGACCACTCAGGCGCACAAGTGTTGATGAGTTTCAACACTTAGGCCTTCCTCCCCCTCTTTAGATCTTCCGTTCTAGGTAAGAATTTACCTTAGGAGTGTTTCAGAAGCATTGATAAGAGACTAGGGCGCTGGGAGCTCAAATATGAGTTTTTGGAAAAAACCTCCCCGAATGAGGGGCCCACATGGTCTATTTATAGGCAGGAGAAGACCCCGGGCAGTTATCACTTAGGTCGTGCAAGTCACTTGCGCGACCATAATGCGTCACACAAATGGACTTGCGTGACTATGAGGAAACTTGTGCGACTTATGGGAAATCTTCTCCTTGTTCATCCCTTTGTTGATTTTTGATATTTTCTTCAAAGGATGAATCAATTTTTGCTAAGTCATTTCCCTTTAAATTCCTTTGGACTTTGTGATGAAAAAGGAGTGTCAACAATGGTACTCAACCTAGATGAGTATCGTGGGAATGTCATGTCTCACAAAAGCCGCTACACACCGTGGGTATGACGGGTCACACCAAAGCCGCTTCCCACCTTGGCCATACTGAGGTACTCCTCTGGTCGAGTACAGTGGATCTACCTGGATACACAGAGCCCCAACCCACCTTGGGCCTACCGGGTCACATAGAAGCCTCTTCCCACTAGGCCATAGTATCTTATCCACACAAGGTAACTTATTAGCAGTCTTTAGGTATCATCCAACCGTAGGGTTTCCACATGCAGTGAACTTAATTCTGGGAGAACCGCTCTTCATGAAATTATTTTAATTCCATATTCCATTAATTCCTCCATAGCGTATGAAAAAACGATCTGCCTCATCGTGAGGGTTCCAATTCCACAAACGGCTCATCAAATGAATTCATATTTTGAAAGATGTTGGTGTTTTTTTTTAAAAACGGCCACTTAGGACCAAATCTGGTCCAACTCTATCGGACAAACTCGACCCCACCAGGGGTCTGCTGATCTGACCAGGATCTCATCCAGCCTGGGTCCATCCCACTAGGGCGGCCCACTCCCTGTCTGGTCCACCTGGTTGGGACATGGCTGGAAGATTAATCCAGCTCTACCTTTCCCCTCAGATCATCCATGGGGCCACCCCATAGCCATGGTTGATTGACCACGCCCTTCCACGTCTGTCGGTATCGACGCGGCTGGGTGGCCACATCCACCCCCTGCTAACTGCGGGCATGGAGTTCGGTGGATAATATCGTACCAATATGGCTAGATCCGGCTGGTGAACTCCTCGCGGTGCGCCATCATAGTGCACCGCCACCCACCCGCGGTTTCCGCTGACATTCGTCAGCACCACCACTGGTGTAGGTGCACCGATGGGTTCCTCTGCAGACCATTGAGTTTGCTCTGATGGTCAGTTCATCACGCCACTTGGGGCTATGGCCTCCTGTAGATGCCATCTTCCTTTCGATGTCCTCAAACCCAATTGTATCCACTCTGAGGATATGGTCATGAAGAATGCACAAAACACACAATGTGGAGGGGATCAGGACTTGTTCATGTCAGATTGAACCTTATGTGTTATAGGTTTTGAAAACATTTCATAATTATTTGATTTTCAATCACAAAATATTTAATCTCGGAATAGAAAACCCAATAAAAACACCCTCCCACAAGAATGAGTGATCAGATGATCAAAATATTCATGTGTTGATCCGTGTTCTTAATTTTAGATTTAAGAATGGGGAAACTTGACAAAATAAACCCCTACATCAAAGGTGTTAATTGCTAAATCAATTCTCCCGTGAGGATTCAAGTTCTTTTTGAAGCCATCGATGTTCATCGCCCTCCGGTCCCATTCTCCATGGTGCGTTGACATCACTGGAGATTCTCCAGCGTTCGTCGTTGGAGAGGAATTTCACTGTAGGTTATTTAGAGAAAAATTTCCATGTTTTATTCCCCAAAAAAAATATCTCATTAATAGAGAAACACAATGTAGTGTTTCTATTACTCTATGTCACCACAGCGTTGCACTATTTCATTAATGAAACAGTGTGTCTGTTTTGCTTCTGTTAAGGAGTCTCATTGAAGGGACTCTTCCCTACCTCATCACCGCACAACAGTGATGGCATGCCACCAATTCAATGGTGAGAAAATAAAATAAGATAAATTTTTATGTTATTTTATTATTTTCTAGAAATTCCAAAAACTATCTTTTCCGATTGACCTTTGCTGGTCAAAGTTAAGTCCATTCTAGGAGAATCCCGTCATTTTGAGTTCAATGGTGCCGTTAAATTTTTGATCTGAGCACCAGTTTAAAAGTTAGATAAACAATATTTCTTGTTTACATAAATGAAATAAGAAAGTTCAATATTCTATTTCGGGGTCACTGAGCCTCGCAGTAAGGTCTCATCAAAGCATCTAATCTATAATTAATTCCATATAATTTCAAATAAATTAAACCAAAATTCCAAGACATTAAATTATTCCCACCTTTTGGGATTCACATCATTGTAAGCCAAAAAAATTCTAAAAAAACATGTGAGGGTACTGAGAATGAATATGAGCCTCCCACTCTCATGTTCTCTCCTAGAGATTCTTGTTCTACCACTGAACACACCCCTGATGAATCAACCACCCACAAAGGACCCACTCTTATTGATAATCTATCTCAACTAGGAAACCCAAAAACATCACCCCATTGCCAATGTATTGATCACCCCAGTTGATGAAGTGCGATGGGTCTTGCACATACCTCCTAAGATGCAACATGTGAAAAATATTGTGAACTCAGTGCATCTGTAGGGGAAGAGCTTGGAGGTACTCCACCGCACAAACTCTGCTAATAATCTGAAAAGGTTTGATGAACCTTATAGATAACTTTCTACCCAATCCAAATCTTGGCAGCCCTCATTGGGGTGAGACCCAATGGAAAACATGATCTCCCCCCTCAAACTCTAAGGGTCTCTGTCTCTTACCCAAATACACATTTTTTCTGCTATGTGAAATCCTCATCTGATCATGGATGATATGAATATTCTCAGTGGTATCCCATACCAAATCTAGACCCATGATTGGTGACTCCCTTGGGTTTTTACAACATAGTGGTGATCTGCATGGCCTCCGGTAAAAGGCCTCAAATGGTGTCATACCAACGGTGGAGTGATAGCTGTTGTTGTATGAAAACCCCACCAGTGGCAGGTGGTCTGCCCAAGTCAAACTAAAATCTAGAATGAAAGAATGAATCATTTCCTCCACGGAATTTTGGTCCACTCCGTCTGACCTTCAGTATGTGGGTGAAAGGCTATGCTCAAGGGTAGATGAGTCTTGAATTCCTCCTTAAATCTTTTCCCCAATTGGGATGTAAATCTTTCATCATGGTATGATATGATTTTCGAAGGAACCCCATGAAGACACATTATCTCATAGACGTAGAGGAGTCCTTTTACCTCTATCGACCCCTAAGTCCAGGATCCCCGCTACATGTGAATAACCACCTGGTTTCCTTCTGAATCCCTCTGCTCCAAGAGCCCCGCACTATCGACCCCTAAGTCCTTGGGTCGTCCCCTCAAAGATCTGACTCGCTTGGGTACCCTCATCTTCTTCCTGCTACTCACCATAGAAGACTCTTTTTCCTGATGTCTACTAGTGGCTTTGGTTGTTGGTGTCTACTCTGATATAAATCTATCAACAAGAAGGTCTCACTCTAGCACTCCAGCCTGAGTGGGGATGCCGAGAGACACCATGGATACCCTGATCTCTCATCTGAGTCCCTCTCAAAGTTCCGGGTCCTGAAGAGAGGGTATTAACCCAGGTTTATGGAGTAGAGAGAGTGGTACATAAACCTATATGAGTATACTGCTACTGACATGCTGCCCTTTTATAGGTGAAGAAGCTCATGTATGTGCAACAAGCGCAAGGTTTTGGGGAAGAACTCCTCCCAAAGAATCTTCTCGAAGTCCATGAAAGAAAGGGTCACCTCATCATGATATTGAATCGTCAAACTCCACAATATCCTTATCAATACATGAAGAAGGATCACAAATAATATCTCCATCCGATCAAGTGGTGTCCTCAATAATCAAAAGACCCACGTCACTACCTCTTGATAGTCCTTAGTGACCTGAGTACTATCTCTCCCCTGAACCTGGGAGGTCTATGTCTCTCGAACTCGTACAAGGATCTGAGACTGTGTTTTTCCTGTACTGGTAACTCTGGTAGTAACAACAGATTAATGGGTGGTGTTAAACCTGGTGCACCACTCGGTGGGGTCGTCTCCAGCATTGGTCCCCAAACCGACATCTCATCGCTGAGCGGGCTGTCCCCATATTAACACATCAGAATACTACCTGACCATCTGCATGGAGGCATTCTGATATAGATCATGATATACTATGGTTACTACATTATACATGGTAAGATTAATCTTATTAAAGAATAAAATAAAAAAACACTAAATTTTTATATGATGCCTGCAACCAGTGTTTATATGTATAGAGGCGAAAATTAAATTCAAGGTCATGCTGTATGGATTTGTTGGCCACCACACCAACACTGGACTCCCAGAATATAAAGGTTGAACTTGAAACATTTTACACAATTTCCCAAAAAAACAACAAACTCTCAGTCATTGAGGTAGAACCAACCACCTCTAATACCACATTGTCACGACCCATCCCTCGGGGCCTATGCCTTGACATACTCAAAGCCCGCCTCTTGAAGGCTAGGGGTTGGAAATTAGCATCGAAGGAATTTCCTTGAAAGTGGGAGGAATTTACCTGAGTACATGCATGGAGACACACACAACCAAATCCCAAAGCTGTAAAAGTAAATCTTCATTCCACTAAACAACCACAACGTAATTGTAAAAACTATAGGTCATATGGGATAGAATACAAACCCAAAAAAAAGATAAACTGAAAATAGGAAAGTACAAGGAAAACTATGAAAGCCATATTCTAGAAAACCTAAATGATGTCTATGTGTAGAGTAGATTCAGGAAGCTTTATAAGTATTCAACGCTTTCCTGGCCTCACCTGGCACCATTGGGTCCTAGGTCACCAAGTCCTCCGTCAAGGTGGTGGTCGTCTCCACTGAGCACAACACATGTAGGCGAATCCTGTGGAGGGGCGAGTAACAATATAACCAATAGGGACCCCAAACCAACAAGTAAATACCAAAAGTAAATCCACAATGAAAACCATGAAACAAGATAGATCACACCACAAATAATATATAGTATTGAAAGTATGAAAATAATTCATATCATCATACACCTTGGCATAATGGATTATATGAGTGCAGTTGGAATGTCGAGACAAACAGAAGTCACTTCCCAGTAACCTTGGACTACTGTGGTACTAATCCATGATGAGTACTATGGGTATGTTGTGTCTCACAGATGCCTCTCCCCAATGTGGGCATGTCGAGTCACACAAAAGCCACATCCCACCTTGGCCATACTAAGGTATTCCTCCAAACGATTACCATGGCTATGCTAGGTCACACAGACCCACTCCCAACCATAGGACTACCGGTTCACATAGAATTTTCTTCCCACTAGGCCATAGTATCTGATCAACATAGAGTCACTTTTCAACAGTCTTTAGGTCTCAGCCAACCGTAGGGATTCCGCATGTAGTGCACTTGATTCTGAGATAACCGCTTCTCAACCCATTGGTCAAATTATAACTTAGATGAAATACTCTATACAGTATGTCAAATGATACTCCTCATTTCGAGGGTTCTCACACCATGAACAACTCATCAAACAGATGCCTGGTTTTAAAGATATTGGTGTTTTCCAAAAACGGGCCGGTTGGATCCGGGTCCGGTCCGACCCGGTCAGACTGGCCTGACCTGGTTCCGCTGACCCAACTCAGATCCGGCCTCACCTAGGTTAGGCCCGTCTAGTCTATTGGGCAGCAGGTTCGGCCCATGCCTTTCTCAGTTCACCATAGGATGACCAGTTTTGCCTGGTCGGGACGCGGCTAGAAGCCGCCTCTGACCCACCTTACCCAGCAGGTCGTCTGAAGGGACACCACACTAGTGTGGTCGGTTAACAACATACTTTCTTGTGTGACGCGGCGTGGTACCACATCTGTGGGCATCGATGTGGCCGAGTGGCTGAGTCCACATGTTTCCAGCCACTGGCATGGAGGTCGGTGGCTACTCTTGAACCACCATGGCCTAAGCTGGCCACGATGCTCCTCCCTACACACCTAAGAGATCTTCTGAGCACCATCAGGTCAAGTCTGGTGGTCCTTTCGTCACGCCGCCTACGCCTGCAGCCTCTTAAGCATGCCATATGCCCTTCGATGGCCTTGAATCTCCCTTTTCACCACTATAAAGACATGATACTGAAGAACACACAATAAACACATGGAGGAGGGGATCAGGCCTTATTCGTGTCATCACACACCCTCTGTATTAGTGGTTTAGAAATCATGGGATAATGATTTTATTTTCAATCACAAAATAATTAATCCCACCATAGAAAACCCAATAAAAACACCCTACCTCAAGAAGGAGTTATCCATAGATCAACCTGTTCCTGGCTTGATCAACATATTTCATTTTTGAAAGAATAACAAGGAAACATGAACAAAATAAACCTTTACCTCAAAGGTGTTCATCACTGAAGCGATTCTCCCACGAGGATTCAAGTTCTGTTCGAATCCGTCAGCATTCGTCTCCCCCCAGTCCCGTTCTTCGAGGTGTGTTGATGTTGCTAATGATTCTATGGAATTCTTCATTAGTTTTTGGAGAGGATTTTCACCGTAGGTTCTTCAGAGTAAAAATTACATTTTTTATTCCCCAACGTATTATCTCATTAATAAGAAAATGTGTTGCGGCGTTTCTGTTATGTTGTGTCTCTATGTTGTTACACAGTTTCGTTAATAAAACATCATGTATATTTCTCTTATGATAAAGAGTCTCAGTAGAGGGGATCGTCGCTGCCTCTTTTACACACCATTGTGTTGGTGTTTCACTGCTTCAATGATGTGAAAATAAAACACAAAACATTTTAAGTTATTTTAATATTTTCTAAAAATTCTGAAAATTAACTTTTTCGGTCGACCTTCACTGGTGAAAGTAATATCCATTCTAATCGAATCCTTCCATTCTGAGTTCAATGGTTCCATTATATTTTTTATTTATGTATCTATTTAAAAGATAGAGAAACCCGCTTGAATGTTTACTTAAATGAGCTAAAAAATTTCAAAATTCAATTCTGGGCTCATCGAGACTCAAAATCATGTGTTTTTAAAGAATTTGTCCTTGAAATAATTCCATATAATTTAATAAAGATTAAAAATATATTTTGGGACATTGTAGTTTATTTATAATGATTTCAATGATATATAATGTTTAATTTCACTGTTCTAATAGTGTTTGTTTTAGGGTTCTTTGAACATATCACATCTTGATAATTATTGAAGATATTTTAAAAAACGTCTACCAATATATATGTGAAATGATATAGTTTCATGAACATACAAAAAATTAATTGTTCCCAGTAATATTTTTTTGTTTTTAAAATAAGGATGATTCATTTTATAAAAATATTAACATTATATAGTTAGTTCATTTAGGCGATTTTACTCAAAATCATGACCATGTTTTGTTTTATTTAATATCATGTATATGTATTCATTATAGAACATGAAATAAGTTATAATATGCTAATGAAAATTTTATTTATCTGTAATGACAATCTTTTGACCATCCTTGAAGGTGGATTAGAAAAACAAACTACGTTGTTCATCGAGGCTTAGTACCAACCATATTGTTAAAAACAATTTATTCCTAGGAATGAAAAAAGGGAGGTTATAAGAAAATATTAAACAATAATAACAACATATCATAATATTTAGCATACTTATGTTAGGAATTTTATATATATTTAGAACATATGTGGGTGGTAAGAGAAGAATAAAAATTAAATATGTTGGTTGAGAACTTTATCTCTTCCATTGGACACTTCTGATAAGGGTACCCATTAGGGATCATTCATATGATCATTAGATGAGACCATTAGCATAAGGAATGGGGGTATATGATTAGTAAGGTAATTGGAATGAAAATTTTTAATCTATAAGTATTATAAGTCTTGAGGTGAAGGGGTGATGAGGGTTTCCATTTATAAGTGTTGGAGAGGGGTGTTATAAATATTATAATCATTAGTTTATTATTATTTTTTTCTCATTACTATCAAAAGTTTTCATTCTAATGGCCATATATATTAAATGGAAAATTAATATTCTATCTAATTTATTCTCATTTAATCCATGACTCCTAAATTCAGGTATTTATATTTTAATGCAATATATTATATTTTTTTTCATATTTCACTATTCGTGAAAAATTAAACTATTTTAGAAAAATACAAGAAATGAACTGTAACCATTTTCCAACATGTAGATTCTGAAAATATAAAAAAATTTATCAATATAATTTTAAAATCATGAGATATTTAATTTTTAAATAAAATTATTTTTGGTTTAAAAATACAAATTTTAATAATATTTTCAATTTTTTTGCCCTTGGAAAAATACTTATGGTCTCAATTTTTTTATCATTATAATACAAGAAGATATAAATTCATTAACTAATTTTATGAATATAAAATTCCTTTTAAATATATATATTTGTTTAAAAAGAAAATATAAAAAATATTTGTTTTAAAAAAATATTAAAACTTATTTAATAACTTTTATAACATTTATTTTATTTTATGATGATATATATATATATATATATGTCATAATAAAATTTTAAAATATATATTAACATTATTTTACATTTCCATAAGTCTGGTTACTTTTATAATAGTCAAATTACTATTCCTAGAAGTTAATTTACTATTCAAATTGTATGATTAGTATTCCGAGGGTCATATTTTTAATAGTCATATGGGTCCCTACATCTTACAAATACCCAATAATTAATATATTATTCATTAACTTTTATTTTCTCTTAATGTTATATATATTTTATTCAGTTTCAAAATTCCTATTTTATTACATGTATTCTTATTGATTTCTATAATGTTTTTATGAGTGTGATTATTCTTGGGGATCGACCAGTTGCATGTTTTCCAATTGTTTTTTCTTATTTTATATTTTTATCCTATTGTAGTACATTCATTTATTATTGGATTTTTTATTTAGTAAATTTCATTTGATAATTAATATAATATATTATACTTCGTCTTATCATGTGGTGTGTGTACATTATATAAGATTATATTAATAAATATTACATAATTATATATTTAGAAGGGAAATTCCATCGATAATATTCTATTTCATTACATGATATAAAGAGGATCTACCAAACTGGAACTCGCTTTGAGGAAGAAGATATAATTTGATATGAAACAAGATGGTATTTTAATTTATTTACATGAAAATGTTCATCCTTTATTATATTAAAACATACCTAGAGTAAATCAGGTAATTTTTATGGTTCCAAAAAGAACTCGGTGCCACCACATGGTGATAAGGAAATCTTTCCTTCACATTGGGTACTAGGTATTACCACACTGAGTACTTGATTCCACCTGACGACTTAATAATATAGGTGGAACCACCCAAAACATTTTTATACTCTCTAAATAAAATCCATAACTATAAAACACATCCATAAACAACCAAAATATCATCATAGGACTTCAATTTCAATAATTGAATCCTAATATAAAAAATCCCTCAATAAAAAAAATTCAACATAACTTATTACACCATAACAATCACAAGTCAATATAACATGATGACCAAGATTTAGGGTCATTAAAGACATCCCACAATGTCATTTTTCCTCATAGAAAATAAAAACACATTGTTATCCATTAATCTCCAATGTAAATAAACTATCGAACTTCCTATACTCATTTAAATTCATAACCTCAAGTTTTTATCAAATACCAATTGAACTAACTTTAAAATAATTTTTTTGACAAGAACCATTTTGAAAATTATAAAATCAATGATTGAATAGTAAATTACATCAATCATCATAAACATTTTGTAACACCCCGAACCTAGTCACCCAGAGCCCTTGAATTATTACATAACATTGGCATGATCACAATGGATCTTGTCTCGAAAGGATGATTAGTTTAGTAGCCTTTTAAGTACTAGATACATACAGACGTTTTACATTACATTATGGAATGAAAAAACAACCACATTGTGTCTCCTTTGAACACACTCATATCCCTTAGCCTATTCTTGTAGATTAATCATAATATACTTCTCCACATCCCTTGAAAAATTAAACATAATAATGGGGTGTGATTAGATTATTTGTAAGGATAAAAATATAGTGGAAACATTCATAAATAAGTATAAACATTTAAGGAAACGTATAAGATGAAAACACATGCCTTTTAAAATTAAACTTCAGCATAATATGGCAACGATAAATAAAACAATTCCATTTACTTATTCACATGGATATTGTAATAATCTAATAATCACATGTAATATCAATAGCTAATTTAATAATGATGGAATGCATAATATCGGAAAGCATAACCACATTGTCAAGGCCTCATGCCAAGACTACAAATAATGATTTTGTCATGGCCTTATGCCAAGACACTAGTTTTTCTCATGAGACCAACCCATGCATCAAGGATCTATAGAGGGCTCCACCCGTCACTTACTAAGTCCTATAAATTCCTTATGTGAAAATTTTAGAACATAACATAAACATTCGTATTAAAACTAGCATACCAAATGATAATATTTTAACCACAAACCATGAATGGTATAAAAACAGCACAACCGCATTCAAACAAAACTCATTCACTACAATATGGAATATTTTATTATAATAAATAGTCATCAATAAAGAATAATTAAGGATATTTATATATATAAATTTAATTAGTAAAACTATTTGAGATAAATACCCCTTTATTCTTGAAAACATTTAAAGGTCTCACTATTTATCAAGAGGCCATTTAAAATATATTTTTGAATCAAAGTGTCCCAAACCACTTGAAAAAATTTAATGGAATTTTATTTTTAAAACATTTATTTCCATATAAATAAATCTTTAAAATCATTTTTAAAAAAAGGACATTAATGAGAAATATTTAGAAGAATAAATCATCAAAACATTTAAAAAGATATTTTAGTTAGAGTTCTTAACCAAATTAGGGACACTTGAATAAAAATAATTGAGGTAATAAAAACATTATAATATCATGAGAATAATGTGATTCATGATATATAATGTCAAAGTACAATATATACACTATATAAAAGTGAATTGGCCCATAACAATAAAAAGTATCAACAGAATGTAAATTGTGATGTCATCCCTTATAAAGACAATATCTCTAAGTTAAGGATAAACCAAGGACATAATTATGTGTGAAAAATATAAAAATAGTCAATATGATTAGATATATAGTGTAAATAAATAAAATGATATTCACATATATTTTTGTGAAAACAACACCAGTGACTTGGATGTTTAACTCAATGAATGGAAATTGAGTTAAGATTACTCTAATCATGTTCATATTGATGAATAGAAATTTTTTAAATGGAGAGATTATGTGTAAAAAATGTATATCCACACAAAGGGGAGTGGAAATTAATACATAAATAAATAAATTGTTATTTCACACATAATTTTGGAGTAAAATAATCAATGATGTTTCTGTAAAACCCAATGTGTGGAAATCGAAATCAGATATTCCCATACTGATTTGGTAACTTATGAAACATACACCCCATGAATGAAGGATAATAAAATTAATATGTAAATACACATAAATTAAATTATATTTCACAAATAATACAATCATGGGCAGTACATACACTACACAAAAGGAAATAGTGGCAATATAGCTTGAATCTCATGGGAATAAGAAGTGAGATGAAAACACCTTAACTAGTAATCTTACTTAGTATAGGGTAGGTTTAACTCATTTATAATTATGAAATAATTGTTATTAAATTAAAAAAGAACCACATACATAAATATGATATCATATATGATCTTCTAATTCTGTATTGTTAATGATATTTCAGTAGTATCATTGTTTTTGGTGGTAACTGTTTCATTTTAATTTATATTTTTTGTTATATAAGTCATGTTCATTAGGGATATGATGTATTTTATTCATATCCATAATTATATTATGTTCATAAATATTATTTTTTATCATAAAATGAAAAATATTCTTGAATGGTTATAATGGGGAACAAAATTTTATCGTGTCGTGGAGATGGTAAGTCGTACGTACGCACGAGCGACAATATCATTATATTTTTGGTAAAATAATATGTAAATTTATGGTATATTACATATAAAGAATCATTAAGATGTTTTATTTATTATTTACTTAAATTATACTCATTATTATACCCATCCAAATAATGAAGTGTTTAATAACAAACTACACCACAACATGAAGATGGTAAGCCGTACGTACGCACATATGATGACTTTGTTATTCATAGGATGGATAGAATAATGAACATGGTTGTACCATATTTATAATAACATCCCAATATGTAGAATCTATGAGATTTATTTTTTTGGTATGGAAACAACAATGAAAGGTGAAGTGGATGAGGAAAATAACTTTGAAATAGGTGATGAAATTATTACCTCTTTTTTGGGCGATTCCCTTTTGATTTGATGAAAAGGGCTCCATAGGATGGATTTATGATCAAATTAAGGCCCTTGGGTTGATGTGAGGGTGGTTAGGAAGATATTTGTGCCATGTTTGGCTGAGCCAAATGGATTTGGAAGTATGATTTCGAGAGAAGGGGAAATTCCCTTTTATAAGAAAGGTGAGGGTCACATTACACTACTAGAAAAATGATCTATAACCACAGATCTATAGCCACGGTTTAAATGATCCCTGGATATAGGTAAGATATATCCACACCAAAATATCTGGGCGTGACAATACATCATCACATTTTTTTGCAATAGGACTTTCTTCCCCCACCCGAAGCCCTCTCCATCCCGCAACTTCTCCCAACCATATCGTAATTCCTCCTCCCCTCGTCGTCCTCGCCGTTTCTCGCTGCCCCCCCCCACTCGAAGCCCTCTCCCTCGCCATCCTTGTCATTACTCCTACCCTCCTCCCACCAGGATTCCTCCTCACCTCACGATTCCTCTTCCCCCTTCAGCTCTGACGCAGCCAAAAAACCTCCCCGCCGACTCCAACGCGGCTTTGACGCCTCCCTGCTAATGCGGCTCTGGCACTGCTAGCCCACCTCCCCGCCGACATGACCTACCCATCTCCCTTTGGGCCACCTCACCTCCCTGTGGACACTGCTTCGAGGCTTCATCCCCACCTCCTCCTCCTTCACACCTCCTACGCGGGGATTTGAGGTAGGTGTCTTTATCTATTACCTTCCTTATTACTTTTATTTTATCCTCTCTAATTTTAATGGTTCCCATTAAGGTTTTCAATGCCGATTCCACCATAACATGATGGAATTGACACGAAATTTTGGTTCTTTAATATTGGTTAGAGATTAGATGTCTCGTGATGCATAACGCATGCCATCACTCATCATTTTGGAGGTGGTATGAGGCCTAATGGATTTGTTTTGAATTTTTAGTTAAATTGATTGGAATTTACTCATAATCAAGTGTTTCTTGTTAGGGATTTTTCTGAGATTAATTTCATGGGTATATTTTAGGCCTCTTTTAGGCAGTTGGTTTTGGTTTCAGAATGTGGAATCACCTCAATAATCTTTTAGGTATTTATTTCTATTTGGTTGTTTTTAATTAATTAATTATAAATCTTTATAATTAATTTGTTCTATTTCATGGCATGAGATAGGTTCCTGGGATGCTGTTTGACCACAGGTTTAGGTTTTCAGCTTCATCGTTTTCATCATAAGGTTGTTTGGGTGTTCTATATTTTTTATATTTCCCTAATAAAAAGTTTTTTTGTTAATTTAAATAGTTATTAAATGACTATTAGTTTTCTGAGAGCCCCTTGAGAACCTTTGTGGGTAATCTTTGAGAAGTGAGGGTACCAGGTGTCTCACAGAGGGGTTTTGTTCATAAACCATCACTCTTGGTTTTTGATTCAAGAAAAAAACTCACATGATCTTAGCTTACACATAAGGGTAGGAAAGGGGATAAACATGGATATACTCCTTTCCTTGGGATTTTAGTTTGGACCTGTGATGGTCTATCCATGGTGCTTTCTATGCGGGGTGTGGTGTTAGAACCCTCAAGTAGTTAGAGGCCTTTTGTGAGATTCTTTTTTTTAGTCTAGGTTATATGGGAGGTTCCCCTTGTGTTTTTGGATATAGAACCGTAAAAGTGAGTAGTTTATAGAGAGGTTTTCCATGAAGGTTTTGATTTGAGAGTTCATCAAATGGAGGTGTGCTGTGAGACCCAAGTGGGGGTTGTATGTTTTTTTGGAAAACTTTCCATAGATGATGCCAATGGGATTATTTTGATGTTCATAGGAACTTTCCTTGGGTAGTCCAAGGCGTATAGATTTAGGAATTTTTACATCTCTCATAAGGTATGAAAAAGTATTATTTTGGATGTTTCTTGGATGTTTGGACCAATTTCTTGGGGTCTAAGTTGTTCATGTTTTGGAACTTCTTGCTGGAGGTTTAATCCAATTGGAACCTTTAGGTTGGGCCGACACCATAGGGTGTTGGTTAAGGCTGGGTGTCACTGAGATTAGTTTTGAGAAGGGTATGCGGAAACCTTGAGGACTTTCTTATGGGTGTGGTGTTTCTTTATGATTCTATTGTGGGTGAGGTGATGATCAAGGATGGGTTAGTTTTCAGGGCTTCTAGATGAGGTTTCCCTATCTAGAGTTGATCATGATTTGATAGACGTGATCTAGGTGATCATGGGTGCCCCATTTTTTGTTATCCTTAAGAGGGTTGGTGCTGATTTAATAATTGGTGTCTTTGGGTGTTACCGTAGAACCTAGATTTTGGAAATGTGATCCTATTGTGGCTATTTTTTTTAATGTTTTGTTCATGAATTTTATTGAATAGTGTTTTATACCTTATACCAAAGATGGATGAGGTGGTTCCTTTCTCAGGTACTATAAATAGGATGATAACTTTGGGATATTACTGGATCTGGATGTGACCCTGAGATTGATATGATGATTTATTTTATTGGCATGCTGGTTGTGTTAGACAGGTCCTAGGGAGCTATTGGGTGATCTGAATTAGAGCTCCCCCTGGTTTAGAGTTACAAAATAGCTACACTATTAGTGGGAATGGATTTTTTGAACTCACTGATAGTGGTCTTGGATTCCGAGCACTCCCATCATGAAATCTTCTTCTCCTCCAAATATTTGAAGTGTCAAACTTATCCACGTGTGAGAGAATGATAGAATCACATGATATTCTTGGAAAATTGACTTGAGATATTTAACTATAAGTCTATGAGGTAAAAATATTTATAGAAACAAGGGTTTATAAACAAGTAATCAATACAGTACATAAATAATTGAGTATGTGATGTTAATATAAAAATTAATAGTGGGGTTTTTCAACATAACCTCAATGACTATTTAGAATTAGGTTGTCCAGATTTTGAGATTCCATACAGTTTTTCATTATTGAAAATGATAATTTATGATTTTCACCCCTAAAGGGATGGTCTCACATTCTTCATCAGGAAAAATCTAACTTCAATGGTATTCTAGGAAGGATACTCCATTCTTGTTATACCCACATAATACAACAGTCATCCATCTCCCCAATTGTTTTCTTTAATTCCCTATTGGAAGGTATACATAAAATGAATGGGAATAAAGAGGTGATACCTTTACAATAGTTTATTTATGCTGGGAATTTTTTTTACTTAGAGTATTCCTACTTCTATTACAACTACTTCTATTCTTCTCGGGTATGCTCCCGCTTTTATCATCCCAGTTCCAGTGAAATGACATGTTGTACCAGTACTCAAAATATTTATACCGAAAACATCAACAACAATATTAATATCCCTTGAAACTTGATCTTCCTTTATATTGACTATTTTGTTTATAAAATTCTGCTTGTTTTCCAGGCATCTTCCAGCCTTTATTTTCCCATTTTTATGGGGTTTTCCCATTCTCAGGTCATCCATAGGAGGAAAATTTTTACACCATTCATCATCCTAAAAATATTGAAATTATGTTTCATAATCTTTATAATGAAAGGAAACATATTTAGTATCACATGATAATTTAGAAAAATGGTGTACCTTTTTCATGGGGCTGGTTTTATCATCATCCTTGGATGGTTCAGCTTGAATATCCACCACATTTTTATAGAATTATATTATATTCTTTAAGGTGTTTCCAGATTTAATATACCAAGATTGTGCCTCATGAAGTTCCTTTTATTTAGCAACCATTTCAGTATTAATAGATTCTGGTATCCTGTCATATTATAAAAATTTCATCATGGATATTTTTATCTCTTCTATGAGTTCATTCTACGTCACATTTACACTTCTTTTCTTCTTTTACAATAGTTTTACTTTCTTTTAATATATTAAATTATTGTCATAGTATGAAATAAAATAATCTCTTAGAATATATTCTGTATAACCATCCCCCTTTTCTTTTTCTTAACTACTTGTAATGTTTATTCATCTCTTAACCTTATAGGTATATATATATATTAATGTAAAATTCTATTTTCTAAGTGTTGTTCATGGATGTGCTTATGTTTTTTGATTTCTCATACAGTTAATGTTGGGGGGCTGGTGCGCGGGGGGGGGGGGGGGGGGGGGGGGTTAATGCAGGGTATGGGGGGGGGGGGGTGCTGGTGCAGTGGGGTGGGGGAGGTGGTTCATGGGGGTGGGGGGGATGCTGGTGCAGGGGGAGGTGGGGGAGCTGGTGCAGGGGGTGTGTGTGCTGAGGGGGGGGGGGGGTGATGAAATTTTTATCCCTGGGGGTATAAAACTATTGCATCATAAATTCATGTGTTCTATGGAAACAATAGAATTTCATAGTGACTAAGAGATGAGGTTTTAACTTAGTTATATTTGTGAAACCGAAAGTCTCATCTTAAGTTCACTAGAACTTGTTATGTTTACTTGGTCACAGGGAGGAAGCATCAGTAGTATTTTTGTGTGCGTGCTCTGAATTTTACTTAGTTCAATGGGTGATACCAAAAAATTAGAGGGATCAAGAATAAATGTATATGAAGAAGTATCTAAGGTATTGGAACAAGTGAAGGAATTGGAAGATTAAGCTGCATCATTTATTTCAAAGGCATCCATCGAGGAAAATGATATTTTTCAGCGTGCTATTTCTCTTGACTCTATAATCAAAAGGCTGCACTCTTTAACAGGGTCTCTTCTTGATAATAAAGCCTTAGATTCTTCTTTAGCTGATAAGGTTGGAATTATTTAACTAATATGCTTTAAACCTTCAATTCTGATTTATATTTTTTGTTTTCTTCTAATTAATAATCCATTAGTTCTGCTGTAGGCCTCAATTTGATAGAAGGGATGTCTCCACCCAAATTTATTTTACGGGAGTGGTATATTATTCCAGTGTTTTAATCGCTAAATACATTATGCTTTTACTTTATTTCAGCTCGATGAAAAACTACACAATGCAAAATGTATCATGGATGATGGTGTGAGAGATTCCTATCTCCCTATAAATTCTCAAGGTACTAATTTTGGGTCCATTCTTTTTCCAAATATCCCTTACTAGTACCATTGCATTTGCTAATTTCTATCCTTTTCCCACTTCTTTGGAATACTAGTGTTATTGGGTGGGTATGCTCATGTGTTATCAATTCCATTTATTCATTTAAACTATTGTTTTCTTTTTTATGAAGTTTATATGTCCTATCAATGTGCACACTCCTAGGAAATAGATCCAGTTCAATGTCAAAGACGAGTACAATCGTTAGAGTATTCTTCTCAAAATCCCATTTTCCTTGTCAGACTGTGCATACATTGCAGGCCAGTCACTCATGAAGATAACCAAGAAGGCCAAAAGTTGTATCACTACATATTAACTTGGTTAATTATAGTTCTACTTCATCCTTTTATTCCTAATTGGTAAGAATATACATGTAAATAAAGCCAATATGGATAAATAAGGAATCAGTAATATTCATGGGAGGACTGATAGGGGGGATGGTAGTGGGGGGCTGGAGGGGGGAATGGGCAGGGGGTGGCAGGGGGTAGGGTGGTGGTGGTGGGGGGGGGGGGTTGCAGGGGGTGGGGGGAGGCAGCAGAGGGGGAAATGGGCATGGGGGTGCAGGGTGCAGGCAGTGCAGGGTGCAGACAATGGAGGGTGAAGTACAGGCAGTGGAGTGCAGGCAGTGCAGTGCAGGGTGCACTACAGGCAGTGGAGTGTAGGAAGTGCAGCGCAGGGTGTTGCGCAGGGTGTTTTTCCAGGTGTTGTACATTGCATGATTAAGTTTCCGTTCATGTACTTTTTTATGTTCATGTGTTTCTACTATGAGGTACATAATATCATGTACTTTGAGAAATTTTAACATATGGATGAGGTGTTGGTATCTTAACATATGGATGATGGGTACTCATGTATGATTAAATAGATGTAGGGTGTCGTGGAGTACAGGGTGCAAGCTGTGCAGTTCACTATCAGATTCAGGTATGGTTTCTTCCATTTTTATTCTTTGACTCAATTTTAATTAGGGTTTTTGTGGTTTTGGTCTCCCTATCTTTTTTCAATGCCTTTTGGATCTTATTAAGGATAGTGAAGCACCACATGACGTGGATATCCTCTCAACCTATGGGGATGAGGCCTTCTAAAAGTTCATCACAAGGCCCAACTCCTTGGTTCAGTTTGGGTCAGATTAGGTTTACTAGGTTATTTTTTATTGGGTTCATTTTTTTGGTTTATGTCAATTGTAACAGGTTAATTTGGTTCGATTTGGGGATATTCAGTTCAACTAAATTAATTTTAGATTCAACCTGGTATGTTTCATTAGTTTCATTTTTTTTCTTGATCAATTACGCTTTATTGAAGTCAGTTTTGATTGGTTTTAGTTAGTTTGGTTACATTATTTTCAGTTTGGTTTAGTTTCATCTTTTTCAAAACCATTTGGTTTCATTCCACTCTACTCAATTTGTCTTGATGATGTTTGATTTAGTTCTAATCGTATTACCATGTTTTTTATTAGTGTAGTTCATTTGACTGGAAATTTTTGTATCATATCCATATTAGCATGTCTTTGTTTTTCTCAATTCAATTGACTAGAGTGTTGGGCAGGTTGGGGGGGTCTATGGTGGGGGGCTTTCCAGGGGGGGTCTATTGAGGAGGTGGTGTGTAGGAATGGGGGGGGGGGGCTGTCTAGGGGGTGGGGGTGTCCAGGGGTAGTGGGGGTGTGCAATGAGGAGGGGGTGGGGTGCAAGGTGCAGGGAGGTGTGGAGGAGCAGGGGGTGGGGGTGCTCGCGCAGGGTGGGGAGGGGGGTGTCCAGTGAGGAGGGGGTACATGGTGTATGGTGTAGGGGGTGGGGTGTAAGGTGTAGGGAGGTGGGGTCTGGGAGGGGTGTAAGGTGCAGGCGGGTGGGGCAGGGAAGGTGTGCATGAGAAGGGGTGGGGGGTGCTGGTGTAGGGTGGGGAGGGGGGCTGTCTAGCAGGAGGGGGTGTGTAGTGAGGAGGGGGAAGGGGGTGGGGTGCAAGGTGCAGGGGGTGGGGCAGGGGAGGTGTGCAGGAGTAGGGGGTGGTGGGTGCTGGTGCAGGGTGGGGGAGCTGTGGGTGGGGGAGGGGGGAGTTGGTAGTGTCCTCCCAACAGCCAGCACGGTGAACCGTTCTGGTTTTCTTATACTGTGGAAGGGCCTATAGCCACGATTTTAAACCGTGGATAATGCCTGATAGCCACAGTTTGAACCATGGCTATAAACCTATAGCCACAGTTTCAAACAGTGGCTATAGGGCTTTAGCCACTGTTTTATGAACCGTGGCCTTTATTGGCATGGCTATAGGGATGACCTTATAACGATAGTTTTAAAACCATGGCTATAAGGTTATAGCTACGATTGTAGCTGTGGCTTTAGGGATATAGCCACGGTTTGAACCATGGCAGCAGGGATGTAGCCATGGTTTCAAACCGTGGCTATAGGCTACGACCTATAGCCACACCAATACTAGCCACAGTTCATGATATCGTGGCTATAACCTATAGCCACAGTTTTTGGGCCTATATCCACGGTTTAGAACCGTGACTATAGCCTAAATTTTTAGAAGTGTTAGGAAACATTTGAAAAATTAATTTATTACACAATCATATTTGGTTTATAATGGCTCAAAAATGATTTATTTAGATTCTAAGGTAAGGATGGGTCAAAAAAAATTCAAACAATAGGTTTTAGATAGGTTTAGGTCAGTATATTAACCTCATATTTGGTCATTTTACAAAAAAGTATATTTTTAGGAATATTACATCATTTAATAATATTGTATTTGTTTTAAATACTCATTTATGTCAATTTATCACTATTTATTATTTTTTTTAAAGTCAAAAAAAATTTATTGCTTAGAAAAAATACATTAAATAAACCCTAACATGTCATATTAGCCTATAAAATTCATGTAATGCATCAAAAGTCTCAATTTACATTTATTTTGATATTTATAATATCAATTATTTTAATCATTCATTAATAAGGTAATTAAAGCATCAACATGGTTTCATAATTAAATATAATTATTTAATGCCTAAAAAGTATAAATAAAATACCATTTTGTAGGAAATATTTTTATCTTTATAATGAATATTTAGAGTTGAATTTATCTTATGTATAACCCTATATTAAAAATGATTTAGTTATTAAACATTGAATTTAACACTTTTAACTCTTCTTTAAATAAAATAATAATAAAAGTCTTAATCTAATCCAAGTGGATCAAAAGGATCATATTTTATTATTAAGGTAGATTTTGGTCGAAATAAACTTATCCAATATAATTAGGACATGTGTTAGGGTAATTATAATATCAAATTTGTCTTTAATTACCCTATTTACTTTTAACCATATTAAATAAAATTCAGAAGTTACTATTCAAAAAAAATATTTTCATCCTATTGAATAACATTTTACTTATTGATGTCAAACATGACTCTCAAATTTTTGAAATTCAATTAACAAAAGTTGTAAAATTATGTTTTATGTAAATTTTCAAATGTTCCTAGAAGGTGGGTAAAAGACGTTAAAAAGTTCAATAAATTTTATATATCTAATCTTATTATAAAATGACTCAAATGAATTAAATTGGGCTAATTTAGGTATTATGTATCTATTTTTACATTAAAATAATTTTATTAAAAATAATATATATTTAAATAAAAGTCAGTTTTAATCAATAACATAGTGTTTTCACTATTAATTAAAAATTGAATGTTTTCAGAAAAATACCAAAATTTCACCAAAATATAATTATGATATTTCAAATTAAAAATGATGTATATTTTACCAAATTCAAAAAATTGGAGTTTCATTAATTAATTTAAAATCAATTTCTGTTTTCAAAACCAGAAAGCGGGTTTTTGGGAAATAAAAGCTGTCAAAAGATTGATATGTGTTTATGTCTAATTTAAATGTAAAATTACTTCCAATGACCAATATTGGATTAAATTATAAAAATATAATCTAATTATACTTCAAAACCATTCAAATGTATAATTTAACACTATAAATTATTATGATTAAAAAAGTTGTTTTCAATTAAAATTTAGTATCTTTCACTATTCATCAAAATATGAAAGTTATCAGAAAAACACCAATATTTTGTCCATACTAATTTTTTTTCCCGCTTCTAAAGAAGAAGTTTATTTTTTCATATTTAATATATAAAAGTGTAAAATATTGTATTAAAAATGGTTTGACGTTAAAAGATGGTAAAATTTAATTTTTTTTTTGAAAAATACATATTTTATTTGAAAAATTGAATTTATTATTATATTATGTCTAAAGAAACATTATGTGGATTTTAAATTTATCTGGAGTATATAAAATTTAAAAGTAAGTTAATATTATTCATAACCATTTTTTGAACGGCTGGTTTTGTAAGTCGTGGTGCGCTCGAACTTGGCGATGCGTGTAGCACAAGCTATTGAATTACTTTAAAGAAAATAACTTACTATGAAATCATGGGGTGTTACACATTTATCTTACATCTTTTCAAAATTCCATCACCAAAAGAAATCCCCTTCAAATTAATAATTTTCAAAAATATAAAATTTCATCAACCATCCACTATACATATAAAGCCTAAGATACTATAAGATTCTTGAAATAGAAAAAATACCTGAGATACCGATTTTAATTTTTCTCATCTTATGGTTAACCTTATAATAAGAATTAGAAGAAGTTATTCATATTTATCTACCTATAATCAAAAATTCATCAAAACTATTTACTTAATAGAATCATATTTCAGTTTCCCTTTGAAACTACCTTTTCAAAATATATTCTAAATTAATTACTTTTACAAAATAATTATTATTATCCATTCACCAATGAAATAGTTTTGAATTCAATTGAGAATAAATTTTTTATTTTTTTACAAGACATTTAACTTAAAAAACAATGTTTTTATGAATATATCCATAAAACAACTTTCATATCCCAAAAAATGACATTTTCATTTTTTATATAATTATATTTGGAAATTAGTTTATTTTATTATAATTTAAATCATTAAAAGGACCAAATAATTAGCCCAGTGAAAACAATATAATTATATATATATATTTAATATTTTGATAATGATATTTATAATTACATCCCAATGAAAATAAATATTTTAAATTGTATCATGATCTAATCAATAATTAAACTCGATATGTACATAATCTTTAATTATGAAAAAAATACAAACATAAAAAAATATTAATCCCATGTTGGAGAATATTATGTTAGGGAATTAGTAAAAAAACTAGTATGATAAAAAACTTCTGAAAAAAATACAAACATGTTATAGGATCTGAAATGGTATAATGGTAAGTGAGTACATAAAGCATGATATCATTACATAATGAAAACATATAAAATTTCAGAAAATTAAATGGGATATCATAAAATATTTCATTAATGGGACTTTGATAATCATCCATTTGATTACATTATTTAGTTACATCACCCCTAAAAAGGTATACATGAAAACATATTATACATTATTTATTACTTGTAGTGAATTAATCTTTCACATGCACTCAATTATTTATTTCATATATATGAGTATAAATTAATGTTCATGAATAAATGATTCATAAAATCATATTAATATTGTTTCCCAACTAAAACCTAAGACACATTACACATCTCTACTTACCTTTGACTGAGGTACTAAAAAAATACCTCTCCCACATTGTTTAGGCCTACATAACTACTTGGACATCCCTGGTAACTTGTTAATATTCCATAAAGAGGTTCATGATTCCTTTTATAATTACATATGAATTATTAATTATCCAAGAACATGTAAAATATGAACATCTACCATTAATATATCTCTAATTGAGAAATAGTATCATTTTCCTTCTCTGATAACATTTTTTAAAGATCATGACATTGATAACCTAAATAATACTCTGAACTAGACTACACATGACCCAAGAAGATATCCTTAATCCCCATAGGATAGTGGGAAACATTATGGATTCTAAATTCTTGTTAGGGAATGATTTAACAACATTGGATGAATAATTTTATAAATATGAAAATAATACTCAATAAATGCAATCTGTGTCAAATATTACAAAAAAAATCAGATAAGGATCAATAATGTAGATGGAACCCCTCTATATATGGATAATTGAAACCTAAAACATAGCCTCTAATTTAATAATAGCTTTATACATGGCTCGAATTTAAAATGACCATGTAAATAGAGAATAAAACTTCCAACATCTGCTAGTACTGGTCAATACGTACAAAAAAGGCCACAAAAGTGAATGTACACTATATTTCACAGGCAAGGTTTGAGTATATAACACACACTAGAAAAACAGTAAGGCTTCAACATATAACAAATACCCTCATTTGTGTTTTATAAGTCACTTTACTCCTTTAATGAATATATATATATATATATATATATATATTATAAAAAAATCTCAAAAAAATGTGGCATGGATAACACATATGAAGTAGATAGATGAATACATGTATTTTAAAAAGTAACACCCTATACTAAGAGATTCTAAACATAAACTACCCACTCTAATTAAACAACTGAAATATGAGATGATTCATCCATGTTATCATTAAAATGATGTAGTGAGATGCTCTATATATATTATGTCTAGACCAAAATATCCCTTCGAGGTAAATATTAAACGTGTATACAATGTTAGGGCCTACATCTGTCCCTTGGAAAGTGGTAAAGGGTATATATTAGTGATGCTACAACACTTATTCCATTCAACTCTTCATGCCAATCAACAGAATAACTAATTACAGTTTATATAGAAAAAAACATATATAATTACCCCTATTAATATTGTTTATGAACTATCAATAATTATCCAAGATCTAAAAATCATTAAATAAAACTGTCATTATCATTATCATTAAGATAAATATTAAAGATACATTTAAAAGTTCCTTAAAAAAATTTATAATCAATCAATAAATAAATGTGATGGCACAATACATGGATATTATCATACAACTAGGTGAATTTACAATTTATATACTTATAACTTAGCCATTTGTGATCCATGTACAACAAATTTTAGATTACAACCAAGAAAAAATTCATCAATCAAAAAATGTCATTGGTTATTAATAATCATTATTTCCATGATACATTAGAGTTAGGTGTTACAAATTCTATATAATGTTTGATTATAAATTATCTGTTTACAAAATCCTTGTCAAACAAAGATCTATAATTTTGAATAGTACAAATTAATATTCATTTTAATGATATTAATTGATATACCATGAATATCATTAGTCCTAAAAAATGTATACCTAAAAAACCCTCACAATCATAGTAAGATGTAGTGTACATAATAAATTTTGGAGACCCATTTAATTTTTTTTTTCAATGATGGTTCTCATACTTCTAAATTAATTTAAGGAAAAAATAAATTTCGGTTTATGTTTTAGAAAAATATTTACTTTGAGATCCGTAATTGTACAAAAAACAAAGTATAAAATATATTTTAGAATGGAATAGGTTTTATACAAAAAAACTATGATAAATAACTTTTTTACAAAATCTAAAATATCTTTATAACATTATAGAAAAGGGAAAAGTGTTGGTTTTCACCAAAAGGTCTTTTTTAGGGTTAGAACCCAATTTATAATATATCACCAATGACATGTACACTCATATATGGATCTAAAAACATATTTTTATAAACTATATATCATACTAACTAATGTGACCCAAATAGAATCTTCCATAATTACAATTTCTATAAAAAATATCAAGTCACTTAAATCCTCAAGGCCTTTTAAGATTAATGTTTTAAAGAGTTTATAAAAACATCATATGTAAAAAAAACATGTATTTGTCACAAAATGCACCTTTTTTACATTATACCCATGTTTTATTATTCCATAATAAGTCTTAAACATCTATAATAAAATTATACACACATGAAAACATTGTATATATATCCAACTTAATATCATTCTTTATAACCTAGAGAAATGAAAACGCAAGACATTGATCCCAAATTCCGTGTAAGGGAAATCATAGGCATAACCAATAAAATATCAGAAGTGTGAATAATTTGGTCATATTGGAAATATAACATTATCAATGTTCTTATCAAAATATATCCTCACAAAATAAAAAATTAATCATAAATCATGAATCATGGTATATTTTTTTCACATAACATAAGACAGAAGTCATATGAGTCAATAATCATGAGCCATGAGAATTGTTTTTCCCAAAAACTATTAAAATAATAAAATAGAATATAAAACCCCATGAAGGTATCTTGGGACATCATATTCATATCTTTTGTTCACTCTCATTTCACCCCTTAGGGAATAACTTATAACTAGTTAATTCCAATCATTGCTTCTCCAGAGAATAAATCATTACCAAATGCATTATAGGGATATATATCAGGCCCAACAATAATTATATATAATTTCGATGAACCATTAATTTAATAAAATCAAATAGGCTCATGAAATTTCATAATAAAATATATAAAAAATTATCATTTATTTATATCTTAAATAACATGTTGAAAAGAAATGGGTTTCTTGAAAATTTTCTCAAAACATAATCATAATCCATCAAGATAAATTTTATGGATATTATAATTACATAATATACATAGTGAATAATAATATTCATTAAAGGATATTAATATTGATGAAAAAAATTCATTTATAAAATAATTAAAAATATTCATTTAATGTAATAAGAAATACCCTTTTTTGGGTAACCCTAAATACTAAAAATTAATATATAAATGGGAAAGTTATTTTCTAAGGAAAACTATGTAAAATATAAACGAATTTTAATAAATAATAAAAGACCTTATTGAATTAAAAAATCAATCATGTAATAAATTGTACAAAAAATCATTACATAATTTTGAAAAGAGATTCAAAAGTAACCAGTGTAGAAAACATTAATAATATTCCTTCAAAAAAACTTCCAAAAAATTTTATAGACCATATAAAATAACATTAAGAAGTTTTTTATGTTCATAATATAATATTTTAGAAATAATTTAATGAACATGTACATAAAGTTGAAATAGTTTTCTAAAAAAAAAATTTAATTTAATGATTTTATATAAAACCCTTGCATCATTTAAAATAAAAATATCTTTTAAAAGAGACATCATGTGATAACACATAAAATCCCATGAATGTAAATATATTCATGATATTATATATAAAATATGTATTATATTACTTATATAAATGGATATATGTTCAAAATTTGAATCATGTATCAAAGAAAAAATTTTAGATGAGTCACCCTTAAAAATCGTAATATATAATAGATAAAAATGTGTATAACAAGAAACATATATCACGGAATTGAAATTTAAAACCAAAAAAAACCTTATAAAAATCATTAAATTTTATATAAGAATCCATAATTGAAATTATTTTGTGAAAAAATTTAAATCCACAGAAAAAAGTTGATATAAAATAAAAAAAATTATATCATTGTATACATAATCTTGGCGTAACATAGTCAATAAAGAATTGATACAAGCCGTAGAAAATAAATTGTCTCAGGAATCACCCTAATTTGAATTTTTTCTTGGTTAGAAATGATCTATTCTCATTTATATTAAATTTATATTTATTATATATCTGCATAATAGAAATATATAATATTTATCTTACAACATACCACATACCATTCACTTAAAATTTCTCATTGCAAACTTATTAATAATTTGTTATTTAAATCCATATTATTTTGTTAAATATTTAATTTTCCATGCATGTAATGATTTGAAATATTTGGTTTTTTCACCATGGTAATGGTTTAATCATCATATTAATGTACAATAATATTTAAAATGTGTAATTGAAATATTTCTAGAGCTCTATAGTCACTTTAATAATATCAAGTTAATGCTTAGAATGGAATGATTTAAAAATACATTTTTAATGAATATTTAAATAAAAATAATAATTTAATTAATAGGTAAATATAATTCTTAATATTAATATTAAATAATTATTTAAGAATCCCAAATTCATCATTATTACATAATCTTACTTGTATATTGAAATCTTTAATCATTCATTACATAAACATTATAACAATGTTCGTGTAGGTGTTAAAATCATCCAAAATAAGAACACAATATAACCATTTAATGATTAATAAAATGTTATTTTATATTGAATATATATATTTTACAAAATCATAATCTTGTTTTAAATGTCATTTTTATAGATTTAATAATCCTTTATAAATATCAATGTTATACATTTATGTAAAATAAAGTATGCCATTCCTAGATATGGTGGTCGAATGTACACACGAGTGACATTTTCATTTTTCAATTGATTGAATAGAAAGATATTGGATAATGTATTATCATTCTAGAGTAATAATTATGTCAACTATATAATATTAATGCAATAAATATCAGTTTAAAAGTATACTTGTGAGTTGATCATAATTTTTTTTATCCTTTGTGGAGGTGGTAGTCCAAAGATACACATGAGTGACCTATTCATTTTCCAATAAAGGGATGAAAGGTATAAATTGAAATTCCATAATTAAAATGACATTTCAAAAAACTAATGAAACAAATTCATTATATTGCTTTAGTCATATATTATTTGGAGAATATTAAGGAATAATTAATCTTGAAATAATTCATTGAAGATGATTACCTCTACCTTTTGTATCATTCTTTGGATATATCCTTATGACATTTTTGGTTGAAATATTTTCGAGAAAAAAACCTATAAGTTTTGGAAATAGGTGTTGGGAAGGTACTTGTTCATTTTTTGGTCAAAATAAACTATAACATCTTGTTACCCACTTTTAGGTAGTTGTCATCTCTAATTTTTTTTTCTCATTGTTTTGGTGAGTTTAGGGGATTCCAATGATATATAGCCTTTATTTACGAAATTGGCCAAAATTTTAGGGATGCATGCTTATTGGAATTAATTGAGTCCAGGTATAACTATGTCAAAGGATTTGTGGGGTTATCCCTGATTTCATAGAACACCGAAGATGGTTTGGGTTTTTCTTCAATATCTGGACTATTTACTTCCTTATGGACATTTTCATGCCGTGAATGGATTTCATGATGTGAATTAGTTTTTGTGTAGATGTCAATAATTTGGTTATAGGAAGTAATGGTTTGCATTTTTTGTCCTTTTATCAAATTGTGAAATGGTAAAAAATATGTTTTTTGAGTCTGAGGTGATATGTTTTTGAGAGGCTTTTGTAAATTGAGAAAATTTTGTCATTAATGTTTCGAGTCTTCAATTTTTAGGGTGTTTCATGGATTATTTGTCTTTCATTAAAAATTCAAAATTTCCATCTCAGGACTAGGATATTTCCTAGGTGATTTTGGGGATCTCTACTCCATGATTTTTTCGTTCATCAGATGATCTCTATTGTGGTTGTTATGCATCTCTTTAGGTGAGTAATACTTCGGATTCTTCGTCTTTGTTGATCATGAAAACACTATTTCCGAACATTTATTGATATATTGATCAAATGATAATAATCTCCTTTATCATTTCAAGATATGTTGTTTGATATTTATATGTAGGCTGACTCTAGTGTTGGTAGTGGTGTGGAATGTGAGTTTCTTTGAGGTATGTTTTGATATGTCCTCTACAGTAATTTCATTTATTTATAAATGGATTATGAGTTGTGAGGATTGATTTTAAGGCCTCTATTACTCTTTAAATTCTTTCATATTGGTGTATCCCAATACTAGTAGGTGAATCCTGAGATTGAGGTATGTGGTTTTGTCTCTCATCTATATTGGATGAATTATACTACTTTAGTATTTATAAATTGACAAATAAATGAATGGGAATGATTTATTTATGTGTAGATTTTTTTTGAGAAATGATATATTCTTCATTGTTTTGTTATTATTGAGAAATTTATTTTCAAATCATCATGAAATGGATTTATTAAAAAAAATTCAAATAAAATTTTTAATGAAACTTTTATAAAAATGAACACATGAAAAGCCTTGGGTACATTGGTAGAAGGTGTAGTAAAAGCCCCCATACATCGATGCTATAAGGGGTTCAATTATTTTGTGTTTTTTACCTCCATATGACAATTGTTTGAGGGAACTGTTAGGCACCATTTGGAGGTTAACTTTATAAGTAATTACTATACACTATATATTAGATTCATAGGTTTAGAGGATAGATATGTGTGATTTTATATGTATGGTTACGAGTTCGCTAACTAGTGTAGAATTTTTTGATCCTTGGTGTGATGTTACTAGAACTTGTTTTATATTGTATTTGATATGATATGTGATAACATTTTGATTTTATTACATTGATTTATATTAAATTCATTGAAAATATTTTACGTAGAATATTTGGAACAATGGAAATGGGGGAAATAGTTTTACCATATTTTTTATACAAAATATTTAATTGATTATCATTCCTTTTTTCTTTAAATTTATTTAGTTTTCATATTTCTATACTAAGACTTCATAAGGAACACCTAGGTAGGAACCAACACATATTGTTTATCTCACACCATGCACAACCATTCAATAGTGAGTGGGCCTTATTATGTCTTTTCAGGAAGGGAAACACAAGGAACTATAGTGAGGTTGTGAGGATTCTATCAGCTCTCTCTAGGTAGTCGGTAGTGGGATGTTGGGTGTTTTCCTTTGTTATCACATGGTGTAGCTATTTCTATTTTAGTTGACATTTTACATTGTACTTGTATATTATAGATTTTATAGATAATTTTTATTTTCATTTATTTTGTTTTTCCATTTTTATATGAAATACATTTCTTATAATGTCTTCCATTACTTATTCCTATTATTAAAATTTTTTCACTATCATTTTAGATGAAATTGTTCCCTCTAGTTTGTTTTTTATTCTCAGAAAGTAGTCATCAACCTAAGGGGATCGGTAATGCCTTTTAGGTGCATTATGATTTATGTTGGGTACTTGTTTGAGAATGTATCTTGGTCGGATTCATCATAGTTGTCTATCAGAGGGCCGGTTGTGCTTAATTTTGGGAAGTTAGTAGACTGTTGATAGTATTGTTGGCACATGGGAGGTAGGATGTTGTGACTTTGTAGAAATATATTTTCATGATGAGACTCATGTTACCCTGGGATTTCATGATGTGTGCCTATTGTTTCATGTTTTTGATCTTAAAATAAAATTTTTCTTATAGTTTTATTATTTCAATTGAGAGTATCTTATTGTCTGACCATTCATTATATTATGATGTGAAAACACATGCCTCTGAGACATATTCCATGGGTTCACCATGAGGGTATATAATATGACCCTCATGTTAATACACCTCTATATTTGAATTTATCAAGTCTATTGTGTTATTAGTTCATGTTGTCGACCAAAATGTACCACAATTCTAAAACACATTTTTTGAGATACATTTAGGGGTAGTTAGGGAGATCGATCGATCATTATAGTTTTTATGAGAGAATCCAATACACATTAAGGGTAGGAATTATCCTCAATAGGTGGAGTACTAGAAGTAAAATTTGTATCATCTCTTCTACCTCCTAGATACAGAAAATAATATCATGGAGAACTGTGCAGCGTTCACACTTGTGGGTCCGAGTAAGCGATGGACAGATTCCATGGAATAGGAAAATAGATATAAGGGCCATGAATGGAGGGGTTTCAAGATATATATCATCTAGTAGTTCAATATGTAGTTTCTAATGATGTAAAAGTATGTGAGGTTCCTGAACATGCATTAGGGATAACATTCGGTGTTGGTGTCTATCAATCAGTTTATGGAGATGGTTCCCATTACTCCATATGTTTTAAAGAGTGAAAAAATAATACTTATAAGTGTATGTGGAGTGTGAAATTTAATATCATATATATATTATTTCTACTCATGTATTGATCTATGTAGAGATGGAATATATAGAAATTATACAATAAATGAATTGGAGAGGAAGAGTTTGAAATTATTCCCCTTCTCTTCAACTGATTAGAAACATTAGTGGGGTATAGGGGAGAAAAATGAAGTGGCATGGTCATCACTGAATTGGTTGGGGTGGTTCTAAGTAGTAGGCTACCTATTTACCATCATTTATAGCAAGTATTTTTCCATTAACCATCCATCAGTGTGGAAAGGTTGGGAACACTTGGCATTTTGGTTTCACACTTGTAAAGATAATAACAGTTGTGGATGGTATGGCCACCTATATTATTTCTGTCAAGAAATATCTATGCGTCACCTAGTCATGGATCATCGTCTCCCAAGGATACTTTGTCACAACCATATGCTTCAAATACTATTGGTATCTAGCAACAATACTAAGGATTGAATCACCTTCACTATGTAGATGAGTTTCCAGTAGAGGTTGATGTGGTTCCAAAAATTGTGATGGGTACTATTTTCATTGTTTCTTCAGTAGCTATAAGTGTATTTGACTAGGTTTCTTAAATCTCTATTATCTCTAGATTTTTGTTGATATGATTAAAATTCTAATGGATCTCATTTCTTTTTTTCTTGGAGTTAGTAAAAACTATTGGGAATATGAATGAGAAGAGGATTTGGTGTCCTTATTGTTCAATATTGATAGTAATTGTGGAGTTATTGTAATATTTCCTCATTCTCAGTCTCTCTTTATTTGAAATCATTATCAGGATTGATTTGATTTAACTTCATCATAGAAAAGATAACAATTTTTATAACTGTGTATTGTTTTTAGAGGGCCACCGGAGCTCACAAGAGTTTCAATGAGAGTGGGATTCTCTATCTAGTTACACAAGACCTTCCTGGATATATAATAGATGTATGATGTATGTTTTAGCGGTTGATTCTATTGACATTCATATATTATAGATCTCTTTATTGTTGTTCTATTATTTTCAGATGTCTTTCTAGATGATTTCTATATACTTACTCCAGATAAGTAGGTAGAGTTTAAGATTTACCTACTTACAGGTATGTGTATTATCTCGATACCCTCTGATTGTATGAAAGAAGTGGAGAAAAATATATTAAGATTCAATTGGATTATCTGATGAAGAAATATCATGTTCACCATTTTGTGTATCCTTGTTCAACCCATGTGATCCTTGCTAAGAAGGAAAATGGTTCATACTAATTATATGTATATTATTAGAAGTTACACTTTTTAAAAGTTAAAAATAAGTTTCCTTTACCACATGTGGATGATTTGAATGAACAATTATGTGGGGAAAAGTGATTTTGAAGACAGATCTTCTGTCATGTTATCATTAGCTCAAAAGATGGGAGTCTGATATATAGAAGATGACTTTTAGGAGATGGTATGGTATTTGAAAATATTCTTTGATGTCGTTTGGTCTGACAAACCATCCTAAAGGATTTAGGTCTTTAATGAACAAAATATTCCATTATATACATCGACACTTCTATAGTAGTGCTCAAGGATTATATTTTGGTTTATTAAATAATTGATCATGAACCCGAGATCAATTTGAATTTTTTTCTAGAAATCCTCAGGAGTCACCATTTGTATGGAAATCATTTGAAATGAATTTTTTTGATCCAAGCAGTGAATTTATTGGGGAACATGATTTTTGAAAATGGCATATAAGTTGATACATAGAAGGTAAAGGTGTTCTTGTCATGGGAAGAGCCATAAAATTTCCTTGATATTTAAATATTTCTTGGTCTTGTTGGAAACTACCGATTTGTTTTCAAGGATTTATAAAAGTTTTCATCGCCTTTGACTTCCCATACTAGGAAAGGGGTCAAATTAATTTTGGATTCAAAATGTTGGTCTACTATTGAAAAATGGAAATTCCTTCTGAAATCATATCATATTATTATCACAGTTGACTATTGTAAGTGGTGTGTGTTTTTCATTGATACATCTAGTGTTTATTTTTATCACATTGAAATATTTGATTCTTATGTAGTGGCTTATGACACTCTCCAGCTCTGAAGGTTTTAGAAGAATTACCCTACCGATGTTTTAAACCTTGTGATTGTTGTTCATATGCTTAAATGTTGGTGGAACTATTTATTTGGGAGAGGATCATGTTCTTTTATTAAAATAAGAGTCCTACATTTTTATTTTCATAGAAATAAATTATTATAAGATAGATGTTGTGAGTGGATACAATTAGACATTTTAATTCTACATCACCTTTACCCCACAGGACTGCGAATTTTGTTGTAGATTCTCCCAGTACGATGTATCATCATATGATATTCTGGAATAGAATTAGTAGTGGAACATATGATATTATTAACTCAGATGCATTTGGACACTTAAGAGGATGTTTTAGATATTATTTGGACCAGTGTGTAGTTATCATAATCCCTACTTGATTCTATTCTATAGGACCAGTAGTAAGATGATGATTTGAGGGAAATTTGAGAATCCGTATATGGTGGGTGGATATCTCAGGTTGGTCACTCCCTCCAGATGGTATTCTCCAGTTTGTATTTTTATTAATCCAAGAATCATCAAGGATCACATTTTATTGACAATCATAGTTATTTTAGGTCATTCATCTAGGCACTATAAAGATGTATTATGACATGAGACAAAGATTTTGGTGTCGATGTTTGATGCATGAAATTAAATACTTTGTTTCCCACTATTACACCTGTCAATAGATAAAGGAATGGAATCTGAATCCTTTTTATTTTTTCCATCGTATTTCAGTGCTGGTTTGGAAATGGTATGAGGTACCCATGGACTCTTTTTTGGATTACCATAAAATCCCCCTAGGGAGGAATTCTAACTTGGCAGTGATTGATCGATTGAAAATTGTGCTCCCTTCATTCATATCAGGTAAAAAACTAATTTTGATGACCTAGGTTTGTTTTAAATATAGGATATCATGAGCTTACATGTGGTTCATTTTAAAAAAAATTCTTATAGGGATCCTATGTTTATATCAAGTTTCTATAGGAGACGTAATGGTAATGATGGGAGAATCAAGCCATGTTGAGTATAGATTATCATCCATAGGTACAAGGAAAAATGGATCATGGTATTCAGACATTGGAGGATATGTTTTATGCTTATGTCTTGGAATTTGGTGGATCATGGAATTACTATCAGGGACAAGTTTAGTTTTCTTATAACAAAAGTTATCAGTCATCGATCAGAAGGGCACCCTATAATTCATTATATGTTCTCCCATGCAGATCACCACATTATTAGGAAGAGGTGGTAGAATACTCTCTTCTTGTACTGAGTATTGTTCCTGACACTTCATCATCTAGGTTCATATAAGAGTTGATAGAAATAATATGCAGATTGGTGGCATCATTCTTCTTAGTTTTCCATTGATGATCAGGTTTTCTTGAATGTTTTTTGTTAATGGGTCACCATCAACTATGAAAAAATTTAAAATTATCTCTATGATATATTAGATGGATTTAGGTCACTCATAATATTCGGAATGTTTATTATCTTATGTCACTTGCAGTTCTATTAAATGATATGCAAGATGTTTTCAACAAATCACATCATACGAAATACCATCCTGATCCCTCTCAAGTTGTGTGTTGGGAGGAGATCCAGTTAGAGCCAGACATTTCTATTGTAGATCATATAATGGAGATCACGAAATCTCAGGTAAAACTTTTTTGTGGATATTTTATTCCATTATTCCAATTGTTATGAAAACACAGATCAGATTCTCATGAAACATGATAGTGCAACTCAATGATGAGATAGACGTTTCCTCACCTATTTATAGACACCATTCATCCAGATGAATTCTTGGGGATGGAATGTCTTATGTTAAAAATTGTGTAACATCTAATCACCCATTCTAATGTATTTCTCATCTCTCTTTTTTTTCTCTCTGTTAAGATACATCTTGGGTATTGTGAGGATGGAGAGCCTTTGCTGAGGAAAATTACATAATGATTATGGATCTATGTGTACTAAAATTAATGGAGTATGGTTATAAATATTTCAAAAGATTTTTTTGGATTTCCCCAATTTCAGTGTAGGTTAAAGATGGTTTGGGGTTTTCTTCTAAATATAAACTATTTATTGAACTTAAGAAATTGTCACATAGTGAATGGTTTATACATTGGGAATCATTTCATAGGAATAAGTAATGAATATTATTAATGGGTATTAATGAGTTAGAAAACATGAATCTGTTACATGTCATCAAATGGTCAAAAAAATTTATTTCTGTTCTATAGAGTTGCATATTTTGATCTATTTTCTAATGTGAGAAATTCACATTATGAAACGTTTTCAAATAATGAATGTTTTTGGATTTATTATTTTAGTGTAATACATGGATTTTTATTCAGTAATTTCATGTTCATTCCTTCACTCTCAAACATGGGATCCCTCAAAGTTGATTTAGTGAATCTATCCTCCTTAAAGATTATTTTTTTACATTGATTGATCTAATTTTTGGTTTTGGTACATTTCTTCAGGTGATTAATCCATCATATTATTCATTTATATTGATCATGATAGCACATTTTTCCTTATATTATTGATCCATTAATATAAAATTATAATATTATCAATTATTTCTAAATTTTTTATCTTATATTCTTTTAAAGGATGGACCCTCTGTTGATTGTAGTGAGTCATGTGAGTTTCTTTGAGTAATGTTTTGATTTTTTTTCTTTACTATCTTCTGTTTTTGTTGAATTGATTATGGGAGGTGTGGATGAAATATTGTGTCTACATTACTGTATTTATGTTCTTCCATGTTTGTGGAAAAAATTGAATGTGTGTGATACATGGGTTTGTGGTAGGTTCTTTTGTCTCTAGACTATGATGGATGAACAATATTTCTCTGGTTTTTTAAGAAAAAAATATAAATTAAGTATCTTGATTTAGTTATGTTTTTTGAAATAGCTGTTTTATAATTGTTGGGTTTTCCCTTGTTTTGCTGAAAGGAATGTTATTTTAAAATCATCTTGAAGTGGATTTATGAAATGGTTTTCAAATCAAGGGATTGAGGAAATGGTTTTTAAAATATAGCACTTGGATATCCCCTAGTACTTAGGTGACAACTGTTGTAATGGGCCGCATCTGTTGACAAAAAATGAGGGGTTCACTCATTGGTTGTTTCTATGCTACAGATTCCTTTATTCATGGGATATGTTAGACACTATTGGGAGGATCACTTTCTGGAATGTTCATATTCTCTCTATATTCAATGCATATGTATAATGGCTTAAGGACCATGATTTTCCATATCTAGGTAATGGTGTCCTAGGTGGCCTCAGATATTGTGATCCTTTGTATGATTTTAGCTATTCTTTTTTACATTATATTTTATATTATATGTGATATATGATTTGATTTTGATTCTTGGGTGTATATAAAAATCATTGAAAATATTTTACATTGAACTATGTAGAAGGGGGAAAATGGTTTACCAAACGTTTGATATAAAAACTATTTAATTGATCACCATGTATTTTTTTCTTTAATGTTGTGAATTATTCATGTTGTTGTATAAAGACTTGATATGGAACACAACAATGAGATCCTACTATTCCAGTTTTTCACACACCCTATACACCCCTTCTATAGTGCGTAAATATTATTATGTATTTCAATAAAGTGAAAGATAAGGCAACATAGTTAGGTAGAGGGGTTTTGGTCAGATGTGTCTTGGTATCTGGTGGTGGGATGGTGGGATTTTCCCATGCTGTCACACAGGGTAGAATTTTCAATTTTAGTTGTACTTTCCTGTTTGATATTGGTTAACTACATTAAAGTGGAACCGCTTCTACTGTTTCTTTTTTAATATGACATATATTTCATGTTAAATCTTTTATTGATTCTTCTTATTGTCTATATAATTATATGTCTTGTTTTTTTGTTTAGGCTAGGCATAATAGATCCCTTTGATATTTATGCTTGATTTCTAGTCATCATCCTATATGGATCAAGGACATCCTTCAGGTATGTGATGTTTTAAGTCAGGTGCCATTTTGATAGGGTATCTCTGTTGGGTTCGTCACATAATGTTTTCAAACTATGTGGATAAGTGACCTGTTAAGGGAACCATTTTTTAGTAAGGTTCATGACACTCTTATAAACATTAAAAGTATTAAAATAATAAAATTGTATAATTCAAATAAAATTAGTCCAAAATGGCCATGTTTTAAGGTTGAAATTTGATTGGTTGAATAAAACTCATCTAATAATATTATAGATAATATTTTGAGACATTATCCTATAGTTTTATGTATTATTACTCGTTTAACCCTCTACCAAGTTGACTGATTTAGTTACCATGGCATCACATTTCTATGAAAAAATTAAATTTTATTGATTAAAAAATTTACCATTATGATCCAATATATAAAATCCAATTTCTACAATTTTTGTTCTTAAATTGTAAATATTTTATTTTAATATAAATTCATATAACACAATGATTTTTTTCATAAAAAATAATTTTACGAATAAAAACTAAATTTTACCAAAATCAAGTAAAATGTTGATACCAGCAACATTTACTTGTTTTTTATCAAATAAAATGAGAGTTAATTGACATTAACTCTAATAAAAAATTGAATGAAATATTGTAATTACATAATTTAAAAAAATAAAAAATTGTTCTTTTATAAGAATAAAATTACACATAGGTTCAAAAATGTCATACATGGGATTCAAAATACAACATAATTTTTAAATTTATTATTTCAATTCTTAAATAAATAGTTATTCTATTTATAATATTTAAAACCATTTTTTATCATTCATATATCATGATGATTTCATAAAATTGATAGTATTAATAAAAAGATTATTTTCTGAATTGTCTAAAACATATACCATTTTTTAAAAATACAAGTAATTAACCATTTGCTAATTTTTAAATGATAAATTAAAAAAATTATTTCAACAAATTAAAATTATAAATTTCATAAAATTATTATTTGAATAAAAATAAAATACAAACAAAAATTTATTTTACAGGAAAATGTCTTCACGAACATTTAGTGTCATTAATAAAATTTTTGTTAATTAAAAACTAATTAAATGTTAATATATTAATTCATAGACTTAAATGATACATATTATCATAATTATCTTTTATAAGTGAAAAATAAAATTTGTTAGATAAAAATACAAAAAACTATTATAAAGTTTCTATAAGAATAGTTATTTTTAACATTAATTAATATTAATTATTTATCTTCTAAATTTAAGCATTTTTAATTAACTAATATCATTTTATTTACAAGTGGTTGTATACCTATTTGTATTTTCATAATAATGTTACTCTAATATGTAACAACTTATTTTTGATTGGGGTTCTGTATAGCATCAAATATCAAACAAGGTATTATTTAAAGGAATAAATTCTAAAATTTTGAGGTCTCATATCCCCCCCACTTAATGAAATTGCATCATCAAAATTTTATATTGTTTTTAATTAAATGAGTTTATAGTAATCAGATGTAGAATTTTTCATTATCAATAACTTATATGTTACTCATAGGAAACATAGTATTTCTTAATTAAATATTTATACAACCATGTATGTATCATTAACTAAGTCATACTATTGAATGAGTTTCTTAATCCATACCTTGATGACAACTAGGAATGTACTAGCCACAAACCAACAAGACCAGATGTAGTCCTACAAGCATAAACATTAAATTTATGGATTTAATACCAAACAATGTGACCTAATTTTCCACATCCTTATCCTAAAACATAAAATAGAAATATTGGACACATATACACCAAATAACTATTTTGGATTAGAGTTTCAAATAATTAGAACAAATTATAAAATTAACTACACTCGTGAATTTAAGAGATGTTTTTCCACTATACAAATTTATTAATATTTTATAATAAGTTTTCAACCCTTAAAACAAATTTCTTCTCATAAAAATTCTTTATAGACTCAAATAATTTGACCTTATCCTTAATAACCTGGGAAAATTTGAACATAAGAATGGTTATCTCAAATTCCCAATAAGGGTAAACTTAAAATCCCTCGATCCATAACTCTCTCACACGGCTGAAATTGGTTTGTTATGGGACCTCAGTCATGCATCTAAAAACAGTATATGATTTTTACTAGTAGCAGGTGTGTGATATATATAGTTGGGAGACTATAACCCACAGTCAATAAGTTACAACACAGTGGAAAACCCAAAAAAATCAACCTATATAATCTATAAAATAAAAAATTAATAATATAATGACAAGATGAAATGTAACTAAATTTCTTGCTAGAAGTATTACAGATATATGACTAGTAAACTTAAAAAAAAGTCTCAAATTTCCCATGTCCTGAGATCCATGTATTTCTCATCCCCAAACTCCATCACATCAAGAAACAAACACTCAAAAATAAGGTCCCTTTCCCTTGTCCAATCATGCATCCATGTAATCCTCATGGGATACAAATGGCGTCCCAATTATGATGTGAGTATATCTAATTATGTTGACACCACCATGTCTAAACATAAAAAATATAATAATATGGGAATGAAAAATACAATAAATTGGTGTATTGATTTATTAAACAACAAAATTAATACCACATCAACCTTCTCCGATTAAATTTTTTAATATATCCGAGCATGCCCGATGACTCTCCCAACCCTAAAAACATAACCATTTTTAAAACATAACCTGATTCAGTTCCATGCTATAATATCATTGTGTATGTCTCACAACCATGCCAAACACCACTATATATCCATGGTACAAATCACAAAAACTTGGGTCAATCCCACTATAAAATCATTTCATCAATAAATTATTATTGATCACGGTATATAAGTGTTAAAAAATATATCAGGGATAATCCTAGAATATCATAACATTAACATGTGTCACTGGGCAAGGCCTTATACTAAATCATTCCAACATGTTTCACAAGGAATATCTTATTATATAAAAATTTGATCATGTTTCACTTGGCATTTCCTATTATAAAATAAATACAAATCGAGTCAATGGAAGTATCCCACTATTTAACCATTACCATGTGAATCACTAGTCATAGGCCAACATATAATCATTATAGTATTTAACATATTGAGACATAGCAGTATGGATTTCACAATATCAGATCATAAGGATCAATGGTTAATTATGCAAATGACCATTTATTAGTCAATTAAAGACTTTGTTTATCATTTGGTCATAAAAAATTACATGAAAGTTATTTCAATAATCAAGAAAATACAAGGAGAATATATACCAAGAAATCACCCAACACTCATGTCATGAAAAATTGAATTTAATCTATTTTTCAGTTTATTAACAATAAAGTGTTAGCTCACCCAAATGGTAGCCATAATTAATGAAATAATCAGTTGGATCCAAATGGATTACAAGGAATAATCCAATTCATAATTTAGTTAATTTATGCCTATGTTATGTCAGCTCAATTATTATATTTCACATACATTTCAATTAAATAGAAAATAGGGTTATGTTTTAGACCACCAACCTTAAAGTAGAGATTAATGTAGAACATACAAAGGGTAACACCAATGATAAAGAAAGAGATATAGATCACAAGAAAAAACCTAGATCTAACTAGATCGTTATTAATACCCAATAAAATCGTTGTAAAGATATTTACACTATAATGATTGAGTGTAATTGAAGAACAAGGAACATTGAAGCACCAAAACTCACCAAGAATCGATCGGTTGAATGGGACATCGGGAAATGAGGATAGCACTCCAAAATCTCATATAGAACTGTCATTGTTTGGTAGGAGTAAGATACACAATTAGAATGATAGTAATATTATGAAATATTCTATTTGAAATGGATAGTCAGGATATTACCTGCTGTGTCACCCTTTTAATAGTTGTTTGTTTATTTCATGATGGATAACATGAAAAAAACATCGCCTCTGCTAAATTTTTTATTTCTCTAAACATTAATTTATATAAAGTGGGTTCAAACACTGTAACTAGGTTATGTTATGATCTAGTTCATGATATGAGTCTGTTGGCATTTACAAGTCTTGTAATTAATTCTCAGGGTGTATAATTGTTCTACGAATAGTTTTCTGCCTAATTTCTAAAAAATCACACAAGACAGCTCCAAATACTTCCAAATCATAGGAAAACCACCATAAACTCATTTAACACATTTATATCCAAACTCCATTAATTAAAATACAACCTCACATTAACTTTAAATAATTTCCACCAACATAGAGTCTCCATATATGAACAAGACATAGCTGCCATATCTTAAAGGTAAAATAAACCCCCTAAAGATGATTTTTAATGCAAAAGCACCAAGAGAAAAATACCTCAAAATAGAAAGGATCTTAAAATTTATCTACAATATAATAGATCTTCCCTAAGATACTACACGCATCACTGTGAGATCTCAGTTGAGAATTCTAGCCACTGTGCTTGTATGTCAGACTCCTTCTAGGTCTCCTCCAAAACATGCCCATGTTTAAAATATAGTTAGAACAAATGAATCAAAATACCTCATAGATACTTATCACTCTAGTCTAAAATCTATATTAGGTACTCTTTAGAGGTAACATCAATACACATCTCAATTTCTTCAACGTCCACCCCTTATAATGGTTTGGGAAAATACCCTGAAAGATCCGACACGTGAAATACATCGTGCATGGGAATATAGTGTTCTAAATGGTTTAATCAATTATCCATTAGATAGAACCTATCCAAAATCTCAAATGGAACAAAAAACCTAGGAAATAGTTATCCATATTTTCTAATATTGTGTTTTGTCGACATAGGAGACAGTCAAAGGAAAACACGATGAGGAACCTCAATCTCCAAAGGTAGTCCTCAATGGTTGTATTTGAATTTCATCTTTATCTATATAATAACAAACTGACTCCTGGTCGACTAAACTTTTTGAGACATCTCCTACATGAGAGTATGATCAATAAGCATTGGCTCAGCTTCCCCTAAACTACAAAAATGTGAACAACACGTCCTGACTTATAAAAAATCTGAAGGATCCATTTGGATGAACTACTTGAAATATTAATTATATGATAACCCCATGAGTTTTATATATTACTCCTATGAAACATGGAAACCCAAAACAAAATCTCATAAGATAACCTTGGGAACCTAAATAGTCCTCTTAGACTGACCGTCAGCATTGGGACGATAGGCAGTACTCAAAAGGAGATGTGACCCGAAGCCTTATGAAGACCCTGTCTGAACCGTAATGTGAAATAGTGATCTCTATCTACAATGATAATTCTAAAAACACCATATATCCAAACTAAACCTTGGATATAAAGACTATGAAGATCATCAAATATTAAGATCTCTCAGATAGGAAAGAAGTGAGATAACTTCTTTAGTTAAACCACAATTACCCATACCACACCATTTTTATGGGTTGTCCTAGGTAATCTTATCAAAAAATCTAGAGTGACATAATCCCATTTACACTCACGAATGAGTGATGGCTGCAAAAGCATAGATGGCCTCTGATACTCTGGTTTCACCTGATCATAGGTGAAACATCTAAACATGAATATCACTACCACCTTCTTCATTCCTGACCACTAGTATTGTCTATAATGATCACATGTATCTTTGTGAAACCAGGATGTACCACCTATTTAGAATCATTAAAATCTCTCATCAGCTCCATGGGAAAGTTATTAGTAACCCGTACTCATCCAAAGAATAGAATAGAATTATCATTACCAGGAGACCATCCCAATAGTTTCTTCCCATTATATATGCTTTCTCTCAGAATGAATTAGTCAAGATCAAGTAATATCTCAATATTAATCTTGTCCAAAATAACTAGTATAACATATGTCGAAGCCATAGTATCACATCCTTGAGACTCATAAACCTCTCGTTAAATCAATGAAAATAATTATTTCATCTTACAATCATTGCAGGACACCCATACTACCTTGTATGTGTATTTGGAATAATTCATCAGCAATGGAATTTACCCCACCTAGTGTATAAAAAAACAGTCAAAAGATTTTATAAACTCAGCAAACCCCCTCTGTCAAAGGTTTAGGTCCCTTTATGAAAACATTTACTTGAGTCTCTTATTTTTTTTGTGTATACCAATATCCTCTCTCCCATGAGATAATTCCCCCATAATCTTAGTCCATGTGTCATTGCTTATAAATACATATCACGAGTTGGGTAATTCCTATCATGAAATCTAGGTTGTTGGGTGCGAGATGAAACCAATCGATATTTCAATATAATAACTACAACGAGTCCAACTCTATGTTTTTTATATTTCACAATAAAGGTTTTAAATAGAAGAGGTAATATGAGGATATGTACTGAGGTTAGCATGCCTTTCATCTCTTAAAAATATATCTTGAAGGCATATGAAAAAAATCACCCCCTTCTTGGATAACCATAACATTGATGATACCATATAGGAGGTGTCCTAGATAAAGTATTGATAAAAAGAAATTAAACCCAAAAATATCTAAATGACAAAGATATTCATAGAATTCTCCCAAGATACCAGGGATGCAATATTCAATGTGTCCAATGACACTCCCACCTCTAAGATGATATGGACCAAGAAGTGAAAATTTTCAATCTTGGAACCTCCTTTGGTTAGCTTTTAATAAAGTTGATTATCTCTCAATGTACTCATGGTGATGTTATGATATTTTTCATGATTGTATAATAACAAAGATTAAACTAATATTTCATAAAAAAACCACCAAAAACTAATACTGGAAAGGGTGGATGATCTTATTAATCTAGGGAATGAATATCGCCACTGCATTTTTCAAATCAAACAATATCCATATGAACACATACAAGCGATGAATTCACCTAAATTAATTCTATGATATTTTTCATGGACTCACCCCCAAATTATGGTCTCTTAATATCATTTAGATCATGGATAATATCATAGAACCTCTCAGCTAATCAAACATATCATCGATGCATGAAAGGGGATATCAATTCTTGGAAATCTTCAAGTTCAATATCTGATGAAACACACATAAGAGAAAAGTAAAATCATCCTTTTTAGTAAAGATTACTATAGAAAAATAAGGGGATGAACTTGAATGAATGAAACCATTAGGTTCCAGATCCTCTAACAAAACATTAAACTCCCAAATCTATGATGGTTCCATTTTATAGGGTGGAAAAGAAACTAGTTCTTTTCTCAATACCAACTCGATCTACCACTTAAGAAGTAAGACATAGAACTCATCAAGAATGACATCCTAAAAATATTCTATCACTATATGAAAATAAAATTTCTGAATTCTACACTCATCAAGTGAAAACCAACTATCTAAGATGTGAGAGAATCCATTCTCTATTGAATTGGTCCTTCACAACCAGCCTGACGATCCCAATCACCCTGGTGATAATAACATACTACTTCTATAGACAAGAATTTAATTTTCCTAAAATATTAGTTTATTCTTTCCTAGTATAGAACTATCCCTTCCGTACCCATAATGAAATAATAATCTCTCATTTATAGAAAAAATGATTCCAATAAGAAATGGTAACCACAAATCTCTAGAGAACATGACTTCAAACATTTGATATTCTATTACCTCACTCCCAATAGTGTATCAATTATCATAACACTATCCAATATTTCTTTATTAATGCTCAAAACATTTAAAAAAGAGATAATCCAAATGAATTTTATCCACATATATCAAAATAAACACAGCCAATATTAGATAATACATGAATTATTCCTCTGATAGTAGTTGGTCATGTATCTATAATAGCCATAGTTGTACTGCTAATTTCCTACTGAAAATCCTGTCTACAATGGGATTTATGTTGACTCCCATGAGCTATTCCCTCTTCTGATAGTATTTTTCCAACACCAAGGCACCACATCCATTCTCTTGACCAAAACACCTTATATAACTCTATCTACCTATCTACAGAGGATTATCTTAGTCCATTAAATAACAAGATAACTATACTTATCCACTTCCACTACTCAACTACTGCATGATTCTACCAAACCTCTATAGGTGGACTATCATTCTGTAATAACAACCCTCTATTACGTGCTAAAGACACTATGTTATTTTGTAAACCATATTTAAGCATTGATATCACTACAATAGAACATGATCCAAATGTGGCATCCCACTTTTGTGACTACTATGACTAGTTCTTCCTTGAAAAAAACTATAATCATGGTGCTTCTATCCAATATAGGAAGAGCTCCAGGTTTTCCTAACATAAATGGTATGGCAGCTACGTAGAGGCTTTCTGAGATTCCCTTCCATGAGGAGTGACCAATATATCACATCTAAAAAAAATATTAGAAAAAAAATTCACCTTGATCTGATTTCACAGCGAAGTCCATCATTAAAACTCCTCACTATAGAGATCTAATCATCTTACAAATATGGAGAAAAACTCTATATATTAGTGAAACATTCTGGGTAATACAACACACACATGAAATTTTGTTTCATCTTGATGAAATTTTTTGACTTCTCATCCCTCAACGTCTTGGGAAAAAATGAATTAGTAACATTGTATCAATTTACTTCAATGATATCTCATCCTTATACCCATCTTTCTCCATAAATCCCATCAATGATTGGTAAGTCCACAAAGAATATGTACCGCAAGATTTCGCTCTTATATGGGGGTGTCTCAAGATTCTTAAATATCATATGATATGACTCATTCCTGATCTCAACTGTTTGAAGGCCTCCTGGTTACGTTAACTTACAAATATATTATATTTATAACTATCTTGTTATATCATACATCGAAGGAACTATGGGAGCATTATCAATTTCCATGGATCACAAGACCCCCAGGAAGCTATCGTGAAGATAAACATCCATATTATCATCAAGAGCTATATGAATGTTTGAATAACCAAAATTTGGAACCTATTGATTTCCACTCTCATGATTTTCAACTCTATGATTATGAGGAATTTACTCTAAAAGAAAAAAACTTTTTAGGACACCATCTATAACATCATGTTCACGTTCAACATGTAACAAAAATAGAGACCCACTTGTATGGGTCTCTATAAACATGGATTACAAGTGTTTTAGCTGGACACGGAAGTTCATTTCACTCCATTTACCAGATATAACAGGTATCTTATACCACCTTTTTAATAGAAATGTATATTACACTTGCAATAAATATTTATTTATCATGGAAAATACATATCAATATATATAAATGTTCTTATCATGATGCATGTGTACTCATATCATGCCATACTAGGAAAAAAATATAAATATCAAGAACCAATAAAATTATAAAACAATAACACCACACAACATGTGAATCACCAAAGGTGAACTAACATAAATTATAACTACCAAAAAACATAAACAAGAATCCCATTCCTAAGAACTCAGATTTTCCATAGTATATGGGTTAGATACTCCCATGAAAAACTTCATTACCACGTACTGACACATCGTAGTCTTAATTATACATTTCCCAAACAACAATTAAATATAAAAGAAAACTGCCTCTCATTATACATAGAAACATCCCCTAATATAGAACTCTCTCATGTGGCCAAAACAGGTTGGTTAGGGGACCCCTAGTGTGAGTCCCCATACACCAGAGGATTCTAACTAGCAGTAGGTCTGTGATAAGTTTATTGGGAAAACTATACCCCATGGTTATAGAATTATAACATAGTAGATAAACCAAATAATAGAATACATCTTAGTAATATTAAAATTAATAGAGGAATAATTTATTAATATGATGAAATGTAACTAAATTTAATGAAATAATTAATACACATAAAATATGAGAAGACTCAAATAAATAATCCTAAGTCCCCAGAACTGTGCCCCATATTATGATCATCCCTAAACACTAGACCATCCAGTAAGAAACACTCAACAGTAAAGCCCCATTCCCTTGTCAAATCGTGCATCCAGGTAATCCGCTCAGGTACCAAACAATAACCCAAGTATGGTTTGAGAAATGCTCATCAGCCCGAAAACATTATGTCTAGACATAACAATTAAGATAATACATGCATGAAAAAAATGAAATAAATAGTTGTATTAATTTAATAAACAATTAAATTAATACCATATCATCCTACTTTGGAATGATGCTGGTATATCTCTGGGAATGTATCATGACCTTTCCAACCCTAATCATATAACCATGGTAAACAATAACCTACATTGGTACCATGATGTAATGTAATTGATAATTTCTCAAAAACATTCCAACCATAGACATATATCCACGGTATAAATCACAAAAATCTAGGATAGGCCTATTATATGATCATTTCGAAAACAATTCAGGGCTGAGCCTAGTATATAACCATTACAAAACATATCAGTTCCATGCCTAATATATAAGCATTTCAAAAAGTGTCACAGGGTATATCATGTTGTATAAATATTTTAGTATGTGTCACTAGGTATAGCACACTATATAAGGATTTCGTCATGTGTCACTAGTCATCGCCCAATATTGAAATATAATAGAATGAATCACTGGGTATAGAATACTCTATAAAAATTACAATATGAATCACTAGGTATAGACTTCTATATAATCATTATATAATTTAAATCAATGTGTCATAATAGAAAGGACATCACAATATCACATCATAAGGCTCTGTGGTTAATTATAGAAATTTACATTTATCATTCAAATACAATTTTTTTATCATATGGTCATAAACAAATTAAATGGCAGTAATTTCAAAAAACAACCCAATCCATGGTGAATCTGTCTCAAGAAATCTCCCAAAACCTATGTCATGTTGAACACACTTTAAGAAAATTTTCAATTTATTTATAATCATGGGTTATCTCACCAGAACGTTTTCCATAGCTAGTTCATAACCAATTGTATACAGAGGGATTTTAAGGATTTATAAAATTATACATTTAATTAATTTTGGGGCATGTTATATTGGTACAGTTGTAATATTGTGAATACTTTCCAATTAAACATACTATAGGGTTATGGTTTAGACCCCCAAACTTTAACTGAAAATTAATCCAACACATCCAATGGGTAATTATAATGTCGATGAAGGTGATGAAGACCACAAGAAGAAATCAAGATCAAACTAAATCTAAATTAAAACCCAAAAAATCATGGTAAATAGATTTACACTGCAAAGACTGATATCAATGGAATAATTAATAAAACTATTTCGAAATGACTCACTATGATTCGATCACTTGTATGAGATGTTTGGAAAGTATGATTAAGATTAAAAATCATATAGAGAACTGTCCTAGGATGAGTGGAAGAAGATTCACTAAATAAATGTGTGAAATAAAATTGATGGTGTTGTTTAGAAATATTTTTCATGTTATTACATAGCATGTAACTCTTTTACATGCCTTGTATTTCTTTTCATTGGGATACACCGAAATCCCCATATGTCAACTAAATTTTTAATTTTCACAAGAAATACATGATGAGAACTGTGTTCATGATGAGTAACCACTTTACATCATGAACCAATTCATGAAATGTGTCTGGTGGTATTTATATGTCATGTTATACATTTACATAGTGTGAAATTATTTTGCAGATGGTTTTCATCCTAGTTTCATCAAAAGTCCCGAACCACCTCGAAAGCGTTCTAAATCATGGAAAAACCCCCGCAAAACAAATTATAACATTCATATAAGAACTAAATTAATTAAAATAGAAACATATATCCTTAAACAATAGATGATTTTCCCCAACAAAGGCTCTCCATCTCTTAAAAAACTCATCCACCAAGGATTAAATACAATGGAAACACCAATTGAAGACATTTAATAAACAAAATAAAACATTTATATACATAAAAAATGCATGATATTATATTAAATATAATAATTATCAATTATATTTCATTAGTGAGCATAATATGAATATAATGTTATTAAAAAATAATCAAATTTCATGATAATATCAGAATAAAATCATACCCATCAATACATGGATTATCAATCATGATAAATGGCATATTGGTTTTAAAAATAGAGAAGTAAAATTAGTCAATAATATTGGGCCATGTGAAGTCAATATTTAACAAATGATTCATTAAAACTCCTAGATTTCATAAATTAAACATGTATGTATCTTGGAAAATTGTAATCATAGATCTATTACATAACCCTTTCAAAATCATTAAAAATTAAAATAACCATGCAATCGACACCCAATATTTAACCAATGCATTAGAGATCTATCTGGGAGTACCCATACATGGTGTATAACCTAAACACCCATTCCTAGTCTATAATGTAATCATCCATCATAATAAAAAAGTTACAAATATAATAACATGAATAATGTACATAAATTATCCCTTTCATCATAAAACTCATAGGAGTCTCCATTATTCCATTCATAACATGATAAACCATGGAAAAGAAATGTGGATTAATGAAAATCTCTTTGAATTAATATTAATTAATCTAAATAAGGAAGTGGATTGTATAATTATTTAATTTCTTCAATGTATTATAAGAAACATCATGTCATTTTTTTGTTTTGATGAATGGAAAAACTATTAAAATCTCCTTGAAATTGTTTTCCAGGAAAAAACACTTTTAATATTGAAAATAACTTTTTAAAACTAAAAACTCATAAAAATTTTTGAAAGTAATTTTCTTTGAAAATTTAATTTTGAACTAGTAATATAATATTAGATAAAATAGTAGTTTTAATGGATGTAAAATATGTTCATGTCCAAAATGTTAAAAATAAACATTGTTTAAAGGACTAAAAAGTTTACAATTTAGAAAATGTTATGATATGAACTTTTTTGAAAATTTTATAATAATTATTGAGACCATGGGAAATATATTTTTTGAAACATTTATATTTATAATATTAAATTTTTTAATCATTTTCGAATACATGGATAGAAAAGAAAAAGTTTCCTAATCTAAAAGAATATACAATATTTGTATCACTTACAAATGAATTTATTGATATTTCATTAATCATTAAGGGAGGAAATAGAAATTAAATATGTAAAAAAAGATCATAGTAGTCAGATAATAATATACATATGGTTAAATAAAATAATATAATATGGTTCCCCCCAATATATCCTTGAACATAAATAATATAAAAATGAAATTGTTTTGTAACATAAATCTTTTTCCCTTATGGAAAATTTGTAATCATAATAACCATGAAGTAATAAAAGCAATTTAAAATTTTAATGTCATAAAGATAATAATATTAATGATATAACTTGAAAAAGGTTCATTATATACTCTTCATAAGAGAGATATATCATATCATAAATGTATACCCCATGAAATTATAATTTCAAATGAATAACCCTTAAAAAGGTCATAGAATTTAATTGAGGTACAATAAATATATATATTATTTGTAACCAATGTAAATACAAAAAAAGTAGAAAAATATAATAAAATAATGTTGAGATAAAATTATAAACAATAATTTCATAACAAATTAAGTGAAGAAGTGTTTTTAATTAAATAAAAGGAAATTGTGTTAAGAAACACTTAACATTTAGTATCATTCATGTGAAATACCCTTGGATAAAATAATTCAAATAAATATTTAAAATTTCTTGAAATATTAAGGATTAGATAAATATCATATAAAATTGAGGTATATACACCAAATATAAAATAATTAGGTGCATCAAAATAAAATATTCCTCAATGGAGGAAAAATTGAAATGAAATCCCTTACCTCAAGTCCCAAATTTATGTGTGTGTACATTAACACCTAGATAATAAGCACATATCAATTATTACAAGGGTTATTAATTTAACATTAAATATATTTTTTTAATTTATAAAAATTTCATATATTATTACTTAATCCAATAAGTTTGTGTTTGATGCTTTTAAGCCATTCATTTCATTATTTTAAAACACAATCAGTGTGTTGGCTGTAATAAAATAGGTAGTTATTACGTCATCTATAGAATAATAGTAATAAATAAATACTATTTTTAAACATAAATTATATTTTTAAAACCAATCATGGTAGATGGTTATGAAATATGAACTATGTTACAAGCATGGAGAAGGTAGGTTGTACGTAGGCATGAGTTACTTTTAAACTTTCCAAATATCATTATAGATAGAATGTAGGTATTAAATTACCTTCATATAATAATGATTTTATTTTAAATAACAGAATTTATCTTTATATAGACTTATATATATCATGCATGTTATTTGGTGATTAAAAATTAGTCACATCGTTTCATAGAGATTGTAGTCCACACGTAAACACGAACGACATTAGCAATTTTCAATGATTGTAGTGGTTAGAAATATATGATATATTATATTTTAATATGGAAAAATATTTCATGAATAGAATATATATACAATAATTCCTTCATTTTAACCATCCATGAGAGGTGGTTATGGAAAATGAATTACATTAGTTTGTAAGGCGATAATCTATCATACAATCGAATAATGGATTTCATTATCATTTGATCGACATTGGAGATGGATTTAGGTTATGAAAATAAAATTAAAAATTATTAGTACATGGAAGATAATTTTGTTATTATTTAATCATGGTTGAAGAATACCAGAAGTAGGTTGAAGAATGAATAAAAAACTCTTGGTTAATACTTATACCTTATCTTCGGACAAAATCATAAGGATAACACTAAAAGATTTCCTAGATTGGTTTTCTGATAAATTAATGTCTCTAGGATATGGGGAGGTATTTAAGGAGTGTATTTTGATAGTGATATTCAAAAAAAATTATTTTTAATTGTGAATAAAAGAGGATAATAGGTAGAATTTTATATATGAAACTGACTTGAATTTTTGTAAATACCCAAAATAATTCAACAATGGGGAGTCACCGCCAAACCATGTTCATAAAAGTTGATAAATAATGGAGTGGGGGAATATATTTTAGATCTAAAACTCCCCCAATAAAAAATGAAAATTATTTAAACATGTTAGTCCTTAACCTATAATGTTTCTCACATTTTCCATTTAGTTTTTCATAATGGTAAGGGGATTTTTACTCTTTAGGGGTCATGATAGTTACAAGTAAGGATAATAGTAAAATAATTGCACCATTATGGATATATTAAACCATATACCGATCAAATTTATGAATATATAATTTTTATAATTCTTAAATAATTTAATAAAATTTTAGTTATTATAAAATATTATTAATTTCAATTGTAAAACAATTCAATTAATTTTTCTTTAAAGAACCATCTTAAAAAATATATAATTAGAAACTATAACATTCAATCTTATTAAATTATTTTGAATATATAGAAAGTTTTTGGAATAGAGTAATTTTGTAAAATTATATTAATTTTAAAACTATCAAAATCATTTTTTATATTTTCCTTTTAATTAAATAACTACTAAATTGGTGTTGTGTAAGAATTTAAAAAAGAAATTTAGTTAGAGAAAGAAATAATTATGTTAACATTATTAATGTAGATAATTTAACCTAAAATTAAATTTTACAACATAGATTTGGTGGTTTTACCCCAGTCATATAATATTATAAATATTAGAATAAAAAATGTGAATTTTTTTAATTTTCTTTCTATAATGTAATATAAAGGTAAAAATCCTAGACATATGATAAAAACGACATATATTTGATTCTAAGATGAATATATATGAAATAATCTCATTTAATAAAATTTATTAACATGTTGTAGTTATTGTTTTCCTTTTTATATTATTTTTTGATTTAATAAACTCATTTTAATATTACCATGGTAACAAATATTTACTAAAGTTATTATTCATAATTTTTTTTAAAATTAAATTGATCTTATTAAAAAATATTTCTTATTCTTATTTTAAATATGGAATTGATTTTATCGAATTAAATTTATAGAATTTGTTGGATTTATATTAATTTTAAACCAGAAAATGAGTCGAAAAAGGAGTTTTACAAATAAAATGTCTCCTTCAATATAAAATATTTTTATACCATAGATCATTATAGAATTTATTCCAATTACCCAAATTAAGTTATTAATAATCTAATAAAACCAATGATACCTAAAAAATCATTTTGAAATAGAATATGACTTTTTTAATCCTTTATGTTAAAATAATATTTTCAATAAAAAACAGTATTTTTTACTTTTCAACAAAAAATTCATCTTTTTTGGAAAATTGTAAAAAAATCCATCCAAATATGGATTTTAAATTATTAATATCAAAAATACATATATTTTAAAATACTATTTTTAAAATTTGATGTAATTAAATATACTATTTTCTTACAAATATAAATAAAACCCATTTATTAAAGAAAACATATTTTTGAAGAATAAAATTACTTTACTAAAAATTGAGTGTTTATTTCATAAGAATTAATAAATATTTTTTTTTGATTAGTATCGGTATACATATTTTCTAATTTGGTTATACCTATTCACACCTTCTAATCCCTCAATTATGTTGTGAAGATCATATTTAAATAATAATATTTTGGGGTTGTTTAATATTGGTGTTACGTATCTTATACGATATCGAACATAATGTTTCTTTAAAAAATAAAAAGATATTACATTCTCCCTACTTTTATAAATTTTGTCCTCATATTTTTTACTCAGTCTTAGTAATTAGGGATTTGACTTTTCAAAATACCTTTACTTAAATCCCACACTATAAAAATGTTTAATAAACCATCCATTTGAAAGGAGGGAAAGGTAAATTTGATAGTCATCTAAAATAACACATAACATGGTTTTCCAAGTACAAAAACATTAGTGGTAATGGAAAATGTGGAAATAGAGTAGAAGTATAATTTCAATAAAATGATGGGGATACACACACACACACACACACACAAATATATATATATATATATATATATCATTTTTTTACAGATACTGAATGATGATGAGAAAGATGATGACCACAAAACCATAAACCAAGGAGATGTGAAAAACAAACTAGATTAATCTGAAATGGTGGTAATATGATAACATTTTTGTTTCAAAATAATTTTTCTTGAGTTGGGAAATTCCAATACCATTTAGTCTAAGAATGTAATTAATTGATAGGTAAAATTTACTCATTTAATATTTTTCCATCATAATATCATCTTTTTCCTAAAACATTGACAATTAAAGATGAATTTTTATATTCTTGAGGTGCTTAAATCGACTTTGGTCTAATCATAATCATCCAAGAAATGTAAAAATATATTTCTCTTGTATTTATACATTAAAAAAAGATAAAAATAGTATTAATAAGATAACACAATTCATAAAGTGAATAAATATTCAAACAAATAAGTTCTACATTAGTCACCATAACTCAATAGTAATACCAACTATAAAACAAATATCATTAGATAAATAACATACCTAAAAATTCATTAATATATTCTTGACATAGATTTAAACCTATATATTACATGAATTTGATCAACTATTCTTTCAAGATTAATTGGTGTTTTATCATCAAATAATATTAATCACACATAAAGTGGGAAAACAATATTATATATTCCCAAATTAGATAATCTCTAGGATATGATAATAATTTTCCTAAAATAAGTAAATAACTATTAATCCACAATAAAATATTATATACCTCTAAATGTTACTTAAAACTATAATAATAAAATAAGATCTCATAATGTTATATTTCATTAATCATATGAATATCAAAAAATAGCGAACCTCCATAAAAGTTTTCATTAATCAATTACGTATGAAATAACTTTTCAATATCATGGTATCCTCAATATCAAATAACATTTAAATTCTAACGTTTATAAATTCCTTTCAAAATATATCCAAAATAAATTAATGGAATTCTTTTTAAAAATAATTTTTTTAATCCAGAGTTACAAATAACTCAGAAAAATAATACTACTCACAAAATACTCTTAATCATTATAGAAATCCGTTAGTTAAAACATCAAAAGGTGTTTCCAAGATAGTGGACACATTATCAATAATTATATCATAAACTAGTGATTGTATACATAAGTCTTATGTTATAGTCACATAAAAACATTAAAATATACAAATTTATCTAAACAATCCCTCTTATACCAACTCCAATAGCCCAAAACTAGAACTTGTTGGCCCTCTACTAAAAAAATATACAATACATTTTGGGATATGTTACCAATAAATGTTATCCAATTTTTGGGATAAAAAATAAACAACATAAAAATTAAATATTTAAACAATTTTATTACGAAATAACTTTTTAATGTTTTTTGAATTAGGGAAAACACTAAAATAAACAACACTCTTGACTTCAAGAGACTATTTCACCCCTATAATTTTGTTCTTAATATTCCTTATTATGTTATCAACATATGCCATAAATTTATTCACAAATCAAACCATTCTATACTAAAATTAGTTGTCATTATCCATCATAATAATGGAAAAATAAATCATAAGTAGCATGGTGTCAAATGCTCAGTGATGGAAAACATATGTGATAACAATTTAATTTCTTCAGTTATAATAATATGAGCATAATGGTATGATAACATAATTAAAATGCATGACAATAACAAAATATTACTCATACCCATCAATACATGGAAAATACATCAGGTTATATGAAATAATTATTTGACATTAGATTAGAGTAATAATTATAAATATTCATCAAACATATGATTTCAGTATTGATCAATGCATTCAATAAAACTCATAGAAATTTTCAAACAAATATTGGTATATTGGAGGTTTATATTAATATACACCATATGAAACCCTTACAAATTTGAATAACTATATAGTTGACTTACAATATTTACCAAATTCAATGTAGTGCTATCTATGTGTACACAACCATGGTTTATAATGTGACCAATAATCATTGGATTATAGCAGAAACAACAACAATTAAAAATATTTTCCAATAATGTTAACAAAAATAAAGTACGTATATCTTGAATTCCATCATAAAACTCAAAGTAATAACCATTTTCTTTTCATAATATAAATAACCCCTGGAAAATAAATGGGGTTCCATGAAAATATCTTTAAAATAACTATAATCCTCCTGATAAATATTGAATATGGAACTATTAAAAAATATTGACTTTGGATATTAGGTAACATCAAGGGTTGTTGATGTTATTGAATTTAAATACAATTAAATGCTCACTAAAAACGTTCTTGAGTAAAGTCCAATTTAACTTTTAAAATCACTTTTAAAAACTAAAAGTTCACAAAATATTTCGAAATCCAATTTCATTGAATATTACTGTGGAATAATATAATGTATTATTCATGAAAATAATGTTTATCATGGTGGTAAAATCAATTCATGTCATAAATATTAAAAAAAATTGTCTATAGTAATTTAATAAAATGAGTCAAAAGTGACTCAATTTTCAAACATTAATAAATTTAATTTTGAAAACATTTAAAATAAAGTAAAATACTAAATTAAATAAAACTAGTGATTTTTTTAATATAAATTTATATAACATTTTAGGAATCATGGTTATGGATGACAAATATTTTCAATAAATAAAAATATTCTAGATCAGTATCACTTACTAATAAAATTATTGATATTTCTTTAATCATGATTGGAAGAAAATTAAATTAATCTTGTAAACCACAGTCATAACAAGGGGAGGATAGAATATATGTGTTTCAAAAACAAGATCATATTTATCCCTCCAATGAAACCGTGAACATAAACAATCTAAAAAACAAAGGATATTGTAACATAAAAGCTTTTCCACTTTAGTAAATTTACAGTCATAATCTTTGTGAAATTATAACACCAAATAAAACATTAAATATATTAAAGATATGTTTATTAATGATATAAAATATCAAAGGTGTCGTATATTCAGCATATAAGATATATAAGTTCATATCATACACGTATGTCCCAAGGAATGCTACTTTGACAAAAATAAAACATACAAGCTCATATAATTGAATTGTGATTATAGATAGTGAGGGATTATAAATTAAAAATATAAATCTAAACAAATTTTAAATATAGAATAAAAAAATATATAAATCTATTCACACATAATCATGACAAAAAATCAATGAATATGAGTTATATCTTGATAGATGTAAATTAAGATAAGAAACCCCTTACTAGTTGGTAACATTCATGTCAAATCCCCTTCATTAAAATATGTAAAATTAAAACATAAAACAAAAATATCTATGAAGATCCATGATATAAAATGAAATAATTTAGTATTAAAACCATATGAAATAAATTTAGGTTATAGTAAAAAATATTACTTTGTGATGGAAAATTTGAGACGAGATCCCTCGCCTTGAATCCATAATTTCCATATATATCATTCAAATATTGAATAAAATACATATATAAAAAATTACATACATAAGAACCTTTTCCAGTTTTATTTCCTAATCATTAAACCATTATTTCATTTATTATAGTGTTAGATTTAATTACTTTGTTAGTTTAGTCTATGTCTGGTGTTTTGATGACTTCAGTTAACATTTTCAAAAAAACATCAGTGTATTGGCTATTTTAAAATATTTAAATATCTCTTTATCTCTATAATAATGATAATAATTCTGTCATTATTATTTTCTACATAAATTATAATTTCAAAACCAATCATTTATGATGGTTAGGAAAACTGAACTATGTTACAATCATAGAGATGGTAGGTCATAAGTATGCCTAAGTAACACTTACATTTTTAAAATATTATTATGGAAATAAGGTAAGTATTATATGAAATATCCAAAATTATGATATTATAATAAATTTGATATTTTATTTTTATATAAACTTTTATATATCATTCATTTTTTTTGTTGAAGAAAAATAGATCACATCGATTTGTAGAGTTGGTTATCAATACATACACAAGAATAATATTATCATTTTTAAATGAGTGTAATGGTTAGAACATATTACAAATATTATCTTTTACTAATGAGGAAATTTTCATTAATATCATATATAAACATTAATTCCATCATTATAACCATCCATTAGAGGTGGTAATGGAAAATTAATTATGTTTGTTTGCAATGCGTTATTTTTTGGTATACATGAATGATGAATTCAATTCCCTTTTGATGATTTTTGGACATGGATAAAAGTTATTTAATTTATATAAAAATAATTTTATCATACCTAATATTCTTATTTTATTATTTCATTATTGTTGAAGAATAATTTAAGGAGGTAGAAGAAGAAATAGAACAAAAACACTGGGTTAATAACTATATTTCTTCTTCATACAAGCTCCAAAAGATGACCCCAAAATCATTCATTGAGTGGTTTTATTACATAAACAATTATCTAGGAGGTTTTTGAGGATTTAAGGATTGTATTTTTGTAGTAATTTTTTAAAAAATTTGTCTTTATAAGTGTTGATAAAAGAGGATATTAAGTTCTCTTTTATAAGTTGGAATTAATGGAATTTTTGTAAACACACAAAATTAATCCATAATGGGGAGTCTTTGTCCAATCATGTACCTAAAAAATAAGTAAATATCAAATTTTAGGAAATATAAGAACTATTAACACATTAAAAATTAAAAAATAAATCTTATTAAACATATTATTCCTTAACCACTATGGTTACCCACTTTTAGAATTTCTCTTTTTCATGGTTGTAACAGGTTTTTTACACCATAGAGGTCATGAGAGTTATTAAAAATGGATCATTGTAACATAATTGGCCATGGTTTATATTTAAAACTATATCCTAATCACTTGGTTGAATATAATATTTTTTCAAAATTTTAAATCATCTACTAAAATATTATTTATTTTAAAATATCTTTATGTCAATTTATAAACAGTTAATTTAATTGGACATTAAAAACATTATAAAAATGATAGATTTTGAATAAATACCCATAACACTCCAAAAATATGTTTTAGTTTCCTATAAAATCATGGAACATAATAATTAATTCAAATTATATTACTCTTAACATTTCTAAAATCATATATATTATAATTTCCTTTAAATTAAAAAAACTATTACATTTGTGTTGCATAAGAATTACTGTAATTATTTCACATCTTGAAATTAAAAATAAATTAACATGATTAAAAATGTAATTTTCTATTTGAAATGACTATTTATAACTAAAATTAGGTTTTTTGTCCCTATAAAAACATATTATAGAAATTAAAATCCATAAAATGATATTTTCTTACATTTCATTAAATAAAGAAATTTAAATGAAAAAATACTTTAAATATGAAAATAAATGGTCATATATAAGATTACTAGATAGATATGGATGAAATACACTAATATGATAAAATTTAGGCAAGTTTTATAGTCTTTTTTTACATTACATTTTATTTTAAACATTAATTAAGATCTTTTAGTGTTAATATATTCCATAATATTTATTACAACTACTATTCATAATTATCGTAATATAATGTGACCTTATTACTTAATATTAAATAGCCTTTTTCCAAATTATGTAACACATCTATCAATTTTAATTCACTAAAGTGTAATATTTTATTTTAATATTAACCCCCAAAACATGTCCAAAAAGATGTTCTCCAAAGGAAATATGTCCTTAAATACAAAATGTTTTTATATCAATGTTCATCAAAAAATTGATTCTGAGGACCTAAATTGGATTATTAATAATAAAGATGATAAAATTATACTTTATATACTATTTAAGAAAATGTAAATTTGTAAATTCTTTAAATGAAATTGTGGGTTTCCATTAAAATCAGTATTTCATCACTATTCATCAAAAAATAAACCATTTTAGAAATTTTAAAAAATTCATCATATAGAAATTTTGAAATGATGAATTTAAAAATAGAGATTATTTTATCAAATAAATTGTTTCATTGTGGTAGAAACTAAATATAATATTGGATCACAAAAATAAATGAAGACCACATTTCTAGGAAACATAATTATAACGAATAAACCTACTTTACCAAAAATTGAGTATTTCTTTAATAATAATTAATCAATACATTTTTTTTATTAGGATATATTTATATTTAATAGTATGGATATTTTTATGTTGACCCACCAATTCAGTAAATAGGTTATAACGATCATAATTGTATAATAATATGTTGGCATTCATTTAAGATCACTATTGTGTAACTCATAAACTATCAAACATAATATTTATTTTAAAAATATTAAAATATTAAATCTAGGGCAAAAAGTTTGTTAAATAGTATAACACCTTGATGCGGGCTTTTTCGTTGGCCCTTTGGACCATTTTTTTGGCCTTTAGGTCAATAGACCTTCCGAGTATGAATGAAAACCCATATATTTTGTAAGAACCCTGATCTTCTTTTTATGTATACCTTTCTTTTCTAGTTGTTTTTGAGGAAAAGAGGAGTTTCTGGAAATTTTAGGAGTACACGCTGTGTAACACCCCAGGTAAATAAAGAATATGACATTTTTATTTATCCATATTTGTGAATAAAATATTAATATAACTTTAAAGGGGACGCTATGCTCGATGGCGTGCCCAACACGCAACAATGAGTTTCTTGGGAATCTTACGTTGCACTCTAATAATAAAATAATATTATTTTAAATGGTAGTTAACGCCTAGATGTTGTGATGGTGGGAATGAATAGAACTAACTACAAAATGATTATATATGTTTGTCAATTATTTTTACTCTTTACAATAAATGATAGAGGATTAAAAATGCGAATGATTCCAATTTTAAGCGTAGACAGTCTAATATTCTTTAAAAGGACGATTAACCGCCTTTTGATGGTGAACATCTTTTAAATCTACTTTTTGAAAATTTTATGTGTTATATTTGACAAAATAAAATTCTTATTTAGAATCGGGACATCAAAATTTACTTTGTTTAAATTTTTGGTATTTTTCCGAAAAAGTTCAATTTTTAATGAATAGTGAAAAATGTTGTATTTTAATTCAAAACCTATTTTTAATATAATTTATTTATATGATTATATTATCTGTTTAATTGGTTTTAAATTATAAATAGAATATATTTTTACCATTTAATCCAATATTGGTCATTGGAATTAATTTCACTTTGAAATTGGACTTAAACTAGTGTCAATCTTTTGATACTTATTGTTTCATAAAAACACGCTATTTTCTCTGACTGTGGGAATTAATTTTAAAATTAATTAATGCAACTTCTATGTTATGAATTTGGTAAAATAGACATCATTTTTGAATTCGGAATATCAAATATATCTTAGGGTGAATTTTTGGTATTTTTCTGAAAATCTCCAATTTTTTATGAATAGTGAAACCACAAAGTGGTGGTTACAAAATACGATTTTTCGTTTAAATGGGAATTTACCACTTCTGTGATTTGAATTTAAAAAATCCAATTTAAATATTTTTAATTGTTAAGTACAATTTTGTTCAATGGGATGAAAATAATTTTTGATGAAAAGTAACTTTTAAGTTTTATTAATCGCGATTAAAGGTAATTAGTGTGATTTAAGGTAAAAATGATATTATAATAAAATGAAAATATATTGAAACTTGTCCTAACCCTATTGGATGAGTTATGGCCGACCAAGACAACCCATGGGACGATTTGTGGTACCCCATGGAGCCACTTGGGTTTGATAATGACATGTATGCCTTTTATTTAAAGTTAAAATAAAAATGTCACAAACATGATTTGTTTTACTAAAAAAAAATTTACATGTGGTTATACAATTCAGAATTTTGACTATAAATAGTCATTGAAAAGCTAAAAATATTTCCAACATCATAGTATTTTTTTATAATTTTTAGAAATTAAATAAATTAAATTCTATATGACATCATGATGATGTAGCGATGACCTCATTATTTAATGATTTAAATAAAAAGGAAAGATAATGAAACATTTAGGACCTACACTTGTCAAAAACCTATTGGATGGGTGGATTGCGAACCCTCATCACCTTATCCTCGAAACACATCAATTTGGGACCATTAAAATCCGAAAACCTTTTGAAAATAAAGTAACATTTTATACTTTTCCAAGAGTGCCCCTCCTCTTCTCTTATAAAAGGCCCCCACCTCTACCACCTTACCCACACCTCTCAAACATTTGGTTCGGCCAAGCTCTGATCATTTTGACTCTCCACATCCCTATCCTTATCCTAGAGGCCTTAAATTAGGCTGGAAGCTCTTCAAGAAACTCTTTTGGTTCAAACCAAAGGGAGTTACCCAATTTTAAGGCAACGTCTTCACTTGTGCTCTTTTGTTTTATTTTGCTTCTCCAACCCCCTAAACTCTTTTTATTAATTTCTTTTGTAACAACTCCAGTATCTTAAATATACTAGTATTTTGTTATAATAAGTATTCGAGCTACACTTACACACACCTTCATCTAATGGTTAAAGAACATACAATTTCTGTGGATGGAGAATTTCTACGTCACGAAATGATGATTGTTCAACACTCATATAACACCTTCAAAGGTGTCCATTAAGATATCACTATGTATATATATGATATATAATATTTTTATGTTTTACTTAAGCTTATGTATTTTTCATTTGTGGCATAACTTTATGGCTTCCGTTATGGGTATACGCGATATCTTCATTTTAGGAAGTGCGGACTACCGCCCCATCAAAGTGATTTTATTCGTTAATGCGATATGTGGGATGTATAAAGGATGGATTTAAAGTTATTATATATGATGTTATACTGGAATTATAATATACCTTTATATCATTATTGTTTTATTTCCAATAAAGTATGAGATAGAAATGAAAGTAGCATTCATGCGTACGTACGGCTTACCGTCTCCATGAACGGTGCATTTCATTTCTTATCCTCTAATGTAATGTACTATTATAATTACATATAATGGATATATATGATGTATGATACATATAAAGAATGAATATAATTCTTGAATTAAAAATACACACATTTCTCATTTAGTTATAATTACATTAATATGACATAGAAATGAAAGTAGTGTTCATGCGTACGTACGGCTTACCATCTCCATGAATGGTGCATTTAATTTCTTACCTCTAAATGATTATGTAATATTATAAATACATGTATATGATGGATATATATTATATATATGATATCCAAATCAGGAATTTCATTCTGGATATAAATAACCTCTGACCACATGAACAACATGTAATTGTAAGAAGTCCACTTTTGACTTAAGAACCAAATATCGACAAAACAAACATTATTAACTTAAATGATTACATAATGTTTATAACATGTCAATAATTGATATAAAAGGAATAATGAACTTGAAAAAGGTTCTTAAGCAATTATAAATTAACTCAAGTTTATTATTCCGGACGTTAAAGAATGATCAAGTCAAGTCGGACCTGAGGTAAGGGATCCTACTCCTCTCTTTCTTTTTAAATACGCTCTTTTATGTCATTACTTTTAAAGATCATCATTCTTGTTATCAGGATGTTATTTTATATTACTCTTACTGTAATTTTTATTTGCATATGACGAGATACCCTATTTTCTCTCATCAATCCATTTTGGAAGTTTTGAGTGGTGCCGTTAGGCTGCCGAATTTTCATAAGAGATCTAACCTCTCTCTTTCTTTTTAAGTACTCTCCTTTATGTCACTTCTTTTAAGATACTATTTGTTATTTTGGGGGATGTTCTTTTATATTCCTCTTTCTATAAACTTTATGTTAATATTATGAGATACCCTATTTGATCTCATCAATCCATTTTTGTAAGTTTTATGTGGCGTCGTTAGGCTGCGGAGTTTTCGTAAGGGATTTTTCATCTCACTTTTATTCCCGTGAGATTTATGCTACATTTGCCACAATTTCCTTTGAGTGGTGTATTCACTGCACATTATTTTACTCATTGTGTAATATACTTTCATTTATGAGTATTTACATCAATGTTGTATTGTCCTTCTTTCACGGGGTGTATGTTTCGAAAGATACCCATGTCGGTAAGGGAACCTTTCACCCTCCTCTTTATAAAAGACTTATTTTTTTATGACTTTTAATTCACATAATATTATGTTGGGATATGTTCTTCTATATCCTTATTTATTTTAATTTTATTTCCATGGGATGAGATACCCTTTTTATCTCTCATCATCTCATTTTCTGAATTTTGTAGTGATGCCATTAGGCTGTCAAATTTTTTCAAGGGAACTTCTTAACCCAAACTTTATTCTTTGGGATAAACTTATACTCCTTGAATATGTCGTTCTATGAATATGTGTGAATAACCTCTGATTGTTTTAAACTAAATATTTACTTATATTTGGTGTATTCATTTGTCACACATAATTATGTAATTGATTTATCCTTAAACCAAGGATATCGTCTTTGTAAGGGACTTCGTCTCAATCTCCTTTCATTGAGGCATATTTCATTTTATACACAACTCTCTTTTATACGGTGTATAAACCCCTTTGAATTTTACTTTTATACAAAATGAATCTTTTTCTACGAAGCTTTTTACTAAACGACAAAAAGGAATGTTTCTTTTAACGTACGCGGTGACAACGACCTTTTCATCCGCCGTGAGTATTATTTGATCTTTGGCTTCCTCATCAAGCCGTAATGTTTTTAAAATAAAATAAATACCATATACTGTTTTATGTATTTTGGTATTGAAAATGGTTTTGATAAAGGATTCTATTTTGTCTATATATTTAAATGATATATTGTGATTGAAATATGGAAATGTTATCATTCCTTTATATTGGTTTTATGTGTCATAATTTTATAATGGTACTTGGACATTTTACGGGTGGTTACGTGATAAACTATATGACGGGTGGTGCTGTGAATACTAGGATGGGTGGTTACATTATAACCTCCAATTCATTGTGTAGGGATGTCGGCCATATGTCTACTCCATTAAGTATGTATGGATGTTGGCCGAACAGTTATTCCATTAAGTGATATGTGTGGAATTCGACCTTATGGTAATTCCACTTAAGTATGTTTATGTCCCAAGTTACCTTTATATGGTATGTGATCTTTATATGGGTTTTATGGTAATATTTTGGTTACAGAAGGGTGAGTAATGAACTTTTATTCAGTGAAGAGTTTTTACTACTTCGAAATGGTGAAAAGTATTACGTTGATAAAGTATACATGGTTTACTTGTTGTTTTGAAAAACTAAAAGTTTTCATTCGTTGTGTATCCCTTACTGAGCTTTTTATGCTCATCCCAAGTTTTTGAAATGTTTTTCACAGGACATACCGTGGAATAGGGTCAAGGATGGGATCAAGGGAAAGTCATGAAACCTAAAACATGGAACTGGACATGTTCTTTTTAAGAGTTTTTATTTTATGGAAACTTAGTAAAATTTCTACTTTGTAATCTTTTGAGATGTAATAATTATTTCCTAATTCTCTAAAACTCTAAAACTGAAAAGATACTCAATGTGAATTATTCATTTAATTCAATATTAAGTAAGGTTTAAGGTCGGGGCCTTATAGTTGGTATCAGAGGTTAGTTTAGACAACTTTAGGGATTAGGAGTTTTTGTTAGACACATGATTAGTCCCTATATCTATTATTTTAGTTAAATCCTTGTTTTATAACTTTTTTCAGGTCAAGTAAAGTCAGTTATGAATGGAAGGAGAAGGATCTCAAATGACATTCCTATCTCTTCCTAATGAAATGCTTGCAATAATTATTGCAAGGTCATGTTCGGATGATTGTGAGACTTTTTCTAGCATACAACTCACTTGCAAGCAGTTGTTTTAGATATCAAACACCTCCACTATACATCGTTATCATCGTGGATCATGGGTTGTTTTTAGACAAATAATATTTTCACAATATTCTCATATTTTCAAGAAAGGTAAATATTATCAAGGTATTTTCAAATATTTTACCTTATCACAAGAATTTGAAGCATATTATGATTTTAAAAATGGTGCTGAGGAAGGAGACCCTTGTGAAACCTATTTATATTTGATTTTAAAATATAGTCTCTCAGCACATACTTATGGTATTTTAAAAGGACCAATAATAGAAAGTTTCAACTCAAATTCTATCTGACTATTTTATAGAAATCATGTTTTATCAGATTTTTTGGAATTATATGTCATACATGATTATTTTCCAAAACTGTTTTTCTGTGAACACCCATATGACCCATGTTGTACAAGGTGTATTTGGATGGAGGAAGCAAATGATTTTGAAGGACCACTAAATCATTATTGTAATGCATGGGACTTCTACCTACATGATCAAGATAAAGATGAAATCGAGTGGACGCTATGATCAAGGTATGATGTTATTAATTTTGGGAATAGTTTTATTTTATCTTATGGTGGTGAAATAAGGCTTCAAGAATTAAGATGTTGATACCGTAATGAATTTGGATTAAAATGAGAGGTATAAGGAAACTATTAAGGTTAAAACATGTTAGGGTTATTTTTGGAGTTTTATAAAAAGGACAACACGCAGACCGTGTGACAACCCGTCACGTCGGACAAAGCTACGGGAATCGAACCCACAACCAAAGTGCGACTGGTATTTATCACCTACCACTGGACTACGTGAAGTCCCTGGTTAGTTTGAATGATTCTTTTTAGTTAGATGATTTTATGAATTAAGAGTATGTTTATTTTGGGTTATCTATGGAAATTTATTAACCTATCATGGAGGATATGTGATTAGGTTAATTAATTTTCAATATGAGACATTAAGAGCAACTGATATTGTTTGGAGATAAATGTTATGATTTAACTTGGAAGACTATGTGACTAAATCCTTCAAATATTTGGGTTTCAATCTTAGTTTGGTTTACTTTGAAGAATTTTATGGACAAATTGTTTATCGAATGGTCCTCGTTGAACTTTGGGTTTTGTTGGACAAATTTTGGAGATTAAGAATATATTTTCTTTTTATAAAGGGTTATCCTTTTCTAGATTATCTGATCTTGTACTAACCTTTTTAGTTTTGGTTTTGGTTAAAGTCTAAAGACATGGGAAATATATAGTTATCTTTTGTGGATTAGGTGGTTCTATATAAGTTGATTATAGTACTCTTAATGTGAACAAGTCTTCCTAAATACTCGTCTTTTGGAGAAAATATGAGTTTGATTAAGGAATCTAGTAAAAGTTGGAAGTCTACGTGACAACAAAGTATGTCTCATTATGATTTAGTTAGGCTCAAAAATAAATTCCTCAATGAAGAGTAACTTAAAACAAAAATGTTTTCAGTTAACTTTTCCTACTGGGGAATCGAATACCGTTTAACCCATCACAAGTTTGTGATTTTCTTATGGTTAACTTTCTCCTAGACATGTTTACTATCACTCTCCATCAGAACATGACCCTTTGTTTTTTCCTCCATGTCCATATTTTCATACTAGTAATCCTTGTATGGGTTAACTCAGGTGACCTCTATACTTATCCTTCTTTATTTTAAAGATATTTTTTTACCGACTCTTGTTCCGATGTGGGACTTTCAGGGATATTTCCTTGCAAAATTTTAAAATTGTGAGGATGCAATTCCCAAAAGGGGGGAAGGATGTAACAAACCAGGTAAATAAAGAATATGACATTTTTATTTATCCATATTTGTGAATAAAATATTAATATAACTTTAAAGGGGAGGCTATACTCGATGGCGTACCCAACACGCAACAACGAGTTTCTTGGGAATCTTACGTTGCACTCTAATAATAAAATAATATTATTTTAAATGGTAGTTAACGCCTAGATGTTGTGATGGCGGGAATGAATAGAACTAACTACAAAATTATTATATATGTTTGTCAAATATTTTTACTCTTTACAATAAATGATAGAGGATTAAAAATGTGAATGAATCCAATTTTAAGCGTAGACAGTCTAATATTCTTTAAAAGGTCGATTAACCGCCCTTTGATGGCGAACCTCTTTTAAATCTACATTTTGACAATTTTATGTGTTATATTTGACAAAATAAAATTCTTATTTAGAATCGGGACATCAAAATTTACTTTGTTTAAATTTTTGGTATTTTTCCGAAAAAGTTCAAATTTTAATGAATAGTGAAAAATGTTGTATTTTAATTCAAAACCTCTTTTTAATATAATTTATTTATATGATTATATTATATTTTTAATTTGTTTTAAATTGTAAATAGAATATATTTTTACCATTTAATCCAATAGTGGTCATTGGAATTAATTTGACTTTGAAATTGGACTTAAACTAGTGTCAATCTTTTGATACTTATTGTTTCATAAAAACACGCTATTTTCTATGAATGTGGGAATTAATAATAAAATTAATTAATGAAACTTCTATGTTATGAATTTGGTAAAATACAAATCATTTTTGAATTCGGAATATCAAATTTAGCTTAGGGTGAATTTTTGGTATTTTTCTGAAAATCTTTAATTTTTGATGAATAGTGAAACCACAAAGTGGTGGTTACAAAATATGATTTTTCATTTAAATGGGAATTTACCACTTCTGTGATTTGAATTTAAAAAATCCAATTTAAATGTTTTTAATTGTTAAGTAAAATGTGGTTCAATGGGATGAAAATAATTTTTGATGAAAAGTAACTTTTAAGTTTTATTAATCGCGATTAAAGGTAATTAGGGTGATTTATGGTAAAAATGATATTATAATAAAATGAAAATATATTGAAACTTGTACTAACCATATTGGATGAGTTATGTCCGACCAAGACAACCCATGGGACGATTTTTGGTACCCCATGGAGCCACTTGGGTTTGATAATGACATTTATGTCTTTTATTTAAAGTTAAAATAAAAATTTCACAAACATGATTCCTTTTACTAAAACAATTTTTACATGTGGTTATAAAAGTCAGAATTTTGACTATAAATAGTAATTGGAAAGCTAAAAATATTTTCTACATCATAGTATTTTTTTTATAATTTTTAGACATTAAATAAATTAAATTCTTTATGACATCATGATGATGCAGTGATGACCTCATTATTTAACAATTTAAATAAAATGGAAAGATAATGAAACATTTAGGACCTAAACATGTCAAAAACCTATTGTATGGGTGTATTTAAAACCCTCATCACCTTATCCTCGAAAAAAATTAATTTGGGACCGTTAAAATCCGAAAACCATTTGAAAATAAAGTAACATTTAATACTTTTCCAAGAGTGCCCCTCCTCTCCTCTTATAAAAGGCCCCCACCTCTACCATCTTACCCACACCTCTCAAACCTTTGGTTCGGCCAAGATCTGATCATTTTGTCTCTCCACATCCCTATCATCATCCTAGAAGCCTTAACTTAGGCAGGAAGCTCTTCAAGAAACTCTTTTGGTTCAAACCAAAGGGAGTTACCCAATTTTAAGGTAACGTCTTCACTTGTGCTCTTTTGTTTTATTTTGCTTCTCCAGCCCCCTAAACTCTTTTTATTAATTTCTTTTGTAACAACTCCAGTATCTTAAATATACTAGTATGTTGTTATAATAATTATTTTAGATACACTTACACACACCTTCATCTAATGGTTAAAGAACATATAGTTTCTGTGGATGGCGAATTTCTGCCTCATGAAACGATGATTGTTCAACACTCATATAACACCTTCAAAGGTGGACATTAAGATATCACTATGTTTATATATTATATATATTATTTTTATGTTTTACTTAAGCTTCTTTATTTTTCATTTGTGGCATACCTTTATGGATTCCATTATGGGTATACGCGTTAACTTCATTTTAGGAAGTGCGGACTACCGCCCCCTCAAAGTGATTTGATTCGTTAATGCCATATGTGGGATGTATAAAGGATGGATTTAAAGTTATTATATATGATTTTATACTGGAATTATAATATACCTTTATATCATTATTGTTTTCTTTCCATTAAAGTATGAGATAGAAATGAAAGTAGTGTTCATGTGTACGTACGACTTACCGTCTCCATGAACAGTGCATTTCATTTCTTATCCTCAAATGTAATGTACTATTATAAGTACATATAATGGATATATATGATTTATGATACATATAAAGGATGAATATAATTATGGAATTAACAAATACACACATCTCTCATTTAGTTTTAATTCCATTAATATGACATAGAAATGAAAGTAACGTTCATGCGTATGTATGGCTTACCGTCTCCATGAACGGTGCATTTCATTTCTTACCTCTAAATGATTATGTAATATTATAAATACATGTATATTCTGGATATATATGATATATATGATTTCCAAATCATGAATTTCATTCTGGATATAAAGAACCTTTGACCACACGAACAACATGTAATTGTAAGAAGTCCACTTTTGACTTAAGAACCAAATATCGACAAAACAAACATTATTAACTTAAATGATTACATAATGTTTATAACATGTCAATAATTGATATAAAATGAATAATGAACTTGAAAAAGGTTCTTAATCAAGTAGAAATTAACTCAAGTTTATTATTCTGGACGTTAAAGAACGATCGAGTCAAGTTGGACCCGAGGTAAGGGATCCTACTCCTCCCTTTCTTTTTAAATACGCTCTTTTATGTCATTACTTTTAAAGATCATCTTTATTGTTATTGGGATGTTATTTTATATTACTCTTACTTTAATTTTTATGTTCATATGATGAGAGACCCTATTCTCTCTCATCAATCCATTTTGGAAGTTTTGAGTGGCGCCGTTAGGCTACCGAATTTTCGTAAGAGATCTAACCTCTCTCTTTCTTTTTAAGTACTCTCCTTTATGTCACTTATTTTAAGATACTATTTGTTATGTTGGGGGATGTTCTTTTATATTCCTCTTTCTATAATCTTTATGTTAATATGATGAGATGCCCTATTTGATCTCATCAATCCATTTTTTTAAGTTTTATGTGGCGCCGTTAGGCTGCCGAGTTCTCGTAAGGGATTTTTCATCTCACTTTTATTCCCGTGATATTTATGCTACATTTTCAACAATTTCCTTTGAGTGGTGTATGTACTGCCCATTATTTTACTCATTGTGTAATATAATTTCATTTATGAGTATTTACATCAATGTTGTATTGTCCTTCTTTCATGGGGTGTATGTTTTGAAAGATACCCATGTCGGTAAGAGAACCTTTCACCCTCCTCTTTTTAAAATAATTCTTTTGTTATGTCTTTTAATTCACATAATATTATGTTGGGATATGTTTTTCTATATCCTTATTTATTTAAATTTTATTTCCATGTGATGGGATACCCTTTTTGTCTCTCATCAACTCATTTTCTGAATTTTGTAGTGATGCCATTAGGCTGTCAAATTTTTACAAGGGAACTTCTTAACCCAAACCTTATTCTTTGGGATAAACTTATACTCCTTGAATATGTCGTTCTATGAATATGTGTGAATAAATTCTGATTGTTTTACACATAATATTCACTTATATTTTGTGTATTCGTTTTTCACACATAATTATGTAATTTATTTATCCTTAAACCAAGGATACCGTCTTTGTAAGGGACTTAGTCTCAATTTGGTTTCATTGAGGCATATTTAGTTTTATACACAACTTTCTTTTATACGGTGTATAAACCCTTTTTACTTTTACTTTTATAAAAAAGGAATCTTTTTCTACGAAGCATTTTACTAAATGACAAAAAGGAATGTTTCTTTTAGCGTACTTGGTGACAACGACCTTTTCCGCTTCTGCGAGTATTATTTGATCTTTGGATTCCTCAACAAGCCATAATGTTTTTAAAATAAAATAAATACCATATACTCTTTTATGTATTTTGGTATTGAAAATGGTTTTGATAAAGGATTCTATTTTGTCATTATATTTAAATGATATATTGTGATTGAAATATGGAAATGTTATCATTCCTTTATATTGGTTTTATGTGTTATAATTTTATAATGGTACTTTGACATTTTACGGGTGGTTACATGATAAACCATATGACGGGTGGTGCCGTGAATACCAGGACGGGTGGTTACGTTATGACCTCCAATGCATTGGGTATGGAAGTTGGCCGTATGGCTATTCCATTAAGTATGTATGAAAGTTGGCCGAATGGCTATTCCATTAAGTGATATGTGTGGAAGTCGACTTTATGGTTATTCCACTTAAGTATGTTTATGTCCCAAGTTACCTTTATATGTTATGTGATCTTTATATAGGTTTTATGGTAATCTTTTGGTTACAGAAGGGTAAGTAATGAACTTTTATTCAGTGAAGTGTTTTTACTACTTTGAAAAGGTGAAAAGTATTACTTTGATAAAGTATACATGGTTTACTTTTTGTTTTGAAAAACTAACAGTTTTCATTCTTTGTGTATCCCTTACTGAGCTTTTTATGCTCATCCCAAGTTTTTGAAATGTTTTTCACAGGACTTAACGTGGAATAGGGTCAAGGATGGGATCAAGGGAAAGTCATGAAACCTAAAACATGGAACTGGACATGTTCTTTTTAAGAGTTTTTATTTTATGGAAACTTAGTAAAAGTTTCTACTTTGTAATCTTTTGAGATGTAATAGTTATGTCCTAATTCTCTAAAACTATAAACCTGAAAAGATCCTCAATGTGAATTATTCATTTAATTCAATATTAAGTAAGGTTTAAGGCTGGGGCCTTATACGCTGTGTACCTTTAAATAACAAGTCGTATAATCAGTTGTTGGAGGTAACTGTCTGATGGTCGTGTAATAACCAACCACATGGTTGTGTGTGGTGACATAGAGACCACCTAAAGTGGAGTCTAGTTAAGGAAAGTACACGATGTGTACATTTAAATAACACACCATGTACTTTATTTTTATTTAATTAAATGGACCAGGGTCACGTATAATCGACAAAACACCCTTCTTCTTGATCAGTCTCATCCAGAAGCATCTATAGCCCGCGATTCTTTTTTGAGCCCTCAACTCACCATCCGTTTTCCGAATTGACACCCATCAGATGCGTTGGAACCGCCATGAAAAGATCTTCATTCTAGAGCCTTGTTTCTTGATTTCTCCTCTTACGTGAGATATCCTCGGTTGAACATTTTTAGTGTTTTGTATATCTATGACATTCTAGAGAATTAAAGTCATGAGGGTCACATATAACATTCATACAATGCCGTGGTAGGTGGTTTGTGCCTTTCTGTAGTTCGTCATTGAGTAATATGTGTGAAGGTTCCCAATACCCTTGTTCTGGGTATTGCGTGTTTATGGTTTTTAGCCCGGTTATTACCTGCTATGGCTTTTGTGCTTGAGTAGAGGATTTATGGTTGTATATAGGGTTATTTTTCTATCTATGGATGTGTTGCCCATATTTTCTTGATAATGACCATTTCGTCTTGCTTTGACTGTTAGGCTACTTTGTTTTCCAGGCCTAGTATTATTAAGATGGAGTTTTTTATCTGACATGCTACGACGTTCTATAGATTTCTTTGCCAAGTAGTTCTTGAGGTTTACATTGGCTACCACATATAATTTTTGCATGAATGACTTGCATAGGGCTGTAGGAACCTGGTGTAGTAGACCATTGGGAGAATGGACACTCAGGGCTTCTCTAGATTGTCCTTTTCACTTTTACATTGCGAGACCATAGATTGGATTGACTTTGTGCTCCCTCAGAGTGTCTGTAGTTCCATGATACAAGAACACATGGGGAATTGGACATTGAGTGATTCCCCAGAGTGTCTATAGATACAGATATGAGTCCACATGGGGAATTTAAGGTGAGTACTTCCTTAGAGAGTCTTCTGCTAAAGTTGAACCAGAGGGGTTAGACTGTGAGTACTTCCTAGAGGGTTGCTTGAGTTTTTTGTTTGAACCAGAGGGGATAGGCTATGAGTACTTCCCATATGGTTACTTATGATTTTTGGTTTCTTAACTAATAAAAGAAAATGGATGTAATTGAAACTGTTGGATAGTTTCCTTTTGATTACTTACTTGTTTATTGATTAATTTTTCATATTGCATGATATATATATTCACTGACTATTAGGAACATATCATTGGGTGGTTACCTATTGGGATTCTTCTCACACCCTGTTTGGGTCATGCTTTTGGGTCCAAACAGATTATATTGTTGCAGGATTTGATAAGGTCAGATGACCTTCAACTTCAAGTACTTGATTGGTATGCAGCTGGGGAGCATGGGACCAAGATAAGGCTTGTAATGATGTTGGATTTTATCTGTTTTCATTTACACATTGGTTTAGTACTATATTACTGCATTGTGACTTGTTTGTATTCTTTCTTAGATACATGTTTCATGCATTGTAATTGATATATATATATGAAGCAGTTATTTATTTACTTTCATTTTTCCACTGTTTACTATTGTATGGAATTATTACTACTTTTGGTGTTGTTATCTGTTTACTTTCACTGCTTTACTCTACCAATGAGGGAATAGTTTCCCCATTATCACATCCAAGGCCCTCGCTACTAGTCACCAACCTCTGGTATTTGGTGAAATGCGCTTAAGGCTATGTGACCAACCGGGTACGAGACACCTGTAGGCGGCTCTTAGAACTGGGATGTTACAAAGTGGTATAAGAGGGTTTCTTTTCTTCCTGACTTACTATTTGGAGCCTATATTCAGGGATAAGAAGGAACAGGTAGTTGGTAATAAGTTGGGCCTAGGTGCACCAAACCCATGTACACTGAAAAGCTAATTTACCTCGATTATTGTAATTTTTCCCATTTTTTCAATTATTACGGTTTATTTGATTTCACCGTTGGGTGATTCACATGTTTTTTTTGCTCTTATCATTGATAAGTGTGAGGTTCTATTTCTGTTGTAACCTGATGATATGAGCTCATTCATCATATATTCACTTGATAGAGATCACATGTCATGCATTCTTGCCATGCCATTTAGAATGCATTACTGATTTCATGTTGTTTTGATCGATGTTGTGCTTGATATGCTTGCTGTTGTGATAGATTCCTTGATAGAATACATGCTATTTGAGAGGGGTTGCTAATATGTATGTTTTCGTTTTAATGAACACCAAAATTTGGTTCTTGTGGTGTTATGGGCCCTCATGGATTTGAAATTGGTGGATTATTACATTTTTATACTTATATATGACATGAATAAGATGCCAATATTTGATTTGCGGGGATTATGGGCCCTCATGGATCAGAATATGGAAATTTAAAGTTCGTTTCAGTGTTTTTATGGGTTCAGGAGTAGTTTTTGTGGAATACTATCCGGAAAAACCTAGAATACATGGAATTTAATGATTAATACATGCCATGTGTCCTTCTGTTTGGGAAGGAACATCATTTCTTAAGTATATGCCGTGTACTGTTTGAACACGCCATGTAATCCTTAACAATGTGACTGGTTATGTGGGCAGAGACATGGGGTTGGGAAATCTTTGTTATAGCACATCGTGTGCCTGATGTACATGCAGTGTGTATAGACCATGTGTCCAGCCGTTTGACTAATGACATGGGTGAATTTTGGGTAGTTAGTGCACGTCATGTCGGGTACAAACACGCCATGTAGAGTCATCTGTGTAACCGGCCGTGTAACTAACGATGTGGGTTGGGGAAGTTCTTTCTAGAACATGTCGTGTATGGCACAAACACGCCGTGTATTCTTGTCCTAGAGGAACCGTGTGGGTTAGTTGTGTATAAGAACTCTAGCTGGGGAAGAGGATTCAAGTACACACCGTGTCTTGGGAGAACACGCTGTGTGCTTGGGGTGTTACATGACCAGCTTTGGCAGGTGTACACACCCATGTGAAGGCTTAAGGGAACACGCAGTGTAGGGTTATTCATGTCGTGTTACCATATTTTGAAAAACATGAATGCTTTATTTCTCATGTTCCCTTATTGCACTTCTAAGTTTCAATCCTTGTTAATATTGAACTAAGGTGTACGTTTGACCCCACAGAGTCATGCCACAAAGAAGTCCTTTGATTGTATTCTAGTTATAGGGTAGTGACCAGGCACTACATATGGAAGACCATGAACTGCCTGCAGCTCCTCCAGTCATGCCCATCTTGGAACCAACCGTTATCTTGGATACATGTGCCTATGGACAGTTCGAGAGGTATTTATGAGGTTCATGAAGACCTTTTGAGGAGTACCGTATCCCACCCCATATATAGAATATTTGACGTGAGCTTTTCATCAGCAATATCCTACCACCTTTTCTGAGGATGGAGGACCCCAGGATATAGAATCATGGTTAGAGGCCATGATTTCGATCTTTGAGCATCTAGAGATGCCTCCAGAGAGGAGGGTTAAGCCCTGACTTATATGCTTCGATATTCTACCAAGCGATGGTGGGATGTGATCTCACAGGCGCAATGCTAGTAGGTTATGGATTGTGATGAGTTCCAGTGTGCCTTCTATGACTACTTTTACCCGTAGACTCTGAGGGCCGATCGAGCCCAATCGTTCATGAGTCTGGATCAAGGTATTCTTTCAGTTATGGAGTATTCTTCATGTTTCATAGAGCTACAGGTCTTCACACCCATTCTAAGAAGTGATGAGTTATTTCTGGCCAAGAAGTTTTATGATGGTCTCAATCATGGCATCTGATCTCAGGTAAACATCTTCAGGAAGACATCTATCACTTCTATAGTCAACCAGACATTGATCACGGAGCGCAATCTGTGGGATTCTTGAGCTATGAGCCGGGGCGGTTTGGCATCCAGAGTTGGTACCCCTCTAAATAACAAAAGGATGTTCCACATGGAGTCTACATGTAATGATCATAGTAGGTGAGATACTTCCTCTCGTAGATTCGTCGTGTGCTACCAGTGTGGGAAGATAGGTCATACAAGGACACATTTTTTGAGAGATCAAGTGGAGTACCGATATTGTAGAAATATGAGACATCTTCAGCACTACTGTCAGATCATCTCACCAGATATTGGTGATATGGGTTATGTTTTGACTCCTCATACAAGAGAAGGACCACCAGTTTATCATTAGTTTGAGAACTGGAGTTCTTCAGACCGTTCAAGCCGAGCTGGAGGTCATGGACACAGCGGTCTGACGCAGGGTTTTCAATAGCCATATGGTGGATTAGTTTAGGGCTCCCAGGTCCGTGGTGCAGTTCAGGCTTTTCCAGTATATCCAACCTAACAATAGATGGATACAAAACCCTCTATAGTTCAACATACTATCCTAGTTACCACAGTTTTAGCATTATCTCTTTTTAATATAGGGTGTTCCCATAGTTTCATATCTGTAGCTATCAAAAAGAGCCTTGGGCTCTGTATCATTACTTCTGCTGATGTCTTGATGCTGGAAACCCTGTTGGGGACAAGAACGACTAGTGTACATCAGTGCAATGAGTTCCCACTTGAGGTTGGTTGGTGTCACTTCTTATGGGACCTTTATGTCTTTGAGATGAAAGGCTATGATGTCTTTCTCGGAATGGACTTGTTAGTTCCATTCTAGGAAGTTGTCTACTGCTATCATCGTAGGGTGAGTTTCATGTCATGAGGAGCAGATCGTTTCTTCACAAGGTCGAATGGGATGTCCAGGCATGCAGAGTAGTAACCGAGCATCATGGTTTCGGATGAGTTTCAGCCTATATTACTAGTATATATCTAGATGACCAGGTGACTTCACTGATGTAATTTCCCTTAGTGGTGGATTATTTCAGGGATGGATTTCCATAGGACTTTTCAGGGTTGCCTCTATAGCGAGAGGCAGACATTTCTATTGAGCTTGTTCTAGGGGTGGTACCGGTGTCCATTCATCCTTATTGGATGGCTACACCAGAGTTACAAGAGCTCAAGAAGTACTTAGAAGAGTTATAGGAAAAGTGTTTTATTCAACTTAGTACTTCTCCTTGGGGTTCACCTATCATGTTTGCGAAGAATGTGGATGGTACCCGCTGACTTTGTGTGGATTATCATAAGTTGAACCAGTTGATGGTCAAGAACCGATATCCCTTATTAAGGATTGATGAACTCTTTGATCAGCTTCGAAAATCCTGAGTGTTCTTGAAGATTGACCTGAGATCTAGTAAAAATCATTTGTGAGTTAGACCATCTGATATACCTATTACTTCATTTTTGTACATGTATGGTATATACGAGTATTGGGTTACGCTGTTCGGTCACACGAACGCGCTAGAAGTTTTGATGGTACTGATGAACTGAGTGTTCTACCCATATATGTATTATTTTGTGGTAGTCTTCATGGGTGATATCTTGGAGTACTCTCGCAATCAACACGACCATGCCCCGCATCTTGAGATAATTTTTGGTGCACTGAGAGAGCATCATTTATATGCTAATATCTCAAAATGACACTTTTGGATAGACCATATTCACTTCATAGGACATGTTTTTGTAGAGACTTGAGTATTAGTAGACCTAGTGAAAGTGATGGAAATAGTTTCCTTAGAGCAGCCAAAAAATGCCATTGAGGTAAGGAGTTTTCTAGGGCAATATGGTTATTATAGACATTTCATACAGGACTTCTCACACTTAACAGCACCACTAACTGGCCTGAATAAGAAGGGTGAGAAGTACTTTAGGTCTAATTCTTCTGATTCAGCCTTCCAGAATCTAAAAGGGAGGTTGATATCACCACTGATACTAGTATTTCTAGAACCCGGAAAGAACTATACTGTATATTGTGATGTATCAGGTATTAGGTTGGGACCTGTGCTTATTCCTGGGGAAGGAGTTGTTGCGTACGTGTCCCGGTAATTGAGGCCACATGAGAGGCATTAACCAACACACGATATTAAGTTGGTTGGAGTTTTTCATGCTTTACGCTATTTGAGATATTACCTTCTTGGATAGAATTTTGTGGTTTTCACTAACCATAAATTTCTTAAGTATATTCTCACTCAGCGCGACCAGAATCTGAAACAATGAAGGTGGGTTGAGTACCTTCAGTATTTTTAATTTGATCTTGCCTACACACCCGGGAATGGAAACACTATGGCTAATGCGCTGAGTTAGAGGACTCAGATACAGGTAGTTCAAGAGGCAAGTAGTGAGTGGCAGCTTATGGCTCTATTCTCTAAGATGCATTTGGAGGTGCACGACAGACAGGGGCTGACATTCCTTTCTTCTGTCTTTGTTACCTCTACTCTAAATGATCGAGTGTGAATGAAGCAGTTATCGGATGTTGAAGGCCTAGTTCTATGGGAGAGTGTGTTAGGAGAGGACCCTATTCATGGATGGAATATAGGCGAGGATGAGATCTTTCAGTTTCATGGGTGTGTATGGGTGTCGACATACATACTAAAGGGGTTGATGTGAGACTTTCATTCCCCAGTTTGGGAAGTTCATCCTCATGTCACCAATATGTATCGATATCTGCACCGTCAGTATTGGTGGACAGGTATGAAGAGATATGTTGTTGGTTTTGTCCAAAGATGATCCACCTATTAGCAGGTGAAGGCGGAGCATCAACAACCAGTAGGTCTTCTGTAGCAGTTTCCCATTCCCAAGTGGAAGTGGAATGATGTCGCGATGGACTTTGTGATAGGTTTACCATGGTATCCTCGAGGGAATGATGCCATTTGAGTTTTCATTGGCAGACTCATGAATATTTCCGACTTCTTACTGATCAATGAGACCATCAGTGTTGGTGAGTTGGGAAGCTTGTACATTTAGGAGATTTTACATCCACATAGGGTTCTAAACTCCACTGTTTTGGATAGAGATGCTCATTTTACTTCTCGGGTTTGGCAAGGACTATAGAGGGATTTGGGTACACTGTTACTTCTTGATTACAACTTACCATCCCCAGACATATGGCAAGTCCAATCATACAATAAAGGTGCTAAAGGACATTCTTAGAGCATGCGTCCTAGATTTTAGAGGTTCTTGGGAGAAGAAAATACATTTTGTGGAGTTATCCTACAATAATAGTTTTCAAGAAACTATTCAATGGCACCATATGAGGCTTTGTACGATAGACCATGCCGATCACCAATGTGTTGGCTAGAGATAGGAGAGGCAGGTATGTTGGGACCTCATATTTTACATGAGACCACAAAGCAGATAGAGTTGATTCAGGAGAGGATGTTTACTACATAATCACGATATAAGTCTTATGATAATTGATGAAGACGACCTCTGTACTTTGAGGTTAGAAAAAAGGTTTTTCTGCATGTCACACCGAGGTTGGGACACATGAGGATTAAGAAACATGGTAATATTTTTCTAAGATACGTTGGGCCATTTGAGGTTTTGGGAAATGTCGATCCGGTTTCCTATCGGTTGTCATTACCTCAGAGGTACCAATCTATGCACGCCTTCTTCCACATTTTTCATCTACGACGTTACTTATAAGACTCATCTCATGTTTTTCAACCCATATAGGTTGATATTGAGGCGGAAACATCATTCGAGGAGAATTATATCCGGATTATTGATCATAGTGTGAAGGTTCTCTGTAGCCATTCTATTCATCTGGAATGAGTACTATGGAAGCACGAGCGAGTACAGGATAAGACCTAGGAGAGGGAGCCCAATGTATGATCGCAATGACCAGAGATATTCGAGGATTATTCTTCTACACCGCCTTGCTGGGGAAAATTGGGGACAAATTTCTTTAAGGGGGGAAGTTTGTAAGAACCCAAATCTTTTTTTAGGTATTTCTTTCTTTTCTAGTAGTTTTTGAGGAAAATATGAGTTTCTAGAAATATCAGGAGTACACACCCTGTACCTTTAAAGAACATGTCGTGTACTCAGTTGTTGCGGGTGACCGTGTGTTGGCCGTGTGGGGTGACCTAGCGACTGCCTAAATCGGAGGCCAATTCTGGCAATTACATGTCATGTACATTTAAAGAACATGTATTGAAAATTCTTTTAATTTCATTAAATGGACCCGGGTAACGTCTAATCAACAAAACAACCTTCTTCTAAACCTATCTCATTGAAGAGCGTCTGTAGCCAGTGATTCTTCTCTGAGCCCTCGACTCGCAATCCGTTCTTTTAATGAACCATTGTCGGTTGCATTGGAATTTCCATAGTAATATCTTCCTTCTTCTAGAGCCTCATTTACTGATTTCTCTATTTACATGAGATGTCCTCAGTTGAAACTTTTTATAATTTTGTAGATATTCAACGTTATAGGGAGATTCAAGGCCTGAGATTCAGGTATATCATTCATACGGTGCTGAGGTAGGTGGTTTGTGCCTTTCCGTCGTTATTATTTGAGTTATATATGCGAAATTTCACAATACCCATGTTTGGGGTATTGTGTGTTAATCGTTTTTAGCCTTGCTATTACCTGTTATGCCTTGTGTGATTTAGTAGATGATTTATGGTTGTAAATAGGTTTATTTACCTAGCTATGGATGTGTTTCCCATGTTTTCTTTATAATGACCATTTGGTCTAGCTTTGCGTGTTAGGCTACATTGTTTTACATGCCTAGTATTATTAGGATGAAGTGTTTTTTCTGAAACTCTATGAGATGTTATAGATTTTTTATCCATGTAGTTGTTGTGGTTTACTTTGTCTTCCACATATCTTTTGTGCATGACTGACTTACATAGGGCTGTGGGAGCATGGTGTAGTAGACCATAGAGAGAATGTACGCTGAGGGCTTCTTCGGAGTGTCTCGTTCTTTTTCATTGCGAGACCATATGAGGGTGGACTTTTTGATCACTCAGAGTGTTCTTAGTTCATTGTTACAAGACCACAATAGGAATTGGATATTGAGTGCTTCCCCAGAGTGTCTATATTTACTGATACTAGACCACAAGAAGAATTGATAGTGACTGCTTCCTTAGAGAGTCTTTTGCTAATGCTGAACCAGAGGGGTTAGACTGTGAGAACTTCATAGAGGGTTGCTTCTATTTTTTTGAAAGAGAGGGGTTAGGATGTGAGTATTCCCCATAGGGTTACTTATGATTGTTGGTTTCATAACTAATAAATTAAAATTGATGGAATTGAAACTTTAGGATTGTTTCCGTTTGAGTACTTCATTGTTTAGTGCTTCATTTTGCATATTGCCTGCCATAAATAAGTTCACAAACTTTTAGTCACTGATAGTTGGGTGGTTTCCTACTTGGATTCATCTCACACCCTGTTTGGTTCATGATTTTAGGCCCATTTAGACTATATTTTTGCAGTTCTAGATAAGGGAAAACACCCTTCTACTTCAGGTAATTTATTGTTGTGGAGCGGGGGAGCATGGGACCAAGCTGAGGCTTATGATTCTATTAGAGTTTGTCTATTTTCTTTTGTACTTTGGTATAGTAGTGTATTCTAGCATTGTGAATTGTTTGGATTAATTCTAAGATACATGTGTCATTCATCGTTATTGATATATATATGATGTAGTTCATTATTTACTTTAAATTTTAGTTATTTACTGTTGAATGGTATTATTACTACTTCTGTTATTATTATCTGTTTACTTCTATTGCTTTACACAGACAATGATGGAAATGAAAAGTTTCCCCATTATCAGACCGAAGGACCTCGCTTCTAGTCGGCAACCTTTGGCATTTGGGGAAATGCACTTGAGGCCACGTGTCCAACCGTGTACGGGGCACCTTTAAGCGGCTCCTGGAACCAGGAAGTTACATATTTAATACACATTATTTAATGACTTATTACATAAATATATAATTAAGTAATCCCATAAAAATATTTAGGAATAGAGTCTTTAGTTAAATAGGTACACTGTGTAAAGACCTTGGCCCTTGTATCCAAGATTCAATGCTTACTTTATTCCATTACCAATAGATTTTATAAAACACATACTATTGGTCTTAATTGATTTTATTCTTTGGATAATATATACTTACATGGATATCACATGAAAATTAAAACATAAAATAACACATCATTTTTTATTACACCATTATTCCCTTTAGAATATCCCATAATATCAATCAAAATACACTTTCTCACATCAGGAGGATTGGAATCATAAGAAATGGGTTTTCCCATATACTCAATAATTGTATTCATATTATGAAATATATTATGAGTACATAATTCATAATCAATATGGAAATGTAAATAAATTAAAACACATTGAATTTTTCCAATAACATGAGTACTAATAATAATATTATAGGAATAAATTATGGTCAAATAAATGCATATAAATATTCAGTAGATCATAGAACTTATCCATAGATAACATAAATAATAAAATAATCACACGGACATCAACAACCAATCTCATAATGAGGGAACACAAAATCCTATACATCATAACAATACCATCTCGGCCTTATTCTAAGACATCATTCATAAATGTGTATGGTATTGTCCAAATACCAAGGCTAGTTTGTCTCAAGAGACCTATTGATGCATCATGGGGAGATAGTGGGCCTTGCATGTCACTTAATATGTCTAATTAATTCATCATATAAAATGGTTGAAATATAATCATTATAAACATTCATATTGATAACTAGAAAATGAAATAATAATACATTCCCCAATCAATAATCAATAATCAATAATCTTCTTGAGTAAATGGTAAATGGTATCAAAATATTACATTTCCAGACAATGTGGTCATAAACCATCTTGGGTAATAAAAATTATTTTATCATTACAACATATAACCAATGTAGAACATTTAAAATAAGGGATATTGACATTAAGGAATAGAATTATCACACAAATATCTCTTTAAACACTCTTGAGGAATATATCCTTTTCAATTTGAAAATAAAGTTGAACAACTAAAAAAAATATTAAAAAATTATTTAAAAGAACCTAAAAATCATTAAAAACAATCTTTAATGTAATGATTGTTCATGAAATCAAGAAAAAAAATACATGTTGAGTACATTAAATAGTGATTTCTATCATAGTTTTGGTAAAACGTTGAGAAGTACCTTGGTCGGAAAACGATTGGAAGAGTCTTTTAAACCATTTTTTAATTTAAAACAAGGGTAGAAATGTATTTTAAAAATAATAGGAAAATAATATAAACATTTTTGAAACCATTTTTATAAAACCTAGATATGTAAAAAAAATATTTTCGACAAAAGAGAGAAATAATGTGAGTCTTCCTTCAAAATATTCTTTTGGGATCATTAGTTCATAAATAGGGGAAACTGAAATTAAAACATATAATCTGTTGAAATAACTATTTTAGAAGAAAAATCATGGGTTTAATGATATATATATATATATATCATAATATTTCATCATCATTAGAAAAATCATAAGCAATTTTGATTAAAAAAATAGATTATATCAAAACACTCATCCCATATTGCAAATCATTAAATCCTAATACCCCAAAAAAGGACCGTATATTGAAATTAATATCACATAATTTACATGATAGGAATAAAAAATACATTAATGGTAAGTATATACATAACAAAAATGAAATAAGTGGTGAATATGAAATATATCTCATGGAAGTAAAAGTGAGATGGGAAACCCGTATCCTAGGTCCAATTTCCGTCATACATGTTTAGAACATCCATGTAATAAACATAAATTTATTATAAATATATTAAAGCAAAATAATCATATATATAATACCTTATATGACTTACTTATAAATTTTATCACCTGTTTATTGTCATTTCTCTTTTAAAATCATTATTTCTTGTAATATCTCCTTCGTTTTCATGTATGTTTTGGTTCGAAAGTTTCAGTCAATATACATTGATCATGTTTCCAAAAAATAAAAAAATGTGTATAATTTTATATATATCATATTTATTTATTTTATATGTGATTATTGTAATCCATAAATGTTATAATAAAAAATTAATTACACCATTCATGTAGAGGGTAGGTCGTACACACACATGAATGTTTTTTCCATTTGAAAGTGGGTTGAACGATATAAAGACAAATAATATTTCAAAATTGAAAAATTATTATTTTATAATATATAACATATTTATTCATTAAATATTTCCTTATTACTATCCATTGAAAAATAAAATAAAAAATGGATCACATCACATTAGGGATGCGGTAGTCCACACGTACAAACGAGCGATGTTATCATTTTCCAAAGGATTGAAAGGTGATAATGTATGTAATGACCCAATCATTTATCAATTGGATTATTTAATTTGTTTTATCTATCTTATATGGTATAAAACACATACCTATCCTACAGATCCCAATTGAATCTTTTACCTTGTAAATAAATAATGAAATAAGTGATTCTTATTGAAATTAAAGAACCTACATTGATTGAATAGTAACATTACCCTTTGAATAGTAACATGACCATAAAGAATAGTAATCTAGACAATAGAATAGTAACCTCACCTATGAAATTATCAAAAAAAATTAAAAATCTTATAAATAAAAATATGATATACTATATCTTAGTATAAGTAAATAAATGTTTTTAAAAGGATAAATTATGTACTCATATTTTTGTAAAAAGTAAATGTTTATTTACAATTTTATAGTTAATATAATGATTTAAAAAACATTATGTCCAAAAAACACAATCATAATTTAATTTATATATCTTGTTATTATTATAAGATAATTTTATGATTCCTTAATTAATTTTTCAATGTGTGGTAAAATCAGCTACAATTTTTAAATCTTTATTTTCCAAAAAAATTATTATTTTTTTAAAAATGAAATTTATCATATTCAGAAAATTATTTTCATAAAATTGAGTACATATTTTAATTATAGAAATCAAAAAATTGTTATGTTGGTTTTTTTTTGTTTTTTTCTCAAATAATTGAATTTCTGTTAATAGTAAAATATGATAATTTAGGATAAATGATAAATACATGATTTTTTGTGTCAATATTGATATGTGGATGATGTGAACCCCAAATCTAAAAATATACCTAAATATTTTCATATATTTAGTAATAAGGTTCAAAATATTCATATACATTAAGCTAAATAATAAAAAAAATGAATAGAATAATGAGAAAACACCCCACTCCCCCTATCTATATCTCCCATCCCCACAACTCCTCCTCACACCTTCCCAGACATAAAGCTTTTAAAAGATCTACCAAATAATATTTCCATTCCCCTACCCCATGTCATGGATCCCTTATAAATTTCAAAAGGCCCAACCCTTTTACCTAAGGAGGTACTCAAGGTGGAGAAATTCAAGAGGTAAAATCCACTTTCATTTCCTTTTAATTTCTTTTCACTTTCATTTATTTTATTATTCTACGCTCACATCAAGTTATGTATGTTTCCTAATAACAAAAATATATTTTATATACTGTAATTTTATTATATTAATGGAATAACTCATTTTATAATCTCTTCCCTTTTCATTTTACTCTAAAAATGAAAATATAATTATTGGTGTGTCGATTTACTACCGTGTGAATGATGTGTTTTCATTTCTCACTACCACCTTCAAGGCTGGTCATAAAACCATTATTATTGTTAAATAAGACTTTATTATACATATTATATGTTATATAATGTTATATAACCTATATATATATATAAACATGATTATATAGGCTTATAGTGGTAAAAAAACCACCAAACTAAATTAAATCATTTTCATTAACGTTCTATATAATAAATCTTCTGCATACCATATATCCAAATAATATATGAGACAAATTAAACTTATTAATTCTCATTAATAAAATAAAATTTCAATTACAGAGATTCATTTTCATTGTACATTAACGTCTATAGTATTGAACAAGTGAACCAAACCAGAAATCCAATAAAATGAATATTCCCAGAACAACACAATTGAACTCTATAACAAATCATAATGACCATAAATGAACTTAATAAAATTAAAGTGAATAAATAAACTGTAGAAAAATATTCTATATTTATTAATTGAGGAATTTAATTTTATTATCCATAATATTAAAGTGAATAAATCACTCAGACATAATGTAAGGGGATTCTTGAATCCAACTCCATTTCCACTGGGGTTTCCCTCATTCACTTCATTCTAAGTACGAATGTTCATTTAATGTTCCATAAATATAATTTATTTATCCTTACATTTCTTTTCTATGATATAGATGTTCTTATTCTGGTTTTATGAAAAATAAGAATATTTTTCCAAATCAACTTCTTTCATAAAATAAACCTTTTACTTATCTTCACAGTGTTTTTAATTCTTACAAGATTGAAAATTCTTATACCAAGTATGTTATTCCATGTTTATTTCAGTAAACTAAGAGTATATTAATTAATATCTATTTTATTAAATAATGCCCATACCATTCCATGTGTTATTTTATCTTCAATATTGACATACATTTTATGTTGCATGCACGATTATCAAAATTTTATGATGTGATGGGCGCACCCGAAATTATATAGAACATGTAGATTACATGATGTGATAGATGCACCTAGAATTATATAGTTCTCCAATTAATTGGTAAATGTGATGTATCTCATTAGATAAAGTGAAATATGCATGGTAGTTGATCACAAAGTCATGTTGTTTCATTTTTTATAAATTTTCACATTCCATTCCTTTATCTAAGGCCTCCTCACATGATTATAATGATGATTTTATGATGATGATCATGTTCACCACATGTTATATGTATCTATGTTCTTATAAATCTCTTTACAAGGATTTTAGGTCACCCCATTCTTTGATGTATATCCTCAAGTGATTACTTTTACTAAATAGTACATGGGGGACACTATGAAGCTAGATAATAAGGAATTTTATTAATGTTTATTTTTATTATGTAAATGTTTTTTATGGTTCATATTTCCCCAAGATATTATACCTTTTGATCTTATTAGTATAACACTTTTTTGTGGTTTATCTTTAAAATGATGTGATTGTAAAGTAAAAAAAATTAGGGTCTCTATTAGGAAGGTATAATTTTATAATTTTATAATTTTAGATATTTCAAAAATATTATATATATAAATTATATATATCATTATATCAATCCATGATAGGAGGTGATGGAAAATGAATTACACCAGTTCATGAGGAGGTAGTGCATCACACACACGATCAATGGGTTTGTATCCCATTTGATGGAAGAGGATAAAGATATAGGTAATTCCATAAACATAGTAACATAATAGTATATAGAATCTTATTTTATTATATATTATCATATTTTATGAGAAATATTTGATTTAATAAGAAATAAATTGGAAATTAATGGTTAATTACTACACCTCTTCAGTAGATAATCTTCTATGGTTTATACCTTTTACATTCATAGAATCGACTTTCTATCAAACCAAGGAAACTATTTTTTTGGGAATTGATTTATGGAATGTATTTTTATGGGGATGTTGTAACCAAATTGATCTCTATGTGTTAAGGGTAGAGGAGATGGGGTTCCCATTCAAAAGTTGGGGAGAGTTCAGAATTGGTATTTTTAAAAATAATAAAGTACACCCACATATTACACATTAAAAATTGTTCCAAAATTCCATGTTATTGATCCTTATATGATATGAGGTCAAAATAAATCGAGAAACTTGGAATTTGACCAGTTTTCTGTTCATTTAAAAACTTGTATTTTTAGTCTAACCCCTAGTAAACCTATTTTAACCTTAACTCCAATAGTTAATGTTTCATGTTTCTTTTCTATTTGTTAAGGATAGTAAATGAAGTTTTAATTATTACAAAATACTAATTATGATGATTTAAAATATGTAATCTATTTTAAAATATTCATTTCTTATAAGTTTTAAAATTTAATTTTAAATCAAACTGACAAAGGTAATGAAAATGTGGCTTTCCAATGGAATTTTTTCTTAAGTATAATATTTATTATTATTATTTGTTATCATAAAATTTAATAAAAGTATATAAATTGGATTAATAATAATTCAATTTAAATCATTTTATAAATACAATTTAAAACAAAATTTAACATTGTAAATTCTTTAAACAAAATGGAAGTCTTCAATATAAACCAGTGTTTTTACTATTCATCAAAAAACTAATCTTTTTAGAAAATTATAATAAAACCACTATACTATTATTTTAAAATTATTATTTCAAAATTTTAGTCCATATATTAAAATACATTTTTGAATAATGTAAATTTTTAATTATATAATAAGTGTCAAAAATGTGATGAAACCGTTTTTTTATATGAATACAGTTTTTAAGAATAAAAGTTGATTAATTATTATACCATGCCTAAAAATATATTATATGAATTATAAAATATTTTATTAGATATATAATTGATAAATTTCAGCAAAAAAATCCACTAAATAGTGAATAATTTAATTTATTAAGATAAAAACACACTATATGCGTAAAAAGAGTTTTTCAGAAATAAAAAACATTTCTTTTACTTTGAAATGATTTTTATTTTTAGTTCAAACTAAATTGATAAGAAATGAATTTATTAAATACATTTTAAACAATATTTTTATAATAATTTACCTTTTCGTATTCATAACTTCAAATTTAATGTCTATGTTATAATGGACATATTTAAATAACATATTTCATGGGTCATTAATGATCAGTATCACATATTGTATATGCTATCGAACAAATGTTTTATTTTTTAAAATCATAGGATGTTATAAATATAAAAAAAACATGAAATAGAAATATAAATAAATATACTAAATCTCTATAAGAAGCCCTTAGATTCCTTGATTCTTCTAAAACAACACGATTTTACCTAGGGCATATATATGAAAAGGGTGAGATATAAATTTCCGTAAGGGAATAATCAAAGAGAAAAATGAAGAATGTTATACATGTGATTCAATTGGAATACCAAGGTAATATAATAAGGGTAAGAATCATAAAATTTAACATTATAGAATCTTATTAGATGACAAAATAAAGGAATCATAGGAATGTGGAAACAACGTAAACCATGAAATCCTAAGTATTAGTCAAGCCTAACTAAAAAGAAAACATAACATAGATTTACTAGGATAAACTACCTTGCGCCCTAAATGGAATCTCTTGCGATAAAAATGTTACCCAATGCATTGGAGGGATGCATATTTCTTATCCCACCCATTATATTAATATAATGGAAATGCATTAGTGTGCTATATATATCATAAAACATTATGATGTCTTTAATAAATATTATTCTCATAAATAAGAAGTGTGGTATTCATACATGGAAGTAACATATAATTTATGGATAGTTAAATTTAGGTGAATACCCTTCACATAAAATGGGTTTCAGTACTCACTTCATAAATTTTTGGCATGGAAAATCATAGGATAATTTCTACAGCATAATGATTTATAAGAGGGATAATTAGATTAAAATGGGTATTTCATGAAAATAAAATCATATTGATAGTAAGTGGTATGGTAAAAAATATCCCCACCTGAAGAATAAGAAACCATAATTTATAGTATAATGAAGGTTCATAAATAAAGTGTATTAGAGAATCAAATACCTTGAGAGGGTGATTCTAAGGATTGAGAGGATATTATTAAGAGAATATAGGACCCATTAGAGGGATATAGAGAGATAATGATGGGGTATCTTAATTATCCAACAGTCTTGAGTGAAATGTAATTGGAGGTTAGGAGGGTTTTACAACAAATATGGGGAATTCTTTATCAATTTCAAAACAATGGTTATGGACTCTATATAACAAATTAATCCAAAACACAAACTATCCCATTATTTTCCCCGTATTTATTCCAAAGAGGATTGGTTTTTTATTTTATAAGGATAAGAAATTTACTCATTAATATATACACATTATTATGTGGAAGTGATACATGTTTGTAACAAATTGATTTTAAAAACGTAATTTATAATATAGGTTTAGGAACATTCATTAAGTTTTAATAAAATTATTAAAATAAAATAAAAAACTAAATAATTTTAATGGGAAACATAAATTGGGCCACAGATACTTTTTATATTACTTATTACATCACTTTTTAGATTTTATATTTCCATAATACACATAGTATAATTGTACCGTATTTATTTATTAACCAAAAATTGAAAGGTATTATAAAATAATGAAAAATTAATCATTAGATAAAGTAGAATATTTTATTTAAATAATAATTATTAATTAATAAAAATAATTCAATAAATATTTTAATTTATACTTTTAAATGAAAATTTTCCACTTTTTAAAAATGTTAGTACTTTTACAATAATAGTTTTCCGACCATTATAAAAATCACATATAACTTCATAAAACTATTTATCATATATATTTAATAAATATATTTTAAAAAAATAAATTATTAAAATATTATTTATTTAAAAAATTATTTAATTCATTAAAATGGTGTCATGATTTAAACTATATATTTCCAAAAAAACACAATTTGTGTTTCCTTATATCAGGAAATAATTTTTATCTAACTCATTATTTGACAATTATAATGTAATAATAATAAAATAATAATAAAATTCATTATTTTATAAAAAATAAAAATATAAAAAAACATATGGTTATCTCCTAGATATATAACTCATTATTACACCACTGTATTTTTTAAAGGTGAGGTGTATGATGATGATATTTTCTTAGGGTGGTTTGTTGATCATTGTTTGGTTTCTGATCTTGATGGGATTGATCTTTTCCCATTTTTGTTATCTATTAGGATTTATTTTATGTTATTGGATTTGTATTGGTAAAAAGAAAAACCCAGTGATGTTATCCCCCTCCGATGCTCCGATAAATGGGCTTCATATGGTACAATCCTACTAGATAAGGTTATCGATTCATTTCTTTTTGTGTTTAAAGGATTTAACATTAACCTATATATATATACATATCATATAAACATTGTAAAAATGATATATTATCAATGTATATGATTGTTAATGTTATTTTAAATCTATTTTTATATAACTTATAACGGTAAAAAATAACTAATGTAATGCATGTGTTTTGTAATATTTAATTTCTTAATGAGGAATTTACTCATTTTAAAAAGTAATTTTATTTATAAATGATCGGTTAATTAAATTATACCCCCTTCAAAAAATTTCCCCTTCAAATTTTCATTCATGTAATAAAATAGTTGAGGGTTATTTTGTTTCTTTTCCTATTATGGTTCCCTTGTCGCCTCCACAAAATCATGATTCCACCAGAACAATTTGACATGGTGATTTGTATTTTTTTTAGAACATTATCTCCAGGATATTTGAAACTTCTCAACTAGTACTTATATGAATTATCATTCCCAAAAGTTTTCCATATGAAATTTCAACATGTTATGGGTCTTTTATTTACTTCTTCGGGAGGGAAACAAGGGACATACAATTCACTTAAGACAGGTTAGGTGATATTGCTAGTCGATAGGTTCCAAATTCGATGTGATAAAGGATTTCCAAGAGTTTTATGCATCCTGGAATAAGGTTTTACTTCTTCAAAAACCTCATGAATTTTTCCCATGATAGTATATAAAGGAACACATTGTGTCTGACCTCATAGTCTAAGACTCATCGATGAGTGTCGGCATAGATTTTATTTCAACCTTCTATGGATTTTATATTTTGTTGAATGGTTTAAATATTCTATGTCATATCTTTGATAAAATTGGGTATCTTCAGCTTCCACTCTCCCATTTCATCCCAATATGTTTGATTTTGACACCTCTTCCCATACAGAGCCTCATATGGTACCATTTGAGTGCAAGATTGGAATTCATTATTATATGATAAATCCCCTAGGGAAAGGTGTCAATAACAATATCATTTGAAAAAAATTAAAAATTATTTCATTGTATACATGGAATATTGAATGGATTTCTACATAATAACCATGCATTAGTGGTTGATAAGCAATGCTGAAGCTTAGATTATTATCCAACACTTGCTGAAGGAATATCCAAAATATTAATGTAAACATGAGATCCCTAACATATAAAATATTGAATGGATATCCATAACATATTACCACATCCTTATGTATGTCTTCGAAAGATGATCAATAGGGAAATCATCCTTGATAGTAATGAAATGCACTGGCATGGTATGGTGATCAACTACCACTAAGATCAAAAGATTTTTTTAAGTGTCCTATAGAGTCCTATGATAATATCAATGTTTTTTCCCATTTACATAAATTTATAGGAAATTATTTCATTATAACCATATAACACTTTTATTCATCGATGACATGTTTGAATACCAAGAATCATGATAAATATTATATTATCTTTCTTTTCATGTTATCCCACCTTAACTTACCCTTCAGATATCAATACATCTTAGTGATTCATGGATGAATTGATAAGTATTAGATATGTTCATCATAAAAAATCTCCATATTCAGTTAAGGTTTTTATCGGATGAATATTATAGTTCCAAAATTTATAACCCCATCCATAGAAATTTTAGTCTAAAATATATTTTATATAATTTTCTTTATCGCCTCATCATCTTTAGGAGCCTCCTCAATCCTCTCAAAAATAGAAGGTTGATCCGTCATTTGACCATGGTAGGATAAATATCCTTTTATTATTCCCATTTTTATCTTATATATATCCTATAATATTGGATCCATTGAAATTATTATCATGGATTGGGTTGTATAATCCTTTCTACTCAGAGAATCTACCACATTGTTTAAATTACTTAATGGTAATAGACTGATCAATCATAGTCCTTAATCAGCTCTATACTACTTTATTGGAATATATTGATATCCTTTTTTTAATACGTACATAAATATTTTTTGATCTTTATATATGTTACACTTATCACTATAGAGATAATATCACCAAATCATCTAAATAGAAATCAATGAAACAAGTTCTATATCATGTGATGGGCAGTTCTTCTCTAGAATCGTTAATTTGTGGGAGGCATAGGATATCACAATGATCGATATAATGAATAAAAATCCATATCATTTTTAAATTTATCATTTTATATTAGAAATCATTCCTTAATAGTGGGTAATATGAAGACATATATAGTGATTATCCTCTAATTCATATATTGAAAAATTTATTTACATTAAAAATTCTAGGAAAAAATCGTCCCATTCCAAGTTAGATTATTTATTGGGCTCAAAAATCATGAGTGTGTTTTAAAAAAAATACTATTGTACCAAGATCATCCAAGGAAACTATGGATTCCCATCACATAGTATAATCCATTCCATATTATAATTGCATATTTTTTTTAAAGTATCCATAGATATCTCTTTGATGGTGATAACATTCCCATGGAATGTCACTTACTCCATCCAAAACTCAAATTTATTATACATTTCGTGAATTTTTAAAATATATATGGTCTTTATTATAGAATTATAATTATCCTCATTCTCATCCTTCATTTTTTAGTAGATAAGAATACCATCTATATACATTTCCCCAACTTTGTTGCGCTAATCCATAAAAACTCTATTAAATATTATTATTAATATTTTTTAGTATTAGTGAGTCCAAATGGAATCACTATGAAATACTAGAAATCATAACATGTTTTTAATTTATTCTTGGGGATATACTCCTTCACCATTACATGGTAATATCCTGATGAATGATCCACCTTAGAGAACTAATGGGCTCCATTCTACTGATCAAATAAGTCATCAATTTGTAGAAAATTATACTTTGTATTTATAATGATTTTATTTTGTTCACAATAATCAATGAAAAGGTTCATTGACTCATCCTACTTCATGTTGAAGTGGACCAGTGTGCCCCTTGTTAAAGCACATGGGAATACAAACCCATAACCCATATTCTCTTGTAGTTACTCCTTCAGCTCCTCAAGTAAATCAATGGCCATACAATATGTAGTATTTTATATTGGAAAATCACTAGATATAATATTTATTGGGAACTCAACCTCATGGAATTGTGGGATACCAGACAATTCTTCAGGAAACACATCATCATATTCCATAATAATGGGAATGTAATATAGGATGATATTTTTCTAAGTCTCATTCATTTAATATATAAATTGTTTCTTTAAATAAAAAAATATCCATGATTGAGATTATGATACCATATAAAATTATTTATCCTCATTGAAAATTTTTAGAATTCGAGGGCGATTTGCATTATTCAGTCGTACTTTACTATATTGGAAAGTTATGATGGATCTATATTAGAAAAAATAGTCCATTCCTTGAATTGAATTGAATTCTGATATAGGTATTAACATAATGATTGATGGTAAATGCATCACATAAATTTTGGAAGAGGAGAAGTTATTTACCTGGGATGAAATAATTTTACCATTTTCCACATTCACCAATTGTTAAACTTTTATGATTTGTAGTGGTGTTTGAATAATTATATTAAATAGCCTGATATGAAAGAATTCATGGAACCATGGATGATAATTCATATTTTTACTATTTTATTCTAGTTTTAATCATTTTCAACCTCTAAATTAGATTTGGGGATGAGAATTTTTAATCAATTTCATTTATAAAAGGGTAAATATTAAAATTATAAGGATAACTCATAAATTAAATATATTACTTAAAATAATAATTCCAAGGATTAAATATTAGTTGTACATGATCTATTTACTAACATTAAATTTTATTGGGATTTTCTTCCATTAATAATGTTAGGTAATAGGGTTATGAGTTTTACCAAACATATCCCCTAGGAGTGTAAAACTAAGAGTCCATCAACGCCTATTATTTTGCACAAGGAAATGATCCAGTCTATATCAATGCTATGATTTTAGGGTTATTACCCCTAAATATAACTATTTTAGAGCCACATCCACTTGTAGTATCCTGAAAGGGATTTATTTTCATTGAAACCATTTATTCTACACTTTACTATAATTTAGGTAATTTACCTAATTTTAGTTCTACCCCTATATATTTCAATATATTTTACTAATCCTAATCCCCCAAATAACTTAACTTTCCTCTAACACCAACTATGATAATACATATCTTTAATATAATTTAGTTCATAATCTAGTATATAAATATGCAATTAATAAAACCCTAGAATATTTTGAGACCAAGTGTATTTGGGAAATTAGGTATATAGAATAAAAACTTAAAATAGAAATACAATGACATAAACTAGAACTCTATAACATGCCCTTAAATCCCCTTGATCTCTAAAACTATACAGGATAACATGGTGACGTATATGAGAAAGGGGTAAACTAAATATTAGTAAGGGAATAATTAAATTATAACATGATTAATGTTAGGAACTGACCCAAGCCAGGGCTCGAGCCGTAACTATCCCATGGTCACCTCCATAGGATAAGGGGGTAGTGACAAGTGCCAAAGGAATATCTACCTTGGGGAAGCCTTTTACTAAGTACCTATACACACACATATCCATATTAATTCAGAAGTACATAGTGAAAGAGTAAAAGATGATACATATCTAGAAATTAAACTAAATAAGAATAACCTCTAGGCTATACAATAGTATGATCATGAAACTGAAATGTAAAGGGAAAACACGCACAACTTGAAATATGTCCCAACCTAACAATGTTTTAAAAGTAAACTATTGAGAGATCCCAGCTCTTGAATCTCAATTTTGACCATTGTACGTGGTCTAATGTACCAGGTATCCCTAATCTCTTCTAAAGTCAGAGTCGACCTATCCATCATCTAAATAAGATGTGGAACATGTAGGAAAACCCTAGGTAGGGATTAGTATATAAATACTTTATAAGACACCACAAAAAATAAGGAGGGAAAATTAAAAGATTTAACATGAAATAAATATAGTTTATACAATATAAAATCAAGGGGAATAGATCAAAAAAATCCAAGAGTGCAAGTAACCTCATCCAAGAACAAAGGGATTGATATAGTAAGTAAATGAACTACACATTGAGTCTTCACAACCTATATTAGGATATTAGACTCATCCAACCATAAAAATCTTAAAATATAAAGAACATTTCATACCCCACATGTCTTCCCCTCTCAAGAAGCTAGAGTGGCCAAATCTAATGTGTCGATACAGAATTATATATATATATACGTATATATATTCTCAGTCAAAATAATCTCAAACGACCGAGTAAGGGGATCATTATCTTAGAGCTCATCCTAAGAAGAATAGTATCTAGTTGTTCAAAAAGTCCATCAATGATTCCCAACATCTCTCGTGTCTATCTAGATGTAATTGTGAAATTAAAACCATGCCTCATAACAATTCCTCATAATTAAGCGACTGTAAACTTAATTTATAGGACAAATTCCCTAGTACAACATGAAGGATCAACTCTAATAACCATCGATGACTCCACTAACTAGCCCTATTGAAGGGCCATCTTAGTACACATTGAGGATTCCACCGCATTGATATATTGGAGGGTAAACTCAGTATTCATTGAGGATTCCACTACCTAGTAATATTGGAGGTTCAACTAGGTATTCGTTAAGGACATCATTGGCCAACTCTACTAGTTGGTCAACTCGGTAGTCTTTGCGGACTCCACTGCTCAGATCTACCAGAGGGTCAAAAAGGTATTCTTCAAGGACTCCACTACCAAGATCTACTAGAGGGTCAACTCTATAGTGTATGAGTACTCTGCTACCCATATCTACTAGATGGTAAACTAGATGTTTGTCATGGACTGCACAACCCAGCTCTACTGGAGGGTAAACTCGGTAGTCATTGATGACTTCACTTATCAAATCTACTAGTGGGTAAACTAAGTATTCTTCAAGGACACTACTTCCCAACTCTACTAGAGTGTCAACGTGGTAAGTCTCTACTGATCAAGTGTGCCCACATCCATCGTTGAGCATTGCCTATCCTTGCATTGCCCCCAGAATAGTCCACATCATATCTTGAAAGTCACAATATAGGGTACCATCTTTTTCAATTTTAAAAAACATTCAATATATTCTACACACATAACAAAATCAAATTCCAAATAATGGAGATATGAGAGCTATAATATTTTCAATAATTAGATAGTTTGTAAAAGGACTTCGCAACATGTGGGAATGTACCTCTTCCTAGTTGTGTCATCACGAACACATGGCTTGCAGTCTATGTAGTACTGCATGGTGTGCTAAAGTATTATAAGAAATGTCTCAGCAAAAATTCAGATGAAATAATGAGTATCATATTTGGTTTGAAGAGTAAAAATTTAAATTCACTAATATGACTCTAAAAATATCCCCAAATTGGAAAATGGATCACACCTTTGAGATCCTTAAGAAAAAACACCTAGGATAGGGTATTCACTTTCCCATATTGGAAACTGGTGAAGAAGTCTCATTTCCCCATATAATGCATGAGATGCACTTCATGGACTTGATCCATGAATCTGAATTAAATATTAGATATTAGTGTTGAAACACCCACCTCAATTTCTTAGACATGAGGTTGATGACATATCATCATTATAACACCATATAATAAAGATACATTAGAAAAAAGATTCCACAGTATTAATAATTTTATTATTATTGGGTGTTTCATTTACATGAGGAATGAGTTCAAAATTGATATTAAACATTAGTCTAAAAATGAATCTATCAATTCCAATTACATGATTCCACTTGCGGTGAATCAGTCTAACATCGTCGGGAGAAGTTATGACTAAATTAAGGTTGAAAAAACTAAGTAAATAATAATATAATCAAAAGGGGTGGAAACCACAACTTACAATCCCTAACTCAATTATGGATCAATAATTGGTGAATAATTCATCTTATAGTGATGAATATGAAGTAATGCATCTGTCTCCTATAGATTCACCTCGATATGATCACCGGTTTTCATCTAGTCTCAATGCACTAATGAATAATGCATGGAAGGTCGTATATATGATCTCAGGGTTATGTGGGTAATCATGGTGATTTTCAATAGTGGCTTACTTATAGAGTAAAATAGTTTTGGTCATTTAATTCCAAATAAATTATTTATTTTAATTATATGCACCCTTCAACAGCTACATTTACCAAACATCCTATGCCAATAAATATTAAGTTGCTCTTAGGGTAAACTTAACGTTCCAAACTCAATATTTATCTTCGATTTCTCATTTGAGTATCCATTTGTGAGTTATATGGGGTAGTGTTTTAAGATTAATTAGTTAAATTAATTAATTTATCCAATTCACCGGCCTAGGACTGCCCCATCCAAACATATTGTGCAGATTATCCTTAGGTCACACATAGGGTAAACCCCACACTACATATTCCACCATGGAATCATATTTCATATCAGAGACTCCATTTAGGATACATTCTATTTTTTTAGAAAAACCATCAACATGTAATATAAAATATATTTAATAAATTTTTTACAAAATTAATTATTGTATCATCGGGCCTCAAACTCATGCTCTATCTCAGTGTGTTAGTCCAAAGATATCCCAATAATTATGAAAAATTCTTACAAAAAAAATTATAGTCGCTAAAATGAAATTTATACATGTGATATAATAAGAATGTAAAATTAATATATGAGGGGTGATAATCATAAAAATAATCATCTATGATTTATATAACATGTTAACAAAAAATACAATAGGGGAATGTCACAACCACATAAAACAAGACATCACAAACATATGTTTAAGATCACATCTTTTTTTTCGGTACTTGTATTTATGACTTTTACATTTTATCCTTGGTAGATTAGTCTTTTTCATTGATTGAGAGCCTTCTTCATGGAAAATGAACTAATGTTAGGAGATTTATGCTTTTTTGAGTTAATGGTGTCTGAGAATATATTTATTAAGTGTTTCTTGTGTTCTTTATAAGTCGAGTAGCATTAAAGGTGGTTTGGGGGGGGAGGGGGGGTTAAAGAATAGATGGGTTAAAAACCCTACAACAGAACATATACCCATCATGTAAAGGGATTAGACATCATGTAATGTTTCAGGGGTTTTAATTATATAAATCCAAGGCAACACGTTTTTTCAAAAAATATCATTCCAAACATTTACACGGTCTATAACTACATTACAAATTGTGTAAATTACCAACTAATTTTTTTAAAAATATTGTTGTTATAGAATTATGATATGTTTTAGTATTATATTTTCTCTTCTTGACCCTAGAGAATTATATAGATGATTTTGTATTGTCATCCTTCCTTCTAAGAATTCCATTTTTGTTTAAAATCCCTATTAAAATCCCTTTGTTAGGATTACTCTTTTATTCTCATTTGTTACCCAACTATTTTAGTGAAATCCTTTACTAAATTTTATTATTAGGTTTATATTGATAAATTTTGATCTAATAACCTTTTTTCAATCAACTTCACCTTCTTCCTCATGGTCATTATTTGTAGGAATCATTAAAGGATGCTCAATTAAAGGTAAGGGGTCTAAATCTTAAACATTATGGTTTGATAATTTCTATGTTTATGAAATATTGTAATTGCACAATTGTTGTATATGCCCAAATTTTTTGAATAATAATATGATATTAATCCTTGAACTCCTTTTTTTCAAATGTATTTTTAATTTGGTAATGGCATAATGTATGTTTTGTATGACAAGTGACCTAGGGTGACTTCTTATTATAGAATACCTACATTCTAGCTTATTTTTATCGATCTAATTGTTATGAAATTGTGAATTGAACTACTTGTGTCATAATAAATATGAATGGAAATTCATATAATTAAAAACTCATAATTGTGATTTGATAGTGAGATATCCATGCAATGTGATAAGAATTGTGTTCCATGTTGTGATGCGCATATAAAGGGATAGGCCTAGGAACATGCACACATATATCTTATAATGTAGATAGTGAGTTGGCTCGACCCAGTCTCATGATGTAATGATTATAGAGAGTGGGATATTCCCAATACCATGTTTTAATGATTATAGGGCTTTGACCCAGATTGTTTTGAATATACGATGGGTATATGGTTGTGGTTGGAATGGTTAGAAGACATGATCAAAGATATTATGTAATTGTGATGAAGTAGGTTGTTAAACTTGGTAATATGTTTGTGGTTGTAATTTTCATAAGACATTCTCAAATATATTCTGAGACGATTCCAATGGATTTTTTACCATGGTTATATGGTTTTGGTTAGTATGTCCATGATACATGCTCAGAGTTATCTTGACACGTAGTTGAAGAATTTTTATGTGGTATTTTATTAAATTTTGAATCAATTTAATACACATATTTATAGTTTTATTCCATATACATCTTATCAGACTATTTTTTAGACATGATATTTTTAACCTACTATGTTATACTCCCACCCCATTCAGGCCACAATTTGATAGCCAGGCAGATTATGTGGATGTTGTGTAGGAAAAGGGAAAGTGACCTTGTAGTAGATTTATTGTTTTTTGTTCAGATGGAGTTTGAAGATTGGACTAATCTGCGGTTTGAGACCTAGGAATTTGAGTCTTTTATTTGATTCTTCTAGTAATTTTCATTTATTGTTCTAGTATGAAATTTATTTAAATTTCATCACCTCATTGCATTATTCCTTTATTATTTATTGGAATATTCAATTTTCTTTAATAGTTGTATTCATCTATGGGTATAAATTGATTATTTCTATTATATTATGATTATTCTAATACCATGACAATTCATACCATGGTTACATTTGACCCACTATACAATTCACACCCTTGCTGCTAGTTAGTAGCCTCTAGCATATGGGGAAGCATGACAGAGGTCTCATAACCTACCATTTCCAGCCACCTGAGAGATTACAATACTGGGAGATGTTATAATGTGGAATCAAATGTGTCTTGTTTTCTTTTTTTTTCTATAAATTTTAGTAACGGTAGAAAGAAGAATAGGATGTTTCGGGAGTTGGTAATGAGATTGTGCAATGGAGTTTCTTACCCATGTATGGGATAAAATCTGAGTGATGAGAAATGGTATTGTTGTTTGTGGTGGGGTCTTATTATAGTTAACGTTATTTCACCATGAGTGATTACCGTGTTTTGTAATGTTATTGTTTTATGATGTTATTGTTTCATGAAATTATAATCTTGGACTGTTATGGCATGAGATAAGAATAAATTCATCATAATAGGCACACAGGGATACATTGACATGAATTGTTCTGGATAGGAATATAAATATTTCTTCATGTAGTATATACATGCCTATTGAACTGTGATATGAGTTATCTGTTTCACTAGATAAATAACATGAGTTGTTGTGTTTATGTTAAGTACTTATAAGCCATGTCTAGTAAGACCAAGAGTTACTAGTTAACTGTTGTAGTCACATTTTGGGTTGACCTAGTTGCTATACATTTCTCTATGGATTTTTTTTGTCTTGTAGAGAAAATGAATCCTTGTGATCTTCAAATTGAGAGTCCTGAGACTTGAAATCAGTGGCTCCTAACATAGCTGAACTGGGTATTCCTATAGTTTATAAGGAGGTGACGATGTTCATCTTCATGATAGTTTTTAAGGGTCATGTGATCCATGTAAATAGAGACTTTTCATACTGTTCCATCAATTCCTAAAATGATAATAGAGTTTCAACATCAGTATCTGCCTGTGTTTATTGTGGAAGGTGAACCCAAGAAGATATGTTGTGGATTTATTTAGTCTAGAAAATCTTTAAGCATCTTGAGAATCCCATGTATAGGTGGGTGAATCTTGATAAATATATTCTCTATGGACTTTCCAAGTGTTTGGGGGATAATCTAGAGGAAGGTGTAAAGTAGAGGTAGCTATCTTTAAAAGAATTTTAGATGATGTTCATGATCCATTTCTATCTCAAAACATCAAGGGATGAAAAATATCATGATATAATTAATCTAACACAATATGATTTTATCATTGCATGACTATTCTAGACATTTTACCTACCTATGGAACTTTGCAACTTCTATGGAAGCTAATGATATCTTTAGGGAAATTCGTTATCAAGACTCACTTCATTATGAGATTAGGTTATATGTAAACATCTTCAATTTAAGAATATTTAAAGATGCAATGAATTAGAAACTCATCATTGAATAAAATCTAAGGGAATCCTCATGAAGTGGCGAGGCTATTTTAGCATGGAAATCTAGGATTTCTTCTTTGATTGAAAAAAGTGACGTTAACACAGTTTCTTCCATGGAGATAATGGGAAGAGGTGTCAGGGAAGTGGACTACTATATCACGATTGTTCTATATTTCATTTCTTCTATTCTGTCATGTTTCATAACAAGTGATAGTACTATCCTTAACACACATTCAAGTGTCGCATCTATGGAAGACCAAGTCATCTTCTGATGTTTTGTGCAAACATTCAACAATAGACTAGAAGCAACAGATCTGGACAATCACTGAATTCAGAAAGGGGATGAGCTACCCCTCAGCAGGAATGTAGATGGAGTTCCACAGTATGTCCCGTCCAAGGAAGGGGAAGTGGTACCCTAGTGCATGATAAATAATACAATGAAAGGGCTTTATCTCAGTGTAGTTAGACTGGATCCTAGGGTAGAATGGAAAATTCAATTTTATGTTATGTAGGCTACTTCAGATACTGTGGATGTAGGACTATCTACTATTTGTGGTATGATTATTTTATCATCTATCTTAGCATGTGTTTTTTTGTACAAGATCATCACATTCGTTTCTATATAATCTTTTTGAAAATGTTTTGGGATTGGATGTGGAAATATAAGATGGTGTTTCAGCCATTAACATACCATTGGGATTGAGGTTAGAGAATATCATATGGTGCAAGCCATGTTCTCTATAGATTGATGGTTACTATTTCTTTGGGGTAATATTCATGTTGGAAATGGTAGGCTTAAACATGGATCCTAGTATGGGTTGGTTTGTTCTATACCAGCCTCATAACAACTATTACAAGAGGAGAGTTACCTTCCAATCTCTGGATTGAAGCATTTATTCAAACTAGGGTGAGTGGGATATTTAGGCTTATCATGTGGGACCAATTCAGTGAATAATAGATTTTCTCATGGATCAGATCACTAGTATTTCTCTAGATTAACATGGAATGTTGAAGGATTATTTCCCCCAATGGAAGATAGTTTTTAGGATTTTTCCCCTAATGATTTCTATGGATCACTGCTCGAGCAAAAGGTCATGTTCAAGATCGAGTTTCTATTAGAAGAAAATCTAGTTTTTATCCTACCTTAACGAATGGAAATATCAAAGAATAGAGAGTTAAAGTATTAGTTGGATGTTCTATAATATAAATTATTCATATGGTCATGTATATAACTTTGGGGTTCTCTCAAACCCTTCCCTAAAAAGGTTGATGAATCTTTGTTCTTATGTGTGGATTATTGATTGTTGAACCAAATGGCGGTCAAGAACCAGTATCATCATCCTCACATTGATGATCAATTTGATATGTTGGGAGGTGATAAGATCATCTCCAATTTGTAAATTATTTTAGTATATCATCAATTAAGAGTGAGACTATCAAAAATGAAATGTTCTTCTTTTAGCAGTAGGCATGGATTCTATAAATTCGTTATGATTCCTTTTGTTTTTATTAATGAGTATGCAGTATTCCAATACATAATGAAAAGGATATTTAATCATTTTTTGGATCAGTTTGTGATGGTGTTTTTGAAAATATTATAGTGATGTCTCATTCATTATAAGATCATGTGAAACATATTGACTTTATCCAGAGTAAATTGAGGGCGCATCGGCTTTACACAAAGATAAATAAATGAAGTTTTTGGATAATTAATATGAACTTATGGGGTTATTTCATGTCATAAATAGGATTGTTAGTGGATCTAGAGAAATTAAATGTAATGGATTCAAGTGAATAGCCTATGAATGTCTTCAATATTCAGATATTTATCGGTTTAGTTAGTTATCCCCAACAATTAATCCAAGATTTCTCTCAGTTGGAAGCATTGATGTATGGTCTAACATAGAAATGGGTGATGTTTTTTGTTATGATTATTACGAGATATATATTCTGAAGTAGAATGGAAGGCTTAAAATAGAACCTATCCTCACTTTATCTATTCCAATTAAATCATATACCATATTATGTGACACATTTGGAGCTGGACTCAGAGCAGTTCTAATGCAGAAGGATCGTGTGGTTTCTTATGGCTCTAGGCAGTTGAGACCACATGAGAAGAATTACCCTACTCATGATCTAGAGTCTACAGTACTGGTACATGCCCTAAGATGATGGGGGAAAGTATCTCATGGGAGATAGGTTATTAGTATACATGGATCACAAGAGCCTTAGGTACAATATTTATTAGTGGGACCCGAACCTTCAGTAGAAGAGGGGGTGGAGTATCTATAGTCTTTCAACTTTTAGTTCACTTATACCCCAACAATGGGATACATCATTTCCAATACTTTCATCTGAAATAAATGAACATAATAATTATGGGAGTCTTGTGATGAGAGGTGGATAATTAACTTTTTACAGACATGCATATGGATGTTCATAAATCATATGGTCCTGTAGCTATAATGTTGACTTCTATTATACCTGTGATTTTGGACCGAATTATGTCCAAATAGTTGTCTAATATAAAGGGATCAATTTTAAGTGGAAAAATATATTCTAGGGAGACATCATGAGTATGGTATCATGGTAATGTAAATTTTTTATTTTATGTGGTCAGGTATTGTTTCTTATAAGGTTGTGTGAGGAGTTAATGAGGAATTTTCATGCATCTAGATGTGTTGTGAATCTAGGAAAAAATATGTATCTTGATCCCCATAGAAAATTATGTTAGTAAATAATAATGAAGGAGGTGGATATATTCATCAATAGATACTTCATAGGTCATTAGGTGAAAGCCGAGCATCAGATGTCAGATGATATTTTTCATCCTTTTCTCATTCTGGAGTGGAAATGGGATGATGTCTTAATGGATTTTGTGATATGAGTACCTAGGAAATACCGTAATAATGATGGTGTATGTTTTTTCTAGATAGACTGTATAAGGTATCCCCCTTTTTACATATTATATAAACCTTCATAGTTAATGATCTAGGAAATTTTTATGCACACAAGTTGGTTTGGTTTCACAATGTTCTGAGGATAATCATTTTAGACAGAGATCCACATTTCATATCTCATTTATGGAAGGGTCTTTAGAAAGACCTTGGATCATGATTTCTTTTAAGAATATCCTATCATAAACAGAGTGATGGTAAATTTGAGTGTACTAATTAGGTTTTGGATGATATGTTACAAGACTATGTTTTGAATTTTGGTGGTTCATCAGAGTAACATAGGGTATTTATACAGTTTACATATAATAATATCTTCCTTGTGTCAATTCAAATGACACCTTTTGATGCTTTGTATATAAGGTCATTCCCTTCACCTATTTGTTGGTTGGAGGCAGGTGAGTCAACACTTTTTGGGATTATTCTCTTACAAGAGACATATGAATAGGTTTAGTTGATCAAAAAATGGTTGGTGACCGTGTAGAGAAGGCATAAATCATATGTTGAACATAAATGGCAGCCTCTGGAATTTGAGGTTGGGCATCATGTTTTTCCTTAGATGGTTCCCATGTTGGGAAGCACCATCTAGAGAATCAGGTAATTCTAGTACCTAGGTTTTTCAAGTGGTATGAAATAATGTAAAGGGACATTCCAATTGCATACCATTAAGACCTTCCACAGTGTTTCAGTGCCATTCATGATGTGGTCCAATTATTGCAACTATGAATATGACATAATGTCCCTTCTCTTATGATAGAAATATCAGAAATTTATCTTTGTAATGATGATTTATATGAGTAGAACCCATTACATGTTGTGGATCATAATGAGAAATATCATTTTGGTAGGACTATACATTTGGATCAGGTGTAATGGAATCTTGGGCGAGTTTAAGAGGAGACTGAGGAGAGGGAGTCTAATATATAGACATAATGGCTAGAATTGTTTTCTAAGACCTAAAAATTACTCATTGAGTTGTTTGGGGATGATCTATTATAATGTGGAGAGTTTTTATGATCTCATCTTTTTTTTCAAGTAAATTTCCCACTGTGTTTTTCATTTGAACCTTGGTGTCCAAGACTTTTTAGAGATGGAGATCCAATTTTGGGAAAATGACCTAATGTTTGGGTATATGATCTTATTTTAATTAATTTTTTCTTGATATAAATTGGTTATGTGTTTTATGAGTTCATGGTAACTTGAGAATAATTAAAGGATGATTGGGTAGTCCAAGGGAAGATGGGATGAAAACTCAACTGGAGAAGATTTACACATCGTGTAAAAAGATAACACATCAAATAATGTATCGTTGGTTTAAATTAATAAAATATTAGGCAATGGGTTATTCATTTAATAAAAATAAAAACATTTACCTAAAATTTAACTACATTACACGTTCTATAAAATCATAACCTTTATTTTTAAACATGACATGGGGATGAATTATGATATGTTTCAGAAGAATCTTTTCTCTCCATGACACTAGGGAATTCTCCAGGTGATTTTGGAGTATCCAAAATCCTTTAAAATAATCCTTTTTCATCTTCAATACCTAGTAAGTTCCCTTGGTTAGGTTTTTTTATTTTTTTATATTGGTTCTCCAACTGTTTTGGTGAAATCCTTTACCCAATTGAGTAGTTGTGTTGAATTTGATCAATATTGATCTAGAACCTCTTTTCAATCATTTGAACCATCATCCTCATGGTAGTTAGCTGTAGGAACCATTTTAGGATTGTCAGATAAAGTTAGGGGTCTAAATCTTAAACCCTATAGTTTGATAATTTCCATGTTTAATGAAATATTGTGATTGTGCTTTCATTGCATGCACACAAAATTATTTTATAGTTAAAAGAGATTAATTAAATAGTTTCGTTGGTTTCAAATGGATTTTTAATTATATAATGGATTAAAGTAGGTTTATTACGACCTGTGACCTTAGGTGATTTATTGTCATAGAATTCCTAGATTTTTTCTTATGTCTAATTAATATAATAGTTAATCAATTTTGAATTGATTTGAATACATCCAATGAATTTAGAATATTAATTCTTATAATTAAAAAATGATAATTTTGATGTGATATTCTGATTCTATATGATAAGAATTGTGTTCCATGATGATATGCTTACATAATGGGCTAGTCCTAGGAAATTGTACACATATATGTTGTAATTTTGATAGTGAGAAGTTTTAGACCAGTCCCTTGTTTTAATACTTATATAAATTTGGGCTTTCTTAGTCCTGTGTTGTAATGATTATTGGGATTTTGAAACTGATTGTTGTGACTATACCATGGGTATATGGTTGTGTATGGCATGGTCATAATACATGTTGAGAGATATTTCAGCATGGTGCAAATGCATATTTCTTACTTTGGTTATATGGTTTTGGTTGGTATGGCTAGAAGTTATGCCTTGAGATATCACATCATGGTTATAATGCATGTTTTTACCTTGGTTCTATGGTTGTGGATGATATGGTCATATGACATGCTCATTGATATTGTGGAACGAAGCCGAATAAGGTTTATTTGGAATTTTATTAATTTTTTAATTAATTTAATACAAATTTTTATTAGTTTACTGAATATATATCTAATAAAAATGTTTTTTAAAACATGGTATTTTGTTCTAATGAGTTATACTCACACCCTATTCAGGCCTCCATTTGGCACCCAAGCAGATTATGTGGATACGGGTTTTGAAAACAGTAAGGGACCTTACAATTGATTTCTTATTTACTATCTGCTAGGAATTTGTATATGGGACCGACATGGGGTTCAAGACATGGGAGTTGGATTTTTTTATATAGGTATTTTATTTAATTTTTTATATTGTCCTATCATGACATTTAGTTACATTCCAGCATGTCATTATATTATTCCTTTATTATTTATTGGATTATTCAGTAGGATTAAATGATTATTTTTTGGTATGTGTAAATTTTATTATTTTCATTCTATTATGATTTTTTAACACCAAGGCACTTAATACCAGGGGTTATAGTCTCCCTAGTATACATTTCACACCCCCACTATCAGTCAGTAGCCTCTGGCATATGGAGAGGTGGGTTTGATGTCTCATAACCACACCTTCCATCCACATGAGATGGTCAAGATTGGGAAAATTTATAATAATTCAAGGATAACAACCAAGAAACATAAAATAGTGTGATTGGGATAACATACCTTGCATCATATATGGTATCTCCTAAGAGAAAATTATTTCCCAATTCATTAAAGGGATATATAGTTTTTTTATCACCTATCACATCCATACCAGGTACATGGCTAAGTGTTACAGAAACATCATACAACATATATATTTATTTAATTAACTTCAATTCTTTAGATAGGTATTGTGGGTTTAATAATTATATGTCCCCAATTAATGAAGGATACTAACATCTATTGGAATAACCTTGAGTTGAAATGGGGGTGGGTATTCACAACACTAATTTATGGCATAAAAAGTGTAGGATAATTTTCGCAGTATAATAGGGTAAATAATGTTTTATGGGGGAGGGGGGTTGAATAAGATTTTAATGTTTATATCATCACATGGAAATAATAAGGACATTATTATGGATGTGAAAAAATATATCCCAATATGGACAATTAGAAATTAAAAGGCATAGTACAATGGTTGTTCTTGAATAAAGAGAAAGATATAATCCCTTACTATGAGAGGGTGCTTCTAGAATCATGAGAGGAGCTTATTAACATATTTTTGAAACATTGTTATGGGAAGAGAGAAGATATATTATATTAAATTCATGATAAAAATAGTTTTTAGTGAATAGGAATGGGTGGTTAGGTGGATTTTTTATTGTAAAAGATAGAGTAATTATTCATTTATTTATAGGCAAGAGTTTTGGACTAAATATGATAAATTAACCCAAACCACAAACTATCACATGATTTTTCACATAACTTTTACCAAAGGGGTGTGGTTTTAATTATTTTTTAATTCTAAGAACTGAACTAATTAAAAAAATCCATTTGGTGATGTTGAAATGATTCATTTTTATAAAGAATTAGTTTGAAAACATTAAAATATAATATAGGTTTGGGGGAATTAATTAAGGGTTTATAAAATTAATCAAATAAAATAAAAATATATTTTAAAGGGGCAAGATAATTTCGGAAAATTAATATATTTACAGTATTTATTACATAACTTTTGGGCTTTCATGATGTCATAATATACACCGTATAATTATAACATATTTAATTTTAATCCAAAAAGTCAACTGTCAAATAAAATTATTTGAAACTCACAATTTGATAATTTCCACATAATAAAATGGAAAATAATTTCATTTTTATAAAAAACTCTTTACAACTATGATAGTTTATACTTTTAATTCAATAATATTTCTTTATTGAAAAATACTTGGTTTTTTACAATAACAATTTTCAGACAGTTATAAAAAATACATTTTACTTTATAAAAATATATTATTATATTTATATATTAATTAATATTTAATATTAATTTTTTATTAAAATATAATTTATTTCAAAAATTATTGAATTCCCCAAAAGGAGTGTCTTTATTGAATCTATATATTACCCAAAGAATCATTTTTTATTTCCCCATATCAAATTCTAATTTCTATCAATCATATTATTTAATTTTTTTAAAATAATAATAATAGATAAATGCAGTAATTAAATTATTAAAAAATATTAATATTCATAATATTATGGTATAGTTAAATGACCCAAAATTACACTAGTATATTCTCTAAGGGTAATGTGTGTGATTGAGAGATTTTCATGGGGAGGTTTGGCATACATGGTTTGGATCATGATCTATATGTTCTTAAACTATTAATATAAATGTTTTTTTGTCATTATTTAGTTGGTGAATCTCAATTTTTTCATTTTCAATGGAAAATCCAAGTGATTCTGTCTCCCATAAAAGCTCAAATAAATGTGATTCATAGGGTACAATCCAAGTAATTGTGTCCATTGATTCCTTTGACTATGTCAATAGGATTTATTATAATGTTATATATATACTAATCATATGAGCGCTCTATTGTATATATACTATCAATGGTTATATTAGACATAATTCTTTCCAATACAATAGGATATAACATATAAAAATCCCAAATAACCAATGTAGTGCATGTGTTTTCTATAATTTCATTTAATAGTAAATAATTTAATGAATTAAAATAATAATTTCAAAAATAAATTTTTATTTGTTCACTTTGTAATGAATTTTAGGATAGTTTGGCTTTAAAATATCATTTGTAATAAAATAATATTGGTGGGTGATCATCATTTCTTATTGTAAGGGATGAGTCTTGAACAACTTGGGTTCTTGAGTGTGTGTTGTTTCTTTTAACATAATCCCCTCAATATGTAATAAATTTGATCCTTTTATTTTTTTATGAGTTTTAAATTTGAATCATTTTAAATTCAAATGAGTAATGACCATTAAAAATTTTGAAAGATTTAATAATGAAAATCAACTTCTAATAGATCTTGAGTTCCACAAAAATATTTTAATTCATTACTCAAACTACAATATTATTATTATAAAAAAATGTTTAGTGTTGGTATGAATAAACCATCATATGGAGAAATAATAATTGTACCTTAAAACCCATAATAAAAACATTGACACTATTAGTTGAACTTATGTTATTCCATAAATAACAAAAACTCTTATAAATTTACCTGAAAAAACCTAAAACCACAAAATCATAAAATTATATTCCCATATCCTTCAAAATTCAACATAAATTTCATTACTAAATGACATTAGTCACTCATAAAGTCACATAAAAAAAGTTTTTATATCGTAGTCATATATTACCTAAATATTATAAATATTATCCACAAATAACCTGAATCAAAATAATATAAAATAATAAAAAAATATATTCTTCTACAAGTTAACTCAGTAATTATTCCTAAAAAATATTACCCACTTTGATATAAAATAAAATCCTAGAAAATAATTTTCTATTCAACTTAATCCTATAATATACAAAGAAATATGATAACCCTTTAACCTAATTAACCATAATTACCTAAATATCAAAGAACATTTTAACCCAAATAGTTATCGACACCTTTCATCTTATGTCCCAAAAATTGGATAAAATTCTTCCAAAATTACCATCACACTAAATAAATTATTAATCCTTAGGGTTATATAAACCTAAATCGTCTATTAAACCACTATTAGAGACAACAAAATATCATTAATCACCTCAAACTTTGAAAATATAAAACCTCATAAGGTTACTTATGATATTAAGATTATTATCAACCGTAGTGTTATTAACCCATTATGGTATCCAAAACACTTAAATTATCCTCATTTGACAACTTACTAACCACTAAATTCATATAACCCTTTCTTTGATACTAACTATAATTCCTTGAACCTATACCCCAATATACAGTTGTAAAAACATAATATTTACATATTGTACTTGATATCAACATTAGAGGCACAAACATATACATCCATAATTAAAATTTTATAAAAATACCCAATCATTTATATCCAAAAACACATTTAGATTCAATGTTTTATAGAATTAATAAGTACTAGTTATAAAAAAACTCAAGGTTTTATCAAAAAATGGAAATTATTTCCATTATTCAAAATTTTAATTATTTCGTAATATGCCTTCAATATCTCCCAAAAAATTATCTTCTCATGATACCCTAATAGACATATAATATTTAATACCACACTTCATAACCAAGGGAAATGGAAACATAAGAGGGTGATCTAAAATACACAAAACTTATAAACATGTGTGTGAACAATCAAAGGGAATATGTGTGAATAAGATGAACATAATGGTCGGAGAAAATAATAAAAATTCATAATGTAAATTATTAATTCCAAATAAAACATTATTCATATATAATTAGTTATGTTATAAATATTATGAAAAAATAATACAATGTTATATGTGTCAATAATATGGAGAAATGTGAAATAACTATTTCTCAAGAAAACTACTATAGCTCATATAAATCATATAAAAACATGAAGTTATATTTGAACATCATATTCATCACTAAATTTCACTCACATTTAACCTATAATGGAATAACATATAACCAGTTGTCTTCATTAATTATTTATCTCAAGTATATATTATTTTCTATTGAATTGGAGGGATATATCATAGTAACAGTTTTGATCATCTATGATTTCCAAGAACCATTGTTTGAATAAACAGTATAGGGTCTTTCACATTCATCATAATAATCTAAAAAATATACATCCGTTTTTCATAGCGTAATTAACATATTAAAAAGAAATATGTTTCATGTAAATTTCTTCAAAACATAGTCGTAATTCATCAAGTGATATAATGTGGGTGGTATCATTATATAATATCCCAGGTGAATCCAAATAATCATTAAAGGATGTTTACATAGATGAATTTTATTTAAAATCCCGTTAGAAATACTCTTTTAAAAACAAGAAGAAATATTAATTTATTTTTATACCCAACTAAAAATTTATATATTTTTGTGAAATTTATTTTCATCAGAAAACTATGGAATATAGGAACGTAATCTCTAAAATAAAAAAATGAAATAATTATAGGGTAAATGTGACCAAGGAATAAATGTTATAAATAATTATTTATATACTTTTGTAAAGAGAGAGAAAAGTTATCGATGAGGAAAATTCTAAGATTATTCCTCTTAAAACCATTTAATATAAATTACAATTATATGTAAAATAGCATCGGGAAATAATTTATATTTATAAAATAACATTCATGAATCGAGGTAAATAACATGGATATGGATGAAAAATAGTTTGGTAAAAGACTCTAAAATATTTTATGTACTCAAATAAACCCACTTCTATGTTCTAAAATAAAAACCCATTTTAATTGAAATAAATTAAGAAGGAAATTAAAATACGATCAGTGTTAATAGAAAACTGATATTATAAACCATATAGGTAGAATATAATCTATAGAAATGGATTTAGGTCCATAATTCAATCCATGTCTCAAAGAATAAAATTTGACATGGCCTAAAGAATATCATTATGCCATTGAATTTAATTACATGATACAATTATAAAACACATAACAATTTCATGAAGAAATAAATAAAAATATACTGATGGGGTAATTATTACACCATATAAATTAAATCATGATACACAACATGAATCTTTTCTCAAGCAACTGAATTTGAGAGTATGAAACCCCTTTAATAAAAAAAGTTGTGTAATTATCAGTCAATGAAGTTATTATGTGAAACAGTGTAAATAAACATAAATTAAGTTCAAATATAATATATTACTGTCACATATCATTACAAACATAATATTTTCGTAATATACTCAATGAATACATGATATAACCCAATGAAACGAAATTGAGTCATGAATCCTCTTACCTAGGATTTTTTATCGGTTTGACATACTCTAACATCCTATTTAATAAATTTAGATTTGTCATAAAACAATATAATAAACCTAGTTATATATTTCTTACTAAAAATATTATTTCTAATTTTTTTATTGCATGATAAGTAAGGATTTTTTTGTTAAAATCCATATTTTTGTGTCAACAATAAAATTTTCCTTCCATGTTCTGATTTGACAGCTCTGGCTCTTTCACCTTGTTCACAGTTTCATCACATAGAAAATTCTCATGAATATACGTCTCATTATTTTGACATATTTTTGGATTTCCATAACCATATTATGGAATAAATTTTATCGCATAACATGGAATAGTTAAAAATTCACTTTTTTAGTGGTTATTGAAGAAAAAAAGAAGTAGATTTATAAATAAATAAAATTATGAATATGAAAAAATATTATTTTTGAAAAAAATAATAAAATAATTATTATTATATAATATTTCATTTAATTTATATTCCTTTGTCATTCATGATGTCAACATTTTAACAATGATCATGTTGGTGGTAAAACCAACAAAAATAAAAACACATTATAATAGTTTAATGAGTAAAAGAAAAGTATAATGTATTGATATGTTTTATTTTATAGAATATTAATAATTTTATAAATATATTATTTATTATATGAATTCATTTGTAGAAACAATCAATGTAATTTTGTGATATAAAATGATATACGTCATTCATCGATGTAGTAATCTGCGTATACATACATGACTCATTTCTATTTTCAATGGATAAGAAGGAAATAAATTATATAATATTATATATTTATAAAATAATTTTTATTTTCTAGATAAAATATTAATTAATTAATTCCATAATTTAAACCATACATGTGAGGTAGTGATGAAAAATGAAATATATCATCCGTGGAGGCATTAATCTGCACCCACACACTTGCAATGCTTTCATTACCCAATGGATGGATGTTCAAAAGATAATGGGTGTTACATCATCATAATAAAATTTTATTAACTTAATGATTCTTGTTTTATTATTTTAATTTTTTTATATATGATTTTGAGGAGGTTAAGGAAAAATGAAAGATGAAATAATTTTGTGGAAATATTTGCTTATTCATTAGGTATACTCCATCGAATATCTCCTTAATCCTTATTTGGTTGAATTTTTTGGATAAACAAACTCTAGTACATGGATAATCTTGATGGTAAGGTATTTGGAGAGGTTTTTCTTAGGATAATGTTCTCAAATTGGGTGGATAAGTGAGGGTTGGGGGATCATTATATAAGTTAGGGGAGTGTCACTATTGTAAATATTCAATGTTTGAAAATAATATTTAGCTCCCCTTCAATGTAATTCTTACAATGTAGAAAAAATTGAATTATGAATAAATTTTGGTAAAAATACACTCATAAAATAAGTTTATATATAATATTTTCTGATCTTACCTCATATTCTAAACCATTTTAACCCATTTAACCCTCTACCGAGGTGACTCAATTTTTTGACATGGAAACTTATTTTTTATTGCCAGAAATGAAATTAACAACACTAAGAAATTTGAATAATCTGATACCAAATATATAATAATATTCTAGGATTAAATATTTATAAATAGTATAAGAAATTTAATGTAAATGCTTAACGCATAATAAAAAATCATATTTTGAAAAAAGTCTTTTATACATCAAAATCAAATTTATCACAAAATACTTTACAATGTTTGTCCCCATAAAATTTATTAGATTATTAATTATCAATTTATATATATTTAATATTCAAACAAATCCATAAAAAAGTAACATTTCAATTACTTAATAAATGAAAAAGTTAAAAATAGTTCTTTTATTAGAATGAAACATCAATTATTATTTAAACTGTCATACAGTGGTTTCCAAAATCAAATTAATTAAAAAATGCTTAATTTTAAATAAAAAAATATTTATTCTTCTAATCAAATAATATTTATAAAAATTAAAATAATTCTTAGATCATAATTATTTGATAAATTTTACAATATTTTTAAAAAATATATTTTCATGATTCACTAAAAAATAAAAAATTGAAGAAATATACATAAAAATCACTATATGATAATTTTGATATGATGAATTAAAAAAGTTGTTTCATTTAAATAAATTAAAATATAAATTTCCTAATACTAGTGTTTAAATGAAAATAAACAATTCAATGAAAAAACTACTTTTGTACATAAAAATGCATTTTAAACCTTAAGTGTTCTTAATAATATTTCATAATAATTAAAAATGTAATAAGTATTAATATGTTAGTAAATACAATAAAATTTTAAAATTTTTAATAATAGTATTTTTAAAGTGACCAATTATTTTTATTTGGATAGAATACAGAAAATTATAAAAAAAGGTTCTTAAAATTGAAATATTTTTTAACAATATTCATATTAATTATCAATCCTCTAAATGTATGATTTTATAATTTCATACAATATTTTCATAAAAGATTTTTTACTCATCTTATTATTTTTTCAATAATTCTAATATAATATTTCATGGAATGTGTTATTTTGAGGTAGCACATAACCTAAGTTATTCAACATAGTATTATTTGAAGGAAAATTCATTATAAAATCTTCTGTTTTTACAAATAGAAAAATTAGGATTAGGTATCACAACATTAATTTACACATAGTCTCAATATATCTAGTATCTATACAATGATACAACTTATGATTTTAGTTAATTATATATCATCATCTTATAACTCATGCCGGTTCAAGTGCTATGATATGATTTAATTAATTAAATTATGTTAATGGCACAAGACTAAATTACCCTTCTGGAAATATATTCTCACAACCTATGTTTGTCCACATACTACACTAATATGGTATTATATATAATCACAATCTGTCTATAATGATTTAAGAGGATGACGATGATGTTATTAGGGAATTCTTAGTCTTATTACAAATTTCATTCAACTACACAGGGTAAATATATTCTACATATTTCATGATACAAAATTAATGCTTTCAAAACAAAATTATAGTTTTTAATGAACATAAACCCCTATAAAGAATTTATATTCTATTTAATACATAACCACATTACAAATTTCAATAAAATAAAATTTAAATTATATTTTTCTGAACATTAATATAATTTAATTGGTAATATATTCTCTAATTTACCTGTAATGATTTAACCAAGTGAAGCATTGTCCTAATTTAGGATACTCAAACCTTTATAACAAGGCTAGACATTATGGATATGATATAAAAAATGGTCCGAAAAAATAACAGAATCAAATTTTATAATTTATTATTTTATCACTAATAATTTTAGATAATATTTAAAACTAAAAATAGAAATTTGAAAATTTATTCCATGTATTATAGGATAAATTTATAAAAAAACTATTTAGATATTAAATTTTGGTACTGATTAAAATAATTAATTAATATCTTTAGAAAACCTAAAAAATTATATTAATTATTTTAAGAAAAAATAAGGAATTCTAACCTAATATATGCCCATTGGGATTTCATATGGGTAAGAACCACCTCCCATTGGCATAATCATGATGATTATCACTCTAACCCTAATATAATCATAGGAGCCCATAAAACCACAAAATCACATTTCATAATCATTTAAAATCAATTGCTCATGTGAAAAAAATAATGAAAACCCTTTAAAATGCAAGATGGTAGTTTGGTAGAATACCAAAATAATTACGCAAGTCATCTATTTAAATGAATCAATAATTTAATTGAACCTAAACAACCTTAAATCAAAACCAAAAATGAAGAAAATCCTATTAAAATTGCTTTATAATGAATGAATTTGGAAATATTGAAAAATAAATCAAAATCAAATAAATTTTTCTTCGATAACCAAAAAAACAATAATACTTCATTAAATGAATGGGGTTTACCATAGTGTAATCCCAAATTAAAAAACATTTCACTACAATGGAATCAATAATGGTATAGAATAGAATAATTAGATATGAGATTATATGTTTTTGATGATTCTAAATGATAAACCACCTATGGATCACCTTGAATCATGGGGGATGGGAGGTGGAAAGGATATGAATAAAGTATCCCAAGGTATCTCTCCGATAGAGGGAGAGTGTAACACCCCAAGATTCCACGATATGTTTCCCTTTGAATAATGCAGTAGCTTGTGTTGTACGCAACTTGGAGTTTTAACACACCACAACCAATCAAACTAACCGTTATAAATAGTAATAACCACTTTTTGAAATTTTATAAATTTAATCTTTCAAAATGGGATTCATTCTTGAATTCGTAATATCAAAATTATCTTAGGGTAAATTTTTGATACTTTTCTGAAAACTTTCAATTTTTGATGAATAGTGAAAATACTAAATTTTAATAAAAAACACTTTTCTAATCAAAATAATTTATTGGGTTGAATTATAAATTTGAGTGGTTTTAAAGTATCATTAGATTATATTTTTATAATTAAATATAATTTAGGTCATTTTTTGTAATTTCACATTTAAACTAAATGTACAAACGTGTTAATCTTTTAATAGTTATTATTTCTAAAAAACACGCTTTTTGTTTTGGAAACTATAATTTATTTTAAATTAATTTATTACACTTACGTGTTTTGAATTTGAAAAAAATGTATTCTTTATTTGGAATAAGGAGGTCCAAATTGTGTTAATAGGTAACTTTTATTTTTATACATTATGAATAATTACCTCGGTAAATGTTATATTTACCATGGTTAAATGGTAAAACCGGTAAATATGGGTAAAAAGTAATATTATAATTTTATTAAATTACCCTAACATGTGTCCTATTCTAATTTCATGATACATTTCAGACCATGGGAATTATTGGGTCATTTTTGGGACCCCATTGAGCCACTTGAGAGTGATAATGACACATTATATTAATTAATTTAAAGTAAAGACAAAAATTGACAAAAACATATATCTTTTAGTAAAAAAAATTAAATGGGGTTATATAAGTCATATTTTCAACTATAAATACTCATTATAAATATGAAAATCTTTCATACATAGTGTTAATTTATTTATAGTTTTTAGACATTAAATAATTAAATTTACTTATGACACAATGGTGATGCAGTAATTACCTTATTATTGAAAGAATCAAATAAATGGTACTATAAATATTAAAATAAATAAAAATTAAATGATTTTATGACATAAAAGAATTTTATAGGTGAATATGACATGTTATTGTTGATTCAATATATTCTTTTCGATGTAATCATGTTTTTATGACTTTCACTAGAACCAAATACTAAATAGTGTCAGAATTGACATAAATTAGTTTTAAAAAAATATTATATCATTAAATTATATAATAGTCTTAAAAATATTTTTTTTCAGCCAAAGAACTTATATAATAATAGTTATATCATTAATTAACCACTTTATGTTTGCTTGGCATTATATAGTATGTTTATTAACAAATTATTATATTAGTACAAGAATACATGGAAAAAGTTTAACTATTTAACTAAGAGTTAAATCTAAAGGATAAGGTTAATATGGTTACCCAAACCTATCTAAAACAAATTGGTTGAGATTTTGTAGACCCCTAACTACCTTAGACTCTAAAAAATCATTTTGGAGCCATTATAAACCGAAAATTATTTTATTATAAAATAATATTTCAATCTTTTCTGAAGATGCCCCTCACTACTCTGCTAAAAGGGAACTTCCCCTTCTCTCAAAATCACACATCCAAAGCCATTTGGATCGGAAAAAACCTTCCCAAATATCCTCCTAATTTACCTCACTTCATCATAGAGGCCTTATTTTGATCTTAAAGCCAACCTATGGAGCCCTTTTGATGAACTGAAAAGGAAACACCTAAAGAAGAGGTAATAATTTCACCACCCTCTTTCATGTTCTTTTCTTCTCCCACTTCTTATTTCCTTGTTGTTTTAATTATAAAATAATAACTCCGGTATATTCTATAAACATTGATGTTATTATAAAAATGGTATAACCATATTCATTATTATATCCATCAAATGAATGACATTGTCACTATACGTGCGTACATACAACTTACCGTCTCTACGTCGTGGTGTAGTATGTTATTCAAACACTTCCTTATTTGGATGGGTATAATAATGAGTATAACTGATGTAATTAATAATAAATATAACATATTAATGATTCTATATATATGATATACCATCCAATTACATATGATTTCACCATCAGTATATTGATATTGTCGTTCGTGCTTACGTACGGATTACTGTCTCCACGAACACGATGAGATTCATTCTCCATCATAATCATTCTAGAATAATTTTCATTTGATTATTAAAAATATTTTTATGAACTTAATATAATTATTTATATTAATAAGATACATCCTATCCATAACAAACATGGCTTACATAACCAATCATATGAAGGAAAACAGATTAACTAACACCTGAAATGATGATAATATCGAAATATTATTAACAAAGATATATTAGAGGATCATATATGATATCTTATTTATGTATATAGTTATTTTATAATTTAATAACAATGTTTTAACTATTATACAAGATGTTAACATACCATTGACTAAGGAAAAGTACAGGGTAAGGGCTAATTTCACAGTCTCTTTATTATCCGAGGTTGTTTTTATGTAAGTATCTACAGTGACCTCTCTATCATCCACACCTGTGTTTCCTTAAAAATGTAATTCAAAACATTTTTACTATTTAATATACTATGGGTTAAATACATTTATACCCTTATTTGACCATATATGTTTTGAATGGAATCTTTTCGTCATTTTCAAACACGGTACTTTATGTCCTTTTCAAACAAATTAAGGAAAGAATATTTGTTAACTTATATGATGGGTGTGGCTATTTTCCACCATTATGTCATCGTCAAAACTTCGTATACAAGCTTAATATAATATTTTCAAAATAAATGTTTTCTTTTATAATTAGGTGACTTTTAAATGATTTCAAAATAGAAATAGGTATTTATTTTAAATAGTTTTCATTTCATCTATGTCAACATCCTTTAATGGATTTTAAACTTTTTTAAAGGTGATATATTATGATACAAATATTTTATATTGTATTGAAGGTTTTGTGATATGTTTTACTGTGTATATCTTATTTTTACACTATTTGTGGTTTATAGATAAAGAATTGACATTTTGTATGCTAGTTTTAATACGAATGTTTATGTTATGTTTAAGCCTTTTCATATGAGGAATGCATTGGACTTAGTAAGCAACGAGTTGAGACCGCTATAGCTCCTCAATGCATTGGTAGGTATCAAGAGACAAACTAGTGTCTTTGCACAAAGCCTTGACAAAATCTTATTTGTAGTCTTGGAACAAGGCCTTGACTATGTGTTTATGATGTCTAGCATTATGTATTCCAACCTTATGAAAGTGACTAGTGATATTGAATTTGATTATTTAAATAGTAGAATATCCATGAGATTATGTAAATGGAATTATTTTATTTTATCTTTTCCACATTATACTAATGTTTATGATTAAAAGGCTTTTGTTTATTCTTATACATTGCCTTAAATGTTTAGGGTTATTTATGAAAATTTCCGCTATATTGTTATCCTTTCTAAGCATCTGATCTCCCCCCTTTCTATGTTATAATTTTCCCAATATGTGATGAATTATTTTATGGTTGACAAACAAGGATAGTATAAGGATATATATGTGTTTAAAATGGGACAAAATTTTGTTGATGTTTTTATTTCATATTGTAATGTAAAACTTATGAATGTATCTAGAACTTCCAAGGATACTAAACTGAACGGTCTTCTGGGACATGATTCCTTATATCATGGTAATGTTATGTAATAATGCACAGACTCTAGATAACTAGGGTCAAGGAGTTACAGTTGGTATTAGAGGAAGTTTAGTATAAAACATGGAAAATAGATTTAGAAAAACTATGATAAGAAAACATTACCCTAAGATAAACTGTGAGGATTAGTATGGAAGAAATTCCTAGAATTTTGGTAAGGTAGAGATTTTGTGAGTTTTCCAAGAAATAAATCCTTGTATAGATACGAGTAGGTAGAGGCAGATCTAGTATAGATGTACCTAGGTGTAAAACCTGAAAAACTCGCTTTGAGCTAGACTCGAATGAGAACTAGTGCATGAAAACAGGCCTTACTGCACTAATGGTTATTACACTACCGGGGGATATGCTTAAGATAATTCTTATTTTCTTTACAAACCATTTTGAAGGGTTTATGGGTATATACATCCTCAATGAAAACCTTTTTATGATTAAGGATTATATCCATAAACTGTTTAATTTATGTTAACTGTTTTATAAGTTTGGAAATATGTATTGTGATTCATAAACTAATCTAGTTTATGACATTGTTTCGAGATGGTGCCTAGTGGAAGGAATGGAAATCATATCAACCCATGTAATCCAGGTAGGGATTTCCCTCCTACTGAAGATAATTATAGTGGAGAAGGTGATGCCACTGGTGTTGATCATCATATCACCATATTGGGAGAACTTGCACAGGTTATGAATAATAACCTTACCCGTAAGGAGCACCCTAATCCACAATGAAGAGGATCAATGTTAGGAAGATTCATGAGGCAAAAACCCCCAAAATTCAATGTGTGTATAAATCTATTAGTATCTAACCGATTGTTAAGTTCTTTAGAGAAAATATTTCATGCTTTGGGGAGTAGCGAAAGGGATAAAGTTTTCATGGTATTTTATCGCCAAACGGGAGATGCAGATCAATTGTGGTCATTAATCGAAAACAAAAAGGAAGATTAATATGTATCAACCAATGTAATGGAGGTAGTTTAAAGATATTTTCTTAGAAAAATAATTTCCTCATTACCATCGAGCGGATATGGAAAGAAAGTTTTTGAGTCTGAGGAAAAAGGAGGATGAGAATGTCGCAAAGTATGAGGCTAACATCACCAGGATAACAAGGCATGCAGTAGATTATATACATAACCCAATGAGTATGATTAATTTATTCATTGATGTGTTAAAGCCATTTCTCTATTCAGAATTAGTCTCACAATCCTTCTCATCATACAAAGATATTGTCTCATGCGCTATCAAGATAGAATAAGAATTATCTAAGTCTTACGACTTCAAAGAAAAGTAAGAGAAGAATAGATCTACTAAACACTCTAGAAATGGAAATAAAGGAAATAAGGGAAAAGTTGAATATGCATCCAGCGGTAAATGTGGGAAGAAACACCCAGGTACTTTCCTGAAGTGAATGAGAGTCTATTACAAGTGTGGTGAAAAAGGCCACCAAGCTTGTGACTGTAAGGGGAAGAAAAAGGCTATCAATGTTTAATGATGTAATTTTATAGAAAAGTGGAATTATTCAAATTAAGGTCTTATGCCCAAATGGTAATTACCGTATAAAAGTCCAAGGGAGAATGTCCAATATTATGTGATCACTACAGCTGAGGTTAAAGCTCCAAATGACGTGGTGGCAGGTAATTTAATGGTTTCGTCAAGTTTAGCCAATGATTTATTGGATTATAGATCATAGAATTATTTAATATCTTCCTAGTTTTCGATGAAAATTAGATATATCCATTTGGAATTAACAAGGGTGTTATTAGTAAAAACTCTAACGGAAGTATCATTATAACAACGTTTTATGAATCAGTCTCCATTATGGAATATAAATCATATTTATCAGCTGATCTAATCATCATACCCATGATTTAATTTGATATAATCCTAGGTATGTATTGGCATTCTAACCATGATGTGAAAATTTATTGTAAGAAGAAGGAGGATACAATTTTCGATAATGATAAGGAGTGCCTTATCTTTAGAGTAGAAACGTCACCACCAAATGCTTATCCAGATCCACCCCTAGTAGCTCTATTAAATTCAATTATTATGGAGGAAGATAATGAAATAACTATGGGTGAGGAAAAAAATGTTCAAATAGAAGATGTACCTATTGTTCATTAATATGTTGATGTGTTTCCAGAGGATTTACCGGGACATCCTATAGAGTGAGAAATTGAGTTTTCCATTGATTTAATTCCTAATTCAAGGCCAATATCAAGGACCCCTTATAGAATGGACATTGTGGAATTAGTGTAACTAAAGAAAAAACTAGAGGAATTGATTAATAAGGGATTTATTCTCCGTAGTTTTTTTCCTTTGGGAGCCCATGTTATTTTTATTAAGAAGAAATATGGATATATGAGGTTGTGCATTGACTACATGGAGATCGATGCTATAACAATAACGAACAAGTATCCCCTACCTCGTATTAATGATTTATTTGACCAACTTCATGGAGCTCAATATTTTTCAAAGATTGAACTTCAATCTATATATCATCAGTTTTCTGTGAAGAAGGAAGACATTCCGAAAACATCATTTCAAACCAGGTATGGGCATTACGAGTTTACAATAATGCCTTTTGTATTGACTAATGCACCGTCAGTATTCGTGGATCTAATGAATAATGTTTTTAAGGAATATCTTAATGACTTTGAAGTGGTATTTATGGATGATATTTTAGTATACTTAAAAAGCTACGAAGATCATGAAACTCACTTGCGAATTATCCTAAGGACTCTGAGAAAAAATGAATTATATGGGATATTTAGTAAGTGTGAATTCTAGCTTAAGAATATTTCTTTTCTTGGCCATATTGTCTCTAAGGATATAATATGTGTTGATCCTTCAACGAACAAGGAAATCCATGAATGGCCCGCACTGATGAGTATAACTGAGGTACATAGGTATTTTGGATTAGCATGTTATTATCGATGTTTCTTCCAGAATTTTTCCTGGCAGGCTAACCCATTAACTAAGATCACACATAAAGGGGTTAAATTTATATGAAAATATGAGTGTGACAAATTTTTTGAAGAACTAAAGAGAAGATTAGTCAATTCTGTTATCTTGACTCTACCATCAGTAAACGATGGGTTTGTTATTAATAGTGATATATCAAAGAAAGGACATGGTCATGTCCATATGCAGAATGATAGATTTATTTCCTATGCATCATGACAACTAAAAATTAATGAGAAAAACTATATGACTCATGATATTGAGTTAGAAGTTGTAATCTTTGCTATGAAGATATGGAGACACTATCTCTATGGTGAAAAAATGTGATATTTATACTGATCACAAGAGTTTAAAAGATATTTTCTCATAGAAAGAACTCATCATGATGAAAATACAATGGTTTTAACTACTAAAGGATTATTATTTCACTATACACTACCACCCAGGGAAGGAAAATAAGGTGGTAGATTCTTTGAGTATAAAAGATCAGGTAATTTTGAACAAATGAGAGTTGAAAGGGGTCATATTTTCATCGATCTAGTAAAGATTGATAAGGGAATAAACATTAAATGTGAGACATCAATACTTTTTCAAATGGATTCCAAACCATCTTTACTATAAAGGATAAAATGTTCTCAGACTAACGATTAGGAATTTCAAAAGAAAATTGAAGCTGTGAATGATGGGAGATTGAGTGACTTCATATATGAAGTTGGAATTTTGAAATTTGGGAAGATACTTTGTGTTCCTAACATACTTGATCTAAAAAGGGAATTTTCAGATGATGCTCATAGCTCTAATTTCTCTATACACCCTGGGAGAACCAAAATGTATAGAGATTTGAAAGAACATTTTTTGTGGGACAACATGAAGAGGGGGATTGCTGATTTTGTGTCAAGATGTATGGTTTGTCAACAAATGAAAGCTGTAAGGAAACAACCTGGGGGCGTCATGCAACCTCTTCCCATACCTGAGTTGAAATGGGATAATATTACGATGGACTTTGACATGGGGAAACCAAAGACTCCTAGAAAGAATGATGCAATATGAGTCATTATTGATCATCATACCAAGTCAGCACATTTTCATGCTATAAGAGATGATTTACCACTTTAACGTCTGGAAAGACTATATATTAATAAAGTTAAGACTCCATATTGTACCACTATCAATTGTTTCTGATCATGATCCCCATTTTATATCAAGATTCTGGAAAATTCCTCAGAAGGGTCTGGATACTGAACTTCATTTGAGAACTGCCAACCATCGTCAAACCGATAAACAGTCAGAATAGACTATTCAAACCTTAGAAGACATGTTGAGATATTTCTCACATGACTTTCAATGTATGTGGGCTCAATATTTACCTCTGGTATAATTTTCATATAACAATATCTTCCCTTCAAGTATTTAGATGGATACATATAAAGTGTTATACTGAAAGAGATGTTGCACACCAACTTTTTGGGATGATGTTGGTGAAAGAAAACTAATAGGACCAGAACATGTTGATGAAACAATGGAATATGTGATGGTTATCCAAACCCACATCAATGAATCTCAAGGTAGAAAAATGAGATATGCCGATAACTGAAGGAAGGATTTGGAATTTCAAGTAGAATATCATGTTTCCATGAAGGTATCTCCATGGAAGGGTGTTATACATTTCGGTAAGAAGGGTAAATTGAGTCCCTAGTACATCAGACCTTTCAAAATTGTAGAACGAATTGGAGTTCTATCTTATCTTTTGGAAATGCCTCCAAGTCTCTCCAAAGATCATTATGTGTTTCATGTGTCACTATTGAGAACAAACATGCATGACCCAATGCATGTACTCACCAATGAGGAAATTGAATTAGAACTCGATCTATCTTATTATGATGAGCCCGTAAAAATTCATTATACCAAAGAACAAGTGCTGAGAAACCAGATGACTCCTCTGGTAAAAGTTTTATGGAGAACCTATAAGATGGGAGAGGCAACGTGGGAACTCGAGGAACTTATGATGAAGAACCACCCAAATATTTTTATGCAGTAATATTCTAGAAATTTTGCAGAAGAAATTATTTTAAGGAGGGGAGAATGTAACACCTCAAACTTTCATGGTATGTTTCCATTTGAATAATATAGTAGCCAGCATTGTATGCAACTTAGAGTTTTAACACACCACGTCCATTCAAACAAGTCGTTATAAATAGTAATAACCAATTTGTGAAATTTTATAAATTTTATTTTTCAAAATGGACTTCATTTTTGAATTCAGAATATCCAAATTAGATTATGGTGAATTTTTTATACTTTTATTAAAACTTTTAATTTTTGATGAATAGTAAAAAATGTGAAATTTTAATTAAAAACAACATTTCTAATCATAATAATTTATAGTGTTAAATTAAAAAATTTTGTGGTTTTAAAGTATCATTAGATTATATTTTTATCATTTAATATAATTTAGGTCATTTTATGTAATTTCACATTTAGACTGGACAATAAAATGTGTCAATCTTTTGATAGTTATTATTTCTTAAAAACACACTTTTTGTTTTGACAATGAGAATCAATTTTAAATTAATTTCAGCCATTTCTATGTTTTGAATTTGGAAAAATGTATTCCATATTTGGAATCATGAGGTGAAAATTGTGTAAGTAGGTAACTTTTATTTTTATACATTATTAATACTTACCTCGGTAAATATTTTATTTACCATGGTTAAAGGGTAAATCCGGTAAATAAGGGTAAAAAAATAATATTCTAATAACATTAAATTACCCTAACATGTGTCTTATTCCTATTGGTTTATACATGCCCGACCATTGGCATCCATGGGTCGATTTTGGGACCCCATTGTGCCACTTGAGAGTGATAATGACACTTTAAATTAATTAATTAAAAATAATGGCAAAAATGACATAAACTTATATCATTTAGTAAAAAAATTTAAATGGGGTTATATAAGTTATAATTTCGACTAGAAATACAAATTGTAAATCTAAAACTATTTCCTACTTACTTTTATTTTATTTATAAATTTTAGACATTAAATAATTAAATTTATTTATGACACAATGGTGATGCAATAATTACCTTATTAATGAAAGAATCAAATAAATGATATTATAAATATTAAAATAAATAAAATTTCAATGTTTTTATGACATACACGAATATTTCAATGAATATGACATGTTAGAGTTGATTCAATGTATTTGGATCTAAGTAATCAAGTTGTGATGACTTTCACAAGAACAAAATACAAAATAGTGTCAAAATTAACAAAAATGGGTTTTTAAAACAAATATTATATTAATAAATTATATAATAGTCCTAAAAATAAAATTTTCTGCCAAAGAACTTATATGATGATAGATATATCATTATGGAACAACTTGAGGTTCTCTTGTAATTTTTTAGTATGTTTATTAACCAATTATTATAATAATACAAGAATACATCGTAAAAGTTACACTATTTAAATAAGATTTAAATCTATAAGATAAGATTAATATGGTGACCCAAACCTGTATAAAACCTATCGGTTGAGAGGTGTTCGACCTATACCCACTTTTTCTTTTAAATAAATCATTTTTGTGACATTATAAACCGAAAATTATTTTATTATAAAATAATATTTCAATCTTTTTCTAAGGTTCCCCTCACCTCTCTTATGAAAGGGCACTTCCCCTTCTTTCAAAATCACACCTCCAAAGCCATTTGGCTCGGCCCACCTTGGCCAAAATATCCTCCTAATTTCCCTTCATCCATACTATAGGCCTTAGTTTGATCAGAAAGCCATCCTATGGAGCCCTTTTTATCAACCCAATAGGAAACACCTGAAGAAGAGGTATTAATTTCACCGTCCTCTTTCGAGTTCTTTTCTTTTTCCACTTCCTCTTTCCAAGTTTTTTACATTATAAAATAATTACTCCAATATATTATATATAATTTGATGTTATTATAAAAATTATACAACAACATTCATTATTCAATCAATTATATGAATGACAAAGTCACCATACGTGCGTATGTAAGGCTTACCGTCTCCCCGTAGTGGTGTAGTTTATTATTCAAATACTTCATTATTTGGATGGGTATAATAATGAGTATAACTGAAGAAAATAATTAATATAACATGTTAATGATTCTTTATATATGATATACCATCCAGTTACATACAATTTCACAATCAATATAATGATATTGTCGCTCGTGCGGACGAACGGATTACCCTCTCCATGAACTCGATGAGAATCATTTCCCATCGTAATCATTCCAAAATAATTTTCATTTTATGATTAAAAATAATGTTTACGAAGTTAATATCATTTTGGATACGAATAAAATACATCCTATCCATAACAAACATGGCTTACGTAACCAAGCATATAAAGGAAATGGATCAGCTAACACCCGAATCGATGATACCACTAAAATATTATTAACAAAGCATTATTAGAGGATCATATATGATATCATATTTTTGTATATAGGCACTGTATAATTTAATAACGACATTTTAACTATTATAAAGGATCTTAAGATACCATCAACAATGGAAAATTACAAGGTAAGGGTTAATTTCATAATATCTTTGTTATCTGAGATTTTTTTTATGTAAGTATCTACTGGGACCTCTTTATCATCCACATCCGTGTTTCCTTAAAACTGAAATTCAAAATATTTTTACTATTTACTATACTATGGGTTAATTTAATTTATACCCTTATTTGACCATATATTTTTTGAAATTAATACTTCCATCGTTTTCCAAACAAGGTACTTTGACATTTTCGACAAAATTATGGTAAGAATGTCTTTTTTAACTTATACGGTGGGTGTGACTATTTTCTACTGTTATATCATCATCAAAGATTCCCATACATTATTTTAAAAACATTATCAAAATAACTGTTTTCTTTTTTAATTATGTGACTTTAAAATTATTTCAAACTTGTAAGTGGTATTTATTTCATATAGTTTTCATTTCATCTATGTCAACATCCTTTGATAGAGTTTAAACTTTTTTGAAGTTGATTTATTATGATAAAAATATTCTATATTGTATTGAATGTTTTGTGGTATGTTTGACTATGGATGCTTTATTTTTACACCATTCATGGTTTGTGGATAAATAATTGACATTTCATATGCTAGTTCCAAAATGAATGTTTATGTTATTTTTAAACCTTTTCATATGAGGAATGCATTGGACTTAGTAAGTGACGGGTAGAACCCAATATAGCTCCTCAATGCATCGGTTAGACTCATGAGAAAAACTAGTGTCTTGGAACATGGCCATGACAAAATCTTATTTTTAGTCTTGTCACAAGGCCTATAGCATGTGGTTATTAAGCCTGGAATTATGCATTCTATCATTATGAAAGTGGCTATTGATATTGCATATGATTATTTGACTAGTAGAATATCTATATGATTAAGTATATGAAATTATTTGATTTTATATTTTCTATATTATAATAATGTTTACGTTTAAAATGATTTTGTTTTAGTCTTATTAATTTTTTTAAATATTTATACTTATTTATGAAAGTTACTGCTATATTATTATCCTTACTGAGCATATGAGCTCACCCCTTTCTATGATTTATTTTTTCCAGGATGTGAACAAGTATTTTATGGTTGACATGCAAGGTTAGGCTAAGGATGTATGTGTGTTCAAAAGGGTACACAATGTTGTTGATGTTTTTATTTCATGATGTAATATAAAACATATTAAACTTTCTAGTACTTCCAAGGAAACTAAATGATCGGTCTTTTGGGACATGATTACTTATATAATAGAAATGTTATGTAATAATGCACAGTCTCTAGGTAACTGGGGTCGGGGTGTTACAGAGAGTAGCTTATTTCATGGGAAATATGAAGGGGGTTTAATGGGTTAGGAATTAAATAACCAACATTACCTATAAAAACACCCATAGGATACTATTTATGGGGGTCTGGTTCTATAGATTACCTGGTGAAACCCCTAAGTTCCCATGGCCTCTAACATACACAAAACTACCTAGTGTTCCCCCGGTGCGTACCCGATAACACCTATTGTATTAATATTGTATGTTGTTCGTCCCCAAAGCTCCCTAAATATTCCTACCAATTATGGACCATAAACCCATATCAAAAACACCCAAAATAACATCATTATATTTTAATTTAAAGAACCCAATAGTAAAATAAAAAATAACCCCTTAACTGGAACCATAAATTCAAAATCACTCAGAACTCTATATGTAACACTCTAGGAAACAACTGACCAATGTTTGGGAAATTTCAAATGATATTAAAATTTTTAGGTTGGTGTTAAAATATTTCTCAAAATATCACCATTTAAGTGGTTTATTATATTTAGGATAAAGGGAAACTTAATACTTAGATACATTGTTCTTTCAAGATTCTTAAATATGTAGATATTTTAGCTTATCACTTATCACTTCCACCAAATTTCTCCTAATTGATTGATGTGTTCCTTGTATATTTTTTGGGTAAGTGTATACCAGATCCATCATATATACCATAATGATAGGTTTTACAATATGAACATGATCTCTCTCATGAGGGGAATTCGTTGGAAATATCGTATCATTGTGATAATAAACTTCACTATTAAAATACACATCTAGTCAAAGTTCATTTGAAAAAATTTAAATTCAAGGAAGTGATATGGAAAACTAAAGATATATATATACAAAATTATATGTAGTTATTTTCTTCAAAGTAATGAAATATCAAGGGTGAAACAATTTTATATGGGTAAAATGTAACACTCAGACCTTTTAATATGAATTTCACGTAATGTAAATCATCTGAGTTTGATACCTTAAGGTACTTTCAATATCAAAATAAAATGAAATTTTTTTATATAATTAAGGAAAAATGTTAAAATAAAATATAAAATTCAATAAAATATAACATAATGACGCGTAATTTAAAAAATTAAAATATTAGTGAAAACATATGTATATAAAAATTCTACAATATTCAAGTCATCATCATCACAATTTTCAATAAAGTGAATTCAATCGATAATATTTATGGAAATACTAAAAACAATTATAAATTTGATAAAAATACATTAGAAAAAATTATGGAACAAGATGAATGATTTAAGAAAAGTATGTTAGATAATATAGAAGAATAAAATGTGGTCGATATATGGTTATTGTAAAAATATGACAGTTGGATATATGTGGTCATTGGAAATATCATTTCATTTGAAACAATATATTGTTGATGTATATATGAAAATTTTACTGTTAATTAAATATTTATAATTCTATAATATTAAATACATCATCAAAGTAGACTTGAAAAGTTAATATTACTATATAGTCATTGATATAGTTTGTATAAATTGAAGTTATCACATCATGAGATTTATATAGAAAGTGGTTATAGAATCAAGTAGTTGAAGTATACAATAAGATTCACCTTTATAAGAGATTAGGAGGATATAGAGTCACTAGGTATTTCCCATGACCAAGACCATGTTGATATTCAATAAGAATTGACTGAGAGGAATCATATGTAACACAAGTTCAAACTCAGGGAAATCACTACGGGATCCATGATAGCTGAATCACCACCTGTGACTACCAAAATTTCATATATCACTCTTAGGTAATATAAAATGACCTTTTAGGGTTTTATATGTAAATTTTTAGATGATATCCGCATCTAATTGTTGATTTAATAAAAAAAGTATTATCCATCATTTTATAAGTTTTATATTTTATTTATTGTATTAATTTTGACCCATGATTTGAATGTATTAATAAAAATAAAATAATAAATTTTATATAAATTTATTGAAAAAATTTATTGAATTGTTAGTAAATAAAAATAAATTTTAAAACAATAGGGAAAAATCATTTAACATTAGAAAGGGAAAATTTTCAAATAATTATTTTTTATGTGATATTCTTTATCAAATAAATTAATATAAAAACTTTTAAAAATTAAATTAATTAAATTTATATTGATTTTATAGAAAGATATAAATTTTCATTCATCTATTGTTAATTACAATGTATACAATAAAAATAAATTAACTTTCATACATACAAATATTATTTTCTGAAAATTTATTATATATTATATATTTTTGTTAAAAAATATATTTTAATTAGTTTTAGAAAATTATTCAAATAAAATATATTTCATATTAGGAATCAAAATTTTAAAACTAATAATTTTTTTAAATTTTAATTTTTCACAAAAGAATAATTTACCGAAGTAAATTTGAATTTCCAAGGTAAAGGGTAAAATGAGTTTAAATAGTTAATTTAAGAAAAATTTCATAAAATGTATCTAAAAATATCTAGATGTTGGGATTATGGGATGATGTATAACCAATATACATTATTATTTTATTTTGGATGTGCTTTCTATAATAAATTTCATTAATTATTATTTAAGGAATGGCAATTTGTGAAAATTCTAACCATGGTCTCCTAAATATTTCCCCTCTAATACCTACTTCCCCACACATATATCATTAAATTTTATCATTAATACTTGTCCAAATTATCTAAATAAAAAACATATTCCACATTTGGAAACCTCTATTCACAAAAGGAGTCCCAAATCCTTCATTTCTAAGAGGTTCTCTAAGAGATGATTCAATTCTTACATGTAATTGTTTTCCTCTCCCAAATAATTTTTCATAATCATATTCATTAAAATACTCTTAAATATAATTATTCACATAAATAAAATTTTCTTTAAATCACTAAAATTCTAAAAAATATATATTTTAACTCTAAAATAATATTTTCATATTCATTCAATCATTATAATGTGTTTTTGTGGGGCTTGGTTTTACCACCAATATAAACAATGTTATAAACATTATATCATTGTTTATTAAGAATATTTAAATACAAAAAATATTTTCTAATGAAAAATAATTTAATATTACTTTAATAATTATGGAATGTTAATATATGAAAGTATATTCACCAATAAAATCAATTATTCTTGTTGAATAAAAATTCATAAAAGGATATTTTTAATTGTTATTTCTAAATCACTACCATAAATTCTAGGAAATGAATATAATACTATAACAATATATCCAAAACATATTTATACTCATTATGAACATTATAGATTCGATGAATACATGATAATGGATCAATAAACAAATCATTTATGTTGAAAAATGTGACAATACAACTGAACAATTAACACCTAATAGATAATTTTAATAATGAATAAATAATAAATGGGTAATAATAAATTATAAATGAATGATATTAATTGAAATAAATATGAATAATATTGATATATAGATTTATAGTAAACATAAATTGATTTTACAGGCTGTTAAATCACAACTGACTAAGTGGGAATCTAATGTAAGGGTTTTTTTCTCAATTGCTCTTTAGTGAGATTCATTTCATTTATATTATTATATACATCCCTATCTATGTCAGTTATCTTTATTTAAATTTTATTAATAGTATTTCAAATTCAATTTTGTCTCTCTATTTTATTGATGTCTGATTTATAAATTACCTATATCATAAGGTGTTTTCTTCACATAATATCCTTTTCAATGATTTGTAACATTTCTTTCTTAATTGTGATCATATAAGATAAATACATTTCTCCCCTTCTCTATCAAGTATTTTATATTCTATTTTGAATAGGGAAATTAAATTTTCATATAAAAATATTTTTTTATGAATTATTTCATAGTCCCTCAAAATTTATGTTCTTAAGAATAATTTTCATCCTTCATATTTTCAATTTATCTTCCATTTCGATGTTTTTTATTACAGAAAATGTTGTTATTTATTATATTGAATGTTAAATATATTATTGTTTATATATTTTTTATTTTCCAAAATTATATTATAAATATATTTATCTTTTTATATAGATATTGGTTATTTTTAACAATTTTTAAAATGCTGAAAAATTATGGTTTTTCACTTCCATGGAAATTTATATCATTGAATCCAAATTTCCCTAAATCTAAATTTATTTACATGAAAGGTTAAATTTTGAGGAATAATTTTAAATATTTTTAATTTATTCTTATATATTTTAGGGAAATGATTTTTAAAAGTGACATGTAACATTATTTTTATTAAAAAATATCCAAATGTTTTTTAAAACACTTGTTCAATAATGTATATTTTATTTTTCTTCCTAACTAAAATCATCATTTATCTATGGAATTATGCTTTATTTATCCCCCACTATGTTCCCAATATCTACTTTTATTTTATGTGATTGAAATTTGGGTATCATTTTATCCAATTTCTATTAACTAATTATATTATACATCATGAAAACTTTATGATCACATCTTCATTCCATGGTTTAATTATGATTTGATGAATGACTGATTTCATAAAGCACACATGTGTATAGAGTATCATTATGTTATGGGTTGAACCATGATTATATATCCACCACTACATTGGGTAACACTTTATATCACAATATAGTAGCATGGTAAATGCATGGTTAACCAATATACACCAACATTTGGGACATGGGAGATTAGCCCAAGTCTATTATGTTACGAAAATAGGTGTTTATCCTTATACACTATGATTTGTAGGACTTTTTAGTTTTCCATAAAATGGTGTGGCTCTACTCATGTTAGTTTCATATTCCATAGTTATGTTACCATGGTTCATGTTTATTTATTCCATGATTTTTTTCAATGGGTTATGTTATACTTCCTTGATTATTTATTTTTAATTATATTTTATTATACCAGTACCTATGATTATGAAATGATATTTTGGGATAAAATTTTATTAATCCATGTTCTTATTAATCAATTATTCCTAATATTATCATGCTTTATCACATGATTATTTTCTAATACTCAATCATATGGTGATATGTTTTTACTCACTAGGAAATAGAGACCACACCATCTTTTATTGACCAGTCACTAGTAAATTGTATGCAGTAATATATATTAAAGCATTTCTTGTGTAGATATTTTTTTTGGAGATGGTCTAGTAATAAGTTTTTATAAAAATGTTATGTTTCTAATATGAATTGAAATTATACAATTTGGATCTATAATTTTGTGTTTTAATATATAAATATAATTTTTAATCATGAATATTAAGATATATATATATATATATGTTTATATATTGTTTTTTTGGGATTATCAGTAATGTTTTACATGTAAAATGGGTTAAGGATGCATCTAATAGTTAATTATTTATGAAATATTCATAAAAAAATCGTATATTGAAGAATTTAAATGTGTTTAGAAAATAATATATTATATATTGTTTTATAAGGTGGATATTTAATTTTTTGGATGACTAGGGGTTGAATTTATTTTGTAATATAATGTTGTGTACAAGATGTTTTATATTATCTCTTCTATTGTGAGATGATCCATGAATTTAGTTACTTGTAAGATTCATTTTATAGGCTATGACATGAGATATTAGTATAGGAGAAATGGGTTTGAATAAGACAAATAATTTCTATGATTCCATAGGTTTGAAGTAGTTAAATATGATCCATTAGCTTTGATAGTTTTTTCCATGATTGAAATTAAAGACCATATTAGTACTAGTTTAAACATTAATGAGACTATTTAGGAGACATCAGTAGAACCTAATAAAAAACATTCGTTGTTAATATGATTCTTATAAGTAATTTAATATATATCAACCATAAATATTCAATCACATTAAAAACCAATGAATTCCTAGGGTTATAGTGGGTAATAATGAAGATTTATTCTCTTACCTCACTTACAAAAATCTTATGTGAGTACGTATTATATTAGTTATATCACATGTAAAATAAAGAGACCTCTGTAGATAGTAAATAATGTTAGGATAAATATTCAAGGTTAATTAGTAAGTATGTGGAGTCATGTAAAAGTGGATTCCACACTTTAGATTATCACTCTATTTAGTATTATTTTCCATGTGTTTGTACATGACTTTTAATTTATATTCTTGATTAGATGTATTAATAATATGGGACATTATGGAATATTATATTACCATTATGATGATTTTAATTTTTCCCACTACATTATATTATTGAGATGATTATTTATGTTATTAATCATTAGAAGGAAAACCTATTCATAAGAGATATCCTTATTCCATCAGTGCTAGTCACCAATATCTAGTTATCAAGAGCACACTAAAAGCCTTGTGATGTCAATCAGAGATTCTAATATCCTATAACAGTAAGTAAAATATATAAATACAATATATAATATATAAAAATATTATATCACAAATACTGATACCCTCGAATCGTTGTATAAAATATTATGTTCTATACACATTTATTACATTTTGAAAAAAAATCATGATTATTTATAAATGTCTATGATATTTCTTATGGTATTTAAGGACATATAATATTAATAAATTAATTATAAATAAAAAACTGTTGCTATTATTATTTTTAATTTGAAATTAAAATATTAATGGTGAAATTATAAGGAAAATTCCTATTAATTAGTAAAATATATAACTCATATAGTTGATAATGATCATATAAAAAACAAACCGGTTTATGCCTCAAAAGAATGTTTTTTTGGGAAGGATTAGGGTAATTTATGGTACGCGTTTTAATGATCCTGTTTATTTTAATGGGTTAATAATTATTTGATGTAATTAATAATGTTTTCGTGTCCATTGGAACACATATGGTAGTTTTTTTGTTATGTGATGGGTTAGAATAAAATTATATAGACCTCTAATGCATTTGATAAATAACATTCTCATGATATGACTAAGAATGGGGAGGGATCAAAAACCTCTAGGGGACTCTATCAACTAAGTGATAAGTAGCACATGAATTAACCATTACTCTAATTCATTAGGAAAAGACTAATATTTCATGAGAATACAGGTTAAGGAATAGGGAGTAAACCAATCCACAATGGGAATTTGTCTACTCTATGGTGATGGTCTTGGTTGTGCACCTTGGAAAAAAGAATGATTTTCTATTCCTATATATATTCCATATTCATATTCATATGTTACCCTTTCTTGAATCATCATTTTTGACTCATATTTCCACACACTAATTACTCATGTGTTACCTTATGATAATATCCTTGTAAAATTACCAATGATTTGCGAACAATAATTTTGTTGGGTATTATTCTATATTATTATTTCCATGAACAATGATTAGTATCTCATGGAAACATGTTTATATTATGCTTACCAGTGACATTTATTTATTTTTCTCTCATTTAGAGCATACTAAGCATATGAGCTCACATATTCTTATGTTTATATTCCCTAATGTAATCAATATTATTTTTACAAATGATATTTTCATAATGTAATCATGGGTAAATAATATGTGTGGGAGATGTTATAGGATGCTTTTAAAATCACTTGATTATATACCTAATCTACAAAGACACTAAAAATATAGTATATATGGTGTGTTTTATTGTGAAATGTAACAACCTCATATTTTTGGAAATTTAATTTTTCTAAATTATTATAATCATTTCAATATTTCCCCTTTAACACAACACATAATATAGCTTGTCTAATGTGAAAGCACTATGATTTATTTTCCTTAAAATCAAAACCAATTTCTTTTTTCACTACACACAACACTTATATTAGATTTTGATACATGAAACACTATGTATTTATTATGTATTACACAATTTTTAGTTCCTTGGATAGCTTGATTTATATTAAATATTGAGTTTTAACAAAATAAAATACACTATTAATGTTATTATCAAAATATTATTATTGTTATCACATGTATGTTAAAATTTAATTTAGGAATTAGATAAACTAAATTATGAAAATAAGGATTCAACATGTATAAAAAATTAATAATTTGGTTATCAATTTTTTTTAAATGAAATTAAGAGTGACTTGAAAATAAATAAATCAATTTTCATAGAAAAATATTATTTCTATATAGAAAAACGTTTTCTTTCAACAAATAAAACAAATAAATTTTGGTAATTTTTTTTTGTAAAAATTATATATTATATATTAATAAAAAAATTTACACTCGTACAGTATATTTTATATGAATATGATAAGAATAAATCCAATTTTATGAATAAAAAGATGATTTTTTCTAAATGGTAATTTTACTACCTTTTAATGGAGGACCTATTGTAAGTTTAATTATTTAGAATTTTACAATTTTTATTGGATAATACAAAATTTATTTTTGAAATTGTAATTTCAAAATTTTCCTTGGGTGAATGTTTTGAATTATTCTAAGAAGTGTCATTTTTTAATGAATACTAACAAGCACTGAATTTTAATTGAAAAATGCATCTTCTTATAATGTTTTCATATAGTAAAATGATATTTTAATGGTATTTTAAAGTATAAATAGATCAATTTATTAATAAATTAATAAAATTTAGGTCATTCGAACAAATTTTAAATTGAAATTGGATATAAAAACATTCCAAAATTTACACATTCTCTCTTTAAAAACCAGATTTTGTGACACGTCTATGCAACTAAATTTAAATTAATTTATACCTCTTCATTGAATAGAATTTTGAAAAATGGATTTTGGAATTTTTATCATAATAATTTATTATTTATATTCAGATAAAATTATTTTTTTTATAAAAAATATAAGAAAATGTAATTAAAATTAATTACATGGCATATGGTAAAATTAAGTTTACATAGTGGTTACACATTAGACGTAAAGTTTAAAAATTATCATGAAATTGTGAAATACACATTAGATGAACTTATTTTTTCCTTAAAACTGAATTTATCTAATTTTTTGTTTCATTTATTCACTTTTATAGGAAAAAACAATGGTATCAGACATTTCTTTTCAAAAATTCCAAGTGTGTCCTCTCCCCCATGTATAAAAGGGAACTCTCCCCTAACTTATTCACACATATAGAGCCTTTTGGATCATCAAATTCCAGAAAAAATAATCTCCCCACATCCATAATATCATCATATAGATCTACCTTTAGTCTAAAATACAAATAATTAATTCCTTTTGTGCAACCCAAAATATGTTACCCAAAGAAGATGTAACATCATTAACAAGAACTTTTGTTTATTTCTGTATCCACCACCCATAATTGTTATTGTATAAAGATTATATAATATCATATGTATCCTAAAAATATTGATAATATTTTATGGTAATGGTATGACCTACACCTTCACACACTTCCATCAAATGGGATAGGCAATCATCGTTCGTTTGTACAGTCGACTACTACCTCATGAAACGATGTCGTTCTTTAATCCATTACCACCTCTCATGGTTGGGAATAATTTTGTAATTACTATTTTTTTTGATAAATATTATATTTATGATGTATTTATTACAATTTAATTATTATATAACACATTCCTTCATTATTTTCATTTCTTGGGAATATGAAAACGACGTTTGTGGATGTGTGGAATACAACACCCTCAAAGCAAAGTAATTCGTTCACTATTTACATGAGATGTATCAGGGCTGGGTTTAGTGAAATATGTGTTATATATGAAACAATAACTATACTATAATGATAATATATAAATTTATATATATATATACACACATATATCATATACATTCTTTTTTTCAATATGAAAAGGAAATGGAAACAACGTCAATGTGTACGTACTACCTACCATCTCCATGAACGGTGTATTTATTTTTCTAATTGTAGATTTTATTTATTTTTTAAAATAAATATATAATGAATATATTTGATATTTATTGAATTTATTAAATTATTGAGATTATTAAATCATGAAATGTGTAAGAGGATAAAAAATAAAACAAATCAAAACACATGCGAAAAACAATGTGGTTGTTACACGAAACTCACCATTAACATTGGATTATTAATAAATGGGTCAGAAATAGTCATAAGTAAATAATATATGGTATGATATAAATTAATATGGTTTCTAAATATATTTTTAAAATACTTATATTTATTACATGGGATTTTTGAACAAATACGATGAGAGTTAGGACATAATATAAGGGGATATCTAGTCTAACTTTTATTTCTACAAGACATATTCAATAGTCATCACTCAATTTTGTTTCTGTTATATATTCTTACCATTAATGATTTATATGAATATTACCATTATATTTATGGTTATTTATAATTCCATTTTAGGATATCACCTTAATGGGGTTTACGGTTAAAAAGGTACCTAATCGGTAATGTGATTTTGTCCTGATTTTCTTTCATTGTGACACATGTTATGTTATGCTCCTAAATTATTTTATGAGGTTTATATACTAATTACTGACATGTTATATCATGAAAATATTTCTTTTCATGTTATTTTACACTTCATGTAATGTTATTCTCTACAAGGTATTAAATTCTGAAGTTACCAAAGTGGTTAGAGTCGACTACTAAAGTCTAATCGTTTAATATAATTGTTTAAAATTATCCTTCCATTGATGAATTTATATGATACATATATCATGAAATATAATTAATTTATTTAAAAAACTATTATTCATGATACCTTAATATAATTATACCATTTTTATTCTCTTTGGTACTTATAATAATTAATAAATTTGATTAGTAAAATCTGACTTCATTTAGTCTTCAGTCACAGGCACCTTTTTTCCCAAAAATGTTTTTGTATAAAAATGTTTTCAAGAATACATTATATCTTTTCAATGTAATTTTCATAGAAAATGTATTCAGAACGTTTCAAATATTCCTTTATAAGTTTTTGATGTTATTTTCAATTTTTTTCCCAAATGATTTCATGCTTCATTTATAAGTTTTCAATATAATTTTCAATGAAAATGTTTTAAAATGTTTTCAACCTTCCATTATATGTTTTCAAAAGTATTTTTAAATAAATGTTTTTGAAAATGTTTTCTATATTCCATTATAATATTTCAATGTCATTCAAAATGAAACATGTTTTCAAAACAATTTCAAGATTCATTTATAAATCCACAAAAAAATTAAAGACAAGGATTTTAAAATGGCTTCAAATATCCTTTATAAAATTTAAATGTTATTTTCAAGGAATATTTTTTAATAATACCTTCAAGTTTCATTTATATGATTCTAAATATATTTTCAAAGACAGTATATTCAAAATTCATTCATGCTTCCATTATCTGTTTTAAATGTTATTTTCAAAGAAATAACTTTACAAATGTTTTGAAGATTTTATTTAGGTTCTAAAAATTATTTTAAAATAAATGGGTTTCAAAATGTTATCAAGATTACATTTTAATTTTTCTGTGTTATTTTCAAAGAAAAGGTTTTCAAAATGTTTTCAAGATTCCTTTCTAGATTTTCAATATTACATTCATGGAAATGGTTTTCAAAATTTTATCATTATTTCTTTATAATTTTTCATAATTATATTCAATGAAATGGTTTTAAAATGTTTTCAACATTAATTTTTATGTTTTCAGTTTCATTTTCAAAGAAAAGGTTTCCAATACATTTTCAAACCTCCTTTATATATTTTAATATTTATTTTCAAATAAAATGCTTTCAAAATTCATTAATTCTTCCATTATAATTATTCAATTATATTTTCAATCAAAACTACTTTATGAATTGTTTATGATTTAAAAATTGTTTTTCAAAGTAGAAATATTTTTTTCCACCTGAAATGATTTCAATAAATTCTAAAATAATATTTATAAGAAATGTTTTTCATAAAAATGTTTAACGGAAGAAATTTTAATCAAATGAAATATTCCTTATGAAATGTTCCAAGAGTTATTTAAAAATATTTATCAATCTAATATTAAACCATTTTTTATAGATTATGCTTTATTGTTGATATAATCCATGGAAACCATATTGTTCATTATTTGAATGGTTTATGTTTAAGACAATATGTTTTTTATGAAACCCATTTATCTTCTACACTTTATACCATGATATTAGGATTCTGAAACTTGATTCCTTTCACAGGTATTGATGTATTTAAATGATTATGAGACCTATCACTTTTACATAGGTTAATATATGATGACATTCTTATAATTCCCACATTATTTCTTGTGTTATGATATGATTTTTATGAAAACCATATATTCTAATGAGTCAATATATAATGAATTTATTATAATATTTTGTATCAAATATATATGATTTTATTATGATATGGGTGGGACCTATATCACCCTCCAATTAATTGGGTAAATATTTATATCACATGAGATAAACATGCCTGTACCAGGGAGTAAAATATATTCCGTAATGGACTATTCACAATAAGATGGTCTTGGGAGTGAACCATGACTACTAAGTTTGTTATGGGATTGAACTAATTCTATTAATATGACCTTGTAAATAATATTTGACTACTATGTAAGATTTTTTATATGTTTATCTATCTTAAAAAATTCTATGTATTGTTCCTATGTTATCCTATCATGTATTATTCTCAGAATTCCCATATGATTCATGTCTTATGAATTTCCAATATTTTTTCCATGACCCATGAATATGATAGTTGATATGAATGTAATGATATTAAAATTTTACTCTCATGTTCTCATACACTTATGATATTTTTATTCTTATATATTTCATTTATTTACCCTTACTTAGCATTTGAGGTCACTCTTTTTATGTTTCCATTCTTCGGATTATTAAAAAAGGTTTTATATTAGTTTAATAAATCATATATCCTTTACAAGAAACATTTAATATATTTAAATAAGTAAAAATAATATTATCCATCATTCCAAATACGTTAAATTTCTATGATCCTTGGGTGTGTACTTTTGTAATGTGATGAATATTTATTTAAAATGATGTAACATCCATGTATGTTAACAATGGGTTTATAAAATCATTATTAAAGGAATGTTTTTGTTAATCTTTGGAAAATATTATGATAAATATTTAGTGAGATCCCAATGGATATTTCTATGTATGTTTATAGGTATGTATCAAAGGATGCATATAATTATGATTTAAAGTATTGGAAAAATACATGGAATTTTGATAAATCATAGAGTGAGTGGTTTCCTATCAATACATACCTATTTGAATGATATATGTGGATGTGGCTCTTGCCAATATGTATATATTGTTGAAAAAAAAACGTTTTTTATATAGAACTTGATCAAGAACTGGTGCATGAAAATAGGCCCTTCCACACACCTAGTTTGAAACACTCGGGGGATATGATTTAGTAATTAATAGGGTCTTAATAAACCATCATGAAGGATTTATATAGAATATGAGTATGAGTAACCTAGGATAAAAAAAGGTTTAGTATATTAAATAATTAGGTGTCATGATTTATATGACATATATGTGATTTTTCATGATTTCAGGTTGCTACTATAAGAAGTGTTATTCACACTATGGTTTTTTCTTTTAGTCAATATTAGGAACTTGAAGAAATTGTATTAAAATTGAATTTAATTGACAATTTTATGATGTGTAGTAAAATGGGACCATGACTACAGTAAAGGATGTTTTTATAATTGCTAATCATATGTCATGGTACATGAATATCAATTTGTACCTTAAAAAACTCTTAGTCTCACTAAAGAATACAAGAAAAGAGTTTTCTAAGAGTTTTGGTAATGTAGACCATCAAGAAAAGAATTAGAAAGTTGGTCTGAGTAATAGTTACATTTTTGATAATAATGAAACTATAGGTTATATGTGAAAGGAAAGAGGCATTAAGCAATATTTTGTTGAATCCTAGTTAATGGATTATGGATGAAGTGGAATAATTAAGTATTTGTGTATTTTGAATGAAGAATTATGATATTCGAATTGTGAAATATATAAGGATTGTGAAATTTATGTTTTTCTGTAAGGATTTACCAAAATAATTTTAACGGTTCTGATGGACTAGAGAAAGTAATTTAATGGTAAGGTGATATTCTTGAAAAACCAATGATTTTGTGAATGATAACCATTAATATGTTCATGAGGATAAGATAATTATTTTTTATTAAATATATATTGTATATGAATAATTTAATTAGTCAATACAGATTACCTTGGAGCTCATTATGGATTTTTTGAAAATGTTTTTAGGATATATTGAATAGAGTTTCCAACATTTTGGGATTTATGGAACATATCCAATACTCTATTTTTTATGTAAGGAGTGAAGTAGCGCATATGTTTTCAGTATGGTTTCATCGTAATTATTGTTATTAACATTTTTTAAGAAAATGTGTGATGAACCTATGCACATATTTGGTATGAGACAACCAAGAGACACTTTTTGATATATGGGGGAACAATGTTAAGCATATTTTTTAGAAATTTATTATAACACCCGGATGTTTTTATGAAATATTATCTCTCAATAATTTTAATTCTTCAATAGCTTGTATTGGATGCAATCATGAGTTTAAATGAACCAAGATATGACCTTAGAATAAAATGACCATTTTAACCTCACAATTTGGTTAGCATGAATAAATATTACTAACTAATGAAAATGTATGGTGAAGCCATTAACAACGAATTATTTATGATAAATATTAATCAATTTTATATTTTTATTTCTTAATAAATTTAGTGAATGAATTTTAGTAATTGAAATTAATGAAATACATATGTTATATAATTAATAAAATATTTCTAATTTTCATCCAATAGATATTTTAGTCATAGGGTATGAATAAACCGTATTTGGTATATAAAAACATATATTTTTCACAAGGGCAATTATCATCCTTTTAATGGATAACAAATTTTAATTGAACATTTTGACACATCAATAATTTTTTTATGATAACATAAAAATTTTCTTTATAAGAGGGATACAAAAATTTACTTTGGAATAATTTTTTTATATTTTTAGTATAATATTCAAAATTAGATGAATAGTAAAAATGCACTAAATTTTAATTGAAAACATCTTTTTTCATTGAAATAATTTATATGGATAAATTATAATGTTGAATTTTTTTAATGTATAAATATATTATATTTTTATCATTAAAAATAATTTATTACATTATCATTAATTAAACATTGAATTCAGATGTAAAACCATATCCATCATTTGTAATGTTTTAACTTTTAAAACTCGTTCTCTCATTCTGACAACGATATTAATTTTAAATTAATTACGAAAACTTCTATGTTTAAATTTTTTAAAATTTATTTCATATTTAGAATCATTAGGTCTATATTATTTAAATATCTTTATTTTATTTTAGTGCACTATGAATAGTATCTTCGATACTTATTATTAATAAAGTAAAAGTGAAAATCATGTAATTAAGGGTAAGAATACTATTATAAAGCTACCCTAATACATGTAAAAATATAATTGGATACGTTTTTTAGACCTAAATCACCCTTGTGTCTAAATGGTTTCCTTTGGAATTTACTTTGATGAGATTTCGACATTTAATTTCTTTTATTTAAAGAAATATTAAATATTTCTCACACAAATTTTATTAACTGAATCACTTTTATATGAGGTTATACAAAAAAATAAATTCAATTATAAATACTAATTATAAATCTATATTGATTTTCTATATCATGAAAGTATATTTTTAATTTTTTGGAAATAAATTATTTCCATAAATACTTATACTTTGATGATATAAAAAATAATTAATTGATGAGAAATCAATAAAACAATTTTTATTAAAATGATAATAACCATAAAAAGTCAATAACACTAAATCAAATCTTATTAGTCAACTATATATTGACTATGACCATCCAAGGGTCTGGTTAGAGATCATTTAGATCCTTATAGAATAGAATCTCCCAATTTTACTATTTTATTTAATGTGATGTTAAAATTATCACATTCATAATTAAATAAGTATATCATTTTAAATGACATATTTACCAAAAGACAAATTAGACTTGAAATATTACTCTTAAATCTAGTATATTTATTTTCATCATGTTATTTTATTTTTAAAATTTTCCACAAATAAGTATATTGGATAATTAAAAAAAATTGATGTAGTTATTATTTTATGAATAGATATAACAAATAAATATTACAAAAAATATAAAAATAAATATAATTTGGGAAACATAATATATATAATAAATTTTATAGACTGACTTTACTCTTATGAATATAAATAAAAATTTTCATGAAGATAACATGATATCTAATTATTTTCAAAAATAAATGAATTGAATAGTGTCAAAATTGACACTATTGATTGTTTATAAAAATAATGTTTATTAAATTGATAAAAATCAAAAAATATTTTTAAAAATATATTATAATTATTATATGGTTGAAAATTTTCAAAGATATTTATTTATAGCCTAATTGACACTGAATAAGTTAATATTTAACCCTTTTAGTATTGAAATATTTGTTACTCTAGTAAAAATTAAATATAATAACTGTAAAGACCCATAAATTTCAAGGGATTTTTTTTATAATTATTTGGAATTTTAGGAGTACGCAGTTTCTGGCGGCACCTGATTCTGAGGCCCGGTGTGCCTGAAATAAATTTTTGATGTTTGGTTAAGCTTAAATTAACGCACGTAAGTAGTTTTCCTAAAAAAAGCGTAATAACTCTTAAACGGTTACTTGGATCAGAAATCCGAGGACACCGTTGTGCTCAAGATGGTGGGTTTACCCTAGGCCTGACTTATGTTTAGTCGTCGTAGGCCTCTTGTGAGAAAACCCGAAAATGGAATAACCGTAAATAAAATAATTAAATAAGTTATTTTATTTTTCAAATGCTTATAACTCATAAACGGTAACTCGGATTAAATATATGAGACCACCGCTGAAGTCGTTAGGGTATACTTGCTTTAAAGAAAATACTAACTTTGGCCAGCGCAAACCACCTGAGAAAGTTAGTTTTTTGCCGTAAATAAATAATTAAGTGACAACTATTTTATTGTAAAATTCATAACTTCTAAATGGTAACTCGAATTGAAAATCCGAGAGTACCATTGAGTTCTTTGGGGCGTTTTTCTCCTAGGCAAAGCCTAACCTTGACTGCAGTGGGTTGAGGGTGACTAATAATAATTTTCCGAACTTTTTTTCGGGTACGTTCAGTAAACGTACGAGCGGCGTTTTCTAAATTTTGAACCGGTGCTCGGAATCGAATTCCGAGGGCACCGTTGAACTCGCAGTGCCGATATTCGCTTAATAATACTTTCCCCTCAACGGCGGATGATTGGTTATGAATGTTAGTTTTGGGGTTTAATGTGGGTTAAGAAAATAAAATAAGTGAATAATTTATTTTATTTTGTTAAACACATGCAGTGTGAATAAAGTGGTTAGAAGATCCACTTGAGAGTTGGTGGTGGAGCCGCCACACCCTAACCCCCATTTAATGGGGAGGGAGATGAAACCACTCAATACCCCCATCAATTAATTTTATATGTCAACGTAAAATTCTTTACACTCAATTAATTTTATGGGTCGACCTAAAATAAATGTTGTCAGTTAATTTTTTGCGTCGACATAAAATTAATTGCTCTCAAATAATTTTATGAGTTGACATAACATTAATTGGTGTCAGCTAATTTTATGGGTCGGCCTAAAAATTAATTGCTATGATTTAATTTTATGTGTCGACGTGAAATTAATTGCTGCCAATGAATTTTATGTGTCAACATAAAATTGATTCGTGTCATATGTTTTGATGCATCCTATGTGGGGGAAACTTCTTGGCATCCTCCACTCTTAAGTAGTGCCAACGCACCTCTTAAATTGCACCAACGCAATTTAATTCACCCGACCCCCTTTTTAAATTAAGTAACTGCATCCTTGGAATTTAGGAAGGTTCCAAATAAATGAAGCATCATAAATTCCACGATGGTTACATACCTCTCCCCCTCTCCTATATATAAAGAGTTTGGGAGAAGGTTTTGGGATGGCTTCACCAAGTGACGAAGCGCTGGTAAAGTATTGCGACGCCCAACACTTGGGGAAATCATATCCTCTCCAATGAAGAACATGAAGAATGCCAACGACAATCTTCCGCGTGATCTTCTTCGAGCTTCCTTCCCCAGAAACCTATCCTCCACAACATCATCAACGAACCGACGTAGCTCGGAATTGAGGATGTGTGGTGGACGCGACGAACGACGGTCTTCGTCATCTTCCTTCTGCGACTTCGCCAACGAGCAACGAGCAAGAAGTAGGGGTTTTATTTTATGTTCGTGAATATTTGGGCGTTCATCGTTAATATTTTAGCCTCTTGCTATCGATTAACAGGAGGGGGCCGGACCACACAAACACTGATGACCCTCCTCCCTTTTTACTGTTGTCCTTCATTGTTGACTGGAATGGAGACGGCGTGGTTCCATCGCACCGCGCGGAAACGAGGGAACCGCGGCGACGGATCACAGCGCCGTTGCACGGCTCCGTTAAGGCCGAAAGAGGTCGTGGCCGGAGCAGGGGCCGCGGCGGTCACCGACATGGTGTGGCCGGACTCCCCAGCCGACGAAGCATCAAGAGCCACGACCCTTTGGCCACAGCGGAAGACATGGAGGCAGCTGGATAAACCGGCCATCGGTGCTTGGGGGGCGGGACCACGGGGTCCCGCGGTGGCGGCACCGGAACCGGCTGGCCAACTAGTCCGTCCATTCAGAATTCCAGGGATCGTAACCCCCGGTGGTGGACAGGAGGTCCCCCCATGTGGGGCCTCCATTACAAGGTGAGGGGCAGCACCCCCCCCCCCCCCTTTGCGCTGCTTGGTCGCAGATCGGGAGCCCAGCTGAGCCGGGCCGCTCGCGCCGGGCCAGGGCGCCCCGCCGTTGGGCCAGGCCGCGCAGTTGGGACGGGCCACGCAAGCTGGGCCGGGCCGCGCCGCTAGGCCGGGCCACGCCCGCGGGGCCGGGACGCATCGCTGGGTCGGGCCACGCCCATGTGGGCCAGACCCGGGTCAGGTCAACCAGTTTCGGGCCGACCCAGGGGGTCTTGGGTCGGGTCGGTCCGGGCCCAAACCCCCCTAAAAGATGGAAGATTCGTTCAAACACCCGTAACATGGGATATGGACCACCGATTGGCGCATCGTCAGTTGCGACGCGATCCTTGGATCCAGACAGTCGTTTCGGTATATTACACTCAAGGTTTTGGAGAACTTTGGGTATGGCCGGGTTGGTTCGAACCCGAAACCAATCGGACCCTCAGAGCGGAAACGCTTATAGCTTGAGTTTCAGATGTTCGAATGACGTGCCGTTGACTTTGTTGGATTCCTTTCAGTGAGACGGATCTTTTGGTATAGATCACCTAAGGTTTGGACGTAGTTGGAGTATGTCCAGGTTGGATTGTACCCGAAATCCAACCGGGCCCCTGGAACGGAAAAGCCGATAACTTTCAGACCGGACGTCCATTTGACGAACCGTCAGTGGCATTGGTGATCACATTGAGAAACGGTCCCTATGAGTATACCCGATGTGAGTTCGAGGTACAGTTGAGATACGTTCAGGTTGGTTCGTACACGAAACCAACCGGGCCCCTGGGACGAAAAGGCTAATAACTCACAGACAGGGCGTCTAATTGATGTGTTGTCTCCTGCATTGAGACCCCTATGAAGAGGCGGTCCTTTGAGATACTTCTTCATGAGACTTTTTGATACTTGGAGTATCAACCTGTACCTCGTGGAGTGGACCCTCCCGGAGACGAGCGTATGGAGTACGGAGACCGTGTAGCTGGCTGAGACCAGATGACTGGTTGTCTGATTTGATTCGGAGTGACTTGCATTGCGCAGTGGGGAGCACTACTTTGTGAGATGGAAGAACCATGGTGGAGGAGCACTACTTTGTGAGGTGGCAGACCCAAGGTACGCGATAGGAGGAGTACCTCTGTAGGCTATGAGGGGGAGCACTACTGTGTGAGGTGGTCGACCCATGGCGGAGGAGCACTACTTTGTGAGGTGGCTGACCAATGGTACTCGACAGGAGGAGTACGTCAACAGTCTTAGGTTAGTGAGCAGTACCTCAGAGTCGTGACAGGATCACTGTACTCATCAGAAACGGAGCTCTTCAACCGTTACGGTTTCGATAATGAAAATCCTGGTTTGAGCTGAGTCATTGACCTTTGTGTTTTTCCTCATGATTGAGATGGGTTACTAGATAACTTACATATTTGTATGGGCATATACTTAAGTAGTGGTTATCCATTGACTTCATATCTGTGTGATACCTCGTGGCTGAGATTGGTTACTTGGTAACTTAGGTATAAGTATAGGCTTATACCTAAGTAAGGGTTATCTATTGAGAACTTTCTTTGTGATTATCCTTGTTGAATTTAGTGAGACCTTGAGGGTCTCGGGGTCCCTACTGAGTATCGTATACTCACCCCTGCACGGGCTTTTCCCGCACCTCGTTGTGTTGGTTGCAGACGACGGATATCGCGGATCGTGGTTGAGGCTTGTAGAGCTGGACGGTACCCAGAGGTGGATCTCACGATGAGTCGGTACCCGAAGTTGGATCTCACAAAGAGTCGGTACCCGGAGGTGGATCTCACGACGAGTCGATACCCGGAGGAGAAGGATAGACGTGGAGTGCTGAGGAGGAAATCTATACCTACCTGTCAGGTAGGAACCTGGAGGATGATCCAGGAGCTGCTTGTCACCTTTCATCTGTTGTCCTTTGAGTTGTACTTTACTTTCAGTTGTAACTATATATTTCTTTTGGGCTTGTAGGTTCGGCCCCTCTTACTTTCAGCAGGTTTTTTATACTTCTTTACTTAGTGTAGCTTCTGCTTGTACTCTGTTTGTGTGTGCTTTCGTTTTGTAAAGGCAATGCCTTCCCTTTTTTGGGAATTACGCCTTTGGTGCTGGTCGCCAGCCCCTGGCCTATGGAAGGCGGGCTTGGGGTAGTCACGACATAGGCCCCGGGGATGGGTCATGACAAATTGGTATCAGAGTAGTTGGTTCTACCGCAGAAATTATAACTCTGATATTTATTTTCTATGAAGCAATAGTGTTAAGAGTACCGAGTGTGGTATTCAGTTTAGGGAGTCCAATGATGGTGCGGGCGGCCGACGTATCCATACACCAGGACCCTGGCCTCTGATTTCCGACTCTATGCACGAAAACACTAATTGCATGTGTGTCTTCAAATGTTTTCCGCTTAAAACATCTCAAACCAAGTCCGCTCACTAGGTATAATCGTTTGACCGTGTCACATATGTTTCTTTCAGGATGACATTCCACTGATGAAGATCCAGAGCCCAGAGGGATGTACGTACTGGCAGCCTGCCGAGCGACGAGGTCTCGGTACAGGGCCCTCTTATAGTTTAGGCACCAGCGGAGGCACCAGCGGTACTACCATACGTTGGGCCACTGATGCCACCAGCCCCAGAAGCAGGCGATGCACACTTCTTGAGTGCGCTGCACGAGTTCCAGTGCAATAGGCCACCCAGGTTTCGGGGAGAGACAGACCCACAGGTGGCTGAGGATTGGATGGAGGCTATGGTGGGAGTTTTCAGAATAGTGGGTACACCAGCGGACTTCATCGTGATCTTTGTTGCCAGCCTCCTTCATGCAGCAATAGGCATATGGTGGAGCCGGATGCACCGGTTTTTTGATGAGATGACCTTCAAATGGGGAGACTTCGAGACCTTCTTCAGGGTGGAGTTCATACTAGTGACTCTACACTCCGAGCATGCTCAGGAGCTGTTGCCTTTGTCACAGGATTTTCCATCAGTAGCCGAGTCATCTATAGGCAGCAGACAGGTGATGCGGGGGTCCAAGAGGACCAGACCAGCAGGTGGGCGACCTCGGGATACAGGTTTGGTTATGAGAGGCACACGAAACAGAACCAGCCATACAAGGAGCAGGAAGTGTTATGAATGCGGAAGGAAGGGTCACCTAGCACGTGACTGTCTGACCCCCCGCACAGTTGATCCGCAGGCATTAGAGGAGCCACCAAGACAGAAGCAGCGGCGGGTGAATGAGAAACAACCGAGCAGTGGACAAGGCAGTATAGCTCCGGAAGCAGGAGGACAGGATCCGAACTAGTGGATTCCTTTTTTCCCTTATACTTCTAGTTCCATGTTGTTGTGGTATTTGTGTCTTTGTACTTCGAGCTTCAGTAATAAAATACACTCATCTTTGTGATGTTTGCTTTCCTGTCCATCTGTTTGGTTGATACTGAGAGGTCCCGGTTAAAAACTGTTGTCTTGACCCTCACTTTTGAGATACCTACTGGAGGAGACCCAGTGACCACACACTGATTCCAAAAGTGTGACTCAACCCTTGGAGGCAAGCGTAATGGTTGGATCTCTTGGTAGTAGCATCGAGGCCTTACGACGTCATCCTTGGTATGGATTAGTATCATCCATGTCGGGATTGATTGTATTTGGCAAAGAACGTGGTTCATCCAATGGATGAGACTATATTTCTATTATCGGCAAAGAAGAAATCTTAGCAGCTCTTGTAGGACCAGAGAAGGTTCGAGACATCCGGGAGGCAGAGACCACTAGAGTTCGAGGTTGGTGTCCACGTTTTCTTATAGGTCTCACCACGACGTGGATTACAGAGTTTTGGTCGGGGCAGCTAGTTATCTCCGCGCTTCATCGGACCCTTCTATGTCCTCAAAAGGGTAGGCGAGGATGTTTACCACTTGACCCATCCACCTCAGTTGCACCAGGTGCATGATGTTTTTCCATGTATCTCAGGTGAGGAGATATGTTCATGACCCGACACATATCATCGACCATGGGGAGCTGAACATGGATGACGAGGCGCCTTTTGCGGAGGTCCCGGGGGAGATTGAGGATTGACAAGAGTGGGTCCTATATGGACGGTCGATTCCTCTAGTGCACATCAGATGGAAGCACGGGAATCTCCAAGAGAGCACATGGGAACGGGAGGCTCACATGCGTGCACAGTACCCCCTTTTTGTTTCCCTAGTTTTTGATGCAACTTTACGGGGACGTAAATCCCTGAGGTGGGAGAAATGTAATGACCCATCAATTTCAAGGGAATTATTTTTTAAAAAAGTTCTTTGGAATTTTACGAGTACACAGTTTTTGACGGCACCTGATTCTGAGGCCCTGCGTGCCCGGAATAATTTTCTGAAGTTTTGTTAAGCTTAAATTAACGCGCGTAAGCAGTTTTCCTAAAAAAGTGGAATAACTCTTAAATGGTTACTCGGATCAGAAATATGAGGACACCGTTGTTCTCAAGATGGTGGGTTTACCCTAGGCGTGACTTAATTTTAGTCGGTACAGGCATCCTGTGAGAAAACCCGAAAATGGAATAACCATAAATAAAATAATTAAATAAGTTATTTTATTTTTCAAATGCTTATAACTCACAAACGATAACCCGGATTAAAAATCTGAGACCACTGCTGAACTCATGAGGGTATTCTTCCTTTAAGAAGATACTAACCTTGGCCGGTGCAGGCCACCTGAGAAAGTTAGTTTTTGGCCGTAAATAAAATAATTAAGTGACAATTATTTTATTGTAAAATTCATAACTTGTAAACAATAACTCGAATTGAAAATCCGAGAGTAGATTTGAGTTCTTTGGGGCGTGTTTTTTTCTAGGCCGAGCCTAACCTTTACCGCAGTGGGTCGAGGTGACTGATAATAATTTTCCGAATTTTTTTTCGGGTACGTTCCGTAAACGTATAAGCGGCGTTTTATAACTTTTGAACCAGTGCTCGGAATCAAATTCTGAGGGAACCGTTGAACTCGCAGTGCCAATATTCTCTTAAGAATACATTCACCTCAACAATGGATGATCGGGTATGAAAGTTAGTTTTTGGGGTTTTACGTGGGTTAATAAAAAAAATAAGTGAATAATTAATTTTATTTTGTTAAACACATGTAGTGCGGATAAAGTGGTTAGAAGCACCACTTGGGAGTTGGTGGTGGAACTTCCACACCCTAACCCCCATCTAATGGGGAGGGAGAGGAAACCTCTCAAACCCCCCATCAATTAATTTTATATGTTGACGTAAAATTAATTTCACTCAATTAATTTTATGGGTCGATGTAAAATTAATTGTTGTTTGTTAATTTTATGTGTCGACGTAAAATTAATTCCTCTCAATTAATTTTATGAGTTGACGTAACATTAATTGTTGTCAGTTAATTTTATGGGTCAACGTAAAAATTAATTGTTGTGATTTAATTTTATGTGTCGACATGAAATTAATTTCTGTCAATTAATTTTATGTGTCAACATAAAATTGATTCGTGTCATATGTTTTGACGCAGGCTATCTGGGGTAAACTTCTTGGCATCCTCCAGTCTTAAGTAGTGCCAACACACCTCTTAAATTGCACCAACGCAATTTAATTCGCCCGACCACCTTTTTAAATTAAGTAACCCCATCATTGGAATTTAGGAAGGTTCCAAATAAATGAACCGTCATAAATTCCACAATGGTTACATACCTCTCCCCCTCTCCAATATATAGGGAGTTTGGGAGAAGGTTTCGGGATGACATCACCAAGCGACGAAGCGCTGGTAAAGTATTGCGACGCCCAACACTTGGAGAAATCATATCCTCTCCAACAAAGAACGTGAAGAACGCCAACGACTATCTTCCACGCGATTCTTCTTCGACCTTCCTTCCCTAGAAACCTATCCTCTGCAACATCGTCAATGAACCGACACAGCTCGGAATTGGGGATGTGTGGCGAACGCGCCGAACGACGGTCTTCATCGTATTCCTTCTGCGACTCCGCCAATGAGCGACGAGCAAGAGGTAGGGGTTTGATTTTATGTTCGTGAATATTTGGGCGTTCATCGTTAATCTTATAGCTGCTTGCTATCGATTAATGGGAGGGGGTCGGAACGCACAAACATGACCAACCCTCCTCCCTTTTTATTGTTTTCCTTCGTTGTGGATTGGAAAGGAGACGGCACGGTGCCGTCGCACCATGCGGAAATGAGGGAACCGTGTTGAAGGAGCGCGGCGTCGTTGTATCATTCCGTTAAGGCCGAAAGAGGCCTAGGCCGGAGCAGGGGCCACGGCGGAGGGGCACGGCACCATCGCGCCGCGACGGAGCATCTTGAAGGGCCGCGACCAGGGTGGGCCACCGGGGAGGGGAGCGGCACCGACGCGCCTCTCCGGTCAAAGAAGGGCCGCGAAAGTCACCGACAGGGGGTGGCTAGACTCCCCGGCCACCGGAGCATTAAGATCCGTGGCCCTTTGGTCGTAGCGGAAGACTTGGAGGTGGCTGGATAAACCGGCCGCCGGCGCTTGGGGGGCGGGACCGCGGGGTCCCGCGGCTGCGGCACCGGCCGGCCAACCGGGCCGGCCATTCATAATTCCGGGGGTCATAACCCCTGGTGGTGGACAGGCGGTCTCCCCACATGGGGCCGCCGTTACAAGGCGAGGGGGAAGCGCCCCCCCCCCCCCCCCCTTCGCGCCGCTTGGTCGTAGACCGAGCTCCCAACTGAGCCGGGCCGCTCGCGCTGGGCCAGGCCGCCCACTGGGCCGGGCTGCGCGCAAGTGGTCCGGACCCGGACCCGGGTCGGGTCTCCCCGGTTCGGGCCGACCCATGGGGTCTTGGGCCGGGTCGGTCCGAGCCCAAACCCCCCTAAAAGCGGGAAGATTCGTTCAAACACCCGTAACATGGGATATGGACCTCTGATTGGCACACTATCCGTTGCAACACGATCCTTGGATCGAGACGGTCTTTTTTGTATATTAAACTCGGGGTTTCTGAGAACTTTGGGTACGGTCGGGTTGGTTCGAACCCGAAACCAGCCGGGCTCTCGGAGTGGAAATTCTTATAGCTTGAATTCCAGACGTCTGAATGATATGCCATTGACATTGTTAGATTCCTTTTGGTGAGATGGATATTTTGGTATAAATCACCTGAGGTTTGGATGCAGTAGGAGTATAGCCTGGTTGGATTGTACCCGAAAACCAACCGGGCCCCTAGAACAGAAAAGCCGATAACTTTCAGACCAGATGATCGTTTGACGAACCGTCAGCGACGTTGGTGATCACGTTGAGAAACGGTCCCTATTATTATACCCTATATGAGTTTGGGGTAAAGTTGAGATACGGTCGGGTTGGTTCGTACACGAAACCAATCGGGCCCCTGGGACGAAAAGGCTAATAACTCAGAGACCGGGCGTCCGATTGATGCGTCGTCTACTGCGTTGAGACCCCTATGGCAAGGCGGTCCTTTGAGATACTTCTTCGTGGGACTTTGTGATAATTGGAGTATTGACCTGTTGCTTGTGGAGTGGACCCTCCCAAGGATGAGCGTACGGAGTATGGAGACCGTGTAGCTGGCTGAGACCTGATGACAGCTTGTCTGATTTGATTTGGAGTGACTTGAATAGCACAGTGGGGAGCACTACTTTGTGAGGTGGCAGACCCATGGAAGAGGAGAACTACTTTATGAGGTGGCAGACCCTCGGTACTCGACAGGAGGAGTACCTCTATAGGCTATGAGGGGGGAGAACTACTATGTGAGGTGGCAGACCCATGGCGGAAGAGAACTACTTTGTGAGGTGGCTGACCCGCAGTACTCGACAGGAGGAGTACCTCAACAGTCTTAGGTTAGTGAGCAATAACTCAGATTCGTGACAAGATCACTTTACTCATCAGAGACGGAGCTCTTCAGCAGTTACAGTTTCGATAATGAAAATTCTAGTTTGAGCTGAGTTATTGTCCTTTGGGTTTTCCTCATGATTGAGATGGGTTACTAGATAACTTACGTATATGTATGGGCATATACCTAAGTAGTGGTTATCCTTCGACTTCCTATCTTTGTGATACCTCGTGGCCGAGATGGGTTAATTGGTAACTTAGGTATTTGTATGGGCTTATACCTAAGTAAGGGTTATCTGTTGAGAACATTCTTTGTGATTATCCTTGTTGGATTTAGTGAGACCTTGAGGGTCTCGAGGTCCCTACTAAGTATCATATACTCACCCCTACACGGGATTTTCCCACACTTCGTTGTGTTGGATGCAGAAGATGAACATCATTGATCCTTGTTGAGGCTTGTATAACTGGACGGTACCCAGAGGTGGATATCCTGATGAGTCGGTACCCGAAGGTGGATCTCACGACGAGTCGGTACCCAGAGGTGGATCACACGATGAGTCGGTACCGGAGGAGACGGACTGACGTGGAGTGCTGAGGAGGACATCTGTACCTACCCTTCAGGTAGGAACCTGGAGGATGATCCAGGAGCTGCTTGTCACCTTTCAGCTGTTGTCCTTTGAGTTGTACTTTACTTTCAGTTGTAGCTGTATCTTTATTTTGGGCTTGTATTTCCGGCCCCTCGTACTTTCAGCATGTTTGTTATACTGCTTTACTTAGTGTAGCTTCTACTTGTACTCTGTTTGTCTGTGCTTTCATTTCGTAAAGGCAATTTCTTCCCTTTTTGGGATTTACTCCTTTGGTGCTAGTCGTCAACCCCTGGCCTATGGAAGGCAGGCTTGGGGTAGTCAAGGCACGGGCCCCGAGGACGGTTCGTGACAATAAATATGTGTTAATTAAATTAATAATGTTTATATTTTAGAAAAACATGTCTAAAATATATTTTTTGGTGATATTAAAACCTTATAAAACATAATCTTCAAAAATTTTACATTTTGGTGGTTTTTATGGGGCATTATTATATTATAAATTAATATTTTTGGAGATCCCAAAAGTACCCCTCACCTCAATTATAAAACAAAACCGCCTCCTTCACCACTTCACATCACATTGAGCCTTCAATATCATCCATTCACTGCCCTTTTCCATTCACAAATTCCTTAGTTTCATTATAGTGGTTCTTTTATTCTTCAAATACCAACTCTATTTCTCTAAGATGAGATTTAGAGGAATCATTTCGAAGAAGAGTTAATCTTCTCTACCGATTCTTTCAAACTTATTTATTATTCTACTTCCTATTCATTAGTTTCTTAATTATCAATTAATAAATATAGTATCTATTATATATTGAGGTGTTATTATGATTAAGGACCGTAATATTCCACTTTCAATCCATCCTATGATAAATTAAATCATCACTTTGCGTACATACGATTTACTGTCTCCACACTTTTGTGTAATTTATTTTTCACCACCACCATACTTGGATGTGTATAATGGTTTAAATAATAACTATATATGATTAATATAACATTATATTTATTATAAAATATTATACACAATTCAATTCAAAACCATCCAACAATTATGGGAATGATATCGTGGCTCATGTGTACGTAAAACCTACCGCCTCCACGATGCTATGTGATTCATTCTAAATGATCATCATTAATGCATTATTATATAAATGTATAGAATGAAAAAATATGATATATAAAATTTCAATAACATTTTTTAATGATATAACTATCAACTATGAAGGATAACCAGATCTTATTTGACAAAACATGCATAAGAAAATAAAAGAGTTAATACCTGAATAACATGTAATAATGAAATGTTGTTAAAGAATGGATGATAATATGATCATATATGATATAAAAAAATTAATATTAATCTGAAATAAGTAAATGAAATTATTTATCTCATTGTATAGGAGGATCATATACAAAAAAATGAAATAGAACCTAAGGTAAGGGATAATTTCATATTCTGATTATTATCCATGATTTTTTATACGTAAGTATTTACTGGGTTAAATTTATCATCAACATCTGTGATTCCTAGATATATAATATTTTTTTCATTCTTATAAAATTGTTTAAAATTAAATTTTACTTGTTTAAATTTTTTTTAAATAGTATGAAAGTAATCTTTTTTCATTATTTGATACGAGGTACATTTTGACTTTTCTAACAAAAGAATGAGGAGAATGTTTTTTAACTTATCCGAAATGAATGGATTTTTATGTCTTCATAACACCTTATTTACATGAAGCTTCATCTATAAGATTTTATGTTTATTTTAAAATTTAAAATATTTTCTTTTATTATTGCAAGGAATGTTGAGAAAATAAATGTTTTTAGAGAAGAAATGATATTTTCCTCAAGAATTAATTTCAAGTGTTATATCAAAATTAGATTCCATATTAGATGGAATTCATTAATTGGGTTATGTTTGAAGTATAATATCATTATTGATACAATTATTTCATTGTCTTTATGATGGAATTATATTTATAGAATCCATTTTTTTACATGGATTATGTTATGGTGGAATGATGTTTAAAGAAACAAATTTTATTCCTTGGGTTATGATGAATTATTTATGTGATTGTGGAACATGTAAGAATTATTTCATTATTAGATGGGTGGGACCCATTTCTCCCTCTAATTCATTAGGTAAATATTTATATCTCATGAGATAGACATGACCAGTTCATCCAATCATGGTGTGCAAGATGAAGGGGGAGAATACCATCTAGATGAGATCCATGCAGAAGTCCAGAGGATGGGGCGTAAAACATTCCTGGACCGGAAGTCGGATGAAGGGAAGGTGGATATCTCTGGCTCGGTGGATGAGATGACATGGGTAGGTAGTGTCGATATAAGAAAGGGCGTTCATGTGTCCGATGTGGATGAGGTTGTTCCAAACAGAGGTGGGAAGGAAGGGGGGCGAGCTCAATTGCCTTGAGTGACATGTTTGAAGGCATTTCATAGGAGAGTTCTAATTTTTCTATTCTAGGTGAGGGAGATGGAGTCGGTGTGATGGCTTCCAAAGGGAGTGTACATGGGAATTTTGATGATGAGGCTCTATGCCCGAAGATCACTAGGGGTTCTAGGAGGAGGAAGGGGAGGGGGGACTATTCTTCACCACCTCCTCCTCTGAATACTCGCTCGACAAAGAGGATGAGTGACAAGAGAACGACTATGGAGTCTTTGAGCCATTTCAGGCCAAGGAGCAGGATTTTCAGTCCTTGGTTCTACTGTTAAGCACTGAAGAAGTAGTGATAGAACAAGTCCAATTGATCAATGCTACTGAGGTTGAGGATGTTAGAATGATGGGGAGGTCTCTAGAGGTTTCACTTAATGAGGAGAAATATTTGGGGATTGAAAAAAAATTTGGTAGGGGGATTCAACCATGAAAAGATCAGTGTAGAGGAGTACATTCAGTCTTGGGATCAACTAGTGTCTGTTTTTTAGAAGCGAATATTAGAAGAAGTAGACTTAAACGTATCATCCTTTACATTGAAACTATTTAGGGAAATAGACTCATGTAATATCAAATTTCTCTAGGGTTATGTTTGCAATTCAGTTTATGCTTGTTTACAGAATGATATTAGACCAGCTCTGGAAGGGTATTAGAGTATTAAGTCTTCATTGATGTAGGTCTATTGGAATTGGATACTTGAGAGAGTATGGCTCCACCATCGGTTCTGTACCCGTTCTCTTGCACGTGACTGCTTTCCAAGGGGTCATGTGTCGGTGAAGGCTTGTTGTTGGCACACTTTCTGGGATGGGGTGGTCCGATAGTTTGCTTCAGTTTTATGTGGTTTCTCACTTTTCTCTTAAAAAGTGTTTTAAAATAAAGAAAATCAATTTTCTGTCAGTCATGAGATAGACATAGATGTAATGGGAAATGATATCAGTTCAGTAGTACAGGGCTATAATGAGGATTGAAATCGGTTAAGTAATGGACATTAAACGCTATGATGGTCTTAGAAGTTCTCTTTAACTAATATGAAATGATTTTCTATGCTCATGTGTATGCCTTAAAAAATTCATGTATTATGATATGACATTGGGGAATACATTCATGGATTCTTATGAATATTCTTAATTTATCCCATAGCATGATATCATGATCTTTCATATGCAGTATAAGACTTTTAAATGATATATTATTATGTCTTATGATTATGATATGATTGATATCTCCCTTGTTTACCCTTACTGAGCATATAAGCTCACCCTTTCATATATTTCTTTTCCCTAGGTCATGAAGAAGGGTATTAAGCAAGATATATCAAAAAAGGGTCTAGTTAAAAAAATTAGTGGGAGATAATGAAGATGACTTATGAACCATTTATTTATGTATACTAGTTTCAAAGAATATTATACCTATATGGTCATATTGTGGATTTTTAATATTTTTTAAATAATATTATTAAATTTCAAAGTATTATCAATGTATTAATGTCTGTGTTTTTATATTTGGTATCAGAGGAAATGTATAGCTATCCTTTGGAAAGAAGGATGAGAAATACTTAGTAAGAACTCAAAGGATATTTCATAATATAGGTTATAGTCTGAGTGTTTTATAAATTATCATGAATAACCTAGTATAAAACCTAATGATTCATCAATTTAAATTTTAATATTGAATATGTTGTTTTACCATTAAGATTAGTGTTTCTCGCACTATGATTCTTGGTTTTAGATAATGGATGGAACCAAAAGGAACCACCTTAATACTGAATGCGAAGGGAAAAATAATGATTTTCCTCCTAAGAAAAAAATGACATGGGAGATGGAATAAAAAATATTATAGTTATGCTCGCAAAACATTATAAATATATGAATCTTGCTGGAAATCAAAATGAGAAAAACAGGGAACAACATTATATTGAGTCCATCATGAGGTTATGTCCACCTTCTTTCAGTGAGTATTTGGTCCACTAGTGGCTTGAAAATGGATCAGTACAACTAAAAATATATTTTCAGTTCTCCAATGTTTAGAACATGATAAAGTCATCTTATCAGTCTATATTTTGTAATGTGAAGCTTATCAATGATGAATCCTTATCAATAACATAAGGAAAATATATTAAATTGAGTCCGTGGAATGGGATGAGTTCATGATCTCATTTTTAAATAAGTACATTACTCATATTCTTCAAAAAATGATGGAGAATGGGTTCCATGAACATAAGAAATAGGACGATGAATCTATTGGTACCTATGATGTAAATTGTCCATGACATTCTTGGTAAGATTCTAGAATTATTAACCAACATGAGGGTAGAATTGATCGATTATTTAGTGTCTTAAAATGATGTCTCTGATGTTTATTTGACATAATATACTTCAATAGATACAAATAAATCATTCGATGTGCTCTCAAGGCTGCTATGGTAATTGGAGTAACCCATAAGTTTTATGGGTTTGATAATAAGGAAAAAATGGAAATCAAGGGGAAATATAAAGATCGCAATAAAAAGAAGACGTTTTTTTTCCTTGTTCTCAAAGTGTGCAAAGAAAAATGTGGGACATTTTCTTAAATAGACTAGTAAATGGTTTAACTATGGAAAATAAGTTCATTGGTAAATCGATTGTCGAAGTTATTAGAAAAGTATGACTAATGATTCTAATAGAGAAAAGGCTATAGAGAATGAACCTCTTACACTTCAATGTTACATGTGAATGTAAATGGAGCATTATTCCCATCAATTCCCTCATCCAAGGGTTATTGATGATGATTAATGTTAACAAACTCTTAAGGATAAATAAAAAGTCAAGTCACATGTGGTCATTATCAATGATGTGGAGTATAATAATGAAGTATTGAAAGGTACACATTCCATGCACTCTGTTGTAGAAAATATTTTATTTGATTTTGGATCCACCTACTCTTTTACTTATGAAGTATTTTCTAAGGATATCATAGTGTTAACTCAATAATTAGATATTGATATAGCTGTGAGAACTACTTATAGGAAAATATTCACATCAAAAGCTTATAATTCTTCTTCGGTTGATGTTTGTGGGAAAGTGGTTCGTAAAAATTGTGTGGTCCATCCTATATTGGAATTTTATGTGATTATTGGGATGTATTGGATTTATCTATATGGATCTCATAAAAATTTCCGTGAATGGTAAGTCAGATTTCATATTCTAGATAATTCTATGATCATCTACCGATGTAAGGATGAATATGACAATCCAGTTGAAATCCCTTCCATCTTATGGGTCTTAATTCTGATAAATAAAGGTTATCTATCTCATATGTTTTTGTATAAACTCATCATTAATAATACACCTATTGTACTAGAGTTTGATGATGTATTTCTAGAATAATTTCTACATATTCCACTAAATCGTGAGTTTTGTTTTCAATAGACATCATAGTAGGTGATATGCCTATTTCAAAGAATCCTTATAGAATGAACCAAATTGAGTTTCAGGAATTGAAGATGAAAATCCAAGAAAATATTGATAAGGGAATCATATTACCTAGTGTGTCTCGTTGGGGTGAACCTGTTCTATTAGTTAAGAAGAAATATGGATAAATGACACTCTACAATTATTATCAAGACTTTAACAAGATCAATATCATGAAAAAATATCAACTTCCCCAAATTTATGACTTATTTGAGCAATTACGTAGAGCTCAATACATTTATAGGATTTATCTTTGTTCAGGATATCATTAACTAAGAGTCATTGAAGATGATATACTATAGATGATATTCCAAAAAAGGTATAGACACTATGAATTTGTAGTGATTAATTTTTGTCTTAATAATTCCCCCACTATCTTCTTGGATCTAATTAATTGAGTCATTAGAGACTATCTTGATCTATCTGTGGTAGTCTTTATAGAATATATTATTTTCTATTAGAATAGAAAACAAGAACATGAAGATCACTTTATAATTGATGTGAAGTCCCTGAGAAAGGTGTATCTTAATGAAAAATTTACTAAGTGAGAATTTTGGCTTCATAATGTTTCATTTTTGGGTCACATAATCTCAATAGATGGGATATATATGGATCTAGGAATAATAGAAGTTATCGAAAGTTGGCTGACACCAAAAAAGGAATCTAAGATGCAATGTTTTCATAGTTTGGATGTATATAATTGATGTTTTGTGAAATATTTTTCATGATTATATATTCCACAAACCACATTGACTCATAAATGAGTTATGTTTGTGTGGATTGAGGAATTTGAAGGTAATTTTAATGAGCTAAAAATAATTTTATCCAACTCACTTGTGCTCACAATACATTGTAGTGGAAAAATGAATTTTATCTTTACTGATTCAAACAATAATTTTATCCAATACACCTATGATCACAGGTGTTTTGGGTTGCATTCTCATGAAAAATGATATGGTTCTAGATTATGGCTCATGATAATTGGAAATCCATGTGAAAAATTACCCAACTCATGATTTGGAGTTATCTGCTCTAATCTTTGCATTAAGGATATAAATCCATTATCATTATGGAGAATGGTGTGATATTTATACTTATCATAAATGTATAAATTATATTTTCGAACAAACATTCTTTGTATATGTTCCAAATAATATGGTTGGATTTCATTAAATATTACAACTCCTTAATACATTACCACCCTAGGTAATAGAACAATGTGGAAGATGCTTTGACTCGAAATGACCATGCTAGCATATCCCTGATGAGGATCACAAAAGATCTAATATTTATGGATTTCAAATGATGGATCATGAAATTTTAATGGAAGGTAAGAAATATTATCTTTATCAAATGACTGTTAACCCATATATAAAGTGACTATTATGGAGGCATAGAAGGAGGATATAGAGCTACAAAATAAGGTGATAAATGTTTATGAATTCAACAATGATTGTAATGAAATAATAAAGTTCATGAATCCTTTTTATATTCCTCACATCTATAAATCAATGATGGAGAAATTGGATGAAGCTCATAGTTCTTCATTATCTATTCACCATGGAAGCATAAAGATGTACAAGGACCTGAAAGAGTATTTCTGGTGGGATGGAATGAAAAGAGATGTCACCGAATATGTTTCTCAGTGCATGGTTTGTCAGTAAGTTATAGATGAGATACAAAAGTATAAGGGGATGTTACATCCAGTACACATACAAGAATGGAAATGGAAAAACATCACTCTGGACTTTGTCATTGGACATCCCAAAATATCTATAGGTGGAAATTATCTATGGGTTATAGTTGATCATCATACGAAGTTGGCACACTTAATTTCTATTATAGAGGATTTATCTCTTGATTATCATGTGAGGATATTTGTAATTTAATTGGTTAGATTTCATGGAAAACCACTTTCCATTAAATATTTTCAGGATCAGAGTTTTACCTTAATGTTCTAGAGAGTCTTTATTATGCTATAGATATTGAGCTATGTTTCAGGACTTCTTATCATCCTCAAACAGACGGTTTGTCTGAGAGAACAATTATAACTCTAGAAGTAATGTTGAGAGCTTAATCTATGTATTTTAAAGGTTATTGGGATTTGCACCAACCTTTGGTGTAATTTTTGATAAAAATAGATTTCCCACTAATATTCAGATGGATCCTTATGATGCCCTTTGTGGAAATAATCATGGATCTCTAACTTGTTGGGATGATGTTGGGGAAATAAAGATATTAGAATCTAATCTTGAAAATGAAATTGGAAGAAATTTAGATCTATTCAATAACACATAATAGCAACTCAGATTAAAAAAAAGTTATATTGACAACCAAAGAAAATGTACAGAGTTTGAAGTGGGTTATAAGGTGTTTCTAAAAATATCTCCCTAGAAGAGAGTAATGAGATTTGGAAGGAAGGGAAAGTAGAGCCCTAGGTGTGTCGATGTTTTCAAAATTATTTATCATGTTGGGAAGGTATCTTACCAATTAGAACTTCCAAAATATATATTTCATTTTATTGATTTGTTCCATATATCTCTACTGAGAATGTACATTCCTGATCCTTTACATTTACTAATCCTAGAAGTCAAACTGCTGGAGTAAGATTTCTCTTATAAAGAACAATTGATATTGATTCTGGATCATAGCCACTTGGTTAATGTTATGTGGTGGAACCAATAATTTGATAATGTAATGTGGGAACATTCGGATATGATGATGGAGAGATATACTCTTTTTTATCCGACTGACGAATTTTTAGGGCCAAATTCAGTTGAAGGGTGGTAGAATATAACACTAGTTTGTTTTTATGAAAACATTTCTCTAAATAATATTAATTATTCAATAGCTTTCATTTCATTAAATTAAGAGTTAAAAAACCACGAGATGACATTATTATAAACCAACCATTTTAACCTAGGAATTTGGATTGGAGGAATAAATATAACTAACTTATGAAAATGTATGGTGAAGTCATTGGCTACTAATTATTTATGGAAAATATAAATCAATTATATATTTGGATTTTTTTAATAAAATGAGTGAATTAAAATTTCTAAATGAAATTAAAGAAATATATATATTATATAATTAACATAATATTTTTGATATCCATCTAATAGATATTTTTTGTAATAGGGTATGAATAAACCCTATTTGACGTACAAAACCACATATTTTTCAAAGGGTTAATTTTCCACCTTTTAATGACGAAACCAATTTAAATTATAATTTTGAAACATTAATAATTATTATATAAAAACATAAGCATGTTATTTGGGAGTTTTAGGTAAAAATATACTTTGGACAAAATTTTTATATTTTTCTGATAACTTTCAAATTTTGATGATTAGTAAAAATACACTAAATTTTATTTTGAAAAACATTTTTCATCAAAATAATTCATATGAATAATTTAAAATACTGAGTGGCCTTAAATTATATATTTAATAAATTTTTATTATTAAATACAATGTATGTCATTAGGTTTAATTTTACATTTAATTAAGATGGGAAACATTTCAATCTTTTGTAATGTTTTAACTTTTAAAACCCATTCTCTCATTATAAAATGAAGATAAATTTTAAATTAATTACATTAACTTATGTGTTTTTAATTTTTAAAAATTTATTCCATATTTGGAATTAGTGGGTCCAATTATGTAAACAATAGTATCTTATTTTTGGTCATTTTGAATAGTAATCTCGATAATTTTTATTAATACGTTAAAAGGGTAAATCATGTAATTAAGGGTAGGAATACTATTATGAAGTTACACTAAAACTTTTATTAATATAATTGGATGGGGTTTTTTTGACTAAAATCATCCTTGGGTATAAATTGTGTCCTTAAAAATCCCCTTATATGAGATTATGACATTTAATTATTTTTATTTAAAAAAAAATTCAATTTTTCTTACTCAAATTTTAATAACTGATTATTTTTCTAATAATTTTATACAGAATATAAATGATATTATAAATAAAAATTTTATAGATAAATTTTTTTTCTTTATCATGGTAAATTACATGTAATTTTTAGGAAATAAATAATTACCTTAAAGATATATACTTTGATGATGTAAAAAATATTTAATTAATGATAAATCAGTAAAAAAATTTCATTTAAATTATAATAACCATAAAAAGTCTCTAACACATGACCAACTATTATTTTTTGAGTATATCTCTACCAGAAACATCCAAGGGTCGAGTTAGTGACAATTTATATCCTTCTAAGATATATTGTGACAATTATATTATTTTATTTTAAGTGATGATAATGTTATAAATTTAATAATTCAATAAGTATAAAAATTTAAATGTTGTATTTTCTAGGATATAATTTAGAATACAAATATTTTTATAAAATCAAGTTGATTTATCTTCATTACAGTATTTTATTTCTAATTTTTGTTCAAAAAATATGTATATTAAATAATTGCACACAATTGATGTAGTAATTATTTTATTAATATAGATAACAAATAAATGTTATTACAAATATTAAAGTAAATATGATTTACGATAGTTAATATGTACAATTAATCTTCTAGACGAAATTTACCACTTAGGAATATAATAAAATATTTGGTTTGAAGATAACTTGTTATCTTATTAATTTTTTTAAAAATGTATTCAATAGTGTTAAAATTGATAGAACTGATTGTCTATCATAATAATATTATATTAAATAATTTAAAAATCATAAAAAAAATCTCAAAACATAAAATAACTATTATATGGATTAATTTAAACAAAATAAGTAAATATTTCACCATTTTAATATTCAAATATTTGTTACCCAAGATAAAAATTAAATTGAATAACAAAGTGTTAATTATAGAGATAAGGTGTAAAAATATAGAAAAAGTTTTCCAAAATATATTGGTTGATGATATTATTACCCTATATTATATCATCTCCAAAATTGGGACATTTTGGAGGATTTTGGGAAAGGTTTTATGTTATTATAAATTAATATTTTGGAGATCCCAAAAGTGCATCTCACCTCAATTATAAAAGGTCACCACCTCCATCACCTATTCACTTCACTTTGATCATTCATGCTTGGTCATACCCAACCCTTTTACTTTCTCAATTTCTGTTGTTAAATTTTTGAGGTTTTTTATTCTTCAAAGACAAACTCTAGTGCTATAAGATGAGATTTATAAGAAGCACATCGAAGAAGAGGCAATATCCTCTACCGATTCTTTCAAACATATTTATTCTTGAACTTCCTCTTCACAATTTTTTTAATTATAAAGTAACAAATCATGTATATATTATATAATGAGATCTTATTATGATTATGGAACAAAAATATTCCACATTCTATCCATCCAATGAAAAACAAAATCACCATGCATGTGTAACTACAACTTTCCAGCTCCACGCCATGGTCTAATCTATTTTTCACTAGCATCGTACTTGTATGACTATGATGATGGAAATAATATCTATATATTATTATTATAAAATGATATTTATTATAAAATATTATACACCATTCACAACAATACCATTTAATGATTATGGGAATGAAATCGTCATTAATGCATAGTTACGGCCTACCATCTCCACGATGCGAGGCGATTCATTCTACATGCTCTTCATTAATGAATGATTATATAAATGCATAAAATTAATAAATATGATATATATGTAATTTTAATATCATTTTGGAATGATATAACTATGAACTATGAAAGAGAAAAAGAACTTATTCGACCAAACATGCTTACTAAAATGAAGTAGTTAATACCTAAAAAACAAATAAAAATGATATGTTATTAATAAACTGATGATAATATGATCATATACGATATCATAAAAATGAATATGATTATTATATAAGTCAATAAAATTATTTAAATAATTATACAGGAGGATCAAATACATACAACGGATGTCAGACCTATAGTAGGGGATAATTTCGCTATCTCATTATTATCCAAGACTATTTATATGTAAGTGTTTACATGGGTATATTTATCATCCACATCCATGTTTCCTAAATATTTAATATTATTTATATTATTATAAAATTATTTATTAGTAAATTTTACCCATTGGTGATTTTTTATTAAATAGTATGAAAGGAACCTTATGCTATTATTTGACATGAGGTAAATTTTGAATTTTTTGGTGAATTTATGAGGAGATTGTTTTTTTAATTTATAAGACATGAACAGATTTTTATGTCTTAATAACACATTATTTACATAAATATTGCTCTTAAAAATTTCATTTTTATTATCAAATAATTTTTTTCCTTTAATATTTCATTAAATTTTGAGAAAGGAAGACGTTTTTGAAGAAGAAATGATATTTTACTCAATAATTAATTTCAAATGTCATGTAAAATTATTTTCCATCTAAGATTGAATTCATTAACTGGGATATGATTCAAGTATAATATAGATGTTTATCCTATAATTTTATTCTATTTATGATGGAATACTATTTATGAAATCAATTTTTTACATAGATTATGTTATGGTGGAATAATGTTTAAAGAAACTCCCTTTTATTCCTTGGGTTATGATGAAGGATTTATGTTATTGTTGAACACGTAATAGTTTTTTCATCATGAGATGTGTGGGACCTATATCATCATCCAATTAATTGTGTAATAATTTATATACCATGATATATACATTTATATAATGTGAAATGATCTTGGTTCAGTAATACAGAGATTGAATGAGGAATTAACTCGGTTCAGTAATGGAAATTATCCCCTATGATAGTCTTGGCTATGAGGATTGACTAATTTGAAATTATTTTATTTTCTTATATGTATGCCACCGAAACTTCATTTCTTATTTTATGTCTTTTGGGACTATGTTCATCGATTCTTATGAACCTTCATGATTTATCCCATGGCATGATATCACAATCTTTCATATGCAGGATAATATTTTCAAATGTTATATGCATATGATTTTTCATTATTACGTAATTGATATCTCCCTTGTTTACCCTTATATAGAATATGACCTCACCCTTTTATAATTAAATTTTCCCCAGGTCATGAATATGGGTATTAAGTAAGATATGTCAAAAGAGTATAATTATGATGAAATTAGTGGGAGAGAATAAGGATTCCTTATGAAATTGTTGTTTATGTTTCCTAATATCTAATGACCCTATACATATATGGTAATTTAGGGGATTTTTTGAATTTTGTTATTAATATTATTCAACATTGAAGTAATATAAATGTATGTAATGTTTGGGTCATTATATTTGTGACCTTCTTTCTAATTTTTTTAGTTTTCTTCTTTTGAAAGTTTAACAAGGTTAACCATTTATAGAATGGTTTATGCTAAACATCAGTGGAGGATTTAGATATAAAATTATTATCTTCTAAAATTTGGATTTATGCATATTTGATAACATGTGATAATATATTTTATTTTATGTTATCTAAAGAAAAATTCAATGACTTATAATTTTGCATCATGATCTTTTAGTGATTTTGGAATGAAAAATTCACCTTCATTTCTTAGAGTAAGAGATAAAGTAGAAGATGAGAAATTCCCAATTGAATGGTGATATTTGGAGTATAAAATGGAATGAAATCAAGTAATTAGACCCCCTTGTGAAAAATTACTTAACCTTAGAAAAAGGATCTCAAAATAATATTTTTTCATGTTATCATCATTTGGATGATATCAATGGCCTTTTTGAATCCTCTTTGGTTTGTGGATTTGGGAATATAGATTGAGTTATATGAAAGCACTGTGTTTTTCCTTCATTACACACAAAAAAATTAAATATTACACTACAAAAAACACTTAGATTATCTTTTTATACATGAAACTCTATGCTTGTATTGTGTAGCACAAAATGTAGAGTTCTTTTGGTAGCGTCTGATACACGCAAGATGGGGTTTTAGGAAACTAAAATATTGTATTGATGTTGTCAATAAAATATTATTGTTGATATCACCGATCAATTTGAATGGAAGTAAATAATAATGTTAAATAAATTATGAAAATAGGTTTTATATATTTACATAAGTATAATCATTTAGTTCTCAATTAGTTAGAGATTAATGTAAGAACTATTTAAAAATAATGAAATTTCTTTTCTAAGATTTTTTTTCAACATAAAAACCTGATTTTATCTAAAAATATAAAAAACAAATTTGTGAATTTTTTAATAAAAATTATATATTATACATTCAATAAATTGTTTTAAACTAATCCAATATAATATATAGGCATAAGATATATATAATAATTTTTTTTGAAAAAATAGATATTTTTCAAAATTGTAATTTTACTGCCTTTTAGAGGAACACCTCTTTAAAATATAATTTTTAAAACTCATATAATTTTTATTTTAAAAAATAAACTTAATTTTTGAATGTGTAGTGTTATAATTTTATTTGGGTCAATTTTTGATACTTTATTTGAGTTGTTTCATTTTTTAATGAAGAATGAAAAAATGAAGTTTTAATTGAAAACTACATTTTATTCTAATATATTTACATAGTTAAATTTTAGTTTATTTTTTTTAAAGTATAGTTTGATAAATTATAAATCAATTAATCCAATTTATGTCATTTTATCCAATTTCACATTGAAAATGGATATAAAAACATTTCAAACATTTAAACGTTATCTCTTTAAAAATCCTCTTTCATGATGTGTCTGTTGGAATAATTTTAAATTAATTTATAACAGTTTTATAATTATAATTTTTATAAATTGGGTCCATAATTTCAATCATAATAATTTACAATTCCTAGTACGGTGAACTTAATTTTTTACCAAAATTTTAGTGAAAGTAATTAAAATTAATTGCAGTGATTAAAGTAAAAACAAGTTTACATAGTGGATAAACATTAAAACTATGGTATACAAATGACCCTAAACTTGTAAAATACCCATTTGGATGGAAATATTTATACCATAAACCTTCACTTATATAATTTTTTTCTCTTAAAAGCCTCTTTATAGGTAAAAACAAGGAGATCACATAATTCTTTTCCAAAATACGAAGTGTGTCCACTCCCACTATAATACCTAGGATTCCATGTGTTTTTAAAAATTAAATGGTATTATTTTGGGACTGGGCATGGAGATTATGTGCGATTATGATGCATGGAGTTCCCATAATGATCCATTGAAAACATTTTATGTTTTAAATAGAAAAAATGAGTGATTTTCCTAAAAAAGTGAAATAACACAAAAACGACTGCCCATATCAGAAATATGAGGGCACTATAGAGTTTAGGATGGTGGGTTTACTATAGCCGCTGCTGGAAAAAAATTTGTACAGAGGAAAATGAGGAAAAGAGAAAACCAATCCCAACGGGGTCGTATAGTGAAGCCCATTCACAGATCCCCACCTAGCACCATGATCAACTCGAAGCCGAAGCTCCCTCTGTGGTCACTATGAAGGGACGTGATGGGGGGATCCATATTTACAACACAATTGACAGGAATATTCTCACTATAGATGGATCAAAATTGACCTCCTCAATCCGGTGAAACTTGAAGGAATCCTCTGAGAGAATAGTGTAGAGCACCGAGGAGACCTCTGTACTGAGGAGGGGATGACAGTTGACTCTATGGTTATGATAAACTTGAACCAATCCATGACTGATTGCAGAGTGCCACATGGATTTTCACTGAGCCGTCCTTTCTTAGTGTTGCCCATTTCCTATAAATATTGGGCTCTCCTCAAGCCTAATGGATGGATACTCTGACCTTTCGCCTTCTCAGCTCTCAAATCACAAATCACCTTTTTCCCTGTGAAACCTTGAGAAAAAAGAGCTCTTCCTGGTACTTGATCAATCCGATGTACCATTCCCTTAGCTCAAATTTTAGGTTCTGGGTGTAGCGGAAGCGTGTTGGTGGGAGTGCCCAACTTTAATTTTAGCGTTAACAATGATCAATCTGATATCCATCACGATGTAAAATGCCGAATCTTCAGAATAGAAAGAATAACGAAAAAAGAGGGATTCCCAGAACCATAGAGGTAGGATCATCATATGTTAGTTATAATTAATTTAATTAATTTACAAGAATTACCATGATGGAATTATTTCTTCGTTGATGTCTACAGGCATGATCCAATGTGATCCGTCGTTGTATCATAGAATCCAATTGTAGGATTCCTCTAGCCGTTATCCAAACATACTCCACGTATCTCTAGATGTTGTCTAATAGATATTCGGGTGCTAGTGCGGAAGAACCTTTTCTTGTGATGTCCGCCTTCGATCGCCTTGATCCGGTGGTGGTGGATCTCTCTCGGTCTTGAGAGCGTTCTTGGAGGAAGCAGTTCTTTCGGCCTTGAGAGAACTCTCCAAAATTATTGTGCACAACGATTGGGGAAAAGTGTTGGGGTTGTGAGGATATTTATAATCTGGTTTGGGGTTATAGAGTTATGACAATAAATAAACGTGTTGCGTGTTTTATTTATTTCATTAACTCTCATTGAAACCCCCCATGTTGAATGATTAATTCCTTGACATGGGCCCACACTGATAATAATAAATATCATTTAAAAAAACGATTTTATTTCCTGAAAATCCCGACTGGAAGAACTACACGCAGTGTAATCATTAATACATATCGTGTACTTGTTTTCCATAAAACTACATGGCGTGTATATTTAATATACACGTCATGTACTTCTATTTTCCATTTTCCTCTATTTCCTCTACCAGATTTATTAGTCCTTGACTAATGGAAATTCATTTGTTAAATAAATGTAACTGTATTACTCACTAATAAATATATATTATTTTGCCCACAATATATTCTCTCGAATAACTAGTGTCAAAATAAATGAAATCAGGCATCCTTAAATAATTATTAAACCACAGTCAGGAATAATATTTTTTTAACTTGTTAAATTAATATTTAACTGAGATACATGGACACACATAGTGTGTGACCCTCTAGGCCCCTTTCTCAGTGGAATTAGGTGGAGCCTGCCTAAAGTCCAAGGTTAGCACCTAGCAACATGCCAAGGAATCCATAGAGAAATAAGTTAACGCCGCAATGATGTTTCATATCCTACGAAAGTTTACCGTGTAATATAATCTCATTGTCACGATATCTCTAATCAAGCGGGTTGCATGCTAGTGCCATCAACCCATGTGCTCGATTATTTTTTCTTTGACATTCTGGAATTGAACTCGCCTATACCATACAATGGTCATGGATTTATTTAGACTATATAAATTCCATCAAAGGGCCTGAGATATCTACTTCCGTTATGGAACAGAAGGGACAAATCCTTTCTTGCATTATCTATTAATGTAGTATTACTCGTGACCCACCCAACGTATCCTACCACACTGTGAACAGTGTGTCGTCACAGTTTTCGTCAATACATCTAAGTGCGTGAGTTGGAATACCAATTAATAATAATCTTAAAATCTAAAGACCAATAAACATGTCCGATGATAGGAACATCCAGTGACACTATGAAATGTGGATTTCCTACTGGTGGGTCTCATTTTTAGAATATCCTCAGGCATATTACCAAGGGCGAACACTATGAGAAGGTGACTCCATGTTTTATGAGCCCTCAACCCTAATGTCTTGTATTATTTGTGTCCCTAAAATAACCTAATCCGGCTATAGAACATATATTCAAGAACAATGTTATGGCACATCCAGGTTCTCATCATAGCAGGGATCCGCTATGACCCTTTAATGAAATATCTATCATTAGGACATTATCACATGCATTGTCATGGAGAAGAACACTCAAGTTGTGATGAGGTTTTTATTAATGAATAAAGTACAAATTAGTTGGTTCTATCCCACCAACTCCAACAGAATCCCACTTGGACTAGAGACAACTACTAAGAACCTTTAACATGCTAGCTCTCACATGATATTCATGCTTCTTCTAAGATATGCCTTTAGTCATGGGGTCCACCACGTTCTCTCCCGTGGACACTCTGCTCACTATAACTTCACCCCTCTGATAGAAATCCCTCAAGAGGTGATACTTCCAGAGCATGTTCTTTGTCCGTTGATGTGACCATGGTTCTTTTTCAAAAGCCACAGCTATAGTATTATCACAATACAATGTGATAGGGTCTTTACTGCTAAGCACCACATCAAGCTCCTGGACAATGTTCTGAATCATACTGCTTCCTTGGCAGCATCATAAGCCGCTATATTTTCAGAATCCACCGTAGAATTGGCAAAAAACTGGCTAATTTGAACTCTTCCAGCTCATAGATCCTCCATTCAGTTAGAAAACATATCCAGATTGTGACATCAAATCATTCTGATCTGTCTGAAAACCAGCATCAACATACCCTCTGATGAAAAGCTCCTCGTCTCTTCCATACACTAGGAACATATCCTTAGTTCTTCTCAGATACTTAAGGATAGTCTTAATAGCAGTCCAATGTTGTTATCCTAGATCTTCTTGATATCTTCCTACTTTGCTCAGTGCATAGGCAACATCAAGACTCGTATATAACATGGCATACATGATGGATCCTATAGCCAAAGCATATGGGATCTTACTCATTCTACCTTTCTCTTTTTGTGTCTGAGGACACATTTTCATAAAAAGATGTAGGCCATGTAACACTGGAACTAATCCCCTCTTGGATTGTTCTGTAATAAATCTATTTAGTATATGGTCAATGTATATCACCTGACTTAGTCCAAGAAGCCTCGTGGATCTATCATGAATGATCTTGATCACTAGAATGTAGGTAACTTCACCCAAGTCCTTCATAGAGAAACACTTTTTCAACCATTTCTTAACTGACTGTAAGGATATTACATCGTTTCCAATAATCAATATGTCATCAACATATTCTACTAAGATAATGATCACATTCCTATTAAACCGCTTATAAACACATGGTATACATTCGTTCTTAATGAACCCAAATTTGTTATGGATTCATCAAATCGAAGGTTCCATGACCTAGATGCTTGCATTAATCTATATATGTATTTATTCAACTTGAAAACTTGTTTGGCTCCACCTGATGTCACAAATCCTTCTGGTTGTGTCATATAGACATCTTCCTAAAGGGCCTCATTGAGGAATGTTGTTTTGAAATCCATTTTCCAAATCTCATAGTCACAGAAAGTTTTTATGGTGAGTATGATTCTTCGGGATTTGAACATGTAAATTGGCGTGAAGTTTTCATCATAGTTAATTCCTTGACGCTATCTGAATCCTTTAGCCAGTATCCTTTCTTTATATGTGCTAACTTGACCTTCCATGTCCACTTTTCTCTTGAATAACCATTTTCATCCAACAGGCTTTACATCAACTGGCTCATCGACCAGAACCCAGACCTAGTTTTGATACATGGAATTTGTCTCAGAATTTAGAGACTCTAGACATCTTTCAACTTCTGAGATTTCTACTACATCCTTGTAAGAGAGAGGTTCATAATTGTCAAACAATAATGATTCACCAACCTCGGTGACTACGAAACCAAATCTCTCTAGTTACCTTACCTCTGTTGAGCTCCTATGAAGTACTTCTGTTTCTGGACCCTCTTCTACGGGGACCTGTGGAACATGTTCCTGTACCAACTCCTGTGTATCTTGAGCATCAACTTCGTCGAAGTCAATCATGCCCCCACTATCCTTTTTGAGGATGTTCTCCCTCTCAATAAAGAGAGATTGTCTGGCGATATTCACTTTCTTGTTTGAAGGGTTATATAGGTAATATATATTCATTTCCTTGGGATATCCTATGAAGATACAGTTCATGCCTCATGGTGCTATTTTGTTGCCTGAGAAGGCCTTAACAAAAGCTACACATCCCCATACACGTGTGTGCGACAAAATGGGTTTCTTTCCATTCCATAACTCGGATGGAATTCCATTTGTCGCCTTAGTTGGTACTCTGTTTAATGTGTATGCAGCAGTTTGTAATGAATATCCCTAAAAGGGTAATGAAAGATCTGCATGAATCATCATCGGCCTCACCATGTCCAAAAAGGTGTGGTTCCTCGTTTCACTAAGACGATTCTACTGTGGTGTATAAGGAGGAGTGAGATGAGATAGAATCCTAGACTCCTGTAGAAGATCGATGAACACTTGGTTCTGAGATTCTCTACCTTGATCTAATCGAAGTTTCTTTATCTTCATACCAAGATGATTTTCCACTTCATTCTTTAATTCCTTTAATTTCTCTAAGGACTCTAACTTATACCTCATTAAGTAGACATACCCATATCTTCTTAAATTATCAGTAAAATTAATGAAGTAAGAATATCCACCTCAATCTTCTACTGTAAATGGTCCACATACATCCATGTACACCAATCCTAGACGCTCTGTGGGCCTTTCACCCTGTCCACCAAAAGGCAGCTTGGTCATTTTACCTTGTAAACAAGCGTGACATCTATCAAGTGGTTTTAGCTCAGTAGACTCTAAATAGCCGTCTTGGAAGAGCTTTGTCAAATGCTTATTGTTTAAATGACTGAGATGGTGATGCCACGACTGGGTGATGTATGAGTCGTGTGAGTTTTTTTCGTTATCGATTTCCAACACTTGGTTTTTTTAATGGAATACGTACAAACCATTGTTTAAATGCACCATAACATAACAGACATTGTTCTTATAAAAGAGACAACCCTTATTTCCAAGATTGAAAATATATCCATCTATATCCAAAAAAGATATAGAAATTATGTTCTTGGTAACACAAGAAACATAATAACCATTATGTAAAATCAAAATCATCCCAGTCGACAGTGATAGGTGTTAATCACCAATAGCCAATGCAGCCATCCTTGTCCTATTGGCTGATCGAAGATCCACCTCTCCTCTTGTAATCTTTCTAATCTATTTGGTTCCTACATTTGAATATAGATGTGAGCCCCACAAGCTATATCTAACACCCAATGAGTATAAATAGAAATATTACACTCAATAATGAATGCACCTTTAGAATCCACATGCTTCAGGGTGGAGTTCCAATCCTAGTGGACTTGCTTTCCACATGAAAAACACACCGCCTCCCATTCCTTGCCCTGCCTCTGGATCTTCCCCTTCTTGGAAGGATGACGCTTGGGGGATTTGGACTATTTATAAGTCTTTGGACCCTTTTCCTTGTCCTTCCTTTTCTTATTCACCATAAGGACTGTGGGTTAGTCACACCCCAATCCTTATCTACCTGGCGAATTAAGGTTATAAGTTTCGATAGAATATTCTCATTTTTGATCATGTCATAATTGACAATGAAGAAAGATAAGGTCTTGGGCACTGATGATAGGATTAGATCTGTATAAAACTAATCTGGGAACTTATTTCCTAAGATGTCCAGGCATTCAATGTAGCCAATATGCTTGACTACATGAGGCCTAGATTTCATAGAATATCAAAACATAGTTTTAAAAAAAGCATCAGAGATCTCATATATCTCTTGTCTCGCCTTCTCTTGGTATATATCCTTAAGGTGAGACATCATGCTATACACATCCATGTTTTCATGTTGATTCAAGATCTCATTAGATATAAATGATATAATGAAAAATTGGACATATGTGGCATCAACCATATGATTCATATAAAGATATAGTTCTTCATCACTGGCCTCGTTTCTAGGCGCAAATGGAATATTCTCTTCCAACAGATACAATTTCCTCTCGTGGAGAAGGATGACGCATAAATGCCTCTGCCACTCTTAGAAATTGGTGCCGGTGAGAAGGTTTTCCTTCTCAAGTATGTTTCACAGTGATATGTTTGAATTAATTTTTATTGTTGTTTCTAAAAATTAAGATGAGAAAAGGTTTAGTACTTTATTATAATATTGAGAAAAATAACTAATTTAATACTTATTATCCTCCCACTATTTTATCGAAATTGAATAGCCCTCACCAATATTCTTTTTCCTAATTATTCTAGTGGAAAGGATCCATATTTCCCTTCTCATTACCCCAACTAGGGTTGGTCAAACAACATGAAGGGTTTTAGGTAGGCATTCCAAATGCCAACTCCATTTACTCACAGCTCCTTGATCTGTTGAGTGGACTCCCCAATCCTGAAATCATTTTATTTTGGATTTCCTCAACATTTGCCTCTTGGTAACACCAAGTCCAGATGTGGCCGTCAACCCTTGATGTGAACCATGTTAAGTCAACCCAAAACCATGAATTATAATTCCCCGATAATTGAAATCACCCCAACTAGGGTTGGTCAAGCACATTGAACTATGGTTCAATTCTAACCTAGATTATGGAAGGCTATACCGACTTAATATTGCATTTGAGGTATTTTATCCTTATATCTAAATTTCCATTTTATTATATTTTATTACATGCTTGTTAATATTAAGTGGGATATACATAAGTTATTAACCATGTTAAGATAATATTTACACATAATCCTGTCTTATTTTAGTTTCATCTTGAATGCTTGTTTAATTCATTAATTGTGTGATCGTGACAACACACCTACAATAAATAAATCATGCAACTGAAAGAAATAAAATAAATAGAATGATCATGAGCTTTGTTCTATTGTTTAGTTTATTTAACGGTTGATAAACTAACCCAATACTTATGGCAGAAACACCTTGAACCTTTCGGGTTCATGTTTACAGCTTTCCACCTGTCCACCTTTGTATCTCTTTGGATTGGTTTCACCTTGGATCAAGACTTGAGCCACCTCCACTAGCATGGGAGCTCCATCCATTACATATTCATTTATATCACACACAGGTGAGGGGTAAAAGGGTGTTTTTACATAAAATAATCATTGGGCACGCATGCCCTACATATTAATGAGGAGAAGGCTCACAGGACAAAAAATTTAATTCAAATAAATTAATTAAAAGAAACCATTCAGATAAAAAGGTCTTGGTATAACTCATGATCATCCATACATTAAACGATATTTATTCATAAATAAAAATATCAATTAATTCATTAATATTTCTTGTTTAAGATAAATCAGGCTCGAATCAATTAATTATCTTTAATTAATAAATTCTTTTATCTTAAACCCTTTTTTTAAATTTCCATTAGATTCTCATCCATCATAATTTTAAATAAATGAAAATTATCCTTGTACGTAACCTGTACCTTGGAGGCAACCTGGTGAATTCCCGTCCATTACACAGATGTTAAATTAAACACATATATTTAAAAGACCTATCACGTGTTGTGCCTCAGCTTTATGCCTTCACCATGGTACACATCTCAAGGGATTGTATAATATAATAATAAATTTTAATAAATCTGTGTAACTGGGGTGAGTACATGACATGTAGTTCCGACTACACAGTGTGTAATTTTCTTCACCGTCCATCTGAATTACACACCCGAAGACATGGCGTGCTAATATACTTCATAAATTATTGGAGTACACAGCCTGTTCAGTGGGACACATGCCATGTAGTTTCCTAGTGACACGGTTTCCAGCAGGGCAAGCCATGTACATGGTACATGGTTCAACCCTAACTCGAAGGGACTACATGCCATGTTCTGTTGGACCACACAGCGTGTAATCCAGAAATAGTGTGCCACCTGTTCCGGGTCAACACACGGTTTCATAAATGACTTTGATAGGATCAATACACGGAATGATTTTGCAGACCAGTCTGATGCATGAACCTAGACTACACGACGTGTACTTTTGAATTCACACTGTGTATTCTCATGTTGAATGGCCAGGAACATTTGGATCCTCCGGATGAGTTCCTCTATTTTATTTTAAGCAAAATTAAAAGAAATATTTGTTTCTATAAGGTCAATGAGAAACAAGAGGGGAGGAACAGATCTCGAGATTCAGATTTTAAAGAACGATTAACTTGAATTGAAACAACTAAATTACTAAATGCGTAAATAACCAACAAAAAACTAAATAATTATAATCAACGATATGACCCCTCTGGTAAAACTTGTAGGATCAGGGCACAGCGGAATCACGTTGGTGGGAGTGCCCAACTTTAATTTTAGTGATAACAACGATCAATCCGAGAACCGTCACGATGTAAAATGCCGTATTTTCAGAATAGAACTAAGAACGAAAAATAGAGGGAGTCCTAGAACCATAGAGATATGATCATCATATGTTGGTCATAAATAATTTAATTACTTGAGAAGAATTAACTTGATATAATTATTTCTTCGTTGATGTCTCCAGTCATGATCTTATGTGATCCATCATTGCGTCGTAGAATCCAAGTATATGATTCCTCTAGCGGTTATCCACACGTGCTAAACGTATATCTAAATGTCACCTAAGGGATATCTAGGTTCTAGCACGGAAGAACCTTCACTTGCAATGTTCTCCTTCGATCGCCTTGATCTGGTGGTGGTGGATCTCTCTCGGTCTTGAGAGTATTCTTGGAGGAAGGAGTTCTTTCAACTATCATAGAACTCTCTAGAATTGTTGTGCACAACAATTAGGGAAAAGTGTTGGGGTTTTGAAGATATTTATAGTTGGTTTTGAATTTATTCAGTTATGAAAATAAATAAACGCGTTACGCGTTTTATTTATTTCATTAACTCACATTGAAAACCCCCATGTTGAATGATTAATTCCCTAACATGCACCCACACTGATTATAAAAAATATCATTTAATAAAACAATATTATTTCCTCAAAATCCATACTAGAAAAACTACACGCCGTGAAATCATTAATACAAAGCGTGTACTCATTTTCCATAAAACTACACGGCGTGTATATTTAATATACCCGGTGTGTACATTTATTTTCCATTTTCCATTATTTCCTCCATGACATTTATTAGTCCATGAGTAATGGCTCTTCATTTGTTAAATAAATGTAACTGCGTTAATCTCTAATAAATATATATTATCTCACCCACAATATATTCTCTCAAATAACTAGTGTCGAAATAAATGCAATCATACATCCTTAAATAATTATTAAACCGAAGTCATGAATAATATTTATTTAACTTGTTAAATTAATATTTAACTGAGATACATAGACACACTTAGTGTGTGACCCTCTAGGCACTGTTCTCAGTGAAATTAGGTGGAGCCTACCTAACTCCAAGGTTAGAATATAGCAACACGCCAAGGAACCCATATATAAAGAAGTTAACTCCAGAATGATGTGTCACCTCCTACGAATGTTTACCATGTAATATAATCCCTTTTCACGATATCTCGAATCAAGCGGGTTGCATGCTAGTGCCATCCACCCATGTTCTTGATTATTTATTCTTTGACTTTATGGAATTGAACTCGCCCATACCTTACCATGGCCATGGATTTATTTAGGCTATATCAATTCCATCAAAGGGCCTAAGATATCTACTTCTGTTATGGAACAGAAGGGTCAAATCCTTTCTCACATTATCTATTAAGGCAATATTACTCGTGAAGAACCCAAAATATCCTACCTCGTAGCGAATAGTGTGTCATCACAGTTTTCATCAATACATTTAAGTGAGCGAGTTGTAATACCCGTTAATAATAATCTTAAAGTCTAAGAACCAATACACACGTCCGCAAATAGGAACATCCAATGACACTAGGAAATGAGGATTTCCTACTGGCGGGTCTCGTTCTCATAATATCCTCTTGGATATTACCAAGGGAACACTCCATGAGAAAGTGACTCAATGTTTTATGAGTCTTCAACCCTGATGGCCTGTATTATTTGTGTCCCTCAACTAACATCATCCAGTTGTAGAACATATATTTAAGAACAGCGTTATGGCACTTCTGAGTTCTCATTATAGCAGGTATCCACTATGACCCTTTAATGCAACAGATTTCTTTAGGACATTATCACACGTGTTGTCATGTAGAAGAAGAATCAAGATGTGATAAGGTTTTTGTTAATGAATAAAGTACAAAGTAGTTGGTTCTAGTCCACCAACTCCAACACAAATAAATCCCCCCTTCAATCATGGATTCCTTTCACAGAACCCACATGACATCACAAAGGAAGTAGATCCCTAAGGGGATTCAGGTCTTCGCAAAGAAGTCATGCATCTCTAAGTACCTTTAATGCACATGTGAACCAGATTCTAAGGCATGATCTATGTTCATTATGAAGCACATTTCTTCACAGTGCAATGCTTTGCAAGGTACCCATGATTCGTGAAGTCCTACTCCGTGAATGCCTTGCTACATCGTGAAGAAACCTTTATATTCACCTATAACCTATGCCTAGGATAAGACACTTCACCTTGGGAAGCATACCCCTTCGCGAAGTCCCTCTACTACATGGAGCACCATAGCTTCACTAGGTCATTTCATGTGAACCCATTTGCTTCAAAGACACTTCTCATATAAAACCCTCTAGTTTTGTATGAAATGATTTCACAGTCCCTTTTGTGGTGCTTCATGTTGTGTTATTAGCCTCATAATTCTTTTCATATGCATGTTAATGGATATTTCTTCTTTGTATATCCATGCTAATGTGGACCCCCATGGATCACTCCACAACACCCATTTGACACGACACTGTTGATGCCTTATCTTCCCCAAGGGAGGGTGGGTATCAGTTAGGTATGTCCTAGGGGTGGGGAGTAAACCTACCTTGTCCGAGATGCAGGAAATTAAACTACCAAGAACCATCATCCTCAGCACGTGATGCTAAACAGTATCCTCCCCCCCATGAAATACAAGCAGGGTGTCCCATCTTGTACATTCTCTATGCTTGGTCATCTCCACAGGAGTGAGATCTTCCTCAAATAGAAGGATATGCTCTTTGTTGGAGTGGATTCTATCTTGGGGGAAGGGAAACCATTTTGGTGTAAGCCCCTAGCCTTTTTGGAGAAAGGTATCACCCATTCTCATCCTCTCTTCTTCTGTGACAAAGAACATATGAGAGATGGGCATAGGGACCTATGTTAACTCATCCCTCTCCCTTGGGGATTTGACTCCATCGAGCCTCCATCCTATAGTAAGTCCCAATCTCCATCTCTCTGGGCCGCTAACCATGTGTAAGACACTATTTCTTCTTTGGGCTGCTAACCATGTGTAAGACCCATTCCACTTGCTGCAGACGCACCTTTCACGATGTGATAGTCATGTCGTTGTTGCCTCTTTTTTCTCACACCAAGCATGAATCGCGTGGGATTATAATTGGCATTGACCATGGAATCCTTCTTGGGTCACCGTCGAGTGTAAGCCACAAACCATTCCGAATTATGTGGGCTTTGATCCCTGACTCCTAGGTGAGGAATGTAGGAAGCCTCCCTGAGGTTCAAGACCAACACTTACTTGTCCCAACCCCTTCACATCAATTCACATTTTTTCCATATAATGTTAAATTGTATCAATCATTCTGAATTATGTGGGATTTTATCCCTATCTCCAAGATGAGGTATATAGGAAGCCTCCCTGAGGTTCAAGCCCATCACATACTTGTTCTGACCCCTTCACATCGGTTCACCTTCATCCCACATGATGTTAAAATATATCGACCATTCCAAACTATGTGGACTTTGATCTTTGTCTCCTAGTCAAGGTACATAGGAATCCTCCACGAGGTTCTAGCCCAACACCTACATATCCCGACCCCTTCACGTCGGTTCACCTTCATCCCCGTATGACGTTAAACTATATAAACCTTTCCAAACTATGTGCAATTTGATCCTTTTATCCTAGACAAGGTACGTAGAAAGCCTCCCTGAGGTTCAATCCCAACACTAACTTGTCCTAACCCTTTCACATCAGTTCACCTCTGTCACCCATTAAGATAAACTGTATCCACCATTACTAACTACGTGGAATTGGATCCTTTTCTCCTAGGCATGGTACTTATGAAGCCTCCCTTAGGTTCAATCCCAACTCCCACTTGTCCCAACACCTTCAGATCGGTTAGCCTTCGTCCTGAATGACATTAAACCATATCCACCCTTCTGAAATATGTGGAATTTGATCCATGTCTCCTAGGAAAGGTATGTAGGTAGCGTCCTTGAGGTGCAAGACAAAAACCCATCAGTCTCGACCACACCACGTCTGTTCACCCATCCCATAAGACGTTAAATTTTATGTTTCCATTCTTTTCCATCATGACACTAAACTATTTACTTTTGAACTATGTGGGTTTGTTCCCTATCTCCTAGGCTGGGTATTTAGAAAGCATTCTTGAGGTTCAATCCCGACCAGCGGTAAGCTATTGTATCCCGACCAGCGGTAAGCCATTGTATCCCCACAAGTGGTAATCCATTGTATCCCGACTAGTGGTAAGCCATTGAATTCCAACCAAAGTTAAGTCATTGTATCACAACCAGTGGTAAAATGTTGTATCCCAACCAGTAGTAAGGCATTGAATCCCAAAACAATGATAAGATATTATGTTCCCCAACAAGTGGTACGTCGTTGGAACCTCAATCGATAGTATGTCATCGTAATCCCATTTGTTGGAACCCATATCTCTTGTCCAACCCCAAGGGATCATACCAACCGAGGATGCTAACCTCGGGTAAGACCCAGTATATTGACGGGTCGTTATCCTATGCATACACACCTATTCTATACCCCCATCATGAACTACATGTACTTTGATTCCCTGCAACGAGGATACATAGTAAGCCTCCCTGAGGTTCAAGACCATCACTCATGTCCCATAGTGGTCACTCCATTATGCTTATGTGTTTCGGGTAGTTCATGCCCCAACTCAGATGTTATACTTCCTCCACATGCCTTCCATCCGTCCATTCTCATAGGCTGCCTCCTCAGTTGTCCCATAACCCCTTCGAACTACACGTGTTTTGATCCATGTCTCCTAGATAGGTTACATAAGAAACCTCCCTAAGGTTAAACACCACTAATGGTAAACCATGGTGTCTCCTTTATAAGGATCCAATAATCCCCACATCTGTCTTCATTAGATGTTGTGATCCCTCTCTTCTAGATGTTAAACTCGTGGAATACCCTATGTTAAACATGGTATGCTGAGGAAAACCTCAAAGACATGACCATTGAATAAAAATCCAACACACTCTACATGGTATTTATTGGGCTTCCACATACTCAAGAACCCCTATCATAAGGGGAAGAAACCTAGAGACATTAGTGTTCGAGCATCCAGACACGCCAGTGATGTCTAACGTGACTACTCCCATGACAAAAGGTTGTTTCCCTAACAAGACCCCTTGAAATGTCATGATATAAGTAGAATAATTAATAAGAATCCATTGAAGACATGTAATATGGAAGTGTTTCATGAATAAAATCTTTAGTATACGAGGGTGACCCAGACTAGGTAACATGCTCCGAGGAGGCATCCAGAGAAGGAGGAACCGACATCCCATCATCCTGTTTCGATCACGGGGAAAACGTTCCTAAATAAGCAACGAATTCCACCCACCTTTGGAAATCTGGAATACGGTGCAACGTTTTCACATCCTAGACATACATATGCCCACCCTGGAGAAATAATCCGCAACAGTCGTGACTTATGTTTAGTCGGCACATGCCTCTAATGAGAAAACCCAAAAATGGAATAACCGTAAATATAAAATTTTGAATTTTTTTTTCAAATTCTTATAAATCATGAAAGGTGACTCAAATTGAAAATTCTAGACCACCATTGAGCTTGTGAGGGTATAATTGTTTTAGGCATAGCCTAACATTGGTCGATGCTGGTCAATAGTGGAATGTCGTTTTTTACTGTAAATAAAATAATTGAATAAAAGATATTTTATTTTTAAATGCTTATAACTCATAAATGGTAACTCAGATTGGAGATCTGATATTACCATTGAGTTCAAGAGGGCATTCTTCCCTCATGTAGAGCCTAACATAGATGGGCACCAGCCAACTGTGAAAATCGGTTTTTGGGATGTGACCGTAAATAAAATAATTTAATAACAATTATTTTACTTTTGAATCCACATAACTCAAAAAAGGTAACCTTCATTAAAAATAAATGTCCACTATTGAGTTTTTTATGAAATTTTCTCCTTAACTAGATCATATCCTCGACTGATGTGGGTTGAGGGTAGAAGATAATTTTACCGCTGTTTTAAGAGAATTAAAATGGCGCGCATGAACGGTTTAAACAACTTTTAAACAGCTATACGAATAGAATATATGAGGGAACCGATGTGTCCAGGATGGAGGGATTCAGAAAGAATGGACCTAACTTTGACTGGAAAGGGTTGACAGGAAAAGTTAATTTTAAGATTTTTCAGAAAAAAAATTAACATAAAAAGTTATTTTATTTGTTTTTACCAAACATTGTGCGGTGGCACGGAGAAGATACAGTGCGATGACAAAGTGACGAAGAGTTTAATTAAATGAAGCTCATTAATGGATCATAAATGTGTATCGTAATTAAACATTAAATAAAACGTAACAATGCAACAACAAAACGTAATAGAAACAGTGCGACATGTTTTCTTTTAATGGGTTATCATGTTGGAGAAATGAGGAGGAAGTGGTGGAATTTATTTGACGACCATACAGTGAGAGACCATCTCCAATGATGAATGACTAAAGTAAGTGGATCACCAGCAATGTCAACTCATGTTGAAGAATAATACCAGAGAGTAATGAACACCAACGGAACATGACACCCCCATGGACATACTTCTTCAACGACAAACACCATTCCGGTAGGGATTTGTTTTGTTTTAGCTTTCCCTTTTATTCATTCTAAAACAATGAATGCGGATCAACCCATGCACAGGTTGATCTATAAATCACAGGTTTTTAATGGATGGTGATTTTATTGGGTTTTCTCTATAAAGATTAATTATTTGATAATATGACATCAATCTCAAACCTCACCATCTTTAAAACTCTAATGTGGAGGGCAGAGGCCAACACGAACATGCTCAGAGCCCATCCTCCTTGTGCGTTCTTCATGGATAGACCTCTGAATTAGTAGCAAGAAGGTGTTAATGCCTTGGTAGGGAAGGCATCACCCCATGGAGGCTGGAGGCGTGGATGGCGTGATGAACAGATCACTCGAGCAAACCAAGTTTTTCACAGAATTACCCACCGGTGGCGGCACTGATGATAGATGGGGATTGCCTGCATAGACAGTCGTAGGTGGGGGTCAGTGTGCCACGATGATGTACTGGATGCATCACCCACTACCGGCTTGGGTTGGTGGCCGACAGTCTCTCTTCTATGTTGGGGGAGCGGTCCCCAGATCCCATGCGGAACCTGGGAAGCTGAGTTTGAACGACTATGTGACAGCTCCCCAGATGTGATACACATCCTATATAAAGGAATTTGATCCAACGTAGTTTGACTGGGTATGGGGGATCAACACACCTAGTGGGATAGACCAGCATCTAGTGGGCTGGACCCATGCTCTGCGGTCTAGGCCTGAGGTGATCGGGTCCCCAGGAGACTAGATGGAAAGACCCCCCGCCAAACGGGGCATAGTACAGCAAGGCCCAATGGCCCTGGAAAACTGTTCATGCTGGGTCGGGCCAACCCAGAGCCGAACCGGGCTGGGTCAGGTTATTTGAACTCAACTAAGGAATGAGGGGGCCATAGTCCGGGATTCTTGGGTTCGTTCGATCTTGTTGGACCTGACCCTGATGCAATCGACCCCAGTTTACTAAAACACCAATAACATACAAACCATGCATCTGATTGATGAGTCGTTTAAGTAATTGGAACCATCTTGATGAGGAAGATAATTTAGAATATTATAAAGAGGTTTTCCATAAGTTGGAATATGAAAAATGGCTTGAGGAGTGGTTCTCCCAGAACTAAGTGCACTACATGCAGAAACCCTGGGGTTGGCTAAGACCTAATGTCTGCTGAAAAGAAACCCTGTGTGGATCAGCTACGATGGCCCAGTGGGATGTGGCTTTGTGTGACCCAGAAGGTCCACTATGGGGAATGACTTTGTGTGACCCAACAGACCTATGATACTCAACAAGAGATGTACCTCAGTATGACCAAGGTGGGAAGTGGCTCTGTGTGACCCAACATCTGTATGGTGGGTATCAGCTCTATGTGACCCAGCATAACCTTGGTACTCATCAAGGATGAGTTACACAACTTTAATAGGTTATTGGGAAGTGAATCTGTGCGACATAGTATGCCCATTGTACTTATTGAGGAGGATTTCTCCACCAGAACAAGTTTTTCGGTGAAATGACTGATGATCTTACATTCCTACCCTATATAATACCTAGTGTGAGATGTATTGCTTCCGGATCGCCCTTCATGGTTTACTTGTGTATTTATTTTTGGTCATTCCTTATTGTATTTATATCATCTCGTCTCTTTATAACATAACATTCATTCCATTACACAGAACTGAGGATCTTTAAGGTTTAGTGTCTTGGAAGCAAGGAACATAAAACATGAAACAAAAAAACATTCTTCTTAAACACTTGAAAGGATTCTCCTCATGTTGACACTAGGCTCATTAATTCATCTCATAACCTGGGGACATATATCAAAATAAAGGGTGAGCAGAAGGCCCAGCAAGGGAAACAAGTGAAACATTTTACATATGAACTTGAGATACATCAATAAAGTCATGAAAAGAAATTTAAGGCATGAAAATGAAATCATGAGGCATATAATAATAAAAATAAAACTTTTTTCAAAAATTGAAGATGTGGCTACAACATTTAATATTGAAAATCATTTAGTTTCACCAAGGTCCATCCCCAAGGTGTCGTTAAAAATTAACAAGGTTATTCACCAAGGCGTCGTTAAAATTTACCAAGGTTATTCACCAAGGCGTCGTTAAAAATGGTCATCTCTAGAGATTAAGTCTTTACCCAATGCATTGGAGCGCTATCAGGGAGCACCCTTAAATTTTCCTTTATTATCATGTGAGCCACATATATCATCATCAAACATTTCATAAATAACCCATATAGCATAAAATAAATGGGTTTCATTTCATAATCATAAGGTTTTAAAAACTTTTTTAAAGACATGATCTTTACGTCACTTTAAACCCATGGAAGGGGAGAGCGGGTTTTATGTATGTAAATCCCAGAATTTAAAATACAAAATTTTTGTATATATGTGAATAACCCTGTAGAAATAAGATCTTTGAGTATTCACTTAATAACATAAATTAATTTTGAGAAAAAGAGAGAGACATTTTGAGATGAAAATTCTGCAGCACAACGGCTACGTTACAGGGTTTTAGACAATGTTGAAAAGAGAGGGGACAGGGGTCAAACAATCATAAATGACCCATGAAATAGTAGAGGGACAGAATATAAGGGATTTAAGAACATGGTAATGAAATTTGAAAATATACCATATGAAATGAAGAATATGAAAGGAAGACAAAAATAAGATTTCTCTTATGAAAATTTGGCAGCCTAATAGCATTACATAGACTTCAACCAAAAATGAATTGATGATGTCAAATAGGGTATCTCATCATATGAAAATAAAATATCAGTATGATAGATATAGAGATCATACCCCAACATAATAAAAAGGAACTTGCAAGACTTGAAATGGAATTAGAACATTGAAAAGGAGAAGGGTGAAACAATCCCTTAACAATTCTGTAGCCTAACGGCGCCACTTAAAACTTAAAAATATTTATTTGAAGAGATCAAATGATGTCTCTCATCATATGAACATAAGATTAATGTATGATAGATATAGAGATCATACCCCAACATAACAAAAAGGAACTTTAAAGCATTGACATGAAAGTAGAACTTCAAAACGAGAAGGGTGAAGAACCACTTAAAAATTCGGCAGCCTAACGGCACCACATAAAACATCAAAATACTGAATTGAAGAGATCAAATAGGGTCTCTCATAATATGAACATAATAGTCCAGTATGATAGATATAGAGATCATACCCCATCATAACAAAAAGGAACTTGAAAGAATTGACATGAAAGTAGAACTTCAAAACGAGAGGGGTGAAGAACCACTTAAAAATTCGGCAGCCTAACGGCGCCACTTAAAACATCAAAATACTTAATTGAAGAGATAAAATGGGGTCTCTCATCATATGATCATAAAAGATCAGTATGATAAATTTAGAGATCATACCCCAACATAATAAAAAATAACTTGAAATACTTTACATGATAATAGATCTTGAAAAATGAGAAGGGAGAAAGAATCCGTTACAAAAATTTCGGCAGCCTAACGGCGCCACTTAAAACTTCATAAAACGAAATAATGAGAGTAAGAGGGGATCTCTCATTATGTGAACATGAAAAGGGAAGTAAGAGGAGTATAAAAGAACACCCTTTAACATATGAACATGGAGCATAAAAGAAATTACATAAAAGATATTTCTTGAAAAGAAAGAGAGAGATCGAATCCCTTACCTTAAAATGTAACTCATAAAACTCAAAGGGTTGGACCTTGAGGGCGTGGGGGCACCTTGGGAGGACTCCTTGGGAGGTAAGAAGTCCAGAACTTCGTTGGGGGAGAGTGGGGAGTCGAATGGATGAGAGTATGACTTGGTATTTATAGGGAAAGTGAGGGGACAAGGCATTAATGGCCAAGGGACATCTCATTAGTGGTTTTGGCAAAACCATGGGCTTTCCCATGGTATTTTCCCATGGTATTGGCCACTTGGGACACCTCATACCTTATATTACTATTCATAAGTCGACCATATTGATTACATACATAATAGATCATTTAATGATGTCATTAAACACCCGTAACTTAAAAACTGTATTTTCACTATTCATCGAAAATTCAACTTTCTCAGAATAATCCCAAAATTTCACCATAACCAAATATCAATGCTCTGATTTCAAAAATGAAATCCATTTTATAAAAATAATTTTCTAAATATTTTTAATTAAATTTTTAATTAAAAACACTATTCATCGAAAATTTATTTTTTTCAGAAAAATCCCCAAAAATTACCTTAACAGAATATCGATGCTCTGAGTTCAAAAATGAAGTCCATTTTATAAAAATAATTTTCTAAATATTTTTAATTAAAATTTTAATTAAAAAACACTATTCATCCGACAAAACTAATACTTGAATAATAATTTATGAAACCGTTATTTAACCATTTTATTGAATCACATTACTTAATCAAAGTGACTAGCTTATTTTAATACTTTCTTTAAGTGATATTTCTAATCCATTTGGACACATTATTAATCCTAATCATAAAATAACTATTCATTATTTACTATTAATAAAAAATTAAGTTGATCTTATTATACTCTAAATTTCGTACTGAACATAATTGTAGAAGACCATTTTTTGAAAATAATTACACATTTTTAATTATTTAAGGTTTACATAACCATTTTTAAAATATCCTTTTTCTAAAATTCATCAAAAATATGCATACTATATATATACGGTCATTTGAAAATTAATAAAATAAATCAAAAATTTTAGTTAAAACAAAGGATTACACAAGACAATTACGATCTCCTTACATAGCCCCTTATCACACCAGCATAGGACCTCAGTGTAAGGTGTGCTAAGGTGAGAGAATCCGAGGGAGGCTCGGACAACATCGCACGAGTAGTAGTTTCTATCAGTTTGAACTTCTCGCGAAGGTGATCCCGTTCTAGCTTTATACGATGATGTTCAGCTTGGGTTTGGTCCAGAGCAAATCCCAGTGGTGCTACCTCCTTCCCAAGTTCTGTTAGATGGGCTTCGATCGGTCCAAGACTACTGGGTGAGGCCATCGAATCTTCTTTCTATATTAATTAACCAAGATTGCTTGTATTTAGAGACAATAGTAAAAATGTTTAGTTTCCAGCAGTCATATTGACCAATGGTCAAATAACAGTCAAAACCCAACAGTCTCATTTTAATTATACTCATGTTATCAAATGAAACATTTTTGTTGAGTAATAAAATAAAATAACACATAAAATTAGGAAACAATATTTATTTAAAATTTCGGTTCGTTACAATCTTCCCCCCCTTAAGAAATTACGTCCTCACAATTTTTAAAATTGGGTTTTGAAATTTCATTGAATGTCCCACATCGGAAAAGGAGTCAGTAAAACTATTACTTTAAAATAATGAAAGGGGAGTACAAAGGTCAACCGAGTTAACCCACACTAGGATTCCATGTAGGAAAACATGGACATGGAGGAGAAAACAAAGGGTCAAGTTCTGAGGGAGAGTGATAGAGAACATGATTAGGAGAAAGTTAACCATAAGAAAATCCCAAACATATGATGTGTGTAAACGGTCTTTGATTACCTAGTAGGAAACGTAAACCAACTACATTTTTGTCTTATTTTTCTTTTCATAATTTTGAGGAATTCATTTACTACATAGAACAAAAACATAAGAAAATATACATACCTTCAAGTAGAGTTTCATCCTTTAATAAGTCCCTAACAACACTAATCTTTTCTCCAAATGATGAGAATTCAAAAACACTTGGTCTCATAAAATCACAAGAATCATCTTCTAGATAATCACATAATCTAAAAAAGATTAACTATCTATTTCTTCTATCTTTAAACACTATCCCAAAAACATAAAGGTTAAGGTAAAACAACTCTTCAAAAAGAATAAATCCCATAGTAATGGAAACTACTTTTAAATCATCAAAGTTCCATGGTACCACCCAAAGTTCATCATAGGCCATTCCATAAATAACGGTCCTTAAAATTCCTCAAAATAAACCAAACTAAGATTGAAACCCAAATACAAGAAGAATTTGATAACATAGTCTTCCAAAACAACTTCATTGTTCATCTCTAGACAACATCAACCACTCCTAACATCTTATAACAAAAGTATCTAACCTAAACATATTTTACCCAAGATAGGTTAATAATTCCCATATGTAACCTAAATTACTATAAGTCCACCTTAAATTCATCAATTATTCAAAATATAAGTCAACCTTACTCCTCAATGAAAATACTATAGTAATCTATTTACCTCGATCATATATGGTCCCCAAAATAGTGAACGTCTTCCAAAATAATAATCATCTTTTAATCCCCTAATCATCTCTGTCATATTAATACGGAAATCGTTGCATTTCCTATCACATTGGTTGTTGGGACATGTTATTCCATTTCCCACCATTAACTAAGAAGAGAAAGTATAATTAGAGGCTTAAATACTTAACCAATAATCATGAAAAGGAACTTAAAGCATATAAGGATAACTTGTAGAAGAAAAGTATACCCTAACTTGTGATCCCATAGGTTCCCATCTAGGTTATCCATGATCAAATATTCTTATGTGAATATTTATTTTATTTTATCTTTGTTCCTTTAACAATGGTTCATACCAAGCTTATGAATTTACCAAAGCATATCCCCCGAGAGTGTCGTAACCAAGAGTGCAGCAAGGCCCATTATCGTGTACCAGTTCCCGTTCGAGTCTAGGTCAAAGCGGTGTTTTCGTGTTTTACCCCTATGTACATCTATGCCAGAGCCACCTCTACTTGCTCGTATCCAGACAGGGATGTATTTTCTTGGAAACCCCTTACTCAATACTCACCAAAATACCAGGAATATTTCCTATATTTAAACTTTTCTATAGGGTTCTTCCTAGAGTTTTCATATCCTAATTTTCACAAATAACTAAACCATCCTTTGATACCAACTATAGCATCCCGTATTTTTATAACATAACTTTCATTCCATTACACGGAACTGAGGATCTTTAAGGTTTAGTGTCTTGGAAGCAAGGAACATAAAACATGAAACAAAAAAACATTCTTCTTAAACACTTGAAAGGCTTCTCCTCATGTTCACCCTAGGCTCATTACTGCATCTCATAACCTGGGGACATACATCAAAAGAAAGGGTGAGAAGAAGGCCCAGCAAGGGAAACAAGTGAAACATTTTACATATGAACTTGAGATACATCAATAAAGTCATGAAAAGAACTTTAAGGCATGAAAATGAAATCATGAGGCATATCATAATAAAAATAAAACATTTTTCATAACTTGAAGATGTGGCTGCAATATTTAATATTGACAATCATCTCGTTTCACCAAGGTCCATCCCCAAGGTGTCGTTAAAAATTACCAAGGTTATTCACCAAGGCGTCGTTAAAAATTACCAAGGTTATTCACCAATGCATCGTTAAAAATGGTCATCTCTAGAGATTAAGCCTTTACCCAATGCATTGGAGAACTATCAGGGCACACCCTTAAATTTTCATTTATTATCATGTGATCCACATATATCATCATCAAAAATTTCATAAATAACCCATATAGCATAAAATAAATGGATTTCATTTCATAATCATAACGTTTTAAAAACTGCTTTAAAGACATGATCTTTACGTCACTTTAAACCCACGGAAGGGGAGAGGGGGTTTTATGTATGTAAACCCCAGAATTTAAAATAGAACATTTTTGTATATATGTGAATAAACCTGTAGAAATAAGAGGTTTGAGTATTCAATTAATAACATGATGTAATTTTGAGAAAAAGAGAGAGACATTTTGACACGAAAATTCTGCAGCACAACGGCTACGTTACAGGGTTTTAGAAAACTTTGAAAAGAGAGGGGACATGGGTCAAACAATCATAAATGACCCATAAAATAGTAGAGGGACAGAATATAAGGGATTTAAGAACATGGTAATGAAATTTGAAAATATACCATATGAAACGAAGAACATGAAAGGAAGACAAAAATAAGATTTCTCTTATGAAAATTCGGCAGCCTAATAGCATTACATAGATGTCAACCAAAAATGAATTGATGATGTCAAATAGGGTCTCTAATCATATGAACATAAAATATCAGTATGATAGATATAGATTTCATACCCCAACATAATAAAAAGGAACTTGCAAGACTTGACATGGAATTAGAACTTTGAAAAGGAGAAGGGTGAAAGAATCCCTTAAAAATTCGGCAGCCTAACAGCGCCACTTAAAACTTCAAAATACCGATTTGAAGAGATAAAATGGGGTCTCTAATCATATGAACATAAGATTGCATTATTATAGATATATAGATTATACCCCAACCTAACAAAAAGGAACTTGAAAGAATTGACATGAAAGTAGAACTTCAAAACGAGAAGGGTGAAGAACCACTTAAAAATTCGGCAGCCTAACGGAGCCACTTAAAACATCAAAATAATGAATTGAAGAGATCAAATAGGGCCTCTCATCATATGAAAATAAGAGTCCAGTATGATATATATAGAGATCATAACACAACATAACAAAAAGGAACTTGAAATAATTGACATGAAATTAGAACTTCAAAATGAGAAGGGTGAAGAACCACTTAAAAATTCGGCAGCCTAACGGCGCCACTTAAAACATCAAAATACTTAATTGAAGAGATAAAATGGGGTCTCTCATCATATTATCATAAAAGATAAGTATGATAAATTTAGAGATCATACCCAAACATAATAAAAAGGAACTTGAAATACTTTACATGATAATAGATCTTGAAAAATGAGAAGGGAGAAAGAATTCATTACAAAAATTTCGGCAGCCTAACGACGCCACTTAAAACATCATAAAACGAAATAATGAGAGTAATAGGGGATCTATCATTATGTGAACATGAAAAGGGAAGTAATAGGAGTATAAAAGAACACCCTTTAACATAAGAACATGGAGCATAAAAGAAATTACATAAAAGAGATTTCTTGAAAAGAAAGAGAGAGATCAGATCCCTTACCTTAAAACGTAAATCTTAAAACTCAACGGTTTGGACCATGAGGGCTTGGGGGCACCATGGGAGGACTCCTTGGGAGGTAATGAGACCAGAAATTAGTTGGGGGAGAGTGGGGAGTCGAATTGATGAGAGTATGTCTTGGTATTTATAGGGAAAGTGAGGGCACAAGGCATTAATGGCAAAGGGACACCTCATTAGTGGTTTTGGAAAAACCATGGGCTTGCCCATGGTATTTTCCCATGGTATTGTCCACTTGGGACACCTCATACCTTATCTTACTATTCATAAGTCGACCATATTGATTACATACTTAATATATCATTTAATGATGTCATTAAACACACGTAACTTAAAAACTGTATTTTCACTATTCATCGAAAATTCAGCTTTCTCAGAATAATCCCAAAATTTCACCTTAACCAAATATCAATGCTCTGATTTCAAAAATGAAATCCATTTTATAAAAATAATTTTCTAAATAGTTTTAATTAAAATTTTAATTAGAAACACTATTCATCGAAAATTTATTTTTTCAGAAAAATCCCCAAAAATTACCTTAACATAATATCGATGCTATGATTTCAAAAATTAAGTCCATTTTATAAAAATAATCTTCTAAATATTTTTAATTAAAATTTTAATTAAAAAACACTATTCATCCGACAAAACTAATACTTGAATAATAATTTACGAAACCGTTATTTAACCATATTATTGAATCAAATTACTTAATCAAAGTGCCTAGCTTATTTTAATACTTTCTTTAAGTGAGATTACTAATCCATTTTGACACATTATTAATCCTAATCATAAAATCACTATTCATAATTTAATATTCATCAAAAATTAAGTTGATCTTATTAGACACTAAATTTCGTACTGAACATAATTGTAGAAGACCTTTTTTTGAAGATCATTACACATTTTAATTATTTAAGGTTTACATAAACATTTTTAAAATATCCTTTTTCTAAAATTCATCAAAAATATGCATACTATATTTATCCGGTCATTTGAAAATTCATAAAAGAAATCGAAATTTTTATTTAAAACAAAGGATTACACAAGACAGTTATGGTCTCCTTACATAGCCCCTTATCACACCAGCATAGGACCTAAGTGTAAGGTTTGCTAAGGTGAGAGAATCCGAGGGAGGCTCGGCCAACATCGCACGACTAGTAGTTTCTATCAGTGTGAACTTCTCGCGAAGGTGATCCCATTCTAGATTTATACGATGAAGTTCAGCTTGGGTTTGGTCCAGAGCAAATCCCAGTGGTGCTACCTCCTTCCCAAGTTCTGTTAGATGGGCTTCGATCGGTCCAAGACTACTGGGTGAGGCCATCAAATCTTCTTTCTATATTAATTAACCAAGATTGCTTGTATTTAGAGACAATAGTCAAAATGTTTAGTTTCCAGCAGTCATATTGACCAATGGTCAAATAACAGTCAAAACCCAACAATCTCATTTTAATTATACTCATGTTATCAAATGAAACATTTTTGTTGAGAAATAAAATAAAATAACACATAAAATTAGGAAACAATATTTATTTAAAATTTCGGGTCATTACAGTATTGGGGTCCCTACTGAGTATTAGGTTACTCACCCCTGCACTGGCTTCACCCGCACGTATTGTGTCTGGTGCAGATGACCTACGCCTTGGAGGATGACTTGGAGGCCGATGAATAGGTGGTTCTCAATGATATCAATATGGAATGACTTTCTTCGACAGCTTCTAGAAGATACTCTATACCAATCCATTAGGTGGGGTTTTTATTATATAACTTTCCATCAATTTTGTAATTTATCTTTTTGCAGTAGTCTTTTGTTGGATTTTTATTTTTTCTGATATACTTTCAGTTGTACCTTTACAATCAATGGTTTATTAGTATCATTAATATTCTCTTTTACAGTTTTCTCTGGACATGGTTGTATGTGTGTGTGTGCAGGTACTCCCGAAAATTCCACCCACTCATGGGATAATGCCTTTAGTGCTTGTCGACCGCCCTTGGCCATTGGGAGGTGGGCTTGGGGTGGTCACAACATTGGCCCCAGGGGAAGGGTCATGAAAAAGCGGTATCAGAGGTGGTTGGTTCTACCATATTAACTAAGAGTCTTTAAAGTTTTATGGGTAAATAATGATAAGTGTTTCGAGTTTGGATTTCAGGCTAGAGATTGTAGTGTTGGTGCGGTGGCTAACGTATCCATAAACCAATACCCTGAATTTTGTTTTCCATCTTGGTACACTAAAACAATATTTACATGCATCTTTGAGTGTTTTCTCATGATATTTCTAAGTCAGAGTTAGCTCAGTAGGTATAATAAATTGATTGTGGTTCATCTTTATTTTCATTAAAGATTCCTCCATAAAGAAAACCAGCCAGGATTCTAGTGGATTACCACAAGGATGGTCCACAATGTGATAAGACTTTAGTACAAGGACTTTTTTCCAAGATGGAATCTTCGGGAGGTGTCCTAGTGATACCACCACTAGTTGGTAATCAGTTACAACCGGAATTACTGGTAGAGGATGCAGACAGGCTCAGTTCCTTGCATGAGTTCAAGATATAGAGACCTCCCATGATTTTGGAAGAGATAGATCCTCAGGTATTTGAGGACTAGATGGAGGAGGTGACGTGACTCTTCCGTTTAATGAGGGGGCCACTCGACCAGAGGGAGATCTTATCTATGATCGTTCTTTAGGGTTCGGTAGGGAGATTTTGGGGCCTAAAGATTCTGAATCATGACGAGGAGACATTGTCCTAGGCTGTCTATGAGATCCTTTTTTGGGAACAGTTTTTCCCCACAACATTCTGATTAGTTCACATACATGATCTTCTTGGCCTAAAGTAAGGAAACATGTCAGTGGCTGAGTACTCTATGAGGTTTACATACCTCTCCCACTACTCTACGAACATGGTACATGAACCTTTCATTAGGGACCAACCCATTGAGAGGGGACACTGATGGGTGATCAAGGTTTCCATGATTTCAATCAACATCCCCACTTAGGATGGAGTGCTAGAGAGATCTCTTTTAGTGGAGAGATTACTAAAATATAGGGCAACGATTGTGGGAGCTACCACCGGGTGACATGTGGTCCAGTCATATGTGGCGAGCAATCCACAGATGAAGCATTGGTCCAAGCGGGCTAGATCATCCAAAGGGTGACCCTAGAACACAAGATAGGTGGTGCGAGCCCACCCAGGCAGTGGAGGTTAGTAGAGGAACATAGCTTGATACTTGTGCGGTGGGTAGGGACACAAGGCTCCCGACTGCCTCACCCACTACACAGACGATCAACAGACGGTCAAGGGTCCTCCAAGGCAGAGTTAGAGGATTGACGGGGAGGTCTGCAAGTGGGTGGACATGGAAGAGGAGAATGATGAGAAAATGGCAGTGGGAAACTGTTTGAGGTACTACATCCACCACCCAAAGTGGTCCACCACGACCTCTAGGAGCGAGTGTATAGGTGAGAGCTCAACTTCAGAATGTGGAGGCCTATAACCACGATGCTCTGGAGATGATTAGAGGTAAAATATGTGTCTTCTCCACCTGGGCTATAGTTCATATAGACATATGGGACAGTTAGTATTCCCAGGCCACAAACCTTTTTCAAGGCTCAAAGATTACGTTAGCGCCATTGTCTCAATCCAAACAATTAGAGACTCCTATGGGAGTGGATTTGATGATTAAACACTGGCGTCAATAGTGTGATCTTACTATAGGAGGTGATAGCTTCTGTTATGATCTCCAGGTAGAGGTGTCAAGGCCTTACGACATCATCTTGAGTATGTATTGGTTATCCATAGTTCATACTCGGATCGAATGTATTGGGCATAGAGTGTGGTGTGTCCCTGAAGATGGGACCAAGTTTTTCATTCACCGGCAAGAAGGAAACTCTAGCAGTATAGGATGGACATTCATGGAGGAGGGTGCAACCAATCGCTCACTAGTTTGAAAGCCTCACCCTCAGTGTGGTGGTTGAGAGGAGTCCGAGCATAATGTAGTAGTGGATGGGTATAAAGATTTATTTTCTGAGGATGTTCTAGGACTACCTCTTCATAAGGAGGTAGAATTATGCATCAACCTATACCCTGGGATGACATTGATATCCACATCGGCATATAATATGGCCCTCACAGTGCTTCTTAAGATGGGGTTATAGTTGGCGGACTTTTAGGATAAGGGCTTCATGAGGCCCAATGTTTCACCATGGGAGCCCGTATTGTTGTTTTCCAAGAAGGAAGATAAGAGTTTGAGGTTATGTGTGGACTTATGGTGCCTGAACCGTGTGATTGTGAAGAAAAAGTATCCACTATCTTGTATTGATGAAGTATTCAATAAACTGAAGAGAAGGTAGTGGTTCTCAAAGATAGACCTCAGATTCAGTTCTCATGAGCTTCAAGTACATGATGACGATGTACCAAAGAAAGGATTTAGATGCCGGTATGGACACAATGTGTTTTTTTGTGATGCCTTCTAGTTTGACCAATTCCCCAGTAGTGTTCATGGGACCAATGAACAAGATATTATAGCATTACATTGACCTTTTCATCATAGTCATCATTGATTACATCTTGGTGTAGTTGGCGTCATAGGAGGATCACACTACACACCTTAGAATAGACCAGGATACACTTCTAGAGAACTAGGTTTACGGTAATCTCTTGAAGTGCTAGTTCTGGATTGGGGAGGTAAAAATTCTAGGACAAATAATCTTGAAGGAGGAATTTTGTAGTGGATCCAATGAAGATAGTGGCAGTTCATGTTGGGATCTACCCAGGAGCATGACTCAGGTTCGAAGATTCTGGGGGTCGCCTGGATAATACTGGAGGTTCTTGCCAGACTTTTCTAAGTGGCATCAACCATATCATCTTTTAAAAATAAAGGAAAGCCCTTCATATTGATGGAGAAGTTTCATAAGAGTTTCTAGGAGCTGAGGCAAAGACTGACAAGTGCCCCTATTTTGAGACTACCTTAAAAGGGTGTTGGGTAAGTAGTTTTGCTGTGATGGATCAGGGACCAGACTGGGATGTGTCCTGATGCAGGAGAGAGCAGTGATCGCTTATGGTTCACGATATTTGTGGTAGCTTGAGCAGAACTACATGACCCATTACCGGGAGTTATCAGTAGAGGACTTTTTTTGATGATGTTGCGACACTACGTGATGGGTGAACAATTTTCCCTCTACTCCGACCACTAGAGTCTTAGGGGTATCTTATCCCAGAAGAAACTAAACATGAGGTAGTAGTGAGATGGATATTGAAGTTGGGGTGACATTTGTGAAGATCCCAGTTGAGATAGAAGATCGATGGGAGTGGGTCTTTTATGGATAGTTGATTCCACTGGTTCACGTTCATTGTAAGCACGAGAATCTCTAGGAGAGAAAATGAAAGGGGATTCTCAAATTTGAGCTCAATACCCCATTTCTATTTGATTTTACCTTGATTTAGATTATGAGGACATAAATCCCTAAAAGGAGGGAGTAATTTAATACCTAAATATTCCATTTTTTTAAATTAAATGGGATACAATCGAGAGTAGGCACTGAGACGACATGCGATTCCGAGGCCTTGAGTGCCCGAAATGATATGTCAAAAAAATATTATGTTTTAAAAAGAAAGTGTGATAAATTTTCCAGAAAATGTGGAAAAACTATTAAACGGGTTACCAGAACAAAAATTAGAAGGTGCCGTTGTGTTCCGGATGGTGGGTTTACCCTAGGAGTGACTTAATTTTAGTCGGTATAGGCCTTTTGTGAGAAATCCAAAAAATGGCATAAACGTAAATAAAACAATTTAATAAAATTATTTTACTTTTTAAATTTTTTTAACTCATGAACAGTGACTCAGATTGAAAATATGACACCATCATTGATATCGTGAGGGTATCCTTTACTTAGGCTGATCCTAACATTAGCCTGTATGGGTCAACAGTGGAAAATGATTTTTTCCTGTAAATAAAATAATTGAATAAAAGTTATTTTATTTTCAAATCCTTATAACTCATCAATGGTAACTTTGATTGGAAATATGAGAGTACTATCGAGTTCATGAGGGTATTCTTGTCTTAGGCGGAGTCTAGTATCAGCTGACATGGGCCAACTATGAAATTTGGATCTCACAAAAGGTAACCTGGATTTTGAATCCAATACTACCATTGAGTTCACAATTAACTATTCTTATAATGTAGGTATTGATATCAATGGGTGTGGGTCGAGGTAAGATGATTGTTTTTGAGATTTTTTATTTGAATTAAAACGGTGCACACGTGCAGTTTTATCAACATCTAAATGGATGTACGGATTGAATATAAGAGGGCACCACTGCTTCCAGAACGATGCGATTCTCCTATAATAGACCTAACTTTGACTATTAATGGTTGACCAAAAATGTTAAATTTTAGACGTTTTGGAAATAAATAAAATAACTTAAATTGTTATCTTATTTGTTTCTTCCAATCATTGGGCAGTGGCAGAGAGGCACTACGGTGCGGTGACAAAGTAACGATGATTCGCATGAAATGAATCTCATTATTGGCTCATTAACGTGCAGAGTAATGACGTATTAATTGAAGCGAAATAGTAACACTCTTTCATAAATGAAACAACCTAACGACGCGATGACGCAACGTAACAAAGACGTTGTGACATGTTTTCTTTTAATAGGTTAACATGTTGGAGAAATGAGAAGCAAGAGGTCGAATATCTCTGATGTATCTATGGAAAGATACCGTCTCTAATGATGAAATATGAATGCCATCAGATCACTAGTGACATCAACGGATCACAAAGAATGGGACAAGAGAGAGGCAAACACCAAAGGAACTTGAACCCCCCGCGGATAGACCGCTTCAATGATGAACACCATTGAGGTAGGGGCTTCTTTTGTTTTATGATTCCCCATTATTCTTCTAAAATTAATAACATAGATCAACCCAGGACCAGGTTGATCCATAAATCACTCAGTCTTGGAAGAGGGTGTTTTTTTCATGTGTTTTCTATACTAGGATTAATTATTTGTTTATAGAACCTCAATCCCAAAACTCCCCATGTTTAAAACACTAATTAGGATGATGTAGGCCGACACGAAAAAGGCCCAATGTAACACCCCAAGCATCCATGGTACGCTTCTCTTTGAATAATACAATAGCGTGTGTTGTATGAAACTTTGAGTTCTAACACACAAGAACCAATAAAACTAGACGTTATGAATAATAATACCCAATTTTTGAAATTTTATAAATTTTAACATTCAAAATGAACTTCATTTTTGGATTCGGAATATCGAAATTATCTTAGGGTGAATTTTTTTATTTTTCTGAAAACTTTCAATTTTTGATGAATAGTGAAAAACACTGAGTTATAGTTTAAAACCGAATTTATATTTAAATAATTATTTATTTTTTTTAAATTTATTTTAGGTAAAAATAGATACAGAATACCTTTATAAGTTCAATGTAATTCATTGGAGTCAGTTTAAAATAATTTTATATATAATAAAATTTTATTGAACTTTTTAGTGTCTTTTACCCACCTCCTAGAAGCATTTGAAAATTTATATAAAACATAATGTTACTGCTTCTGTGAGTTGAATTTAAAAAATCCGAGAGTCGCAGTTGATATAATTATGTATAATTTGGTTCAACAAGATGAAAATACTTTTTGGTGAATAGTAACTTTTTTACTTTTATTCACCACGGTTAAAAGTAAATAGGGTAATTAATGGTAAAAATGATATTATTATTACCATAAAACATGTCCTAATTCTATTGGATAAGTTTAATTCGACCAAAAACAACCTTATAAATAAAATATGATCCTTTAGGTACACTCGGATAAGATTAGGACATTTATTATTATTTAATTCAAAGAAAAGTTAAAAGTGATAAATTCAATGTTTAATAACTAAACCATTTTTAATATTGGGTTAAAAAACGATAAATTAGACTATAAATATTCATTAAGAAATCTAAAAAGATTTCCAAAATAATGGTATTTTATTTATATTTTTTAGACATTATATAATTTAATTTATTTATGACACAATGATGATGCAATAATTACCTAATTATTAAAATATTAAAATAATTGATATTTCAAATATAAAAAAAATGTAATTTGGGACTTGTTATGGATTCCACTAATTTTATAGGTTAATATGACATGTTAGGGTTGTTTAGATTAATTATTTTTGAATTGAAAATGCTTTTATGAATTTAGCAAAAACAAAATACCAAATACTGTAAAAAATGACATAAAAGAGTTTTTAAAGAAAATATTATATTATTAATTGATATTCTATTCAAAATAATTATAAGGTTTAGAAAAAGGTCTTAAATATTAATATATATGTCATTAATAAACCACTTGAGTTTATCTTGGAATGCTATAGTATGTTTATTAACCATATAATTTAAAAATACAATGAGACATGGTTAATGTCAAACTATTTAACTAAGAGTTAAATCTAAAAGATAAAGTTAATATAGTGACCCAGACCTGTCTAAAACCTATTTTTTGAGTGGTTTTCGACCCATACCCACCTTGGCCTTTAAATAATTTATTTTGGAGCCATTAGAAACTAAAAATGATTTTATTATAAAATAATATTTCTATTTTTTCCTAAGGTGCCCCTCAGCCCTCTTATAAAATGGCACTCCCCCTTCCCTCCAATTCACACATTCAAAGAATTTTGGCTTGGCCAACACCTTCCCAAATATCCTCTCAACGGTCTTCCATTCATTCTATATGCCTTCCTTTAGACAGAAATCCACCCTTGGGAGCCCTTTTGGATCAAATCAAAGGAAGATCCCGAAGAAGAGGTAAATATTTCATCCCCTCTTTCAAGTTCCTTTCTTCTTCCACTTCCTCTTTCATTTTTTTTCCATTATAAAATAACAAATCCAGTATAGTCTATATAATTTTATGTTATTATAAATATGGTACAACCAGATTCATTATTCTATCCATCCTTTGAATGACATGTCACCAAATGTGCGTACATACGGCTTACCGTCTCCACGTCGTGCTATAATTGTTATTCAATACATTATTATTTGGATGGGTATAATAATGAAGTTTAATTGGTGTAAATAATAAATATAACATGACAAATATTCTGTATGTATGATATACCATCCACTTATAAATTATTTTAATATCAAAAGAATGATATTGTCGCTCGTGCGTACGTACGGATTACCGTCTCCACGAACGCGATGCGATTCATTCCCCATCATATCCATTCAAGAATAATTTTCATTAGATGATTAAAAATAATGTTTAAAGACTTAATATCATTCTGAATATGAATAAGATACATTCTATCCATAGCAAACATTACATACATAACAAAGCATATAAAGGAAAACAAATCAGTTAACACACGAAACAACGATAATACTAAGATATTATTAACAAAGAAATGTTAAAAGATCATATATGTTATCATATTAATGTATATGATTCTTTTATAATTTAATAAAAATTATTTCATCATTATAAAAGAGATTATCCTACCCTTGACTAAGGAAAAGTACAAGGTAAGGGTAAATTATACAATCTCTTCATTATCCGTGGTTGTTTATATATAATTATCTACTGGGACCTCTTTATCGTCCACATCCATGTTTCTTAAAAATTTATTCCAAAACATTTTTACTATTTACTAGACTATGGGTTAAAGTAATTTATACCCTTGTTTGAATTTTTATAAAATGGTTCGAAAGGAATCTTTCTGTCGTTTTCCAAACAATGTACTTTATGACCTTTCTAAAACAAAATTAAGAATGTTTTTTTAACTAATACGGCTAGTGCGACTATTTTCCACCATTATAACAACGTCAAAGCTTCCCTTACAAGATTATAATAATATTTTCAAAAATAAATGTTTTCTTTTATAATTACATGGCTTTTAAATGATTTCAAAATAGAAAGAGATATTTCTCTAAAAATGTTTTGGGTTCATCTATGTCAACATCCTTTGATGGATTTTAAGTTTGTTTGAAGTTGATTTATTATGATAAAAACTGGCATATTGTATTGAAGGGTTTATGATATGTTTGACTGTGGATGTGTTATTTCATACTATTTAGGGTTTATGGAAAAAGTATTTACATTTCGTATGATACTTTCAATATGAATGTTTATGTTATGTTTAAACCTTTTCATATGAGGAATGAATTGGACTTAGTAAGTGACGGGTGGAGCCCGCTATAGCTCCTCGATGCATCGATAGGTCTCATGGGACAAAATAATGTCTTGGCACAAGGCCTTGAAAAAATATTATTTGTATTCTTGGCACAAGGCCTTGACTATCTGGTTATGAAGTCTGGCATTATGCATTCCATCATTATGAAAGTGACTATTGATATTGCATGTGATTATTCGACTAGTAGAATATCCATGTGAATAAGTAAATGGAATTAATTGATTTTATATTATCCATATTATGATGTATATCACATTTAAAAGGCCTTTATTTTAGTATTATACATTTCCTTAAATGTTTATGCTTATTTATGAAAGTTTCCACTATATTTTTATCCTTACTGTACATCTGAGGTCACCCATTTCAATGTATTATTTTTCCCAGGATGCGAACAAGTATTTTATGACTAACCTGTAGGGATTGTATATGGGATATGAGTGTCGTCAATGAATAAAATTTTGTTGTGGTTTTCATTTTATAATGTAATGTAAAACTTATGAATGTATCTAGTATTTCCAAGGCTACTAAACTGATTGGTCTTTCATGACATGTTTTCCTTATATCATGCCAATGTTATGTAATAATGCACCGACTCTGGACAACTGGGGTTGGGGCGTCACATTTGGTATCAGAGTAATTTGTTTACAATCCTTGGAAACTAAATTTCGATAAACTCTTATTAGAGCACACAACCCTAAGATAGACTTTGAGGATTAGTATAGAATAACTTCCTAAGATTTTAGTATTGTAGAGATTTTTGTGAGTTTTCAAAGCAATACATCCCTGTCTGGATACGAGAAGGTAGACGCGGCTCAGGCACATATGTACATAGGGGTGAAACCCAAAAACACCTCTTTGAGCTAGACTCGAACGTGAACTGGTACACGACAACGAGCCTTGGTGCACTCTTGGTTACGACACTCCCAGGGGATATGTGTAGGATAATTATCATTTTCTTTAAATACCATTATGAAGGGTTTATGAGTATATACTTTGTCAAAGAAATTTTTTTTATGATAATGGATTATATCCATAAACTGTTCAGTTTATGTTAAGTGTTTTACAAGATTGGATTTATGTATTGCGATTCAAAAACTAATCTAGTTTATGCCATTTTTTGAAATGGTGCCTAGTGGAAGGAATAGAAACCAAATCAATGCACACACTCCATGTTCGTATTTCCCTCCTCCTCAAGATAATTATAGTGGAGCTGGTGATGCAACTGGTGCTGATCAACTAATCACCATACTGGGACAACTAACTCAGGTTATGAATAATAAACATACCTGTATGGAGGACCCTGATCTGTAGCGTGGAGGATCAATGTTAGATCTATTCATGAAGATAAAACCACCAAAATTCAATGGTGGTACAAATCCACTAGTATCTGAGAAATGGGTAAATTCGTTAGAAAAATTATTCCACACCTTGGGGAGTAGCAAAAGGGAAATCATTTTCATGGAAGTTTACCACTTCACTTGAGATGTTGATCAATGGTGGTTATTGATTCAAAACACAAAGGAAGATTATGATGTATCAAATATAGAATGGAGGGAGTTTAATGATTTTTTCTTAGAAAAATACTTTCCTTATGAACATCGAGCAGATATGGAAAGAAAATTTCTGATTCTGAGGCAAAAGGAGGATGAGAATATCGCAAAGTATGAAACTAACTTTACAATGTTAGAGATGCATGATAAAGATTATATATGTAACCCAAGAAGTAAGATAGATCGTATCTTTGATGGGTTAAAATAATTTCTCCACTGAGTATTAGTCTCACAATCCATCTCGTCGTACGAAGATATGGTCTCATGTGCTATCAAGACAGAAAAAGATTTCTCTATGTCTTACGACTTTAAAGCAAAGTAAGAGAAGAAGAGATCTGCTGAGCACTCTGGAAATGTAAATAATAGATAGAAGGGAAAAGTTTAATATCCATCCTACATTAAATGTGGGAATAAACACCCTAGTACTTTCTTGAAGATAATGGGAGTCTGTTACAAGTGTGGTGAAAAGGACACCAAGCTCATGATTACAAGGGGAAGAAAGAGGGTGTCGATGTTGAATGCTACAATTGTAGTGAAATGGGGAATTATGTGAATGAATTTCCAAAGAATCAGGGGAACTTACCTCAAAAAAGGACAAGGGATGAAGGCCAAGCTTATGCTATCACTATTGCTGAGGTTGAAGATTTGAAAGATGTGGTGGCATGTAATTTAATGGTTTCCTCAAGTTTAGAAAATGATTTATTTGATTCTAGATCATCGCATTGTTTCTTATCTTCCCAGTTTGCTAAGAAAATTAGATATTTCAAATTTGATTTAACAAGGGAGTAATCAGTCAAAACTCATAAGGGAAGTGTCATTACAACAAAGTTTTGTGAATCAGTCCCCATTAGGGCATATAAATGTTTTTTATCCTCTGATCTCATCATTATACCCATGATTGAATTTGATATAATTATCGGTATGGATTGGATTTCAGACCATGATGCTAAAATTTATTATAAGAAGAAGGAGGTTACAATTTTTAATGATGATAAGTAGTACCTTATCATTAGAACAGAAACATCACCACATAATTCTCATCTAGATCCACCCCCAATAGCTCAACTAAATTCAATTATTGGGGAGGAAGAGGACATAACTGTGGGTGAGGAAAGGAATGTTCAAATAAATGATGTACCTATTGTTCTAGAATATGTTGATGTGTTTCCAGAGGATTTACTAGGACATCCTTTAGAATGATAAATTGAGTTTTCCATTGATTAAATTCTTTGTTCAAGGCCCATTTTGAAGACCCCTTATAAAATGGAAAATAGAGAATTCATGGAACTAAAGAAACAATAAGAGGAATTGAGTAATAAGGGATTTATTTTCCCTAGTGATTCTCCAAGGGGAGCCCATGTTCTTTTTGTTAATAAGAAAGATGGATCTATGAGGATGTGCATTGACTACAGGGAGATCATTGCTATAACAATAAAGAACAAGTATCCCCTACCTCACATTGATGACATATTCGATCAACGTCATGGAGCTGAATACTTTTCAAAGATCGACCTTCGTTCTGGATATCATCAGTTGTGTGTGAAGAAGGAATAAATTCCGAAAACAACATTTCAAACCAGGTACGGGCATTATGAGTTTACAATAATGCCATTTGGATTGACTAATGCACCTTCTATTTTCTTGGATCTAATGGACAGAGTTTTCAAGGAATAACTTGATGAATTTGAAGTTATATTTATTGATTATAACTTGGTATACTCTAAAAGCTAAAAAGATCATGAATATTACTTGCGCATTATCCTAAAGTATCCTAGAAGAAATGAATTATATGGGATGTTTAGAAAGTGTGAATTCTAGTTGTAGGAGATTTCTTTTCTTGAATATATTGTCTCTAAAGATGGAATCTCTGTTGATCCTTCAAAAACCAAGGCAATCCAAGAATGGCCAGCAACAACAAGTATAAATAAGGTACGCAGTTTTATTGGTTTAGCAGGTTATTATCAACGTTTCATCCAGAATTTTGCCTGATTGGCTAACCCATTAACCATGATCACACGTAAAGGGGTTAAGTTTGTTTGTAAAAAAGAGTATGAAGAATGATTTGAAGAACTAAATAAATGATTAGTCAATGCTCCTATCTCGACTCTACCATTGGGGAATTATGGGTTTGTTATTTATAGTGATGCTTCAAAAAAGGACTTGGTTGTGTCCTTATGCAGAAGGATATGGTTATTTCCTATGCATTAGTGTAGAGACCCGTATCTTGGCGTACATTGACATTACATTACTTTTGCGAAATACTTAGTACATTACAAAAACACACACACAAGGACCGTAATAGTTTAGTGTCTTTGGAAACTCGGACTATAATCTTCTAATCGTGGTGAAAGATCTTCAAAATCTCCCATAAAGATCTTCTTTTTTTTTTACCTAAAACCTTTCTTTATATCCTGGGGAAAAGAAAACATAAAAGGGTGAGCTCAAATGCTCAGTAAGGGTAAACAAAATAAATATCAATCACATCATATTCATAAGAACATAACATTTTGGAAATCATAACCTGCAAAAGAGAGCATAATTTCATAATCATGGGATAAATCATGGCAGTGAAAAAGTAATCCCAATAATCATAACTTAAAACATGAAACTTTGTGGCATACACACATAATCATAGAGAATAATTTCTTATTAGTCAAGACTAATTGCCAAGACTATCTTAGTGGACAAAGTCCTTTTCTGAATCGAGTAACCCTCGTTTCAGTCCTGTTTCACTGAACCGGTATAACCTACCATTTCAGCCATGTCTATCTCATGAGATATAAAATCATTACCCAATGCATTGGAGGGAGATATAGGTCCCACCCGTCTTATAATGAATCCTTTCTTATGTGTTCCACATAATCATAAAACATACATAATCGCATAACACATGTAACAAAAATGGGATTCTTGAAACATCATGACATCATAAATCAATTCATATAAGATAAAGGAATTCATAAACATAATTCCATCACAACATAGTCAAATCAATGTAAAAATATGGATAGAAACAGAACCCTTTATTATCTTAGATGGAAAATAATTTTGATAAAACACTTGAATTTAATTCTTGAGGAAAATATCCTTTCTTCTTCAAAATCAATTTCTTTTCACAAAACATCATGCAATTTTAAAAGAAAGAGATTTTATTGAAAATAGTCATGAAATCTTTTAGAGGAAGCTTCATGAAAATAAGGCTTTATAAAACAGTAGAAATCCGTTCGTGCCGTATAAGTTAAAAAAAACATTCTTCGTACTTTTGTCGGAAAAGACAAAAAGTACCTCGTATGACAAAAGATTCCTTTCATACATATTACTAAAAACTCACCGAAGGGTAAAAATGGTTTTAAACAATTGTAGGTGGATGGAAATAATATTACATTTTGATGAAACATGGATGTGGATGATAAAATACACCCCAGTAAATACTTATGAATAAACAATCTCGGATAAAAATGAGATTGTGATATTTCCCTTACCTTATGTCCGACTTGCTTTGTAAGTGTCGGAACCTCCTCTTCTTTGAAGCGCCTTTTGGAGACCTCCTCTTAGGGAACTAAAATTGGTCTTTGAGGAAGACCAGAACCTCTAGGATGTTGCTAGGGAATTGGAGAAGAGATTTTGGCAGGGGTTGGCCGAGCTTGAGTGCTCAAATTGGTGTGAGGAGGAGGGGGAGGAGGTGTCCTTTTATAAGGGAGGAGAGGGGCACCTTAAGAATATCTCAAAATATTATTTTATATTAAAGTCAAAATCGGTTTATAATGGTTCCAAAGGGTCTTATTTCGAAGATAAGGTGGGGAGGGGTCTAAATCCTATCAACCAATAGGATTTAGACAAGTTTAGGGTTTTATTTTAACCTTATCAATTAGATTTAACTCTAAGTTAATTAATTTAACTTTTACCGTGTCTTTTTGTTTTCTTTCACTATATGGTTAATACACTTACTATAACATGCCAAACGAACCCCAAATTGTTTATTATTAATATATATATCCTTATCTAAGTCATTTGGCCGAACCTTAGATTTTTAGGAATACAATAACAATTAATAATATAATATTTGATTTAAAAACTATTTTGTGTCAATTTTGACACTATTTGATATATGATTTTTGTGAAAGTCATAACAGAATTATATGTTCGAACCAAGTTGATTAAATCAACATTAATATATCATAGTTACCTAGAAAATTAGTGTAATTCATAAAAAGTCTAAAATTACATTTATTTTGGTATTTATAATATCAATTATGTCAATATTTCATTAATAAGATAATTACCGCATCATCTTTGTGTCATAAATAAATTACATTATTTGAGGTCTAAAAATTACAAATAAAATACCATTATGTAGGAAATCCTTTTAGCTTTCTAATGAATATTTACAATCGAATTTATCTTATGTATAACCCTATATTAAAAATGTTTTAGTAAATAAACTTTGATTTTAACTCTTTTAACTCTTCTTTGAATTAAATAATAATAAATGTCCTAATCTAATCCAAGTGGGCCTAAATGATAATATTTTACACTTAAGGTTGTTTTTGGTCGAGATAAACTTGTCCAATAGGATTAGGACATGTGTTAGGGTAATATTAATATCATTTTTACCCTTAATTACCCTATTTACTTTTAACCGTGGTAAATAAAAGTAAAAAGTTACTATTCACCAAAAATTATTTTCATCTCATTGAACCACATTTTACTTACTGATATCAACCGTGTCTGTCGGATTTTCGAAATTCCATTCACAGAAGCGGTAAAATTAAGTTTTATGCAAAATTTAGTTTTTTAACTACCACTTAGTAGTTTCACTATTCATCAAAAATTGATGTTTTTCAGAACAATGCCAAAATTTCATCCTAAGCTATATTTCATATTCCGAATTCAAAAATGAAGTCTATTTTACCAAATTCATATCATAGAATTTGCATTAATTAATTTTATAATTAAATCCCGCTGTTAAAACAAATAGCGTTTTTTTAAGAAACAATATCTATCAAAAGATTGACACTTGATTATGTCTGGTTTAAATGTGAAATTACATCCAATGACCAACATTGTATTAAATTGTAAAAATATATTCTAAATATACTTTAAAACCACTCAAATTAATAATTTATCACTATTAATTATTTCGATTAAAAAAAGTTGTTTTTAATTATAATTTAGTAATTTTCACTATTCATCAGAATATGAAAGTTATCCGAAAAGTACCAAAATTTCACCTTAGGCTAAATTCGATACTCCGAATCCAAAAATGAAGTTCATTTTGAAAAATAAGATTTACAGAGTTTTAAAAAGTGGTTATTACTATTCATAACGGCTAGTTTTAATAATATTTTAATAGCATATCGTTGTTTAGTGAAACTCGGTATTGCGTATTACACACGCTATCGAGGAAGGTCGCGATTGCGTGTAATGCAAGGCAAGTCAAGGATGTGTGTTGTGCAAGCTCCTTTTGATGTAGCGTACAACACAAGACATTAATAAAATTAAAAAGAATATTTTTTATAAAATCTTGGGCTATTACATTCTACCCCCCTTAAAATGAATTTCGCCCTCGAAATTCGTCGGGGTTATAAATGGTTTACTATTTGAAAGTTTCTTTAATAGAAAACCACATCGTAAAAAGGAATATCAAAACCAATCTTTAAAAACAAAATTATGAAACGTAACAGTTACCCAAATAAACTAATCATTGGGTTTCCACATAGGTGAAAATATGGATATGGAAGAGAAATCTAACCATCATGTTCTGATGGAGAGTGGTAGAGAACATGGCTATGGAAAAGCCAATAATCACAAATCCATAAATTTGTGACGATCTAAGGTACCATCTGATTCATCAGGTATAAGATCACTAGGACAACATTTTTGGTTTTCAAGATCATTTCCCTAAAGTTGAAAATTTGAATTGGAATAAATACTTTCTTTATTTTGGTACAATCTCACTATTGTTCGTGCCTAGAACAATTTCCACTTCATCTATTAAATAAATGAAGTTGAATTTGTTATTCGTGAAGTGTTAGCAGATCATGTGATAGAATGACGGGTCATTCCATCTGTCTCAAACAAAAGGTTAGCAAAAATTATATACATAAGTCGATCTATAGTGAGATAAAGCATATATGGTTCCTAAAATGGACTTATACTTCATATATCATACTGCTTAATATAATAAAACTAGTTTCTACTAAACAGGGACTTCTTGTAGGCCAGTGGTAGGCGATAAAGGGCAGTCGCACTTCGGTTGTGGGTTCGATTCCTACAGCCTTGTCCGAAGCGATGGGCTGTCGCCCGTCCTGCAGGTTGTCCTTTTTCTAAAACTACGTTACTATAACATCCCATCAATAATATCGAAAATCTTCTATCCTTAAACAATACTAACTTATGTCCAACATAATCCAGTCTAATCTTTAGGCTTATACCTAATACTGAAGTCGACTCTCATAATATAGTGAAAATGATTACCAGAGATTTAACACCATCGTCGATCCCCATATATCATAAGATATGTTTTGTTGGTCACATTCCAAACATTCAAAGTCCTTAATCGTGTATTCTCTTGAATACCTTAGTGAAAACATGAATGCAGTTAAAAGTTAACACATTCCACATACCAAAATCCTCAAAATTCTATATAATCAAACCATGATATCACTTAGTCCTTATATCAATCATGAGCTCATGAATACTATCAAACATTTAATTTTCTCCTTATCCCTTCATTATGTGCATATCATCTACATTCCAAAAATATCTGAATAACCTTTCATGGATACTGGTAACATTAATCATACACTTTCAAAACACAAGGAAAGACAACAGTGTAACAATCCATAGATGTCTCTTTATTCCAAAATTACACATGATAAACATGTAATCATGCCACTACATTCTCAAACCATTGACCGAGCTTCAAAAATTCTTTCATCTCACATATCATTTGTAGTCTCTTCATCATCATCCACATAAATACTTCCCATACGACCATACTGATTATCTTCATGAGACTTTCCCTTAGGGCATTGGTTTGCATAATGCCCGTACATTCCACATTTAAAACATTTAACCATTGTTGAAGTCGTAGCAATACCATTATCCTCATCCCTGGTGTTAACTGAACCTTTTCCTTTGCACTTACTGGCTTTGTGTCCTTCTTTTCCACACCCAAAGAATCTTCCAGTTCCTTTGAAACATTATCCTTGATGCCTCTTCCCACATGATTTACATAGGGGAAATAGAACTTTCTTTCCTCTATGATCATCATAAAACTCCATCTTTCTCTTATTAGCCGAGTCAGGAAACTTACCAAATTTTACTTTATTGATCATATTATGAGATTGCTGATTCGGCATAATAATGATGTTTGGACTTCCAAATCCCATTTCACTATGAAGAATATTATTCCATTGTCCATCATATCCTCCATTATCGTGAATCATCTTGTTTCCAGCCATTTTCTAAAACCCAAAAAGAATAGTGTGAGAGGCAAAATAATGCTAGGGAAAACAACATAGTAAAGGGGGAGTACCCTTAATATCTAACATCATAGGTTAAATTATAAGATCGTTATCGTAGTTCTAGGATTATATCCTATACGTATACTTATCCTTAGGGACATCCCTAGACATACCATAGAAATATCTCTAGGGATCTTACTAACGTTTTCGCATCCTAGTTTCCAAAGGTTGACTAAACCTTTCCTCTGATACCAACTGTAGAGACCCGTATCTTGACGTACATTGACATTACATTACTTTTGCGAAATACTTAGTACATTACAAAAAAACACACACAAGGACCGTAATAGTTTAGTGTCTTTGGAAACTCGGACTATAATCTTCTAATCGTGGTGAAAGATCTTCAAAATCTCCCATAAAGATCTTCTTTTTTTTACCTAAAACCTTTCTTTATATCCCGGGGAAAAGAAAACATAAAAGGGTGAGCTCAAATGCTCAGTAAGGGTAAACAAAATAAATATCAATCACATCATATTCATAAGAACATAACATTTTGGAAATCATAACCTGCAAAAGAGAGCATAATTTCATAATCATGGGATAAATCATGGCAGTGAAAAAGTAATCCCAATAATCATAACTTAAAACATGAAACTTTGTGGAATACACACATAATCATAGAGAATCATTTCTTATTAGTCAAGACTAATTTCCATGACTATCTTAGTGGACAAAGTCCTTTTCTGAATCGAGTAACCCTCGTTTCAGTCCTGTTTCACTGAACCGGTATAACCTACCATTTCAGCCATGTCTATCTCATGAGATATAAAATCATTACCCAATGCATTGGAGGGAGATATAGGTCCCACCCGTCTTATAATGAATCCTTTCTTATGTGTGCCACATAATCATAAAACATACATCATCGCATAACACATGTAACAAAAATGGGATTCTTGAAACATCATGACATCATAAATCAATTCATATAAGATAAAGGAATTCATAAACATAATTCCATCACAACATAGTCAAATCAATGTAAAAATATGGATAGAAACAGAACCCTTTATTATCTTAGATGGAAAATAATTTTTATAAAACACTTGAATTGAATTCTTGAGGAAAATATCCTTTCTTCTTCAAAATCAATTTCTTTTCACAAAACATCATGCAATTTTAAAAGAAAGAGATTTTATTGAAAATAGTCATGAAATCTTTTAGAGGAAGCTTCATGAAAATAAGGCTTTATAAAATAGTAGAAATCCGTTCGTGCCGTATAAGTTAAAAAAAACATTCTTCGTACTTTTGTCGGAAAAGACAAAAAGTACCTCGTACGACAAAAGATTCATTTCATACATATTACTAAAAACTCACCGAAGGGTAAAAATGGTTTTAAACAATTGTAGGTGGATGGAAATAATATTACATTTTGATGAAACATGGATGTGGATGATAAAATACACCCCAGTAAATACTTACGAATAAACAATCTCGGATAAAAATGAGATTGTGATATTTCCCTTACCTTATGTCCGACTTGCTTTGTAAGTGTCCGAACCTCCTCTTCTTTGAAGCGCCTTTTGGAGACCTCCTCTTAGGGAACTAAAATTGGTCTTTTAGGAAGACCAGAACCTCTAGGATGTTTCTAGGGAAGTGTAGAAGAGATTTTGGCAGGTTTTGGCCGAGCTTGAGTGCTCAAATTGGTGTGAGGAGGAGGGGGAGGAGGTGTCCTTTTATAAGGGAGGAGAGGGGCACCTTAGGAATATCTCAAAATATTATTTTATATTAAAGTCAAAATCGGTTTATAATGGTTCCAAAGGGTCTTATTTCGAAGATAAGGTGGGGAGGGGTCGAAATCCTATCAACCAATAGGATTTAGACAAGTTTAGGGTTTTATTTTAACCTTATCAATTAGATTTAACTCTAAGTTAATTAATTTAACTTTTACCGTGTCTTTTTGTTTTCTTTCACTATATGGTTAATACAATTACTATAACATGCCAAACGAACCCCAAATTGTTTATTATTAATATATATATCCTTATCTAAGTCATTTGGCCGAACCTTAGATTTTTAGGCATACAATAACAATTAATAATATAATATTTGATTTAAAAACTATTTTGTGTCAATTTTGACACTATTTGATATATGATTTTTGTGAAAGTCATAACAGAATTATATGTTCGAACCAAGTTGATTAAATCAACATTAATATATCATAGTAACCTAGAAAATTAGTGGAATTCATAAAAAGTCTAAAATTACATTTATTTTGGTATTTATAATATCAATTATGTCAATATTTCATTAATAAGATAATTACCGCATCATCTTTGTGTCATACATAAATTAAATTATTTGAGGTCTAACAATTACAAATAAAATACCATTATGTAGAAAATCTTTTTAGCTTTCTAATTAATATTTACAATCGAATTTATCTTATGTATAACCCTATATTAAAAATGTTTTAGTAAATAAACTTTGATTTTAACTCTTTTAACTCTTCTTTGAATTAAATAATAATAAATGTCCTAATCTAATCCAAGTGGGCCTAAATGATAATATTTTACACTTAAAGTTGTTTTTGGTCGAGATAAACTTGTCCAATAGGATTAGGACATGTGTTAGGGTAATATTAATATCATTTTTACCCTTAATTACCCTATTTGCTTTTAACCGGGGTAAATAAAAGTAAAAAGTTACTATTCACCAAAAATTATTTTCATCTCATTGAACCACATTTTACTTACTGATATCAACCGTGTCTGTCGGATTTTCGAAATTCCATTCACAGAAGCGGTAAAATTAAGTTTTATGCAAAATTCAGTTTTTTAACTACCACTTAGTAGTTTCACTATTCATCAAAAATTGATGTTTTTTAGAACAATGCCAAAATTTCATCCTAAGCTATATTTCATATTACGAATTCAAAAATGAAGTCTATTTTACCAAATTAATATCATAGAATTTGCATTAATTAATTTTATAATTAAATCCCGCTGTTAAAACAAATAGCGTTTTTTTAAGAAACAATATCTATCAAAAGATTGACACTTGATTATGTCTGGTTTAAATGTGAAATTACATCCAATGACCAACATTGTATTAAATTGTAAAAATATATTCTAAATATACTTTAAAACCACTCAAATTAATAATTTATCACTATTAATTATTTCGATTAAAAAAAGTTGTTTTTAATTATAATTTAGTAATTTTCACTATTCATCAGAATATGAAAGTTATCCGAAAAGTACCAAAATTTCACCTTAGGCTAAATTCGATACTCCGAATCCAAAAATGAAGTTCATTTTGAAAAATAAGATTTACAGAGTTTTAAAAAGTGGTTATTACTATTCATAACGGCTAGTTTTAATAATATTTTAATAGCATATCGTTGTTTAGTGAAACTCGGTATTGCGTATTACACACGCTATCGAGGAAGGTCGTGATTGCGTGTAATGCAAGGCAAGTCAAGGATGCGTGTTGTGAAAGCTCCTTTTGCTATAGCGTACAACACAAGACATTAATAAAATTAAAAAGAATATTTTTTTATAAAATCTTGGGCTGTTACAATCATGACAACTATAAATTCATGAACAAAACTATCATACTCATGATCTTGAGTTAGAAGCTATATTCTTTACTTTGAAGATATGGAGACACTATCTATATAGTGAAAAATATGAGATTTATACTGATCACAATAGTTTGAAGTATATTTTCTCACAAAATTAACTCAATATGAGGCAAAGGTGATGGCTTGAACTACTCAAATATTATGATTGCACTATACAGTACCACCCGGGGAGGGAAAATAAGGTGGAAAATGCTTTGAGTAGAAATGATCATGGATTTTTGTACAACATGAGAGTTGAATAGGATCCTATATGCATGGATCTAGTAAAGATGAATATGGGAATAACCATGGAAGGTGAAGCATCAATTCTTTTTCAAATGGTTTCAAAACCATCTTTACTAGAAAGGATAAAAGGTTCTTAGGTTGATGATGAGGAGTTTCAAAAGAAGATTAAAGCTGTGAATGATGGGAGATTGAGTGACTATGTATATGAAGATTTAATTTTGAAATTTGGGAAGAGACTTTGTCTTCCCGATATACCTAATCTAAAAAGAGTATTGTTGGATGATTCTCATAGATCCAATTTCCTTATACACCTTGGGAGAACAAAAATGTATAGACATTTGAAAGAACATTTTTGCTGGGACAACCTGAAGAGGGAGATCGCTGATTTTGTGTCAAGATGTATGGTTTGTCAACAAGTGGAAGTTGGAAGGAAACAGCCTGAAAGAGTCATGAAACCTCTTCCCATACCTGAGTGGAAATGGGATAATATCACGATGGACTTTGTCGTGGGGCTACCAAATAATCCTAGAAGGAACAATGCAATATGGGTCATTGTTGATCGTCTTACCAAGTCAGCACATTTTCTTCTTATAAGAGAAGATTTACCACTTGAACATTTAGAAAGACTATATATTAATGATGTTGTAAGACTTTATGGAGTACTACTATCAATTTTTTCTGATTGTGATCACCGTTTTACATCAAGATTCTGGAATAGTCTTCAGAAAGCCCTAGATAATGAACTTCATTTGAGCACTGCCTACCACCATCAAACTGATGGACAATCTGAATGGACTATTCAAACATTAAAAGACATGTTTAGATCTTGCTCACATGACTTTCGAGGTATGTGGGATCATTATTTTCCTCTGGTAGAATTGTCCTATAACAATAGCTTCCATTCAAGTATTCATATGGCACCATATGAAGTGTTATATGAAAGGAGATGTCGCACACAAACTTTTTGGGATGATGTTGGTGAAAGAATACTTGTAGGCCCCGAACTTGTTGGGGAAACGATGGAAAAGGTGAAGGTAAGGCAAACCCACATCAAAGTAGATCAAAGTAGTCAGAAGAGAAATGCTGATAATCGAAGGAAGGGTTTGGAATTTCAAGTAGGAGATCATGTGTTATTGAAGGTATCTCCATGGAAGGGTGTTACATGTTTCTGTAAGAAGGGAAAATTATGTACCAGGTACATCGGACCTTTTGAAATTCTAGAAGAAATTTGGGTTGTAGCTTAATGCTTAGAAATGACGCCAAGTCTATCCAAAGTTCACGATGTGTTCCACATATCACTGTTGATAAAATACATGCCTGAACCAACACATGTACTCACCTATGAGGAACTAGAACTGGAACCTGATCTATCTTAATGTGAATATCCTATCATGATTCTTGATACAAGAGAATAAGTGCTGAGAAACCGGACGACTCGTCTGGTAAATGTTCTATGGAGAAACCATATGATGGAAGAGACAACATGGGAACCTGAGAAACTTATGATGAAGAACAACCCGATCCTTTTTATGCAGTAATATTCTAGAAATTTCAAGGACAAAATTATTTGAAGTAGGGAAGGATGTAACACCACAAGCTTCCACGGTATTCTTCTCTTTGAATAATACTATAGCATGTGTTGTATGCAACATCGAGTTCTAACACACCACAACCAATCAAAATAGCCGTTATGAATAGTAATACCCACCTTTTGAAATATTATTAATTTTATATTTCAAAATGGACTTCATTTTTGGATTTAGAATATCGAAATTAGATTAGGATAAATTTTTGGTATTTTTCTGAAAACGTTCAATTTTTGATGAATAATGAAAAACACTGAGTTATAGTTTAAAACTGAATTTTTATTTTAATAATTATTTATATTATTTAAATATATTTTAGGTCAAAATAGATACATGATACCTATATAAGTTCAATGTAATTTATTGGAGTCAGTTTATAATAATTTTAGATATATAAAAATTTTATTGAACTTTTTACCATCTTTTACACTCCTCCAAGGAGCATTTGAAAATTTATATAAAACTTAATTTGACCGCTTCTGTGAGTTGAATTTCAAAAATCCTAGAGATATGGTAGATATCAGTATGTAAATTGTGGTTCAATAAGATGAAAATAATTTTTTATGAATTGTAACTTTTTACTTTTATTTACCACAGTTAAAAGTAAATAGGGCAATTAAGGGTAAAAATGATATTATTATTACCCTAAAACATGCCCTAATTCTATTGAATAAGTGTAATTAGACCAAGAATATCCTTTGGAATAAAATAAGATCCTTTATGTCCACTTGAATTATATTAGGAAACTTATTATTATTTAATTCAAAGAAGAGTTAAAAGTGTTAAATTCAAAGTTTAATAACTAAACAATTTTTAATATACGGTTACACAAAAGATCAAATCGACTATAAATATTCATTAATAAAGATAAAAATATTCTCTACATAATAGAATTTTATTTATATTTTTTAGACATTAAATAATTTAATTTATTTATGACACAATGATGATGCAATAATTACCTAATTTTTGAAATATTAAAATAATTGATATTATAAATATCCAAATAAATGTAATTTGAGTCTTTTTATGAATTCAAAAAAATTTATAGGTTAAAAGGACATTTTAGGGTTGGTTAGATGAATTTTATTTTATGTAATAATGGTGTTATAAATTTAGCAAAAACAAAATACCAAATAGTGTCAAAATTGACATAAAAGAGTTTTAAAAAATATATATAATATTATTGAATGATATTCTATTCCTAAAAATCTATGGTTTGTAAAAAGGTATTAAATAATATTATATATGTCATTAATTAACCTCCTGAGGTTTTATTGGAAGTTTATAGTATGTTTATTAACCTTATAATATAAAAATACAAAGAGACATGGTAAATGTCAAACTATTTAACTAAGACTTAAATCTAAAAGATAAAGTTAATATAGTGAGCCAAAACTATCTAAAACATATTGGTTGAGTGGTTTTCAACCCATTCCCACCTTATCCTTTTAATAATTAATTTTGGATCCATTATAAATAGAAAATGATTTTATTATAAAATAATATTTCTAGTTTTTCCTAAGGTGCCCCTCACCCCTCTTATAAAAGGGCTCTCCCACTTCCCACAAAATAACACCATAAAAGCCTTTTGGCTCAGCCAACCCCTGCCCAAATACCCTTTAAAATGTCCTCTCTTCATCCTAGAGGCCTTCCTTTAGTCAGAAATACAACCTAAGGATCCTTTTTGATCAAATCAAAAGGAAGAACCCAAAGAAGAGGTAAATATTTCATCACCCTTTTCATGTTCTTTTCTTCTTCCACATCCTCTTTATTTGTTGTTTCCATTCTAAAATAAAAAATCCAGTATCTTCTATATAATGAAATGTTATTATAAATATGGTACAACCATATTCATTATTCTATCCATCCTTTGAATGACATGTCACCATACGTGTGTACGTACGGCTTACCGTCTCCACATCGTGGTGTAATTGTTATTCATTACATTATTATTTGGATGGGTATAATAATGAAGTTTAGTTGATGTAAATAATAATTATAACATGATAATTATTATGTATATATGATATTCCATCCAATTATAAATTATTTTAATATCAAAAGAATGATATTTTTTCTTGTGCGTACGTACAGATTACCGTCTCCACAAACGCGATGAGATTCATTCCCCATCATATCCATTCAAAACTAATTTTCATTAGATGATTAAAAATAATGTTTAAAGACTTAATATCATTATTAATATGAATAAGATACATCCTATCCATAAAAAACATTACTTTCTTAACAAATCATATAAAGGAAAATGAATCAGTTAACATCCGAAATGATGATAATACTAAGATATTATTAACAAAGAAATGTTAAAAGATCATATATGATATCATATTAATGTATATGATTATTTTATAATTTGGGAACAATTATTTAACCATTATACAATGTTTTACCCTACCGTCGACTAAGGAAGAGTACAAGGTAAGGGTTAATTCTACAATATCTTTATTATCCGAGGTTGTTTATATGTAATTATCTTATGGAACTTCGTTATCATCCACATCCATGTTTCTTTAAAATGTATTCCAAAACATTTTTACTATTTACTAGACTATGGGTTAAAATAATTTATACCCTTTTTTGAATTTTTATAAAATGGTTTGAAAGTAATATTTATTTTGTTTCCCAAACAACGTACTTTATGACCATTTCGACAAAATTATGGTAAGAATGTTTTTTTAACTTATACAGCGAGTACAACTATTTTCTGCAGTTATAACAACGTCGAAGATTACCTTACAATATTATAAGAATATTTTCAAAAATAAATGTTTTCTTTTATAATTAGATGAATTTTAAATGATTTTAAAATATAAAGAGATATTTCACTAAAAAGGTTTTGACTTCATCTATGTCAACATCCTTTGATGGATTTTAAGTTTGTTTGAAGTTGATTTATTATGATACAAAACTTCCATATTGTATTGATGGTTTTGTGATATGTTTGACTACAGATATGTTATTTCATACCATTCATGGTTTATGGATAAAGTATTGACATTTTTTATGCTTGTTTCAATACAAATGTTTATGTTATGTTTAAACCATTTCATATGAGGAATGCAGTGGACTTAGTATGTGACAGGTGGAGCCCACTATAGCTCCTTGATGCATCAGTAGGTCTTATGAGACAAACTAGTGTCTTGGCACAAGGCCTTGACAAAATATTATTTTTAGTCTTGGCACAAGGCCTTGACTATGTGGTTATGAAGTCTCGCATTATGCATTCCATCATTATAAAAGTGGATATTGATATTGCATGTGATTATTCGACTAGTATAATATCAATGTGAATAATTAAAACAATTATTTGATTTTATCTTTTCCATATTATGCTGATGTTCAAGTTTAAAATTATTTTTTTAGTCTTATATATTTCCTTAAATGTTTATGCTAATTTATGAAAGTTTCTGCTATATTTTTATCCATACTAAGCAACTGAGCTCACTCCTTTCTATATTTCATTGTTCGCAAGATGCGAAAAGTATTTTATGACTAACCTACATGGATATTCTATGGGATATGAATGTGTTCAATGGAGAAAATGTTGTTGTTGTTTTCATTTTATAATGTAATGTAAAACTTATGAATGTATCTAGTATTTCCATGGCTACTAAACTGATCGGCCTTTTAGGACATGATTTCCTTATATCATGCCAATGTTATGTAATAATGCACCAACTCTGGGTAACTGGGGTTGGGGTGTTACAACAAATCCCCTTAAACTTGTTAAATCTTTAAGGACTATCCATAAAATTGGCGGAATGAAGTTTTTGAGGCCTTGGCAGGGAAGGAAACATCCCACAGAGGCTGGAGGCGTGGACAACGCGAAGAATGGAACACCGAAGAGGACCCGGTGGTCCATAGAATAACCTGTCAGCGGTGGCCGACGACAATATCCGCAGGTGGGTGGTGGTGTGCCATAATGTCAAACCAGAGGAAAAAACTGTAGCTAGCACAAGCCGGTGGTTGGTGGTGGGATGTGGCCCCTCGACCCTGCCGGTGGAGCTATCCCTTGACTGCGTGGAGAACCTAGGAGGCCAGGTTTGACCAGCCGCATGATAGCACCCCGGACACGCTATATGTGTGGGCTGAAGGAAGCTAGTTTGTCAAGGGCAGACTGGGTAGGTCCCTCCATGCACCCAATGGGCTAGAACCACACTCTTTGGGTTGATCCAAATGAGACTGGGTTTCCGAGCAACCTAGCAGGCTGGACCCCCGGCCGAACCGGGCCGGGTCCAGCGATGGCCAATAGGCTTAGCCCACTAGCCAGGCCAGATAGAGATGAACCAGACACAAAGAAGGTTTGTTTAGGGTCAGTTTAACTAAACTAGGGTGTGTGGGGTCCTCGAGCAATCTTGGATGGCTCAGTCCAATTGGGTCGGACCATAGCTAGATGCAACCGAACCCTGTTTACTAAAACACCATTAACTTACACCCCTGGTGTCTGATTGAAGATCCATTTTCTACATTAGAAACCTTGTGATGAGGTGGATATTTTATAATACTCTATGGATTATTTCATGGATGTTTAAATTTTATTAATAGCTTGAGGAGATGTTCTACCAGAATCAATCGCACTACGTTTGGAAACATTACGGTTGGATTAGACATGAAAAATGATGACAAGATACCTTGTCTAGATCAGCTACGATGGACTAGTAGGAAGAAGATCTGCGTGACCCGAAATATCATCGTTGGAGAGAAGCTCTATATAACCCAATAGTATCATGGTAATCGACAGGAGGAGTACCTCGGTATGGCCATGGTGGGAAACAACACTATGTGACCCGACATGCCAACAGTGGGGAGCAGCTCTGTGTGACCTAGAATACCCATGGTACTCATCAAAGATGAGTAACCCAAAAGTCCAAGGTTAGTGGGAAGTGGCTTTGTGTGACCCAGAAGACCCACTGTACTCATTCAGGAGGAGTTCTCCACCAGCCCAAGGTGTTCGGTGAAATGACTGATGTGGTTACTTTCCTAATCTAGATTATACCTACTATGGGTTTTTTATTCAGGATCATGATTCATGGTTTTCTTGTGGATTTCATTTTATTATTTACTAGTTTTTATGGGATCCCTACTAGGTATTTTATTACACACCCCTACACGGGCTTCGCCCTCACATTTTGTGTCTAGTGAAGATGATTGACAACTTGGTAGAGGACATTATGGATTTCGACTAGGCGATGCTCAATGAGATCAAGCAGACATGACGTGCTTTTATGGATTCTGGAAGATACTCTATACATACCCATCCATTGGGGTTTTCTACAGAATACTTTCCATCGATATTTTACTTTCTCTTGTTGCAGTTTTATTTTTTTGGGTTTGTATTATAGACCATTTACTTTCTGTTGTACCTTTACACTCAATGGTTGTTTAGTAGCATGCATGCTATATTTTCCATTTTTCCTTAGATGTGGTTGTATGTTCATGTGTATAGGTACTCATTAAAATGCCTCACACTCATGGTACAATTCTTTTTAGTGCTAGTCGCTAGCACATGGCCTTTGGGAGGTGGGTTTGGGGTAGTCATGGCATGGGCCTCAGGGATGGGTCGTGACACCCACCAATTATAAAAGGGAACTCACCCACTCACCTTTTCACACCTTTCAAGAATTTTTTATCATACAAACACTTCCTAAATAATATTAAAAAATCTATCCTAACACTCTATAATCATATCAATGGTTATACATCCAATCATGTAATTTCTTTTGTACAAACGAAAAGGAGTTACCCAAAGAATAGGTAACATCCTTCAATAGGCACTTTTGTTTTGTTTATTTCTCCATCACCTTCAATTATTGTAATATGAAGATAATATAATAACCTCAGTATCCTCAATAAACTAATATTTAATTATGTTAATTTTTTTACCTACAACTTCACACACTTCCTTCAAATGTTGTATGCATTCATTGTTTGTGTGTACGACAGACTACCACCCAATGAACCGATATCGTTCGTTCATCCATTACCACCTCTCATTATTGGGAATAAGGATGTAATTTTTTTTATTTTATGATATATATAATATATGTTTTGTATTTTTAATCTATATTTATTATATAAAACATACCTTCATGAATTTAATTTCCTATGAATACGATAACGCCATTTGTGGATGCGTGGACTACCGACTCCTCAAAGTGATGTGATTTGTTCACGCATTACATGGAATGTTTTGAGGATGTGTTTAATAAACATAATAATTCTATATGAAATAATAATTATACTTTATTTATGATTTTAAATAAAATATAAATATATTATATATTTTATTACATTTAATACAAGATGAAAATGGAAACAGCATTAAGGAAAACATACGACATATTGTCTCCCTGAACGGTGTATTTTATTATATATTTTCATGTTTTATATATTATTATAAATAAGTATATTCTGAATATATAATATATTTATTTCATGTTTAAAATTATTTAGATAATTAAATCATTATATATTTAATAGGACCAAAAATATAACAAATCAAAACACATGCGAAAAAAAGAGGTTATTAACTGAAACGTTACTTTCACATAAAATTGTTAATAAACTGGTAATAAATGATCCTATGTAAATATTATATGGTATGATATAAATTAACTTGGTTCTATAATATATTTATAATAATCATATATTAATTATTCTGGTGGTTTGAATCCCTAGGACGAGGGTCTAGATATAAGGTAATGTGATTTCTAGTCTCACTTTTATTTCTGCGAGGCCTTTTCTATATTAACTAAGAGTTTCTTGTATCGGTGTTTATACTATCCCTGAATGTATTTTATAATTATTATCCAAAAATTTATTTTTATTAAATATCCATTTTATGACCTCTCTTTCATGGGTTTTATGGTTCAAATGTTACTAAATCTGTCACGTAATTTGGTCTAATTGTTTATTCTTTGAGACACATGTTATGTCATGCACCAAAAATCTTTTAAAAGGTGTATATACTAACCGTTGAAATTTAATATCATGAACATACATATTTTCATGATATTTTATTCATCATGTAATTTTATTAGCTCATCAGTATTATGATTCAAAATTACTAAAGTTATAAGAGTCTATTGCTAGAATAACATCATTTATCAGGATTGTTTAGGACAATGATTCCATTGACCCGATCCACATCTCATGAATAATTTTGGATTTTATTATCCTATAATTATTCATTATAAACTCATGTAATAGTACCATTATTCCAATCTTTGGTACATAATATAATTATGAAAATTTATTTAAGAAAATGTAACTTCATTTCTCTCTTCGATCGGAAACCTATTTTGTCCCGAAACCATGTTTTCTAAAAATATTCTCAATATTTCATTATAAGTTTTCAAATATTTATTCAACAAAAAAATTTTCCAAATGATTTCAATATTCCTATATAATATTTCAGATATATTTTCAAATAATTATTTCAAAATATTTTCATGCTTCCTTTATATGTTTTCAATGTTATTTTCAAATAAAATATTTTCAAATCATTTTCCAGTATCCTTTATAAATTTTCAATTTATATTAAAATAAAAGGTTATCAATTTTTTCACAATTAATTTATAAATTTTGAATGTTATTTTAAAAGAATAGGTTTTAATTTTTTTTATTACTCCTTTATATGTTTTCAATGTTATTCTTAAATAAAAGTCTTTCTAAATGTTTTTATTCTTCAATTATAAGTTTTCAAATTTAATTTCAAAGAAATGGTTTTCAAACTGTTTTTAAGAATCATGTATAAGTTTTCAATTTATTTTCAATGAAAAGGTTTTCAAAAATAATTTCTACATCCTTTATAATTTTTTAATGTTATATTCAATGAAATGTTTTTATTAATGTTTTCTTGCATCCTAGTTTATTTTCTCAATGTTATTTTTAAAAAATGTTTTTCAAAATATTTTGATTCTTCAATTATATGTTTTCAATTTTATTTTCAAATAAAAGTTTATCAAAAAAAATTCAATATTAATTTATATTATATATATTTTATTTTAAATGAAATGGTTTTCGAGATGTTTTCAATTATCTTTTATAATTTTCCAATTTTATATTCAATGAAAAGGTTCTCAAAATGTTTTCAACATTCCTTTATAATTTCTGAACATTATTTTCAAATAAAAGGTATTCAAAATAGATTAAATATTTCTCTATAATTTTAAAATGTTATTTTGAATGAATTTTTTTTCAAAAGGATTTCAAGGTTCCTTTATATGATTTAAAAAAAATTAAAAAAAAGGGGTTACAGAAATATTTTATGATTTAAAAATAAATTTTCAAGGAGAAAGGAAGTTTTCCTCAAGAAATATTTTTAATGAAATTTCAGTGCATCCATTGTTAGAGTATAGTTTTTTGAACCTTTATTAAGAAATGTATTATTAAAAAATTTATATTTTCCATAATAAATGTTCCATGTGATCTTTAAAAATAATTCTCCATATATGATTAAATACATTGTTATAGTTTATGATTTACTTGGGATATGATTCAAGGACACCCTTCCTAGTCTTTATTTGAATGGTTTATCATTATGATGATATGTTTTTTACGAAAATAGTATCTCTTTAATAATTTATACCTTGATATAAAACTTATGAATTCTACATCATTTCATATGTTATTCTATGAGGAAATGATGATGAAACCTGTATCTTTTCTAAAAGATAGGATGTGGTAATATTCTTATAATGACCATTTTATTTCATGGGTTATAATGCGATTTTTCTGGAACCCATCTCTTTTTATAAGAAAATATATTATGAATGTTTTATGATATTGTGTCACACGTATGTATGACTTAATTATGATATTGGTGGGACTTATATCTCCATACAATGAATTGATTAAAGATTTTTATCTCATGAGATAAACAAAGATGGAATGGGTATTGAACATTGTTCAATAAAGGACTTTGTCTGCTAAGATGGTATTGATAGAGAACCTAGAATTCTAAGATTGTTTGGAGAGAGAACCCATTCCACTATTATGGTGGTGTTAATAATTCTTGACTATTATGGGAATAATTTTATATATTTATGTTTCTTCTACAATTCCTTGTCTTATTACTATGTCAGGATTTTATGGATTATTCTCTTTATGATATTATGATTCATGTCATATGAAGTGCCATTCTTTATTCCATGACTCATGTATTTGATTTTTTTTATATGAAGGGTATGATCTTATAACATTATTACTATGATCTCATACCATTATTCTAATGTTATTATTACACATATCATATATTTACCATAACTGAGGATTTTATCTCACCCTTTATTGTGTTTCATTTCCCTTGGTTATAATGTAAGGTTTTATATAGGATTACTATAGCAGATGACCTTTTTGGGAAACATTGTTGAACTATCATGAAATTGGAAGAATGTGATTGATGATTCCAAATACACTTAACTATTTTGGTCCTCAGGCATGTACTTTTATAATGTGATGAATATTCATCTAAAATGATGTAATATCCATGTATTTAATGTCTGGGCCTCTATATTATATGTAATGGATATTAAAATAAAATTATGGAATATTAATTTATATTTGATTCTAGTCACCTTATATGGTATCAAAGTGGGATTTAGTTATTTTTAGGGACTGTAATATGAGGTATAATTATATTTAACCTAAAAAACATTTAACCAATCAAAAATCATGGAGGATGAAATTATTATGTCATAGGATGAAATGGAGGTGAAATAATTTAGGACATATTATGGTTTATTTTCTTTATGTTATGATTGTTTACTTTTATTATTTCTTTATAATCCTCATGTAAACCGGTTTTATTTTTTTAATGGATGAAAGACACAATAATGATATTGGGATAGTGACAAGTATGTTCAATATTGAAAACACATTATTAAATAATTTTTCTATGAAGTAATTTATATCATGAAATGTATATTTTTCTTTTAATTCGTATCCCGCAATGGCAACATTTTGAATTAAGGGTGAAAAAAATTACTGGTATGATGATTTTTTTAAAAGTATATAACAACTCATTGATAGATATTTGTGTGACTGTTCTTCCTTAAAATCATATTATTCTATATATATCAAAATATGATGTTATCTTATGTATGGATTGGATCTATTTACATAGATACAATATTAATGTTTAGGATAATGAAGCCAAATTTCATATCATGGATCAAGCTACGATCAACTATCAATATATGGATGACCAGAAACTATCTATGGGATATTATTCCATTATATGGATCTTAATACCCAATCATGGGTGTATTCAGATTAAATTATTGGGGATACAATCAATTTAAGGGATATAAAAATTATTCATGAATATATATTTATTTATTTTAAGAGTTCTTTTTTTCTTCCCCAAATCCTGAGGTTGATATTTCTATAGAATTAATTCCTATAAATATTTATATACTAGAGACTCATTATAGAATATACCTGACTAAATTATAGTAATATAATAATAAACTCTAAGAAAATTTGGAATAGTGTTTTATTTTTCTAATTACATCACTACGGGGAGAAGAATCTATATTTATTATGAATAAAGACATATAAATACATCTGTACATTGATTATCATGAACATAAAAAATCGTGTTCAAGTTCATTTAACCAATACCTAATATTTTTTACTTACTTGATCAACTATTAGAGGATCAATAATTCTATGTTAACAATTGATCCCGATATCAGAACTATGGTTTAAGAAAGAGTATATACTCCAGATATCCTTAGATATAATATATGGGCACTATGATTTCATGGTGAAGTTATTCTGACTCAAAAATTATCCTACTATCTTCATGAATCTAATGGATATAATCTTTATAGATTACCTTGATCAATTTTTCGTAGTGATTATAGATGATATTTTCATATATTTCAAGTGAATGGTGAATCATAAAAATCATTTTTGGACTGTGTTGGAGACATTGATAAATGAGAAACTATACTCCAAAGTTCGCATGCAGGAATTATGGATATAGAAATTAGCATTCTTGGGTCATGTAATCATAATAGAGGGTAAATTTGTGGATTATTCAAAGATAGAGGTGATTTAATAATAGACCAACACAACCACAATATAATAGATCCATTTTTGTAGATTGGATTTGTACTATTGTCACATTGTGAGAAACCACTCAAGACTATAAAATTCATTAACCATATTTACTAAGAGGGGAGTTATGATTTTTAGATAGGTGAATGTGATGAAGATAAAAAGGATATCAATCAAATCATGACCACTTTAATTGTACTCAAACTAACCTATAGTGTCTAATAGTTTATACTATACGAAAATGTAGACAATTAGGGATTGGGGTGTATAAGGAATTCAATATATACATTATATTATCTTGAGTTTTAAGTTAATAAATAATTTTCTGATATTTTTGGATCTTTTTAGGATTACATTTTTATAGAATTAGTCCATAACTCATATATGAAATAACCATATAATACAAAATCAAATCTATTTATTAATACTTATTTTTTTACAAAATGACGTTTTTATGATAAATCATGATTTATTTTAATGAAAAATCATCACGACTATAAACATGACTTCTTCCATTCGATTACAAATACACAAACCCCGCAATTTTGTTTAATGTGGTATGAGAATAAAAATCTGAATAAGGGATATTAATAAAACAAAAACTTTAAGTCCGGTAAAAATATGAAAACCTATTAAATTTTTACCTTTATACCAATGTTAATTTACGGAATGAAATAAATAAATTTTACATGAATTGTTTTTTACATTTTTTCAAAATAAAATTAATAAATCCCCCAAAAATCATAGATAAATTATATAGGTATCTGGGTAAATTATTATCTATATCAATCTTTCAATTTCAATAATCAAATGATCGACTTCCATACCTAATGAATATGAAGTCTATCATAGATCCACGAATCCTTGGATTATAATATAACCATCCATCCTTGGTTTATAACGTATCCAATCATCCTTAGATTATAAGGGAACCACACATACATATTTTATAATGTTACCATCCATCAATATAAATAATGTCTATGAACCATAGCATAATCAAAACACATAAAATGTTTCGGTTTTCAACATCACACTCACAAAATATTCTCTTCACAAATAAGAAAAGAAATATAGATATCAAAATATCAATTAGTTTTAAAACACAATTTTTTAATACAAATATCCTTAAAAGGGAATATTGGTTCTTAATTGAATAAAAAATGAAATATTTTAACGGAATAAAAAGTTCAAATAATGGTTACAGTGGTGGAAAAGTCATTTTATTCATATATGTTAAAATAGAATGTTTATTTTATCATTTTTAACACATTCATTATAATGATTCCCCTTATTTGATAGAAATTGAAATAAATATATAAATACCCTTTGTAAAACACTCATGTCCTTGATAAAATAATCTTAAAAACATGTACATAGAATATAAATAGAGTTTTAATGAAAACATTAAAAGATAATTTTTAGGAAAACATCCCTTATCACTTTGGAAATATTTGAATCATAATCCACATGATAGAATAAAATTTAAAAAATATATAACTAACATAAAAATAAATAAATTAATGATATAAAATATAAAATAGAATTAATATATTCTTTAAAAACATATATGTTCCTAAAATCAAATATATGCCTTAACCAAAGTTTATTTAGATGAAATCCCTTACCTAGAGTTTAAATCATCCCTTTTGTTGTTTATCATCCAAAATAATAAAATTATGTCTATTATATTGTATCTTGATAAACTTTTCGGGTTTTATTATTCCTTTTAATTCACTTACAACCATGATATATATGAATAATTAATAATTTTGTTTATATTATTTGTTTTGAGGGAGTTCGACTTATGTTCCAAGAATGTATTTGGCTGGTTATATATGGTTGAAGAGGTCATTATTTAAACCAATTATGAATAATAATCATGAAAATTTGTCATATTTATGAATCAATTATAGTTTTATGACCAATCATGAAAGATAGTTTAGATAAATGACGTACATTACAACCATGGAGTGAAAGGTTGTGCGTATGTATAAGTAATGTTTCCATTTTCAACGATCATTATAGAAAGGTGTTTTGAAATAATTTATCTTTTAAGAATTATCATAATATAAAATATTAAATATTATTTCTTGAAATTTAATTTTATATATCATTAATATGGAGTAGTGATGAAAAGGGAGTCACATAACTTCGTGAAGGTTGTAGTTCACACGTACAGAAAAGATGTTATCACTTTTTTGTGAGTAAAACTGTAAAAAATAAAATAATATATTATCTTTTAATAATGTTAAATATATCATGAATATCATAATTATGTCATTTATATCATGTATATTCATTAAATGTTTTCTTATTACCTTTTATATAAAGCATTAGTGTAAAATTGAATCACGTGACTTTGTGAGATGGTAGTTTGTTGTACATAGACACGACGTTTTTATACCCAAAAAAGAAAGGGATGCAATAAATTTATATATTATATAATTAATAAAAAGGTGTAATTATGTTATTAGTATCATATATATACAATATATCAATCACCCTACCCAACCATGAGAGTTGTTTATGGAAAAAAGTTCACATCGGTTCGCGAGGCTTTGGTCTTACGTACACACTAGAAATGTTATCATTTCCCATTTGATAGAATAGGAAATGGATATAGAACATTTCACTAACATAATAAAATATTAGTATATTTAATATACTGGTGTTATTATATAATGATAATGAATATTATTTTAAAGATGTAAAAGAAGAAATAAATCAATAAGGAAAAGTTAAAAATTAAACCTCTTCTCAGACGACACCTTTTCGATTACACCTAATGCATTACCAAATTAGATTTATAGCCAAAACAATGATTCTAGCATGATTTTATGGAGTTTTTAAAGTGATTTTGGAATGTATTTTTTGAATCAAATGTGTTTTAATGTCTTAAAAATTAGAGGAGTGTGGTCTCCTTTTATAAGTGAGGTGAGAGGCCCAATTATAATTTTTTGGAAAGAAAATGGTGAACCCATATTTATCACATTTCAATTAGGTAAAAATGGTTTATTGTAATTAAATATAAATTATAAGGTTTATATATTTCTATAAAATATGTTGTATACGTGTTTTTAGGTTATTTTAACCCTTGCTTTTATTTACCCCCAATAAATTTTTTTTACCTCAAATGTTGTAATTATTATTTACGTATTTAACTATTCAGTATGCAATAAATTTATGCTAATATTATTATAAAATATTAATTAGTTGGATTCATAATGTGGTGTACATTTTACAAATTTAAATTCAAATTACTGGAAAAATTAAATATAAAACAAAACCCACAGACGCGAAAAATAATTTTTTTTCATTTTATTGTCTAGGGTTGAAACTTATTTTAATTATGAAATAAAATAACTATTTATTTTTAACTAGAGGTATAAAAATTAAATAGCCTTAATTTCCAAGTCTAAGTGGCCAATTAACATATCTCTATGGACCATGGGCATGAAATCCCTAATACCAGTCCTGAAAGGAAATTTTTTCCCAATAGTCACTCTGGGGAATAATACTGATACAATACCAAGGCTACTATAATTCCTAATAAAGAACCCCCACTACTATAGTATCATCCAAAACTATATTCTCACCACTTCTATAGTTCCTCCACTACTATAGTACCCTAAAATAGTGATGTTATAGTACCTCAAGACATCACCCATGCCCAGATATTATCCTTGGCCTTCCAGAAGCAAAGAAGGATCCTTTAAATCTAGGATTAATAATAATAATTTTATGAATATTAATAAATATTTATTGATTTATAATATATATAAAATTTGAAATAGTAATAATTATGAAATATTTTATGTAATTAAATGAATAATCACTATGCTTTTAAAATCATTTATTAAAAAAATATCATTTTAAATCAAAAAACAATCTTACACTAAAATCCAAAATAATGTCTATTTAAAAAGAATTAATTTTTTTAATTATAACTTAATAATAATTATATTTCATTGCATAAAATTTAATGAATATTTGAACTTTTAAATTACATAATTTTTTGAAAATAAGAGTCTTTAAAAAAATTTGTATTTTTCAATATTAAATGAAAAATAAATATTTTCAAAAAAAATGAAATTAAATTAAATAATGAAATTTTGATTTTAAAAAATGAATTCATATTTTTAATTAAAATTTTTAAATTTATAAATTAAACATTTAATTAAAAAATTATAAGACTACTTTTTAGTTAAAACAATTTCATTTTTTATTTAAATATTACATAATATATTTTATAATACATAAAATCATGAATGATAATTATTTCATCATTACCTATGAATTTACTAGAGTTTTCCTTAATTAAAATTTTTAAGGACCTAGTTAGAGAAATGAACCACTGAGAGGGGGTAAATCAGTTGTACCCCTTTCCCTTTTTAAGTTCCCTTAATATTGAGAACAACCTTTGTTTCCTGTTAAAGATATAATTCCCTGCTGAGAAAACAAACAAGAACACATCCAAAGGAACGCAAAAATTTACAAGGTTCACTATTCAATAAGAATAACTACATCCTTTGTATGGTTGAAAACAATCCAACACCATACAATCCACTAAGAAAACCATCCTTGGATTATAATGAGTTGGATATACCCTTACACTCATGAAGCACTGTGAAACAATCACTATAGTGTGTGTGCACCCTCTTAGCACAATAGGGAAAAGTCTCGTTTCTTATAACATCTTATGTTACCTAAATTTCCTTTCAAATAAACATGTGTAAGAATGTTCAGCACAAATCTTCACTTCCTTACCTAGAATAAAGGCAAGGACTCCTTGGATTTGAGATAGATCAATTACAGTCCGAACTTCCCCCTCTAAATCTCCACTCCGAAATCTCCACTTCGGTATTTCTTCATCACTCTGATTCTTCAATCCGAGTCTTCCTCAGTCTAAGAAACTCAATACAGTGATATCCAGTACTGATTCCCCATTCCGAATATCCACTCCGAATTCTTCACTCTGGATTCTTCAATCCGGATTTCTTCAATCAGAGAAACTCAATATGGTGTCAACCAGTATCAAATTCTCGTTACAATTGAAATCACAATGAAACTATGTCAGCTAAACACTTCTTTGTCTCTCTAGATTATCATAGCTTTTCTCACTACTTCATCATTACACATTTACATTGCACTCTGATCTCCATTTATAGTTGCTCCAAAGTATGCTTAGGTGGGAAACCAAAATATTTTCTCGCTCACTTAAATTCACCCAAATATTAATTTCTCCTGAAATCTCAGAGTAATTAAGACTTTTTCAATGCTTTTAGAATCTTCTCGAATCATCATCTTCTTCTATCGATTTAGAACTTTTGCCTTTTCTGGATCTGACCTTGTAACGCAGGTTTCTCGAAGTCACATTCTCGGATTCACTCTTCTGATTTCTCAGTATCACATTCTTGGATCCATCCTTCTTGAGTTTTCGGCATGACTTCAAATTCTTGGCATGACTCTTCACTGCTTCATTAGCATGACACCATTTTCAATTCTCGGTATGAATCTTCATCACTTCTCGGTATGACTTCAGGTTCTCGGAATGACTTATGGTTCTTGGAACGACTCTTCCTGATTCTCAAAACGGCTTTTGGTTCTCGTTAGGACTTCTTCGAGTCGCGGTACGGCTTCAGATTATCGGTGCGACTTCAACAATTCTTGGTACAAATTCTCAATTCGACTTCACCAATTCTCAGAGTAGACTCCACTCTTCTACCTACAAACTTCAGATTCAGGATGTCATCTCCTAACTTCTCGCTACGAACTTATTCTTCAGCAAGTTTACTTCGAACTTCTAGCTACAAACTTCTAACTCAGGAGGTTGACTCTGAACTTCCCGCTACGAACTTCTAATACATGAAGTCGACTCCACACTTTTGTTCAAGAAGTAGACTCCGCAAATTCTGTTCAGGAAGTAGACTCCGCACTTCTGTCACTAGACTCCGAACTTCTGAATCCGCATTTTCTCAAAATTTTTCTTAGAGAAAAAATGCCAAACTTATTCACCATATCTTCAACCTTCTTTTATCATGATATTTTCTTGATGTGTGAGAAAACTAAGATCAGAAAATCATATTCAGATTTATTTCCTTCACATCTTCTATCATCCAGCTTTCGAGAATGTGCAATTTCCCTGTTCAGAACTTCTCAATTTCCAGACACTGAATTCCAGACTCCGAATTATTCGATCACCAGGTTCCAAATGTTCAATATAGTCGGTTACGATTATTCAAACTTCAATCTTCCAAATTCTTAGGGATTCAAGGTGTCTTTCCTTTATGTAAACTTCTTGAAGATCAACAAAATAAAATCCATGCAAACCATCTCTTCCTTCAGCTTGGTCCTAACAATCTCCCCCTTTGGATTTTGTTATCAACCATGTTTTCATAATTCGCCAAACTTTTTAACCTCATGCAATGAATTACTTATCATTAATTCTAAGCCTATGTGAGCTAACTCATTGTAGGAAACAAGAATCATTGATAGCAAAACCATGTTGTCCATAGGTAGTGAAAATGATATCTTCAACTTCATACATCTTCAGCTTCATATATCTTCAGCTTCATACATCCTGTAAACAACTTCATGTTCTTTCCTACAACCACTCCAACAAATAGTTAGAATAGTTCACATACACAAGCAGTGCTGAGTTCATAGCTTACCAACAACTCTCTCTTTAAGCAAAAGATTTATTATACAAAAAAATTCTCCCCCTTGACAAAAAAATCCAAAGGTAAGAAGAGAGAGGGGATGGAACAACAAACCTTATCCTTGAAGAGAAATAGGTTGGACACCCATGTTCAACCTCAATCTTGATAATGATTCCTTCGGCAAGGGTTTCGTGAAAATACCAGCAACTTGTTCAGCAGATGAAACATATTCATGTTTCAGTTCATTCTTTTCCACATGCTCTTTGATGAAATGATATTTGATGTCAATATGCTTCAATCAAGAATGTTGGACTGGTTTTTTGGTAATATTAATTTTGCATTGATTATCGCAGCCCAAGAGCAAGGGCAACTTCACTTCAACTAAAAAATCTTCCAACTATGTTTTCATCCAGATAAGTTGAGTAGTGGCCATGGTTGCAGCAACATATTTAGCTTCAATTGTACTGAGTGTCACATAATTCTACTTCTTCGAGTGCCAGCCAACACAAATTTTTTCCCATAAATAACACTCCACCAAATGTGGTTCTTCTATCATCAACATTTACTGCCCAATCTGTATCCGAATAGCCAAAGAAATCAATGTTATTTGAACCACTATACTTGATTCCGAATTCTGCTGTGCCTTTTGTGTATCTGAGAATTATTTTTCCAGTAACAAGATGTGATTCTTTAGGAGCACTCTGGAATCTTGCACATAAGGTAACAGAAAGAACAATATCCAACCCTGATGTAGTAAAGTATAATAAACTTCCAATCAGCTTTTGATATTCTTTCTGATCAACTTATTTTCCTTCATCATCTTTCCTTATCTTCGTTCCCACTGAGATAGGAGTTGACACATGTTTTGATTTTTCCATCCCAAACTTCTTAAGAAGTTCCTTAGCATACTTTTCTTGGGAGAGAAAAATGAATTCTTTTTGTAGAAAAATTTGTAACCCAAGAAAGTATCTCATTTCACCCAACATGGACATCTCAAAGACATTCTTCATTTCTTCAGAAAACCTTTCACAGCTTCTTTCATCATTTCCAGCAAAAATAATTTTGTCAACATTGACAATAACAATGAGATAAAGATTTTGGCTTTCCTTGATGTGCATATTGCTATCAACTCTTCCATTCTTCAAGTTCATCTCTTTTAAGAAAGTATCCAGTTTGGATTACCATGCTCTCGGAGCTTAATTTATCCCATACAAGGCTTTCTTCAACCTATACACATAACTTTCATTCTTCCCAGCAACAAGGACACATGGTTTCTCAATATAAACTTCTTATTTGAGATCACCTTTAAGAAATGCGGATTTGAAATCCATTTGAAATATTTTGTAGCCTCATTGTGCAACAATAGCAAGAAAGATTCAGATGGTTTCTAATCTGGCCACCGGAGAAAAAGTTTCTTCAAAGTCAATTCCTTCAATCTGAGAGTAGCCTTCGCAAAAACATCTTGCTTTATTTCTGATAACTTCACCTTCTTCATTTAGCTTGTTCCGGAAGACCCAATTTGTGCCAATAATGTTCTTATTTTTAGGCTTGGGTACAAGTTCCCATGTATCATTCTTTTCAATCTAATCCAATTCTTCATTCAAGGCTTTAACCCATTCCGGATGCTCAAAGTCTTCTATAACATCATTTGGTTCAACTTTGGAATACAAGGAAGTATGTGATGTAGAATTACTTGTTCTTCTTGTTTGAACCATGTGACGTTGACCACCAATAATATTCTGAGCTTGCACTTGTTTCATCAGTCTTGGATAAGTATTTTGTGTGCCTTCCTCATCACTTGATATGGCTAAATCTGATTCTTCATCTTGATTACAATTAATTGCATCCTTATCAGAATCATTAACTTCATATTCCCCATATTCCTTGTCTGTCGGGACACGCTTAACTTTTCCCAGAGTTTCAATGAATTTTACATCAACTGTATCCATAATTCTTCATGTTTCTTTGTTAAAGCATCTATAACCTCTTCCTTCTGGTGCATATCCAATAAAAATTCCGTCTTCTCCTTTCCGATTGAATTTTCCACTACTTCCACCTTTCTTCTTTATAATGCATGGGCTCCCAAAAACATTAGCATGCTTCATAATTGGACTAATTCCATAAAAATTTTCATATGGAGTTTTGTTTTATTGTGGCTTATAGAAACATTGATTTTGAATATAAACAGCTATACTTGTAGCTTTCCTCCAAAAGTAATGTTTAAGGCCATGTTTAAGCAACATGGTTCTTCCCATTTCCACCAAGCTTCTGTTCTTCCTTTCAGCAACCCCATTTTATTAAGGTGTATATGGAGCACTATATTCATGATGAATCCCATGCTTCTTAAGACAGTCTTCTAATTCTTCACTTTTATACTCACCACTATTATCTGTTCTTAACTTCTTTACAGAGTACTCACATTCTTTCTCAACTTTCCTTCTGATGCTTTTAAACATTTTCAGGGAGTTTGACTTGTGCTTCATAAACATAACACATGTTATGCAAGTAAAATCATCAATGAAAGTGATGAAGTACTTGTTTCCATTTGTTGATTGTTTTCTCATTGGCCCACATATATCATAATTTATTAGTTCAAGGGGTTGTTTAGAACAAATGTCAACCTTCTTATGCACAAAACTTGTAATCTTTGATTTCTGACAGGTAGTGCAACACCAATCTCTTATTCTTGGAAAATCTGAAATATCTTGAACAATGTCCCTTTGAGATAACGTGCTCATATTTCTCTGAGAAATGTTCCCAAGTCTTCTGTGCCACAACAAATTTTCTTCCACTATGCTCATGTAACAAGAGTTTTGTGAATTTATAACCTGAAACAGATTTCCTTTAGTACGTTGTCCTCTTGTAACAATCTCCCCATATTATTCACTTTTCACAAAAAATCCATATTTCTTGAAGATAACCTTTTTAGCCTCATCAAACAATTGTGATACACTCAGCATGTTGTTCTTAAGCCCATCAACAAACAGAGCTTTCTTGGACTTCAATTTTTCTTTCCCAATGATGGCTGATCCAACACCTTTTATTTTTGAAGATTCATCATTGACAAATGTCACAGTGCCTTCTTTAAACTTTTTCACATTCTGTAGCATCTTCAAGTCTCCTATCATATGTGAAGAGCACCCACTATCAAGTATCATAGGTTGTTATTCTTTTGTAACTTTTTGAGCAGTTTCAACAACAAGATCTTTTTCTTCTTTCATTTCATTCTTATCCTTCATCTTCTGAGAATTAAGAACTTTTTGTTGAGCTGGTAACAGCACAAGACATCCTTTTGCATGATGTCTAGGTTGTTCACACATTTTGCAAATAGTCTCCAGACGCTGGAACCTATTTTCTGTATTGACTTCATTCTTCTCAACTTTCTTCAAGAAAACCTTTTCATTCTTCTTCCTTTGAAGAGATTGACTCCCCCTCAATATCTTCCTTTCATAACTTGTGGGGTGGTGGTAATAATGTTGATTGAACCAACACATATTCTCTGTATGCACGAATCCACCACAATACTAATAGTACCCATAGAAGGAGTATATTACTCTAAATCTTTTTTTCTGATACTTCTTTGTTACTCTTTCTTCAGCCCCACCAACCATTCTTTTGTTAGCAAGATTGCTCTGCTGGAATTCTGATTTTTCTTGTTTTTCACCAGTTTTAAGCTTAGGTTTCCTTGAAACTTCAGAGTTCCCAGCAACAGTGGTCTTGGCCACATAAATAGCTTTCTCATCTTTCTTCTTCACAGTAACCACTTTATTCTTCTGTTGAATTTTATCAGGATTTTATTGTTGGGGATTTCACCTACAAATGTTTTTGAGTTTTGAAAACATTTGCTTCTTAACTCATCTTTTGAGAGCTTCTTTTGAACGAGCTCTAATTATTCCTTTTTTCTTTCAGCTTAACTATCATGTGATCATTTTGGTTTTTCTCATCTTCAAGAGACTTCTTCAAAATTTCAAGTTCTTTCTCAAGTTCTTCTTTAAAATTATCTTGATTTCATGCTGAGGAACATTCATCTTCCATCTTTTTGATAAGTTTCTCCAGCCTTCTGATCTTCCTTAAACATTCCTTCAATTATTCTTTCAGATGCATCTCAAGCTGAGTTTCTTCTTCTTTCGAGCTGCTGCTTCCGAAATCTTCAGCATTCACTGTTGCAATGAAAGTATTTTCAACACCATGCTCAACTGATTTTTCAGATTCAGCATCAATTTCATCATCTTCTTCATTTATAGATAGAATACTTTTTCTCTTTGATTTGAAGAACTTATTGTCTATCCCTGACTTTCCTTTACCACCCTACTTCTTCCATGACTTTCTTGGATTTCTTTCTTCTTCATCATTGTCTTCTTCCTTCTCCCTTCGAGGATAGTTAGACACAAAGTGGCCAATGCCTCCACATTCAAAACACTTCAAGGGAAGTTTTCCCTTATATTTACCTATGCCTTTTTTAACATTTTTTTAAAACAAGGATAAAATATCGTTAAGATTTTTACATACCTTGCTTTCAGAGTCAGAGTCACCACCATATTCTTCAATCAAGATCTTATTAGACTTTTCCTTATTTATGGCTTTGAAAGATAATTCTCTGTCAACCTTTGTCTTGTTCTTTATAGCCTTTTCCCTTCTCATTTTGTAAGTAATGAGTGTGCTATGAAAATCATCAAGAGATAGAGTCTCTAAGTCTCTGTCTTCTAATGAAGATACCTTCGCATCGAATTTATCAGGAAGACTCCTCAAGACCTTTTCCACCACAGTAGAGTCTCTTAGCTCTTCACCAACACATCTGATGGTACTAAAAATATCTTTTACCCTGGTGAAGAAATACCTAACAGATTCATGCTCTCCCATCTTCAAGTCTTCATACTTCAATCTCCATATTTGAAGTTTTGCCTTATTGACTTTTTTATTTCATTCATATATTTTTTTTCAGTTTGTCCCATATACCTTTGGCTATGGCCACTCATTTTACTCTCAAGAATTCATTTTCAGAAAGTGAAGAAAATATAGCATTCTTGGCTCTTCCATCATTCTCAAGAAACTTCTTGTCAAGAGGTGTGAGTGGAACATTGTCTTAAATGGGGGGGAAACCCAACTTTTCTAGCTTCAAGAACATCATAACTAATAGACATGAGATACGGTAGCATTCTATCCTTCCATATGTGATAGTTCTTTCCATCAATTTTCGGAATTCCTTTACTATTCACACCATTCAGATTCTCTATCTGCAAGGAAAACATAGGCAACCTACCTCTAATACCACTTGTGAGGACCCAGTTGGAGCAATGAACCACTAAGAGGGGGGGTGAATCAGTGGTACCACTTTTCCCTTTTAAGTTCCCTTTATATTGAGAACAACCTTTGTTTCCTATTAAAGATATAATTCCCTACTGAGAAAACAAACAAGAACACATCCAAAGGAACACAACAATTTACAAGGTTCACTATTCAATAAGAATATCTACGTCCTTGGTATGGTTGGAAACAATAAAGAACTATACAATCAACTAAGAAAAAAATCCTTAGATTACGAAGAGTAGGATATACCCTTACACTCGTGAAGCACTGTGAAACAATCACTCCAGTGCGTGTGCACCCTCTTAGCACAATAGGGAAAAGTCTCATTTCTTGTAACAACTTATGTTACCTACACTTCCTTTCAAATACACAAGTGTAAGAAATTTCAGCTAAAAATCTTCACTTCCTCGCCTAGAAGAATGTCATGGACTCCTTGGTCTTGAGATAGATCAATTAGGGTCCGAACTTCCCACTCTGAATCTCTACTCCGATATTTCTTCTTCACTACGATTCTTTAATCTGAGTCTTCCTCAGTATGAGAAACTCAATATGGTGACAGCCAGTACTGATTCCCCATTCCGAATATCCACTCTGAATTCTTCACTCCGGATTCTTCAATCCAAATTTCTTCAATCCAGGATACTCAATATGGTGTTAACCAGTATCAAATTCTCGTTACGATTGAAATCACAATGAAACTCTGTCAGCTAAACACTTCTTTCTCTCTCTAGATTATCAGAGCTTTTCTCACTACTTCATCATTACACATTTACTTTTCACTCTGATCTCATTTTATAGGTGCTCCAATGTATGCTTAGTTGGGAAACCAAAATATTTTCCCGCTCACATAAATTCACCCAAATCTTAATTTCACCTGAAATCTCAGAGTAATTAAGACTTTGTCAATGCTTCTAGAATCTTCTCGAATCTTCTTCTACTTCTCTTGATTTAGAACATTGGACTTTTCTGGATCCGACCATGTAACGCAGGTTTCTTGGATTCACATTCTCGGATTCACTCTTCTGATTTCTCGGTATCAAATTCTCAGATCCATCCTTCTTGAGTCTTTTGCATCACTTCAAATTCTCAGCATTACTCTTCACTTCATCTTCAGCATGACACCATTTGCAATTCTCGGTATGACTCTTCATCACTTCTCGGTATGACTTCAGGTTCTCGGAACGACTTTTGGTTCTCGAAACATCTCTTCCTGATTCTCAGAACGGCTTTTGGTTCTCGTTACATCTTCTTCGATTCTCGGTACGACTTCAGATTCTCAGCGTGACTTCACCGATTCTTGGTATGACTTCTCATTTCAACTTCACTAATTCTCAGAGTAGACTCCGCTCTTCTACCTAAAAACTTCATATTCAGGAATTCAACTCCGAACATCTTGCTATGAACTTCTTCTTCATCAAGTCGACTCTGAACTTCTCGCTACGAACTTCTAACTCAGGAGGTCAACTCCGAACATCCCGCTATGAACTTTTGATATAGGAAGTCGACTCTGCACTTCTTGTTCAGGAAGTAGACTCCGCAAATTCTGTTTCAGAAGTAGACTCCGCACTTCTGGCAGTAGACTCCGAACTTCTGAGTCCGTATTTTCTAATAATGTTTCTTAGAGAAAAAACACCAACATTCTTCACCATATCTTCAACCTGCTTTTATCATGAAATTTTCATGATGTGTGAGAACTCTAAGATCAGTAAGTCATCGTTAGATTTATTGCCTTCACATATTCTATCAGCCAGTTTTCGAGAATTCCCAATTTCCCGGTTCTGAACTTCTCAATTTCCAGACTCCGAATTCTAGACTCTGAATTTTTCGAACACTAGGTTCCGAATGTTCAATATACTCTTTTCTAAAGCTTCAAACATCCAGCTTCCAAATTCTTTGGGATTCAAGGTGTCTTTCCTTTATGAAAACTTCCTCAAGATCAACAAAAGACAATCCATGCAAACCATCTCTTCCTTCAACTTGGTCCTACCAAAATTAAATTATGGTGTGTTATGACTCACATCAATTAAAGATTCAAGATAAAAATTACCCAGTTCACAATTTGGATCTATCAGTTGTAAAATTTTCTTTGATGATATTGAAGAATTATATCTATAGTGAAAAGAGAAAAATATATAATAATAATTCGATCTTAATATTTATATTGACCCAAAAGTATTTGAACATTCAAAAAATGAGATCATTGGCTTCGATTATGGACAATGACTACTCGATGTATTTCTACAGTGGTATGTAAAGTATGGTGGGTGATTCTTTTAATATGAATGACCACACTACCTTTTCTATGTTGATTATTAAAAAATAAACAATACTCTTGGATTTGAAAATGGAAAACCCTAAAATCATGAGGGAGGGATAAATATAATATTTCCCAAATAACATCTCAATCATCTATCCATATATGGATCAAGGAGGCACATAAGAAGGTTATGGAGATACAGAATATGGTAGGGAGTATTCGAAAGATTAACATTGAAATTGAAGGAATTATAAGATTTAGTAAATGAATATATGTTCCTTAAATAAAAAAAATCATGGATAAACTATTGGATGGTGCACATAGAACATTATTATTTATCCATTCTTGAAGCAAGAAGATGTATAATGTTCTCAAGGATCATTTTATAGGAAAAGAAAGTCTGTTATTTCATATTATATATATTTATTCTTGGTATGTCAATAAGATAAGGCTGAATGAGAATATTATAATGGTATGATGTTCTATTACCCATAACTATATGGAAATAGTAGAACACCATTGTGTATATTTTATTGGTATTCTTATGGTTATAATTAAATTTCTGTTGTAGTTTATCACAATAAAAATTCATCACATTTCATTATGAATTGACAAAATCACATGACAAATCTACCTTCTTGGATATAAATAATGTATTTGGTAAGGCTTGATGGAGTTCCAAACTAAATTTTCTATTATCAATATCTAAGGTTTACGTTAATATGTTGAAGAACTATTTAATAGGAATCAGATACAAGGCTTGGTTTCATAACTATTAATCATTCATTGAATGATGGTTAATCTAAAAGGACCTTTAAATATCTATAGGATATGTGGATATACATTCCAATGGAGTTCAAATGATATCGGGATCATAAAATTACACATGAATAGTTATTATATTATGATTATTTTCATTCTAGAATTAAAATATAAGAATACAAATACTGTTATGGGAAGAGTTGAAGAACTAACAAATCTTAGGATAATATTATAGAGAATTAGTATTTGGGACTGGGTATGGATTAAAAAATATTAGAGAAGATTAAAACCACTGAAAGAGAAATTAAAACAAGAGAAAGTAGACAGAAGAGTAATGTGTACAATCATTTATGATATTTTGATTTTGAGGTCGTAGATACGGTATTCCATTGAATATAGGAGTGGTAGTGGGTCATGATATTTAGGAATAAGGTAATGTTGAGACCATCTTATGTTGGATCCTTCAAAATCCTGAGTTTTTTGGGGATTCTAGCTTATCATATTTCATTTCCTTCAAACCTATCCTAGGTCTATAACGTATTCAATATATCACTTTTGAGTAAGTATGTACAAGATCCTTTACATGTGTAGAACAGAAATGAAGTAAAATAGAAACATGTCCTCTCTTATAGGGAATAATGTGTATAAATATGTTATAATAATGATAAATCTATATTAAATAAAGACACTAACAAGCATTCAGTCCTATGGAGTGATTGTTGGTTTAAGGAAGAAATGTGGGAACCTGAAGACATAATGAGGTAGAATTTCCCTAATTAATTTTCATAAGAGTAATAAAATTTGAGGGATAAATACATTTAAGGGGTTATAACATAAAAGCCCATGATTTTAATACATATTATTCCTTAAAAAAATATTATGTAGAATAGATTATTCTAATAAAAAACCAAACGAAAAACACAACGATATATTTTATTACTAGAAAATAGTAAAACATAAGATAAACATTAATATCAAATAGGAATGAAACATGAACCATGTAACACCCTAATATTTTATAAAATATTTCTTCAAACATAAACATGATTTATTTGTTAGATTTCATTACACACAACACTGAGTTTAAAAAAAACTATGTTACACTATTGAATTATTATTATTTAATGTGAAAGTTATTGACTTGCCATTGAATTGGTTGGTAGGAGTAGGAATAAAAAATAATCAAATATATATAAATCTCATACTGAATACAAATTTATATATTAATTCATAAAAAATAAGTACTCAATTATTTGTAAATCCATTCTATTCATTAAAAACATTTTCCAAAACGTTTTTTATGCTTTTGTTTAAGCGAATATTATAATTATATTAGAAAAATTTTAGAAATTTTATTTGATAAAAATTTTATCATTTTTAAAAGTTGCATATCAAAATTATTTTAGGGCAATTTATTAGATTTCAATAAAAATACTATTTTTTATTTCATAGTGAAGATACTGATTTTAATTGAAAATTGTATTATTGTTTCAAGAATTTATGAAGTTCCATTTTTAAAAAATTTTAAAAGTGATTTTTTTCTTATATTATTAATGCATTTATGTTCAATTGAACCAATTTTATTGATATATTTCCTAAAAAATATTGTTATACATAAAAGGAAATTTTCTGAAAAATAGTTTATCCTTTTATTTTATGTTTTTTTTAAATTAATTTCATCCCATTATAGAAATTGAATCATGTAATACAGATTCAATATTTGGAATCATGATGTCCAATTTATGTAAATAGGTCCCTTGAATTTTTTTTCAATACGAATACTATCCATTATAAATTTTTGATTCCACTATAAATGCAGAACGAGTTACATAGCTCAAAAACTAATTGCATAAGGGTATAAATTCATTAATTCACATTCCATTATTTTACTGTATGAGTATATATAATTTATAATCATTAAATATTTCAAAATATGACTTTATTTCACTTAACATTGATTTTGATCAATATAATAATTAAGTAAACTATTTTTAGTAATGTAACTTTATTGACATTAATGTAACAACTCATGTAAGGATATAATAAATCATTTTGATATTTATTATTATTCATGGTATAAATATTTATATTCATATTAATTTATTAAGTATCTTTTTAATGGATAAGGAAATAGTTTTATTATAATCATTCATATGAGGTTTTATCTCAGAGTTAAAACTATATAACTTGAATTTGTAAAAAGGAATTTTATTTTGGAATTCAGAATTTCAAAATTATCTTTGGTATAATTTTTTTAAAATTTTCATGAAAGATATATTTTTCAATGTATAGTGAGAAATACTAATTTTTATTTAAAATTGATTTTTTTGATTATTTATAGATTCAATTTCTTTTTTTGTATTGGTTTTATGATTTTATTAGATCTTTTTGATTAAAAAATTCTTATTTTTGTTTTTAAATGAATTTTATAATTGAATTCTGTATCAAAATATTTTATACATAAAATCACAATTTCTCTGAAAAATTCATTTGTCAATATGTTTTTTCGGTTAAATTTTATATTAAATCCTACCACTTATATGATTTAATCTTGAAAATTTGACTACTTGATTGGGATAATAGGTACTAATATTTTAAGTAGTTTCATTTTATTTTTATTCAATTTTAATAGTAATATTTTTAATTTTCATTACCATGGTAAAGGGTATATCATTTAGTTAATGTTAGAAATAAAATGACATGGGATAAAAAATGACACTAACACTTGCATTAATTGTATTGTATGAGTATATCCCATCTATAATCACAAAAATATCAATATATGTACTTTTGTTTTCATTTGGACATGATTTTGGAATTTATAATATTTCAGTGAATAGAAGGTAAAAATGTCAGACATATTATTTAGTTAACTATAATATTTTTATTGTAGGGATTAACAGATTATATTATTAGTCATAAATATTAATTTAAAAACTAAATGATTTTTTAGAGGAATTTATTTTTAAATTTTTATGAACAAATAATTTCTTTAAATTCTAATGCAACACTAGCGAGTGGTTTTAAACGAATAAAAAAATCAATCCAATTATTTTCAACACTCTAAAAATAAAAATATTTGTGTGAGTTTGCATGTTTGATGTTCGGAACCAGGTACCAATCAATGGTTCCCCAACTATAGTTGGCCACATGGCCTTAACCACACCTCCCCATGTATTAGAGAAAACTAACTATCAATAAGTTCCTATGGTGTGATAGTGGGGAGGGAATGTGTTCTTGTCCAAGTGGAGCACAGTGGGTATTATAACAGTGAATCATCAATAGACAGAGTAGTATAGAAATCAATTAGACTGTTAGTGGAAGATAAATATAATAAATCATGTAATAAATAAACATCCTAAAAGCTAGAAATTTCAGAATATACAAAAGATAATTGTATGTTAGGTCTCCACAAATGGAATAGAAGGCATGCATGGTATGAGGAAAATAGTAAAATATATATTATACAAAAGAATAAAAAAGATCATAAAACTATCCAGCAATCCTACACTCTAGCTCAATCATCTACTGCTAATATAATGAGCTAACCCCAGAAGCCCAGAGCTGGTGCATTATATTAATATATTTGAATGATTACAAGGAATCATGTCCCAAAGGACCGATTTGTTTAACAGTCTTGGAAAATAGATTACATACATTAACTTCACAATAAAATTTATAACAAAAAATACAACATAGATAATCCTTTTAGAATGAAATTATTCCCCCGACATAACCTTTCATATCAATAAAAAAACTTCTTAGAATCATGGGAAAATAAAACATAAGAAAGGGGTGAAATTAGATGCTCAGTAAGGATAAACAATATAGTGGGAGTTGTCACAAATAATCAAACACTTTTAAGGTAAGTTATAAAACTAATACAAATGCCTTTAAAAACGTTATCTTCAGCATAATATGGAAAGAATATATCAAATAATTCCATTTAAACAATCACATGGATATTCTACTAGTTTAATAGTCGCATGTAAAATAAACAACTAATCTCATAACAAGGGAATACATAATGTCAAGAATCTTAACCACTACATCAAGGACTCATGGAAAGACCATACAAAAATTTGTTATCAAGTCCCTTTGAAAAGAGACTAGTTTGTCTCATGAGACCTACTGTTGCATCAAGGGACTATAGAGGGCCCCTCCTATCACTTATTAAGTCCAATACATTCCTCATGTGAAACAGGTGAAACATAACCTAATCATTCGTATTAAAACTAGCATGTGAAATGTTAATAATTTAAATATAAACCATGAATGGTATAAAATTAGAACATCCACTGTCAAACATATCGTAAATTATTAACATAATATATAATATTTTATTATAAAAAATCATCTTCAATCAAGAATAATATATAATAAATGTTGTTGACATAGATTAAAATAATCTATAAGACTCTTTGAGAGAATAATCCTTTTTTTGTGAAATCATTTAAATGTCACAAAATTTATAAAAGAAATCTTCAAAATAGATTTTTCAATCAATGTTTCCCATAGCGATTTGAAATTTTCAAAAGTAACTAACATTTTAAAACAATCATGTTCATATAAATAATGATTAAACTCATTTTGAAAACACAGACATTATTTACAAACATTTTAAAAAAATAAAACATTTAAACATTTAAACTGATGATGTAGTTAAAGAAACCCTTCCATAAAACATTAAAATATTCATTTTGAATACATTTTAATATAACATGTACATGGATGATAAATATTTCCCTGTAAATACTTATACATAAACAATCTCGGATAATAATGATACTGAGGAATTAAACCCTACCTTAGGTACGATACTCTCCACACACATCTAAAACTCATGTATAATGTTTTTAAACATATGATTAAATTATATCAGAATCATAATAATATTTATGATAACATATATGATTCTATTATGACTTTATGTTACCCTTTTATTAAAAATTCCTTGTTAATGAAATATTTCAGGTAATAATCACATTGTTTATTATACGTGTTTTGGCTTGTTATTCTTGATCATATTATTTAGATCACGATTTAAATACTTATTGAATGTATAATATGATTTATATATCATATATATTAATAAAGTTAATATATATTATGGATATATATATGAAATTGAATACACCGTTCAGGGAGACGGTATGTCATACATTGGCATGAACATTGTTTCCGTTTTCTTATTATATGGAAGTAAGTGAATGAAAAAATATGTACATATATGTATATTATTCCAGTAGAATTATTATTTCATATATTTAATAATTATTCATAATATATATATATATATAATCATTATTGAATGTTTAATATAAAAAATTAATCTCATCACGTCGCGGAAAAGGTTGGTCGTACGTACGCATGAGCGACGATGTCATTCCTTTAATGGTTAAATGATATCAAACTAGATGGTATATTAATTATAAAGAATAATAATCATTTATTATTAATTATTTATTTCTTTTATACTCTTCATTATACCTATCCAAAAAATTTAATGTGGAATAACAAATTACACCACAATGTGGAGATGGTAAGCCATATGTACACACGCATAGCGATATTATTATTCCAAGGATTGATAAAATGATGAATATAGTTGTAAAATGATTATAATAACATCTATTTTAATGGAGGATACTTTATTTATTAATTTTTTATGGATGCAACAAATAAACAGGAAGTAGAAGAAGAAAACAACTTTGAATGAAAGGATAAAATGATTACCTCTTCTTCATGTGTCTCTTTTTGATTTACTAAAAAGGACTCATTAAAGAGGTTTTATACTAAAGGGTGGCCTCTAAGATGAATTGAGTGAATTTTGGAAGAGATATGGGTGGGGGTTTTCTAATAAAATGTTATTTTTAGGCATAAATAATAAATAAGGAGAAGTTCACATTTATAATAGAGGTGAAGGGTACTTTAAGAAAATCAGGAAATATTAATTTATTAGAAATTTATTTTTGGTTTTTAATAGCTCAGAAGTGATTTATGTGGATGATAAGATGATAATGGGTAGAAATAATTTCATCAAATGATTTTTAAACTTGTTTAGGTCATGAAATCAACCTTATCTTTTGGAATAAACCCTTAGTTAAATTAGTCAACTCTTACCCCGTCTTCATGTATTTTTATACTAAATGGTTATTATAATTACTATATAAGGAAAAGAGAACCAAAAGTGGACTCTTAATGACATATTTACCATTATATAAGTAATTTTAAAGAATCATATATTTTATGACTATTATATAATTTTATAAAATAGTAATTTTTAAAAAAAACTCATTTATGTCAATTTTTACACTATTTAGTATTGGATTTCTATTTGTCATAAAGACATGATTCCATCAGAAAAATTCATTAACTCAAATTTAATATGTCATAATAATTCATAAAACTCATGTATGGCATGAAAAAATTGAAATTAAATTTATTTTAATATTAATAATATCATTTATTTGATTCATTCATTAATAAGGAAATCACTACATCACTGTTTTGTCACGTATATATTTAATTATTTAACGTATAAAATTTAAAAATAAAATACCATGATGTATAAAATCGTTATATATTTCAAATTAATATTTATAGTTGAATAGATCTCTTATATTACTTGAATTAAAATTGTTTTAGTATTAAGATACATATTTATGTTATATTTCCTTTTATTTTAAATTAAATATTATAACATGTCATTTTCACATCCAAGTGGCTACATAGGGTCCTAAAATCGACGTAAGTATTATAATGGTCGGAAATATATCATACAATTGGACTAGTACATCTTCTAGGATAGTTTTATATTATTATAATATTATTTTTTACCCTTATTTACCTGATTTACCTTTTAACCATGGTAAATAAAAATAATTACAGAAGTTAATATTCATAATTCAAAAAAACGTTACCTATTTTAACAATATGGAACTTATGATTACAAATATGGAATGAATTTTTTTATATTCAAAACACATAATGGTCAGAAATTAATTTAAAATTAATTCACATCGTCAAAACGAGAAAGTGGGTTTTTAAAAAGTAAAAAAAAATCAAAACATTGACATGTGTTTATGACCAATTTAAATATGAAATTACTTCAAATGGCCAAAATTATATTAAATGATATAAATATAATATAATTATATTTTAAAACCCCTCAAATGTATAATTTAACAATATAAATTATTTTGATTTAAAAAGCTATTTTCAATTAAAATTTTGTATTTTTTATTATTCATCAAAATATTAATGTTATCAGAAAAGTAAAAAAAATTCATCCAAAATAAAGTTTTATGCCCCGATTCTAAATAATAATTTTATTTGATCAAATTGAATTTATAAAAGTTTCGAATATTGGATTTAAAATGGGTTTTCCATTAAAAGGCAATCAAACTACCTTTTTGACAAATAATTTTTTTTGAATAATTGAATTTTTCTTTATATTATGTATAAAAAACATAAGATTAATGTTAAAATCATATGATATATAAATAAAAATAAAAATTCAGTTATTCATACCCCCTTTTTAAATGGCTAGTTTGATAGGTAATGGTGCACTCGTACTCGGTTTTGCAAGTAGCACAAGATATTGAATTATTAAGAAGAAGCATACCATGTAAGCCTAGGGTGTAACATTATCCCTTAATTAAATAAATTTCTTCTGAAAATTTTAATCTAAGGTTTGAATAATAGGGGTTTGACATTTCAAAAATCATAGCTGAGACCCCACATCGAAAAATGGATTAATAGGACCACTATTTTAAAAGAAAGAAAGACAAGTATGAAGGTTGGTAGAAATAATACATATTAGGGTGAAATGTAGGAAAAAATTGACATGATGAAAAAATATAACCATCATGTTTTGATAGAGAGTGATATAGAATATTATTAAGAGAATGTAAACAATCTGAAAGCCATAAATCTGCGATGATCTAAAGGACCATTTGATTAATCAAAAAAATATTACAAGAAAAACCTTTTTGGTTTACAAGATACTATACCTAGTGTTGAAGAACATGGGAAGAAATAATAACATTATTTCAGTACAATCTCACCATTGGTCATACCTTGAACAATTTCTAATTCATCTCTTATTCAATGAAATAATGATGAATTTTTCATTTTTGAAGTGTTGGGAGATCATGCAATACATAAATAGAATGATAGGTCATTCCATATATCCCAAAAAAATGTTAGCATAGGTTATCCTATATGCATTAATCCACCTATAAAGAGATTATAAATTAATCTAACAAACTTCAACTGGGGTATAACTTATACTATCCATAAATAGATAAATTTTCAATCCTTCCAAAAACTAAAAATATACAACTTTAGAAAGAGGTGAACCAAATTTGAATAGAATTTATCTCCCATATATCATAGGGTATTTCTTGGTAGGCACATTCGAAACATGTAAACACCTTCATCATGTATTCTCTTGAGTCACGGTAATAACCTGAATTATTAAATATCATTTTTTAAAGCATCCATGTTTCCATGTTCCATGACATAGTGGATTAATCCTTAAGTCCCAAAATATTGTATACTTCATCCATGATAGAATAACCCTCTTATAGACAAATCCATAATTAATTCTCAAGAAACTTGAACCATCCAATTTACTAATTCAAATCCAATGTATCTTTATCCAAAAATCAATATCTTGACATAAGTATCACATTAAGGTTTATCTTTACCTTAATAATTTGTTCTCCAAATACTCTTACCCTTAAATCGATTTTTTTTCCATTATGACTATTCATCATATTCTTGTAAATCCTTAGTGAAAAAATGTAAACCGAATACTCCTTATATAATTCACTATTCATAATTCTTGGATCCAAATGCATAAATACTTAAATCCTTCTAATTTAATGGTTTGCATGGAATAGTTCCTTTCTTGTTTTGTAGGTAAATTATTATGTCTGGCCACTGAGTTGGGTAGTGCCCATGATTTCCATAGATGATACATTTATCTCTATAACAATTGGTCACTCTATGACCCTTTTCCCGTAAGCATAACATCTTTCCCTCCATTTTATGTATTCCTGAAGGTTCTTCTTCCCTCCCTCTTGACATGTACGAAGCCTAATCTTATTTCCTATATGAATCTTAATATTTGAACATTTAAAAAAAATTATGTACCTCTTACTCAATGTGTTAGGAAAGTAATCAAAGATCACAATTGAAATTATATATCATGATAACTGATTAGTCATAATAACAATTTCATTCTATCAGTAATTATCCAATTTTTTTGCTCAAAATCACTAAATTTTCAATCAAAATCAATGTTAATCTGATTCCTTCTAGTTTCGTCCATTAACTATGACCAGAAATAATATGGTGAGAAAAAAATCTCATTGAAGAAAACCACATAATCTAGGGAAGGTAATTTCAATCAACAAAATCTTATGTTTAATCTTATGTTATCCACGTCCATTACGAAAATTCTAGGGGGGGTCTTCTATACTTATCCTCTAAGTCTATCTTAGGATAATGATCCCTAATCCATGTTTTCTAAATATATTTCCAAAGATGTTTTTGAACTTCCTTTGATACAAAATGTAATTCCCCAACCCTAGAAGCCTAAAGTCGTGCATTATTTTAATACATAAGCATGATTATAAGGAATCACGTCTCGATGGACAGATCTGTTTAGAAGTCTTAGAAAAAAGATTACGTAGATAAAGTTTACATCACAATTTATAACATTTAATATAGCATAGATAATCATTTGATAAAGCCATTTTTCCCCAAGCTTAACCCTTAATATCAACCATAAAATAATTCTTGACATACTATGAAAATAAAACATAAGAAAGAGGTGAGCTCAGATGACCAATAAGCATAAAAAATATAGCAGAATCTATCACAAATAAGCACAAACATTTAAGGAAAGGTAAAAAACTAAGTCACAAGACTTTTAAAACATTATCTTCAGCATAGTATGGCAAAAATAAAACAAATAATTACATTAAAACATTCACATGGATACTCTATTAGTTTAATAGTCACATGTAAAATCATTGACTAATCTCATAATTATCGAAAACATAATTCCAGAAATCATACCCAATATGTCAAGGTCTCATGATAAGACCATACACAAATATTATATCCGGTCCTTTTTCCAAGACACTAGTTTGTCTCATTAGACCTACCAATGCATCAAGGGGATATAAAGGGCCCTTATCACCAATCACTAAGTCCAATGCATTCCTCATATGTAAAGGGTGATACATAACATAATCATTCGTATTAATACTAGCATAAGAAATGCCAATACATTAGCCAAAAACCATTAATGGTATAAAAAAAGCACATTTACAGTCAAAAATATCATAACTCATTAAATATAATATGGAAGAATGTGTTATAATAAATCAACCTCAATAAATAATAATATCTAATAAAGGATGTTGACATAGATAAAAATATTCAATAAGAATCTGGGAGAGAATTATCCCTTTTTTATTCAAATCATTGAAATTTCCCACAATTTATAAAGGAATTCATTAATGAGGGATTTTTGAATCAATTATTACCATAAAACATTGTAATTTTTCAAAGGAATTAAAATTCTAAAATAATCATGTCCATATAAATAAATCTTTAAAATCATTTTAAAACATGGATATTATTTAAAAAGATTTATATAAATAAATCTTTACAATATTTAAAATGATGATATATTTAAAGATTCCCTACCATAAAACATGAAAATTTTCATTTTGAAATAATTTTTATGAAACATGGACATGGATGATAAATATTTCCCAGTAAATACTTACAAAAAAAATCAAGGATAATAATGAGATTGAAGAATTAACCCTTATCTTAGGTCTGATACTCTCTGTACGCATATGAAACTCTTATATAATATTTTTAAGCATATTATTAACTTATATAAGAATAATAATAACATTTATGATATCATATATGATTCATTAATGACTTTATATCACTTATTTATTAACAATTTCAAGTTACTGCAACATTTCAGGTAATAATCGTTTTGTTTATCATACACGTTTTGAATTGTTATTCTTGATCATATTAAATATATACTGATTTATATACTTATAGAATGTGTAATTTTATTTATATATCATATATATTTATAATATTAATTTATTTGATAGATAGACATTTGAAATGAAAATACACTATTCATGGAGACGGTAGGTTTTACGTACGCATGAACATTGTTTCTGTTTTCTTATCGTATGGAAGTATGTGAATGACATATATGTACATATACATATATATATATATTATAGTATCCTTATAATTTAATATATTTCATAATTATAATATATATATATATATATTATATTCATTCTTGAATGATTAATGTGTAGAATGAATCTCATCACGTCATGGATACGGTTGGCCATACGTATGCACGAGCAATGATGTCATTCCTTTAGTGGTTAAATAATATGGAAATGGATAGTATATTAATTACAAAAAATCATAATAATTTCATATTTATTATTTATGTCTTTTAGAATCATCAATATACCCATCCAAATAAATTAATGTGGAATAAAAAATTACAACATAGCGTGGAGACGTTAAGCCATATACACACATGCATGGTGATATTATTATTCATATGATGGGTAAAATGACAAATATAGTTGTACCATGATTATAATAACATCTATGAATATGGATGACACCTGATTTATTACTTTTGTATTGAAACAACAAACAAAGAGGAAGTAGATGATGAAAACAACTTTGAATGAATGGACAAAATGATTACCTCTTTTTCGGGTGTCTCCATTTGATTTGCACAAAAGGGTTCCATAAGATGGTTTTATACCAAATGGGATGCCTCTAGAATAAAGTTATTGAAGTTGGGAGGTGCTTTGGGTAGGGTTTGGCTGAGCCAATGGGCGTTGGAAGTGTGAATAAAAGGGAAGGAGAAGTGCCCTTTTATAAGAGTGGTGAGGGGCACATTAGGAAAAGCTTGAAATGTTAATTTAGTATAAATTTATTTTCAGTTTCTAATATCTCCAAATTGATTTATTTATAAGATAAGATCTGTATGGATATAACTAATCATAGCCAATTATTTTTAGACGTGTTTAGGTCATGAAATTAACCTTATCTTTTGGGATTAACCCTTAGTTAAATAAGTTAACTGTTACCATGTTTTCATGTATTTTTATAATATATGGTTAATATAACTACTATAAAATTCAAAGACAAATACAATTGGTTCATTAATTAAAATTTTAACATTATATAATTCATTTGACCAAATATTTTATTCTTAGGACTATTACATCATTTAATAAATTTATGTTTTTTTAATACACATTTATGTCAATTTTGACACTATATAGTAATTGATTTTTTTAATTTCATAACAAATTGATTAATTTTATCCAAAGGAGTTAAAATAAAATATAATATGTCATAATCAACTATAAAATTAGTTTATGCCACTAAAAAGTTTATATTATATTATATTTTAATATTAATATTATCATTTATTTGATTCCTTCATTAATAAGGCAAACCCTGTATCATTATTGTGTCATAAATAAATTTAATTACTTAATGTCTAAAATCATTGATAAGGCAAACACTGCATCATTATTTGTCATAAATAAATTTAATTATTTAACGTCTATAAATTAAAAATAAAATACCATGATGTAGAAATTATACTTATATTTCTAATGAATATTTATAGTTGAAGATATCACTTATATTACTCGAATTAAAATTGATTTAGTATTAAGATGCATGTATATGTTATATTTCCTTTAACTATAAAATTATTATTATAACATGTCATTTTCACATCCAAGACGCTCAATGGGGTCCTAAAATCGACATATGGACTTTCATGGTCATACATATATAATTCAATAGGATTCATACATGTGTTAGTGTAGTTGTTTATTATTATAATAATATTTCATTAACCTTATTTACCTGATTTACCCTTTAACCATGGGGAAAAATAATTACTGAAGTTACTATTCATAATGTCCAAAAATTAATGGTACCTATTTACACAATTTCTAACATATGATTCCAAATATGAAATCCATTTTTTCAAAATAAAAATATATAATATGAAAACATTAATTTAATATTAATTCTCGTTCTCAAAACCAGAAAGCGGGGTTTTTAGAAGTAAAAACTTTCAAAATATTTGCATGAATTTATATCCAATTTAAATGTGAAATTTCTTAAAATGAACTACATTATGTTAAATGATTAAAATATAATTTATTTATAATTTAAAACCACTCAAATGTATAATTTAACACTGTAAATTATTTCAATTTAAAAATTTGTTTTTAATTATAATTTATTTTTTTCACTATTCTTCTAAATATGAATGTTATCCGAAAATTACCAATAATTCATCCAAACTAAATTTATATGTCCCACTTATAAATATATATTTCATTTCATAAAATTTAATATATAAAATCATCAAATATTGAATTTAAAAAGAGTTCTCCATTAAAATGTAATTTATTTTTGAAAAATACTTCTTTTATTTGGAAAATTAAATTTGACCTTATATTATGTATAAGAAATACATAATATGAATGTTAAAATTATATAGGTTATATATAAAATTCAATTTTTGGTTATTCATAACCGCTTTTAAAGGGTTGTTTAATAGGTCCTGCTGCGCTTGAACTCAGTGTTATGTGTAGTGAAAACTATTGAATTATTGAGAAAAAGATTATCATTGAAGCTTGTAGTGTTATAGACAAGATCCATTGTAAATCTAGAATTAATGTCAGGTGTCCAAGGTCTTATGATTCCCCCATCCGTATCTATGATCTTATAATCTACTCATGTACCAACGATGGCCCGGATAGTGTGTGAGATAAATCTCAGTAGGCCAACCCCAATAACATCTATACAATATAGTCAGTGAATATATACATTACAGTGTATAAGTATATAATAAATCAATGGAGTATAAATAAATAACTCATTACTAATCCATCCTTGGTTGGTGACTAAACATGTAACCATTTAATTAATTATGATTCAATTTATATAGTTAAATCTCTTGAAAGTGTCAATAGTAACCCGATGGATCATAATAATAATAAAGTAGTATCCCAAGTAAAACCAATGAATTTTGTGACCATAGGGGTTGGAAAAATAATAGTAATAACTCGTTTCATCAGCCAATAAAGGTTCTGAGTGTAATCTAAGGGGATCACCCAATTCATTCCACTGTAAATGAGTATAACATAGTATATGTACCTTAACTGTTGTAATCCCTGGATAAAAATGAATTATCCCAATGGTGTGAATCCATGGGGTTGTGTGTTTTAATAAATCAATTTGAATCTATGGAGTGTATCCACAGAATTCTAATATCTTTAAATATTGCAAATAGATTATATAACATAATGTTTGGAAACCAGTAATAGATTAGATGCATGTTCCATGGTTAGTATCTCCCATGTAAATTGGATCCTTGAATCATAATGGAATATTTTGAGTAATCATGGAATTACCTCAGAAATACAAATCTAATTAAATTATGACCACTCTTATGAAGATAAAAATGTCAATATACAATTGTAACTTTATAATCATATCATTATTTAATTTAGTATATGTTATATACATGCCAATTTGAATTCATTCGGTTCATTCCATTAACATTCATCTAACATGACAAGGTGTAATAAGGAATTGTGACCATCTATCAACTCAATTTCATTAATAAAGTCCATGTATAATAAAATAACCATTTAATTTCCAATTAAAAATTTAATATACATTTATTAAATTGAAACACTTACTTTATAATGTTGAGTGATAACTATGTAAATATATCGATACACATGTAATTATCAATTTATAATGAAACAATGTCAAGTGATATTAATGATATACAATAAACTTATCCATTATATGTTTTATTAATTATGTAGGAACATTTACCTTATCAATGTTCAAGTCACAATCACCTTAATAGTGTCATAGATGAACCCAACATGTGTCGCCATGGTATAAATGAAGAACACACCCTAAGTGGGCGATCCTAGTTGAGGTCCCAACCTCTAATGACATGAACACCATGATTAATTAGGGATCTAGAAAACATGTTTATGGATTATAATAATGTATTGTTAATTTTAGAAGCTTCACTTAGTGAAATTGGTTTACGCACAAAGATAATAATTTATAAATGGAAAACCTTTTAAGGAAACATCATAGACCGCCTACCTTATGCATGCATCACTCTCCTCATCCAGTATCATCCCTCAGATTGGCATGTCTTGGAAGAAAAAGGAATAATAGTTGAACAATTAGAGAATTGGTCATATGAACCTACATTAAAATAACTCAATCAAGGAGATGTGAAATAGAAAAACCTGCCTAAGGACTGAATCACCAATCTATGTCTATCCAACGACACAGTTAGATACCGAGTTAGAGGTTGGATGAAAAAATATGATCAAAACCTATAAAGAGTGGCTAGGGAGATCAACTAGGTGAAAAGGGGGAACAAGTATTTTTGAATGAATAATATAAGAGGTGGGTGAAATATATTTGAATATATAGGGGAAAAGAAAATTTTCGAAAAATTTAGCAGTCGCAAGGTTCGGCCACATGGTTGGACAAACTGTGCACTATGTTTTCTTATCCCACTTTCCATGGAAGGATGTGTCAAGGTTCATGCACATGGTTTGGGAAAGAATAGAAGAACCATGTTTTTTAGATTTGCTAAAAAATGTAGAAAATATATATTAGACTGCAGTTCTGATCACACTGTTAGGGAAAAAATGTGCACCCTATTATGCTACCTAAAAATCCCCACATGTTTTGGAGAAACTGGGAAGGCACAAAATAATGGATTATACTAAACATTCACCCTAGTGATTTCTTCCAACAACTGGTCTTTCTGGATCCAAACAATCTATGGAAACACTTGTTTCCCACAAATACTCATTAGGAACTCAATTTAGGTGAAAACCAAGGAGTTACATTGATATTTAAGGGATCCATACCTAATAGAAAAACATTGTTCATACAATATTTCCCCATAAAGGAACTCATCCCCTAACTTCTCCTTCCACATATGGTAGAACACTGTCTCAGAATAATTCTAGCTATTGAAAACATACACCGGCCTGCCACTCCAAAGTCTCATCATGTAAAGAGCTTTTATTCTATATCACTCGTACTAAAGGGATAGAAAAACCACAAAATGACTTTGTACTGATATAAATAATGAATATAATATAATTATTAGAAGTTAAATTGACATCATACACTATATCCTTCAGATCGAAAGTACGAGATGAGTTGGCATAATATCTAAAAAGCTATGAAACATGGAAGCCATATTGAATGAAACAATACCTATGAGGTAATAGAATGTGACAGTCTTCCAAACCTACTCAAGCCATGTTCTCAAAATCCTTGAAAATAGAGGAGATGGATTGCCTTAAATATATATTCATATATTCCCACTTCTAGGTGATACATGTAGGAACATACGATCCATAACCTCGAACTCTAGAGGATGCCGACGATGATTGGAATATGATTTTTTTTAGAATTAGCAGTAAACATACATCCTTTAATCTATTGCATCAACTCTGAGGTCTCCTTTGTGATACATAGACCTATTAGCACAACCTATCCTCCCACTATCGAGTACACAGGTGAAAAACACGACATACCATATAAGGCCTCATATGAAGCTATCTAAATATTATCCTGATATATTTTATTGTAGGTTAACCCAATTATAGGGATATTCTTATACGAAGAACCACCATAATCAAGGATGAATTCTAGGATCATTTCTTCTAAAACCAATAAAGTTTGTTCCAACATCCCATCGGTCTGAGGGTGAAAATATTTACTCTGAATCACCTGGGTACAAATATCTATATGTAACCCATAAAAGCAAAAAAATATGAAATAAGTCTCCCTATATGAAATGATAGTATGTGTGTAACACCCCAGGTAAATAAATAATACGACATTTTCATATTTATCCATATTTTTCAATAAAATATTAATATGACTTTAAAGGGTACGCTATGCTCGATGGCGTACCCAACACGCAACAATGAGTTTCTTGGGAATCTTACGTTGCACCTTAATAATATAATAATATTATTTTAAATGGTAGTTAACATGTAGCCGTTGTATTAGCGGGAATGGATAGAAATAACTAAAATATGATTATATATGTTTTTTTAAATGTTTTTACATTTATCCAATAAAAGATAAAGGCTTAAAATACGGAAAGAATTCAATTTTAGGCTTTTATACCTTAATTTTCACTGAAGGTTCACTTATCGCCTTTTGATGGAGAACTGTCATTAAATATAGTTTTGATCACTCTTATACATTCTTTTGGACCAAATAAAACTCTTCTTTAGAATCAGGTCATCAAATTTTACTTTGTGTAAATTTTTGGTATTTTTCCGATAAAGTTCATTTTTTAATGAATAGTGTAAAATGTTGTATTTTAATTCAAAACCTCTTTTTAATCTAATTTATTTATATGATTAGATTATCATTTTAATTGGTTTTAAAGTGAAATTAGAAAATATTTTTACCATTAAATCCAATAGTGGTCATTGGAATTAATTTCACTTTGAAATCGGACTTAAACTAGTGTCAATCTTTTGATACTTATTGTTTCATAAAAACACGCTATTTGCTCTGACAGCGGGAATTAATTATTAAATTAATTAATGTGACTTATATGTTTTGAATCTTGTAAAATAGACTTCATTTTTGAATTCAGAATATCAAATATATCTTAGGGTGAATTTTTGGGATTTTTCTGAAAAACTTCAATTTTGATGAATAGTGAAACCACTAAGTGGTTCTTATAAAAGCTGATTTTTCGTTTAAATGAAATTTTACCACTTCTCTGTTTTGAATTTCAAAAATCCGACATACATGGTTGTCATTAAGAATTAAAATGTGGTTCAATGGGATAAAAATAATTTTTTGGTGAATAGTAACTTATTACGTTTTTAATCGCGATTAGAGGTAATTAGTGTAGTTTAATGTATAAATAATGTTTTAATAATATGAAATGAACTTGACACATGTCCTAACCTCGTTGGATGTGTCATGGCCGACCAATTCAATCCATGGGTCAACTTGGGGACCCCATGGAGCCACTTTGGTTGGGAAATGACATAAATAACTTTTTATTTAATGTTAAAGTAAAAATGACACACACATGAGATGTTTTACTAAAACAATTTTTACATGGGGTTATACAAGTCAGATTTTTGACTATAAAGATTAATTATAAAGATAAAAATATTTCCTACATCATAGTATTTTTTTTATAATTTTTTGACATTAACTAAAGTAAATTATTTATGACATAATGATGATGTAGCGATGACCTCATTATTTAACGATTTAAATAAAATGGAAAGAAAATGTAATATCTAAGACCTACACAGGTCCAAAACCCATTGGAAGAGTGGATTTCGAACCCTTATCACCTTATCCTGGAAACAAATCTATGTGGGAACTTTAAAATCCGAAACTATTTTGAAAATAAAGTAACATTTTGTAACTTTACAAGAGTGCCCCTCCTCTCCTCTTATAAAAGGCCCCCACCTCTACCTCCTTACCCACACTCCCAAAGCCTTTGGATTGGCCAACCCCTGCCCATTTTGTCTCTCCACTTCCCTCTCTTACTCCTTGAAGCCTACATTTGGGCAGAAGTCTTCCCAAGGAAGCCTTTGAGCTCAAACAAAAGGGAGTTACCCGATTTTAAGGTAATGTCTTCTTTTGAGTCCTTTTGTTTTATTTTGCTTCTCCAACCCCCTAAACTCTTTTTATTATTTTCTTTTGTAACAACTCCAGTATCCTAAATATACTAGGATTTTGTTATTATACGTATTCAATCTACACTTACACACACCTACATCTAATGGTTAACGAACATACTGTTTCCGTGGATGGTGAATTTATGCCTCCCGAAACGATGATTGTTCAACATTCTTTTAACACCTTCAAAGGTGGCCATTAAGATGTCACTATATTTATATATGATATATAATATGTTTATGTTTTACTTAAGCTTCTGTATTTTTCATTTGTGGCTTACCTTTATGGCTTCCATTATGGGTATACGCGATATCTTCATTTTAGGAAGTGCGGACTACTGCCCCCTCAAAGTGATGTGATTCGTTAATACCATACGTGGGACGTATAAAGGATGGATTTAATGTTATGTTATACTGTAATTATAATATACCTCTATATCATTATTATTTCTTTCCATTAAATTATGAGATAGAAATGAAAGTAGGGTCCATGCGTATGCACGGCTTACCGTCTCCATGAACGGTGCATTTCATTTCTTATCCCCAAATGTAATGTACTATTAAAAGTACATGTATATAATGGATATATATAATGAATGATATATATAAATTATGAATATAATTATGTAATTAAAATATACATAACTCTCATTTAGTTTTAATTCCATGAAATAGAAATGAAAGTAGCGTTCATGTGTACGTACAGCTTACCGTCTCCATGAACGGTGCATTTCATTTCTTACCTCTAAATGATTATGTAATATTATAAATACATGTATATTCTAGATATATATGATATATATGCTATCCAAATAATTAATATCATTCTGGATATAATGAACCTTTGACCACATGAACAAGATGTAATTGTAAGAAGTCCACTTTCGACTTAAGAACCAAGTATCGACAAAACAAACATTATTAACTTAAATGATTACATAATGTCTATGACATGGTAATAAGTGATATAAATGGAATAATGAACTTGAATAAGGTTCTAAAGGAAGTATAAATTAACTCAAGTTTATTATTCAGGACGTTAAAGAACGATCGAGTCAAGTCAGACCCGAGGTAAGGGATCTTACTCCTCTCTTTCTTTTTAAGTACATTCTTTTATGTCATTACTTCTAAAGCTCATCTTTCTTGTTACTGAGATGTTCTTTTATATTAATCTTACTATAATTTTTATGTTCATGTGATGAGAGACCCTATTCTCTCTCATCAATCCATTTTGGACGTTTTGAGTGGCGTCGTTAGGCTGCCGAGTTTTCGTAAGGGATTTTTCATCTCACTTTTATTCCCGTGAGATTTATGTTACATTTGCCACAATTTCCTTTGAGTGGTGTATGTAATGACCATTATTATACACTTTTTGTAGTGTAATTTCATTAATGGGTATTCATGTCCACATTTTATGGCCCTTCTTCCATGGGGTGTACGTTTCGAAAGTTACCCAACTCGGTAAGGGGACCTTTCACCCTCCTCTTTTTTTTAAGACTTCTTTTGTTATGTCTTTTAATTCACATACTATTATGTTGGGATATTTTCTTCTATATCCTTATTTATGTAAATTTTATGTCCAAGTTATCAGATCCCCTTTATCTCTCTCATTAACCCTTTTTGTAAAATTTTATGTGACGCCGTTAGGCTGCCGAATTTTACCAAGGGAACTTCTTAACCCAATTTCGATTACTTTGGGTTCAACATGTAGTTATTGAATATGTCATCCTTTGAATATGTGTGAATAACCTTTTATTGTCTGACACATAATATCCACTTATATTGGGTGTATTTATATTTGTCACACATAATTATGAGATTGATTTATCTTTAATTTAAGGATACCTTCTTTATAATGGATTTCATCACATTTTACATCTCTATTGAGACTTCATTGTTATTATGCACCAATTCACTCTTATATGGTTTATATACTGTCCTTTGGAATATTATATCATGAATCCATTTATTCTCATGATATTATAAAGTTCTGATTAAATGTTATTCCTCAATTATTGTATTCAAGTGTCTCTAATTTTGGTAAAAACCCTTTAACCAAAATATCACTTTAAATGTTTTAATAATTTGTTCTTATTAATATCCATGTTTTCAAAATGGTTTTAAGGATTTATTTATATGGATATTAATGGTTTAAAATTTTAAAAGCTTCAAGGTGGTATGGGACTTCATCTCAATCTCCTTTCATTGAGGCATATTTTGTTTTATACACAACCTTCTTTTATAAGGTGTATAAACCCCTTTGACTTTTACGTTTATCCAAAAGGAATCTTTTTTTATATGAAGTGTTTTACTAAATGACAAAAGGGAATGTTTTTGTCGTACGTATGCGGCGAAAACGACTTCTCCGCCATCGTGACCGTTATTTGAGTTTCAGCTTCCTCTACAAGCCATACCTTCTTTTTAAAAGAAAAATAAATACCATGTTTTAATTTTCTTTTATTTTGGTATTGAAAATGGTTTTCATAATGTTTTTATATCAATGTGTCGTATTGATATCTTGTGATTTAAAGGTGGAAATGTTATGTTTCCTTTATGCAGGTTTTATGTGATATGATTATGTTGAGGTTCTTGGGCATTATTATGAAGATGGGTGGTTCCGTGATAAACTAAGGGCGGGTGAGCCCGATATAGCTCTCCAATGCATTGGGTAACGCGAAGGAGTGAAACGTTAAGGTTTCTCCGAAGAGATTTAAGGAATATACTGTGATGGGTATTCCAAACGTAACCAAGAGGGTTACTCCCTACGTAAGAATGTTATGAATGCCTCAAGTTACCTTTTATGTCTTATGATTTCTATGATTTATTCATGATTTGATGAGGTATGTTAAAGTGCCTATGTTTTATGGGTAATGTATGATTTCATTCTTATTTATATATGAACTCATGTTTCCTTTCCATATTTTTATATCCCTTACTGAGCTTTTTATGCTCATCCCAATTTTTTGAAATGTTTTTCACAGGTCAAGGGAAAGGTACATGATGTGATGTTAGTGTCAAGGATGTGTCAAGAAAGAATCCATGTTTTATTTTAAACATGTTTCCATTGATGGGAAGAATGAATACTGTCTTTTATGTAACCACTTTGTTTAAATGTGGAATATAATTCCAGTTTCATGATCTAATTCTCTAAAACTCTAAACCTGAAAAGATCCTCAATGTGTAATCTTATAATAACTCAAGATTAAGTAAGTTTTAAGGCTGGGGCCTTATAGTTGGTATCAAAGGTCGGTTTAGATAACTTTAGAGGTTAGGGTATTCTCTAAGCACAAGTGACATTACCATAATGGTTAGGATTTTAGAAAGAGTCCTAGTTTTAGATAAAGTGAATGAGTAAGTATATATTAGTGTTTATCTTCCTCATTAGTACATGATGGTTATGTTGATATACTCACACTGACCTTTTTGGTTTTAGTAAATGGCTAGATCTAGCAGTCACCAAAGTGACAATGGGTTTGAAGGAAACTGTGGTGGTTCTCTGATTAAGAGACTGGATGAGATGGGGGATTTAATGAGGAATCTCATTGTTGTTCTAAACCAACTATTAAGGAGTCATGATCAACCACTTCAACCTTCGTGAGTTCTCTAATGCATCATGTACGAGATGGCCAACCCGATGTGGAAATTCAGGTAATAATTATTAAGGTAACCATTAGGGTTTATATGATCCTTAATTTTTAGGTAATTATGGGTTACTCGATGATATGATGGAAAAATGAAAGGAATGAGATAAACTTGAGGTTAAAATATGTTATGATCATTTTTGAAGATTTTATCTCGTTTTTGGGGATGTTTTAAGAATTATATAGTTTTGGAAAAAGGACAACACGCAGACCGTGTGACAACCCGTCGTGTCGGACAAAGCCGCGGGAATCGAACCCACAACCAAAGTGCGACTGGTATTTATCGCCTACCACTGGACTACGTGAAGTCCCTGGTTAGTTTGACTGATTCTTTTTAGTTATATGATTTTATGAATTAAGAGTAAGTTTATTTTGGGTTATTTATGAAAATTATTAACCTATCATGGAGGATATGTGATTAGGTTAATTACTTTTCAATACGAGACTTTAGGACCAACTGATGTTGTTTGGAGATAAATGTTACGATTTAACTTGGAAGAATATGTGACTAAATCCTTCAAATATTTGGGTTTCAATCTTATATTGGTTTACTTTGAAGAATTTTATGTAAAAATTGTTTATCGGATGGTCCTCGTTGAGCTTTGGGTTTTGTTGGACAAATTTTGGAGATTAAGCATAGATTTTCTTTTTAATGGGTTATCCTTTTCTGGATTATCTGACCTTGTACTAACATTTTTGGTTTTGGTTTTGGTTAAAGCCTAAAGACATGGGATGTATATATTTATCTTTGGTGGATTAGGTGATTCTCTAGAAGTTTATTATAGAACTCTTAATGCGAACAAGTCTCCCTAAATACTCGTCTTTTGGAAAAAAATATGAGTTTGATTAAGGAATCTAGTAAAAGATGAATGTCAACATGATAAGTGATTATGTTTCCTTATTAATAAATTCCTCAATAAAAAGTAACTTAAAACAAAAATTTTGTCTATTAACTTTTCCTACTGGGGAATCAAATACCGTTAAACCCATCACAAGTTTGTAATTTTCTCATGGTTAACTTTCTCCTAAACATGTTTTCTATCACTCTCCATCAGAACATGACCCTATGTTTTCTCCTCCATGTCCATGTTTTCATACTTGGAATCCTAGTATGGGTTAACTCGGGTGACCTTTGTACTTATCTTTCTTTATTATAAAGTGATTTTTTTACCGACTCTTCTTCCGATGTGGGACTTTCAATGATGTTTCCAAGCCCAATTTTAAAATTGCGAGGACGCAATTCCCAAAAGGGGGAAGGATGTAACACCCCAGGTAAATAAATAATATGACATTTTCATATTTATCCATATTTGTGAATAAAATATTAATATGACTTTAAAGGGGACGCTATGCTCGATGGCGTACCCAACACGCAACAATGAGTTTCTTGGGAATCTTACGTTGCACCTTAATAATAAAATAATATTATTTTAAATGGTAGTTAACATGTAGCCGTTTTATTGGCGGGAATGGATATAAATAACTAAAATATGATTATATATGTTTTTTTAAATGTTTTTACATTTATCCAATAAATGATAAAGGCTTAAAATACGGAAAGAATTAAATTTTTGGCTTTTATACCCTAATTTTCACTAAAGGTTCACTTATCACCTTTTGATGGCGAACTGTCATTAAATATAGTTTTGATAACTCTTATACATTCTTTTGGACCAAATAAAACTCTTCTTTAGAATCGTGACATCAAATTTTACTTTGTGTAAATTTTTGGTATTTTTCCGATAAAGTTCATTTTTTAATGAATAGTGTAAAATGTTGTATTTTAATTCAAAACCTCTTTTTAATCTAATTTATTTATATGATTAGATTATCATTTGAATTGGTTTTAAAGTGAAATTAGAAAATATTTTTACCATTAAATCCAATAGTGGTCGTTGGAATTAATTTCACTTTGAAATCGGACTTAAACTAGTGTCAATCTTTTGATACTTATTGTTTCATAAAAACACGCTATTTGCTCTGACAGCGGGAATTAATTATTAAATTAATTAATGTGACTTATATGTTTTTAATCTTGTAAAATAGACTTCATTTTTGAATTCGGAATATCAAATATAGCTTCGGGTGAATTTTTGGGATTTTTCTGAAAAACTTCAATTTTTGATGAATAGTGAAACCACTAAGTGGTACTTATAAAAACTGATTTTTCGTTTAAATGAAATTTTACCACTTCTGTGTTTTGAATTTCAAAAATCCGACATACATGGTTGTCATTAAGAAGTAAAATGTGGTTCAATGGGATAAAAATAATTTTTTTTTGTGAATAGTAACTTATTAAGTTTTTAATCGCGATTAGAGGTAATTAGTGTAGTTTAAGGTAAAAATAATGTTTTAATAATATGAAATGAACTTGACACATGTCCTAACCTCATTGGACGTGTCATGGCCGACCAATAAAAGCCATGGGTCAACTTGGGGACCCCATGGAGCCACTTTGGTTGGGAAATGACATAAATAACTTTTTATTTAATGTTAAAGTAAAAATGACACACACATGAGATGTTTTACTAAAACAATTTTTACATGGGGTTATACAAGTCATATTTTTGACTATAAAAATTAATTATAAATCTAAAAAAATTTCCTACATCATAGTATTTTTTTATAATTTTTTAACATTAACTAAAGTAAATTATTTATGACATCATGATGATGTAGCGATGACCTCATTATTTACCGATTTAAATAAAATGGAAAGATAATGTAATATCTAAGCCCTAAACATTTCCAAAACCCATTGGATGAGTGGATTTCTAACCCTTATCACCTTATCTTCAAAACACATCAATTTGGGACCTTTAAAATCCGAAACGATTTTGAAAATAAAGTAACATTTTGTAACTTTACAAGAGTGCCCCTCCTCTCCTCTTATAAAAGGCCCCCACCTCTACCTCCTTAACCACACTCCCAAAGCCTTTGGCTCGGCCAACCCCTGCCCATTTTGTCTCTCCACTTCCCTCTATTACTCCTTGAATCCTCAATTTGGGCAGAAGTCTTCCCAAGGAAGCCTTTGAGCTCAAACCAAAGGGAGTTACCCGATTTTAAGGTAATGTCTTCTTTTGAGTCCTTTTGTTTTATTTTGCTTCTCCAACCCCCTAAACTCTTTTTATTATTTTCTTTTGTAAAAACTCCAGTATCCTCAATATACTAGGATATTGTTATTATAAGTATTCAAGCTACACTTAAACACACCTACATCTAATGGTTAACGAACATACTGTTTCCGTGGATGGCGAATTTATGCCTCCCGAAATGATGATTGTTCAACATTCTTTTAACACCTTCAAAGGTGGCCATTAAGATGTCACTATAATTATATATGATATATAATATTTTTATGTTTTACTTAATCTTCGGTATTTTTTATTTGTGTCTTACCGTTATGACTTCCATTATGGGTATACGCGATATCTTTATTTTAGGAAGTGCGGACTACCGCCCCCTCAAAGTGATGTGATTCGTTAATACCATACGTGGGACGTATAAAGGATGGATTTAATTTTATTTTATACTATAATTATAATATACCTATATATCATTATTATTTCTTTCCATTAAAGTATGAGATAGAAATGAAAGTAGTGTTCATGCGTACGCACGACTTACCGTCTCCATGAACGGTGCATTTCATTTCTTATCCCCAAATGTAATGTACTATTAAAAGTACATGTATATAATGGATATATATAATGAATGATATATCTAAATGATGAATATAATTCTGGAATTAAAATATACATACCTCTCATTTAGTTTTAATTCCATTAAAAAGAAATGAAACTAGCGTTCATGCATACGTACGGCTTACCGTCTACATGAACGGTGCATTTCATTTCTTACCTCCAAATGATTATGTAATATTATAAATACATGTATATTCTGGATATATATGATATATATTCTATCCAAATCATGAATATCATTCTGGATATAATGAACCTTTGACCACACGAACAAGATGTAATTGTAAGAAATCCACTTTCGACTTAAGAACCAAGTATCGACAAAACAAACATTATTAACTTAAATGATTACATAATGTCTATGACATGGTAATAAGTGATATAAATGGAATAATGAAATTGAAAAAGGTTCTTAAGGAAGTATAAATTAACTCAAGTTTATTATTCAGGACATTAAAGAACGATCGAGTCAAGTCAGACCCGAGGTAAGGGATCTTACTCCTCTCTTTCTTTTTAAGTACATTCTTTTATGTCATTCCTTATAAAGCTCATATTTCTTGTTATTGAGATGTTCTTTTATATTAATCTTACTGTAATTTTTATTTTCATGTTATGAGAGACCCTATTCTCTCTCATCAATCCATTTTGGACTTTTTGAGTGGCGCCGTTAGGCTGCCGAGTTTCCGTAAGGGATTTTTCATCTCACTTTTATTCCCGTGAGATTTATGCTACATTTGCCACAATTTCCTTTGAGTTGTGTATGTACTGCCCATTATTATACACTTTGTGTAGTTTAATTTCATTAATGGGTATTCACATCCACATTGTATGACCCTTCTTCCATGGGGTGTACATTTCGAAAGTTACGCAACTTGGTAAGGGGACCTTTCACCCTCCTCTTTTTTTAAGACTTCTTTTGTTATGTCTTTTAATTCACATACTATTATGTTTGGATATGTTCTTCTATATCCTTATTTATTTAAATTTTATGTCCAAGTGATGAGATCCCCTTTATCTCTCCCATCAATCCTTTTTGTAAAATTTTATGTGACGCCGTTAGGCTGCAGAATTTTACCAAGGGAACTTCTTAACCCAATTTCGATTTCTTTGGGTTCAACATGTAGTTATTGAATATGTCATCCTTTGAATATTTGTGAATATCCTTTGATTGTTTGACACTTAATATCCACTTATATTGGTTGTATTTATATTTGTCACAGATAATTATGAGATTGATTTATCCTTAATTTAAGGATACCTTCTTTATAATGGATTTCATCACATTTTACATCTCTATTGAGACTTTATTGTTATTATGATCCAATTCACTCTTATATGGTGTATATACTGTCCTTTGGAATATTATATCATGAATCCATTTATTCTCATGATATTATAAAGTTCTGATTAAATGTTATTCCTCAATTATTGTATTCAAGTGTCTCTAATTTGGGTAAAAACCCTTTAACCAAAATACCGCTTTAAATGTTTTAATGATTTGTTCTTATTAATATCCATGTTTTCAAAATGGTTTTAATGATTTATTTATATGGATATTAATGGTTTAAAATTTTAAAAGCTTCAAGGTGGTATGGGACTTCATCTCAATCTCCTTTCATTGAGGCGTATTTTGTTTTATACACAAGCTTCTTTTATACGGTGTATAAACCCCTTTGACTTTTATGGTTATCCAAAAGGAATATTTTTTTATATGAAACATTTTACTAAATTACAAAAGGGAATGTTTTTGTCGTACATATGTGGAGACAACGACTTCTCCGCCGCCGTGACTGTTATTTGAGTTTCGGCTTCCTCTACAAGCCATACCTTCTTTTTAAAAGAAAAATAAATACCATGTTTTAATTTTCTTTTATTTTGGTATTGAAAATGGTTTTCATAATGTTTTTATATCAATGTGTTGTATTGATATCTTGTGATTGAAAGGTGGAAATGTTATGTTTCCTTTATGCATGTTTTATGTGATACGATTATGTTGAGGTTCTTGGGCATTATTATGAAGACCAGTGGTTCTGTGATAAACTAAGGGCGGGTGAGCCCGATATAGCTCTCCAATGCATTGGGTAACGTGAAGGAGTGAAACATTAAGGTTTATACGAAGAGATTTAGGGAATATACTGTGATGGGTATTCCAAATGTAACCAAGAGGGTTACTCCCTACGTAAGAATGTTATGAATGCCTCAAGTTACCTTTTATGTCTTATGATTTCTATGATTTATTCATGATTTGATGAGCTATGTTAAAGTGCCTATGTTTTATGGGTAAAGTATGATTTCACTCTTATGTATATATGAACTCATGTTTCCTTTCCATATTTTTATATCCCTTACTGAGCTTTTTATGCTCATCCCAAGTTTTTGAAATGTTTTTCACAGGTCAAGGGAAAGGTACATAATGTGATGTTACTGTCAAGGATGTGTCAAGAAAGAATCCGTGTTTTATTTTAAATATGTTTCCATTGATGGGAAGAATGAATACTGTCTTTTATGTAACCACTTTGTTTAAATGTGGAATGTAATCCCAGTTTCATGATCTAATTCTCTAAAACTCTAAACCTAAAAAGATCCTCAATGTGTAATCTTGTAATAACTCAAGATTAAGTAAGGTTTAAGGCTGGGGCCTTATAATGTGGACCTCATGAAACCATATAACCTCATGGAAATATATTCATCCTATCTCATCAAATAAAAATTCTCTCAAATTGGAAAGAATATATCCGTTATTTTCATTTGATCCTTGACTACCAAAACTACATCGCTAAATCAAGGTGACCATAGTAATACATCATCAAAATCAATCATAACATCCTCCCATTTCCTTTTATGGATATTTCTTGTCTATAACAGGATAACAGGACACTAGTTTTCTGCTTTCACCGACAAACAGGTGAAACACATAGTAATAAAACATGATATCTAACATTTTATATAAGACCAAAAAATTTGGATGTGCATATTGTGATACATCATGGAGATTCTTGGATGAACTTCCTAGTGAAAAATTTGGACTCTCACATCAGTTCTAATATAATATCCATTGAAAGCCAGATACACCCATGTAAACATAGGATGTTGTCTTTATAGATAGACTAATCTAGAGGTGGGTCATCAGAAGAAATACCCTCTCATTAGATCAAGTCTTCAGGGTTTGATAACTCCGTCTTCTTTAACCTATTAAAATGTGAAGAGGTAACTATTAAGACTATAAAACAAGGCTCCTAGTGAATCTCATGAAGCACTAGATGAATAACATAAAGAATTTTCATCAATTTCTATTCATCCCTAAATTTTGGTACACCTTGTACCTATGTATTCTGTCTTAATGAATCAGGTATCACATTATCCTTTCGAGGTATAAATGAATGATCAAAGTCATCATAATAAATGTATTTGACCCATATTCACTCCCTAATATTCAATTCACACTATGGAATGATATATTTGATTCTCTTTTGTCCCATATACACCACAATGTGCTCCCTATTTATATTTTGTCTCTATAGTTACAAGGAATGAAAAAATAGTGGTAGCTTGTGGTTGTGCATCAGGTGAATATTCTCATCACGTCTCAACTTTTGAGACTCATACACAACGACTCGATACACCTACATTAATACTTCACCCAGCTTGATTCCTGCTTCATCCCAGAACATTGTATAGAATATTCTAGTCTCTTGAATAAATCTTTGAGGTAAGCCTTCCTTTCAACTACTAAAAGGCCTTTTCATGCTCTTCATACCACAATAACTTCACAAACTTTTTAGTAAGACTTGTAATTGGTGTAGTAAGGAATTTAAAATCCTATATGAAATTTATCTAATATCCCTCCAGCCCTAAGAAAATTTATATATCAAACATGTTCTTGGGATTCTATGAGGAAACTACATTCCATTAAAATCAGATTTTCATTTGAGAAGGAGATGCAAGATGGAAAAAAGAACTAAGGGGGCCTGAAGTATTGCAAGGTGAGGGAATCTCCTATGACTAAATTCACACCTTCATGTTTCATGAAATTTTTAGAGAGGAAGATATTGATGACAGAGCTATGGTATGCTAAAAAGGCCAGATGATCCTCGACCATATTCCCCTCTCGCCAAGTTTGGGTCACTCGAATGTTGTCACCCAGAAGGGAACTACATTTGTGTATAATGTATTTTATGGTCCAAGGTGGATATCCAATTCCATATAGGGAATCAAGAAGGATTATAGAGTCGGTCTCCACCCGAGTGATTCCAAGGTTCTTCTACATGTAGAGGGCGAGTCCAGTGAGAATCGTGTTGGTCTCATCCTAAAGGGAAGTACCATTGCCATATAAAAAAGTTTAAGCCAGAATATTATTTCCCCTAGGGACTAAAATGACCCCCCTCCTCTCATGGTTCCTATCTTACACAACCAATCCGAATTTAATTTGAGACTACTAATGGGAGGGTTCCAGAAAACCCACCTCCCTTGTAGAAGGGAGGATGACGGGGAAGCGGTCCTGAATGGAAGAATCCTGAGAGAAGGATCCCTTTTCCTATCCATGATGAGTGAAACCATATCCACAAGCAGGAAGTGATTACTCTCAATTATGGACCGTGCCAAAGGAAAATGGCCATCAAATCTAGCACGGTTCCCTGCTTTCCACAAACACTAGCACCTTGCACTGAAAATAATTTCCTGATCCATCCATTCCATACCAAAATCTGGAGAACCATGGAACCATCTAACCATGAAAGAATCATACCTTAGGCCATGCAATGCAATGGCTGTATGGCCCCCAAAGACTGTCCACACTGCCTGAGCCCATTCCACTTCACAGAAAATGGGGTGGGAGATCTCCTACCACCTGGATCTACAACTGGTGATATTTAACATGGTCACTCTGAGATTGAGAATGCACCAAGATGTCATCCACAAAAAACATGACCTAGGAATCCATAGTGGGGTGAAAAACCCTATTCATCATGGTCGTGAAAATGGAGGGTGTGTTCATAATGTCAAATTTCATAACAAGATACTCATGTAAACCTTACCAAAAATATAAATACATTTGTGTTTTATCTAAAGCCCTAACTCGTAGTTGATGATACAAGATTCCGAAGAATATCTTTAGAATTATACTATAACCTTGGACCTAATTGAAGAGATCATCTATTCAGTGCAATGGATATAATTTCTTAATAGCAAGTGAGTTTAACCATCATTAATTTGTGCATAAACAAGGGGTCTCATCCACCTTCTTAGTGAAAAGAATAGGTGAACCCTAGGTTGAAGTACATGGTCATATCAAACCATTTGATTCAAAAAACTACAAATATCTATTAATCTCCAAGAGGTCAGTGGGTTCAATTATTTATAGAGGAATAGATACCAGAGATGCTCTTTTAATAATCTTGATCATAAAATCGATCTATCTCTTTGGAGGTAATCCAGAATAATCATGAGTAAAGACACACGTAAAGTGATCTACTACCCATTGGAAGTCTTGATGATGTAAACCCAACACCTACATGTAAAGATAGTGATCCAGGTGGTCACTCAAATTATCTCACGATGCAATAGTCTATCTATAAATGCCTTGACAATCCACTCACCTTCGTCAAGATAATTATCACTAACTTTTTATGTAAATTACATCCTATAATGATAACAGTTCAGATATGCGTGATAGGGAAACCACAAGTCCATCCTAGGAATGAAATTAAATCCCTTCATCTTGAGGATTAATAGGTCCCTTAAGAATGGACAATTTCTCACCTCCTGGGAACAATCCTTACATTGGCGTACACCCTCTAACCATACACCCAACAATGTGTCTGGCATCATCACAACAAAAAAGTACCAAATTTCCATGACGAGACTTCCCTTGGTCAGTAAAGATATAATGGAATTAAAAACACATGTATCGAACAAATTAGACATGATAGTGGAGGATACTGTAATAGTAAATCATACCTTAGACATTCTTGTTCCCCAATCCTTAGTTATCAGATAAAATGAATAAAACTGGCATGATATGTGGACCTACTCTATAGTTCGACTACCCTAAGAAAAAACCTTTGCTAGACCTGATAATCAAAAGAATAGCTACTATGTTCGTGACCTTATCATCAACCTACTCAGTCAGTACTACTCCAACTCTCAACGTGATGTGACGTTGTTGACCCCAGCTATTAAGGTGGAGCTGGAAAGGATCCTCTCCCCCATGAAGAAGGTGGAAATGTACAGAAAAATCAATAAATACGTCCCATGCATCCCCAAGAATGACACTCATGTGGGACTCTATCATAGTAAGTATTATTATTTCACTTACCTCTATACTGATTTAATATATTGGAGCTTCTATTTTGGACCCTCTAGCTTCCACTACTCTGATGAGAAACCTCAATTCTATGCTTTCACCTACTAGAAGAACAACTACCCTTTCTCAAAAATAAAATCATATCCTCTATAAGATCAGATTCTCTCAGGTTTTTCATAGTGATAAAAACTTAACTTAAGATTTTATAAAAGGTATATTTGTGAATGGGATTCACATTTGAGTGGATGTTATAATTGATATCATCATCAAAACATCTTGATCATGGTATCTCATCACCATATAGAAGTGGGGTTATGTGATGTAACTTAGTAAAACTTGTTGATTATTCCATGATGAAAGTTGATCCCAACTCTAGTTTAATTAACTCTCTAGATCAGCCATCTCTTAGAGTCTAAGGAAAAAGATATAATAGAATGTATCCTAGAATTTTTCCCAGACCTTGCCCTGATGATGACCAACCTAAGTAATCACCAGCCACCAACCCTTGGCAGAATCACATAGCATGTTGGTATTCTTCATGAACCAACTCTATTGATGTGTATCTAAATTCTGGAAGATAGATAATATGGAATGTATCCATGAATTGGTAACCTTGGACCCCCATCCCTTTAAAAGATGGGAGGATTATCCAGTGGGAAATCATAAGTCCAATCAATCATCATAGATGCGGGTTTTGGATCACACTACATTATCTATATTAGATGTAGGAAACTGTCATCAATATTTGAATTTGAACTCAGATCTGGTATAAAATATGGTGCCTCAGGTGGAAATCCTGGGGGTATGAATTATGGAATATGGACCACCATCTCTAGGGCATGGGAATCACCACACTCCTATAACACAACTATAGGATTTCATGGTGTAATAGCTCTACAAATTCTTAGAAAACACTCAAAAAAATATTTTAAGTAGATAGAATCACGTGCAGAAAAAGGACAAAACAATAAGGGTCCACTAGAAAAGGAATACTGCCCCCAACTACCTGCTTACATTGCCATAGTATTGGTAATCATTCAAGTTTAGTCTTCATGGGTTTAATTATATGAAATGTTCATTACCAATTCAATGTTGAAAACACTAATTAAATTACACTTAGAAACTCCATTTATTTGAACCCATTTCATTTATCATGTAGAATTTAGTTTTTAGGTTTTAAAATGGTTTATATATAGTCATATTTTTAATTAATGAGTGTTTATGTTCCCAAATATAAAGGCTTATACACTCTATAAATTTGAATCAATATCTTTCTATTATAATTAACTCCGCTTCCATTTAGTCTCATGATATAATTGAAAAAATATGATTTATCAATTCCAATAGATTACTGATTAAAATTTATAAAGGCTCATATATCTTATAAATCAAGAAATGATAGTCATGTAGTCCTAGTGAAATCTGAACTCATGTAACCAAGGTTACATAATTGGTATGAGTTAAAATTTTATTTTTATTATGACACCAACAATCTATATGGGAAAAGGCATTTTAGGATTATGAAAAATTTTTAAAAAACCAATTTATTTACCCTGTAGAACATGTTAGTAGAATAAGATTAAATAATAACCATAGATCACTCGACAATCAAAGAAAATATAGGCAATTTATGAAACTAAATGAATCTACATGGCATATAATATGATTGGGATGTGATTTATAGTTGCCTATAATGATGCATTTAACAAAACTCTATTTCATAAAATGAATAGGTGAATATTAATAAAGATTTTCAAATATCCCAACTCTCTTGAATCACCGAATGGTGAAAGTATATCCACCACAACAACAAGAATACAGAAAAACATTATCACATTCCTAGGAAGCATGGTATTTACCTCAAATGTTTGTTAGCTACTCTCTAGAGTAGCTTATAACCAGGATCAAAACATGTTCCGAATATCCTATCTATATTACCAAACAATAAAAAAAAAATAATTTTCTCTGATACAACATTGTGACATCCCAATTGTGTTCCACTCAATGTTTCCCCAAACCCAGTTGGCCACATGGCCTCAAATATGCCTCCTCATATTCTAGAATCTACATACTAGAAGCAAGGACCTTGGGTGTTACACATTGTATACTATTACCTCTATGTGTAATGGAGCAGAATGGATATAATAATAGTTAATAATCAATAGAATAAGTAGTATAAAAATCAATAAGTTTTGCAGTAGAAGAAAATTTTAATCAACCATGTAATAAATAAATAACCAAAACATATAATTGATAGAATGCAAATTTTTTTTCATTTAATGAATTTACAAAAATAATTGTAGGCATATATTAAAGTAGTTAAAAAATTCAATTAGTATTATAGCATAAGATTAATATGTTTTGGAAACAAAGTAACAATTCTTTCCCTTTTCAATACCTATGATTATTTAATCATCTTAAGTACAATTAATATCCAAAATATGGTTTGTGATAAATCTCAAAAGGCCACCACCAATGGTGTCTATAAAATCTAGTCTATGCATATAAAAATTACATTTTGTAGGTATTTAATATATTGAAGTTCAACAAATTAATATATCAAACCATCTATATCCTCATTTGGTGTTAAAAAATGTATCTATTCAATTATTTATGAATCTGTTCATACAAATAAATCATCTGAATCAGTAAATTGTACCCATATGAATCATAATACTAATAAAGTCAGATTAAAGGTAAAACCAGGGAATCCAGGACCTCAGGGGTCGACCCACTCATAGTAATAACTCAAGTGGTACAAAAATAAGGGGTCTAACTGTAATCAAAGGTGCTTATAATAGGCATTAAATTATAAATGATTCTAAATATGTCTATGAATCTCATTCATATTAATCAGAGGATAAGCATGAGTGGGCCCAATTTGGTGAATCCATGACACTATGTGTCTAAAGACATAAATATTAATCTAAGGAGTGTATCTAGGGAAATATAATATCTATATAGATAGTGAATGGTTCCTAAGAAATTATTCTAGGAATCCACTAATAGATAAGGACCATGTTCTAAGGTGGGTATCTCTCTTGGAAACCATGTCCTTGAATCAGGATGGTCTCTTTTTGAGTTCTCAAGGAATTCCATCAGGAATCCATGGATAGCTCAAGTATTACCACTCTGATAAAGATAAACAATTCCACATAAAATAGGTACCTTATAATCATATCATTATTCAATTTGGGCCATGTAATATGCATTCCAATTTCAATTCATTTGGTTCATTCCATTTCCTTTAATCTATTATGACAATGTCTAATAGGGACTTAAAACCAGTTATCAAATAAATTCCATTTATAAAGTCTAGGTATAATCATATAAACATTTACTTCAAAATTAATAATTTATGATTTATTTATTAAATTGTATCACTTAATATTGAATGTCATGTGATTACTGTGTACAAAAATCCTCACACTAGCCATAATGAATTTATAATTAAAATAAGCCACGTGATATCAATGATATACATTCTAGTTACACATTAGAAGGATTTTTAATTATATTGGTACACTAACCCTGTCAATGTTGAAGCTAGGAAAACAAAAATGATATCATGGATGAACCCAACATGGGTCACCGAATTATAAATAATAAAAAAACCCTAAATGAGAGGTATTTGTTGGGATATCAACCTCCAACGTGATTACTAAAAAGTTTAATTAAGGCTATAGAATAATAGTTTAATGATTATAATAATGGAATATTAATTTTAGAATTATTGGCCTTTGAAACATGAATACACATAATGACAATAATTTTTAATCAACAATACATTTAGTGAAAAGTCATATACCACCTACCTTATGCCTACAACACTATTTTTATCTAATATCAGCACATAGTTTTTCTTAGATTGGAAGAAAATGGAAGATAATATGAAATGTATAAATATAGGGAATATGATCATAGATCAAAATAATTCAATCAAGGAAAATAGAAATGGAAAAACAATCCTATGAATAGAATCACTTACCAATGGCTATTTAATTAGATGATGAGACCTCAATTCGAAAGCATAATGACAAAACATGATCAAAACCTATGTAGAGAGGCTTGGTAATACACATGTGTGAAATTTGGGCCACCTATAAACTAAAATTAATAATAGAGGAGGTGGGTGAATGATACTATAATATAAAGTAAAAACGATAATTTTCCCTTAAATTCGGGTGTCGCAGGGTTTGATAGCACGGTTGGCCAAACATTGAACCAATGACGACTAGTCCCATTTCCATCAAGGGGTGTCAAATTATTCATGTGCATGGTTTGAGAAATTTTATATAAAATATTATTTTTCCCTCTGTTAAAAAATGTAGACAATATTCATAAGCTTATGACCCCTGGCACATGGTTAAGGAAAACCATGCACCCTATTATGCTCACTGAAAAGCCATGCATGGTTAGTTGAAACTTTGTGGGTTGGGATATATGGTTACTACTAACCATAAATCCATGTTCTTCCTTATATTTTTTGGGGTTATGATCTCCAAACAACCCTAATAACTGCATTTATCCATAGCCTCGCTAGACACTCTTGTGAGGTCAATACCAATGAGTTAGACCAAAAATTAAAGGATTGAAACCTCAAAAAAACCAGGATCATATATTGTGTTTTTCTATTTTTATTGATACAAATTACATGTTAAATAGGTTTTAATTCATTATATTCAAATAAAATTGTTTTCATATTGTTTTAAAAGTCGTATATAATGAATAATACTAGAATTGACCTTAATGATATTTTATAATAAGTAATATTTTATTAAATAATTTGGAAATTCCTAAAATCCTATATTCAACCAATTTATTAGGATAATGTTTAAAATATAAAGCAAGGTCAATTTATGGACCTTGTTTCTATAATAATATCAATATTAAACCCTTAATAGTAAAAAATTGATATCATCGTAATTTTCAAAGGGGCTATCAAATGGTGAAAAAAATTGGTAAATATGGAATCAAAATCTATCAACATTTAATTTTGTGAGAAGATTTAGTGTCATCCTCATGTAGTCTTATAATATCATCAATTTATATCCATTCAATATCATAATTAATTTATATTAGTTTAATATTTTAAGAAATTCTATGAGTGCCCCTCCCTTCAATTATATAAGGGAACCTATTCTTCTCATTTGATTACACATAAGAAGCATTTAATTCACCAATAACATCCCAAATGAATTTCATAAATCACTAATCATGTATTATATTACATTTTTTGATCTAAAAACAATTCTAGGGATGATTTGGGTGTAAACCTAAAGAGGTTGTTTGAATATGAGGTATCATTAATAACATAACATTTTGGTTTTATTTCTTCTTCCACCTAATTAAAATATTTTTAAATCATGATTGTATATTAAAAAAAGTTCATATCATATATTTATATATTATTATATTAATGAAATAACTAACAACCACCTACACCCTCCAGCAAATGGTGAAGGAATCCATTGTTCCTGTGTACAGCTGACTACCGCCTCTTAGAGCAATATAATTTGATTTCTATCACCACCTATCATGAATGGTTATACTTATGGATTTAATTTTTATATATTATGTGAATTAAAAGTTAATAATTTGTAAAAAATAATATATCATTTACTTTCTTACCTTTCCATTCAATAAAAAATGATAAATTAATCATGCATGCGTGTAGACTAACACCTCCACGAAAGGATGTCATAATTTTTCCTTCACCATATCACATTTATGATATATATATAAGTATATTAAAAAATAATAATATTTTGTTTATGAAATTATCAATTTTTTAAGATAGAATAATACTTTCCTTCTTTCCATAATGATAATGTTTGAATGGAAATGTTCCACATGTTTACGTATGACCTACCATCTCCTTGATTGTAACCCAGTTCATTTTTCATTACCATATTTCATAATTGCTTATAATATAATAATTTAGTTTAAAAATTGATAATTATTTCAACACTATTATTATGGGGATGTTTGAATTATGAAATCTTTGAACATGGTCAATATACCAAATTCATTTCGGACATGTGAGTCGAATACTGTCAAAACATTCAAGGTGAACATAAATGATTATGTAGTTATATATAAAATAGTATTAAATAAAATAAATGTAATAATTAACCTGAAAATTTTTCTTAAGAAATTAAAGAATTAAATAAATTTATTATTTAGGAAGATAAAGAACATACTTGGTGATTCAATCTCATGTTAAGGGACTTTCTTATAGAAATATTCTTTTATGTGTTTCCTTTTATCAATTCCCTTCCATGATCATATTTTTTTAGAAAAATATATCTTACCAGTGAATTTATATTGAAATAAAATAAACTTAAATCATTCATTATGTCACATTTGTAATTATTTCAAAATATTTCAATTGGAATCGTTTCACATGTTTTTTATGGAATTCAGAAATAAAATGGCCAAAGCAATGTTCTATTTTAATTTATATGACTTCAATATATTTTAAATCTATCATAAACATATTTTTTTATATTCCATTACAAGATTTAATGTTTTTTTCAGATAAAAACCTTTTTTAAATATATTTTTTCGAATTTGGGAATTGAAAAGGGGGTTTAAAAATAAAATGGAATGTGAATATCTGAAGGTGATTTTTATATGAGTTTAAAAGTGTTTTTCAAGGGTGAAAACATAAAATGTTTTATTCTTAATATAGAACATGAGAATAATATATGAAAAAAGGTGACAATGATAGAGATTATATAAAGGGTTATCCCTATTATAGCTCTCCAATTAATTGGGTATGTTTTATGTTTTGATATTGATTATGAGGGTTATCCCAAGTGTAACCATGATGGTTATTTTTGGTGTAAATATGATTGTTACTCCAAGTGTAACTATGATGGTTACTGAATTTATAAATGGGAAGTTTACTCCATATGTAATAGTTATATGAAAATGATGTCTCGAGTTAAATATATGATTTATCTATTCTTTCTGTGTTTTTTATAGAAATCATAGAAATTTGAAATGTTATGAATGTTATTTTTTGTTTAAAAAAGGAATGTTCATGTTATATAATAAGGGAGATAAGTATAGCGTTATGAAAAAATTCAGGTCTTTTTCTAATTTTCAATGAAAATTTTCTGATTTTTATTCTTCCATTATAATTTTCTATAAAATTATTTTGAAATAATTTGGATAGGGAATGTTATTTTTTGGAAATAAAATTTTTGATTTTCAGACCAAGGATTATTTTTTTTAAAAACACTTCATATGAATTTATTGACTAATGGTTTTTTTCTTAATTTTTTTATGTCCCTTAAAAATCTTATTTTTCTCATCCAATTTTTAATGTGTTTTTAAAGGGATTTAAATATGAGTAAGGAAAAGGATGAGGCCAAGATGAAAATTCTGAATAAGCATCATGAAAAGAAAACACATTTTTTACAATAGAATATTATGGTGGGGAAAATTTTTTTTGATATGAATATTCCACTTTGTAATATATTGTTTTTATGTAAGATTTATGACCTAATTATTTGAAAATATAAACCATAAATGATCATCAAATGTAATATAATTAATTCTTTACCTAAAAATAATTATTATATAATTTTTAATGTTATTTCCATATATTTTGCATCAAAGGAAGGTTTTATATAACTTTTGGGTTGGGATAGTGAAAATAAAATACCCTTAAAATATTTTCATTATGGTTAAGATGAAATGATATTGAATTATGATATTACAAAATATATTCATCTAAAATATTTCTATTAAAAATGGTTTTCCACATAGGAAATAATGTAGCTGAAGTAAGAAGGAACATGGGGATGATATCCATCTGAATCAGTAACCTGAAATGATTGGAATTGGAATAGAGTAGTCTTTTTGTGATGGTTTAGTTTACATAAGCTACAAAAGACGTTTGTATCCATTCTAAAGAGAAGATAAATATACCATAAATGAACATAATGATAGTGGCGCATTTATTGAGGCTACAACCAACTCCATTTAGTGGATTTCAATTCACAAATATAGTTAAGGGATGTGGTAAATCCCTAGTAACGATATTCCAGGTTATGGATTATTGATAGCGTTAAAAGGTAAATATTTCTATCTACTATTTTGAAGGTAAATCGGATAAGGTGTGGAAATTGGTTAAGAACACTCATGGAAGTGAGTATATTTATATCTTGAAATGGATGTAATTTATGAATATTTAATTGAGAAATATTTTCTTAAGGCTGTTTAATATAGGATGGAAATAAAATTCATGAAATTTTGGTAGAAGAAGATTGATTATGTGGCTTTATAAGAAGAAAACATCACCTGATTGGAAAATTTTGTTCCAACTTTTATTTAGGATTTTGATTATATAATTTAGTGGTTTTACTCAATATTAAATCCAAGATATCAAAGGGAATTATCATTCGATGAATTTTAATGTTATGAGAAGAAAATTATGTACCAAGAAGGTTGAAGTGGGGTTTACTGATGATCATGTGTTCTATGACAACAAGGATAAAAAAATATGTTTATAAAGTAGTAAATGAAAAATAACCAATCAATGAAATGTATATGTTTAGAAATAATGTGTATAGTTTGTGATAGGTGTGGTAAAATGCACCTATGGGAATTCATTATGAAATATGGCAAGTGATATAGATACAGAATGTTGGGTTTCATGGATCATGAAAACAATAGAAAAGATCATGGTTGTGGTAGGCCCAATTTTTACAAGATAGAATTAAAGTGTTTAAAATTATATGAGATGTGTCATTATGAATATGAGTTTTTGAATAAGGGAAGTAATAATGGAAATAATAATGACTATAAGCAGAATAATTTTGTGAAATCCTTCATAACTACAATAGAAAATGGTATTCTATCCAATGAAGTCATAATATGTGCATTTACTGTTTATTAATATTATACTAATGAAATGTTTGATTCTGGTTCAATATAATTTTTCATGTAAAATATAATTTCTAGTATACTATAAATTTCACATGGATAAATGAAGAGGGATGTTACGGTAAAGACAACCATGGAAATTATTAATTAGAAAAGAAATTATAATAATATCTAGGTTATTTTATTTGGAATTTCTTTTCTAAAAATCCTTATTTTATTACCCCTAGAAGAATTTTATTTTATTTTAGGTATAGATTGGATCTATCTTTACCATTTTTTTCTAGATTGTAGAGATTAGGTTTCATTCAAAAAGAGTTTCAATTCGGTATTTAACTATTAATACATACATTTAATAACATATCAATAAGAAAATAAAATATTTAAATATAGAAAATAATGTTTTCTAGAAAATATTATTGAAAATAAGGGAAATATTATGATTAATGACGTTCATGTAGTCAATGAATGTCTGGATATTTTCTTTTATAGTTTTCATGTGTTATACCAAACCAGGAAGTTAAATTTACTACTGGAATAGTTCCTAATGTTAAGACAATTTTGAAATCCCCTTATTGAATGGATCAAGTATAAAATATATAAATGAAATAGAATTATTAAGAGTTTTTTGAAAAAGGATTCATGCTGCCCAGAAAATCACCATGTGGTGCTCCTATTTTGTTTTTAGAAAATAATTTTGCTTCCATGATAATTTTATTTACTATAGGGCCTTGACTAATATCACAGTTAATAATAAGTATCATTATCCCCGTATTAATAACATGATTGATCACCTCCTAGGAGATCGATATTTTTCATAGGTTGACCTATTGTCCAGGTACCATCAACTAAAGGGGAGGGAAGTTGAAATTTAAAAAATAGTGTTTTAGACTATATATTATCATTCTGAGTTTGTGGTTATGCCCTTGGGGTTAACAAATTCCCCAATTGTACTAATAGATCATATGAGTAGAGTTCTCTATGAATATTTTGACATGTTTGGGATTTTTTAGTAATTATATCCAGATTTATTTAAAATGTTATAAGGGTCATGAAAATCATATTAGTATTATTCGATAAACCCTCATAGAAAAGAAGTTATATTGAAAATTTTGAAAATGTGATTTTTTGTTATACCAAATTTTATTATGTGGGAGAATCATAAATAAAGATTGAATAATAGATTATCCTTCTAAAAATATTTGGAATTGAATGTCTAAGACATAAAATTATTACTGAGATTCATAGATTTCAGGGATTAACAATATATTACCATCATTTTTTGAAGGCCTTTTATGATAATCTGACTCACTAACTAAGTTGACACAAAAGGGAGTTAGGTTTATCTAAAAAAATGTCGATTAAGATTTTCTAAGACATATAAAGAATATTTGATAATTCCCCAAATTTGAATCAACCCTCCAAAAATGGTCACTATTTCATATATATTGATATTTCTTTAAAATGAATGGGTCATTCCCCGATGTAGAATGATCAAGTAATTACTTTTTATTCATGAAAACGGAAACCTCATGAATTAAATTATCTTTCTCATAATATGGTATTAGCTACTATGTTTTTTTCATATAAAATTTGAAGACATCATTTACATCAAGAAAATTGTGAAATATATACTCATAACAAAATATTAAAGTATATATTTAAAAATAAATAGTTCAACATGATGAACATATTATGGATAGAACTGATTAAGAATTATTACTACATGCTTTAATATCATTCTAGAAAAGCAAACAAAATATCTCATGATTTAATTTGGAAAAATAATGTTTCATTAACCCTGATATGGTTAGAACATGAATATTTGACTAAATATTTGATGAACATTTTCCTCGAAGTTTTCCATGTAGTAACTTATTTTTTAGGGATTAATACAATATAATATTTTATAAAAAACAATAAAATATTAGAAGGAGGTTAATGTTTTATAAGAAAATGTATATTTTTTGGGAAGGGTAAGATTTGGAAATTTTAAATTGAAAATGAAGGTATTTTGAGATTTGGAAAGTTATTATTTGTGCATTTGGATTATTATTAGAAGAGAAATTTTATGAGTGAATCTCATAGTTCCATGTTTTCCATTGATCCTGAAAGAACCAAAATTTACAGAGACTTTCAAGATTATTACTGGGGGTGGAAATAAAATATATATTGATGATTTTACCATGGAATGTTTGATTTTTAAATTATTTTAATTAGAATGAAAAATATAAAAGGGGATACATTAGACTATTCCAGTACTTGAGTGGAAATGAAAAAAATATATCAATGGATTTTGTGGTGGCATTACCAAAGTCATAGTGAGGAGTATAGGTATTAGGGTTATTGTTGATCAATTAACTAAATATTTTAATTTCCTTTTAATTTTTATTATTATGTATTTTTATCAACTTTACAATCATTAAATCCAGAAGATAGTCAGGTTACATTGAGTTCCTCTCCCCATTTTCTCTGATCATGATCCATGATTCTATTTTAATTTTTATAAATTTTTTCATAAGTTGATAGTTAATGAATTAAATTTCTATATATCTTTTCATCCATAATCTGATAAAAAATTTGATAGAATGATTAATACCTTGGAAGAAATTATTTGTTTTTGTTAGATAGATTACCATGGAATTTGGGATCAAAATATTTCATAATTCGTGTGTTATTATAATTAATTTTTCATTCTTGTATATATATATATCCTTTTGAGGAATTATATGAAAACTGATGTCAGAATCCTACTTCTCGAGATTAATTAAGATAAAGAAAGATGATTGGAACATATTTATTCGATGAAATATCTAATATTATGAATACGAATCAGTATTACATGAGGAAATATGAGTGTAAACAGGAATGTTAAATGGATAACTGGAAAATATATCATTCATTCACGGTAGACAATCATGTTTTTCTAAAAGTATCTCTGTGGAAATATGTCATGAATTTTGATAAAAATGATATCATAAGTCTGAATTTAATTAAAACATTGGAAATACTAATGAAATTTATATCATTTGGTTATTGATTTAATTTTACTCTCTATTTATCCAAGACACACAATGAATTTTATGTTTCGATTATAAATAAATTTTTATCGGATTATTCTCATTATTTGATCCATGTGGCAGATTAGTTAGAAAAAAGCCTTTATTTTGAGGAATATATATTATGAATACAAGAATACTGAGAGAAAGGTTTTTTGAGTAATTCTATTTCTTTATTTATGTTTTTATGGAAAACTCATATGTTTTAAGTTGAAACCTGGGAATATAAAAATACTATAAAGCAAAGACATCTATAGTTGTTTGATATGGGAGTTAAATTGGGGGCATGCAGTTTTCCAAATATGGGGGGGGGGAGAATGTAACTTCCCATTAAATTACACAATAAATCAAGTTCATATTTATTATTATTTAGATTATAGAAATTTGTATTCTTTATAAAATATTAAGTAACATTTAAATCAAAAAATGAAAAAGTATTATTATAATATTTTATTATATGCTTTTTCTTATAAGTTTAATTAAAAAAAATTAAATCTCAATAAATAAATATCATTTCTTATTTCCTCATTTCAAAATTATCCTATGAATCAATATTTATATTTTTTAGAAAAATATTTATTTTCAATGAATAGTAAAACATGGAGTTTTTAATGAAAATTGTATTTTTTTTGAGTATTTGAAATTTAAAATTCTATTTTTGATTATTTTTAAAATTTCATTAGCTCATTTTGTTTTCAAATAATCATGTTGTTTTTTTTTAATTATTCTTATACATAATGTTATTATATAATCATTTTATACTAAAAATGGGTTTTTTTTCAGAAAAAAAAATGTTTTCTATCACATTTTAAAGGTTTAATTTTAAATTAAATTCTTCCAATTCAGTGAATAAAAAAATGAAAAATAGGTTCCATATTTTCAATGATGATTCAGAAATTAGGTAAATATGTCTCATTTATTTTTGGTAGTTTTCAATAGTATCCTTAGAAATTTATTATTCCACGAGAAAGGGAAAATCGGGTACTTAATGTTAAAAATAAAATGATATAGACTATAAAATGACCCTAACACTTACATTAATTTTATTAGATAACTTTTTATCATTTTAAATCATTCAAAAGTATAATATTTGGTCTTTTTGGAATTTTGACATGATTTCTAAGTTTATAATATTTAACTATATTTAAGGCGAAAAATGTCACAATCAAGATTTTAATAACTATAAAATTTATAACACAAGGATAAAAATTGGATATATTCAGTTATAAAAATATAATTTTAATATAAATTATTTTTTTCATTTTAATTTAATTTGAAATTTTTAATGAAGAAATATTTTCATTTAATGCTTATAGAATACTAACATATTTCCTGTGTAGGAAGAAAAAAATCAATCAGCTGATTTTGGAAAATATAAAAAACATTTGAATGAGTCTATTATTCCAATTAAATTTTTATAAACATTAAATTTTAAAAATCTTTTAATTCAGTAGATTTTAATTACATTTTTTGTATTAGTTTTAAAAGTGAAATTGAAGGAATAGTTCCGAAATTGAAAATTATGATATTTTATAATAAATAATATATTATTAAATGATTGAAATATTCCTAGAAGTCCAATCATCATCCAAGTGTTTAGTATACTGTTGAAAATATCAATTGTGGTCCACTTATTTACTATTTTTCCTTTTATTGTAACTATATTAACCTGTTAAGAATAAAATACATTGATATAACCATAATTATTAAAACGGCTAATGAAGGATTAAAAACGTTATGGGTAGAAATATGTTACACACTTGTAAAAAAAAAATTGGATGAGATTATTTTGGATCATCCTCATTTATCTTATAATATTATAAATTTGGTGACCCAACTTAATTTTTATTAAATTAATATTTTGAAAAAATTTATGTGTTCGCCTCTTGCCCTTATTAAAGGGTACTTATACTTCTCATTTATTCACATATAACAATTCATTTAGATTGACTAATTCCAACACATATAACTTACTTAGTGACATTACCACATCATATATGACGTTTTTTACTAGAAAACCATCCTACATATTCTTTTGATGTAATCCTTAATAGGTTGTTCGAAGAGGAGGTATTGTTCTTAATTGAGTGTTTTTTTACTTATTCTTCAACCTCATTAAAATCCATTTTGAAAGTAACAAAATAATGACACCATTATTTCCCATATGAAAGGACCAGTTTGGGATATACCTAACACTGAGAGGGGGGTGAATCAGTGTTGGGGACTTTTTAAACCAATTCCAACTTTTATCCCTATACCTCTAGACCTGTTAGGATCTTGATTCTCTTATTCTCTTTTCCCTGTCGCATGCAATAACAGAAAGCAGTAAAAATGTGCACACGATATTTTTACAAGGTTCACCACTCAATAAGAGTAGCTACATCCTTGCCATGCATGGGTATGACCACTGCATGGATTCTCCACTATAAAGTAAAATGTTGTTACAATGGAGTGGATAGGAAAACAATCCTCTAGCCAGTGTGAGTCCCTACACTTTGGAGGGGGTGGGAAACAATCCTCTTCCCTGGACTGGTGAAAGCCAAGTCCAACTTGCAGCCTCTAGCTGGTTCTTTATACTGCCTATCGAGACAGTCTTCTTCCTTCTTCAAAAGGTTGGTTCTGCTCTTGATCTATTGTAGTGCTCTTCACTTGATTACTTGCAAAGCAGTAGGCAAGCAATTCTCTTCTTTCTTTCTCTTCTTCTCTAGTGCAAAAACAAACTGCACTAGTTCTTCTTCCTTCTTCCTCTTAGTGTAACAACTGACTGCACTAATCACCTTCTTTCTTTAGCTAGAATCACATACACCAATGTGATTATTCAATCACTGAAGATCTGCTCACAAAGCATCAACTGAATTAAACTACCCTGAATAATTGTCAGCCTTCAGTTGGGCATACTCTGTTCTTCTTCTTCTCTACCTTCTCTTCTCAATACCAACACCTGAGTGTATTGGTATACTGAATTCTTCCTTTGTGCAGATATGAGTTCAATTTCATGTCTAGTTCTTCTTCACTTTGAAAAGCACAACGAGAGTGTTAAACACCAGTCGTGTGAGTGCGGTTCAACTTCTCTTTGTGAAACCGAATGGTTCACAGTTCTTTTTCCTCCACAAGGCTGCTTCGAGAGTGCTCTGTACCTATCAAAGGCCTGCGGTACCCTCAAATTTTTCGCGCAACCTTCTAGGTGGGTTGCGCATAAAATTCAAGCCCTGCGCGTAAAAATACCTTTTGGCATGAAAGACCCTTTTCGTGCACAACTCTTCTTTTTCGCGCAGAACATCCTATTTCGCGCAACAATTCTTTTTCCGCGCAACACTTCTTCTTTTCGCACAATGCTCTATACTACAATTTTCCGCGCGCCAGAGCTCGGGATTTGTCTAAGTGTCGAGTCTCTCATAATGAGAGGGGTTCACCCCATATTTATAGGCATTTTTGACCTTGCGCATAAAAACCTCTTCCTGCACGTAAAACCTCCTCCATGTGCGTAAAAACTCTTTTATGCAACTTCATATTTCGCGCCATGCTTCAATATTTTGCGAACCTCATGCCTTTACCATTTTTTATCCTTCTAAGCATGAAGAACCAATTGCGCGCAAAATTCCGCACCGCGTTCCATATTGCGCGCAAACCCAGTCTTTCCTGCAACATCAGATTTCGCGCATTGCTCCAATATTTCGCGCATTTTATGCCTTTGCCAATTTTTGATCTTCTGATCTCGAACCATAATTTGCACGAAAACTTCATTCCTCAATTTCGCTCACCATGCCAATATTTCGTGCATCCCGCAGATTTTTCGTGCAACCCGCTACTATTTCGCGCATCCCGCAGATATTGCGCGCACCACTTTATTTTTGAACGAAACATGCCTAAATTTCCGCGCACTCCATTCCTTTGTCATTTTTCAACGTTCTGACCTTGAATAACTCTTTTTCACATATAAACCATCTTCAATCTTATGCGCAACATCCATTGCCAAGCACATTTCTTCATCTCCCGATTTTCAGGCCCTAAAATTTGGCAAACACTGGAAAACGGCGCCACCTTAAACTGTGCTTTTCTGCCATCCCCAGATTGTCTATTGCTTTTCCATTTTATCTCTTTACTGCTTCCCATAACCATTCTTCTTCTCTTATCACAAATCCCACTATCGTGATATTTATCTTTTGATATATCAGCTTAAGCATCGTCAGAGTTGCAATGAGAACTGAATCTTTCCTATCTTCCAGCAGCATCATTCCTTCCAATCAAAACATTATATGACTGGCATCATCATTTCTCCCCCTTTCCTTCATAAGGCTTGCATCACAAGTTCTCCTAACTCATGATTTGTGTGAAATACATACCAGAAAAGCATCGTCTGATTTCGCTTCATGAAGTGTTGCCCAAGCCTGACATTCAATGCTATGATTACATAACAATGCTACAGGCATCCTCACTTCAGTCGATCTCTATTAACTTTGGAGTCCTTCTTCATCTCCTTCTTCATTTTGACCAGCATTGACAACAGTTGACAACAAATACAATCTTCATATACAAAGTGGTCCCAACAATCTCCCCCTTTGTATTTTGTTGTCAATACATTAAAGTCTCTTCAAATGAATGTGTCAATGTCAAAATGAGAATCTAATCTCTCTCCCTTTACTTCATTTTCTCTCCTAGACATTCATTTCATTTCTCTCCCCCATATTGACAAGAAATACAAAGATCATGGTAAATAGGGTATCATTTAGTACTTAAGCAATGTGCCATCAATCATTTCACTCTAAGTCTACTTGAGCAATGCATGGTGTAGAAAACAAGAGGATTTGATTTAGACAAAAAAGCTGTCCATTACCCTCATAATATGACACCTCATGAGATGAAAACTCAAACACTTGTCTTCAAGGGTTTTCCACTTTAATTCCAGGCCGAACATATTGAGTGTGAAAGAAATAATCAACCTGAAATTCCTACACTCACTTCAACAAATGGATCAAAAACATTCTTGTTCAATTGGCAGGATAAGTGGCCTTGGGGAACTTTCACTCTTCTTATGTCATTGATTATCTTTGTTACTCCCCCTTTATATTTGTTGGCAATACACTAGAGCACATATGAATGGGTCAATATGTGTGCCAATATTTATCCCCCTTATTGGAAATCAAATGCAAAGGTGTGGTATGGTTCTCGTAAAAAAAAATCTCTTCCTCCCTTTGAAAAGTATTTTCTTGAAAAACACTGAGAGAGGGATGATGTCACATGTTCTCTTTAGCAAAGAACCTTTAGTAAATCAACTCTAAGTCTACTTGGGCTAACCCGGTGTAGAAAACAAGAGTGATATAACCAAGGAACTCAATGTTATCCATCATTCACTGTACATGTGAGATCATGCTTCAGGGGTTTGAAATTTTTCCAGATATAACAATGAATTGCTAAATCCTGCACAACTTCACAAAACTCATTAGAAAGTTCAGGTGCAAAGATAAAGCTTCCCCTTTCATCCATTTGTCTTCAATCTATACTCCCCCTTAATTGAAAAGATAAATACAATTAAGAAACAAGGGATGGAAGTATGATTCGAATACCTTCACTTTTCTCAAGATGGTATTAAATATCAGAATCCCATCTTCTATAGATTGGATCCCCCTCAAGGGGTGCACTCCATTCTGTCCAAACCACTCTCCAGATGAGAATGATCATCATCTTCAATTCCCTGCAATGTTAGCACATGTAAATACCAGAAGTATAAGGGAATAAGATGGAACCTCCTTGGTTCATCAATGTGAACAACAAGGTTGAGAAGATTCTCTCAACCAAGATGTCCCATTTTCACCATTCTTCACACTTGCACATCTGATCTTCAATGATGATTGTGCTGGTGTGGATCTCAACACATATTCCTGTGAAATCTTTTGTTTCCTTTTTGCCTTAGCAATTTCCAGTGCTTCATCTTCAGCTCTTTGCAGATCTTTGGCAAGTTGCAACTGATTTGGCCATATGACTAGTAAGTCACTTGGAAGTGTGGCCTCAGTTCTGGATATTCCACATGGTTCCTTCGATGCTTTCAAGCTACCTTTCTTAGGCAACTTGTTTTCAATCAATCCCTTATGCTTCATCTGGATTGATTGTCTGTTTGAGTCCAGTCAGCTTCTATTCAGTTCCATGGCTTGTTCACAAAGATCCATGGTGTGTCCTTTCTTTCTACAGTAGAAGCATGTTTTCTTGGTGGTCCTTCTGGATGCATCACCCTTCTTGGAGTTAGACTCCAAGGACTTCTTTTCCTTTTTCAAAACCTTCTTGGGAGCATCTTCAACATTCTTCTTGCTTCCCAAGGATTCCATTTTAGCCAGGTTCAGTGATCTTCTCTTCTTTTTAGCTCTGTATACAGTTGGAGATTGACATGTATCTTTTTGACCACTTTTGCAATCATCCCAGATGTTGTCAAGTAATCCAAATCTATTTGCAGTAAATATATGTCTCTGGACCTGTGGATGTTGCTTCTTTTCTTCTGGCTTTCTCCCCCTTGAAATGTACTTTCTCTGTACTTTTACATTTAAGGGATTGTACCAACAATCCAGTGCACAATGCCCAAATCTATTGCAGCACCAGCATTGACCAACAAACCTTGACTTCTTGTCATCTTCATGATAAGGTTGCTGGATCTTCTTCTTGGTATGTTGTGATTTCTGTGGGGACATATCTTCCACACTCTTTCCCCTAACTACCCTAGCCATGGAGGTAGGTTTTTTATCACTTTTCTTCATCCATAATTGTTTAGAAATTTTCTTCCAACCTGCACTTTTTGTAGAAACAATTTTTGAAACATTAGTACAAGTTGGTATGGATAATACCTTCTTATCAACTTCTTGTGATAGATCAATGAGTGAAGCCATGATCTTCTTATCACATGTTGGAGGTCTTTTGACAGTAGAATCTTCCAGAGAACATTGAGTTCCAACAGCTACAATTTCCTTCTTTTGTGGAGACTCAATATGTGTCTTCTAAAGATTGTTTAGTTCAACTTCCAATTCTAGACATCTCATATTGAGGATGACTTCCTGGTTTTCAATCATAGTCATCTTCTCTTCACAATCCTTCTTTAATCTTTCCACTTCATATTCATGCATCTTTAATTTGTTTTGTAACAAAGAGTCAAGTTCATTGATCTTCTGGGAGTTATCTTCCAAATATAACTTCTTGACTTCATTGCCCCTTTTTAGCTCATCTTCTAGTGCATGGACATTATCTTCCAGAGTCTTGTTGACTCCCTCCTTTTCTTCAACATCTTTGAGCCACTTTGAAGAATTTTCTTCAAATCCCCTATTTGTTGCTTCAAAGGATCCAACCTGTCTGGAGAGCTTTAAACATTCGACAATTTTTTCTTGTAAGCCTTTCTCCAAAACATCAGTTTCTTCTTCCAACTGAGTGATATTTTCTTGCATGCATTGAAATACCCCGCAAACCAGGGATGCACTCTTTTCAGGAATACCATGTAGAATAATTCTTAATCTATCAACTGATATTTCTTGAGATGTTGTAGATTGTTCATCACCACTTGTGCTAGCATTTTCATCATGAGGGTAATTTCCAAATGTACTAACACATACCTCTTGATCAGTTGAGGTAGGAAGGTTTTCCATCTTCTTGGTGGGTACTTGAGCCACCTTCTCATAACTTTCCAAGTCTGGTGTGTCGTCAACATCAGCCAAATATGGAGAACCAGATGCTTCCTCCTGTTTAGATACGAGGGAATTCTTCTTCAACTTTCTCTTCTCTTTCTTTTTCCTGTTCATCATGGTCTTTGTAGATATATCTTTCTGCTCAGAGATAGCTGAATCTTTACAAACACTGCTCTTCATTGATAACACAGGAAAGAATCTCAGGTCTTCATAATAGAATAACTTCACTATAGAGAATCCAATAGAGGTGAACCTGTTGCTCTGATACCAATTGAAAGGACCAGTTTGGGATATACCTAACACTGAGAGGGGGGTGAATCAGTGTTGGGGACTTTTTAAACCAATTCCAACTTTTATCCCTATACCTCTAGACCTGTTAGGATCTTGATTCTCTTATTCTCTTTTCCCTGTCTCATGCAATAACAGAAAGCAGTAAAAATGTGCACACGATATTTTTACAAGGTTCACCACTCAATAAGAGTAGCTACGTCCTTGCCATGCATGGGTATGACCACTGCATGGATTCTCCACTATAAAGTAAAATGTTGTTACAATGGAGTGGCTAGGAAAACAATACTCTAGCCAGTGTGAGTCCCTACACTTTGGAGGGGGGTGGGAAACAATCCTCTTCCCTGGACTAGTGAAAGCCAAGTCCAACTTGCAGCCTCTAGCTAGTTCTTTATACTGCCTATCGAGACAGTCTTCTTCCTTCTTCAAAAGGTTGGTTCTGCTCTTGATCTATTGTAGTGCTCTTCGCTTGATTACTTGCAAAGCAGTAGGCAAGCAATTCTCTTCTTTCTTTCTCTTCTTCTCTAGTGCAAAAACAAACTGCACTAGTTCTTCTTCCTTCTTCCTCTTAGTGCAACAACTGACTGCACTAATCACCTTCTTTCTTTAGCTAGAATCACATACACCAATGTGATTATTCAATCACTGAAGATCTGCTCACAAAGCATCAACTGAATTAAACTACCCTGAATAATTGTCATCCTTCAGTTGGGCATACCCTGTTCTTCTTCTTCTCTACCTTCTCTTCTCAATACCAACACCTGAGTGTATTGGTATACTGAATTCTTCCTTTGTGCAGATACGAGTTCAATTGCACGTCCAGTTCTTCTTCACTTTGCAAAGCACAACGAGAGTGTTAAACACCAGTCGTGTGAGTGCGGTTCAACTTCTCTTTGTGAAACCGAATGGTTCACAGTTCTTTTTCCTCCACAAGGCTGCTTTGAGAGTGCTCTGTACCTATCAAAGGCCTGCGGTACCCTCAAATTTTTCGCGCAACCTTCTAGGTGGCTTGCGCATAAAATTCAAGCCTTGCGCGTAAAAATACCTTTTGGCACGAAAAACCCTTTTCGTGCACAACTCGTCTTTTTCGCGCAGAACATCCTATTTCGCGCAACAATTCTTTTTCCTCGCAACACTTCTTCTTTTCGCGCAATGCTCTATACTACAATTTTCCGCGCGCCATATCTCGGGATTTGTCTAAGTGTCGAGTCTCTCATAATGATAGGGGTTCACCCCATATTTATAGGCATTTTTTACCTTGCGCATAAAAACCTCTTCCTGCGCGTAAAACCTCCTCCATGCGCGTAAAAACTCTTTTATGCAACTTCATATTTCGCGCCATGCTTCAATATTTCGCGCACCTCATGCCTTTACCATTTTTTATCCTTCTAAGCATGAAGCACCAATTGCGTGCAAAATTCCGCACCGCGTTCCATATTGCGCGCAAACCCAATCTTTCCTGCAACATCAGATTTCGTGCATTGCTCCAATATTTCGCGCATTTTATGCCTTTGCCAATTTTTGATCTTCTGATCTCGAACCATCATTTGCGCAAAAAATTCATTCCTCAATTTCGCACACCATGCCAATATTTCGCGCATCCCGTAGATTTTTCGCGCAACCCGCTACTATTTCACGCATCCCGCAGATATTGCGTGCACCACTTTATTTTTGCGCGAAACATGCCTAAATTTCCGCGCACTCCATTCCTTTGTCATTTTTCAACGTTCTGACCTTGAATAACTCTTTTTCACGTATAAACCATCTTCAATCTTATGCGCAACATCCATTGCCAAGCACATTTCTTCATCTCCCGATTTTCAGGCCCTAAAATTTGAAAAACACTGGAAAACGGCGCCACCTTAAACTGTGCTTTTCTGCCATCCCCAGATTGTCTATTGCTTTGCCACTTTATCTCATTACTGCTTCCCATAACCATTCTTCTGCTCTTATCACAAATCCCACTATCGTGATATTTATCCTTTGATAGATCAACTTAAGCATCGTCAGAGTTGCAATGAGAACTGAATCTTTCCTATCTTCCAGCAGCATCATTCCTTCCAATCAAAACATTATATGACTGGCATCATCATTTCTCCCCCTTTCCTTCATAAGGCTTTCATCACAAGTTCTCCTAACTCATGATTTGTGTGAAATACATACCAGCAAAGCATCGTCTGATTTCGCTTCATGAAGTGTTGCCCAAGCCTGACATTCAATGCTATGATTACACAACAATGCTACAGGCATCCTCACTTCAGTCGATCTCCATTAACTTTGGAGTCCTTCTTCATCTCCTTCTTCATTTTGACCAGCATTGACAACAGTTGACAACAAATACCATCTTCTTATACAAATTCGTCCCAACACCATATACATAGATGTTATTATGTTAATGTAATACCACACATCCTTCTCCAAACTCCGTCAAATAGAAATGGAATCCATCATTTGTGTGTGTGGTAGACTACAGCCTCACATACCAATGTAATTCGTTTTCCATAACCACCACTGATAGTAGTTTATAAATGAGGATTTAATTTATATATATTATATTATTTAATTATTTATCATTATTAAAATATAAAACATCTATTAATTTCTTACATTTCCATTAACTAAAATATGATAATGTTGTTGTGCGTATGTGTGGACTGCCACTTCCATAAAGATATATAGATTTATTTTCATCAACACATCACATGGGTGAAATATATAGATATATTAATGTAAAAAATGTGGAATTTATTATATTAAGATCATTAGGAAAGATAAAAAATACTTACCTTCATTCCTTAAATATCATTGCTAATCAGAAATGTTACACATTCGCGTGTACCACCTTCCATCTCTGAGATTCTAACATAATTCATTTCTGATAATCATCTTTCATGATTGGTTTTATAATTTTAATTTAAGTATAAATATTTTAATTAGTTCGTTATTATTAATCTATAATTGTTGGAATAATGACCTCACTAACTATAGTCAACTTACAGAAGTCATTTTGGACATATTAGATGAATGACATAAAAAGTTCCTATGTGAACATAAATAAATAATTAAGTGAATAAAACATGGTATTAAATAAAATAGAAACAATAACTAATCTAATAAATTCTATTAATTAACTAAAAAATTAGCATAAGATCGTTATTAAAGAAGATTAAGATATGTGATGAGTTATACTCAAGCTAAGGGACATTTTAAAAAAATCATCTTTTAATGTTTTCTTTTTAACTGTTTTCCTCCATGAACATTTCATAAAAATATTTTATTAATGAATAAATATGGATATAAATGAAATATAAAGTAAATTTTATGTCACCTTTTTAATATCATTGAATGTTTTTTAAAATGAATAATTTTACATGTTTTATATGGAATGTTTTGATAAGAAGAAAAAAGGAATGTCCCCTTTTAGCATATACAACATCCATCTCTTTTCCTACTACCATAACCATTATTTTGTTTATGGATTCATTTAACAAAATCATATTTTCTTCAAAATAAATCCTACATTACTTTTATTCTAGGTATTTTGGTATTTAAAATTTTTTTATGTAAAAGGTATTTTAATATCTAAAAATGCTTTTCATATGTGTTGAAAAGTGTTTTTCAATAGTGAAAACATAAATGTTTTTCATGATATTTTATTTTATAATTATATATAGAAACTAGGTGAGTTATGTATATTTTATGAAGGTTAATAACCATTATTTATCCTCAGTTCATTGTTAAATAACTATATTTTGAAATTTTCTGTGAGGATTATTCCAACTGCAACCATAATGGTTATTTCATGTGTAAATGTGACAATCACTCCATGTGTGACTGTGATAGTTACTCAATGTGTAACCATGAAAGTCAATAAACATATGAGAGTGAAATAATAAGGATTCACCATGTTTCTTATATTATTCAAATATTATTTATATACGTTTTTATTGAAATCACTGGATTTTAAAAAGGTACACAAGGGGATTTATTTTTCAAAAAAGTGAACACATATTTTTTTTCTGAAGTGTGAAATGTATGAATTTATGGAAACTTTTTCATGTGTTTCTAATGATTTTAAAGAAACCATAATGATTTTTATTTTTCCACCAAAACTATGTATAAAATATTTTATGAATTTATTTGGGATGGGATGGTTATTTCTTGGATTTGAAAAAGATTTCTTGATCACAAAAGTTTATTTTCAAAAAAATAATGAAAAAAATTATGTATTCATAGACTAATGATTCCTTTATTTATTTTTATGTCTTTTACTAATTTTTTTTCTAATAATGTGATGTTCTTAAAATAATCATTAGGTTTTATGGATGATTATGGATAATTATTAGGTCATGATTCAAATTATAGATGTGTTTCTTGATTTGTTTTCTTATATAAAAGTTTAATATTGAGAGGAAATGGATGCGGAATATAAGTTTCCACTTTATAATATATGTGTTTTTTATATATGTTTTATGACTAAATTATCTAATACATTAAACTTGAAAAAGAACCTCAATTGTAATAGAAAGAATTTATGAATTAAAACTCAATATTATCCATTATTTAATGAAAATTCCGTATATTTAATTACTATAATATATCATGAAAAGTAAAAAAATAAATTCTTTTGTTATAAATGCTAATTCAAAATATGAAGTAATTTTTATTTCTTTTAAATTTATTTTTAAGTTTTATTGATAAATTAATTATCATAAATTTTTACACCAGACTCACACAGTCCTTATACAAACAGTAGAAAAATCAATTAAATAATTTTAAAAAATACAAATATAATTTTTTGATTGATTTATAGACTCCCATGAATTTCAATAATAAATATAAAATATAAGAGATGTTTGAATTTTGTTAGTAAGGTTATATTATTTTCATGTTTTATTCAAATTCAAATTAATTTAACAGTTCAAAAATTTAAATAAATGATATTTTATAATTATAATATATTTTTAATGATTTAAAACTCATAAAACATTATCCTCAGCTAGGTGAGTATGATATCATTTAAAATATCCACCATGGTAAATTTATTGGTAAATTTAATTTTATGTTAACATTCTTAACTTGTAAAATGTATAAATATTGATATTACTATAATTTTCAGAAGGATGAATGTGTTGAAAAAACTAATAGATGTGGGTAAAAACATAACCAAAACTTGTTAAAGTTTTATTTAATGAGTGGATTTCAAATCATCATCATATTATCTCTAAATTTTATCAATTCTGCTCATTTTTTTAAAATTAGTTTATATTAATTTAATACTTTATGTAATTTCATGAATTCCACACCATTATATTATTAAAGAAAAAAACCTATCCTTTCTTATTAAATGTGATTGAGTCTTCTAGGTTAACCAATCCCTACCATAATTATAGGTACATGGTCGTCTAAGGGAAGCCGGTGGGTTTGGAATATAAAATTTATCATTTCCAGAGTGACAAAAATTGTCATATCCAATGATATAATCCTTGGATGAGGTATGAAGTTATCATGTGAATAAATCTAAACACAAAAATTTATTAAATGAGTACCTTGTTTAATTCAACAAAATGTTCATCTTTCACTCATCACCGATGATCATTTCTCATAGGATCTGAAGTTGAATCCCTCATGACTATCAATACAAACTCTATGAATCCTTGCACTCATATTTCGTCAAATTCATGCATCTAGTATGGAGGTCCAAAAATTCATTTCGTGTCACAAAGATCACTATGATTTGTGCCTTCGATTTGTTAAAGGAATTCCAATATCTCTTGCGTAGAAAGGGAATTTCTTTCTCTAGAAAGTGGAAGAAGAGAGAGGATCCCATTCTATTGGAATGAATAATGAATTGAATGATATTATCCCTCTTATTATATATTAAAAGGTTCAAAATACCTAGAAGGGTTCCCTAGCCCTCAAAAATTTAACACCATCAAAATAAGTTATAAATGAAATTCTATATTGAACTAATTACTTCATTAACGTCATATATATTTTATTAAATAACTATAATATATAGTAAATGTATTACTAAATAATCTTGAGCCAATAACTCAACTAGTATTCCCGCTAAAATTAATAATTCCTTTTATATTAAAATAATATTCACTCATATAATATTTTTTCAGGTATTTACATAAATATGACTAAATGAAATTAATAAATAAATTCAATCCAATTATTATATACTGTAATAATATTTAATTTATTTTTTTGTTAATGATCAATGATATGGTCAAATGTAGTACCCTGTAGTAGAGCCCACCATGTCCTATATACCTATTAATTATTATAGGGTAGATTTTTGAAGACCCTGTTGTGTGTAACCCTCTAGGACTTTATCTTGATATCATTGAGGAGTATTCACAGACCAAGAGATGAATCTCCCAACCCATCAAGGCCCACAAATATATAATAAATAGACATAAGAATAAAAAAAAATCTTATGAAAACACTAATTCATCCATAAAACATCATTAAATCCTTTTCAAATGATCAAACTACAAATTTAAATGTTATCGGTCCACACTAATTACAAAAGCATAGTAATGTGGATGTATGGGGTTGATCACAAAGATTGTAGAGAACACAGTAGAAGTCTTTTGAACAAGGGTTAGATCATCCCAATTAAATTTCATTTTATTAAACTAATTTCAAAAATTAAATAATTAAAATACTGATAATGTGATAGGAGGATAAGATTGATAGTCAATTTCAGGGTGTATTCGAAGGATAATCCTAAATGTATCATGGGATAGACCTATGTCTTAAGATCTGAAGCAGTGAGAATGCAACTAATTTATTAGGGTAAAATAAATTTGATCTTACTAAGCTATAATTATTCCTTGGTCGATATATAGATAACAACCTAGAAGAAGTATGCAGAGCTTCTATGGTGGAACGTGTTATTAGCTAATGGTCATAGTCTTCTCAGTCCCAACTAAGTTTGGGCCCTTCAACTGCTTCCCCATAGCTAGGGTTTCACAAAGGAATGCGATAGAGAAATGTTGTTTAAACTATTATCTAGCCACACGGTTACCATGTTTTAGGTTATATATTTATTATGATTAAATACACCCCTACTCTCACCCCTAACCCTATGCGGATTATCCATACATGACTGAATTGAATGAAATTAGGGAAACATATGGAATACTAGAAATAACGAGTACATGATTTAGAATATAATGAAGAATAAATTGTATTATATCGTTAATAGAATAGATGAGAGTGAATAATAATTATAATGAATAAAATAGATAGATTGGAATTAAACTAGAAATCATTCAACATTACATTAAATAGTGAATGGGAATTAAAAAGGCATATATATATCCTATCTATAATGAATGTAGGGTCAGAACCCAATGGAATTTTCCCAGTAGTATAGCCTCTCTATGAGAGGAAAGTTAAATTTATCTCTATTCAGAACCATTATTTATATTCATTTAGGACTATTTCAAGAATCCCTAGGTTGAAGATGTATTTATTTGATTTTATGGTTTGAGAAGCAATCTCTCCAACAAAAGATTAACATGAAGTAACTATTTCTTATTCAATTCAAGAATTTCATGTCATGTTATATTTATATGAAAGGTAAGGTATGGGGCCAAACTCTATACTTCATCCTTCAAATTACGTCATGTATTTATTTACATTCCCTGTAATATTTTATAATCTTGTAATGTCTACAAGATGTGTAAGGTCAATATCCAGTTGTTAAAGCCTCTTTCTTCTCTGGTGCATTTGTTTCAATCCTCCAAAACAAAATGTGATCATCCAACATTTTATAAAGTGTTATTTCCTTAACAACATGATCTTTTATACATCTTTTTGATCCTCTATATATTTTCATTTTTTGGTGTCACATCGATCCCCTTCAAAGATCGATGAAAAAATCATTTTGTTCCATAAATTCCCTATATGTCATCTTATGATTCAAATTATATTTTTATATAATAATAAATAAGACATAAATATCATGGAATCATTCTATAATAAATAAATTAATATCATATGTAAAAACATATGAAAACCCATCAAAATATGCATATAAAATATTAATATCACACGGACTATGTGATACAATCTTATTGTGTATTGATATACAATAAAAAAGGATGCGCATTTATGTCATTATCCATTCATACATTATAATTTTTTGATCAAACTAGATTGAAAAACCTTCGACTTCCTTAACAAAGGATATATGAAATTACCACCATTATGGTCAACTATGCTTGAGATATGTAACGTTCCGGATCCAGGTGCCATTCAATGGGTGACCCGAACCCGGTTCACCACATGACCTCAAGCACATTTCCCCAAAAACCAGAGGCAGCTGACTAGTAGCGAGGGCCCAGGTCTGGTAGTGGGGAAACTATTGCCTCATTTGTCAAAGTGTAGTGCAGTGAAATGAAATAAAACATACAACAACGGCGGAAGCAGTAAATCATACACAACTGAATTAAACACTGCAGTAGATATAACAAACCAGGATATAAACAATGGTTCAACATGCCTAAAATTCTACGAAAACATCCAGAACATGTGACACAAAAATATAGTACAGTACAAGTACAGAAAAGAAAAACATAACAAAACAATCGGTAGCATCTCGAGCCTCAGCTCGGTCCCATGATCCTCTACTCCTCAGTAGCAATCAGGTACCTGTATAGGGACTCCATCCCCTATCTACACCTGCAGTAGTGTAATCTGTTTGGGCCGGAAAGCATGACCCAAACAGGGTGTGAGAAATAATTCCTAGTAGGCACCCACCAAAGGCCCGTGCTCAACTATGTGTAGGCATGGAACAGTGTGCAGTAGTAAAATGAAATAAACAAAGTAGTACTCATAAGTAACCAATTTTACCTATTATATTTCCATTTTATTATTCATTTTAACCATTTAATTTAGTAACATTCTGTTCTCAACAGAACCAAGCCCTCAAGCGTACCAGAATCTTGCCCTTGTGCTAATATAGTAAAACCACGCCCTCAGGCTATACAGAATCTCACCCTCAGGAATTTCCCTCAGGAAAAGTAGAACCTCTCCCTTAGGCCAAACTAAAACGAAACCCTCAGGTGATCAAAATCTTTCCCTCAGGCCTTGCCCTCAGGCGGAATAGTAACCTGGCCCTCAAGCTATAATAATACACCGCCCTCAGGCATAATTAACCAGACCATGCACAACATATAAAAAGGAAATTTACATACAATTCCTCTCAAGGAAAAAGTAATGCATAAAATAAACATGGAATGCCCTTGGGTATCCTGGCCAGACGGCTAAATAGAGGAACGCACCCCTCGGGATGGTCCTGGATCCAAGCAGTGATCCCAAATAGCTGTCTATTATCACAATTAATTACTTATTCAATTATAGGTATTTAAAACAACCCCGACCTCAGCCACACGATACCCCAACATGGGTTCGTAGCACAAAAACACAGAAAACGCACAGCAGTTGGAAAATAAACACAAAGCCACCCTACCATTAACACCCACAAACGATATACACGAACGACGATCCTTGATTCGTCCTTGAGCGACGTAAATCTGAGGTGAAATAAAACCTTGTTCAACCTTAAATAACTTCCCTATGGGAAATAATTAGTAAGTACTACTCTAGGATAAGGGAGAACTCACCCGTGCGGTTCCAGGGAGATCGACAGTGCAGAAAACGGATTCCTGACGTGCGCTCGACGGATCTCCAAAGCTCTGGCCTCCCTCTCCCACTCCTTCTTCCCGTTCTAAGCCTTCCCTGTGAACAGGGGATGCTACATCCCATTTTATGTGAAAAAAAAGTACACGAAATGTATTTCCAAGTACACGGCATGTACTTCCCATTTTTTAACTGTTACTCTGGAAGATTCCCTCTAGCGTGGCACTGTTCATCTACCGACATGACTACACGGTGTGTTTTCTTGAGTACACGGTGTGTTATGTCGCACATCTGGCCACTGCCTTACCATTTTCTTGCCGAGTGACTACACGGCGTGTAAAGAACCACTACACGGCGTGTAGTCAGTTTCTACACCCTTCATTGCCGACATGGCCACATGCCCCGTGTACTCATCCCACACGACCAAAAGTAAACTAGGTGTGGAAAAAAATACACGGCGTGTACTTCTAAAATTTAGGATTTTTTCCATTCTCCTTATTTTCTGAAAAACACTTAAGGAAAAGATAAAAGAAGAAACTCGTACCTCAAAACTAAGAACCAGGTTCTTACAAACTCCCCCCCCCCCCTTAAAGAAATTCATCCCCGAACTGCCCTTCTAAGGGTGGTTAAGATATAGCCGTGAATAACTCCGGCCACTGAGCACGTACATCGGTCTCCTGCTCCCAGGTTTCGTCCTGCACTCAGCCATGCTGCCACAACACCCGTACGAGAGGAACTAACTAGCCTCAGAGAACCTTCGTGCTCATATCAACGATACAGATAGGATGCTCCTCAGAGGACACATATTTCTCCGGATCAACCTCCTCTGGCTGAAAGATGTGAGACGGGTTTGAATGATAATGGCGCAACTGAGATACAAGGAAGATGTCGTGCATGGATCGGTACCTCTGTAGTAACTGCAACTGATAGGCAACCGGCCTGACTCTTTCCAGAATCTCAAATGTCCCCACATATCTCTATGAATGTGTACCATGTCTCTTGATTTGTCTGTGTTCCAACCTCGGCGAAACACGCAAGAAAACCTGACCCCCGACCACTAACTCTAAAGGTCGTCTGCAGCGATCAGAATAAGATTTCTGATGAGACTGTGCGGTAGCCATCCACTTTTGAATCAACTGGACTTTCTCAAAAGTCTCCTGAATGAGACATGGTCCTAGTAAAGCTTTCTCACCTTCCTCTAACCAGCACAAAGGTGATCTGCATGGCCTACCATATAAAGCCTCGTAAGGTGCCAAATCTATAGTATCCTAAAAACTGTTATTATAGGAAAACTTGACCAGGGGTATATGCTTCTCCCAAGAGCCCCCAAAGTATTGGACACATGCATGCAACATTTCCTCAAGCACCTGTATCGTACGCTCTGATTGGCCATCGGTCTGAGGGTGGTAAGTTGTGCTCAGAAGCACCTGTGTACCCAGTGCCCTCTGAAAACTATTCCAGAAAAAAGACGTAAAACGGGCATCCCTATCCGAAATTATAGAACGAGGGGCCCCTAGAAGATGTAAGACCTCTCGGATATACAACTTTCTGAGCTCGTCAACACTGAAGGTCTCCTTGATCGGAAAAAAGTGATCTACCTTCATGAGTCTATCCACAACAACCCACACTACATCATTTCCTCTAGGTGACCTCGGCAACCTAGTCACGAAGTCCATCGCAACGTCATCCCATTTCCACTCTTGGATGGGTAACTGTTGTAATAGTCCAGCTGGCCTCTGATTGTCAGCCTTAACCTACTGACAGGTGGAAAATCTCATAACAAAACCAGCTACCTCACTCTTCATACCCAGCCACCAGTACTGACGTCTCAAGTCACGATACATCTTAGTAACCCTGGGATGAACTACCCAAGCTGAAGCATGAAACTCTCGCATTAGCTCCTTGCGTATATCCCCTACAACCCATACTCGTCCATGGAAATGTAGAACCACATCATCGCCTATTGTCCCACCAGAAGGAGGGTCCTCACTTTCCACCAACTCTTGTAGAACTAGGCCTTCTGAATTAGATAGTTGTCTCATCCTCACTCTATCCAAAAGGGTAGAAGTCACAACTAAAGATGAAAGATAAGTTTGCCCCTGACTGTCATTCACCTCCAAATGCATCTCAGAGAACAAAGCCATGAGCTTCCACTCATCACTACCCTCCTGCATAGCATGTATCTCAGCCTTCCTTCTCAGTGCATCAGCTACTGCATTACCTTTACCAGGTCTATAGGCATGCTCAAGATCGAAGGACCGAAGGTATTCAACCCACCTTCGCTGCCTCAGATTCAAGTCACGCTGATTAATGATATACTTGAGACTTTTGTGGTTGGTGAAAACCACAAAACATTCTCCCACTATATAATGTATCAAAAAGCGCAACACATGCACAACTACAGCTAACTCGAGATCATGCGTCGTGTAATTCATCTCATGTGGCCTCAACTGCCGACACCCGTATGCAACAACTCGATCGCCCTGCATCAACACTGCTCTAAGCCCAATACCTAATGAATCACAATAAACTGTATAGCCTTTCCCCTGCTCTGGGAGTATCAGGACTGGTGCTGATGTCAACCTTCCCTTCAGGTCCTGAAAGGTTGTCTCACAAGCTTCCGACCAAACGAACCTCACACCCTTCTTAGTCAAAACCATCAATGGCGCTGCTAAGTGGGAGAAGTCTTGGATGAAGTGTATGTAGTAACCACCAATCCCTAAGAAAATCTATATCTCAAACACGTTCTTAGGCTGCTGCCAGGAAACTACTACTCTAAACTTCTCTAGGTCTACTGCAACTCCTACCTCCGAGATGATATGACCCAGGAAGTGTATCTAGTCCATCCAAAAGTGGCACTTGGAGAGCTTAGTATATAGCTTATGCTCTCTCAGTGTACTCAATACGATCTCAAGATGGGTGGCATGGTCGTGTCGAGTGTGAGAGTACACCAAGATGTCGTCCAAGAATAATACCACAAAAGAGTCTAGATAAATATGGAACACATGATGCATTAGAGACATATAAACTGTTGGCACGTTCACTTGTCTGAACTGCATAACCAAGTATTCGTATAGACCATATCTGCTTTGAAAGGTTGTAAGCTATATATCCGATGGTCTCACCTGCAGCTAATGATATCCTGACCTCAGGTCAATCTTCAAGAACACTCTTCCTCCACGAAGTTGATCAAAAAGATCATCTATCCTCGGTAAGGGATATTGGTTCTTAACCGTCAACTGGTTCAGCTTCCAATAATCCACACATAGTCTGAGGGTACCATCTGACTTCTTTGCAAAAAGGACCGGAGAACCCCAAGGAGATGTACTGGGTCGGATAAAACCCTTTTACTATAACTCCTCTAACTGCCTCTTGAGCTCTTGCAACTCAGGCGTGGCCATCCTATAAGGAGGAATGGACACCGATGCTGCTCTTGGGACAAGCTCAATAGATAAATCCACCTTACGCTCCAGAGGTAGACCTGAAAAGTTGTCTAGGAAGAAATACCTGAAACGATCAACAACATGAGGGAAATCCGTCTGACAAGTCCCCTGATCATCGATATATAAGCTCACAATCTAGGTTGTGACTCCACCTCTCCCATGATGCTATGGATCAGCTCAACTCACGTGAACATCTCATTCTCCCTTTTATAGAAACTCTCTGCCCTATGGGGATGTGAAACTCACCCTGTGATGATAGCAGTATACAAAGGCTTGAAGGGGAACCAACTAGTCCATCCTGAGAATAACGTCATATCGTTTCATCTCTATGACATAAAGGTACCAAACAAAGTGACACCCACTAACCTCAAGGGGGAAATCCTTACACTGATGCACACCAGTCTTTCTAGTCCCCATCGGAGTGTCTGGCGTCATAAAAGCAGAATAAGAAGAAACAGAGAGCCCATGGCTCTCTACAACGGGCACAGATATGAAACTATGAGTAGAACCCATACCAAAAAGTACAGAAGACAAGACATAAGCTACTAGAATAGTACCTCTGACTGTAGAAGGTTCGGGATCCTGCTCTTGCTGGGTCTGTTGCATTGCATATGCCTACCCAATGCCGTGGCCCTGTCGCAAAGCCTGGCTACCCTGAATCATCTCACCCTGCTACCTCTGAAATCCTAGTGTCTGGCTACCACGACCTTGACCACCCTCTCGGCCTACACACCCTAATGTATTCCAGTTCCCCGACTAGTAAAAAGCCACTAGTCCTGCTCCAGTATGCGGAGTCTATGCAGAACCCCACCCACTATCCACTGGTAGAAATGCCTTGAAAAAGACCTGCAGATGACCCATCTTGCCACAAGCTCGGAACTCCACTGGGTCTCATAGAAACTGCGGTCTCTTGTGCCCCTCCTTACCACACTGGTAGCACCTGATCAGGACAACTGAAGAAACTGTCTGGCTGGTACTGTCACCCAGAGAGAAGTCTATCTGTATCATCCTCTTACTAGTAGAAATAGTACCAGAAACTGGTGTTGAACTTCCCTGGACCACACCACTAGCTTCCCACAGGTTCCTCTCTGAAATCATCTCCTGGTTCACAATATGATGTATTGAAGGCAACCTGAAAACATTCACCAGTGCCCAGATGTCATAATGAAGACCATCCTCAAATCGTCTGGCTCTCAACGTCTGATCACCCACCAGTAAGGGTGAAAATACTAAAGCTCGGTAAAACGAGCAGAGTAGTCCATCACCGACATAGCGCCTAGCTGCAGATTCATGAACTCTCGAGCCTTATCTTCCTCCAATGTCTCTGGAAAGAAGAAGTCATAGAAGACTGCCTGAAAATACTCCCATGCCATGTCTTTGTGAAGCTATGGCTGAGTGGTAACATCCCACCACCTCTTGGCGGAATCACACAACATGTAATTCATGAACATGGCCCTTCACCCTGGAGGCATCTCAAGATTCTCGAAAATAGTCTACATCAATCCTAGACAAGACTCTGCAGCCTGTGGTCCATCATCCCTTGAAAATGTAGGCGGATGCTACTACTGGAAGATACGAGTCAGCTCGGCCATAGTTGTGGCAGCTTGTGGTGCTCCCTAAAAGGTCTGCATGAACCGCATGAAGCCTTCACGGAGCTGCGCATCTGCGCCTGTGTCCGGTATAATGGCCAGGGCCGCATCTGGCTCTACTAGAGAATCAACTGGTAGCCCATGGACCACCATCTCTAGAGTATAGTGGTCTTCGCTCTCCTGGAGAACAACATGCGGTCATCTCAACAACATGACACTAGAAGGTCAAATGCACACCTTAGAACAATATTATCAAAGACTGAAAACGAAGAAACCCAAAAGGGAACAGGAGGAAGAAGGCATTAAAAAAAGACTACACGACGTGTATACTGACTACACGACGTGTATACTGACCACACGGCATATACCTGACTTCTCTTCCCCTTCCCGGGTCCTTATACATGGCTGAGCCACACGGCTCCCGTTGAACAAAACTACACTGCGTGTACATAATCTACACGGTGTGTTTGGTGTTATTTCCAACTGCCCGTGTCATTTGTGACACGTCCGACTACTCAGCTTGATACGACAGGGCATGTGACACCCAAAAACAGCATGTACACCACCCCGTTTCCCCATCCACATGGCTAAAACTCATGGTCTGTCCTCAGATAATACTACACAACATGTCCCAGAGGTACACAACATTTACTAGACGAGCTTCGCTGACCCGTGTTGTTAGTTACATGACCGGACACACGACTCACACTACAGGGCGTGTTCTATATACACATGACGTATTCTCAAGAGGATAACACTGACCCGTGCTGTTAGGTACATGGCTGGGTCCCCAGGTCAGACTACACGGCGTGTTCCACAGTGGACACAGCATGTATGTCTTAAGGTCTTCTCCGTCCTTGTTGTTAATTACACGGGCAGACCCAGGTCAACTCTACACAGTGTGTACTTTTGGTACACGACGTGTTCGCCCCAATCATTTCCCTTCCCCATGTTTCGGCCCACACGGTTTGTGGAATAGGAAGAGACTACACGGTGTGTACTCTGGGTACACGGCGTGTACTCAAAATGTTTATTTTTTAATTCCTGAACATAAGGCCATACACGGCATGGCTAAAGTACTGCACGACGTGTCTAATGTACTACACGGCGTGTATACTATTTTTTCAGACAGTATGCCTCTGAAACATTCCTGGAACCCCAAAAACACTGAAAAAAAACACCTAAGTATCAAATTCTGATCCGTGAGGGCCCATACTCCCCACGAATAAAAGTTTGACATCTTATCTCTATTATAACAAAATCAACAATTAACGATCCACCAAATTCCGGTTAATGAGGGCCCATACTCCCCAAAAAGTGATGTTTGGCGTCCATTCTATCAACAACTTATAGAACAATACCCTATCATATAGCAGGTATTTATCAAGCAGCTATCACAACATCATGCTTTTCTAGCACAATGACTATCACAAAAACATGCAATTCCTAATGCACATACATGGCATGGAACTATGCATGGAATGAGATTTCTAGAATGTGCCTAAATGATGCATGAGATGGAATAACCTCATCTCATCGGGTTACAAATAAATATAACCCATGGATCAAATATAAACAGCACAATACAAGTGCTTCACCCATTGGTGAAAATCATATCAACTGTAAATTGAAAAATCAGTAAAATTGCAATACGAGGTAAATTGGATTTTCCCTATACACAGGTTAGCTATGCCCAGGCACAAATTATTACCAACTACCATTCCCGTCCTATCCCTGACTAAGGATCCAAATAGTATGTCAAAGAAAAGAACACCTCTGATACCACTTTGTAATGTCCCGGATCTAGGTACCACTCAACGGGTGCCCCGAACCCGGCTCACCACATGACCTCAAGTGCATTTCCCCAAATTCCATAGGCTGCCGACTAGCAGTGAGGGCCCAGGTCTGATAGTGGGAAAAATATGCCCTCATTTGTCAAGGTGTAGAATATCGGAATGAAATAAAACATACAACAATGGTGGAAGCAGTAAATCATACACAAATGAATTAAACACTGCAGTAGATATAACCAATTAGGATATAAATAATGGTGCAACATGCATAAAATTCTAAAAAAATAGCCAGAACATGTGACACAACAATACAGTACAGTACAAGTACGGAAAAAAACATAATAAAATAGCCGATAGCATCGCGAGCCTCAGCCCAGTCTAATGATCCCCTACTCCTCAGTAGAAATCAAGTACCTGTACAGGGACTCATTCCCATATCTACACCGCCAGTAGTATAATCTCTTTGGGCCGAAAAGCATGACCCAAACAGGGTGTGAGAAATAATTCCCAAAAGGCACCCACCAAAGGCCCGTGCTCAACTGTGTGTAGACATGCTATAGTGTCCATTAGTAAAATGAAATAAACAAAGTAGTACACATAAGTAACCTACTTTACCAGTTATATTTCCATTTTATTATTCATTTTAACCATTTAATTTAGTTACATTCTGTGCTCAATAGAACCAATCCCTCAGGCATACCAAAATCATACCCTCAGGCTAATATAGAAAAACCACGCCCTCAGGATTGCCCTTTGGCTATAAAGAATCTCACCCTCAGGCATTGCCCTCAGCCGAAGTGGAATCTCTCCCTCAGGCCAAACTAAAATGAAACCCTCTGGTGATCTGAATCACTCCCTCAGGCCTTGCCCTTAGGCGGAATAGAAACCTTGCCCTCGGGATATAGTAATACACCGCCCTCAGGCATAAGTAACCGGGCCATGACCAACATATAAACATGAAATTTACATAAAATTCCTCTCACGGCAAAAGTAATGCATAAAATAAACATGGAATACCCTCGGGTATCCTGGCCAAACGGCTAAATAGTGGAACGCACCCCTCGGGATGGTCCTGGATCCAAGCAGTGATCCCAAACAGCATTTTAATATCACAATTAATTACCTATTCAATTCTAGGTATTTAAAATAGCCCTGACCTCAGCCACACGATACCCCAACATGGGTTCACAGCACACAAATACACAAAACACACAACAGTTGGAAAATAAACACCAAGCCACCTACCTTTAACACCCACGAACGATATACAAGAATGATGATCCTCGATTCGTCCTTGAACGACATAGATCTGAGGTGAATGAAAACCTCGTTAAACCTTAAATAACTTCCCTATGGGAAATAATTGGTAATTAATACTCCAAGAGAAGTGAGAACTCACCCGTGTGGTTCCAGGGTGATCGATGGTGCAGAAAACAGATTCCTGATGTGCGCTCAGCGGATCTCCAAAGCTCTGGCCTCCCTCTCCCGCTCTTTCTTCCCGTTCTAAGACTTCTTTTTGAACAGGGGAGGCTACTGCCCATTTTATGTGAAAAAAAAGTACAGGGTGTGTATTTCCAAGTACACAGTGTGTACTTCCCATTTTTTAACTGTTCCTCTGGCGATTTCCCGCCAGCGTGGCACTGTTCCTATGGCGACATGACTACACGGCATGTCTTCTTGAGTACATGACATGTTCTATCGGACAGCTAGCCACCGCCTTACTATTTTCCTACCAACTGACTACACGGCATGTAAAGAACCACTACACGGCGTGTAGTTGGTTTCTACACCATTCATTCACGACATGGCCACATGCCCAGTGTACTCAACCCACAAAGCCAAAAGTACATGGCATGTGGAAAAAAATACATGGCGTGTACTTCCAAAATTTATGATTTTTCCCATTCTCCTTATTTTCTAAAAAACACTTAAGGAAAAGAGAAAAAAAGAAACTCGTACCTCAAAACTAAGAACTGGGTTCTTATAAGATATCACTTCTTCAATGTGAAAATGATAGATTTTATATTGACCGTTCAACCAATGTAATACCACTAATAAATAACCTAACACAAGCTACATATAAATGACATTATTTTCTTGGGTTATTCCTTGTATTAATATACAAAAACCAAAGTCACACATTGGTAATAATCTTAGGTCAAGATACAAAAACACATGTCTATATATAGGAACACCCAGTGATACCTAAAATATGTGGTGATCCTAATAGCTGTTATGCGATCAGGATTTCACCTACTAGAGATCACCACGTGGGAACATTAGGAGAATAATTCTCAATTCTTATGATCCAACCACCACCATATATTTATACATCAGTTATTTCTAGTCAGTATGATTTATCTATAAAAGAGGATGTATATTTAATAGAAATTTCATTGAGTCTCAAGGATCATATTATATCCAGGGAACAAATATAACCTTTTCATACAACAATTAATCTATAGAAATTACCATTTTAATAGTGGATGAAAAAAATATCTACACTATAATAGTAAGTTTACATAATATATAACTCACATCATCCAAGATATAGTAATAAAAATGTAATTTCTAGTTGGGTCATGAGAAACCACTATTTCAACACTCCATCATTCACTAGTGATAACATTCTAACTATCATTGTTAGTCATCACATGATTAAGATCCTGTTTCTAATAAGTTATGGATTTATTTTTTCAACTTTCCATGACTCCACTATGAGGAAATACTACAACCTATGACATTACCTCCTTATTTAAAAATTTTCAAGAGATGATATCCCGATGTAAATCCCATCTTTCCAATATCAAGACTAGGAAACTTATATTCTACTAGTAGTATAATTATCATTATTTGTATTATAATAAATCATTACATTCAAGATACAATTCCATGAAATGTAAAAAAATAATTATTGAATTAATACACCACTTCTCAGATATGTAAAATGCTTCAACATGATGAATATTTGTTGATATGACTACCACTAGATAGAATGACCATGATGACTTATTAACTTTTCCCAACAATGATGTTAAAAAATATTGAACTTATGGGATGACTAGTTCATTTTCCTTGAATCTAGTATCCTTTCATATTCACATTTCGGGTACCTTTAATTTTTACTTTTCAAGTAAAATCAAATAGTTCTAGCTACTTCCCATATAGTCCTCCTAGATGTAACTAATATTTCCTTACCGATGTATATGATAGAAGCATTAATCCTTTTACATATCATGGTATATGTGATTGATTCATCACAAAATCATATTAAATTCTACTATACTCTTTAATCTTCTCCCATGATCCATGCATGTATCCTTGGATAGATATATCTCATGTTACATTGGTGAAAATTATCTCTCAAATTTTTACAAATTGTAATTTTAATATCATGTTCATATATATATTTTTACCTGATATAAGAAAAAGTTACATATACCTAAGTAGATGACTCCTCATAAAATGTAGGTAGCTACATTTGTTGAATATATTTCTAGATTCTTTCATCTAGACTTAACCAAATATATGGCCAATAGTTTTTTTCCATATTTTATCAAAATTATTTTTCTTATAAAACCAAAACTCTCCCACAATCCTCTGGTGGAATATTGAAAAATATTAATGGAAAATGAATTTCACATGATCTTGTTTCTTAATTCAATAAAAAATATATTTGAGAAGCATTTACACCTTACTAGAATTATATTGTGTCAATATCTGTTTCTAGTTGCGTCATATAGACAACATACACGATTGATGGTATTGATAACCAATGATAAAAAGATGATCATAGATCTTATCTATGAGAAGTAAAATTAAAATATATTATGAATAATGAATTTGTGTTACCAATCATGTCATATTGGTACCATGCTTGTACAATCCATGTATTTTCTCACTTGAATACCCATCTCACAATTCAAAATAATAATCCCATGTATATTGATACATGGAATCCATTATTGGATATTATTTGATCTTGTTTATCTTAGCTATATTCCATATATTTATTACTTGTAGAAATAAACACACTCAATGAATAATGTATCACCGACTATGGTGAATAAAAAACCATAAATATGGTATTATCTTACCTATGAAGTATGTGTTTTTAGAACATTCCTTTTCCATTACCTCTTGTCAAAAATTTTCCTATTTCATCAATTTTTTAATTTGTAACATAGAGTATCCAAATTCATTACTTCTCCCATTATTTAAACTAGAGATGTTTATCCTCTTATAGAAATGTATCCTATCACATGACTACATCTTTTTATAATAGATATTTCTATAATATCCTATGACACCATTTGGATAATTACTTTAGATTCACATTGTGTTATTCTTGATGCAAGTTTTTTTATATCCACAACAAATTCCTAGAATCTAAACACGTGTTATTATGAAATAATGGTTTTACATTAGACTATAACTCTCCTCATATCCATTTTTCATTATATTTAGCATACTGTTATGGGATAACACTCTTATTTTAAAATCATGTCTCAATATGTTTGAAGATTCTATAATTCTTTTAAAATTTAGCATTGTTACTCCTTTTCAAAAATATCCTGATAATGATATGTATAAAACATATTTCCTTAAAAAATTTCTCCTTAAAACATTTTATTGATCAACGTTTACATCTAAGACTCATCATTGTTCCTCAATATTATAATCATATCTCTGATGTGGATAAGGTGACATGCATTTATGGATTACTCCATGATACATTATAATAATCAATGACTCCTTGGTCTAGAAATTCATCATCACAGCGGCATGAATGAACATATTTCCTCGGAACATGCATATCCCTTAATTCACATTCAAATTCCATAATCACTTAATGTAATAATATGAATTATCATTACCATTATCCAACCCTTAGAAATAGTTAATATTAAATAAATGATATAATTATCAAATATTTGGGGCTTACCATTATTTCAAAAAGGGTTTCATTGTCCAAAATGAAGTATGTTACTATATCAAATGTACCTCCATTATTTATCACTTAATTTTAAACGATCAGAATGGGTATATTTATGAAAACTACTTAGTTTTGGTTGAAAAAATATTATCCTGACACAATATGGTATTAAAATCTTAAATTTTATGTTAATAGTGTATTGACAATGATTCATGTATCACTAAAATATTAGTTCAGTATGATAAACAACAAACAGAATTTATTCCAAAAATTTAATAATGTATTCTTATGTCCAAAAGATCAAATATAATCACAAATATTGCTAATTAGTAGTTTTTTAAATCTCAACAATGACTTTGGAACAACCCTTTCTCATATACTTAGAGAACACACCTTACATCTTGTATCATTTCTCTCATTTATTGGTTATTGTATTAAAATACACATTTTTTAATGGTATATTATATTCAATACCTAAAATTTACTACATAAACATTACATACAATTGATGAATATAACTAAATAAAAAGATACTACTTTCTTCTTTAATTAAGTTCATTGTATTTTAGTATCCATAGTATTTTCATGATAAGAGATGAAAATGGTCTCTTATTTTTTTCCACTTTATTTGAAGGGTGGTTTGATGGGGCCTTTGACATAAATCTTTCCATTGGACTTTCCCTTATCTTTTATCCTCTTAACCATAGGAACTAAAACATTCGATAATTTCTTATTGACTTTGTCAAACCTACCTAAAAGGTAACAATTTGTTTTCTCCAAAAAAATTAATATTAATCATAACTGGAGTAAATTAGTGAAAAATAATTAATAATGATATTTATTGAAAGATCATGGTCCATATATTTACAAATATACAGTGTCAACCATTATATTATACATATCTTTCTCCACTTCCTATGCATGTTTCTTGGAAATGAGACAACAAGTAAAATCATTCATGCCCTATTATTGTATGCCTAACTTAAATCAGATGATGAATAATGACATAACAATCAAATGCATCATGCATGAGTCTCCTATATGAATTTTTACACCCTCACTTCCTAAGGAGGCTTAATAGTTATTATGGACAACAAAACCTTGACTATTTGATTATGTAGAACATTTCACATGTTCTTATACTACACTTTTGAAATTCATGTTAGTGTAGAAGTTTTCTTTTTTCTATTAGATATCACATTTTATCTTGTGGTATTAATTACCATTATCTACAAAATTAAAAACTAGAAGATAATTACTTTTATAATAATTGTCGATTACACATTTTACAATTAATTAATTAAATCATGAAATGTCTCCCAATATATTATCAAACTATCGAAATCCTATTAAAAATAATTGAAATACTCTACCACATCAGTATTCTAGTGGAAAGGATGTTTGAAAACAATCCTTGAAATCTATATGATCTGGCTATACCACTACATGGTGTGTTTTGTGGTATGAATGTTTTGGTGGTGGTGCTTGAACTAGGCAGATCACCTGGTTTTGGCATGGAACATATAGATAGAGGTAGAACTAGACTAAGCTATAGTGGTTCATCTATTGTATTTGGTCTTGAAAATTATGTAAAATAAAGGATTCCATGGGTGGGGGTAGGTTATGGACCCAGTGGAGTCGGTTGTGTCCAGTAGCGGGGTACATGGTTGTGGTCAGTGGTTTGTGGTGTCATGATAAAGGTGGAGAATCTTATTCCTATAATCGATCATTAATGGTCTCTAACGTGATTGGGTTGGATGGTTATTAACAATGGTGTTGTGAGGATATGGCTAGAAGCATGGTGATGGAGACCATAGTGGGATCTCGATCAGGTGGTGAAGCCCACAGGAAGTGGATTCCCAAGTCTAGTGTAGAATTTCCATAGTAAGTAGATGGATGAGATGGTCCCTTAACATTAATAAGCGACATGGTTGGTGACCTGGGTGATATTGCACACCAACGATGGGGGAAGGTGGTCATGGGGAGATTGAGGTATGCCAGCTCAGATTTGGAGGAGATGGCCTTCTAGAGCGAGGGATGGAATTTATTCTATGCTTGAGGTGGAGGAGGGAGTCCAACCAGCAAGGAAGGGTGGAAATCATAGGAGGATGCTACATGTCCCTTTATTCTCCAAGAAGAAAAACTTTTTTGAAAAGTTGATGAACTGATTTTTCAGGTCAAAAGGAAGCCCCTATTCTTTTTTAATAAATTGATAGTGTTGACACACATCTTAATTTTTTTTCTTAGTAAACAAATGAATAGACCATAACAAAGAAGGCTCAAGAACATCCATTATTTCTTCCACAAAATTTATTTAAAATGTAGATACAGAGCTCTATAAACAAGAAGGAGTGAGATGGGAACAAACAAAGGAATATCATTTTATGATACTTGTAATTTAGAATTTTTATATTCTTCCACTTCCATTGGATGTTTTGGGTTATATGGTGGATTAATTATTGTAACCAGATTCTGGTAGGTATGCGGCTGCAAACAAAAACAATTCATTGGTATCGTCATCCGAACCCAAAAATGGGAATGTTTTAACATGTAAAAAATAAATGTTTCATCAAATTTAAAACCTGAATAAAAAATGATTTCGATCCATATTAATATTTTATGAGGGCCCTAACATGGCCCTCCAAAACAAGATCGATGTGAAGTTTATTCTATTGGGAGAAAATGTAAAACCTCTACTTAATTTAACAAAAATTCATTTTTTTATTTGGCTCAAAAAAATCATATGGTTCGTATGATAACGATTCAAGGTATCGAGGTCACATAGTAGAAGTTGGTAAACCGGTGATTTCAAAATTATCATTTTTGGAGTTAGAGAACTTTTTATCTATGGAAATATTATCCCTTGTAGAGGGCTATGGTTCTCACGAGAATAAATTAGAGCACTAAATTTGTGTAAATTAGTACCTCATTTTATAAGGAATTGTGTTCTACTATAGATCATCGGTTATGATCATTTCTTGAAGGATCTAAAGAAAAATCCCTCTATATCTTGCACACATGATTCAATAAAATATGCGATCATGGTTCACTGAATTTCATGTACTACCACAGAGCTCCAAGAAATCCTTTGATGTTGTGATGATCACCTCGATCTATGCCTCTGATCCATCTAGTGAATTCTTATATATTCTATATAAATCGAGACTTTCCCTCTCTATAAGGATGGATGAAATAGAGGATATCATTTCATTGAAATGAATAGATCATTGAATGACCTTTTCGTACTACTTATATAGTGGAAGGGTCAAACTAACCGAAAGGGTTCCTCATCCCCTGAAAAGTTTTTGATCATTAAATAAGAAATAAAAGAGAAGTTATGTTGAAATAATTATGTCATTGGCATCACATATATTTTATAAATTCCTTTTAATATATAATACATATATAACTTGATAAACCAAGTCATTAATATGAATAGTAATTTCTGCTAATATTTTAGAAACCTTTTATATTAAATGTAATTTTGTAATATTATTCCCTGTAAATAGTTAAATACTTGAAAATACATTTAATAAATAAATATAATCCTATTATTCTATTCTCGAATATTAATGAATTTATTTATTCATTGGTGATCGATTAAATGGTTAACTCTCGGACCCCATGGTAGGGATCTCCATCCTCTACATACCTATTAATACAAATATTTTAGATTCAAAAAGATGCTATTGTTTCTGAACCTCTAGGACTTTATTTCGATAGAATATAATAGTATTCATTGATAAATAGAAGATTAATACGAACATTAAGGGCCTTAAAGTGATAAGGAGTATTCATACCAATGAGAACAACCCAAAAAAACATGTACTATATAATATAATATCTTTTTGATTCAGATATATTAAAAATTAGGATGCAAAATTGTGTCAGTTTTCTTTATTTGATTGTTATTTGTTGATATAATTAGATAGAATTACCTTCGACTACCTTATACAAGAATTTATTAAGGTAATACCATCCTGATCAACTAAGCCAGAGATATCACTTCATTATCTCAGAAGTTAAAAATTCAATCTTAATCATGCAACCAATTTCATACCACCAATGACAAACCCAAGGCATGATATCACACCACAAAATCATTTTCGTTTTTTTTAACAAAGTGTGAAATAAAATGAAACACATTGTTAATGATATCATGTCATGATACCAGTACACATGTCCATAGATAGGAGCAATAAATAACACATGAAACATGTATTGTACTTACTGGAAGGTATTCCCTCATGATATCACATACTACACATCACTAAGTGTGAACATCATGAGAATATGTCTCAATGCCTATAAGCCCCCAACAATTGATAGTCATTCATCAATTGTGTCTAGAAATTATCTTATATCAATACCCTAGAACATATATGCAAGATTATTTTCATGGTATCTCGAGGTTCTCATTATTTCATGGAAACTTTTATGACATATTGATTCAATAATTAATCTATGGAAATTACTATTTGAATACTGGATGCATAAATATCTACACTATAATGATAAGTTCACATCATATAAATCTCATTGTATCCTTGATATGGTAATCAAAAATTACTATAGTGTTTTTTCTAGGAAAACCATAATTAAAATAAAAATATTATAAAAGATTATATAAACACATCCAAGGGATTATGGTATTTCTAAAGGACAATCCTTTCAAGGATGAATGTGAAATCCAAAGAAGGATTGTCAATGAAGAGGTATAACTCTTAACTAATAATTTTAAAATTTATTAACTAATATACCTCCTATCAATCAACAAAATACATTCTAATATAATTACTTTATCATATTCTATATAATAAATTATTGTTATGGTGATGTAAAACCCATTATCCACCTCCTTCTCATCCATTGGAAAATGACAAATTTACTAATTTGTATAAGTAGACTACTACCTCCACTAAGTGATCAATTTTATTTGCACTTATATTTTAAATGGATAGTAACAAAAACAATTTTAATGAATATTTAATATATATATATATATATGATATAATAATGATTCCTGAAAATATAATTGTTATTTACCTTTCTTTCATTACATCCATCAAAAAATGGAAACAACAATAAATAATATATATGGACTACCATCTCCATGAGGATATTTAAAACATTTCTCACCCCCAACTTATATGAATAGTAAAAAAAGAATATATAATTATTAAATATGAAACCCATGACATGATTAAAATTTTAAAAATGATGCAACCTTGTCAATTGTATAATTTTTGGGTTTTTTGAAACAAAACATGCTTAAAAAACAAAGAAGTTACCACATAAAATAGTGATTTTAATAATAGATTATTATTAAATTGGTGATTATATTTTTAATTAAATAATATATGTTATGATATATATATATATATATATGAGTATGGTTCTATAACATATGTATAATAAATCTATATTTATTATATATTCTGTTCTAATGAAAATGAAGTAAGTGTGGATTTTTTATGGGATTGGTTTCTCAATCATATTCCATTCTAGATTGTTTATACATGAATATCCATTAATGAAATTATATGGTACTTATCTATAATAAAATTATCATTTCCATCCCACAAATGGATGCCTGAAGTAGCCTTCCAATATCCCATAGGGCATTATTATTCCCCACGTGATGGAAACTAATGCGTGGGAATCATAGGAATAATCATGAGAATAGTTTCACCCAACTATCATAGAAAAGTACAGTTGTAGGAAATAAAATAAAATTATTTCATGAGCATTCCATATGTGGTATATCCAAGTATAATAAGGTAATTAAATTAAAAAAAATAATATCAAAACTATTAAATCAGTTAAATAGCAGCGAGTGCCAAAAACCTCCCTCACCCTATAAACACATGCTTATATAAGGAAAATATTCTAAACAGAAAGGCTCTACTTATCCAACTAGTAAATATAGTTACACTACATATAGAGAAAAAAATAAAATCCTAATTGGAAAATGTGGTAAAATACCCCATAATAAAAACTAAACCATAAACATGAAATCCTCCTTGTGACTATAATAGTCACTTCCAAAAAATCTGGGACCACAATACCCAATGGGTGATAAAAATAGATAACATGAACCTTTAACTACAAATTATAATATATTCATGAGAAAAAATCACTAATTAGGCCACCACTATAAGAAAATCTATGGAAATTCATTTGGAAGATAGTTTATAAAAGTCTAGTTGTAAAATTAAGAATAAAATAAGTTTTCACATGCTTTGTAAACCCAAATCAAAAGAATGCTTTAAAAAATAACTTATATATAAAGAAAAATAAGGATAGTTAAATGTTATAAAATAAAATTTATAAATGTGTAAGTCATGCAAAAACACTTTCCCCCCTTTTCCAAATTGTACTATGAGAATATCATTTTCATAATCCATTCTATGGAAATCCCATTTCATTAATGTTGTTAAAGAAATACCCAAAATTATTTCCTTTTCAAAACACACAATCAATACATTTTAAAATGAATTCTTTTGAAATTAAGGAAAATTCAAACATAATGATGTCATAAAATTCATTAGAAAAAACAATTACATCACATGCCAAGCCATAAAATTTCAAATATAAATTATAAAAGATTCAACATATCAAAAAAATACATAAAATAAAATTTAAGAATCTCACATGATCTATATGAAATAAATAATGAATTACATACAGTACATATCATGAGGTGATACCACATGAACGAAAGGGACAAGTGTGAGATGCTTAAATTGGACCCACTATCAGTTGGTCAAAAGTCAAAAATCCATCAACCAAATCATTGTCACCTATTCTCATTGGTGACACCCCACTATAAATGTATTATATAAAACTAGGAGTGAATCTTCAGTGTGTAGTCTAAATTATAATAGACACACCCACTGACCTCCCACTTAGTATCCTAGGGTAACTCATTGAAAAATAAAAAGGATGCATGGAAACTTCTACACAAGTGAAATCCCATGAAAATAAAAAATCCAAAAGGATAATACCCAAAATATGTCCTTCCCACCTCTTAAACTACCCTTAAAAGATCCATAATACATAGGTACAACATGAATCATATCACAACATCCACCACATGGATATAAATACCATCATTAACAACCACAAAAGGAGGATCAATGATGGAATAAAAAATCAATCAATCAAGAACCACTTACCAAGTTTGACCTAGGTCTTTTATTTATCACATATAGTTTATACATTTGAGAAACCATTTTCAAACAAGGTTTATCAAGTTCTTAGTCATCATGTACACTTAAAAAATGGTCACTGTGACATGTATATATATAAATGTGTGTGTGTATACCCCTTGATCCAATGTAAATTTTCACATTTACATGGGTGAATATATAAAAATACCACACCAATATAATTATAAATATATACACATTTATTGAATCCACATTTAAAGTTGAAGAGGATTTGGAAAACACACACAAATATCGAAGGGAAAACATAATCAATGCCAAATATAGCCTGAAAACTTACAAAGATATACACTTAATTTTAAAAAATGGGGACACCACCAATTTTATAAAAAACCCCTTTAAAATTTAATTTCATCCATTTCATAATAAAAACCCGCTTCTAATATATTTTTAAATAACAAAATCCCTTTTGAAAAGCTAATAAAACTTTTAATCTAACACTTTTCATGGGACAAAGATCAATGCCAGGTGGTTTATCCCTTATAAGGCCACATAAAATCAAAATGGAAACACAAAATTTTTATAATTTCAATGAAAATATTCCGAATGCTTAAAGTAATTGTAATGAGACTTTTATCCAATTTCATAAACATTTAGCATGCAGAAAATGACCATGAAAAGTAATAATAACATATCCAATTTCATTTCAAGAATAAAATGTAATATAATAATCATTTTTATTTTTAAAAATGCTTTGAAAAGGATGAAATAAAATTATAATATGAAATAAAAGGTTTTTTTTATAGAAACACCTTCCTAAAACTGACAAAAGGAAAACTAAAATGGTCTAAACTACTTCATATTCAGTGGAAGATTCTTAAACATGCCAGAGGGTGGATCAAAATACCAATATCATTCCTAAACAATAATAAAAATCTGATATTTCTTATCAACCCTTGTGTTTGGGTTTCAAAAATTGAATAAGTTGATGGGGAGAGGAGAAAACGGAATTACATGGAATGAGAATTGAGAAGATACCTTACCTCATAGAATTAACCCAATATATATAATAAATATAGTGGATAGATCAATATGGGAGGAGCCTATAAGGGGGAGAAGATTGCATGGAATGGAGGGTCTCAGTTGGGGTTGTTCACACAACATGGAGATTTTTATGAGTGAGTGTTTTAGAATATACGAGTTATAAATATTAATAAAAGAATAAAAAAAGGAAACATATTATAATATATGCAATGTTCATTATTTAGGACCACAATTTGTGAAATCATGGGATAACTTTGTTTCCCTTATTATAAAATCCTGAGAAACTGAGAAGGTTACCCATAGGTAGTCACATGATTGATCTAACCTCACTCAAACCATGTGATTCTGCACTACCAAAGTAAGATCCATAACACATAATTTGTACATAGCTACTCTAAATTGTTTATAAATATTTTGGAGCAACCCATCCCTTAAATTTGATAAAAGTTTAACCAAAACTAATTAAGAACTCAAAATGACTCAAAATTAATTAAATTAATTAATTAATAAAAACCTTTGTGACTTGAATAGTATCACATTATTTTATAAATCACTTTATTTTTTATTCTCATATAGTTATTTATATTGAATAAATGTTTTCATTTTATTTTCCACACTTTATGTACTCAAGATTATTGAAGATTGTTTTCAAGGAACAACGATTATGTTTTACTATACTGATGGAAATATGTACTTCTATATAAATTTTTCCATTGAAATATTCCTTATTTATTTTAATTATTCTCTAATGATTATTATAACTAATCTTTATCATGTTTAATTTATATAATACTATTGTTAGGAATCATCCCATTATTTTCCCATGAGGTACTTTTTTATCAAATATGAGAATGGAATATTTTTTTGACATAAAAAAATTGAATAGAATTTATTTCCATCATGACCAATAAATTTGTTAATGCTTATTTTATATCAATCATTGGTTTTTCAATGAAAAACTTTTCCATAATATTTTATATTTTTTTAACATTAAATAAGTGATTTCAATATGAAATGACATTTTCCTCAAGGATTATTACAACAATATTTTAATGTAATTTCTATATATGATAACATCATTTGATGTTAATGATGATTTTCTGGGGATATGATCTAATGATTCCGTCTTTATTATTTCCTTGGATGGTATTTGATTATGGTTGTATGATTTTTACAAAACTCATTTATATTCCATGGGTTGCACTGTTATGAAATTATGAAAAAATTATGAAACCCTTATTATTTGAACAGGTTATGATATGTTATATGAAGTTGTTTTTATGATATTAATGCACAGATATGTGAGGTTTTCATTATGTTATGGGTGGGATTAGAAATATATATCCCCTTAATACATTTTTTAATGTTTTATATCACTTAATATAATAAATTTAAACAGGATTATGCTCGTGATCCTCTACAAAAAATAATTAGGGATTCTCGATCCACTATGGGAAACAAGTGGTCATTCCAGATCCACTATGACCAATAAGTGATGTTTCCTAATCTATTATGATTTGGGAAACATTTTCTGATTCCTAATACATTATAACATGATAATCTCTCTAGTTAACCATGACATCAGAAATGGTATCTATTCCTATGGTGGTGTCACAATTTTATGACATGATTATGACATGATTATGACATTATATTATGATTTTTGATTTATTTAGAATGTTTTCCAGCTCTTATGATTCATTTATTTTTAGATGATAATTCTTTATTCCATGAATCATGATTTTAATCTATGATTTACAGGATATGAACTTTTTTAGTTATGATCATGAACTCATTCAATTTTTTTATATTATTCTTGCTTATAACCATCAATTAATACATCCAATGTATAATATTATAGAGCATTTGAAGTTACCTGTTCTAAAATTTAATTTCTCTATGTTATGGAGAAATATTTATGTAAGGTTTGTTAATAATGGTACAAATTGAGAAGAAATTGATGATCGATGTGGAAGAATATACCTAAATAAGATGTTTATTTATACAATCCTGAGTACACAAAACCATTATGGTAATGTCATTGATCATATTGTTATAAATTCAATATTCATCAAAAATGGAATAATTTTTTTTGTATTAAATGAATGGGTCTCCATAATTGGAATTAGATAAGTGTTAAATTAATATTTATAGATTAATATTAGGGGATTCAGTGAAAAATACCCTATTGGAAATTTTATGTATAAGATAAATTCTTAATGTTTTGGTATGATAAATTTTATGTTGTTTCTCACTATGAATTTTTTTTATCATAATTTACTTTTTTATGTTAATCAATGTCTAGCAAAAAAAATACATTTTCTAGCAAAAAATGTGATGAAAAATGAAATGATTCCCATCCTGAGAATCCTAATGCTATGTAATCTAGAATGAAAAATCATGTTTTTATGCTAATGGAACATTCATAATGAATGAATCATGTTGACCATCAAAATTATCAAATGTGGGAATAATGAACTATTGAGGATTTTATGAGTTAACACACACCTTATTTTAAAGGGTCTTATAATTCATTGTGGATGAGAAATGGATTATTACCATTGAGGAAATGTTTTTTATTTTATAATTATGGGGTCATAAACATATTATCAAAACAATTTATCTTTTAAATGGAGAATCATAATAATAGTGTAATATTATTATGAATATGAGTTTAGTGGTATAAATTGAATAGATTTAATGATACTAGTTTAAGAGAATATTATTTAGTAAGTATTTTTCTCATATTCTATATATAAAATTTAATTTGGAATAATTTATTCCTATTTTGATGGATAATGAATTAGTTGGTACTTATGACGAAAACATTACAAGACCTATAAGTGAAGCCTCTAGTTTAATCATCTTCCTTGAAAGGATAGTTGATCAATTATTCAACTGATTACTGTGAATTATTTGAAATATCTTATCTAAAAGAGACATTAGTAGCTATAAAGATATCATTATATGTTCACTAAATGTGGAAACGTGAATAGAATATTCCAACCATTCTAGTGGTTTTGATTAGAAAACAAAGAGAGTGCCACATGAAACTCTAATAAATCACATGGTGAAAAGAAATTCTTACCATCTATATGTTTGAAATGTGAGAATGAACAGCATGGAAATTTCATAAATAGAATTGGGAGGTTCTTTAAATGTGAAAGGGCTAGCCATAAAACATGTGAACATCAAAAGGTGATAAACGGATCAATTAATTCTACAAAGGAAAAAAATATTCTCACTAACACATTATCCATTCTCTAATTCTTCAAATACATTATGTATAATAATTACACTAACTAATTCAATAATATCGATGTTTTTTTATAGAAAATAATATCAAAAACTTTTTACCCTATATAAAAATTGAAATATTAGGTGATCATGAATATTTATGTGGGTTATGAAAATTATGGGGGTGAAATCTACACTTATCATCCACTCTAAAATAATATAATTTCTTATTTGATTATTAATCTACAAACTCTTTTTAATATAAAGAACATTCTAATGGAAAATAATTTCCACTTCAAAAATTACATGTTTATTTAGTAGTTAAAACCCATAATGGTAATAGTTTCACATCTCAAGTCTATAGTTCCTCACTGATAAAAATTGGGGGGAATTTTTTTCATTAGAATAATATGATTCATCCCCTATATTAATTTTATATGAATGTAGGAATGTTTTGGATTTATTGATATGGAGTAAAATCAATTCCAAGGGAACTAAAGTCACATTTCTTGTTCCAAATTATCCTATTATCATTTATCAGAGTATGTGTGAACATGATTTTCAAAAAAAAATTAATTCTTTCATTTGGGACTTAATTCCTATACATTATGCATATTTATCTTAGATAGTTGTGTATAAACTCAACATTGAGGATACAAATAGTGTAAGAGTCTTTCATGATGGAATACTAGACTAGTTTTCTAGCCTTCCTATTAATTGTGAAGTAGAGTTTTAAATTGAAATCATACATGGTTCTAAAACTAAATAAAAGAACCCTTAGAGAATGGACCCAATTTAGTTGCACCAACTAATGATGAAACTCTAGGAGAATCTTGATATAGGATTCATATGACTTAGTGTGTCACCATTGGGAGAACCAATTATTTTTGTTATGAAAAACATGTGTCATGCATCATTGCATTGATTAATGAAAATGTAATATGATCACTCTCAAGATTGAGTATCCTATACTCTGTATCAATGAATTTTTTAACAAATTACGGAGATCTCAATATTTTTCAATGTCTGAATCACATTTTTTATATCATAAATTGATGTTTATGAATGAGGATGTACCAAAGATAGCCTTTCATATGAGGTATATGCATTATGAATTTATATTGATGCAATTTAGAATTTATAATTCCCTTTTGGTATTTATTTATTTAATGAATATCATATTTAGATTTTATATTTATCTATTTGGTGTAGTCTTTAAGAATGATATTCTTATATATTCATAGATAGAGGAAGAGCATAAATGTAATGACCATAGATTTGATAGATGAAATTTCCATTTTTTATTTAGTAAATGACTTATATTATAGAAAACACTTGAAATAATGAGGTTATTTTGTACCATTATAAAATAAAGAATCTTGGATTTAAAAGATCATTATGCATCATAAGTTCTGATAATATAGCCATTTTATAGAGTTTTATAAGATTAGTATATATTAGGGGTTATGATAAAGTCTAATTTTCATAGATAGAGATAGTGATGTCCTCAACCAGAAGAATTATACCCTATGAAGGTGATTTATAAGATATTAATAGGGATATGGTATCATAATCCTTTTCACATGACCATGACCAATATTAAATTTAATAACTGAAGGATGAAAAAACAGTTCGTAGGAGATTTTCAAGATTATTGACATCACATCCCAAACGATGTTTTCTGAACAGCCCTATGAAAGTGTCTCCACTGCACACCTTACCCTTTGGGCATATGCTGGCATGATTACGGGTTATTTTTTTTAGACCGTAGTAGTTTGAATTTGTAAATTTTCATTTTTAACAATATAAATATTACATTTATGTCTTTTTATTATCACATTATTAATTATTATATAATGAGTTTTTAAAAGTTAGATTTTGATATGAAGAAATAAAAATTGATTCATTGAAAAATATTAGTTTCAATAAAACAATTTTTTTGATAAATACATGTTCTTTTTGGAATAAATTATATTTTAATAATATATTCTTATTATGAAATAATTATTTAAATATAAAGGTCAATATAATATAATGAAGTCCAATGAAATTTTTAGGGTTTATTATTTTAGAAGTAAAAATTATTATATTTAGAAAATTATTTAGATAAAATAAATTTTATTTTTGAAATCCACACATTATAATTATTCAAACGTGAATTTACCATTATTTTCGGAGACATCCAAATTTTGGGGTAATAATTAAAAATGGTATAAATACCTGATCTGTATTATGAAATAATAATGGCCAAAATGTATGTAATAAATTCCAAAAATGAATAAAAATCTATATATATATGTATCCATTAAAATAATTTATTTTTAATTAGATTATATTAATTTTACAAACCCTTAATGGTTCCTCCAAAACCTATCTTATATTTTATGGTTTTGAAATCGATTCTTTATAAAAATCACTCAAATCCACATAACCAATGGTATTATTTTAAGGATTTAGTTTCTTGGACTAATAAAATATATAAAAAAAAATCCTATTTCGATTATACCATGGGAAAACCAAAAGATGTTTTTTTGTTTTTAGTAGTTTATCATGAAGATCCCACGTCCTGTGTATAGAAATTAATAATCAAATCACCCATGTTTTACTATAAATACCCACCCATACTCTCCCTAATCATCACCTAAAAAAAATTTACCATGAATTAAATTTCCTTAATTCTCTATATATCAATCCCATGGTGTTCCCAAGATCATTGGAATCTCCTCCCATGCTTTTTTAAGCACCCTTACAAGGTAATAGGATTTATCCTATAATTTTTATTTCAAAAACATTCATTATAATAACCTCATTTTATAACCAATTTTACATGTTTTAATGTGTTTTTAAATATAAATTTAATTTAATTATGATGACCATGTGAAGAGATACAAAATTTTACTCTCATTAACACATTTCACAAACCATTATGCACTTATGTAATGCTGTTGAAATTATCCTGTGATTTTCCATATAAAATATTTTTGTAGTGAATACCCATCCACATTTCCACTAATGGGTACTCACTTATATGTACATAGAATTTTTTTATTTATAAACGCAATTTAAGTAACACACACTCTTTAATTGGGGATTTAATGTGATGAAATCCTATCTTATGTTGAATGATTTGTATGGGACAATAATGTGTTTACATGATATGAGTATGATTGGTGGGACTATAATTATATAGACCTAAAATGAATTTAGTAATTTTTTGCATCCCATTTGATGCTATGTGGGTTTTTCAAGAGGTTACCCTATATAAAATATGTCATGATGTCCTGGTGGTTAGCCTTTCTATTTGCGTATGATGTCATTTCTTACATTTTTTGGAACATTCCTATATTACATGATGTTATCATATAAAATCATGCTTCAATGAACATGGTTAGGATTCTTAACATTTTTATCTCTCCTTGATATTCCTTTTGACTAAAAAATATCAATTTCATCATTTTATTCATTGATTATTCTGTTACTTGGATTTATAGCTCACCCCTTTTTTATATACATCCTCATGTTATACCATGATGTTTAAGAAGATAAAATGAATCTAAGATAATGTTATGGTTTTTATAAATAATTTTATTGTATCCCTATTTTATTTTATCGTTTTATATATCTAATTCCCCAAAGAAAATAAGCCTCGTGATCTTCTTTGGTTTTATTAAGTGCATCATTACATAATAAATTGAAATTGGGGTTTTAAAAGATATGGGTTATCATAGTTTGTATCATGGGAATGTCATTGTATTTTTCGGGATTAGGATGGGAAAAATTATTGAAATACTTATAGTTTGACAAGAAAAAGTAAAACATCCCCAAAGTATTGAAATGTATAGAGAATGTTCATTCCCAGAAAAAACAATCTATATAGATACAGCAAGTGGATTTGGATCTTATATAGTTTTACCTATGGATAATGACAATGAAAAGGGTTCATTGGGATTTGTCTCAATTATAAAATAGTGTAAAAAATGATTCCTAACAGTAAAAATATTTTAACACATTTGGATGACATGATTTGGTAAATTCATGAGCACCTTATGAATAGTCGTGAAGTGAAAAAAATGCTCAAAAATTTATTTGAATGGAAATATGAAATAAATAACTTAGATTTAGGATTATAAATTCCTATGTTGAGGAATGAATTTCATTTATGAGGTATCCATTAGATATTCATAGTTTCCCTTTATTGGTTAAACAGTTTTAGAATTATCATCCCCAATTTTCCTTTTATTCAAGTGAATGGCTGGAAATAGGAGAAATCAGGTCAACAACAAATTTGATTGGAAAAGCCCAAATGAATGCCAAAAATAATGGAAGAAGGATTCAAGAAATTTATGATAATATTTTAGCAATTAACTCATGTTCTGAATACAAAAAACAAATCCATGTGAAAACCCTCATCACCATAATAAATAGAAAGTTTCAATTGAAACCTTCCTTTAACAAAGGCCTCTAAATTTTTGTGGATCATCCAATCCAATAACCATGGAATAATAGATTAAATCGATTGAAATTATTTCTTATATCCTTTAAATCTCTATGTTTTGGAATTATATGTTAGTTGTTTATCATATAGATGGAGAAGATGTTCAGTTTTGGTCATTAATAAAATATAAAAATCTTGAGGACGTGATCAATGGTGTGGAGATTTCCAGAAAATGTTTCTCAACAAATATTTTCCTCTCACTCTCCAAATTAAAATGGGGAGTGATATCCTTATAATCACTAAAAATAAATATCAATATATTAGAGAGTATGCGGTGAACATTTAAAGACGTTCACAATAAAATTTACCATTTTCATTGACCCCTAATGTAATGTTGGCCACATATTTGGTGTGTTAAAGTTGAGTATACAAATAGATTTGAATATTTGATACTTTAAAAAAATGAGAAAATTGTATGTTGTTCCACCAAAGTTGAAATGGAGATCAGTGAATCTCACATGTTTCATGTTTTAGGAGATTGTATGTAGAGATTTGATTTTAATTCTCACAGTGTGATGGATAAGTGTCATGAGGGAAATAATGTTCAAGAACCCATTGGTTAAAATTATGGGAAGAATTATCCAATAAATTTCATAACGGGGGAAAATAAATGCTTGAGGTACTAGAAATAATGGAACCTAACTTATCACAAACCAAACTATAATATCATCCAACCTGATACACAACATGGACCGTGGCAAGCCCGAAAGTTCATTCCTGATCCCCACGGGTTGGAAACCAGTGTCTGGGCATCAAGTAACACCTAGGGGAATGGTTTATCCCATTAAGTAAATAACAAACATCCATATTCAAGGAATGAATATAAAACACTATAACTATAATTTTAACATTTAGTATTACATCGAAACCCAAAATATCTATGATTGGGAGAGGATAAACCAAAAAAATCTAACTTGTACAATTTGGGTGGACACTGATGCTACCTCCATCAGCATTTGACAAAAGGGGAATCCTCTACAATAAAGATACTCCTCGCCTACTTGTGAGACCATTACAGTATCAAACATAGAAAAAACAAGATCTACATACACCCAAGGGTGTATGTACAGATTTTGATAAAATACCCATCTGTATTCCATAAAAGATTACATGAAAAGACCTTAAAAGATACTTTAAAATGATAGTTTTGGAATAAATATTGATTGAACTACATTGAAATTAAATATGTTTTTATTTATAAATAAAGGGTATTTGATTTAAATATAAAGTAAATGGGATGCAAACAAATAACCATGAACCATGGTAATATCCCTATGTAGCTAGGTTGTTTGGGCCCTTGGATTCTCATACCTCAGTGATCATACAGTATAAAATATTTTCACATATGAGTCTCTATAGGGGTAATATCCAATGTTCTTATGGTCCACAAGTCATTATAAAATGTTGACTTGGTGTTAAAGCATGAACCATCGAGAGAGCCCAAGCCATTTCCTAGATGACGTTAATGATATTCTAGTATATATTAACCCACCTATAATACCCAGGGATCCCAAGTTCCCTATCTAATTTAGATGACCAAAAGAATCATTTTCTAAATATTACAGGACACTAATTATAACCACAATTGGAAAACATCAATTTACAAAGGATGCAATGTACCATTAAACCAAGAACTCACATAAAAATCCATTTAAATCACCATTCACACCCCTGAAATATCTTGTAAACCAATTTAGAATTCATTTAAAGTATAATTAAGTAATTAATTAAGGTCTCTTAATGGAACTGTAGAGGCCCGAAGCTTATCGTACATTGACATTACATTACTTTTGCGGAATACTTAGCACATAACAAAAATACACACACAAGGATCGTAATAGTTTAGTGTCTTTGGAAACTCGGAACGTAATCTTCTAATCGTGGTGAAAGAACTTCAATATCTCCCATAAAGATCTTCCCTTTTTTTATACCTAAAACCTTTATTTATATCCTGGGGAAAAGAAAACATAAAAGGGTGAGCTCAAATGCTCAGTAAGGGTAAACAAAAGAAATATCAATCACATCATATACATAAGAACATAGGTTTTGGAAATCTTAACCTGCAAAAGAGCTCATAATATCATATCATGGGATAAATCATAGAAGTGAAAATGAGATCCCCATAATCATAACATAAAACTTGAAACTTTGTGGCATGCACACATAATCATGGAAAATCATTTCTTGTTAGTCATGACTCATTTCCAAGACTATCTTAGTGGACAAAGTCCCTTTCTGAACCGAGTTCACTCCTCGTTTCAGTCCTGTATCACTGAACCGAAATAACCTTCCGTTCCAGCCATGTCTATCTCATGAGATATAAAATCTTTACCCAATGCATTGTAGGGAGATATAGGTCCCACCCATCTTATAATGAATCCTTTCTTATGTGTGCCACATAATCATAAAACATACATCATCGCATAACACAAGTAACAAAAATGGGATTCTTGAAACATCATGACATCATAAATCAATTCATATAAGATAAAGGAATTCATAAAAATAATTCCATCACAACATGATCAAATCAATTTAATAATAGGGATAAAAATATAACCCTTTATTATCTTAGATGGAAAATAATTTTGATAAAACACTTGAACTCCATTCTTGAGGAAAATATCCTTACTTCTTCAAAAACATTTTTCCTTTCATAACATGTCATACAACTTTAAAATAAAAGAATTTGATTAAAAATAAACTTGAATACTTGTAAAGTAAGCTTCTTTGAAGTAATGTTTTAAAAATCCATTCATGCCGTATAAGTTAAAAAAACATTCTTCGTACTTTTGTCGGAAAAGTCAAAAAACACCTCGTATGAGAAACGTCAAAATATTCCTTTCATAATTTTTACTAAAAACTCACTGAAGGGTAAAATTGGATTTAAACAATTGTAGTTGGATGGAAATAATATTACATATTGAGGAAATATGGATGTGGATGATAAAATACACCCCAGTAAATACCAAAGTATAAACAATCTCGGATAAAAATGAGATTGTGATATTTCCCTTACCTTAGGTCCGACTTGCTTTGTAAGTGTCCGAACCTCCTGTATAATGATTTAAATCATGTTATTGACTTATTAAAGAATCATATTCATTGTTATGATATCATATATGGTTCACTTATGACATTATATTACCCGTTCTTTTGTAAATTCCATGTTAAAGAAGCGTTTTGGGTAAAATCGTTTCATTTATCGTAGGTGTTTTGACTTGTTGTTCTTGACATCATTGTTACTTATATCATGATTTACTTACTTCCAGAATATAAAATATGATTTATATATCATATATATTCAGTATATATATATATATATATAATAGGTAGATAAATAAAATGAAAAACACCGTTCATGGAGACGGTAGTCTGTACGTACGCATGAACGCTGTTTTCTTTTCCTTATTGTCTTGAAATGGAAGTAAGTAGATGAAATACATATGTATATATATACATAAATCCAGTAGCTTTATAATTTCATATATTTCATTATTATTTCTTATATATACATTATAATCATTCTTAAATGGTTAACATGGAGAATGAATCTCATCGCGTACGTCGTGGAGACGGTATTCCGTACGTACGCACGCGCGGTGATTTCTTTTTCCGTAGGATGGATAGATGGTGAAATAGGGTTGTTTCATACTTATAATAACATATAAGTATATGAGTGATACTGATGTTATTACTTCATAATGAAACAACCTAAGAAGAAGAAGTGGAAGAAGAAATAAAGATGAAAGAATTGGTAACGGTAATTACCTCTTCTTTGAAGCGCCTCTTTGATACCTCCTCTTAGGGCACTAAAATTGGTCTTTGAGGAAGACCAGAACCTCTAGGATGTTTCTAGGGAAGTGGAGAAGAGATTTTGGCAGGGGTTGGCCGAGCTTGAGTGCTCAAATTGGTGTGAGGAGGAGGGGGAGGAGGTGTCCTTTTATAAGGGAGGAGAGGGGCACCTTAGGAATATCTCAAAATATTATTTTATATTAAAGTCAAAATCGGTTTATAATGGTTCAAAAGGGTCTTATTTCGAATCTAAAGTGGGTATGGGTCGAAATACTATCAACCAATAATATTTAGACAAGTTTAGGGTATTATTTTAACCTTATCAATTAGATTTAACTCTAAGTTGATAATTTAACTTTTACCGTGTCTTTTTGTTTTCTTTCACTATATGGTTAATACACTTACTATAACATGCCAAACTAACCCCAAATTGTTTATTATTAATATATATATCCTTATCTAAGTCATTTGGCCGAACCTTAGATTTTTAGGAATACAATAACAATTAATAATATAATATTTGATTTAAAAACTATTTTGTGTCAATTTTGACACTATTTGATATATGATTTTTGTGAAAGTCATAACAGAATTATATGTTCGAACCAAGTTGATTAAATCAACACTAATATATCATAGTAACCTAGAAAATTAGTGGAATTCATAAAAATTCTAAAATTACATTTAGTTTGGTGTTTATAACATCAATTATGTCAATATTTCATTAATAAGATAATTACTGCATCATCTTTGTGTCATAAATAAATTAAATTATTTGATGTCTAAAAATTACAAATAAAATACAATTATGTAGGAAAGCTTTTTATCTTTCTAATGAATGTTTACAATCGAATTTATCTTATGTATAACCCTATGTTAAAAATGTTTTAGTAAATAAACTTTGATTTTAACTCTTTTAACTCTTCTTTGAATTAAATAATAATAAATGTCCTAATCTAATCCAAGTGGGCCTAAATGATAATATTTTACACTTAAGGTTGTTTTTGGTCGAGATACACTTGTCCAATAGAATTAGGACATGTGTTAGGGTAATATTAATATCATTCTTACCCTTAATTACCCTATTTACTTTTAACCGTGGTAAATAAAAGTAAAAAGTTACTATTCACCAAAAATTATTTTCATCTCATTGAACCACATTTTACTTACTGACACCAACCGTGTCTCTCGGATTTTTGAAATTCCATTCACAGAAGCGGTAAAATTATGTTTTATGAAAAATTCAGTTTTTTAACTACCACTTAGTAGTTTCACTATTCATAAAAAATTGATGTTTTTCAGAACAATGCCAAAATTTCATCCTAAGCTATATTTCATATTCTGGATTCAAAAATGAAGTCTATTTTACCAAATTCATAACATAAAAGTTGCATTAATTAATTTTATAATTAAATCCCGCTGTTAAAACAAATAGCGTGTTTTTAAGAAACAATATCTATCAAAAGATTGACACTTGATTATGTCTGGTTTAAATGTGAAATTACATCCAATGACCAACATTGTATTAAATTGTAAAAATATATTCTAAATATACTTTAAAACCACTCAAATTAATGATTTATCACTATTAATTATTTCGATTAAAAAAAGTTGTTTTTAATTATAATTTAGTAATTTTCACTATTCATCAGAATATGAAAGTTATCCGAAAAGTACCAAAATTTCACCTTAGGCTAAATTCGATACTCCGAATCCAAAAATGAAGTCCATTTTGAGAGTTAAAATTTCTAAAATTTAAAAAGTGGTTGTTACTATTCATAACGGCTAGTTTTAATAATATTTTAATAGCATATCATTGTTTCGTGAAACTCAGGATTACGTACCACACACGCTATCGAGGAAGGTTGTGATTGCGTGTAATGCAAGGCAAGTCAAGGATGCGTGTTGTGCAAGCTCCTTTTGGTGTAGCGTATAACACAAGACATTAGTAAAATAAAAAAGAATACTTTTCATAAAATCTCGGGCTGTTACATTCTACCCCCCTTAAAATGAATTTCGCCCTCGAAATTCGTCGGGGTTATAAATGGTTTACTATTCGAAAGTTTCTTTAATAGAAACCCACATCGTAAAAGGGAATACCAAAACTTGGCTTTAAAAACTAAAGTATGAAATGTAACGATTACCCAAATAAACTAATCATTGGGTTTCCACATAGGTGAAAATATGGATATGGAAGAGAAATCTAACCATCATGTTCTGATGGAGAGTGGTAGAGAACATGGCTATGGAAAAGCCAGTAATCACAAATCCATAAATTTGTGATGATCTAAGGTACCATCTGATTCATCAGGTATAAGATCACTAGGACAACATTTTTGGTTTTCAAGATCATCTCCCTAAAGTTGAAAATTTGAATTAGAATAAATACTTACTTTATTTTGGTACAATCTCACTGTTGTTCGTGCCTTGAACAATTTCCACTTCATTTCTTAAATAAATGAAGTTGAATTTGTTATTCGTGAAGTGTTAGCAGATCATGTGATAGAATGACTGTTCATTCCATCTGTCTCAAACAAAAGGTTAGCAAAAGTTATTAAATATACATAAGTCATTCTATAGTGAGATTAATCATATATGGTTCCTAAAATGGACTTATAATTCATATATCATACTTCTTAATATAATAAAACTGGTTTCTACTAAACAGGGACTTCCTGTAGGTCAGTGGTAGGCGATAAAGGCCAGTCGCACTTCGGTTGTGGGTTCGATTCCTACAGCCTTGTCCGAAGAGATGGGCTGTCGCCCGTCCTGCAGGTTGTCCCTTTTTCTAAAACTACGTTACTATAACATCCCTTCAATAATATCGAAAATCTTCTATCCTTAAACAATACTAACTTATGTCCAACATAATCCAGTCTAATCTTTAGGCTTATAATACTGCAGTCCACTCTCATAATATAGTGACAACGATTACCAGAGATTTAATACTGTCGTTGATCCCCACATATCATACGATATGTCTTGTTGGTCACATTCCAAACATTCAAAGTCCTTAATCGTGTATTCTCTTGAATACCTTAGTGAAAACATGAGTGCAGTTAAAAGTTAACACTTTCCACATACCAAAATCCTCAAAATTCTATATACTCAAACCATGATATCACTTAGTCCTTATATCAATCATGATCTCATGAATACTATCAAACATTTAATTTTCTCCTTATCCCTTCATTATGCGCATATCATCTACATTCCAAAAATATCTGAATAACCTTTCATGGATACTGGTAACATTAATCATACACTTTCAAAACACAAGGAAAGACAACAGTGTACCAATCCATAGATGTCTCTTTATTCCAAAATTACACATGATAAACATGTAATCATTCCACTACATTCTCAAACCATTGACCGAGCTTCAAAAATTCTTTCATCTCACATATCATTTGTAGTCTCTTCATCATCATCCACATAAATACTACCCATATGACCATACTGATTCTCTTCATGAGTCTTTCCCTTAGGTCATTTGTTTTCATAATGCCCATACATTCCACATTTAAAACACTTAACCATTTTTGATGTCGTAGCAATACCATTATCCTCATCCATGGTGTTAACCGACCCTTTTCCTTTGCACTTACTTGCTTTGTGTCCTTCTTTTCCACACCCAAAGCATCTTCCAGTTCCCTTGAAACATTCTCCTTGATGCCTCTTCCCACATGATTTACATAGGGGAAATTGAACTTTCTTTTCTCTATGATCATCATGGAACTCCATCTTTCTCTTATTAGTCAAGTCAGGAAACTTACCAAATTTTACTTTATTGATCATGTTGTGAGATTGCTGATTCGGCATAATAATGATGTTTGGACATCCAAATCCCATTTCATTTGGTTTCTCATGAATAATACCATTCTATTGTCCATCATATCCTCCATTATTGTGAATCATCTTGTTTCCAGCCATTTTCTAAAACCCAAACAGAATAGTGTTAGATGCAAAAATCGTAATAAAGGGGGAGTAACTTAAATATCTATCATCTTTGGTTTAATCTAATATCGTTACCATAGTTCTAGAACTATATCCTATACGTATACTTATCCTTAGGGGCATCCCTAGACATACCATAGAAATATCTCTAGGGATCTCACTAACGTTTTCGCATCCTAGTTTCCAAAGGTTGACTAAACCATTCCTCTGATACCAACTGTAGAGGCCCGAAGCTTATCGTACATTGACATTACATTACTTTTGCGGAATACTTAGCACATAACAAAAATACACACACAAGGATCGTAATAGTTTAGTGTCTTTGGAAACTCGGAACGTAATCTTCTAATCGTGGTGAAAGAACTTCAATATCTCCCATAAAGATCTTCCCTTTTTTTTATACCTAAAACCATTATTTATATCCTGGGGAAAAGAAAACAAAAAAGGGTGAGCTCAAATGCTCAGTAAGGGTAAACAAAAGAAATATCAATCACATCATATACATAAGAACATAGCTTTTGGAAATCTTAACCTGCAAAAGAGCTCATAATATCATATCATGGGATAAATCATAGAAGTGAAAATGAGATCCCCATAATCATAACATAAAACTTTAAACTTTGTGGCATGCACACATAATCATGGAAAATCATTTCTTGTTAGTCATGACTCATTGCCAAGACTATCTTAGTGGACAAAGTCCCTTTCTGAACCGAGTTCACTCCTCGTTTCAGTCCTGTATCACTGAACCGAAATAACCTTCCGTTCCAGTCATGTCTATCTCATGAGATATAAAATATTTACCCAATGCATTGGAGGGAGATATAGGTCCCACCCATCTTATAATGAATCATTTCTTATGTGTGCCACATAATCATAAAACATACGTCATCGCATAACACAAGTAACAAAAATGGGATTCTTGAAACATCATGACATCATAAATCAATTCATATAAGATAAAGGAATTCATAAAAATAATTCCATCACAACATGATCAAATCAATGTAATAATAGGGATAAAAATATAACCCTTTATTATCTTAGATGGAAAATAATTTTGATAAAACACTTGAACTCCATTCTTGAGGAAAATATCCTTACTTCTTCAAAAACATTTTTCCTTTCATAACATGTCATACAACTTTAAAATAAAAGAATTTGATTAAAAATAAACTTGAATACTTGTAAAGGAAGCTTCTTTGAAGTAATGTTTTAAAAATCCATTCATGCCGTATAAGTTAAAAAAACATTCTTCGTACTTTTGTCGGAAAAGTCAAAAAGCACCTCGTATGAGAAACGTCAAAATATTCCTTTCATAATTTTTACTAAAAACTCACCGAAGGGTAAAATTGGATTTAAACAATTGTAGTTGGATGGAAATAATATTACATATTGAGGAAATATGGATGTGGATGATAAAATACACCCCAGTAAATACCAAAGTATAAACAATCTCGGATAAAAATGAGATTGTGATATTTCCCTTACCTTAGGTCCGACTTGCTTTGTAAGTGTCCGAACCTCCTGTATAATGATTTAAATCATGTTATTGACTTATTACAGAATCATATTCATTGTTATGATATCATATATGGTTCACTTATGACATTATATTACCCGTTCTTTTGTAAATTCCATGTTAAAGAAGCGTTTTGGGTAAAATCGTTTCATTTATCGTAGGTGTTTTGACTTGTTGTTCTTGACATCATTATTACTTATATCATGATTTACTTACTTCCAGAATATAAAATATGATTTATATATCATATATATTCAGTATATATATATATATAATAGGTAGATAAATAAAATGAAAAACACCGTTCATGGAGACGGTAGTCCGTACGTACGCATGAACGCTGTTTTCCTTTCCTTATTGTCTTGAAATGGAAGTAAGTAGATGACATACATATGTATATATATACATAAATCCAGTAGCTTTATAATTTCATATATTTCATTATTATTTCTTATATATACATTATAATCATTCTTAAATGGTTAACATGGAGAATGAATCTCATCGCGTACGTCGTGGAGACGGTATTCCGTACGTACGCACGCGCGGTGATTTCTTTTTCCGTAGGATGGATAGATGGTGAAATAGGGTTGTTTCATACTTATAATAACATATCAGTATATGAGTGATACTGATGTTATTACTTCATAATGAAACAACCTAAGAAGAAGAAGTGGAAGAAGAAATAAAGATGAAAGAATTGGTAACGGTAATTACCTCTTCTTTGAAGCGCCTCTTTGAGACCTCCTCTTAGGGCACTAAAATTGGTCTTCGAGGAAGACCAGAACCTCTAGGATGTTTCTAGGGAAGTGGAGAAGAGATTTTGGCATGGGTTTTCCGAGCTTGAGTGCTCAAATTGGTGTGAGGAGGAGGGGGAGGAGGTGTCCTTTTATAAGGGAGGAGAGGGGCACCTTAGGAATATCTCAAAATATTATTTTATATTAAAGTCAAAATCGGTTTATAATGGTTCAAAAGGGTCTTATTTCGAAGCTAAAGTGGGGATGGGTCGAAATCCTATCAACCAATAAGATTTAGACAAGTTTAGGGTATTATTTTAACCTTATCAATTAGATTTAACTCTAAGTTAATAATTTAACTTTTACCGTGTCTTTTTGTTTTCTTTCACTATATGGTTAATACACTTACTATAACATGCCAAACGAACCCCAAATTGTTTATTATTAATATATATATCCTTATCTAAGTCATTTGGCCGAACCTTAGATTTTTAGGAATACAATAACAATTAATAATATAATATTTGATTTAAAAACTATTTTGTGTCAATTTTGACACTATTTGATATATGATTTTTGTGAAAGTCATAACAGAATTATATGTTCGAACCAAGTTGATTAAATCAACACTAATATATCATAGTAACCTAGAAAATTAGTGGAATTCATAAAAATTCTAAAATTACATTTAGTTTGGTGTTTATAACATCAATTATGTCAATATTTCATTAATAAGATAATTACTGCATCATCTTTGTGTCATAAATAAATTAAATTATTTGATGTCTAAAAATTACAAATAAAATACCATTATGTAGGAAAGCTTTTTAGATTTCTAATGAATGTTTACAATCGAATTTATCTTATGTATAACCCTATGTTAAAAATGTTTTAGTAAATAAACTTTGATTTTAACTCTTTTAACTCTTCTTTGAATTAAATAATAATAAATGTCCTAATCTAATCCAAGTGGGCCTAAATGATAATATTTTACACTTAAGGTTGTTTTTGGTCGAGATACACTTGTCCAATAGAATTAGGACATGTGTTAGGGTAATATTAATATCATTCTTACCCTTAATTACCCTATTTACTTTTAACCGTGGTAAATAAAAGTAAAAAGTTACTATTCATCAAAAATTATTTTCATCTCATTGAACCACATTTTACTTACTGACATCAACCGTGTCTCTCGGATTTTTGAAATTCCATTCACAGAAGCGGTAAAATTATGTTTTATGAAAAATTCAGTTTTTTAACTACCACTTAGTAGTTTCACTATTCATAAAAAATTGATGTTTTTCAGAACAATGCCAAAATTTCATCCTAAGCTATATTTCATATTCCGAATTCAAAAATGAAGTCTATTTTACCAAATTCATAACATAAAAGTTGCATTAATTAATTTTATAATTAAATCCCGCTGTTAAAACAAATAGCGTGTTTTTAAGAAACAATATCTATCAAAAGATTGACACTTGATTATGTCTGGTTTAAATGTGAAATTACATCCAATGACCAACATTGTATTAAATTGTAAAAATATATTCTAAATATACTTTAAAACCACTCAAATTAATGATTTATCACTATTAATTATTTCGATTAAAAAAATTTGTTTTTAATTATAATTTAGTAATTTTCACTATTCATCAGAATATGAAAGTTATCCGAAAAGTACCAAAATTTCACCTTAGGCTAAATTCGATACTCCGAATCCAAAAATGAAGTCCATTTTGAGAGTTAAAATTTCTAAAATTTAAAAAGTGGTTATTACTATTCATAACGGCTAGTTTTAATAATATTTTAATAGCATATCATTGTTTCGTGAAACTCAGGATTACGTACCACACACGCTATCGAGGAAGGTTGTGATTGCGTGTAATTCAAGGCAAGTCAAGGATGCGTGTTGTGCAAGCTCCTTTTGGTGTAGCGTATAACACAAGACATTAGTAAAATAAAAAAGAATACTTTTCATAAAATCTCGGGCTGTTACAGGAACCACCTACCTATTTCTTAGAAACATCAAATAATGGATTTGAAACATCCATTGAACTATGTAGAAACACTATGGATGAAATGGATTACTATTACCATCAAGATTCAACCCGAGAAAAAGCTATGTGAACCTGAACAAGGTCCAAACCCTTGATTTAGAAAGGGAACAAAATAATGAATGTGGGAAATACTATGAATAAGGAGATGAGGAGAATATGAAACTACATGAAGATATCTAGAAGATTTTACCCAAATACACCAATGATTTATATCCCAATGGGGTGGAAGTGGATGAGAGGGGCCCCTAAGGATGAAGAGTTTGAATGGGAAGTGAAATATATGATTTATTTCCAAAATTTTGGAATTTAAGCTCAGTAATTTTGAAAATTTTAATGGTATGGTAGGATTCATGTTTTTATTTCATAGTTAGTCAAACCATGATCTAATTGTGAGGCTCATCTCTCTTAGGGGAAAAGAGGCCAGATGGTTTTCTAGGGGAGGTCTCACACCCTTGTCTCTATAAATGATACTCACATAGTTCCACTATCCTAGGAACATGATTTCCACAGGTCTTCCGCATGGTTCTTATTAACTGTGCACCAAATGTAAACCACCTAATATCCAACCTGAAAACCACCCTTTTCTAGAATATTAATGAATAAGTCATGTTATAAATATAATATCAAAAATAAAATATAAAATACCTCAAAATAACACCATAGATGTGACAACTCTCCCTATTATAAAAACATCCTGAACTTCAAAAGTCAAGATGATATTTGATTATAGAATAAATGTGGACACTGCTCAACCAACCATGACATTCACTCCCATACATAATGTTCATCATTTATATTCTACCAAAGAAACCATACTAGAGGTATGGATTCCTCTCGATGAACCATCACCTAGGAATCCATTATCTGCACTGGTCTCTCAAACACAGAAACATTGGCTTCCATATCTAACACTCCCTAATTCAGCACATTGGGCGGGTCTTGGTTATAATTCATAAATTGTGAGACATGGAAAATGTCATGGATCGATGTAAATTGGTATGGTAAATATAACTTATATTCCACCTTACTAAACTTTCTAGTAATCTCAAATTTCCTGAAAAACCTCAACATTATCTTCCATTGATTACCAATGAGATGACTACCATGGTGATGGGCCACCTTCAGAAAAACCTAATCACCAACTGAGAATTGAATGTATTGGAATCTCCGATCGCAAAAATACTTACATTGACTATTGATATGTGTATGTTATGGGTTCTGGAAAAAAAATATAAACTATTTTAAAATGTTTTATTGTGGGTTACCTAGGTTTTCCCCAGAGAAGAATGCTCAATAATAGTGCTTGTCACATAAAATTAGAGGACGAAGTGATGTTGTTTTTGAAATTTTTTGATTTCGAAAATAAAAGAAAGAAACTAAATAAAGTAAATAAATTAAGTGAATGTTTTAAAAAAAATTAAAAAATATTGTAAATAAAATTAGTGATATGAAGTGGTGATCAGGTTAGGGTCAGTTTTCAAATTGTAATTCTATCACACTTCAACTTAGCCAATTCTCTTCTGCTAAGTCGTTAAGAGTGAGAATCCATAATAATTTCTTCTAACTCTTGTAGTCAACTAATAATGTGAGAATAAAACTTAAAAAAACCTGAAATTGGTCTACTCTATTTCAAATGTGTGATAGAGTTGTATTGAATACCCCCATTTATCTGAGGCAGTTACTAATCACGTCTTGTTTATCCCAAGCAATCAAGAAAATTTACTACTCCTCACACACATATCGGTGATCACCAAGTAATTCACCACTATGTCCTGGTTTATTCCTTCGTATATAAACCTGAACCTTGTGGAGGGAGATATTGATCATTGAGCAAATAAAAATAAACAGTGGAATTTAAAATCAGATACAATTGTACATGATAATAAAAACTATTATATGAAATTGAAACCGATTTGCAGAAGAGAATAGAGGATTTTAAAACAATAAGTACAAGAACTCATGAATTAAAAAATGGTAAACCTACCCCTCCCCAATCAATAATAATCTCTACCACACCATGGTAAGGGTAACCTAGTTGTAATCAGAAGAAGAAGTCATTACAAAACAAAGAATAACAAAAGAAAAAAAATAAAGAACTTAAAGTTTGTTCCTCTAGAATCATTCCTCTAGATATTTGCCTCTATTATGCCCACCAGGCATCTAAAACAACCCAATATCCCTGCTTATAAGATGTTAAAACTTTAGTTTTATGCCTACCTCAAAATAGAAAAGCCATTGGAATGTGGGAAAGGAAGATATGGCTTTATAAGTGGGTTTAACTTCATCTAGCAGCCAAACACTGTTGAACCCACACCAATTAGACACGCCCAAAATAATCCATATTAAGGTTAGTATTTTATAAAATATAATTTGAACCATCCCTTGAAGTTTCTCTATCGAAATAAGCTGGAGTCATCTTATTTGAATGTTGGTTGAATTAGATATTTTAGATTTAATGCAGTGGGGTCAATTCTACTAGCCAGATTGATTTCTCCATTTGAATGACTTTTTCTGTACGATTGGGTTTCGAATTGGGTCTTGGTCTAGAAGAAAAACATGAATACCATGAGCATATGAAGCCTACAAAAAAGTATTAACTATAATTAGATCAATAATTTAATATTTATGCCTGAAAAATAGAAGCCCCAAAAAACTGTCAATTTTACAGAATTACTCCAATTTCACATTTAATCCCTAAATACACCAAAAACACTTAAATGATTCAAATATTCTCAAATTGAATAATTGGGAGGGATTAAATAATTTAAAAAATATTAATTATAATGAAAATATTAACTCTATCAATTACCCCACACTTATCACATGGACTCCTAGACAAGTCAGAATCAAAATAAAATCAATGAAAATTCAAAACACATATCCATGAGATCCACCAATTTGACAAAAAGAAACAAAATATATCATGCCTCCTAAAAACCTATTATTTAAAGTTCTTAATTTCATATTATTCAATATATTTCCTCTACCTTTATCCTCCCATGTACACAAAACACTTACATAACATTCATTATATCTCATCACACAAATTTCAATTTGTTTAGAAATGGATTTCTCATCCAAACTCATACAACGGTCACTAGAGTATTTATAAATTACAACATCTACACCCGATATGTGTCAAATATATATGTTTATCATAATGAAATTCCATGTTTTTTCTATGGATTTAGGTTGGTAGGATTTAGATTTGATAAATCAGAGGTATAATGAAGAGGGATTGGTACTTTTTGAAGCAAAATTGCATTACTCTAATTTTCACACAAGTATGGTCTGCTCTTCCCTCCTCTTAGTAGGAAATCTGATATGTCATCATGAAATATCATGTAATGTTAAAAAAATTCATCATTTCAGAAGATATCATTTCAATCTTGTCAAACATAATATTTCTTGAAAGCATAAGAAAAGGCACAACTTTTTGTCTCTATTATAAGCCCCATAAAGGAACAAGTTCTCTTGTCATGAAATCTCCAGAAAAGGCACAACTTCCAACATAATAATATCTAATCAGTAGCAACAACATCTCTTCAACATTTTATTTTCACCTAACGTATCTCCAAATATGGTATCACAGTAGAAGAAATCTTTCCCCACAATCAAGTTCAATTATATCATGCAATTTAACTTCAATAGCAGGTTACATAGGGAAAATTGGCTTGTAAAGTGGCTATCCTAATAGGTAGTTCATGGATTATAAAGGCTAAAAGTATTAAATTTTAAAGGTAGGGCATTATAAAATGGATTTTATTGAAAATAGGGCTTTAAAACTAAATAAATACCTTAATAATTTAAAACACATTTACCTTAATCCCTTACGTTTTGATAGGAATAAATCAAATTCTGGTTAAATCAAGCAGTGTTTGGTTCCCTTGAGAAGTGAGGTGAATGTAAAGAATATGAAAACAATAGGTTTAGAAGTCACATGGAAATGTGATTTCAAAAATAAGGATAGTGATATGTGGCATGAGATTCAAAAATTAGAATTCATTCCATGAAATTCCCAAAGAATTGAACTTGAAATGAAGTCATTTTTAGCACTCATTTAAGATTAGTTTCATGGAATAAATTATTTCTATCATGGAAATGGGTTCAAAAAATGTCAAAGATAATCATTTCAGATCAAAAGTTTCAAAAAAACACAAAATTTTAAACACACACACACTTTAATAAATATAAATCCTAAACTACAATGGTTATATCCCCCACACTTAAATGATGTTGTGTCCGCAATGCATTCAAATGGATTTATCATGTAAAAATATTTGAAATTGAATCACAAAAATCCATAAAATGTAAAGGGGAGGTACGACCTGATGATGTTTATTGAAAAATAGGTTTGGGGATTATGATATGCTCTATTGAGTATGGTTTTGAAGAAATTTCTTCAGCTTGTGCCCATTGACAGTGAATTGCTCCTTCTCTTCATACATCATAATTTGAACAGCACCAAAAGGATATACATGAGTAATTATAAAAAGACCTTCCCATCTAGAACGAAGTTTACCTGGCATTATCTTGAGTCTTGAATTGAATAAAAATAGTTTTTCTCTAGTATGTAAGACTTTTGGTTGGATAATTTGGTCATGAGCTACTCTTGTTCTCTCTTTGTAAATCCTAGAATATTCTAATGATTCCCTAATAATTTCTTCCCACTCTTGTAACTGAAATTTCTCTCTTTCCCAGTACTTTCAAGATCCAGATTCATCTTCCACACCTGCCTAAAATTCCTTGTGTTCCAATTCTACATGTAGGGGATAGATTTTCCCATAAATTAGCCTACATGGACTCATTCCAATTGGGGGTTTTCAGGTTTTCTAGTAAGACCATAATGTGTCTTCTAACATATGGCTCCAATACCCCTATTTGGATAAACAATCTTTTCCAAAACTTCTTTGATTTACTGATTGGACACTTCAGCTTTCTTACTAGTCTGTGGATGATAGGATGTTGTCGTTTGATGATACACCCCATACCTTTTCAATAAATCTGCTATTGTCTTATTGGAAAAGTGAGTTCCTTGATCACTATTGATGGCTCTGGGAACTCTAAACCTACAAAATATGTTATCCCAAACTAAATCACAAACAACTTTATCATCGTCAGTCCTGGTGGCTTTGGCTTCTACCCATTTGGAAACATAATCAATAGCAATAAGAATATAAGAATTTCTAAATGACATTGGGAAAGGGCCCAAAAAATCTATCCCCCAAAATTCAAAATTTCACAAACATTAAGTGGATTTTGAGGAATCTATTGTCTCTTTGAAATATTTCATATAAGATCACATTTTTCACACCATTTACAATATTCATGAGAATCTTTGAAAAGTGTTCGGCAATAATGTCTAGATTCTAAAACCTTCCTTTATGTCTGATCTAAACCATCGTTGAAGTTGGTAAATGTTTAAAATTTATATTCCTACTAACTAATGTATATGTGGCATGCAAGGTTGAACCCACAGAGATGGAAAATTTGACCACTAATCTTATAAAAACATTCAATAACTCCACCGTTATCTGCAGTGGAGTGGATTCTCTATTTTTTAATTTTTAAAATTTTTTATTTTGTTTATTAAACCAGTAAAGTAACAATATTTTTTTATGTTTTCGATCTAGACTAGGATGAAATAGAGAAAAAATTGATAGCAGTGAAAAACAGAAATATAGAGTGTTGATAAATGAACTATCAATGTAAATGCATGGGGAAGAACATCTATTCTACTGGTTTTAAAAGGATTCCTATTCACTTAAAGTTGCTGCAATGAACCACTAAAAGAAAAGATGTCTCACTTCCCTCGCCAGGAGATAATTCATACAGTCAATCAATCTTGGAATTCGCCACTCCGAGATAAATCATCTGCAAAAATTGTGAATTGAAATGAAACTACAGAGCTAACTCTCCGTAAGTTCTGAAGTTTACTAAATTCATTACTTTTGGAAGATGTATCCATAATCAATCTCTCAAAATGATTATGGAATTTGAAATAATGTACTAGTGGTATGATGCAATTGAATGAATTCAGAACTGATCTGACTGATCAATTCTAGATACATTGAATTTATTAAATGAGAAAGAAGTAAAGATACCTGTAGAGTTTTGTAATTCCCCAAACTCGAAGGTTTAGAAAACTAACTTGTTCGTTTTTCAAAACAGAAAAAAGAAACGTGCTACTGTATAGTAAAAAACATTCAGAAACAAGGAAATAAGAACTTCCCAATGATGTTCTTTGCTATTGGGATCCATCAACTCCAAGTCTGTCCACCAGATCTCTCTCCTTCGATGAAAGAGAAGTTGTCATGAGTGAATGAGTATCTCTGCTATCTCCCCCACCAATATTCCACTTGCTCTACTTTTAACTACCCACTGTCTTCTGCTGCTTGTCCCAGCCACTCTTTACTGACTTGAATCCGTCTTTTTACTATATCACCACACATGTGCATTTTTTTGTGACTTGCACGTCATGCTAGTTTTACCTTGGAAACTAAATCCAGGTGAGTTAGTTATGTTAAACTGAATGTTTTTTAAGCTTTGTTGTGAATATGCACATGTAAAAAAAATAATTAAAATATGATGAAATTTAATTAAATATTAATATAGTCATTAGTAAATTAATAAATCTTAAAAACAATTATAAAGCTTCTAATTTATAATTTAATTAATAAGTTATTTAATTAAAAATGTTATTAATATATTATTATTGAATTAAATGATTTGGATTATAAATCTAATTATTATTATTTTATTATAAAAGATATGTATTAAATATTATTGTATGAATTAGTTAAACATATTAGTTTAATAAATTTTATAGATTTTTATTATTAATTTAATAATTTATTGGATTTTTTTAATCTTAATGTTATTAATTAATTGAGTAATAGGTTAATTAATATTATTAATCTTTATTTTAGTTTCTTAAATAAATTTATTTTAAATTATATAATTATATTTATGTAAATATTTTTATTTATAACTTGTTATTTATTATTTTGGTTAATTTATTTAACAATTCTGTACTATAAAAATTAATAATCTTATATTTATTATTTATTTCAAATTTTCAAAATTTAAAATTTTAAATATTTTATTAATTATACATTTAATTTATTTATTGTTTTTATATAATTTTATCATTCAATTTATTTATTTATTTTCTTAATTAATATTATTAATGTTAATTAAATTTATGAATATTTCAAAAATTAAATTTTTTACTATTTTAACTTAATTAGATTAGTTTATCTTAAGTCTTTTAGTTTTTAATTTAATTAGTTTTATATTTTTTTATTTATTCAATATTATTATTAATTGTTATTTACTATGTTTTATGTTTTTATTATTATTATTTATAATTTCAATTTAATTTTATTTATCATTTCTATTTGTCTATTCTTATTTAATTAAATTTATCATTTTCTTTTTGGTCTTCTTCCGTAAACCCTACGGCTCCGCCTCCCATCTACAAAGTAGTGATTCTTTTGGTCTTCAGTGGTAGAGCTTCTACATGAAATCTCCTCCTTCCATGGAGAACTATAATGGCTTCAATCTGCGTAGACCTGGTGGTGGCTTCTACATCACTCGCGGGAAGCTTCAGTCTGGCGGTACGACATCCTCCAAGCTGCAGCACAAATCGGCTCAGCCTCATCCTCCAATTCCCATAGTAGGAGTGGCGCAGTACACAGTGGCACACAGTGCGGCACCTCAGCCTCTAGTTCAATAGCTTCGACTATGGCATCCTCCTCTTCACGCAGCATGACACCCCGGTTGAACACCTCATCCAGAAACACTAGTCCTTCATAGCGGTGTACGTGGTCCCTTCTAGATTCAACTTCAGCAGTCCGCTGAGATCCCCATGATGAAAGTGATTACTTTGGTCTCATTTTCTCCAAGGAAGACTCATGACAGATAGATCTCATTCTCCAGGCGGTGGGTTGCAGACAGCTGTGGCTGCTGAATCATAAGATCTAGGGTTGTAGATGATACCGTTCAATTTTTGGGTGAATCAGTTGTTGGTTAACTTAATAATTATTTTGAGTTTCAAAAAGGGTTCAAGGAATCGTTATAGGTGAATAAATGGAAGAGACCGACAGAGTATCCGTGTGTACGTATAAATTGTCAAGTGGAAAGTGTAAAATAGGGGAGACCTTCGGTTTGACACAAGACAATGGTAGTTAAAATGGTAGCTGAAAGAGGATCAATGGATGGAAAGGGTGGAGAGAATAAGTGAACTATTGGAGTGAGAATCTAAAACTAATAGAAGGATTGGATCGGTGAGTCAATGACTCACCAATAGATAAAATAGAATAAGACACCGATTATTAAAAAATAAAAAAGATTCACATTTAGTTAAAATAAAAAAAGTATTGGTGAGTTCACTCACCGATAGGTAAAAATAAAAATGAACTCACCAATAGTTGAAAAAATAATAATACGCCGATGAAAATAGAGACCAAAACCAATGCAAATTGATTGGTGAGTCAAGGGAAAGAAATTGGTGACTCAAGGGGATCGATGAGTCACGAAAAAGGTGAGTGAGGACCCGTCGATAGTTACAAAAACATCGGTGTGACAAGGAATCAGTGAGTCGTGACTAGCGAGCCACGACATCGGTGTGTCATGGCATTGGTGTGTCATGACATTGGTTCGTCGCGGCATCAGTGCGCCGCACCATTGGTGCGTCGCGAAATCGGTGCGTCGACTCACCGATAGAACAAATTGAAATATTAACAATAAAAATCGATTCAACTCAAATAATAAAATGAAATAAAACATTAATTAATTAAAACAAAAGTCAAATTAGCTAAATTATTAAAGAATAATTAAGTAACGGTAACTTAAATGAAATTAATTATTTAAAAAACTAAAAATAGAATTAAATAATTATTAACTAAGAATAAAAATTTTTATGATTAATTAAATATATGTCTAAATAAATGCAAATCACATGCAAAGACTTTATTGTGGACATGAATTTAAAATAATTAAAATTAACAAAAGATATTAATCAATAATGTTAATTAGTTAGATGACAAAATGAAAACTTAAGATTAAAAACACATGATTTTATTAAACTTAAACTTAGATTGTTAACTTATTTTTTAACAGAATAATTAAACAAGTTAATAAATAATGTTAAATTATTTTAATAAATATAAACAAAAGGGTAATGTTTTAAATTAAAAACTAAATTAGATTAATGAAAATAGAAATGAGCAATTAATTAATTAATAAACATTAAAAAGTAAACCATATTAATATTATTAAACTAAAAAGTTATTTAATATAATTAGAATATTTATAATGACAAAATAAAAATACTAAAAAAAAATTTAATCATTAAAAATGATTTATTTATAGATTCAGTATAAGAAATACATAACTGCCATTATTTATTAAGAAGTTTTAAGATAAGAAATTAAATTGTTAAAAATTAAATAAAACATGTGGTAAAACTATGTAAAATTAAATCCTCATCAAATTCCACCACACTTAAGCATTATTTTTCCTCTAACAATCCATGTTTCGTGATCTTTAAAAAATATAAAATAGTTATTAGGGACACTATTTTTTAAAATATAGCATGTCCAACACTTAAGAACAAATGTCAGAAACATGAAAACCTATTTTTTTTTAAAAATATATGTTCAAATGATTTTTTCATAGAAAAAATACTTAAAAGGTAATCTAGAAAAAAAGGAATCATCAAGAAATGATGATGTCATGCCTCATAAGAGATACTGCCTAGTGGCTCATTTCAGTCCAGGGTCATATTATAATTCCAAGAGTTACTAGAGGTTAAATTTATGTGGAATTAAAAACATAAACCATGGATCTTTGTACTTTGATATAATCCTAGGTTCTAAAAATAATTAATTTTTTTGAGTCACCTTAATGATACAACCTAAATGACTCCCATATAAACCAGTTGTCCCCTTATTCATTCGGTGTTCATCATTCCCCTCACCTTAATGAACTTATTTTTGACCATAAACACTATTTATTTATTCCCATCCCATGTATCATTGTGTTAATCACTATGCATAATCTCTTATTCAAGGTGTACAGAGGGATTATAGTAAAGAGAAATGCACCCAGCATCTAGGGTCTCAGAGATTCACAATGGGATCTCAGATGCCAAAACTACTCCATTTTTAAAAGATTTATATAAAAATCACTTACATGGTCTCACTAATGTAAATAATTTTTATAATTAAAAGATGAATGAGGACACTAAGATCAATTCAAACTTCTATTTCCAAGATCTATGATCATAACTCCAAAAATATGTAACCTAGATCACTTTTAAATATAGTCCCTAAACCATGATATCCATTCCATCCCTAAGTATAAAGACTCAGAAATCATCCATTATCATTAATTTTAGACTCAATTCACAACTTAACTACCAAAGAAATATTGTCCATAGGCAAGAACCATTTTACAAATAGTGTAATGTCTAAAATTGTGCAAGAATTTTTAAAACATTTACCCATTTTTGGACAAAATGTTTTAAACTATAGTGGGAATTTATGAGCTTTCAATTAAGCACAGTTTAGAAAAGTTAAAAATTGACCCCCTCCCTCACACTTAAAACCCAAATTTATCCCCAAAGTTGACTTCTAAAGTGGAGAAGAATAGTTTAACAGTTTATGTTCTAAACAGATTTGTAATTTAGCAGATTTATGATATTTAAAAAGGATCTATCTAAAGTTCAAAAATAGTGTTCTCCACAATGAATAACTTAACAGCAGGTTCATAAGCATGTACATACATTTATCATTTAATACAACATGAAGGATTTTAATTAATGTCAAAATAGTTTCATGTAACTTATGGGTACACAATAAAAAGGGTGAAAGCATTTAAGATACTATGATTCAGTTGGATGTTCAATAAAATAGACAAAGTTCATGTTAAATACCCTAAAGATTCAAGTAGATTCAACAGATCAGCAGCATGTACCCCCCACATAGTTTCAAGCAGTGAGTTATTATAATTGCAATGAAAATTAGTTTTCAGCAGTGAAGTACATGCAGAATTTTTATTTACACGGTAACATAAAGAAAAAATTCATTTCAATACAAGCAGAATTTTTGAACATAAGTAGAATTTTTTATTTCTGTAGTAGAACATAGAATAGATTTTCCAGAAAATGTGTAGCAGTTTTCCTAAAACAAGCATATTTTTAAAAGTAGCAGTTACTGTCTCACCAATAATAACATATGTGAATTATTAGTGAATTTTATTAAAGTAAACAGGGATTAGAAAATGAATTGAGGAGTTAAGATACTTCCCTGAGTAAGTTTATCAATATTCCACAGCTTGGGAATTCCACTCCCTTAATGAAACAATATCGGTAATTAATAACCCTGAAATAGAACGAAACCAGTAACAAGAATTTCATCAAAGAAGAGCCCAAAAGCATCACTTTATTCGATGTTAAAAAGAAACCGAGTAAAGGAAAAAAAATATGGGTTGCCTCCCATGAAACACAATGATTTAAAGTATTCATCTAGACTTTATTCAAGATCATTTTTCAACCACAGTATAGGTAGATATTTCCTTTGGATGTCCCTCAAAATAAAGTTTCACACTCTTCCCATTAACCAGAATGGGTTTATTTTCTTCACCTACAATTTCAATGGCTCCATTCTTTAGCACTCCCACTACAGTAAATGGTCTAGACCACTTGGACTTATGTTTTCTAGGAAAGTGTTTAAGTCTACAATTAAAGAGAATGAACTTATGTCCTTGTTTGAATTATTTGGTTTGAATGATATAATCATGAAATATGTAAGTCCTATATTTATAAATCCTCGAATTATCACAACTCTCTCTCCAAATCTCATCAAGCTCACTTAGCTCAAGTAACCTCTTCTCACCAGCACTCTTAAAATCAAAGTTCAAAGCCTTAATATCCAAATAATACAGGTGGTTTGACTCCATATGTAAATGAAAACATTTCCAAAACAACAACCTGTAAGGAGACATACCTATTGGGGTCTTGAAAGAAGTTATATATTCCCATAAATCTTCATCTAATTTAATAGACTAGTCTTTCTTATAATTTGACACAATTTTATCAAGTATCTATTTCAGTTCCCTGTTTGATATTTCCACTTTTCCACTAGACTATGGATGATAAAGAGTACAACTTTTCTTAACACAACCATATTTTTCTATCAAAGAATTAACATTGTAGTTCTTAATATTTGTTCCATTACCAGTAATAAAGGCTCTAGGAACTCCAAATCTTGAAAAGATTTTCTTTTTTTACATACATAATTATAGAATTATCTTCATTGTTGGGAAGTGAAACTACCTCAACCAACTTTGACAAAGAATCTACAACAACAAGAATATACTCTTTTCATTGAGATGATGTAAATGGACCCATGAAATCTAAACACCAAACATAAAAAAAATTTACTTCTTGAATTTATTTTTGGGGTAACTCTTGCTTCTTACCCACAATTCCTAACCTCATACAACTATTACAGCTAACCACAATGCTTCTATAATCCGTTAAAATAGAGGTCCAATTGAAACCATATTTTAGGACTTTCTATGTAGTTCTTTCACCACTATGGTGACCTCCCCGAGGTGAGGAGTGACAACTCTCTAAGACATGAAAAAACCTTTCCTCATGCACACACCTCCTAAGGGTACCATCAAAATATCTCCTAAACAACAAAGGGTCATCCCAAAGGTAGTATTTAAGCTCAAAAATGAATTTATTTCTTTGGTTATTGGAATTTTTTTGGAAAGACACCAGCTGCCAAGATGTTAGAAAAATCTACAAACCAAGTAAATTGCCTGATTGACACAGTAAGTAGCTTTCCATTAGGAAAGAAGAGTTTATTTCTATAGTATCTTCAGACTGAGTAAGAGGTAGCCTTGATAGGTGGTCAGTAAATAAATTATCAACTCTAAACTTATCCCTAATCTCTAAATCAAACTAATGTAGTAAAAAATTCCATCTAATCACCCTAGGTTTAGTTTCCTACTTAGAAATTAAGTACTTTAAGGCAAAATGATCAGTGAAAATAATGACTTTTGAGCCTAAAAACAGTGTCAAAATTTTCTGGAGAAAAACAAATAGCTATATATTCTTTTTCAGTGGTGGTGCAATTCTTTTGGGCTTCATCTAGTAGTCTACTATCATAACACACCACATTTGACTTTCTATCTTTCATTTGTCCAGAGACAACACCTACAGCCATGTCACTGGCATCACACATAAGTTCAAAAGGTAGTTTCCAGTCAGGTGCAGTGATAATGGGTGATGTAGTGAGTTTCTCTTTTAATACACTAAAATATTTCAAAGAATTTTCATCAAAATTCAAAGGTGCATCCTTGACCAACAAAGAACACAAGGGATTTGTAATTTTGGAAAAGTATTTTATGAATCTCTGGTAGAAACCAGAATTCCCTATAAAACATCTAATACCTTTAACATTTACAGGAAGTGGTAGTTTCTAAATGAATTCTATTTTTGCAATATCGAATTCCAGACCTCTCTTAGACACCTTTTAACCAAGAACTATACCCTATGTGACCATGAATTGACAATTCTCTTAATTAAGAACAAGGTTGGTTTCAATGCATCTTTCCAGAACTAACACAAGATTTCTAAGACAAGTTTCAAAGGTACTACCAACAATGGAGAAGTCATCCATGAAAACATAAATGATTATTTCAATAATATCTGAAATAATAGCCATCATAATCCTTTTGAAGGTGGTGATAGTTCCACACAACCCAAAGGGAATCCTTCTATAGGCAAATGTCCCAAATGATCATGTGAAAGTGGTATTTCCGGATCATCTGAATCAATAGGAATCTGGTTATAACCGGAATAACCATCCCGGAAATAGAAAAAATTCATTTCCAGCATGCCTCTCAAGCATCCGATCAAGGAAGGGAATTGGAAAATGGTCTTTCCTAGTGGTTTCATTCATATTACTATAATCAATAAAAACTCTCCATTTTGTGGCTTTCCTAACATGGATTTCATCATTTTTTTTATTTTTTACTATAGTGAAACGTCCCTTCTTGGGGAAAAACTGGACAGGGCTAACCCAAGCACTATCATAAATGGGACCTATCATTCCAATGACCAGCAACTTAATAGCTTCCTCTCTTACAACTTATTTCATGTTTGGATTCAACCATCTTTGAAACTATAACCTATGCTTATGGTTTGTCTCCATGGGTATATTATGCATACCGAATGAGGGGATAATAACCTTGATTTCAGGTATGGGTTAGCCTATGGAAGATTTAAACATCTTCAAAACACTTAATAATCTTTTTTATTGGTTTTCATTAAGCCCATAAGAAACAATGATAGGAAAAGTAGAATTCTAACCAAAAAATGAATAATTAAGATGGATAGGGATAGGTTTTAGTTCATGAGTGGGTGGTTGTACACTATAAGGAATACACTTAGGCCTGGGAGGTCCAGGGTCTTCAACATATCTATTTTAAATAGTTTTAAATGATGAATGATTTTCAATTTCTTGTTCAGATTCAGAATTAATAGTGCTATTGTCCAAACTAGACACCACACTGTCCAGACTTTCTAGATCAGAATTTAACATGTTAATAAAAGATAGATCATCTTGTTGTCTAAAAAATTCTCCCTCTAAATCATCAAAGTCTTCATAAAGTCTTTTATTAAAATAAACACCCTCAAATTCCTTCAAATATTCCCTATGTTCAGAAACTGAGGACTCTTCTATTCCATTTTCTGAGAATTTTCTTTATTAGGTGTTTGAGTACAAATTTAAATTTATTAGACAAATTAAATAGTATTTTCATCTTCTAAATTATTTTCTCCAGCAGAGGATTGATTTTTAGATTTTTTAGATTTTCCAATTGAGTTCACATATTCTAAGGACTCTATCATTGAACAGTTTTCAGAAAAAGTTAGTCCATTCAAATTTTTAAACACATTGAACTCTTCTTATTGTTCTCTAATTTTTAAAATTAACCGACCCTTAGACATATCAATAACAGAACCACCTATGTCCAAGAAGGGCCTACCCAAAATGATGGGTAGATCTTGATCACACTCAATGTCCAAGACTAGAAATCCTATAGAAAAAAACTACTTCCCTACCCCAACTAGCAAGTCTTCTGCCCTTCCCAGAAGATGAGTGAAAGATCAATCAGCTAACTGCAGTATGACTATGGTGGGTTGAAGGTCACCCAACCTCAACTGTTGAAATAGTGAGTATGGAAGAAGATTAATGCTAGCACCTATGTCATACAAACAATTGAGCTTATCCAAATATCCTAAGGTACATGGAATGATAAATCTACCTTGGTCTTTCAGTTTGGGTTGGAATTTCTTTCGAAGAACAACTATGTACTCTTCAGTGAGGCTATAAGTAGAAAATTATTCTCGGGTCTTTTTGTTTGAAACAATCTTTTAAAGTGATTTCAAGTAAGATGTGATTTGAATTAAGGACCAGTGAATGGAATGTTTACTTGAAGTTTTTAAAGGAGACCAAGGAATTGAAGAAGTTCATCCTTGGTGTTACTTTGCGGTTTCAGCTTCTCAGGGAAAGGGATGGGTGGGGAAAATTTTCAATGGATAGTAGGTGCATCCCTCACCTCTTCCTCAACTTTTTATATTTTTATTCTTATAATTTTTAGATGAATTTGTAGCTTGAGTTTCAAGTGGAAAATTGAAATTTTGATCATTTTCAAGACTTTTATGTGAATTTCCAACATGTGAATAAAGAAAATTTTATTACCAGATTGAATCAGATTTTCATTTTGGGTATTTTCATGTTCTTTTTCAGCAACAGTTTGATTATTCAGCCAAATTATAGTAACAACTAACATGGAAATCTCTCTAGGGTGTAGTTCAGTGGTACTAGGAACTATACCTTTTTCCTAGATGAAAATTCTCTAGCAAGTTTTCCTAGTTTTGTTTTGATATTTTTCATTCTATCATCAGTTTTCATTTTATCTGACCCATATTGATTGTGATGTTTGGTTAGCTGAGTCATGTATCTTTCCTCTTGAGAGTTAATCTTGTTCAATATTAGATCAAGCTTATAAGACATTTGATTATCGTAGTTTCCTTATGAATTTGAAGACTCACCCCTTTGTTGATTTTGAAAAATTTGTCTTGGTTTATTAGAGTAATTAGGGGTATTAGATTGTTTAATTAAGCCTTGATCCTTCCCGGACAAGTTTGGGTGGTTCCTATAACCTTGGTTGAAGTTTTTTGAAAATGGGTCTTCTATAGGAGGCACTCTAGGACTATAGTAAACAATGTATGAATTATCATTGTAGGTCGAAGTAGTTTACTCAAGAGGGGAGGGGTAATTGAGTAACTATAATTTTTTTTGTTACAAATATATTATTTTAAAAGAAATGTTTTCCCGAAAAATATATACATCCTAGTTAATCAAGGTAATACTATTATAAGAGTTTGACTGTTTAAACAAATTCTTAGAAGATTGATTAATTCTCAGTAATCTTAATATGAGTTATTAATAATACTTTTGAAGTTATCCTACTCATACAAATCAGTTATAACTTTTTTCCAAGACTAACTATCAAAGTGAAATTAGAGTTTTCTGGATTATGAAGTAAAGCGATAAAACAGAGAAGACTAAATTTAAATAGCATAACGGATATGAAACAAGTGGTTTGGTCTCAAGCCGAGACCTAATACACTCCACTTGGTGATCACCTTCCACTAAATAGTTTATATAAATAAACATTGATCCACACCCTGGATCGGGGTTAACAACAATACACAAACTATCCAGGTCACACAGGGACCTCTTCCACTATTTTCATGGGTATACAAATACAATAACCAAGCCACACAGGGACCTCTTCCACATTTTTCGTGGGTAAACAAAAGTATAAAGACTTTGGTGTAAGGATTTAGAAATCCTTCAGTTTAGCACAGGAGTCAGTGTGTGTGGAATATATAGAGTACACACACTGCTCAAAATATAACTAAAATAATCACTAAGAGAGAGTATATATTAGTTTAGAAAGCTCTAGTGATTTGAAGTACAGCTCTGGACTCCTTTGATTAAGCAGAAATGCTTCTGAGTCCTTCTCTATTTTTTGTCTTGAAAACAGAGTGTCGCGATTCAGCTTGTGTTCTCCAAGGGCTTTGATAATGTGAACATGTTCTCGGGATTCCAGTGTACTTCATATGTTCATTATCAGAGTCAGATTGCATGCATGTGAAAACGCTTTCTTTGGAAATCATGCAACATGTTCTTCGTGGTCATGCTCACACGCTTGTTTTCTGTTCAGTATCACGTTCTATGGTTTTTGGGAACTCTCCAACCTTTATCTTCGAATGCATCTATTTTAGCAGACAGGTTCCATGTGTTTCATACCTCGTACCTCGTACTATGTCTACAAAGAAAAATTAATTATGTCAGTGCATTATAGGCATCAAATATGATTGTTAAACATTAAATTGAAAGATGAATGAATAGTCTAAGAAACTGTGTCACAGTATGTTATGGAAATGGTGTCTCCTTCACATGGTGTCTGAGTGTCACTGTCTGAGTGTCACGGTGTCTTTCTCATGGTGCCTTGCTCATGGTGTCTTTCTCACGGTGTCTTGCTCATGGTTTCATTCTTACTGTGTTAGGCTTCACAGTGTCTTGCGCATGGTGTCTTGCTTTCTGTGTCAAGGTTCATGGTGTCCTGATCACGGTGTCTTTCTTACTGTGTATGGTATTCATGGTGTCTGGCTTACTATGTCAGGCTTCACGATGTATTGTACTTAGGAAAAAACCAGTATTCAGACATAAACATCAATATTCACGAAATGGATTGAGCTTAACCCTTATAAAGCATGAGTGAACTTGAAACATAATACCCATGATTGGATATACTTTAGGAGTTAACTAGGTGGAATTATATTTGTGATCATTGATGAGATTTGTGACCATTAATGAGATTTGTGACCATTAAAACATGATTTATACATGAGGAGTCAAAAAATCTCCCCATTTTTGAGGATAAAAAATCATGCACAGTTAAAGTGTAAATTTGAGGCAACTATAGAGAAAAAAACATATAGAAACATTATGCAAAAACTTCTCCCCCTTTTGGGATTATCAAAAAGTGGAAATAAGAGAGGGTAAATAGTGCACATTCCATTAAGAGTAAATAGTTTAGTACAAAATAAAATAGAAAGAAAAAAATTAATGACATCCCCTTCAAAAAGTAATAAGCACTGGTTTTCTTCAGGTATTGCCCTTCTCTTTGCCTTTATCAGTAGCATAAGAGGAAGCTATATGAGAAGTGGTTGATGTAGAAGAAGGCAGAGACGTGGTCGATAGTGAGGGTAAAGGTAGACCTTATAAGACTGAGGGTTCCAAAGTAAGAGGAGTAGAATATCAAGGTAGTTGCTGATCAAGAATGATAGGCCATATCTGACTGAGAGCTTGGAGAACAGACATGGAAGTTGAGGCTAAGGCAGAGGTGAATGTAGGCAGTCCAGGTCTGAGAGGTGCAGCTACTAGAGCAACACGTGATGTACTCTGGACATGAAGATAAGGTCTCAGGAGTCTGTTGAAGTCTGCAATAATTTATACACCATACTTCATGGATTTTTCAAAGTCATCTTTGTTTTCCATGAACTTGTCCAACAATCTCGTAAACTCTGTTAGCTTCTGGACTTGGTTTTTGAAGGCTTGAGTTATAGGAGAAATTCGAAGATTCTATACAAGGTATTTGAAGTGGTTGGTCATATCAGTCTTGGAGAAAATTTGGTTGAAATAGAAATCCACTATCTTAGAGATCTCCTGTTGGGCATCATTTTCATTCTTGAAATGAATTTTCACATGGTCAATAACTCTATCACTGTTCTTGAAAACATCAGATATAGAAGTCGCATTGAAGCCACTGAAAGCATTCTAAATCTCTTCTTTGACTATAGACTTGAGAAAATAACTATCCAAAGAAGGTGTAGAGGATTCAATAGAGGTATTAGAGGCTTTGATGGTAGTGTTCAGAGATTTGAGCTGACTAAATACCTTTTGAAGTTAACCAGTGTACTCATTAGTGAGATTATTCAGGTTCACCACATGATCCCTCATTTCCTTCAACAATTGTTTGTGCCTTTCTGCAATCTTTTCATCAAAGGATAATAGGTAAGGTTGAATCTGAGACACAACATCTCAAGAAATTTTAGAAATAGTAGGTTCTAAAGATGCAGCAACAGGTTCTGATCTGGAATGTAGCTCTTTCGGCATATATTCAACCATGATTTTCAGGGTTGTGACTTCATTAGTCAGCAACTTATTTTCAACTCGAACTTCTTGAATATCATGGAGCATTTTGGGTTGTATCTGCCAAATGATCTTCTACAAAAGCAGTGAGGCATCTATCTCACTCATATTTGTCACAACATGACGTTGGGAGTTCAGAAGCTTCTCAACTTCATATAGAATAGTATCTCTAAAATCCTTCAAATCATCCTTACTGACAAAAGATAGTTGTTCAGGTAAAGGTTCTAGTTCTGGTTCTTTCTAAGGGAAAATGTTAGAAACTGACTTCATCTGAAACAGTGAGGAGAGATCAAGCCCAGTTGCAGTAACCTGCTGAGACTCACTCACATCATAGAAGCTAGGGAATTTGTACTGAGTGGCCACAATGATGGACTCAGCTGGATGTGATGCTTCATTAGTCTCAAGATTTTGGGTTTCCTATCCCTCAACAGGTTCTTCCTTTTTAGGATTAAGAGGCTCAGGAGCTTGGTCTAAATCCACAAGTTCATCTCTAAGTTCCTCATTCATCTCTTGTCTATCCAACTGAAAGGCTATATCCATCCTCTCTTCAGTAGAGGGTATTATTTCAGGAACAGGTCATTCCTCAGGGAGTTCTTATAGATTTTCTTCTTCTACAATACAGAGTTCTTCTAGATTTTCTTCTTGTACACCAAGGAATTCTTCTATATTTTCTTCTTCCATGGATTTCTTTTTAGATTCTGGGACCACTAATTCATTTTTAGCCTCGGGTTGGATTTGTAGATTAACATCTTCACTAGGGGTAGGAACATCTTCTTCATGAACAACAAGAGGAACAATAGTCCTTTCTTCTTCAACAATAACTTCTTCCCTATGAGGCACTTCAGCTTCTTCTTCCTCTTCTTCTGAATACTCACCAAGTTCATCTGGTTCCAAACCAGGATCAACAATGTCTTTCAACATTGATGAATAATACACATGATTAAACTTCTCATAAACCTTATCGTTGTATTCCACCCACTCCTTTTTCCAAGGATTCCAGTTTATTATCATTATCCTGATGATGGATTTAGAGAGACAATACTCACAGTTAATAAGCACTTCTTTATTATGTACAACTACTCCTTTTGCAACAAGTGTGACTGATATTAGCCGAGAGTAGAACAGAGAGGTCGATTTGGATGTAAAATTGATCAACTCACACATATGGTGAATGATTTACTTGAACATGTTAATTTTGTATCCATTATCTATAAGATGAATCAAGAACACATCGTGATACTTTAATACAGAAAAGTACACTTTCCTTGGACTAACCAGATTTTGAACAAACTTAAACAGCAGCCTTGTTTTTCCATCAAGTTCAGCAGCTATGGCCCTTCTCTTGGTTCCATTTTCGGTTATGATTTTCAGAGAATCTTCAAGGTCAAAGAAATCAGTTTTAGGTGGAGGTTCTCTTTGATAATCATAAAAAGTTCCTTCGTGAGGTATCTTAAGGCATGCGACCCATAAACTCGATGAGAAGGAACATCATTGGACATTAATCCAGCTCCTCAAACATAGTTTTCACCAGAGTCAAAAGAAAACTGTGCGTACTGGTATAACTAACCTACTAACCTCGGATAGATAGGTCTGTTCTCCCTTGAGAACCATTCTAACCAGCCTTGTTCCTTTAACACTTTTAAGAGTAGAGATTTTCTAGACAAAATCAATTTGGGGAAGATTTCATTCTCAGGAACAACACTTCGATTTACTAGGTTCAAATTCAATGGTCCTTCGGGAATCTTCTTAGGTGTTATCTTCCTTTTATTAGAGCTGAGCTTGTCAGGTGGGGATGAAGACGGTCGCTTTATTCTTGGCATTCAACAAAAGTCGGGAGAGAGAAAGAGAGAGTTGCAAGGTTGAAAGGGTTCGAAACAAGTGAGTAGGAGAAAGTTCGGGTGAAGAACCGAGTGAAACTCTTAGTTTTATCATTTGGGAATGTTAAACGTCACAAAAGTAAAAACACGGGAAAGTAAAAGAGGTTGAATAATAGTTACCACGATACGGGTTTAAAGAAAATCATAAAGAATTTTCACGGTGAGATAGTGAATGGTTGTTACGGTGAGATAGTGATCGGTCGTCACGGTGTGACAGTAAGTGGACATTACGGTGAGACAGTGAGTGAATGTAATGGTGAGATAGTGAGTGAACGTCACAGTGAGACAGTGAGTAAATGTTTCAGTGCGTGTTACAGTGAGACAGAAAATGTTAGACCGTAAGTACAAAGTTCTAATGGTGAGACCGTAAACGTGAGAGACAGTAATTGAAAAACCGTAATCATGAAATAGTAAAGTAAAACATAGTAAAATATTGAATAGTAAGAAAAGTAAGATATCTATTTGAGATTTATCATGCTAAGATCATGTATGATGTAGTCTATTCTATCAAAATTTAATGGTTTAGTGAATATATCATAATGTTGATATTTAGTACCAATGAATTCCAAGGAGATATCACCTTTTTGATAATGATCTCCCAAAAAGTGATGTCTTACATCAATATGTTTTGTCCTAGAATGTGAAACATGATTTTTTGAGGTGTTGATAGCACTTGTGTTGTCACAGTTTATTGGTACATGTCTGAATTGATATCCAAAGTCTAGTAATGTGTGTTTCATCAATAAAATTTGGGCACAACAACTTCCAGTAGCTATATATTCAGCCTCTACAGTAGATAATGCAACCGACTTTTTTTCATACTACACCATGATACTAGTGACTTTCCTAAAAGGTGACATGATCCAGAGGTGCTCTTTTTATCTAATTTACAACCACCGAAGTCAGCATCAGAATAACTAACTAGTTCAAATGATTTTCCTTTAGGATAGAACAGTCCTAGATTGGGTGTATGTTTGAGGTATTTGAAAATTTTCTTTACAGCATTTAAATGAGATTATTTAGGATTTGCTGGAAAGCGAGAACACATACACACAGTAAACATAACGTCCAGATGAATACCAGTTAATTAAAGTAAACATCCAATCATCCCTCTATAATTGGTTTGATCAATAGATTTTCCATCTTCATCAAGATCCAACATATAGGTGGTACTCATGAGAGTGTCACTACTTTTAGTTATATCCAATCCAAAACATTTTATAAGATCTCTAGTGTATTTACTTTGATTTAAAACAATTCCATCATTATTTTGAAAGATTTGAAATCCAAGAAAGAATTTTAGTTCACCCATTAAACTCATTTTGAATTCGTTTTACATCATTTTAGAAAAATCAATACATAATGAATTTTTTGAAGATCCAAAAATAATATCATCTACATATATTTGAACAACTAAAACATTATTAGAAATTCGTTTTATAAAGAGGGCATGATCAGCTATTCCTTTTGTAAAACTTTTGGAGGTAAGAAAAGTACTCAATCTATCAAACCAAGATCTTGGAGCTTCTTTTAAACCATATAAATCTTTTGATAGTTTGAAAATATGATTGGGAAAATGGGGATTTGTAAATCCAGGGGGTTATTCAAAAAAGACATCCTCAACTATATACCCATTTAATAATGCACTCTTAACATCCATTTCATATTATTTGAAATTCATATGTGCAGCATAGGTAAGCAAGATTCTGATGACTTTAAGATTGGCTACTAGAGAAAAGGTCTCCTCATAGTCAATTCTTTCTTCTTTATTGTAGCCTTGTGCAACTAATCTAGCATTATTCTTAATTATATTTCCAGCTTCATCTAACTTATTTCTAAACACCCATTTAGTGCCTGTGATGAAAGTGTCCTTGGGTCTTTCAACGTGTTTCCAAACATTATTTCTTTCAAAATTATTATGTTCTTATTTCATAGCCATTACCCAAAATTCATAATTAATGGCATCATCGATGTTTTTAGGTTCAGGTTGAGACAAGAAGGATTGATGTTCAAGCTGATTTCTAAGAGAAGCTCTAGTTTGTGTTCCTTCCTCTAAGTCTCAAACAACAACATCTAAGGGGTGGTTTTTAAGGCTTCTAGCCTTTCTAGAAAAAGAGGGACTTGTGATTTCAGGTTCATTAACAGATTCTGGTTCATTATTACTGAATTGTAGAGAATTTCCAGAATTGGATGTTTTCACAGATTCTTTCACAGAAGAATTTGAGGATTTTGAGTTGATGTTTAGATTTGATACATCATCCTCTAGATTTTAAATGGTGGTTCTAGGGTCATGTGGATCTATTTCATAAAACTTTATATTAACATATTCTTCCACACATTTAGTTCTCTTATTGAATAATCTACAATAATTACCTAATATTGAGTATCCTAGGAAAATTCATTCATCACTTTTGGATGAAATTTTTTCAAGATTATCATTAGTGTTGAGAATAAAGACTTTGCAACCAAAACACTAAATTAATTATAATTAGGCTTCCTATTGTTCCAGAGTTCATATGGGGTCTTTTTGAGAATTGGTCTAATCAAGACTCTATTGATTATTTAGCATGTTGAATTAGCAGCTTTATCCCAAAAGTAAATATGTATGTCATATTCACTAATCATTGTTCTAGAAATTTCTTGTAGGGTTCTATTTATTCTTTCTACAACACCATTCTACTGAGGTGTTCTAGGGGCAGAGAAATTGTGACTATATCCATTTTGTGAGAAAAAGGATTCAAACTCTTGATTTTCAAACTCACATCCATGATCACTTCTTAAAGATTTAGTTTTAAGGCCACTATGATTTTCAACAGACATGAAATACTTAGTAATATAAGAGCAGGCCTCACTTTTTTTAGCCATGAAGAAGGTCTAGGTATATATAGAAAAATCATATACCAGAACCTAAACATAGTGGTTCCCATTTAAACTAGAAACTCTATATGGTCCAAACAAATCCATGTGATGCAATTCGAGAGTTTGAGAAGTATAAACATATTTCTTTGATTTGAAAGAGATTTTGTGTTGTTTTCACTTTTGACAAGTATTACACACTTTGTCATTTGGGAACACAAGTTTGGGTAAGTATTTAACTAGGACATTTCTAGTTAGCTTTATAAGGGAGTGAACATTACAGTGTCCTAGTCTCCTATTCCAGAGCCAAGATTCTTTATGAAATACACTTAAGAATGGAAAAGATTGAGAAGCTAAGGAATCTAAATTAACATAATAAACTTTCTCATTCCTTGATGTAGAAAATACCAATTCATCTTTATAATTAAAGACATTACATGCATCATTTTCAAATTTAACATGATATCCATCATCACATAATTGTGAGATACTAAGAAGATTATATTTTAAGCCATTAAGAAATAGTTCTTTAGAAATTAAAATCGAATTAGAGTTACCAATCTGGCCAAAAACAATGATCTTCCCTTTCGAATTGTCACCAAATGTGACATGTCCCCCATCTACTTTTATCAGATTCTTGAAGCATGAGTAGTCTCTTGTCATGTGCCTTGAACACCCACTGTCCAAGTACCATAGATTCTTGCCGGATCTCTTTAAGCAGCTTTCCTATAACATGGTCAAGAAAAAATTGATTTTGGTACCCATACTTGTTTGGGTCCTATAACATTAGTAATAAGTGATTTAGGAACCCATATTTGTCTCATAGGTTTCCTATAAGCATTATGTAAAGTGTTTTAAAAATGAAATGTATTTGGTCCACAAAAACATGAAACAGTAGTGTATGTATCATGACATGATCTAGTTGAGTTGTGTCCAGAACTAGGAACAAAACTATATGTCCTAGATTTGGAAATAAAATTTATTTTTCTAAAGTTTCTTTTACTAGGTTGATAACAAATTCCAGTGTTTTATTTAGGGGAAATTTGTTTTCTTAGCATTTGGGTAAGGGTATTTTTCCCATTAGTAAACTTTTATAAGTCACTTTTTAATTTCTCATTAGACATTTTTAATTCATTGTTTTCTTTGAGCAGTTGAGGGTTTTTCTCCTTTTCATTAGTATGTTCAGATTTATCATTTGTAGTGAGAGCATGTGGTTTCTTCAATGATTTATATTAATATTTTAATTCATTTCATGTCTCTTCAAGAATGTTGCACTATTCAAAAATTTCTTCATTATTCATATTTTCAGTGTCACTTTCATCTATAGAGTAGTATAAATTATGTACAGAAGAGTTCAGTGTTACCTCATATGTGTTTGTCATAAAACACATATTGGCTTTGTTAGCATGTTCATAATGTGATGTCTCTGAGTCGCTTAAACTATCCTCAGAGGCACTCCAGGTTGCCTTCATTGCCTTTTTGTACTTCTTGTCCTTATCCTCATACTTTATCATATACTTCAGCTTTGGACAATCAACTTTTATATTTCTTTTCACTTACATTCATAGCATACGATTTCATCAGTTTTGTCACTTCTTTTCCAGTCCTTTTTTCAGTTTCCTTTTTGATCATACATTCCCATGAAGTTAGGCTTTCTAAAAAATTTCTTCTTTTGGTAAAATCGTTTGAATCATCAAGCCAGTTGATCCATCTCCTGATCAAAGTCATGTGATGATTGTTCAGTGGTGGAACTTTCTATAGAAGCTTCAAGTTGCTCTTTTTCTTTGTGAATCGATAAGGTGGTATTGAATGCTACAGATTTCCTCTTTTGTTCATCTTACTCTTCTTTGTTGACTTTCAGCTCTACCTCATACATCATCAGTTTCCCAATGAGTTCTTTTACAGGTAGCTTGCGGACGTCGCATGATTATATAATAGAGATAGGGGTTCCCCTCCATCTTTCAGGTAGATATCTAAGGATTCTCATGATCTATTCTTTGGTAGTTACTTCGCTTCCAAGAGAAATAATTTTGTTGACAATCTCATTTAACCGGAGATACATGTCAGAAATAGGCTCATCGGGTTTCATTTTAAAATTCTCATATTTTATAGTTCAAGTATTATGTCTCGTTTCCTTTACACTAGATGTGCCTTCATGTGAGACAGACAAGGTATCCCAAATTTCATGGGTAGTTTTACAAGAAAAAATCCTATTATATCCTTCATCTTCTAAGGAATAGTATAGAGAATTCATGGCTTTGAAATTGTTTTTCTATGAAAGTTTTGTAGGTTCATCCTATGTAATTCTATCAGTCACAAGGAGTTTGTATTCATCTATAATGGATGACCAAATTTCAAAGCTCATAATCTCTAGATGAATTTTTATTTTAATTTGTCATTGAGCATAATTGGTTCCATTAAAGTATGGTGGTCTTTTGGTTGCAACACCTTCCAATCTATTATCCATACTAACAAATTACTTTAAAAGAGCTATAAATTTAGAATTAACAGAAATTTATAGATCTTTAAAGTGCAAATACAATCACAGTTGAGTAAGAGTACACAACGTCCTAATAAAGCAACCTCTGATACCAAATGTTGGTCGGAGTAGTTTACTCAACAGGGGAGGGGTGAATTGAGTAACTATAAATTTTTTTGTTATAAATATATTGTTTTAAAATAAATGGTTTTCCCCAAAAATAGATACAGCCCAGTTAATCATGGTTATATTGTTATAAGAGTTTGACTATTTAAACAACTTCTTAGAAGATTGATTAATTTTCATTAATCTTAATATAATGTATTAATATTACTTTTGATGTTATCCTATTAAGAAAAATAAGTTATAACTTCTTTCCAAGACTAACTATCAAAGTGAAATTACAGTTTTCTATATTATGCTGTAATGTAGTAAAAAAGAGAAGAACAAATTTAAATAGAACAGCGGATATAAAACAAGTGGTTCAGTCTCAAGCCGAGACCTAATCCACTCCACTTTGTGATCACCTTCCACCAAGCAGTTTATATAAATAAACAATGATCCACACCTTGGATCAATGTTAACAACAGTACACAGACTGTCCAGGTCACACAGGGACCTCTTCCACAGTTTTTGTGGGCAGAAAAAAACAATAACCAGGCCACACAGGGACCACTTCCATAGTTGTGGTGGGTAAACAAAAGTATAAAGATTTTTGTGTAAGGATTTAAAAATCCTTCAGTTTAGCACAAGAGTCAGTGTGTGTGTGGAATATACAGAGTACACACTCTATTCAAAAGATAAGTAAAATATTCACTAAGAGAGAGTATATTTGATTTTATAAAGCTCTAGTTATTTGAAGTGTAGCTCTAGACTCCTTTGATTAAGCCGAAACGCTTCTGAGTCCTTCTCTAGTTTTTGTCATGAAAAACAGAGTGTCACGATTCATCTTGTGTTCTCCTTGAGCCTTAATAATGTGAATATGTTCTCTAGATTTCAGTGTACTTCATATGTTCTTCAACAGAGTCGGATTGCATGAATGCGAAAATTCATTCTTTGAAAATCTTTCAAAAAGTTATTTGTGGTCATGCTCTCACGCTTGTTTTCTGTTCAGTATCACGCTCTATGGTTGTTGGGAACTCTCCACTCTTTATCTACAAATGCATGAGTTTTAGTCGACAGGTTCCATGTGATTCGTACCTCGTACCTCATACTATGTCTACAAAGAAACATTAATTATGTCAGTGCATTAAAGGCATCAAATATAACCGTTAAACATTAAATTGAAAGATGAAAAAATAGTTTATGAAATGGTGTCTCAGTATGTTATACAAACGGTGTCTCCTTCACACGGTGTCTGAGTGTCACAGTCTGAGTGTCGCGGTTTCTTGTTCATAGTGTCTTTCTCACGGTGTCATTCTCACTATGTCTTGCTCACGGTGTCTTGATTACTGCGTCAGGCTTCACAGTGTCTTGCTCATAGTGTCTTGGTTACTATGTAAGGCTTCACGGTGTCTTGATCATGGTGTCTTGCTTACTGTGTCTGGTCTTTATTGTGTCTGGATTACTGTGTCAGGCTTCACGGTGTCATTTACATAGTCAAAAATTAGTATTCAGACTTAAATAGTAATATGCATGAAATGGATTGAGCATGACCATTATAAAGAACGAGTGAACTTGAAACATAAATACAAATGATTGGATATAATTTAGGAGTTAACTAGGTTGAATAATATTTGTGAACATTGATGAGATTTTTGATCATTAATGAGATTTGTGATCATTAAAACATGATTAATACACGAGGAGTCCAACATTCATGTTTTCAGGAAGGATTCTCAAAATTTTGGAAAAAAGTTTTCAATATTCCCAAACATACCACACTGGAACACTATTATCTTAATGATTTGTTGGTGTTTTGAAAACCATCTTGATTAACTGTTTTTTTTTAATTTTGGTTCATTAAGGATTGAAGTTGGTTGGTGATTTCAGTAAGTTGAGCCTAATTTTCCTTCATTGAACCAATGTTTGAATTAACATTTCTATTGAATCTTTTTCTTTTCGAATTTTTATGTGGTGAATTCAGGGAAATATCATTAATGATTTGTCTCAATTCATCATCTATCTTGTTAGTGTAATTACCCCCAATAGCTTGATCAACTAGATTCTATCCAGAGGATGAAAACCCTTCATAGAAGATGTCCATAAGAGTTGAGATGTGAGTTGATGATTGGGACACTTCCTAATAAATTCTCTTAATCTATCCCAGGTTTCATGAAAACCTTCTCCATCCTCTTGATAAAAACTAGTGATTTTGGTTCTATGTTCTCATTTATGACTTTTTGGATAAAATTTCATTATGAAAGAATTGTACACTTGATCCCAAATTTCAAATATGATGTAATCTAGACTCAGAAACAAATTCCTATAATTCCATTTATGGAAAAAGGGAATGACTCTCATTCATAGATAATTTTCTGTGAGTCCTAGAAGAGGTAGTTATTGCACTGCATTACGGAAATATCTAATGAAGGCAATAAAGTCCTCATTAGACAATCCATTAAAAGCAGAAAATAATGAATTGTGTGACTATTTATGTTCAAAATTTCTGGCCCTAGGACTAAGTCCAATGGAAAATGGAATTCTTGAAAATCAAGGATGTTTGGAAATCCCTAATCCTTTGCCTTTCATTTTATTTTATGAGTTCTGGATGATTTTGGAAGTTATTAGGTGCTGAAACACTCTCATCTTGATTTTCCATTTCAATTTTTTTTTCTTTCTTAGAGCAGTGAAGTGTATATCTAATTCAGATTTCAGAGGCTCTAATCTAACACCAGAAGTTCATGTGCTCATGAAAACAATAGATTGTAATACTAAACAGTAACAATTCAAAAGTTTTTTTTTACACTTTTCAAAAGTTACAATTTTTTAAAGGTTTATTTTTAAGGATTTTTTTTAGTTTTTTAGAACCAATGACTCATACCTTCCCAGGAAATGGTGCCAAAAACTTGACCTAAATCATCGTTGAAGTCAATCCAAGTTTTAAATATTTTTCCTACTAACTACAGTATTTGTGGCAGGAAGGGTCGAACCCACATAGAAGGAAAATTTGACCATTAATCATCTAAAAACATTCAAAAACTCAGTTGTTTTCAGCAGGGGAGTGGATTCAATATTTTTTACTTTTTTATTATTTTTACTTTTTCTATTAAATCTATAAAGTAACAGTATTTTTTATGTTTTTGATCTCAGCTAGGATGAAACAGAGAAAAAATTGAGAGTAGTGAATGACAGAAATATAGAGTACTAATAAATTAACCATCAATGTAAACGCCAGGGAAAAAACATACATTCTACTTGTTTTAAAAGGATTGCAATTCACTTAATGTTGCTGCAATGAAAAACTAAAAGAAATGATGAATCACTTCCTTTTCCACGAGTTAATTCATACAGTCAATCAATCTTGGCATTTTCCACTCTGAGATAAATCAACCACAAAAATTGTGAATTGAAATAAAACTACAGAGCTAACTCGTCGTAAGTTCTAAATTTTACTAAATTCCATAATTTTGAAAGATGTATCCACAATCAATCTCTCTGAATGATTAAGGAATTACAAATAAAGTGCTAGTGGTACGATGTAGTTGAATGGATTCAGAACTGATCACACTGATCAATTATAGATACATTGAATTGATAAAATGAGAAGGAAGTAAAGATACAAGTAGAATTTTGTAATTCCCAGAACTCGATGGTTTAGAAAAAAAACTTGTTCATTATCAATACAGAAAAAAAGAAATATGCTAGATTAGAGTACAAAACATTCAGAATCAAGGAAAGGATAACTTCCCAATGATGTGCTCTACTCTTGGGCATCATCAACTCCATGGTTTTCCACCATATCTCTCTCCTCGGTGAAAGAGAAGCTGTTGTGAGTGAATGTGTATCTCTACTGTCACTCCCCTCCAATCTGCCGCTTGCTCTGCTATTAAGTACCCACTATCTTCTTCTTCTCATCACTACCACTCTTCACTGACTTGAATTCTTTTTTTTACTATTGCACCGCACAGGTGCGTTTTTTCATGACTAGCATGTCGTGCTAGTTTTACACATGCCACTACCTCCGGGTGAGTTAGTTAAGTGAACCTTTATGTTTCTTAACCTTTAATGTGAACCTTCACATGTTAAATACAAAATAAAACAACTAAAATATGAAGAAACTTAATTAAATATAAATATAATCATTATTTAATAAATAAATAATAAAAATAATTATAAAGTATCTAATTTAGAATTTATTTAATAAGTTATTTAATTAACATTATTAGTAATATGATATTATTTAATTAAATTATTTTGAAAATAAATCTAATAATAATTATTTTTTTATAAAATTAGTGTATTAAATATTAATGTATCAATTAGTTAAACAAATTAGTTTAATACATGTTATAGATTGTTATTATTAATTTAATAATTTTTTGGATTATTGTTAATTTTAATGTTATTAATTAATTTATTAATTATTTAATTTATATTATTAACGTTTATTTTAGTTGCTTAAATAAATTTATTTTAATGTAATAATTATATTTATGTAAATATATTAATTTATATCTTGTTATTAATTATTTATTTAATTTATATAAAAATTCTGTTTTATTAATATTAATAATCTTATATTTATTATTTATTTAAAATTATTAAGATTTAACATTTTAAAAGATTATTTAATTATACATTTAATTTATTTATTGTTGTTATTCAATGTTATCATTTAATTAAGTTATTATTTTATTTATTAATATTATTAATGTTAAATAAGTTTATTATTATTTCAAAAATTATATTATTTACTATTTTAACTTCATTATATTAGTTTATCTTAAGTATTTTAGTTTTTAATTTAATTATTTTTTTATTTTTTTATTTATTAAATATTATTATTAATTTTTATTTACTATGTTTTATGTTTTTATTATTATTATTTATAATTTCAATTTAATTTTTTTGTGTTATCATTTCTATTAATCTATTCTTATTCAACTAACATTCTCTTTTTTCGGACTTCATCCCCAAACCCTGCGGCTCTGCCTCCCATCTTCAAAGCGCTGATTCCTCCGGTCTTCAGTGGAATAGCCTGTGAGGAAATCTCCTCCTTCCATGGCAACCTACGATGACATCAATCAGTATAGACATGGTGGTGGATTCTACTTGACTCATGGAAAGCTTTAGTCCGGTAGTGCGACATCCTCCAAGAAGCAGCGCAGATCGGATCTAACTCATCCTCCAATTCCCATAGCAGCGGCGATGCAATACATAGAGGCACACATCGTGATGCATCAGCCTATGGTATAATAGATGTGGCTGCGACATCATCCTCATCACACGACATGACACCCTTGTCGAACTCCTCCTCAAGAAACATCAGTCCTTCAAAGCAGCATATGTGGTCTCTTCTGACATCCTCTTTAGTAGTTCAATGAGATCCCGATGATGAAAGTTATTACTTCGATCTTGTTTTCGCTACGGAATACTAGCGGCAGATAAATCTCATTTTCTTGGTGGTAGGATTCAGACAGTTGTGGGAACTGGATCATAAGATCCAGGGTTACAGATGATACCATTCAATTTTTGGGAGAATCTGTTGTTGATTAAATAAATACTGATTTTGAGTTTCAAACGTGGGTTGAGGAATCACTGCAGGTGAAGAAATGGAAGAGACTGATAGAGTATCGGTGTGTGTGTGAAAATCAGTGAATGGAAAGTGGAAATTAGGGGAGGCCTTCGGTTTGAAACAAGTCACTGGTAGTTAAAATGGTATCAGGAAGAGGATCGGTGGAAGGAAAGGGTGGAGAAAATAAGTGAACTATCAGTGTGAGAATGTGAAACCGATAGAAGGATTGGATCGGTGACTCAGTGACTCACCGATAGTTAAAATGAAATAAGACCACAATAGTTAAAAAAATACAAAGTGTCGCTATTAGGTAAAATAAAAAAAAGTTTCGGTGAGTCGACTCACTGATAGTTAAAAATAAAAACAAACTCACCGATAGTTGAAAAAATAATAAGACACCGATGAAATGAGAGACCGAAACCGATGAGAAGTGATCTGTTAGTCGAGGGACAAATAATCGATGACTCAATTGGATCATTGAGTCATGGAATCAGTGATTTATGACTCACCAATAGTTAAAAAACTTTGGTGTGACAAGGAATCAGTGAGTCATGACCAGAGAGTCACGCCATCAGTGTGTCGCGACATCGGAGCGCCGCGACATCGGTGCGTCGACTCATCGATAGAACAAATTGAAATGTTAACGCTAAAAATTGATTAAAAAAAATAATTAAATGAAATAAAACATTAATTATTTAAAACAAAAGTCAAATTAACTAAATTTTTAAAGACTAATTAATTAACAGTAACTTAAATCTAACTAAATTATTTAACAAACTAAAAATAAAAGTAACAAAATTATTATGTAAGAATAATAATATTAAGATTAATTAAATATATGTCTAAATTAATTCAAAACACATACAAAGATGTTATCCTAAACATGAAATTCAAATAATTAAAATTAGAAAAGATATTAATCAATAAAGTTAATTAGTTAGATGACAAAATGAAAACATAAGATTAAAAACTTATTATTTTATTAAACATTAACATAGATTGTTAACTTATTTATTTAATAGAATAATTAAAGTAGTTAATAAATAATTTTAATTTATTTTAATAAATCTAAACTAAAGGTTAATGTTTTAAATTAAAAACTAAATTATATTAATGAAAATAGAAATAAACAATTAATTAATTAATAAACATTAATAATTTAACCTGGTTAATATTATTAAACTAAAAAGTAATTTAATATAATTTGAATATATAGAATGACTAAATCAAAAGACTAAAAAAAGATAATCATAAAAAAATATTAATTAATAGATTTAGTATAAGAAATACAAAAATTCCCTTCTTTATTAAAAAGTGATAAGATAAGTAATTAAATTGTTAAAAATTAAATAAAAGATGTGGAAAAACTATGTAAAAATAAAGCCACATCATTATCCTTTGAGGTCCAAAGTGGTCTCCATAAGCTAATGTGTGACAAAACATAATGATGGAATCAGTTTTATTTTTAGGAAAACATCTTTTTATCATTTGTTCATTGAAAATATTTCAATGAAATGGATCATCTGAGTTGTAATATCTAGATTCAAAATTAAGTTTGTGTATTGGGATAGAATTTAAATGACATGGGACCTAAGATGTTACAGATAATTGGCCATGTCTTCATACCATGGTAATTCTCATTCAATCATGTACTACTGCTCTCCTGGAAGACAATAATTTAGTGGTTCAGTGTCTGGAATATCAAATTTACTATTGTTGGGTAGTCTACTTAAGTGATCAACCACATAGTTATCAGATCCCTTATTATCTTTTATTTATTTGTTGAACTCCTGTAGTAATAGAATTTATCTCACAAGCCTTGGTTTTCTTCATCCTTCTTCTTTATGTACCTAAGAGCTGCATGATCAATAAAAAAATGACATTAGTTCGAATCAGATATGATTTAAATCATTCTAAATAAAAACAACTGATGAAAACCCTTTTTCTATTGTTGTGTAGTTGAATTATTCCACATTAAATGTCTTTGAGGAATATGCAATGACTTGTGGACTGCCCTCAATTCTCTGAGAAAGGACTGGTCCAACTGCTTAGTTTGAAGCATCACAAACCATCTCAAATTGTTTTTCCCAATTAAGTGGCAGAATTACTAATGGTGTAATCAATCTCCTTTTCAAATCATTAAAGGATTCCCTACATGAACCATTGAAATCAAAATTATCATCTTTCAAAAGTAATATATATATAGGGAGATATATCTTACTGAAACCTTTGACAAAACTCATATAGAATCCCTCTTGTCCTAACAATGATCTAACATGATTCACACAAGTTGGGTAAGGAAAAGAATTTATCACTTCAATTTTTATTATCCAATTCAATTCCATTCTGTGAAATTACATGCCTAAGGGAAATTCCTCTCTCAACCATAAAATTACACTTTTGAAAATTCAAAACAACATTATTTTCAATGCATGTTTTTAAAAACTTTTTTCCATATTTTTTAAACAGTGGTCAACTGAATTTCAAAAAACTGTGAAATCATCCTAGAAAACCTACAGAAAATATTCAATGTGATCCGAAAATATAATTACCATGCACCTCTAAAATGTACCTGGAGCATTACATGATCCAAATGGCATCCTTTTTATGAAAAAGTACCGAAAGGACTAGTAAACGTAGTATTCTGTTGATCCTCGAGAGTAATGGGTACCTAAAAATAAACAAAAAAATCTATCTAAGAAGAACTAATAAGTTCTCCATGCCAATATCTCTGACATATGGTCAATAAAATGTATAGGAAAATGATCTATTCGAGTAACCTGATTCATCTTCCAAAAATCTATGCAAACTCTCCAACTATTCAGAATTCACACATGGATTAATTTATTCTTTTAATTACTCATAATGGTTTGTCCAATTTTATTTTGGACCACATGGATGGGGCTAACCCATTATGAATATGATATGGGATAGATGATCCCATATTCTAACAGCTTCTCAATCTCTTTTTTTACAACCTCCATTTGGGCTGTGTTCAGCCTCCTTTGGGGTTGTCTGGCTGGTTCAGAATCATCCTCAAGAAAAATTCAATGAGAGAAACTTTTTTGGTTTCTTATATGGAAATATCCTAATATCCAGTCTATTTCATGGAAATTATCTCTCAAAAGCTCAATAAATATTTTTTATTGAGTTTTAGATAGATTATTATTAATTATTACTGGTAATTTCTCTCCCTCCATGAGATGAACATATTTTAAATCAATGGGCATTGGTATTAATTCTAGATTAGGGGGTTGATCACGGGATGAAACTAATTTTAGGTTCCCCAGTTAGAAATGTTTGATATCCTACACAAAAGAAATTATACCATCTTCATTATCATTTAACAGATTATCAAAGAAATCATATTTTACTTCTTCTTCCAATAGGTTATCAGAATCTCCGGTGCTTTGGGAATCCATATGTTCAGTGACATTTTTAAGGAAAAAATTATCTTCTAATGATAATAATTAATGAAACATACATGATTATTCAATTGGTTTTGTACCGTATTCCTGGGAGAGTGTGAAGAGTGAATGGTTATATGATGGGTGCCTCATGGATTAAAAAATATTGATGTGGACAATGTTGTCTCCAAACTGCATTGTAAGTGTCATTTCATTGAAATTGATGATTGTTTTGGTTGTATACTTAAATGGTCTTCCAAATATGATGGGTGAGTATGAGGGGATCCTATCATCTTCCATATTCAACACATAAAAGTCAGCAAGGAATAAACGATCTTTGACTTTTACCAGGACATCCTCTAGAACTCCTACAAGGAAAACTGTGGATCTGATTTCATGTTAGAAGACCACTCTTGTGGGATTAAATTCTACCATATTCAAATAATAATATACTGAGAGTGGAAATGGATTAATTAATGGACCTAAATAACACAAATAATTAGAGAGATTTAATGAACCAATGGGGCATGTAATAGAAAACCTCCCTGTATCTTTACATTTTGTCAGTAATGGTAGTGTAATAAGGGTTGAGACACTTCTTATGAAATTGATCCTCTCATTTCCTTAAAGTCCAATATTCTTGGGGAAAATAACCTTAATAAATTTAGCAGACTTTGGAATTTTTTGAGTGCTTCAAGCAGAGGTATGTTGATTTACACTTTCTGGAAGGTGTCAAGAATTTCTTTTTCCAGTGATTCTTCTTGAAACTTATTTGATTCAATCATCCTTGTTAAAAATGCTGGGGGTATCTTTACTCTCCCTTTGTTTCATTTGAAATAGTTTTTCTTGTTTCTTATTCCTTGTACTATCCTTATCACCCTCATCTTTCTTATATTTTTTCTGATTAATTTTCTTATAATTTACATCATTTCCAACATCATTCTCTCCCAGTTCAGATATTCTTTTTTGAGGTTCAATGGTGGATTTTGGAGTGAGTTCATTTATACTTATTTTTTTTTATCATACTAACATTTTCTTTTAGGTTTGTTATTGTTTTGGATGTGAGTTTACCTTGATTTGTGGTTCGAAAGTCCATGAGACTTTCAAACATGTTGGAAAAATCATTAACTGTGTCCTTCATCCCCTCAAACTCAGATTTTTTTTTGGTTTTGAATTGGAGGTTGTGCACTGGTAGATGGGTGCTCATTGGGTCTCTGGAAAGTGGATGGTTTTTTGGTAAGAAGTCTTGTTATAAGAAAACTTTTGTTGAAATGGAAAAGGGTTCTGAAATTTATTCTGGAATGGTGGATGGTTTTGAAACTGGTTTTGGTACGGTTGTCTACCATGATTCTGATGATTTTCTATCCCATATTCGACTTGGTTATGATCTTTGAATCCTTGATTTTGTTGGAACCACATTGGATGAAAGGATACCTCACATGTTTCCATTCCCTATTTTTCAGAACATTGGTCTGTGAAATAATCGGGTCATGAGCATAAACCACATACCTTAGCTGACGATTGTTTCTCACTAACATGTTTCAAGGACATCTGTCTCACCAAACTATTTATCACTTAAATCTTATAATCTAGAGAGGGTTATAGATGAGAATTGTTTACCTCATGAATACCTCTTGTTCCAATAACTCTAGTTCCAAACCGCTGTGAGTTCTGGGAAATCTCTTCAATCAAGCTGTTGGCTTCTTCTGGTGACTTGTCAATCAATGCACATCCATATGATTCATCAAGAAGGTTCCTGTCATTGTCTAGTTTTTCATGATAGAGGAATACAAGGAAGTGATGTTCCCCAATGGTGCGATTTGGGTTGCTGGCACATAGCTTCTTAAATCTCTCCATGTACTCGTAAAGGATATCTCCAGATGATTTTGGTATAACATAGATTTCATTCTGAATGTTTGTGCTTCTAGTGGTGGGAAAAAATCTTTGCATAAAACATATTACCAGTTCATTCTAGTCATGAACGTATCCTCTTTGTAGGTCGTACAACCATTATTTTGAAGCCCCGTATAATGAAACTGGAAGTGCCTTCCACTTTACTAGCTCCTCAGCAACTCCACGAGGTCTGAAAGACAAGAAAACATGTGTGAACTCTTTAATGTGATTTTTTGGATGCTCACATGCCAAACCATGAAATTTTGGAAGCAATGGAATCATGTCAGGTTTCATTTAAAAATAATTTTATAACACTGACATGACAAGTTTATTATTTTGATTAATGAATTGTGGGGCATAGAGGTCTTTCAGAGTTGGGTTTTGATTTTCAGCCATGACGACAGGATCAGAGTGCACATTTGAAATTTCACTTGAGTCTACAAGGGTAATTTCTTCAAATTCAGATTTCAAATTAAGGTTTCTATGTCAATTCGACAAGTTTCTTTTTATTTACTGATCTATGGAAAATGGATTAGTTTTTGAGGTTCTAGTCATGCAATTTTGAAGAGAAATGATGAAAAGAGAAAGGAATGAAAAGAAAAGAAATATTGGGGCTACTTCACCGGAAACGGTGCCATGTTTTGACATGTTTCTATCATGGGGTGTGGAAAAAAATATAACCTAAGTTAAAATGTATTATAGTGGGTTAGCTAGGTTGTATCTAGAGAGGAGTGCTCATCAATGGTGTTTTTCACTTAAAATTAGAGGAAGATGTGATTTGATTTTGAAATTGTTGGATTTTGAAAATAAAAGAATGAAACTGAATAAAGTAAATAAATTAAGTGAATGTTTTAAAAAAATTGACAAATTATGTTATTAAAATCAGTGATATGAAATGGTGTTCAGGTTAGGGTTGGTTTTCTAATTGTAATTCTATCACAGTTTAACTTACCTAATTCTCTTCTGCTAAGTCGTTAAGAGTGGGAATCCACAATCATTCCTTCTCACTCCCTTGGTCAAATAACAATGTGAGATTAATCCTTAATAAAACATCAGATTGGTCTATTATCCTTCCAATGTCTGATATATTTTTAGCGAATACCCCAAATTATCTTAGGCAATTCCCAATTAGGTCTTGTTTATCCCATGCAATCAAGAAGATCAACAACTCCTCGCACATGTGCCTGTGATCACTGAGTACTTCACAAATAAGTCCTGGTCTATTCCATCATATATAAACCAGAACCTATTAGAGGGAGATATTGACCATTAAACAAATAAAAATAAACAATAGAGTCTAAAATTAGATATAATCGTACATGATAATAAAAATGGTTATAGGAAACTGAAACCGATTTGCTGAAGGGAAAAGAGGGTTTTAAAATATTATGTGAAATAACTCAAGACTATCAAAAGGGTAAACCTACCCCCCAACCACTTAGAATATCTACCCCACAATGGTAAGGGTAATAGAGTTGAAGTTAGAATAAGAAGTCATTACAAAGCTAAGAAGAAAAAATGAATGAAAACAAAGAACAAAAATTTTGATCCTCCAGAATCTGTCCTCCAGAAGATAGCCTCTGTTATGCCCACCAGATGTCTAAACAAAGACAAAATACCTTCTTATAAGATTTTTTAAATTTATTTTTATGTCGAACCTAAAAATATAAATTACTTTGGACTGTTGGAATGGATGATATGGCTTGATTAGTGAGTTTTACTTCTTCTGGCTGCCAAATACTATTTCACACGCTCTAATTAGACATGCCCAAATGATTCCTTTATAAGATTATTATTTTATGAAATTTAATTTGAACCATCCCTTGAATGTTCTATTTCGAAACTAGATGTAAGCACCTCATTTTATGGTCTGTTGAATGAGATATTTCTGTTTTAAAGTTGTGGGATCCATTTTGCCAGTAAGACTGATTTCTCCATTTGATTGATTTTTTAAGTACCATTAGGTTTCGAATTGGGTCTTGTTCTAGAATAAAAACTGGAATCCAATGAGAATATTAATCCAAAAAAATTGATTCAATTCAATTGGATAAATAATGTAATAGGTATTCCCAAAAAACAGAAGCTCCCAAAAACTGTCAATTTTACAAAATTACTCTATTTTCACATTTAAGCCCAAAATACACAAAAATAATTAAATGATGAAAATATACTCACATTGAAAAATTGGGAGGGATTAAATCATTGAAAAACATATTAATCATAATGAAAATATTAATTCTATAAACTATTGACTATCAATAAATGATGCGCAGTCAATTCTGCTTTCTCATATGTCCCCTATATAAGGCATGGTTTCAATAAGAAAGACTCAACTACTTTATCCATAATAAAGGTGCCTAATAGGTACAACTCTAGAGCACATCAAAGGGACCCATTCTTATCAATTATTGGTAAAAATTATTATATGAAAATTCCACCAATCCCAAATTGTTATCCCATGTGCCTCAAAAATTCAACACTCATTCATAGAGCATGTATTCCAATATTTAATTCTCTTTCTATATATAACCATATGTTTGATGTTGGAATTTCATAATGAGCTTGATCTATGACTGCATTTCATTTTTATGTCCTTCCCATAACAGGTAGGTAAAACCTGGGTCCCTATCTAAAATAATAAGAGATAACCACCTTGAATCCTCACAATCTCCTTAGTATAGAACCGACCTAATTCATCCACATTAGTTGAATCCATGATTGTAATGAAATGAAATGATTTGGTTAGAAGGTCAATAACTATCCAAATGGAATCCCCTCTAGGTGTACAAAGAAACCCAATTACTAAATCCCAAGAGACCTCATTCGACTCGATGATGAAATAAAGAGTGTTTAAAGAAAACCATAGAGCATTTGGTGACTTGATTAAATTCAATTACAAGTATATCCCATTGATACACATTAATCTATATCATGTCTCATACCTGGCCACCTAAATAAGTGAAACATGTATTAATAATTCTTGTTAATCCCAAGATGAATGGACCTCTGAGACCGATGTCTATCCAGCATCACTATCTTCTGAAACGTTGAAGGCACCACAAAGAGCCAGATGAAGAAAATATCTCCCTCAAATGACAAAGACCATTAATCAAGAATATCCCCAATATATAATAGCTTCCTAGAATGATAACTTAGCTCAAAATGTTTTTTTTTCTCCTAAATCAACTCCAAAAGGGAGTTTTCAAACTGAACACTAGCCAAGAACATGCATCCACTATGATCTTTGGATTCGAGGTGCATTTGGAAAAAAGACACATTAAATTCCATTCAACAATGGGGAATCCCCTACCACATTAACTTTTCCTAGGGTATAAATGATATCAAAATCGAACACATAAAGGTACTCAAACCATTGGTGTTATCTTAGATACATATCCTTCTTGGAGTAAGTGTTGTCCATACTCTTATGATCTGATCAGACTAAAAATTTCTCACTGAAGAAATAATGATGCAATATCTTTATAACATGTATCAACATCACTAGTTCTTGGTGATGGGATAGATAATTCTCTCCTTTGGATGAAGTTTAAAGGAGCCATATTCCATCATATGGACATCCTTCATCAACACATAACCAATAACCATACCTAAAGTGTCACAATAGACCACATATCCCTTCCTTGACATAGGATTGATCAAAACATGGGTTGGGTCATATGCTGCTTATGCTTCTCGAAATATTACTGAAATTATAGGCTTCATTAAAACCTAACCCCCTTCCAAGTAAGTTCAATCATTGATATAAAAACTAGATAGAAATCTATGAAAACCATATGTAATACCATACTAGGTCTATGAAACTAATGATCTTGAAAAAATTACTCAGATACTCCAATGACATCACTACTCTTAATTTCATGGAGTCTACAAAAACCCCACATTATAAAATCACATAGCCCAGAAATATTACTTCATGGACCCAAAAAAGTACACTTGAAAAATCCTAGGAGAGAGATGTTGATCTCAAAGATTAATTACCATGATCTTCATATGCTTCCCATGCTCCTCTTCTGCCTTAGAATAGACAAGAATTTCATCAAAAAATAGCATGACCTAAGAATCAAGTTACTGATGGAACCCCTAATTACTAGGTACCATGATAACCTCTAAGGAATTTGTCAACCCAACTGGAATGACCAAATACTCATAATGGTCATACCTGCTTTGGAATTATGTCTTGGGAATGTCTGTCTCTCAAACCATGACTTGATGATATATAGACATCATATAAATTATGGAATAGGTCATCAATGTGAGGAAAGGGGTATTTTATCTTGATTGATACCTTGTTTATCTTATGTTAATCAATAAACTACAAGAGGGATCCATTAGACTTTTTAGTAAAAAAACTGGGGCGGATCAAGTTGATATGCTTGGGAGAATAAATACATTGGATTCTAAATCATGCTGATGTTTCTTTTATTCCCTCAACTTGGTGGGGTTATATGGTATGAGGGAAGTGATATTGGCTATGTGAATGTTCCAAGTGGATGTTAAAATCCACATCATTCCCTTGAGGAAGACCTAATATTTCATATAGAAAAACCTTTGAGAATTCAAATACCAGAGGATGTAACTCATTCTCATAATTATCATTATTATCCTCCAGCATCCGTGAAGTTCTAGGGAAATTAATGTTTCCAAAATCTAGAAGTAGAGGGCATGTTCGCCCAGACATAGGATACAATTCACATTGAAAAACATATGTACTACCATTAAGTGACATAATGTTGACTCTCTATTAATAACAATCAATGTTCACCATGAAACTCACTATCTAGTCCTTTATAAGGATCACATAAAAAATATCCATTTCTATAACCAATAAATCCCACTGAAACTCAACTCTTGATACAGTAGGAATGAAATATAAACATTTAAAAGCCTAATCTATATTCTTGATGATAGGTGTAACTAGTTGAATATCATAGGGCATATTTATAGTTAGTAGTATCAGATGTTCTCCAATACGGGAGGAGATAAATGATTTAGATTCACCTGTATAAAATAAGGTGATATCTAATGATAATTCAATAAAATAGTACCACAAACTATCGTATATTTTTCATCTGGTTATACTAGCACCTATTACATAACATGAAGGTGTATTGTCTCTATTTGGGTCTGGGAATAACTAATAGATTATGGTTTTTACATAAACCAACTCTTCCCAATAGTAAATCCAACACTACCACCATGACTATCAAAATGGTATGCCATAGTTTTGGATGGATTTGACTGAGGTTTTATCCCCATAAAAGCTAGAGAACTCACACAATTCTAAGAGATGAGTGACCTCCAAAAAAACCTCTATATGTGACCCATAATTCCACACTAATGAAAACACATAGGTGGAGCTAGATAGGAACTCTATATGTGTCTGGGTATTCTACACTGATGGAACCTGACTCCACCATAAGTGGTTGTAGATAATTGTGGTCGAGAATGGTGTTCTAAACTACCACCTCCCTTTTTATCGTGATCGTCCTGATTTCTTTTCTTTTCAAAAGTACCACCACCACCATAAATTATAGGTAGTGACATCCCATAAAATCCTAAACAACATGACCAATCAAACTCCACTATGAAAGATCAATACACCACCTCAACATAATTATTTAGTTTAAACAATAAAACCTAGGATCTAATATCTTGATTCAACCCGATTATATAATATTGAGATTTCAATTTCTCATTAGAAACCACCACAGGTTCGAAATAGACCAACTATTCAAAATGGTTTGAATACTCCAACACAATCTCATCCCCCTAGTATAGCTCCAAAGGATAATGATACATGGAAATTACCAAGGTCCTAGAGAAATAATGCTAATTTTACACAACATTCAATTCCTTATATCCCATATTATTGTGATTTCTAGCACTGAAAACCATGTTCAACCACCACCTATTGGGGCCTTGCATCAGGAATAAGAACATTTCACTTTATCTTCCCCAATAGTGTTAAGAAACCCAAATATCCATTCAATATTTTCTATCCAATACTCTACTTCATGGGGTCCCGTGCTACCCTGAAATGAAGGAGTGTTGTTCATGGGGAATTCCTTATCAACATATTTTTCTAGACCAAACTCAGATTAATTAGAATGAGAAAGACTAGAACCCACTCAATTGTCCAATGCTCAAACATACCAAATCACCACTTCCATTGTTCTATGATCCACTGGTAAGGGATAATTCTCTCTGGATTCCTCTTATGATTACATAAGAATCCTGTAGAGAGGAATGATGCTACATCAATTAACAAAACCAAAGAAACCATTAATATATAACCTGAAGAAAAATTTTAGCACTAGCCGACATCAAATATTTCCAATCAATCAGAATAAAGCCAAAACAAACACAAACAAAGAATCAAAACACTCAATCTCACCTCGGTGTTCTTTCATAGTATTCAACCTTCACATATCACCTTGTGATGCAGTCAATAAAAATCTCAAACTTCTCATGGTGACTCGGGTTTTTTCATGAGGTATATTGACTATACAACCCACTAGAAACTAGAAGTATGAGCCCCGATAGTCATAGCTCTGATATGTCGAGTCTTTCCCAAATAACATGACCCAAATAAAAGAAAAACCTTCACTTCTTCCATTTTTTAATAGACTTGATTGGGATTCCATCCAACCCAACACCCGAACCGGCCAGTGAAAAGGCCTAAAGAGCAATTCATATTCCTATAGGTTAGAACCCTATCCTCGGGAATCATGTAACATCTATTTGTATGGTTTATCCCATGAAATGATTAAACGATAATAAAAAAAATTATACCACATAATAACCAACATCAAAATATAAGGGATGATTGGAAAACATTAAAACTATGAGTTAAACATTTAATTAATACATCAAAAACCAAAATAACCATGATATAGAGGGGATGGACTAAACAAAAATGTTCTACATATATCAGTTGGGCTAACACCTATTCTTCCTCCATCAACATATAATCTAAGATTAAGATTTTAGGAAAAATAACTAACATCACCTCCTTAGAAGGCCTTTCCTTTACCTGAGTTAGACAGATAAAGACCTACATGCTCTTGAGGGTGTGTGTAGGGCATGAGATAAAATTCAATGAAGGATACTACCAAAGATACCATGAAATGACATTAATATATAAATTAACAATCTTTTTTTTAAAAAACAAAATGGAATTAAAATCACTGAAATAAAATGGATTTTTATTGATAAAATAATTATAAGTGATACAAATATAAATTTAAAGGGACGAAAAAATGATGCCCAGTGATAAAATCATATGTTGAATGTTTTTAGGGCCCTAATACTTTCATATATTTTTGATTGAACTATATATAGTGCTCTTGTGCATGATCTTCTAGAGAGGATGCAATTAATGTTCTAGAAGGACCCAAGTCATTGCCAAATGTTGAGTTAGTTTTGTAGCGTGAACCAGTTAGAGATCCCTAGTCATTTCCCAGATGATCATAGTGTCATAATAATCCATAGTAACCCACCAAGAATACCTAAGGTTACTATTTTCTCTATCTAATTTCCATGTCCTATAAAATCATTATCATAATAATACAATCCAGTAATTGAAACCACATTAGGAAAAAACCATTTACAAAGGGTAAAATGAACTATTGAACAAAGAACTCAAAATCAAAACCTAAGTAAATCATAATTCAAACTACAAAAAAAGGTATAAACCCATTTAAAAATATTTTTAAACAAAATAAAGTAATCAATTAATGTAAATTCAGGGAAACACAAACCTTTTTCTTGGGAGAATCTGGAAAAAGGTTTGAAACCACCACCACACCTAGGAGAAACCCTAGTGATAAAAGAAAGTATCATAGCCATCATGATTGACTATTGAAATAGATATTTTATCCCAACCTATGTCCAAAACATTATTTGAGAAAGGGGAATAAGGAAAAAAAAGAGAAAACCCCATGAAGAAAGCGAAGAGTAGAAGATGATCCTACTTGAAGGTTTCTTAAAGAATCCACCCAAATCCACCAATGAATTATAACCGAAGGGAGTAGAAGAAGAGTGGGGGAGGACCATAAGGATATGGAGTTAAAATTGGAATAAAAATATTATATTTGGGATTTAAATAGAGAAATTTTGGTTTTGCGATTTTTTTGGCAGGCATAATGTTTTGGTCACATGGTCTCCCACCCAGTGCACCAACCATGTGGCTCCTTTGTCTAAGAAAAAAAGGACACTTTGTTTCCTGGGGGAGGATGAACACCCATTCACTTATCAATTCTCCTCATATAGTTCAACTTTCTTACTTGCATGGTTAGCCCGCACGCCTGTGGGCTAGTCCATGAGATATGGACAGTGCCACGAACCAGGGTGCATGGTTTCCACTAGGCTAGGGCACAATTTATATAAATTTAGTAACAAACACGTGACACCACTTTTTCTATCATTAAGACAACTGTTTCTCTCAAAAAGTCATGTAACAATTATGTGACCAAAAATAAAAGACAAAATGCCTCAAAATAACACCATGGGTGTGAAATAGCTGGAGAATACAAAAGCGAGACTCCCACAATTGTAATGGATTATAAGAATGCTCCAATAGAAGCTCAGTATGTTGATCAATGTTCCAACTACAATAAACAAAGAAAATATTCAATCCAATTCACTATGGTATGGGATTTCTAAGGTAACCGTTGTAAACAACCTCCAAGGCCTAGAGATAATGAGAGATATTATTCCATCACAACTTCTATGGTAGATCCCAAAAATTATGTGATGACAAGTACACAAGTAATTCATTCTAGAATACATAACAAAAAAATTTGATTCTAGTTTTACACATTCTTTCATATCATTATATTTTAGTAGAATTATTTAAAAAACACCTCATAAAAATAAGTAAACATATCTACGAAAATGGGTGACAGTGAATTTTGGCATCCCATGTTTCTCCCTGATACATATATGTGGGATGAACACCCTAGAGAACCTTGTGACACTCATTTTATAGGACTTTGATTCAATTATGGGTATTAATTTTATTTCCTTATATATAGCCAGTATAAATTTCCAAGAGAGTGAAATCACTGTCCATATCATAAATCTCCCTCTAGTTCTGTAAAAGTGAATGTATAATGATGAATTATTTTGGTATCATCATGTCATTCATGGATATTATATCCTTTTGAGAAATCATATCTAGATCAAGTTATTGAGAATAATGAAATGATCATATTTGATGATATTACCATTATAAGGGAATATGTTTATGTGTTTCCTAATAACATTCATCATCTATATCCATGTTCTGGGGTTGAGTTCTAAATCAATATTATTCTAGGAACTTTACCAATATAAAAGACTCCATATAGAATTAAAACGGTTAAACATGAATAGATGAAGATTAATCTTCATGAGAATTTGCATAAAGGTTTTATAATCATATCACCTCCACCTTAGGGTGAACCAGTCCTCTTCTTCATGAAAAATAATTGGTCAATACACCTCTTCATTGATTATAATGAGCTCAATAAGATCAGGATAAAAAACATATTAGCCTCTTCTACAGATTTATGAATTATTCAATAAACTATTTAGAGACCAATATGTATATAAGGTGGATCTTATGATAGGATATTATCATGAGGAGGAAAAATAGGATAATATACCTAAATCTAGAGTACATACATGTTACTGACACTATGAGTTCATAGTGAATCCATTTAAAATCACTAATATTCTATAAATATTCATTGAATTAATGAATATAGTATTTAGGGAATACCTAGCTCAATTATTGATAGTATTTATTTATTATATTCTTACTTATGCCAAAAAATAATGGCGGAAAATGAGGGGAATTTAAATAATGTGCTGAAGAACTTGTAAAAAATATTTGGATGTGAAGTATAGTAAATAAAAGTTATGGATGGAGAAACATACATTACTAGGAAATTTTATTAAGATTAAATTTATATATATACATACATATGTATATATATATATATTTTAAGAACAAATCTAATTGAATGATAACCCAGAGTAACATCTGTGATAAAGATCCATAGTTTTATCTGATTAGTTTGGAACATTCATTGATTTTTTAGAAACAATTTTTGAATTTAAATCCCACTAACTATGATAACTATATAAGGAGTGAATTTGTTATTGGATAAAGAATTAAATGAAATATTTAATGACATTAATATGAGGCTAATCATTTCAAGTATGCCCACATTACCCACAAGTGGGGAAGAATTTATAAACTACAGTATGTCATCCAAAAATTTATTAAGTTGTGTACTTATGAATGATCAAAAAATTATATCCTAGGACTATTACCAATTAATTATCCATGAACATAACTACCCAAAACGTCATATGAATATTGATATAGTGATCTTCACATGGAGGATTTGGTAACATTATCTCTATATGGAGAAGTGTTACATATATATGGGTCATAAATTCCGCAATTATATATTCACATAAAAGAGATAAATTTGTTCTAATAAATATTTATATAAATGATCAAGGATTATGATTTTTCAATCCATTACCATATTTCTAATGAGAACAAAGTGGAAAATTATTTTAGTAAAACAGATCATACAACCCAATCTATACTAAGTATTGGATGGGATCCATTCTTTACGAAAAAGTATACGGTAAACATATGTATAATAAAAGGATATTCAAAATAACTTTCTCAAAACACTTCTCAACAATTCTTTCTTGAGTATATCAATGAGGTATAAAAATATGACGTGGAGAAACAAAAAAATAGAGTTAATATTTTGGAGTTTACATTTTTTAAATATATAGTAATATGGTTTGGAATGAGGATATATATCCCATATAAAAGAGAAATTAAGAAGGATATTATGGAATATTCTCAAAGATAATCCTTCTATATTATTCAAGGAATCACTGAGTCATATAAAGATGTGATGAAAAACTTTTGGTGGGATAACATGAAGAGGGAGACTGCATAATTTGTATCTCAATTCTTCATATTACAAAAATTCCAGGATAAATGTTAATTGTGTAATGGTTTGATGCAACCACTGATTATAATATTAGGGAAATGTGAAAAAACCATGGATATCGTTTTATAACATCCTAAGACATCTAATGTAATTTAAAAAATTTGGGTATTATTTTATTGCCTTCAACATTTAGTTAATTCCATTACTATCAAGAAATATTTATGCCCCAACCAACTCCCCAAGATATGCTTAAGGGAATCCGTAGGACTACATAGAGTTTGAATCTCCTATATATCAGATTGAGATCCAAGTTTACCACAATGATATAGAGGAGTTTCAACATGGTTTGGATATAGATATATGTTTTAGTATTTCTTATCTCCCCCAAAAGTATGGTTATTTTGAAAAGACCATTCAAATTCTAGAGGATATGTTGATATCATGTATAATTGATTTCCATGGATATTGGGATAAACACCTTCACATAGTGGAGTTATCATATAACATTAGCTTCTATTTTTCAATCAAATGTAACATTATCAAGATTTATATGGGAAGAGGTTTCTCACTACAACATGTTGGGTTGAAGTCATAGAGAAGAAAGATATGGGACCCTGTGTTATCCGTGATATAAAAGATAAAGTTGAAACATTTAAAATTCATATGAAAATTTTAAAACGATGATATTAAATCTATACAAACAATCGCCGATGAGGACTAGTGTTTGATGTTGGAGATAAGGTGTTCCTTCATATATCTTCATCGATTAAATTCATGAGTTTTTTAAGAATTTAATTCTTAGACCAACATACATCGTCCCTATATGGATCCTTGATCGCATCAAATCCATAGCCTATTGACTAGAACTCCATCGTAAATTTTCCAAAGTACATGATCTGTTCAATATATCCCTCTCAGAAAAGATTATATTGAACACCACACATGTATTAAATTCTGAAGGGGTACCCTTGATTAAATTTCATACATATGTGGATAATCTACTGAAGATATAAGATCCTTGAGACAACGTTCTATAAAACAACATAAGTCACCTGGTCAAATTGTTATGGTAGAACCAAAAGATTGTGGAAGAAATATGGGAACTGGAATAGGTCACGAAACTAATGATCCTACAACTATTCTATTTTACAAAATTAAATTTTGAGGGTATAATTCTTGAAGGGGTGAGAATGTAATTACATAAAATTTTTAAAATTAATCTAGCATTTTGATTGATTAAATAAACTTTAGTTACCAAAAATGTATACACTACATTGGTTATTTTAGAACATTATAAAACATATCATGTCAGATTAAAAATATGATTATAAACCATAATCATTGATAATCTAGTTGTTGTATGGTGACCTATAAGATTACTATATATTAAGGGTTATTATAAAGTTTATTTTCATAAATTTAATGATTGAATGCCTTGAAGAGTAGAATCATACCCTATGACACACATTTATTGGAGCTTATGAGCGATATTTAATCTTTTACCATTTCCCTTAACCAGGGCTAAGCTAAAATTTAATAAATAAAGAATTGAAAACAATATTTATGGGATAATTCTAGTCTTAACAAGGTCACGTCCAAAATTAAGTTCATTGAACCACCCCATGAAACCCCCACATCATACACTATTATCTTAGGGTGTACACTAGTGTAATAGGGGGTTATGTACATAAACCCTAATAGTAAGGAATTTTTTTATTTTACTTTTTAATAAAATAATAAGTTTATATATTCCTTTTTATTATTAATTTATATATTATTACATTACATGTTCGAAAAAATTATATTTTGACATGAAGAAATCCAAATTGTAGATTTAGAAAATATGTAGCTTCAATTAAGACACACTTTTGATGAATTAGAGATTTTTTTTGAAAAAATGTTATTTTAATAAAATATTCTTATCTTATAATAACTATTTAAATATAAACAATTATATAGTTTAATATAGTCCAATGTAAATTTTACATGGGTCAGAAAGAGGTTAATATGATAAAAATTATTATTTTTCTATAAAGATGAATATTAATTTATGATATAAAATTATAATAAATAAAAAACTATTTTGAAAAAATAAATTTTAGTTTTTATATTATCACATAAAAATATGTCAATTGGTAATTTTCGTAATTTTCTGAGAATGTTGTATTTTTAGGAAAAATTATATATGGTATAAATATAATGAATATATTATGAAATAATAATGGATAAAAAGTGATATAAAAAATTCCATAAAATGATCCCACGGTCAAATATATATTTATCCATTAAAATTAATTATTTTTTAATTTATTTGAGGATTTTTAAAAACACTATTTGTATTCACTAAAACCTATATTATATTTTAATGTTTTAAAATCAATTATTTATGAACATGGCACACTTCAACATCTCCAAGGGTATTATATTATATTTTTTGTTTTATGAACTTATAAAATATTGGACAACAATACTATTTGGTAGAAACTCTTGGAAACATCAATGGGAAGTATTTTGGATTTGATTATTTTCTTATATAGATTCCCAAACCAATGTTTAGAAATTTATAATGAAATCCACCATATTTTGTTATAAATAACCATCCATACTCTCACTCCTCATCAATAAAAACCAATTTATCATGAATTTTCTCTCCCTATACCTCTCCAAGTCCCTCCCTTTATGTTCAAAATCTCTTAAGAAGAACCTCTCATGCTTTTTAAAGCGCCCTCTCAAAGTTAGGGACTCCCCAATTCTTTCTATTTTTATTGATTTCATTATACTAAACGCTTTTTAGATTAAATATTCTATGTTGTAATGTGTTTTTACTCATCCATTTATATTCCTTGTGATTCAATTATAATTGTAAATCACATTTAACTCACATTAACTCCTTCAATAAAACTTTATGTAAACCTATTATGTTATCAATATTATCCCTTGATTTTCCTTGAAAATCATTTTTGTGGTGAATACCCACCCCCATTTCCACTCAAGGGTGTTCACTTATATTTACCTATCCTTCATAGACTGGGTAATTACATTCTTGTTACCAACACTTCTTAATCATGTTATTAAAAAATACGAAAATAATTTTTTTAACACCCCAAGCTTCCACGGTACACTTCTCTTTGAATAATATAGTAGTGTGTGTTGTACGCATCTTTGAGTTCTAGCACACACCACAACCAATCAAACTAGCTGTTATGAATAGTAATACAAACTTTTTGAAATTTTATAAATTTTATCCTTCAAAATTGACTTCATTTTTGGATTCGGAATATCGAAATTAGCTTATGGTGAATTTTTTGTATTTTTCTGAAAACATTCAATTTATTAATGAATAATAAAAAAACACTGAGTTATATTTTAAAACAGGATTTTTATTTAAATATTTATTTATTTTATTTAAATTTAATTAAGGTCAAAATAGATACAAAATACCTATATAAGTTCAATGTAATTCACTGAAGTAAGTTTAGAATAATTTTAGATATATAAAAATTTTATTGAACTTTTCAACGTCTTTTACCCACCTCCTAGAAGAATTTGGAATTTCACATAAAACATAATTTTACCACTTCTATGAGTGGAATTTAGAAAATCCAAAAGACATGGTTAATATCAAGGAGTAAAATGTGGTTCAATAAGATAACAATAATTTTTGGTGGATAGTAACGTTTTACTTTTATTTACCACGGTTAAAAGTAAATAGGATAATTAAGGGTAAACATGATATTAATATTTCCCTGACACATGTCCAAATTCTACTGGACAAGTGTATCTCGACCAAAAACAACCTTTGGAATAAAATATTATCATTTATATCCGCTTGGATTAGATTAGGACATTTATTATTATTTAATTCAGAGAAGAGTTAAAAGAGTTAAAATCAAAGTGAAATAAATAATACAGTTTTAAAATAGGGTTATGCATAAGATAAATTCGATTATAAATATTAATTAGAATGATAAAACTATTTCCTACATAAAGGTATTTTATTTATAATTTTTATACATTAAATAATAAAATTTATTTATGACACAATGGTGATGCAGTAATTACCTAATTAATGAAATATTAAAATAATTGATATTATAAATATCAAAATAAATGTAATTTGAGACTTTTTATGAATTTCACTAATTTCCAATGTTAATATGACATATTAGGATTGGTTATATAATTTTTTTCGAAGTAATAATGCTGTTATGAAATTATCAAAAACAACATACCCAATAGTGTTAAAATTGACATAAAAAAGTTTTTAAAACCAATATTATATTATTAATTGTTATTATATTTTTAAAAATATAAGATTCGGCCAAAGGACATATATGATGATAGGTGTATCATTAATGTACCACTTGGGGTCTCTTGGAGGTGTATAGTATGTTTATTAACTATGTAATATAGAAATACAAAGAGACATGGTAAATGCCAAACTATTTAACTAAGAGTTACATATAATTGATAAGTTTAATATAGTGAACCAAAACTATCTAAAATATATTGGATGAAAATATTTCGACCCATCCCATCCTTAACCATTAAATAATATACTTTTGAGCCATTAGAGACTGAATATGAATTTGTTATAAAATAATATTTATAGCTTTTCCGAAGGTTCCCCCAACCCTATTATAAATAGGCTCTCCCCCTTCTCTTCAATGCCTTTTGACTCGGCCATACCCTACCCAAATATTCTCTCCACATCCCTCAAATTAACCTAGAGTCCTTAGTTTGATCATAAAGCCATCCTATGGAGCCATTTTGTCAAATCAAAAGGAAGAACCCGAAGAAGAGGTAATGTTTTCACCACCCTCTTTAAAGTTTATTTCTTCTTCAACTTCTTCTTTATTTGTTATTTCCATTCTAAAATAATAACTCCAGTATATTTTATATATTTTGATTTTATTATATATATTGTACATCCATATTAATTATTCTATCCGACTTTTGAATGACATGTCACCATACGTGCGTACGTACCACTTACCGTCACCACGTCGTGGTGTACTTGTTATTCAAAACATTATTATTTGGATGGGTATGATAATGATGTGTAATTGAAATATATAATAAATATAACATTATAATGATTCAATATATATGATATGCCATCCAATTAAATATTATTTTAAAATCAAAATAATGATATTTTCGCTCGTGCGTACGGACGAACTACCGCCTCCACGAATGCGATGAGATTCATTCCCCATCTTATCCATTCAAGTATAATTCTCATTTGATGATTAAAAATAATTTTTAAGGACTTTATATCATTATGTATATGAATAATATACAACCTATCCATAACAAACATGACTTATTTAACAAAACACATAAAAGAAAACAAGCAAGTTAACACCCGAAACGACGATAATAATAAGATATTATTAACAAAGCAATGTTAAAAGATAATATATGATATAATATTAATGTATATGATTATTTTATAATTTAATAACAATTATTTCACCATTATACATGAGGTTAACCTACCCTCACCCAAGAAAAAGTACAAGGTAAGGGTTTATTTCACAATCTCTTCATTATCCGAGTTTGTTTATACGTAATTATCTACTGGGACCTCTTTATCATCCACATCCATGTTTCTTAAAAATTTATTTCAAAACATTCTCACTGTTTTATATACTATGAATTAATGTCATTTATACCCTTGTTTTACTTTTTATAATATGTTTATAAAGTAATCATTCAGTCGTTTTCCAAACAAAGTCTTTTTTAACCTGTTCGACAAAATTAAGGTAAGAATGTCTTTTTTAACTTATACGGTGGGTGCAGGTATTTTCTGCCATTATAAAATCATCGAAGCTTCCCTTATAGTATTATGAGTATATTTTCAAATTAAATGTTTTATTTTATAATTATGTGACTTTTAAATGATTAAAAAAAGAGATATTTCTCTCAAATAGTTTTTATTTCATCTATGTCAACATCCTTTGTTAGATTTTAAGCTTATTTGAAGTTGATTTATTATGATACACAACTTTCATTTTTTATTGAAGGTTTTTGTGATATGTTTGACTGTGGATGTGTTATTTTTATACAATTCATGGTTTATGGGGAAAGTATTGACATTTCGTATGCAATTTTTAAAACGAATGTTAATGTTATGTTTAAACATCTTCATATGAGGAATGCATTGGACATAATAAGTGGCAGGGGGATCCCACTATAGATCCTCGATGCATCGGTAGGTCTCATGAGACAAACTAGTGTCTTGGTACAAGGCCTTGATAGAATCTTATTTGTAGTCTTGGCACAGGGCCTTGACTATGTAGTAATGATAGTCTGGCATTATGCATTCCATCATTTTGAAAGTGGTTATTGATATTGCATTTGATTATTTGACTATTAGAATATCGATGTGAATAAGTAATGGCATTATTTAATTTTATTTCTGCTATATTATGCTGAATTTTATGTTTAAAAGGCTTTTTTTAGTTATACATTTCCTTAAATGTTTATAAATTTTTATGAATATTTATGCTATATTTCTATCCTTACTGGGAATTTGAGCTCACCCCTTTTTATGTTTTATTTTTCCCAGGATGTGAAGAAGTATTTTATGAATGACCTATAGGGATAATATAAGGGTATATGTGTGTGGAGACAAGATGTTGTTGTAGTTTTCACTTTATGATGTAATGTAAACTTTATGAATGTATCTAGTGTTTCTAGGGCTACTAAACTAATCAGTCTTTCGAGACTTGATATTTTTTGATCATGCCAATGTTATGTAATAATGCACAGCCTTTGGGTAACAGGAGTCGGGGAGTTACAATTGGTATCAGAGGATGTTTAGTACAAACCTTGGGAGATAGATTTAGATAAACACTGATTAGAGAACATAGACCTAAGATGGACATTGAGGATTAGTATAGAAGAACTTCCTAGAATTTTAGTATTGTAGAGATTTTATGAGTTTTCCGAGCAATACATCCATGTCTGGATACGAGCAGGTAGAGGCGGCTCCGGCATAGATGTACTTAGGGGTAAAACCCGAAAACACCGCTTTGAGCTAGACTCGAGCGGGAACTGGTGCACGACAACGGGCCTGACCTAACTATTGGTTACAACACTCCCGGGGGATATTCTTAAGATAATTCTCATTTTCTTTACAAATCATAATAAAGGGTTTATGAGTATATACTTCCTCAATGAAAACATCATTATGATTATGGATTATATCCATAAACCGTTCAATTTATGTTAGGTATTTTACATGTTTGGAATTATTCATTGCAATTCATAAACTAACCTATTTTATGCCATTATATAGAAATGGCACCCAGTAGAAGGAATGTGAACTCCATAAATACATATGATCCAAAGAGTAAGAAGGATCATATCTTTCATGGTATTAAGCCAACATTTAGAAGGGAAATAGACTCCCATGTATTCTCAATATATAAAAAATAGTATCAAGTGTTAATAAGATAAGTAAAGAATTCTCTGAGTCCTATGGATTTGAAGGGAAGCAAGAGAATAAAAGGATGGAAGGGAGAAATATGGATAAAGGGAAGAGGGAAAATAATAATTTTCCCATATGTGATAATTGTGGGAAGAAACACCCCGGAAATTTCCTGAAGGGAATGAGAGTTTGTTATAAGTGTGGAGAAAAAGGACACCATGTACGTGACTTCAAGGGTAAGAAAAAGGTTTCAAATGTACAATGCTTCATCTGCAAGGAGTTGGGACACTACACGAACCAATGTCCAAATCATCAGAGTATGTCCCAAATGTTTCTATTTGATAATAATCAAGTCATGATTCTACCACAGATGAGGAGGAATGATTAGAGTTCTTATGTTGTTATTATATAATTATGTCATTTGAGTGTTGTATCAACAATGTACTGGTTATAATAATTATGGAGAATATAAGGATTGTACTATTGTACTATTTCATTAAGGACTTGAGATTGTGTGGAACCAATAAAAGTGACTCAATAGCAGGTTAAATTTTTGGAAAATATATGGTTGAGAGAAAGATAAACCACAATATGGTTCTAATACCAAGGTAGTGATTTTAGAATAATACATGATTGATTTTGATAAATTATATTGGATATTATTGACTACCTTGAAACTAATTAATGATTTGTATATTCAATCATTGTTATAGTTTACAAAATTTTTGGATAGAAGGAGTATATCTAGTATTCTATAAGGAATAAGGGATCAAGAATGTAATCAATAAGGTTTTATGGTAATTCAGGATGATGCAGCGTCTTAAAAGAATACATGATGAAGGTGTTCACATGTTATTAAGTGGCATAAAGGATCTTAATATTGTTTACCTTTTTTTTAAATTTTGTATTGTGAGTTTGGACAGAAGTATTTTGGTTAATTCATGTTTGAGATTATTTTTGGATTGCCATAAAAGGACAACCTGGAGGTTGGGCGGTAACCCGTCGCGTCCGGAAAGGCCGCAAGACTTGAACCCGCAACTAAAGGGCGACAAGGGTGTATCACCTACCACTGTCCCACGTGATGTCCTGGATTAAATAATGTAGTATTTTTTAAAAAAATTCTGGTAGATGAATTATAAATTCATTTCATTGAACACTATACAAATAGGATTAATAGAATATTATTTTTATGTTCTACTATCTTTTAGAGTGAAAGATGAGTTTGTGGTAGAAATTAGTTAAGGTATGGGAATCTACTTGTCAATTATATATTTTTCTTCTTCTCTTACTCTGTGAAGAAATTAATTCTTATACTTTATTGAAGGGATCTTAAAAGAAAAAAATGTGTTATCCTAATACCATATGTTTTGTTGAACCAATGGTATTTTAAATCATCATTGATTGATGAATTTAAGGCCCTCAATTTTACACTTGTTTGTGATTGATGACCTCAATCACTACCTATAAATATTTATGTTTTCCTCTAATTATATGTCTTTAATTTCCACCAATGTTCTCCTAATCAAGATAATAATTTGGTGGTGACCCTTTAATTTCCCTTTTCAATTTATTAAGACTAAATTTTATTAACCTAATTTCTGATGTGGGTTTTCCCAAAGGTATTTTCTATTTCAACCTATTATTTTTGAAAAATAATTTCAAATTGCGGCTATGCAATTTAATTAAGGAGGGGAGAATGTAACACCCCAAACTTCCATGGTACGCTTCTCTTTGAATAATACAGTAGCGTGTGTTGTACGGAACTTCGAGTTCTAGCACACACCTCAACTAATCAAACTAGCCATTTTGAATATTAATACCCACTTTTGAAGTTTTATAAATTTTATCTTTCAAAATGGAATTCATTTTTGGATTCGGAATATCGAAATTAGCTTAGGGTGAATTTTGGGTATTTTTCTGAAAACATTCAATTTTTTATGAATAGTGAAAAAACACTGAGTTATAGTTTAAAACCGAATTTTTATTTAAATAATTATTTATTTTATTTAAATTTAATTAAGTTTAAAATAGATTCATAATACCTATATAAGTTCAATGTAGTTCATTGGAGTTAGTTTAGAATAATTATAGATATATTCAAATTTTATTGAACATTTCACCATCTTTTACCCACCTCCTAGAAGAATTTGGAAATTCACATAAAACATAATTTTACCGCTTCTGTGAGTGGAATTTCAAAAATCCGAGAGACACAGTTAAAATCAAGGAGTAAAATGTGGTTCAATGAGATAAAAATAATTTTTGGTGAATAGTAACTTTTTTACTTTTATTTACCACGGTTAAAAGTAAATAGGGTAATTAAGGGTAAAAATGATATTAATATTACCCTAACACATGTCCTAATTCTATTGGACATTTGTATCTCGACCAAAAACAACATTAGGAATAAAATATTATCATTTAGGTCCACTTGGATTAGATTAGGACATTTATTATTATTTAATTCAAAGAGGAGTTAAAAGAGTTAAAATCCAAGTTTAATAACTAGAAAACTTTTAATAAAAGGTTATACATAAGATAAATTAGATTATATATATTCATTAGAAAGATAAACATATTTCCTACATAATGGTATTTTATTTAGAATTTTTAGACATTAAATAATTTAGTTTATTTATGACACAATGGTGATGCAGTAATTACCTAATTAATGAAATATTAAAATAATTGATATTATAAATAAAAAAATCAATGTAATTTGAGTCTTTTTATGAATTACACTAATTTTTTAGGTCAATATGACATATTAGTATTTGTTATATAATTTCTTTTCGAAGTAATAATGCGGTTATGAAATTATCAAAAACAAAATACCCAATAGTTTCAAAATTGACATAAAAGAGTTTTTAAATAAAATATTATATTAATAATTGATATTCAATTCCTAAAAATCCAAGGATCTTCCAAAGGACTTATATAATGATAGGTGTATCATTAATGTACCACTTGGGGGTCTCTTGGAGGTATATATTATGATTATTCACAATATAATATAAAAATACAATGAGACATGGTAAATGTCAAACTATTTTACTAAGAGTTAAATATAAATGATAAGGTTAATATATTGACCCAACCCTGTCTAAAATGTATTGGTTGAAAGGATTTCGACCCATCCCAAATTTAACCATTAAAAAATATACTTTTCAGTAATTAGAAACCGAATATAAATTTATTATAAAATAATATTTCTAGATTTTCCAAAGATGCCCCTCACCCCTCTTATAAAAGGGCACTCCCCCTTCACTTCAATGCCTTTTGGATCAGCCATACCCTGCCCAAATATTATCTCTAATTCCCTAACTTCAACCCAGAGGCCTTAGTTTGATCATAAATCCATCCTAAGGATCCCTTTTGATCAAATAAAAAGGAAGAACCCGAAGAAGAGGCAATGTTTTCACCACCTTCTTTCAAGTTCCTTTGTTCTTCAACTTCTTCTTTCTTTGTTATTTCCAATATAAAATAATAACTCTAGTATTTTTTATATACTGTGATGTTATTATAAATATGGTACTACCATATTCAGTATTCTATCCATCCTTTGAATGACATGTCACCATACGTGTGTACGTACGGCTTACCGTCTCCACGTCGTGGTGTAATTGTTATTCAAAACATTATTATTTGGATGGGTATGATAATGATGTGTAATTGAAGTAAATAATAAATATAACATCATAATGATTCTGTATATATGATATTCCATCCAATTATATATTATTTTAATATCAAAATAATGATATTGTCTCTCGTGCGTACGTACGGACTACTGACTCCACGAACGCGATGAGATTCATTCCCCATCGTATCCATTCAAGTATAATTCCCATTTGATGATTAAAAATAATTTTTAAGGACTTGATATCATTCTTTATATGAATAAGATACAACCTATCCATAAAAAACATGACTTATTTAACAAAACACATAAAATAAAACGAGTAAGTTAACATCTGAAACGACGATAATACTAAGATATTATTAACAAAGCAATGTTAAAAGATCACATATGACATCATATTAATGTATATGATTCTTGTATAATTAAATAAAAATTATTTCACCATTATAAAGGAGTTTAACCTACCCTAAACCAAGGAAAAGTCCAAGGTAAGGGTTTACTTCATAATCTCTTCATTATCAAAGGTTGTTTATACGTAATTATCTACTGGGACCTCTTTATCATCCACATCGTTGTTTCTTAAAAATGTATTTCAAAAAATTATTACTATTTTATATACTATGGATTAAATTCATTTATACCTTTTTTTGACTTTTTATATTATTTTTATAAAGGAATCTTTCTGTCATTTACCAAACAAGGTCCTTTTTAACCTTTTCGACAAAATTAAGGTAAGAATGTCTTGTTTAACTTATACAGTGGGTGCAGCTATTTTCGGCCGTTATAAAATAGTCAAAGCTTCCCTTACAATCTTATAAGGATATTTTAAATGTAAATGTTTTATTTTATAACTATGTGACATGTAAATGATTTAAAAAGAGAGATATTTCCCTCAAAAAGTTTTGATTTCATCTAAGTCAACATCATTTGATGGATTTTAAGCTTATTTGAAGTTGATTTATTATGATACAAAACTTCCATGTTGTATTCAAGGTTTTGTGATATTTTTGACTGTGGATGTGTTATTTTTTTACCATTCATGTTTTATGGAGAAAGTATTGGCATTTCATATGATAGTTTTAATACGAATGTTTATGTTATGTTTAAACCTGTTCATATGAGGAATTAATTGGACTGAATAAGTGATGGGTGGAGCCCGCTATAGCTCCTAGATGCATCGGTAGGTCTCATGAGACAAATTAGTGTCTTGGAACAAGGCCTTGACAAAATCTTATTTGTAGTCTTGGCACACGGCCTTGACTATGTGGTTTTGATAGTCTGGCATTATGCATTCCATTATTATAAAAGTTGTTATTGATATTGCATGTGATTATTCGACTAGTAGAATATCCATGTGAACAAGTAAATGGCATTATTTCATTTTATTTCTACCATATTATGATGAAGTTCAAGTTTAAAAGGCTTTTGATTTAGTTATACATTTCCTTAAATTTTTATGCTTATTTATGAACATTTCCGCTATATTGTTATCCTTACTGGGAATTTGAGCTCACCCCTTTTTATGTTTTATTTTTACCAGGATGTGAAAAAGTATTTTATGAATGACCTAGAGGGATAATATAAGGGGATATGAGTGTGGAGACAAGATTTTGTTGTAGTTTTCACTTTATGATGTAATATAAACTTTATGAATGTATCTAGTGTTTCTAAGGCTACTAAAATAATCGGTCATTCGTGACTTGATCTTTTGTTATCATGATAATGTTATGTAATAATTCACCATCTCTTGGTAACTGGGGTCGAGGCGTTACAATTTTTATGTTGTATTATCTATGTGGTAGAATAATTCATGTAAACGGTATTAATGTGATAAGTGGGCCTAGAATTATCTAGACCTATAATGCATTTGATAAGGTTTTTATATCATGAGATTCAATATATGGTGGATGGGAGGTTATCCTTATCACATTTTGTTTCTATATCTTCGTGTTCATAATATAATTATATTTATGATGTCATGTTCTATGTTATTTCCACATTACCATATTTCCATGATGTTTTCATCTTTTAGCATGATTTAATTAGAATGGTTATGATTATCACCCTTTTCATTCACACTAATAATCATCTTGAAAAAAATGTATTACTTTCTTTTTGTTATTATTTCATTATTCCCTTAATGGTCTTTATAGATAACCCCTTTCATATGTACATACTCATGTTATCTCATGATGTTTTAGAAGATGAAGAAAATCTAAAGACATGTTCAGGTTTTTTTAATAATTTTTTTGTATACTTATTTTATGTTATGGTTTTATGTATCTAATTTCCCAAATACACTAGGACACACAATATTCTATTTTTTATTATTTTTATTATTATTTAATAAATCATAAATTAAGGTTACTAAAATACATTTATTGTTATAATAAATGTAATTTTACAATTGTGCTGAATACCCTGAAGCGCTAAATGTTTTATGAAAAAATTTCTAAGTTTGATTTTTTTAAAGATTCATTCATGGGTCATGTAGTCTCACATAGGGGTATTTGTCACGACCCGTCCTCGGGGCCCGTGCCGTGACTACCCCAAACCCACCTTCCATAGGCCAGGGGCTGGCGACTAGCACCAAAGGCGTAAAATCCCGATAACTGGGAAGACATTGCCTTTATAAAAGAAAACAAGCACCACAGAGTACAAGCGGAAGAAGTAAACACTAAGTAAAAACTGAGTACAACAGCAAGTGCGGAAAGTAAAAAGGGGCCGGAAATACAAGCCCAACTGTAAAGTACAACTCGAAAGGGAAAACAGCAACTGAAAAGTAAAGCTGCTACGCCGAGCTGTCCACTGGAAATCCCACCTGAAGGGTGGGTACAGATAGCTCCTCTTCTCCTCAGGTCCCACCGTCTGCTCTGAGTATGTCTCGCCCAGTGGTCCACCTCCGGGTACCGTCTCGTCGTCACGTCCACCTCTGGGTACCGCCTCGTCGTGAGGTCCTCCTCCGGGTACCATCTCTTCCTATAGTCCACCTCCAGGTACTGTCCAGTCCTCGAACACTCGGCTTCTGTCAGCACTGCCCGTCGTCTGCAACCAACGAAACGAGGTGCGGGCATAGCCCGTGCAGGGGTGAGTATAACGATACTCAGTAGGGACCCCGAGACCCTCAAGGTCTCACTAAACCAACAAGGATAACCACAAAGAAGATCTCAACAGATAACCTCTACTTAGATATATGCCCATACATATACCTAAGTTATCAAGTAACCCATCTCAATCATGAGGAAACACAAGGATTGTGAAATCAACGGATAACCACTACCCGGGTATATGCCCATACATATACCTAAGTTAGCAAGTGACCCATCTCAATCATGAGGTAAACACAAGGTCAAAAGTCTCAGCTCAAACCAGGATTTTCATTATAGAAACCGTAACTGCTGAAGAGCTCCGTCTCTGGAGTGTACAGTGGTCCTGTCACGACTCCGAGGTACTGCTCACTAACCTAAGACTGCTGAAAAACTCCACCCATCGAGTACTGCAGGCCAGCTGCTACAACCAAGCGCTCCCATGTGCCGCTACAACCAAGCGCACCTCTGTCGTGGGTCTGCCGCTACAACCAAGCGCTCCCATGTGCCGCTACAACCAAGCGCACCTCTGTCGTGGGTATGCCGCTACAACCAAGCGCTCCCATGTGCCGCTACAACCAAGCGCAACTCTGTCATGGGTATGCCGCTACAACCAAGCGCTCCCATGTGCCGCTACAACCAAGCGAAACTCTGTCGTGGGTCTGCCACTACAACCAAGCGCTCCCATGTGCCGCTACAACCAAGCGCAACTCTGTCGTGGGTCTGCCGCTACAACCAAGCGCTCCCATGTGCCGCTACAACCAAGCGCACCTCTGTCGTGGGTCTGCCGCTACAACCAAGCGCTCCCATGTGCCTCTACAACCAAGCGCACCTCTGTAACACACAGGGTTGTTCGATCAACAGTCGTCGGGTCTCAGCCAGCTACACGGTCTCCGTACTCCGCCTGCTCGTCACTGGGAGGGTCCGCTCCACGAGCTACAGGTCGATACTCCAAGTATCTAAAAGTCCCATGAAGAAGTATCTCAATGGACCGCCACGTCATAGGAGTCTCAACGCAACAGACGGCGCGTCAATCGGACGCCCGGTCTGTGAGTTATTAGCCTTTTCGTCCCAGGGGCCCAGTTGGTTTTGTGAGCAAACCAAACCCGGCCGTATCTCAAATGTACCCCGAACTCTCATAGGGTAAACTCATAGGTACCGTTTCTCAACGCGATCACCAACACCGCTGACGGTTCGTCAAACGGATGTTCTGTCAGAAAGATATCAGCTTTTCTGTTCCAGGGGCCCGGTTGGATTTCGGTGCGATCCAACCCGGCCACTATCCATCTACATCCAAAACTCGGGTGGAGGATGCCAAAAGTTCCGTATCATCAACAGGAACTAAACGCAACAGACGGTGCGTCAATCGGACGCCCGGTCTGAGAGTTATTGGCTTTTTCGTCTCACACTCACCTTGGAAAACTTCCCAGGAGGTCACCCATCCTGATCACTACTCTAGGCCAAGCACGCTTAACTACGAAGTTTTAACCACGTAGGCTCCTGAAAAGGAAGGTGCACCTTGAGTATAGTATACCGAAACGACCGTCTCGATCCAAGGATCGCGTTGCCGCTAACGACGAGTCGTTTGGAGGCCTGTAGCCGATGATACTGGCATTTGACCAAACCGCTCGGTAACGGGGGTTTCGGGCCGGGGCCGTCCCGGCCCGAGACCCCCCGGATGGCCCGAACCGGGTCGACCCGCCTCGGACGGGGTCGACCCGGCCCGGCCCGGCGCGGCCCGGCCCGGCGTGGCCCGGCGCGGCGAACCGGCCAGGCGCGCCGGTTCGGCGCAAGGCAGCGCGCTGGGCGCGCTGCCAGCTTGGCCGAAGGCCGACCTTGCTGGAAACGGGGGGCCGCCTGCCCCCCCTTTGTGAAACCGGCCCCCCTCATAATGGGGGGCCAAATAACTGCCCGGGGGAATTAAATTCCCCCGGTTTCCACCAAACCGGCCGGCCCGACCTGGCCGGCCGGCTTCTTGTCAACAGGACCGGGAAGGGCCGGTCCTCTTCCGTCTTCCGGCACCGGCGGCCCGGCTGGCCGCCGGTCATCACGATCCGCCGCGGCCCGGAACCGGCCGCGGCCTTCGTCATCCGGCGCGGTGCGACGGCACCGCGCCCCTCCGCCGCGGCCCCGCTCTGGCCGCGGCGTCTTCGGTTTCCTTCGACGCGGCGCGACGACGTCGCGTTCATGATAATTCTTTCCACGGCGCGGCGCGACGGCACCGCGCAATAATTTCCGTGTGATCCCCGCGTGGTGCGACGGCACCACGCTATCTCGTTTCATCCGCAAGAAACATTCAAGAACAATGGAGGGGGGTTCGGCCGTGTTTGTGTTGTCCGGTCCCCCTCTCGTTAGACGATAACACTTAAACATTCCTCCTCAAGTTTGTCATGCTAGAACTAAGAACGGAAAAATAATTAAATAAAGCAACAACAAACCCCTACCTCGCTTTTCGTTATGTGTTGACGAAGTCGCGGAAAGGCGGCGGCGATTCGTCGACATCGGAAAAGAGAAGCCGTTGACGACGTCGGCGTTCTTCGTGAAAGGCGCTCCCTTCTTTATTCCGGAAGGAGTGGGAAGGAGGCATCCAAGAAGGGATCGACGTTGGAAACTTCACGTTCTTCTTTGGAAAAGGCATTCTTCGTCGAGAAGACGTTGTTCCATGTTTGGAGATGTCCTTCGTGTTCTTCGTCGAGGGTGGAATTCTCTTCAATCCTTCCATGACTCTATCACAAAGATTTAGCCAACCCCAAACAATAAAACAACACACCTTATTATAGTGTTAGCTTAATGAATTCAAAATAATTCAAATTCATTAAGTTACATCCTCCATTAATGGGTGGAGAGGCTCCAAAATTAATGAAGGTGGAAGTGAAGAGTCACATTTAATTGGGGGGGGGGGGGTTCAAGGGAGTTAAGGAGTTTAAGGAGTTAGGAATTTGAGGGGGTTTGGCACATTAAGTGCAAGGGAGTTTAAAGGGGGTAGAAGAGAGTTAAGGGGAAGGTGAAGGGTTGGGGCTCGTGTGGGCCCCACCTCACCTTAATCCTCACTTGGTTAGTTAGGAACTTGTGATTCCACCCCAACTTCCACACTTAGGATATAACCACTTAAGAAGATAAATAAAATTTGTAACACAAATTTTATTTTTCTTTACACTTAAACCACAACCTTATTAAACAACTGCTCCCAAGCAAACGCAACTCTAGGAAAGGCATTCCTAAGCAAAAACCGGCGCTATGGTTCCATTGGTGCCCTCGGAATTTGATTCCGGGCACCGGTTCAAAGGTTAGAAATTCCCGCTCGTTCGTTCACTGAACGTACCCGCGCCAAACTTCAGAAATTGATTCTGGGCACACCGGGCCTCGGAATCAGGCGCTGTCAGAAACTGTGTTCTTGTAAAATTCCAAAGAAAATTAAGGAAAAAAAATTTCCTTGAAATTTCCAGGTCTTTACATTACTCCCACCTCAGGGCTTTATGTCCTCGTAAAGCTTCATCACAAACTAGGGTGACAAAAGCGGTACAGAGCACGCATCTGAGCCTTCCGCTCCCATGTGCTCACCTGGAGGTTCCCGTACTGTCAAAGGAAGTGCACCCAAGGAATCGATCATCCTCGTAGGATCTACTCCTGTCTATCCTTGAACCCCACTGGAACCTCCGTGCATGTCGCTCTATCATCGACGTCCAACTCCCTGAGGTCGATGATGTGTGAAGGATCAAGCACGTATCTCCTCAATTGAGTTACGTGAAAGTCATCGTGCACCTGGTGCAACTGAGGTGGATGGGTCAAGCGATAAACCACCTCGCCTACCCTGCTGGGGACCTAGAAAGGTCTATTGAACCTCGGAGGTCTCTTGCCGCCTCGGCTACATCTCCGTAAACCTCGTCGAGGTGAGACCTGTATAAGAACGTGGTCCGCATCCTCGAACTCTAAAGGTCTCCCTTTTTAGGTTAGAACTGAAACTCAAAACCCCTGCTACCACGAGGGTAAGGTTGGCCGACCCAAGAATGATCGGCTACACCCTCCCATGCACGAGTTTATCTTGTGTTGCGCAGGGTTTCCTTTTCACCGACCAAGGAAAACCCATCCCAACGTTTGCCTAATACCGTCAATTTGAGTATGAACAGTGATTGCCAAATACATACTCAAACTAACGTCGTAAGGCCTCGACGCTGCCACCAAGAGGTCCTAACCGAGACTCTCGCCTCAAGGGTCAGATCACACCATCAGCGTAAGTGTGACTATCGAGTCTTCTCCCAAAGGTATCTCCAGACGTGAGGGTCAAGTCAACGGATTAACCGGAATCTCTAGGTCTGGGACGAGATTCATAGAAGGAAGGGATGATTCGTTTCGATGCCTGTGGCTACGGCCGCTAGTAGAAGATAAATTCTACACTTAGAATCATCCGTAGATCCCCTTTTTGGTCGCACTCCATGACCGCAAGCAGCTACCCTCTTTCCCTACTCTCCAACTCCCTGAGTCTATCGGGGACTACAAAGGCGGGTGATGGTAACATGTTGAAATGTACACCACCACGAGCTGCTCTCCAAGCTCTGCCTCCATGTCTGATGCTCTGCAGATTCATCTGTCCTTAACATTTTCTCTTCTTGAAACATTTTACATTCCCAAGTCTCCGAGACTGGTGTCAGTTTCCTGCTTTCCAAACTTCTAACATTCTCTGGCTGTATTCGATCAGCAAAGAATTCTCAACCACAAAGGTTCCTTCTAGCACTCTAGCATAAGTAGAAATGCATAGAGAAAAGGTGCTGGCTCAGAATCCCCTAAACATACCATGCTCAGAGGTCCGACCTCTATTGCACTGATTGAAACGCTTCCATCGAGTACCTGATATGTTCGGTACGCCTCGATGAATTCTCAGCTATCAACACGTCGTCCCGCTGAAACTGTAAAAGTTCTAGAAAATTCTCGGCCACCTCCCCAAGTCAGTCCTCAGCTGTAGAGACCCGTATCTTGACGTACATTGACATTACATTACTTTTGCGAAATACTTAGTACATTACAAAAACACACACACAAGGACCGTAATAGTTTAGTGTCTTTGGAAACTCGGACTATAATCTTCTAATCGTGGTGAAAGATCTTCAAAATCTCCCATAAAGATCTTCTTTTTTTTACCTAAAACCTTTCTTTATATCCTGGGGAAAAGAAAACATAAAAGGGTGAGCTCAAATGCTCAGTAAGGGTAAACAAAATAAATATCAATCACATCATATTCATAAGAACATAACATTTTGGAAATCATAACCTGCAAAAGAGAGCATAATTTCATAATCAGGGGATAAATCATGGCAGTGAAAAAGTAATACCAATAATCATAACTTAAAACATGAAACTTTGTGGCATACACACATAATCATAGAGAATCATTTCTTATTAGTCAAGACTAATTGCCAAGACTATCTTAGTGGAAAAAGTGCTTTTCTGAATCGAGTAACCCTCATTTCAGTCCTGTTTCACTGAACCGGTATAACCTACCATTTCAGCCATGTCTATCTCATGAGATATAAAATCATTACCCAATGCATTGGAGGGAGATATAGGTCCCACCCGTCTTATAATGAATCCTTTCTTATGTGTGCCACATAATCATAAAACATACATCATCGCATAACACATGTAACAAAAATGGGATTCTTGAAACATCATGACATCATAAATCAATTCATATAAGATAAAGGAATTCATAAACATAATTCCATCACAACATAGTCAAATCAATGTAAAAATATGGATAGAAACAGAACCCTTTATTATCTTAGATGGAAAATAATTTTGATAAAACACTTGAATTGAATTCTTGAGGAAAATATCCTTTATTCTTCAAAATCAATTTCTTTTCACAAAACATCATGCAATTTTAAAAGAAAGAGATTTTATGGAAAATAGTCATGAAATCTTTTAGAGGAAGCTTCATGAAAATAAGGCTTTATAAAACAGTAGAAATCCATTCATTCCGTATAAGTTAAAAAAACATTCTTCGTACTTTTGTCGGAAAAGACAAAAAGTACCTCGTACGACAAAAGATTCCTTTCATACATATTACTATAAACTCACCGAAGGGTAAAAATGGTTTTAAACAATTGTAGGTGGATGGAAATAATATTACATTTTGATGAAACATGGATGTGGATGATAAAATACACCCCAGTAAATACTTACGAATAAACAATCTCGGATAAAAATGAGATTGTGATATTTCCCTTACCTTATGTCCGACTTGCTTTGTAAGTGTCTGAACCTCCTCTTCTTTGAAGCGCCTTTTGGAGACCTCCTCTTAGGGAACTAAAATTGGTCTTTGAGGAAGACCAGAACCTCTAGGATGTTGCTAGGGAAGTGGAGAAGAGATTTTGGCAGGGGTTGGCCGAGCTTGAGTGCTCAAATTGGTGTGAGGAGGAGGGGGAGGAGGTGTCCTTTTATAAGGGAGGAGAGGGGCACCTTAGGAATATCTCAAAATATTATTTTATATTAAAGTCAAAATCGGTTTATAATGGTTCCAAAGGGTCTTATTTCGAAGATAAGGTGGGGAGGGGTCGAAATCCTATCAACCAATAGGATTTAGACAAGTTTAGGGTTTTATTTTAACCTTATCAATTAGATTTAACTCTAAGTTAATTAATTTAACTTTTACCGTGTCTTTTTGTTTTCTTTCACTATATGGTTAATAAACTTACTATAACATGCCAAACGAACCCCAAATTGTTTATTATTAATATATATATCCTTATCTAAGTCATTTGGCCGAACCTTAGATTTTTAGGAATACAATAACAATTAATAATATAATATTTGATTTAAAAACTATTTTGTGTCAATTTTGACAGTATTTGATATATGATTTTTGTGAAAGTCATAACAGAATTATATGTTCGAACCAAGTTGATTAAATCAACATTAATATATCATAGTAACCTATAAAATTAGTGGAATTCATAAAAAGTCTAAAATTACATTTATTTTGGTATTTATAATATCAATTATGTCAATATTTCATTAATAAGATAATTACCGCATCATCTTTGTGTCATAAATAAATTAAATTATTTGAGGTCTAAAAATTACAAATAAAATACCATTATGTAGGAAATCTTTTTATCTTTCTAATGAATATTTACAATCGAATTTATCTTATGTATAACCCTATATTAAAAATGTTTTAGTAAATAAACTTTGATTTTAACTCTTTTAACTCTTCTTTGAATTAAATAATAATAAATGTCCTAATCTAATCCAAGTGGGCCTAAATGATAATATTTTACACTTAAGGTTGTTTTTGGTCGAGATAAACTTGTCCGATAGGATTAGGACATGTGTTAGGGTAATATTAATATCATTTTTACCCTTAATTACCCTATTTACTTTTAACCGTGGTAAATAAAAGTAAAAAGTTACTATTCACCAAAAATTATTTTCATCTCATTGAACCACATTTTACTTACTGATATCAACCGTGTCTGTCGGATTTTCGAAATTCCATTCACAGAAGCGGTAAAATTAAGTTTTATGCAAAATTCAGTTTTTTAACTACCACTTAGTAGTTTCACTATTCATCAAAAATTGATGTTTTTCAGAACAATGCCAAAATTTCATCCTAAGATATATTTCATATTCCGAATTCAAAAATGAAGTCTATTTTACCAAATTCATATCATAGAATTTGCATTAATTAATTTTATAATTAAATCCCGCTGTTAAAACAAATAGCGTTTTTTTAAGAAACAATATCTATCAAAAGATTGACACTTGATTATGTCTGGTTTAAATGTGAAATTACATCCAATGACCAACATTGTATTAAATTGTAAAAATATATTCTAAATATACTTTAAAACCACTCAAATTAATAATTTATCACTATTAATTATTTCGATTAAAAAAAGTTGTTTTTAATTATAATTTAGTAATTTTCACTATTCATCAGAATATGAAAGTTATCCGAAAAGTACCAAAATTTCACCTTAGGCTAAATTCGATACTCCGAATCCAAAAATGAAGTTCATTTTGAAAAATAAGATTTACAGAGTTTTAAAAAGTGGTTATTACTATTCATAACGGCTAGTTTTAATAATATTTTAATAGCATATCGTTGTTTAGTGAAACTCGGTATTGCGTATTACACACGCTATCGAGGAAGGTCGCGATTGCGTGTAATGCAAGGCAAGTCAAGGATGCGTGTTGTGCAAGATCCTTTTGCTGTAGCGTACAACACAAGACATTAATAAAATTAAAAAGAATATTTTTTTATAAAATCTTGGGCTGTTACATTCTACCCCCCTTAAAATGAATTTCGCCCTCGAAATTCATCGGGGTTATAAATGGTTTACTATTTGAAAGTTTCTTTAATAGAAACCCACATCGTAAAAAGGAATATCAAAACCAATCTTTAAAAACAAAAGTATGAAACGTAACAGTTACCCAAATAAACTAATCATTGGGTTTCCACATAGGTGAAAATATGGATATGGAAGAGAAATCTAACCATCATGTTCTGATGGAGAGTGGTAGAGAACATGGCTATGGAAAAGCCAATAATCACAAATCCATAAATTTGTGACGATCTAAGGTACCATCTGATTCATCAGGTATAAGATCACTAGGACAACATTTTTGGTTTTCAAGATCATTTCCCTAAAGTTGAAAATTTGAATTGGAATAAATACTTTCTTTATTTTGGTACAATCTCACTATTGTTCGTGCCTAGAACAATTTCCACTTCATCTCTTAAATAAATTAAGTTGAATTTGTTATTCGTGAAGTGTTAGCAGATCATGTGATAGAATGACGGTTCATTCCATCTGTCTCAAACAAAAGGTTAGCAAAAATTATATACATAAGTCGATCTATAGTGAGATAAAGCATATATGGTTCCTAAAACGGACTTATACTTCATATATCATACTGCTTAATATAATAAAACTAATTTCTACTAAACAGGGACTTCTTGTAGGCCAGTGGTAGGCGATAAAGGCCAGTCGTACTTCGGTTGTGGGTTCGATTCCTACAGCCTTGTCCGAAGCGATGGGCTGTCGCCCGTCCTGCAGGTTGTCCTTTTTCTAAAACTACGTTACTATAACATCCCATCAATAATATCGAAAATCTTCTATCCTTAAACAATACTAACTTATGTCCAACATAATCCAGTCTAATCTTTAGGCTTATACCTAATACTGCAGTCGACTCTCATAATATAGTGAAAACGATTACCAGAGATTTAACACCATCGTCGATCCCCATATATCATAAGATATGTTTTGTTGGTCACATTCCAAACATTCAAAGTCCTTAATCGTGTATTCTCTTGAATACCTTAGTGAAAACATGAATGCAGTTAAAAGTTAACACATTCCACATACCAAAATCCTCAAAATTCTATATACTCAAACCATGATATCACTTAGTCCTTATATCAATAATGAGCTCATGAATACTATCAAACATTTAATTTTCTCCTTATCCCTTCATTATGCGCATATCATCTACATTCCAAAAATATCTGAATAACCTTTCATGGATACTGGTAACATTAATCATACACTTTCAAAACACAAGGAAAGACAACAGTGTAACAATCCATAGATGTCTCTTTATTCCAAAATTACACATGATAAACATGTAATCATGCCACTACATTCTCAAACCATTGACCGAGCTTCAAAAATTCTTTCATCTCACATATCATTTGTAGTCTCTTCATCATCATCCACATAAATACTTCCCATACGACCATACTGATTATCTTCATGAGACTTTCCCTTAGGGCATTGGTTTGCATAATGCCCGTACATTCCACATTTAAAACATTTAACCATTGTTGAAGTCGTAGCAATACCATTATCCTCATCCCTGGTGTTAACTGAACCTTTTCCTTTGCACTTACTGGCTTTGTGTCCTTCTTTTCCACACCCAAAGCATCTTCCAGTTCCTTTGAAACATTATCCTTGATGCCTCTTCCCACATGATTTACATAGGGGAAATTGAACTTTCTTTCCTCTATGATCATCATAAAACTCCATCTTTCTCTTATTAGCCGAGTCAGGAAACTTACCAAATTTTACTTTATTGATCATATTATGAGATTGCTGATTCGGCATAATAATGATGTTTGGACTTCCAAATCCCATTTCACTATGAAGAATATTATTCCATTTTCCATCATATCCTCCATTATCGTGAATCATCTTGTTTCCAGCCATTTTCTAAAACCCAAAAAGAATAGTGTGAGAGGCAAAATAATGCTAGGGAAAACAACATAGTAAAGGGGGAGTACCCTTAATATCTAACATCATAGGTTAAATTATAAGATCGTTATCGTAGTTCTAGGATTATATCCTATACGTATACTTATCCTTAGGGACATCCCTAGACATACCATAGAAATATCTCTAGGGATCTTACTAACGTTTTCGCATCCTAGTTTCCAAAGGTTGACTAAACCTTTCCTCTGATACCAACTGTAGAGACCCGTATCTTGACGTACATTGACATTACATTACTTTTGCGAAATACTTATTACATTACAAAAACACACACACAAGGACCGTAATAGTTTAGTGTCTTTGGAAACTCGGACTATAATCTTCTAATCGTGGTGAAAGATCTTAAAAATCTCCCATAAAGATCTTCTTTTTTTTTTACCTAAAACCTTTCTTTATATCCTGGGGAAAAGAAAACATAAAAGGGTGAGCTCAAATGCTCAGTAAGGGTAAACAAAATAAATATCAATCACATCATATTCATAAGAACATAACATTTTGGAAATCATAACCTGCAAAAGAGAGCATAATTTCATAATCATGGGATAAATCATGGCAGTGAAAAAGTAATCCCAATAATCATAACTTAAAACATGAAACTTTGTGGCATACACACATAATCATAGAGAATCATTTCTTATTAGTCAAGACTAATTTCCAAGACTATCTTAGTGGACAAAGTCCTTTTCTGAATCGAGTAACCCTCGTTTCAGTCCTGTTTCACTGAACCGGTATAACCTACCATTTCAGCCATGTCTATCTCATGAGATATAAAATCATTACCCAATGCATTAGAGGGAGATATAGTTCCCACCCGTCTTATAATGAATCCTTTCTTATGTGTGCCACATAATCATAAAACATACATCATCGCATAACACATGTAACAAAAATGGGATTCTTGAAACATCATGACATCATAAATCAATTCATATAAGATAAAGGAATTCATAAACATAATTCCATCACAACATAGTCAAATCAATGTAAAAATATGGATAGAAACAGAACCCTTTATTATCTTAGATGGAAAATAATTTTGATAAAACACTTGAATTGAATTCTTGAGGAAAATATCCTTTCTTCTTCAAAATCAATTTCTTTTCACAAAACATCATGAAATTTTAAAAGAAAGAGATTTTATTGAAAATAGTCATGAAATATTTTAGAGGAAGCTTCATAAAAATAAGGCTTTATAAAACAGTAGAAATCCGTTCGTGCCGTATAAGTTAAAAAAAACATTCTTCGTACTTTTGTCGGAAAAGACAAAAAGTACCTCGTACGACAAAAGATTCCTTTCATACATATTACTAAAAACTCACCGAAGGGTAAAAATGGTTTTAAACAATTGTAGGTGGATGGAAATAATATTACATTTTGATTAAACATGGATGTGGATGATAAAATACACCCCAGTAAATACTTACGAATAAACAATCTCGGATAAAAATGAGATTGTGATATTTCCCTTACCTTATGTCCGACTTGCTTTGTAAGTGTCCGAACCTCCTCTTCTTTGAAGCGCCTTTTGGAGACCTCCTCTTAGGGAACTAAAATTGGTCTTTGAGGAAGACCAGAACCTCTAGGATTTTGCTAGGGAAGTGGAGAAGAGATATTGGCAGGGGTTGGCCGAGCTTGAGTGCTCAAATTGGTGTGAGGAGGAGGGGGAGGAGGTGTCTTTTTATAAGGGAGGAGAGGGGCACCTTAGGAATATCTCAAAATATTATTTTATATTAAAGTCAAAATCGGTTTATAATGGTTCCAAAGGGTCTTATTTCGAAGATAAGGTGGGTAGGGGTCGAAATCCTATCAACAAATAGGATTTAGACAAGTTTAGGGTTTTATTTTAACCTTATCAATTAGATTTAACTCTAAGATAATTAATTTAACTTTTACCGTGTCTTTTTGTTTTCTTTCACTATATGGTTAATACACTTACTATAACATGCCAAACGAACCCAAAATTGTTTATTATTAATATATATATCCTTATCTAAGTCATTTGGCCGAACCTTAGATTTTTAGGAATACAATAACAATTAATAATATAATATTTGATTTAAAAACTATTTTGTGTCAATTTTGACACTATTTGATATATGATTTTTGTGAAAGTCATAACAGAATTATATGTTCGAACCAAGTTGATTAAATCAACATTAATATATGATAGTAACCTATAAAATTAGTGGAATTCATAAAAAGTCTAAAATTACATTTATTTTGGTATTTATAATATCAATTATGTCAATATTTCATTAATAATATAATTACCGCATCATCTTTGTGTCATAAATAAATTAAATTATTTGAGGTATAAAAATTACAAATAAAATACCATTATGTAGGAAATCTTTTTAGCTTTTTAATGAATATTTACAATCGAATGTATCTTATGTATAACCCTATATTAAAAATGTTTTAGTAAATAAACTTTGATTTTAACTCTTTTAACTCTTCTTTGAATTAAATAATAATAAATGTCCTAATCTAATCCAAGTGGGCCTAAATGATAATATTTTACACTTAAGGTTGTTTTTGGTCGAGATAAACTTGTCCAATAGGATTAGGACATGTGTTAGGGTAATATTAATATCATTTTTACCCTTAATTACCCTATTTACTTTTAACCGTGGTAAATAAAAGTAAAAAGTTACTATTCACCAAAAATTATTTTCATCTCATTGAACCACATTTTACTTACTGATATCAACCGTGTCTGTCGGATTTTCGAAATTCCATTCACAGAAGCGGTAAAATTAAGTTTTATGCAAAATTCAGTTTTTTAACTACCACTTAGTAGTTTCACTATTCATCAAAAATTGATGTTTTTCAGAACAATGCCAAAATTTCATCCTAAGCTATATTTCATATTCCGAATTCAAAAATGAAGTCTATTTTACCAAATTCATATCATAGAATTTTCATTAATTAATTTTATAATTAAATCCCGCTGTTAAAACAAATAGCGTTTTTTAAGAAACAATATCTATCAAAAGATTGACACTTGATTATGTCTGGTTTAAATGTGAAATTACATCCAATGACCAACATTGTATTAAATTGTAAAAATATATTCTAAATATACTTTAAAACCACTCAAATTAATAATTTATCACTATTAATTATTTCGATTAAAAAAAGTTGTTTTTAATTATAATTTAGTAATTTTCACTATTCATCAGAATATGAAAGTTATCCGAAAAGTACCAAAATTTCACCTTAGGCTAAATTCGATACTCCAAATCCAAAAATGAAGTTCATTTTGAAAAATAAGATTTACAGAGTTTTAAAAAGTGGTTATTACTATTCATAACGGCTAGTTTTAATAATATTTTAATAGCATATCGTTGTTTAGTGAAACTCGGTATTGCGTATTACACACGCTATCGAGGAAGGTCGCGATTGCGTGTAATGCAAGGCAAGTCAAGGATGCGTGTTGTGCAAGCTCCTTTTGCTGTAGCGTACAACACAAGACATTAATAAAATTAAAAAGAATATTTTTTATAAAATCTTGGGCTGTTACATCAGCTGCCTATGAGTCAGGTTCACCTCGGAACATGAGGGTATCTGAAGTTAGAACACATGTAAGGCAGTAAACTTACATGTGTCACCTACCGGTACCGCCGGTTGTAACTGCTGACCAACATGTAGTGATGTATAGCTGACACACTACCCAAAGGCACTATCTCAGGCATCAGTTCACGTACCGAAGCCTCATCACTATGAATACCATCCTCATGGTCATTCACTGGAAAACACTAGTGGCCAAGTCCACCATCCACTCTACTGATGTCTCAGCTAGGCGGAAAACTCTAGAAATCGCCTCCAGCCACTGCTCTGCTGTCTGGAAATCTGCCTCGCCTCGTAACTTCTGAGGCCTCTACTGCTGGAACTCGTGCAACGCGCTCCGCCAGCGTGCACAGTTTGCTAGTATAGTCGTTGGAATCTGCTGCCCAATAGGTGGTGATGTACTGGTACACCACCCGAGGGTGCCAACATAGTAAAAAGGGCCCTGCACCAGAGCCTCGTCGCTCGGTGAGCCGTCATCGAGTACTCTCTCTGAACTCCAACTGACTGTCTGCGTGGAGACATCCTGAACAGATGCGACACGGTCAACGTCTTATACCTGGTGAGCTGACCTGGTTTGAGCTGACTTTAAAACTTTGGAAACACACATGCAATCAGTGTTTTTGTGTACAAAGTCGGAAATCAATAGTCAGGGTCCTGGTGTACGGATACGTTGGCCGCCGCACCAACACTGGACTCCCTGAACTGAAAACCACACTCGGTACCCTTAACACTATTGCTTCACAGAAAGAAACATCAGAGTTATAAGTTCTGCGGTAGAACCGAACTCCTCTGATACCAATTTGTCACGACCCATCCTCGGGGCCCGTGCCGTGACTACCCCAAACCCGCCTTCCATAGGCCAGGGGCTGGCGACTAGCACCAAAGGCGTAAAATCCCGATAACTGGGAAGGCATTGCCTTTATAAAAGAAAACAAGCACCACAGAGTACAAGCGGAAGAAGTAAACACTAAGTAAAAACTGAGTACAACAGTAAGTGTGGAAAGTAAAAAGGGGCCGGAAATACAAGCCCAACTGTAAAGTACAACTCGAAAGGGAAAACAACAACTGAAAAGTAAAGCTGCTACGCCGAGCTGTCCACTGGAAATCCCACCTGAAGGGTGGGTACAGATAGCTCCTCTGCTCCTCAGGTCCCACCGTCCGCTCTGAGTATGTCTCGCCCAGTGGTCCACCTCCGGGTACCGCCTCGTCGTCACGTCCACCTCTGGGTACCGCCTCATCGTGAGGTCCTCCTCCGGGTACCATCTCTTCGTATAGTCCACCTCCAGGTACTGTCCAGTCCTCGAACACTCAGCTTCTGTCAGCACTGCCCGTCGTCTGCAACCAACACAACGAGGTGCAGGCATAGCCCGTGCAGGGGTGAGTATAACGATACTCAGTAGGGACCCCGAGACCCTCAAGGTCTCACTAAAACAACAAGGATAACCACAAAGAAGATCTCAACAGATAACCTCTACTTAGATATATGCCCATACATATACCTAAGTTATCAAGTAACCCATCTCAATCATGAGGAAACACAAGGATTGTGAAATCAACGGATAACCACTACCCAGGTATATGCCCATACATATACCTAAGTTAGCAAGTGACCCATCTCAATCATGAGGTAAACACAAGGTCAAAAGTCTCAGCTCAAACCAGTATTTTCATTATCGAAACCGTAACTGCTGAAGAGCTCCGTCTCTGGAGTGTACAGTGGTCCTGTCACGACTCCGAGGTACTGCTCACTAACCTAAGACTGCTGAAGAACTCCACCCATCGAGTACTGCAGGCCAGCTTCTACAACCAAGCGCTCCCATGTGCCGCTACAACCAAGCGCACCTCTGTCGTGGGTCTGCCGCTACAACCAAGCGCTCCCATGTGCCGCTACAACCAAGCGCACCTCTGTCGTGGGTATGCCGCTACAACCAAGCGCTCCCATGTGCCGCTACAACCAAGCGCAACTCTGTCGTGGGTATGCCGCTACAACCAAGCACTCCCATGTGCCGCTACAACCAAGCGCAACTCTGTCGTGGGTCTGCCGCTACAACCAAGCGCTCCCATGTGCCACTACAACCAAGCACACCACTGTCGTGGGTCTGCCGCTACAACCAAGCGCTCCCATGTTCCGCTACAACCAAGCGCACCTCTGTAACACACAGGGTCGTTCGATCAGCAGTCGTCGGGTCTCAGCCAGCTACACAGTCTCCGTACTCCGCCCGCTCGTCACTGGGAGGGTCCGCTCCATGAATTACAGGTCGATACTCCAAGTATCTAAAAGTCCCATGAAGAAGTATCTCAAAGGACCGCCACGTCATAGGAGTCTCAACGCAATAGACGGCGCGTCAATCAGACGTCCGGTCTGTGAGTTATTAGCCTTTTCGTCATAGGGGCCCGGTTGGTTTCGTGAGCAAACCAAACCCGGCCGTATCTCAAATGTACCCCGAACTCTCATAGGGTAAACTCATAGGGACCGTTTCTCAACGCGATCACCAACGCCGCTGACGGTTCGTCAAACGAACGTTCTGTCAGAAAGATATCAGCTTTTCCGTTCCAGGGGCCCGGTTGGATTTCGGTGCGATCCAACCCGGCCACTATCCATCTATATCCAAAACTCGGGTGGAGGATGCCAAAAGTTCTGTATCGTCAACAGGAACTCAACGCAACAGACGGTGCGTCAATCGGACGCCCGGTCTGAGAGTTATTGGCTTTTTCGTCTCACACTCACCTTGGAAAACTTCCCAGGAGGTCACCCATCCTGATCACTACTCTAGGCCAAGCACGCTTAACTACGGAGTTTTAACCACGTAGGCTCCTGAAAAGGAAGGTGCACCTTGAGTATAGTATACCGAAACAACCGTCTCGATCCAAGGATCGCGTTGCCGCTAACGACGAGTCGTTTGGAGGCCTGTAGCCGATGATACAGGCATTTGACCAAACCGCTCGGTAACGGGGGTTTCGGGCCGGGGCCGTCCCGGCCCGAGACCCCCCGGATGGCCCGAACCGGGTCGACCCGCCTCAGACGGGGTCGACCCGGCCCGGCGCAGCCCAGCCCGGCCCGGCGCGGCGCGGCCCGGCGCGGCCCGGCGCGGCCCGGCGCGGCGCGGCCCGGCGCGGCCCGGCGCGGCCAGGCGCGGCGCGGCCCGGCGCGGCCAGGCGCGGCGCGGCCCGGCGCGGCCCGGCCCGGCGTGGCCCGGCGCGGCGAACCGGCCGGGCGCGCCGGTTCGGCGCAAGGCAGCGCGCTGGGCGCGCTGCCAGCTTGGCCGAAGGCCGACCTTGCTGGAAACGGGGGGCCGCCTGCCCCCCCCCCCCCTTTGTGAAACCGGCCCCCTTCATAATGGGGGGACAAATAACTGCCTGGGGGAATTAAATTCCCCCGGTTTCCACCAAACCGGTCGGCCCGACCCGGCCGGCCGACTTCTTGTCAACAGGACCGGCAAGGGCCGGTCCTCTTCCGTCTTCCGGCACCGGCGGCCCGGCTGGCCGCCGGTCATCACGATCCGCCGAGGCCCGGAACCGGCCGCGGCCTTCGTCATCCGCCGCGGTGTGACGGCACCGCGCCCCTCCGCCGCGGCCCCGCTCTGGCCGCGGCGTCTTCGGTTTCCTTCGACACGGCGCGACGGCGTCGCGTTCATGATAATTCTTTCCACGGCGCGGCGCCATCGCGCCGCACAATAATTTCTGTGTGATCCCCGCGTGGTGCGACAGCACCACGCTATCTCGTTTCATCCGCAAGAAACATTCAAGAACTAAGGAGGGGGGTTCGGCCGTGTTTGTGCGGTCCGGTCCCCCTCTCGTTAGACGATAACACTTAAACGTTCCTCCTCAAGTTTGTCGTGCTAGAACTAAGAACGGAAAAATAATTAAATAAAGCAACAACAAACCCCTACCTCGCTTTTCGTTATGTGTTGACGAAGTCGCGGAAAGGCGGCGACGATTCGTCGACATCGGAAAAGAGAAGCCGTTGACGACGTCAGCGTTCTTCGTGAAAGGCGCTCCCTTCTTTATTCCGGAAGGAGTGGGAAGGAGGCATCCAAGAAGGGATCGACGTTGGAAACTTCACGTTCTTCTTTTGAAAAGACATTCTTCGTCGAGAAGACGTTGTTCCATGTTTGGAGATGTCCTTCGTGTTCTTCGTCGAGGGTGGAATTCTCTTCAATCCTTCCATGACTCTATCACAAAGATTTAGCCAACCCCAAACAATAAAACAACACACCTTATTATAGTGTTAGCTTAATGAATTCAAAATAATTCAAATTCATTAAGTTACATCCTTCATTAATGGGTGGAGAGGCTCCAAAATTAATGAAGGTGGAAGTGAAGAGTCACATTTAATTGGGGGGGGGGTTCAAGGGAGTTAAGGAGTTTAAGGAGTTAGGAATTTGAGGGGTTTTGGCACATTAAGTGCAAGGGAGTTTAAAGGGGGTAGAAGAGAGTTAAGGGGAAGGTGAAGGGTTGGGGCTCGTGTGGGCCCCACCTCACCTTAATCCTCACTTGGTTAGTTAGGAACTTGTGATTCCACCCCAACTTCCACACTTAGGATATAACCACTTAAGAAGATAAATAAAATTTGTAACACAAATTTTATTTTTCTTTACACTTAAACCACAACCTTATTAAACAACTGCTCCCAAGCAAACGCAACTCCAGGAAAGGCATTTCTAAGCAAAAACCGGCGCAATGGTTCCATCGGTGCCCTCGGAATTTGATTCCGGGCACCGGTTCAAACGTTAGAAATTCCCGCTCGTTCGTTCACTGAACATACCCGCGCCAAACTTCGGAAATTGATTCTGGGCACACCGGGCCTCAGAATCAGGCGCTGTCAGAAACTGTGTTCTTGTAAAATTCCAAAGAAAATTAAGGAAAAAAATTTTCCTTGAAATTTCCGGGTCTATACAGTATTTCACTGAATCCTTCAAGGTTTGGATCGATATTAATGATATATTGTGAGATATTTATAATTAAAATATAATCCACTAACTATGTGTACATGGATGGGGGTTTAGTTATTTTGGATAGATGAATTTGTTGATAATTTCAATGGACAAAAGAAATATTTGGTTTTTTCATATGTTCTCACTCAACCCTTTAGTGGATAAGTTTTTTTTGATCTATAGTGATGCATCAAACAAGTTACTAGGATGTGTCATCATGCGAAATGATATAGTGATAGAGTAGGTTACATGCTAATTGAAATTACAAGAGAAAAATTACGTTACTCTAAATTTGGAGTTGGAAGCTATAGTTTTTACCTTGATGATATAGAGGAATCATATTTAGTTTGAATTGTATGAAATATATGCAAATAATAAATTATTTATATATTTTTTCCAAAATTACTTGATTATGTTTTAGATATTATGGTTGTAATTGATTAAAGATTCTAAAAACACTATACATTACCAACATGGAAAGGTGAGAAGGGGGTTTATGCTTTTAGTTGGAGGGACCATGTCACATTGGCCATGAAGAGGATTGGAAGAGACCTAATAGAAATGGATTTGTAGAATATGGAACATGAAATACTCAAGAAAGCAGATAAATACAATCTTTTGTATATAAATGTTCAACAATCAATCTAGTTGAAGACTAGAGGGGTGCATATAGATTATGTAGAACTGTAGAAGAACATATTGAGTGTTTCTAAGTTCATATGTGATATTGATTAAATGATATTATTTGGGAATATATCTTATGTCCCATTAAAACTATAATTGAATAAGGAACTAATAGATGAATCACATAGTTAATCATTATCTATACATCCTTGAAGTACAATGACATATGGATATCTATAATAATATTTCTGGTGGTAAAACAATAAGGCTATTATAGAGTATATATCTTGATGCTTATTATTTTAGCAAGTTGAGGTGTAGAGAAAAGAATCGAAGGGTATGTTTTATCCATTACCCATCCCTAAATAGAAATGAGAAAATATTACTATGGATTTCATCGTCAGACTCCCCAATACATCTAAAGGGTAAAAATATATTTATGTTTCAGTCAATAACCTTATGAATCCAACAAAAATCATTTATATCAGGGAATATTTCTATCTTGATCATATTTTTTTGTTATAAATTATGGAAGAGTTGAGATTATTCGCAGTACCAGATCATTTTGTATGTAATTAGGGAATATGGATTATCTCAATGTTCTGTTGAAGTCTTCAAAAAGCTCTAGATTTGGAGTTTTGTTTCAATGCTAATTATCTTTCATCGATTGATAGAGAGTCTCAAAAACCATTCAAACCCTAGAGTACATGTGGAGATACTCTTCTATATATTTCCATGTTGTTTGGTATCAACAGATTACTTGAGTCTGTCTTTTATAAAATAGTTTCTTTCTCTTGAGAATTCAGGTGGATCATTATGAATCCATCTATAAATCGATTTGAGTAACTCCAACATGTTTGGATAAACTTGGATAAAGAAAGAGATTGTACCATGAGCAACATTAATAGATATTAAAATTTTTGGTTTCATTCAAATTAAAATATGTGAAACATCATGTTGGTAGAAAATTTATGATGACAATCATCTATGAGACATGAATGCCAATTTTTGTGAAATTTTATTCTAATGAGTTTCTCCTTGGAAAAACGATAAGAGATTTCAAAATAAAGGAAATTGGATCCCTAGATATATCAGTCCAATTAAAATTATTCATCCTATTGGTATTTAATATTTTCATTCTAAATATCTACTAAATCTATCAATTCATGATGTGTTCTATGAATTTCTCCTGTGGAAGTATATACAAGATCTTTAATATGTACTAAACTCTGAGGTCATACCATTAGAGAATGTTGTATATTTTGAGGATCAACTAGTAGATATTTTGAATCTTATGAATAATATTCTATAAAGCGAGGCCACTCACCTAATCAATGTTTTGTGGTGAAACTATAAATTACAGGAAGAAACATGGGAACCAATGGTTATGATGAAACAAAGATATCATCAATTGTTTGTATTGGACTTTTGGAATTTCATGGTTGAAATTAATTTTAAGGGGGGTATAGTGTTACACCCTAATACTTTACGATATATTTCTCTATAAATATATATGATTTTTTTATATCATACATTACGCACAACAATATGTTTTAACATACCACATTATACAATTGAAATATTAATATTTGATGTGGTTATTATCTCCTAGAAGTTGAATTGGCATATATTAATAATAATAAATACATTATAAAACATATATAATGTTCTTACTCAATAAAAATTTATTAAATAATTTTTAAGAAATAAGAAATAATTTTTTTGGTAATGTCATTTTATTCTTGGAAAATACTTTTTCTTAAAAAAAATTATTTCTTTTTGTGTTTCAATATTATCATTAATTGTAATAAAATTATGAAATTTTATTTGAAATAATATAATATAATTTTTCAAATCATCATATCAAAACTATATTGGTATGAATATTTGGTATTTTTCTAAAATCGTTGCTTTCTTAATGAATAGTGAATATTAATAAATTTTTTTCAAAACTGTATTTTTGTTTCTAGATTATAAAAAGACATATTTTATGGAAGGATTAAAACTAACATTACTTCAATTATATTATGAATTATCCAACTATGGTGATTAGAATCAGTGTTATATAATAATTTTGTATATTAAAATTTAATATATCAAAATGCATTTTCCTAAAAAACTATTTTTTAGCATTACATTTTTATCATAAATTAATGTATTACACTTTTACAAAATGAATCTTTAAGAATGGATTATATAATTGGAATCATGATTTTCCAATTTGTTAAATAGACCCCCTCTATTTTTGTTCAATATTAACAGTAACCATAGAAAAGTTTTGTTTCCACTATAAAGGTAAATTGGTTTAACTAGGGTTAAAACTAATGTGATAAAGCATCAAATTCAATAAAAAACATAAATTTATTTGATTTTATGATCCTATTTCATCCATATTCATCATAAATTTAAAAAAATTGCCTTTTATTTCCAATTAACATTGATTTTTACCTTTATAATTATTAAGGAAAAAATAAAGTATAAAATGGAACTTTCTTGATTTAAAAATTTATAATATTTTTTTGAAAGGGAAAAATATATTGGGTTTTAATTATTATTTTAATTATTAATTATTAGTTTTTTGATGATAATTTTTTTAGTTTTTAGTGATGATATAATTAACTTAAGTTCTTTACACAACAACAATACATTGGTCATTTATAAAGAACAAAAATCTATTAAATGATTTTAAAACTATAAAAAACTATTTTTTTTAGTGATTTATTTTTTCTTGTGAATTTTATAGATAAATATGACATATATTAAATTTTTTAAAGGATTATATTCAAATTCTACTATTTTCATTCTGTTTTCGATGTCAAATTAAATGAATAGTTCAAAAAATTAAAATAATGACATTTGATAATAAAGAAAATTTAATTAAATGATTTACAATTCATAAAAAACATTCATCCAAAAATTGAATGGTATATCGTATAAAATTTTAACCATAGTCCATTTATGAGTCTCTTGTCCCTTTGTGGTTACATTCTCAACCTATAAATAGTAAAAGACGTTGATATGATGGTAATTGTGAAAAGAATTAACTGAGGTTTAAACTAATATATATGCATACAAATATAACCATAACTTTTTAAAATTTTATTGTATTAGAGAATTTAAACTCATCCCAATATTTTATTTTAATTATATAAATTTTGATCCAATTTGGCATGAAAAATTATATATATTAATTTAGTTCTTTGAGTAATTTCAAGAGTGCCCCTCACCTCACTTATAAAAGGGAACCTCTTATCCTTTATTTTTCACAATGTCTAATCCTTATATATGAAAAAATACATTACATAATTTCACTAAAGATTCCATAAAAACATCTTAGTAATTTATTTATTTCCAAAATAATATCTATTCAAGGCTTAATGTGTAAGCCGAAAAACGTTTCTCAATGAAGAGGTATAACTCTTAGCTGAGATTTTTCATTTTCATTTATTATAATATCTCCAATATATATGGTTTCCATTATAAAATAATAAATTCAGTATCTTAAATATTCTTACGTTTCATTGCGATGATGGAATGACCATTATCTGTCTTCTTCACATCTGTCGTAAAATGATGATGTCACTCATGCATATGTGTGGACTATCACCTCTATGAAGTGATGTGATTTTTTTAACTCATATATTTTTCAAGGATGGTAATAATGGTAAATTTAATTAATATATATGATATATATGTAATAATAATTATTTTTTAACAATTAATTATTATTTTATTTTCTTTCATTTCATCCATTTTAAAAATTAAATAGTACTTGTGCATACGTACAGACTACCGTTTCCATAAAGTGATGGAAATAATTTTCCTACAGCACTTTATAATAATAGTTATAAAATTATTCCTAATGATTATACACTATAATAATAACATTATTAACTTTTATATATTATGGAACCTTGATCAATGTATAAGTAGAGGGATGAACGATGAAAAAAATGCCTAAAAAGAAGTAGTTATCACATGGAACAAGGATTTAAATGAAAATTTATTAATAAATGAATGATATGATTTTACATGAAAAAAATATTTGGTATGATATAAATTATAAGTTTTATGGAATACATGAATAATAAACGTAAATTTATTTAAATTTTTTTTTGATCACATATGAAGAAAGATGAATCTTAATGTAGTAGATTTACATCTATATATCATTTTATTCGGGATTGTTTATAATTGAACTTACATTGAAGAAATTATATTATAATTATATAACAAATACATTTAAATTTTTTTTTCTCCAAAGGGTTTTTAACTGAATACATGTTTTAATTTCATTTTCCTCACATTAATTACTGAAGTTACCAAAATAATTTTGTTTTGAAAACCTTACTTTGTTTTACTATTTGATGAATAATATTTTCCATCCATGCTAATAATTTCATTAATATCTTTTAAATAATTATTTTTATAATTCTCAAAGGATTTTTTAAATTAAATTTTATCATTTATAATTTCAATTAAAATGTTTCCAATAAAAACACCTTTCATTTTCCAAATGTGGTACTCATTATAGAAAGTGAGAATGGAATCTTCATTTTAACGTTCATAGAGAGAATGATATTTCCCAAAATCATGAGTGCTCATAGTTTTGAATCATCCATTACAATATTTCATGGTTCTATTCAATGAAAATATTTTCATTAACATTTTATAAATACATATTTAAAAAAAGTTATTTTAAAATTAAAAACATAGTTTTTTCATGAAATATTCCAATGATCTTTTAATGTAATTTTTATTTATGATAACATCCTTGATGTTATTTATGATTTTCTAGGGATATGATACAAGGATACCATCATTATTATTTCTATGTACGGTTTACTATTACTATGATAATATTTTTACCAAAACAATTTATTTTCCATGGGTTATGCATTTAGAAGTTTATGAATTTTAATGAAACATGTTTTATTTGAATGTTTTATAAAATAATGATAAGTTAAATGTTTTATAATCAGGTGGAATACATATTTATGGCATACAATATATGATGGGTGGTTTAAAAAATATGTATCCCTCCTATTCATTGAGTAATGTCTTATATCTCAATAGATATTTAGGGGAAAAAATTTGATGTTGTTGCTACCATATGGGAAACACCTAGGGATGCCATATCCACTATGGAAAATAGATGGTGATGCCAGCTTCACCATGTTAAATAGGTAATGATTCCCGATCTGTTATATTGTGGGAAACATGTATTTATTTGTGATGCACTATGTCTTGATAGTATCAATAGTTAATAATGAAATATGAAATGGTTTTTATACTTATGATGGTGTCACACTTTTATAAAACGATTATGATAAGAACTTATGGTTCATGATTTATTAATGAAGTTCCCTTACTCTTATTATTCATGTATTTTGAAATGATAATGTTTTTATCATGAATATTCATTCTAATCCCAGATTTATTTCTTATGAAGTTTGTAAGTTATAATCATGAATTCCTACCCTCTTAATATATTTCTTGATTATGGTCACCTATTGATATCTCTGATGTATACACTTACTAAGAATATGATATCACACATTCTTATGTTTACCATCCCCTAGTTATGATGTTTTTTTAAGTAGGCTATGTTATGAATGGTAAAACATGATAATAACATGATGAATTATGTTGAGGAATATACCTAAATAAGAGTTTCATGCATATAGTTTCTAAACACACTAAACCTATATGATTATAACATAGATAACAATTTTATATATTGAATATTCATCTAAATTAATGTATTATTTATTTATAATATTCTTTTGTTGCTAAAAATATCAATAATAAAATTACAAAAGGAATTATACCATAAGTAAATAAAAATAAATTGAACATAAAATCATTATCCTCATGGTTTACAAAAAGATCATATCCCCAAATGAAACTACTAAAATATGTAGAAAAAATATAAATATAACATTATTGTTGAGAGAGAATTAAATTAACTAATGAATGATTCTAATAATACATGTATGGATATATTTAGGAATTAAATATGACTATCAGATGTATTGAAGTTGTAAATATGGTTAATTGTTTGATGGTTTTTGGGAACACATGTGTTGAATATATATATTTATGTTGTATGATTTTTGGTGTAAAATTTGAAATATTATATTTCTAAATTGAAAATTAAATCTATAATGAAATAAAAAAGATAATATTTAATTAAAATTTTTTCATAAAAAATTTAAATTTAAGTATTATATATTATTATTAATAATCTTCATAGATAAAACATTAGGGCTCAAAATTAATGAAAATGAAAAAGGATAATTTTACAAATGTAAAAACTAGTATACTCTCAATCAAGTATAGTATGTACATGTACTAGTGTCGTTTCCTTGATCCAACTCCAATATTATTAGGTAAATGAGAAATGGAATTACCGTACCTTAATATCTGTGGCAAAAAAAGATGATCATTCTAAAATACTCCACATAGTATGTTCAAGAAATAACAAGAATCCATGAAGGGGAACAAGACTGAAGTTGAATAAAATGAATAATAAAGGAAAGGACCATCCGGTTATTCTTCTAATTATTAAATATAGAAATTAGAATTTCTATAATGACCCCCTCCATATCAACTTCATAGGCAGCAACCATTCCATAATCATTGGAAAATAAATATATACTACAAGATTTGGAATCCCTAAAAATTCCTGACAATATGAGGTGCCTGGATTACCATTTGATTAGACATTAGTGTTATATTTTATTAAATTAACAATTTTTGGATCCCAAATCAATGAAACATAACCATTAGTTATATCGAAATTACCTTTAACTCCCAACCTATTACGAATAGATATGTATTTAATATATGTTACAACAAGCCAAAAATTCATTCGAGTATCCCACAAAAACTAAAAATTCAAGGCCTAATAGTGTGCATTTCATTCAAATATCCTTGATTTCTAAAAGTATTCTAGTTTCACAAGATTATGTGAAAAACCTTAACTACTTATACATGAAAAATGTTGTGATGTTGAGAGAAACCATTTTGAATTGTAGAATGGTCCAGGATTTAATAAATATTGGCATTAGTGAACTCTTCAACTTCAAACATATCAGAAATAATTCCCCAAATCACACTATCATAAGTCAAGTGAATGAAAAAATATTCAATAAAGTCTTCCCTAGTCTTGCACAAACTTCACATAGAACAAAAATAAAAACAATATTTCATAATGTTAGTGTCTAAAGTAATTTTCTAGTAAAAAACCCTCCAAAAGGGAATATAATGGGATGGGATAATCAATTATTTAATAAAAGGATTTAGATATTGATTTATTGTAGTTGGTCCACCGATATAGCGAATGTGATATAGAATCTAGGTAGGTATCCCAAGATGGGTAAGAATCCAAATTGAAGTATCATATTTTGGCATAAATTAGTTGTGGTAAATGGAATCCCTAGTCATTGAAGATAGATGATCAATGGGATGAAATATATTATTTATTTATGTTGAAATAAAAATAATAAACTATAGAGTGAGAGTGATCATAAAAGGGAAATCCTATCCAGTTTTCCTTCCAATATTTTATGTCTCTGTTAATAGATAAAATCCATCAACTGTTTTTCATTATTTCCTTGCAAATTATCTTCACGAAAGGCCAAATTAAAGATATAATATAATGGGTTTCCAAGATATAATCTTACTAGTGAATCATTAAATCATGAATCCAATAGCATTTATAGTCAACATCTTCCAAATAAATTGATATTGGAGAGAATCATTGATGAGAGGGATATTTTTTGATACCCTGTACCCCCTCCTATAATTACTTATAACATGTTATCTGTTTTCAAATTATTTTATTCTTTTTCAAAATTATTCCACTCAAAATATAGATCCGAAAAAATTGATTCATACTCTTAATGAGTGAATTATGTCATTTTTAGAAAATATAAGAGTAAAACAATTTATGAATGGAATACTATTTTATAAGGGATATTCTTCTAGAAGAAGAGAGAGACCTTCCCTTCTATGAATAGAGATGAGTCTTAACACCATAAGAAATATACCTAAATTTTTTATCTTTTGGCCTACCCCAAAAAACTGGGACCCAAAAATATGTTAATGAAATACTACCTTCACAAATACCTAAACTGTTCCTAAGGAACATTTTCCTTTTATTTTTGAAATTATAGCTAAAGAAACTTATGGTTTTTTCCAGCTTATGTGATGATTTGATTGGTCTCTATAATTCTAAATAATTACTTTTACCACTTCAATGTTTTACATTCCTCCATGATGAAAAAGAATTAAATCAACAATGTAAAATAAATGATTTGGATAATTTAATCCTCTCTCTACTAAGATGGCCTTAAGGTTTCCCTAATACACTATATTATGAAGACAACTACTTAAATAATTCTCATAAATACAAAAAATAATAGCATAAAGTGAATCTCCTAGGATGATTCCAGATGAGTACGATAAATATCCTTCAAGAATACATTTAAGAAGAATATATACCATGACATATTTAAATAAAACCAATATGATATCAATTATGAGACCAGAAAAGTCAAATATTTGGAGGAATCCTGTCACAAAACACAATTTTATGGAATCAAAATCCTTCCTGGAATCAAGCTTGAGAGAAATGTTTCCCTCCTTTCTAGTATTTCCCAATTTATTCACATATTCATATTCATTTAGAAAAAAATTCTTGAATTATTTTACCATGAACAAATCCATATTTATTAGGGGAATCCACCTTTGTGATGCTATTTGAAAGACGAATGTGAAGGATTTTTCTCAGGATTTTATAGGGAGAATTTCTTGATGAAACAAACCAAAAAGAGTAAAGTGTGTCACTAACATTAGATTTGGGATATAAAATAAGAAACTAGGAATTAATCCCTATTAGAATAATACCATTCCTGAAGAATATTTGAATCATTTTAGTGGTATCCCCCAGAATTATGTCCTAATATTCCTAATGGAAAATATTTGTAAAACTATATGGGCTAGGGTAACCACTATAATTGATGCTAAAAAGTGTGATCCTTAGCCTCCCCAAAATTTGGTTTCTTAATAAGCGTGTGAAAGTCATCTTGATTAGTAATCTCAAGTCAAAATTTCTTGAAATAATCAATATTAATAGGGTAACCACCATTTAAAAGATTTGAAAAATACTTCTAAATATGAGAGCTGATCTCCCTTATTCCAGTGATGATTCCATTCCCATTCTAAAGATAATTAATAGGTTTAGTGAATTTCCTAACACTATATAACTTATTAAAAACCAGTAATTATATCCCCTTTTTTGAACCATTTAGTTCTAATGTTTTCCTTTTGAACAGATTCCTTTAAATCAATTTTATCTTTCATACTAGATGAGATTTACAAGCCCTTGTAAAAAATATCTTAATCAAACAACACATTGTGGTTATCCTGAAGATTCTACCACCAGTTTTATATTCAAATAACCCCCATATCAAAAAAATGAAATTTATCTTTACCAGAATTGTTAATAGTAAATTTAATTAAACTAAGATTAATAACACATGGGTATGAATATTTAATACACTTAGTTCTAACCCTCACCTCATGAGAAAAATTTCAACTACATTGATGTTTTACACATGAATTATTATATATGAATTTTAAATGTCTTATATATTTCATAGTAATAATGGATGTGAGTTTGAGGTGAATATCATAATTTTTTTTAAAAAGGTTCCTCAACTGAATATCCTCCCATTTTCCTAATGATTGAATGTTATCAAATATTATGTAAAGTTTACAAGCCATAATTAAATTTAGAGATATTATATTCCAAGTATATTTATCCCCATTAAGTCCAACTTCAATAAAATCATTACAATCTATGTGGTTCTAGAGTTATCATGTAGGAATGACATTAACAGTTTGACCTCTTCTATCATATGAATCTAGAACTGTATTAAAGCATCTAGTGAATATCCATAGATCAATAATTATCTATTTATGGCTCTTTATATCACACTAAAGAATCATTGTAACTTGATAATATGTGATAACATTAAAAAATTGATAATGAAATTGATGTCAATAAAGGTGATCATAACCACAATCATTTGATTATTGGTGTGAACAATGGACCAATTTGTGATGAATTTTGTTATCAAAACCCAAAGAGTTTCCATCACTGGAATGTTCTGGTTGGTAGAAACAATGTTAAAACACAAGGCATTAAAATTGATCCCATAAAGTAGATTTATATTAACCTCAGGTTCATAAATTCTTACCTTCATGGGATGATGGGAGGAAATAAAACACTTATGAGAGTTGGTTGTTGCTGAATTAGTCATCCCATTACAATTCAAAAAAACTAAATCCATTTTTAAAGGATATTTATTTTATTTTTTATTCATTCTTGGGATATTTTCTCAAAGAACATTCATAATTGGTGTTTCCATTCCCTAAACAATGATTAATAATTCCTTTACAATCATGAGGCATTAAACATTTCTCTTGCTGGGAGTGTCAGAATCTAGCACACTAGCCTTCTCTAAGTGTTTATTTTTAGGTTTATTGACCCCCTAAATCCATCCCCTTATCAATTATTGGTCCAAATTTACCTTTGGTATAATGATCCAACCCATATTTCTCTTTGAGTTCATTCTTTTCCTCAATATGAGGTTCATAGTCAATAACATCTGTAGAGGAATCATGGAGGTCCATATTGCTTTCCAAATAAATAATTATGTCTACAACATTTATATTCTTAGATTCACCAGAACCCTTATCCATTCCAGCTTCATTCAGGGGGATAACTAAGAGGATCTTCTTATACCCAATGACATGTCCTTGGTCTTTAGAAGATCTGATTTCTCTAAATTTCTTTCCTCCCTGATCACAAATTTCATCAAACATGTCAATAGAGTGTTTAGTTTTCAAAAAAAAAAAAATAGTTTCCTACTAAACCATATAGCTTTATTATTTCCCATACATGGTTTCATCTTTGGATAAAATAAATGAAAATTTATAATAGGATTATCCCAATATAAGAGATTATTCTCACATACAATCCATCACAAGGTCACTCCTTTTATAATAAATTGGACCCTTGGAACCACTTAGCAAATCCTTTCCCTTTCTATCATTGATACCTCCAAAATTCCAAGTACTATCAGTATCATCCTCTCAGAGATTATAAGGAACTAGAATTCCCAAATTTTTTCTTTGTAAAATTTTAACATACTTTTTTCTATATTGGGAAAGGTTTCTTCCCTTGATGGTTAAGTACTTTCCTTCATTCTAAAATATAATAGAAAATTATTTTTCATATGTTCGAAAATGGTGTAATAAATTCATATTGAAATTCCTCCTCTATCTTCAAACCATAAACCAATACATTAGCATTGTTAGGTTATAGATTTAGAAGATCAAAATAAACAAAAAATATTTCATAATATCCTTATTTACATTCAATGGGGTTATCATCATGTTTAAGAGGTTCCCCTATGCAAGATGCCTTGTCATTCATAATTTGTAGCTCCCAAAGAACCCTGCTGAATCAGTAAATGCACACCCAGATCTGATAATTTGTATGATATTAATTATGTAAAAAGATATTGAGTACCCATTATGAATTCTTAAATACATCTAGATTAATTTTATAAAATTAAACATATAAGGTACTAAATGACTCAATTTAGAATGAAAAATAAGATGAATGTATCCCTTGCCAATTTGAGTTATTTTTCTAGTTCTTAAAGCCTTAGATTCATCCAATCATAATTTTAATCTCATCTTAATTTATGGGATTTTATCCTTTGGAAAGAATAAATCATACAATAAGTGATAATTAGAACAATTTAAGCCTCTCCTAAAATTAATCTCAATTAAAAGAGATAAAGAACCTACTTTCCTTATTCATTGAGACTCACCGCTCAATTGATACTGGATTTGAGAATCCGATTTAATTTTAAAACCACTTAAAAAACCCTCTAAAAATATGTGTGCTTTCTAGAAGTTAATTCATTGATTCCATATACCTCAAGTAGGGTAGACATACCCAAATACTTCGATAAATAGTTAAAATCAATAGAAGATCAAGTAGAAACCAAGATCATCAATTCAAAACAGTATCAATTTTAAATTTCCAATTCTATATGAGAATGATCCCTCTCCCTTGATCATCAATACATATTATTATTATTATTTTGAAATTATTTAATGTATTTATAATATTAAATTAAATATTTTAATATCAATGGATCGATAGAATTAAATTTTTTTATGATGAAAAATCTATTATAAATGTATGTGCTTAATATTATTTAAGGTTGAAAATGATATTAATCAATGAATTTTATTTAAATTATTTTTTATTTTTATCATAATATATTAAATTTTTTGATTTTACATTGTCAATATAATGAAATATTAAAATACATAAAAAATGATAAATGTCTTTTAATTTTTAATTGATAAAAAATATGAATAAGAAAACATAATGTTTAAACAACCATTTTTCTTTAAAAATAGTTTTTTCAATATATAATATGGTTCAACTAAAAAATAAATTAATTACATATATAAATTAAATAAAAATAAATGGGGTAAAAATTTCATCATAAAAAAATTATTTATATATATTAATTTTTATTTTATGGCATAATAAAAAGTACGAGAGATAAAAATTTGAGTTACATTGGTAAAGTTAAATGACAAGACAAGAGTTAAAAAAGAGTAAAGACATGAAATATCATGAATCCTTATCTATAAATGTATATATGATGGTTCAGTCTATAAAACATTATCCAACGTCCATTATTCATCCACATTGTATAAAATTTCTTTTTAAAATGACTACCCTATACATTAAAGAATGTTTTTTCACAAAAAAACCACACACAAAATTAACCTAAAAAAGGAACCATATTATAAACATAAAATAACTTTTAATATATTTATTTTACCATAAAATCTATACATAATTATCCTATACAAATACCTTAATATATTTTATGTAGATTTTGGTAACAACAGATAATTCAAAATCTTTAATTACGTAGTAACTCGTGTCGTGGAAGAGAAAATTCATAAATGTACTTAGTTATTCACTATATTTTTTGTATACCATATCTTGTAAACTATTTATAAATATCATAAATATCTATAATTATGGTTTAATAACATCATTATACATTTTTAAATGATGTTACTACTATAAACCTCAAAACACTTACTCATTCACAAGTATAGCAAGTTGTTGTTTGGGATTGTTCGATCACCCTTTTGAATGATCTAATATCAACATCTTAAATTTCATCATGATGAAATATTTTCTCATTAATAATGGAAATATATTATATTAATAAGTTATATATGACATTTATTTGGTTTTATAAGTGTTATAAAAAAAATTAACGGTCATTACAATCTAACTAAATACCATTAAATTACCCAAAACATGCTCTAAATTTATTCCATTCTCCTGAACCACACTCATACATTCCAAAAAATAAAAATTGGGTTGAATATTTAATTAGAATAAAATTAATCCAACAATTTTACTAATCTGGGTATGATGAACATTGAATTATATAATGATGATTGACATCAAAATTTTAAAACTTGTATGGAATAATCAAAATCACTAATATCTAATAGTGAAAATAAACAATAACTAACTAATATATTGGTAATGAATAATTATAATTAAATAGTATAAAAGGTAATATATATATAAATATATATATAATTTTATTAATTAATTGATTTAGAAGAATTATTTAAATAACATTCCTAGAAGTTGTGAGTAAAGATAAGGGGTTCTTGTCTTAATTTTACTTTAATTAAGATATATTCTATATTCACCACCTATCTTTTTACGTGGGAATTATATACTACCCCATGTATGTGTTTCATTATATGTTTCATGAAATTAAATTTATTTAAAAAAAATTCTCGAGTTATATCTTTCATGTAATTTTTCTTCAAAGGTTACCAATGCCATAAAGTTCTTTTACCATAGAATATTAAAACTAGGATTTATTATGTTTGAACATCCTTTTTGAAAAATTTATGTTCATTTCCTCTAAAACCAATATATTTTCATCTTATTTTTTAGTCATGTGTTTTTTGTGTATTTTTACCATTTCCCCTCAATTGGGTTTACAATTCAATCAAAAGGATGATTGTGTGTGGACCTATCATTACCTCTTCTTTTTCAATTAGGAGTATTTATCCTCCATATCCATATTCTCTATTGATTAGAGTAGAGTACTCAAGAGTGGGGGGGAGTGAATTTAGTATCTATAAAAATTTCTGTTTTAAATTAGTTATTTGAATATTTCCCCCAATAAAAAATATAAACTAAGTCTGTTTTTACTAAATTTATATATGTGTAGAATGTTCAACTAACTTCTCAAAACATTTATTAGTTCTCAGCCATATTAATCTAACGATTAATATAACTTCTGAAACAAATATACTAATTCAAAACAATTATAAACACTTGTTAAAATAACTCTAAATGTTCAATAAGTTTTATGAAAAATATAATAAACACAAAGAAAAACTAAAAGTTAAAAACACAATGGATATAAATAACATGTTTAGTATCAAGATTAGAATTAGTCCTCCCCACTTGGTGATAACCTACCACCAAGAAGATTAAATTAATATACTATTTGATCGACACCGTGGATTGGGGTTCAAAACAACATACAAGGTTGTCCAGGTCACACTAGACCTCTAGCATAGTTATTCATGGGAAAAAAACAAATAGGTCACACTTGAAAACTTCCATAGTTCTACATGGGATATGAAAGTATAAATATAGTGTGAGTATTAGGATATCAATTATCCTCCATTTATGCACCAGATTCAGTCTCTATGTAAAAAATACACACACTACTCAAACATGTAAATAAAAGAACACAATAGATCAAAAGATGTAGAATAATGTTTAGAAATCTCTGTGTGTTATGTAATGATGATCTGGACTCATTTGATGTACTGGAATTGATGTTCATGTCCTCCTCTAGAAGTTGTCCCATAAACAGAGTAGCATAGTCTATGTGGTATAGCTCCTAGGAGTATGAAGTATTCAACTTCTTATTGTTAGGATGTTCAAGTCAGCTCAGCAGGTTTATCTTGTATTATTGATCTCCCCATATGTTCTTGTTTTTCTGTTCATGGGTTTTTGAAAAAAAAATGATTCAAGGGTTGCCGATTTTTCATTCCTTGATACTCTCGTGTATATGAACATAATCCATCATTTAATTATTTTATACATTGAGGTCTATTAGACATGAAGATCTCCACATGTTCAAGTTCCTCGTACTATCTACTGAATGTCATACAGACAACATTAAATTATGTTAGAAACATTAATTTTTCAAAATATGACCGTTAGATATAAATTTGAATTAATAAATTATAAATAGTTTTAATGACTATTGGTGATTTATAAGTATCAGTGACTCATTGGAATTGGTCTGTCATCATCGGTCTATCAGCATCGGTTAGTCATCATCAGTGTCACTCTATATCGGTGAGTCTTTTCCATCTGTATTGGTGAATCTATAAATTGGCAAGTCATTTGTGCAATCGGTCTATCCGGGCATCGGTGTGTCGTCATCAGTGACTCATTTTGAGCTATCAGTGTAATGACTAACAGTGACTCATCCAACAATATGTCCTTTGAACTAATACTGCATCACCAATCATCGAGTCTTTCATTAGTGAGTCCCTTGAACAATTGGTGTGACCGATCATCAGTTACTTTTCCATCTATGCATCGTTTGTTCTATTATTGTGTCCTGAATCAGTGTCTTCTTCGACAGGTGACTTCCATAATAGGTGAATCCTTCGACCGCTGAGTTCTTTGATTGGTGAGTCCTCATCAGCGAGTCATCCGATGGTAACTCATTTGAATTATTAGTGTCAGGGACTTTGAAGAAACTTATAAAGTGTTTGTCTTATACATAACAATACCAGATCTAGTGAAGTTCATAATTACTTGTAAATATATATTTTTAAATATATTAAAACAAAAATATCAATAATATTATATTGATTTATTGAAAATGTTTATATAATGTGACATAATTTATTCAGTTATAAATAGCCATTGACATGATTATTATTACATGAAACATAATATATGAATCATTAGGATTTTTAAATTGGCATGAGGGGTGATTATTAAAATAACTATCTCACAAAGGGTATAAAAATATCCCCTTTTTTGATAATCCCAAATCATGAAATTAATGAGTTATACATGATGTTAGGAAATAAAAAAATTACTTGACTTTGCATACCCAACAGTGAATGTGAATTATCAATTTAACTATGGTCTTTCCTTGTATGGTCCCCCTAAATTACGGTATGAGAGGAAATATATGGAAGGTAACTTTTAAGAGAGTTATACGAGGGAATTTTAATGCTCCCATTAGATTAAGAATCCATATATTTCTCCCCCTTTTGGTATTAACAAAAAGGGTAAAATTAAATGAATAAAAAATAGAACAAAGTAAATTGGAAACAGAATGAAAGATAAATTATTATTCATTATGCTCTAAAGGGTAAAATAATCAAAATAAAAGTAAAAAGTACAATGCCCTATCAAATAAAAAATTCAAAGGTAAGGATTTTTCTTTTGACGTGCTTTCTCTTTAGAAGAAAGGTCTACATAAGGTTCATATGTTGGTGTGGTGGCTGTAGGATGTGTTCGTAGAAAGGCAACACCAGGTAATCCAACCGAGGTATGAAGATTTGTTACAAGGCTTAGACATATTTTTGATAGAATAAGACTCTATGTTTTCACTTGAATCACTTGATGAATCTGAGATAAGGCTTGAGGCACTAACATCTAAGCAGGAGGTAGAGAACTAGGTCCAATGGAAGTAGCATCGAGGACCAATATTTCCTCAACTTTCACATATAGGCATGGATTCAGAAGCTTCATGAAATCATTGATGATTTCTTTTCCAAGTTCCATTTCCTTCTCAAAATCTTCCTTGCTCTCCATGAACATTTATAAGGTGGCAGTAAACTCTCCCAACGGACCCACTTTCCTCTTAAAAGTATCGGTAACAGGTGGTATCTTAAGATTCTCAGCCAAGTACTTAAAGTTGTTGATCATATCATACTTGGTATAGATTTTTGAGAAATACTCATCCTCATTTCCTCTGATTTCTTTCTGAGAAGTAGAGGCTTTATTAGTACATTGTCACACAATATTTTATACAAGGTCAGTATTCATGTATACATTGGAAAGAGTTTCATTATCAGAATCACTTTGAATAGACCTTATCTCCTCTCTCATCACAGTCCTAAGAGACTCTACATCAGCAATTTTAGTCCTAGTACCTTTAGAAATAGAGGAACCAGTAATAATTTTTCCATGATCTTCCTTGAACTTATTTAAATCTACACTCAGTAGATGCATAACCAGGTTCCTAAGAACCTCAATAACTCCACCAAGTGTGGTCTTGAAATCAGTGGATATAGATTCCAACTCATTACTCATTCTCTTTACTTCTTTCTCTCAGCATTGTATTATTTCTAATAATGTTCTCAGCTGTAGTGATTAAGTTTGGATGAATCTCCTGAATGAAATTTGATCCAATCTAAGCAACATCATCTTTTAAAATTCCCATGGAAGTAGAGGCTTCATTTGTGACTCATATAGCATATCTAACGGACTAACATATATCATCCTTTTAAATCCCTAGACCATCCTTAGTTACATAGTCACTAGGCACTGGCTTTACAAGAGGCTCATCAGCTGGAAGTACTATAGGTAAAGATGGATCATTCAATTCATCTTCAACTTGTGGGGCAGGAGGAGGTGAATCCACCATCTCCTCATTTGAGTCTTAATCCAAGACAAATAGGATATACACTAGATTTATATATCATTCACCTGAACAACTCCAATATATGGGATCCATAATGCTAATCCTTACTCTTAATCCTTGAGTCTTAGGTACAATCTCAACTTCGTCTTCATCTTGTTCATGTCATCTAGCCAAAAAAAACATTTCAAGGCACTAGAACTATTTTAAATTCAGTTTATACTTGAACTCTAGCCCCTCCTTCCACTCTAGCTACTCCACACTCTTCCTCATTATGAGGCATAGGTGCAATATGTTCATCAGCCTCTTCCTATTCCCCTCAAGCCATAATTTCATTATGCACTTGAATAATTCCTTGAGAATAGACATCAGGATGTTCATGAATTTCCTTATACCCATCATCTCTATAACCATCATGAACAACTACATCATGTCCATCAGGATCAGAATCCTCCTATCTATCAACCCCATCATCAGCTCTGTGTATTTATTTCTCACCAGAACTGGCTCCGTCCTGTCTATCTCTTAATTATTCACTAACATTCTCACTATTATCATCCTCCTCCTCATCATCCTCATTATCAATATTAGTTTTTCTTATATATCCTTACACACTAGAGATCTCATTCTCATCCTCATCTTAATTACATAACAAAGGCTCTTGAGAGGATAATTCCAATGGTGGACTGGAAGTTCCATAAGACATGTCCTTAGGGTTCTTAGCTATATCTGGGTCACTACTATCATCTATATGATACCCCTCTTCTCTTGGATGCTCAACCTCAACCTATTCCTCATCAGAATAAACAACCTACTCACCAGGTATAAGACCTGAATTATCTTGATCCCTTGGTCTAGTAGGATGATCAATGGGATTGTAATCCTTATATAGTTTCTTCTCATATTCTACCCAACATCACTTCAACAGATTCTAAAATATCCTCATTAATATTAAAATTTCTTTATGTAGGAAGAATCCACTATAGGCATTGATTATTTCATCTCTATCCTCGACACAACCCAAATTCTTTAGCATTGTATAGATCATCATAGGGTAGTATAAACAAGTTACCTTCTTTGATGGTTTGATCATATCAAAGATATGTACCATGAGGTACCTAAATAAGTTCACCTCTACCCCATTCTTTAATAGATAAATTAGGAATACGTCCTGATACTTCACAAATCCAAAAATCTCCCTTCTTTGGAAAAATTTGATGTTGAATAATTTTGAAAAGAGATCATTCCTCTCTATCTATCTCTATGGAAGTATCTCTCATTGACTCCTCATTTACATTCAACTATTTAAAATCCATTTCATAAGATAATAAGTCTGAGGTTGGAGGAATATTACCCTAATAATCATCATAAATTCCCTCATGAAGCATATTCCTGCATTCCGCAAATTCCTTTGAAGAAAAATAAATTTATTTTCCATTCACTATAGACTACAATATTGCTTCCTCAGCTCCTTCTAGGGACATATTCAATTTGAGATAAAACTCGTTTACCAACATGGGATAAAATGATATCTCATTGTTCGAAAACTAGCTGATCCACCCTTGAGATTCCAATACTTTCATCAAAAGTGAACTACTAGACAAAAACCACCAAGCATACAGTTCCTTCTGAGAATTTCTTAATCGACTTTCCAATCCTGGATTCATAGAACATGTAACACTAATAGATTTACAATTATGATGCCTATCTGCTGGTGATTCAATCAATTCTTTAATCACAGGCTTGGTTCTCGCCATTCTGAATGTTCAGGTTCGAAGCCAGGAGTTGAAAGGTCAACAATTTTAAAGGTAGAGTGAGGGTAAAAGGTTCAAAGTTAGTGAGGGTAGTGAAGAGTCGTGGCTAAAAATATTCTTATCATTTAGGGATTGTAACTCATAAAATGGGAAATTGAATAACGGTAAAAAATAAAGACCCAAACTGTATCATTTTTTTCTAAAATAGACAGAAAGATTTATATTTAAAAAAACATTATCGTTATTAGTTTCATACTAACGACATCGGTCTCACTTGATCAACTTCAAAAGATCTGTTTCACACAAATGGTCTTAGTAGAAAGGTTTCACAGATCAGTTTCACAGATAGGTTTTACCTGATCGGTTAGACAGATTGGTTTCACCGGATATGTTTGATTGATCAGTTTCACTGGATCAGTTAGACAGATCTGTTTCACCTGATTGGATCGATAGATCAATTTCACAAAAAAAACATAATTTTCCTAAGTGGATAAGTTCAGATATTCTCTATAGATTTATCATTCCAAGTTCATTTCTGATGTACCTCAATCATTTAGAGTTTAAGGGATTGGAAAATACGTTAGCAAGATGATTATCAGTCCCCATATACTCAAGTGTTATATCACCTTTTTGATAATGGTCTCTCAAAAAGTGATGTCTTACATAAATATGTTTGGTTCTAGAATAAAATATTGGATTCATAGAAATGTTAATAGAACTTTATTTTCAAAATTTATGGGGATATGTATGAAATGAAATCCATAGTATAATAAAGTGTGTTTCATCCACAAAATTTGTGCATAGAAACTACCAGTAACAATGTACTCTGCTTCAGTAGTTGAGAATGAAACTGAATATTTATTTTTAATACACTATGATATTAGAGACTTTCCCAAATAGTGGCATGTTCTAGAGGTTCTATTTATATCTAAATTACATCCAATAAAGTCATCATTAGAATAATTAACCAAATAAAAAGTATTTCCTCTTGGGTAGAACAATCGTAAATTAGTTGTATATTTGAGTTATTTGAAAATACATTTAATATCATTTAAATGAGACTCTTTTGGGTTTTATTGAAATGTCTCACACATTCACACACTTACCATTATATATGGACTACTGGAAGTTAATTATAGCTAACTCGGAATCATTCCTATGTAAGCAGTTTGATCAATAAAATTCCCATTTTTATGTACATCTAATTTACATGTAGAACTCATAGGCATTTCACTACTATTACTACTATCAAATCTATATCATTTCAAAAGTACTTTAGTATATTTAATTTGATTTATAATAATTCCTTGTTTGTTTTAAAATATTTGAAATCCAAGAAAATATTTACTTTCACCCAGAAAACACATTTCAAATTAACTTTGCATCGTTTTGGAAAGATCATTACATAAAAAAATTTAGATGATCCAAAAATAATATCATCTATATACATTTGATCTATTAAAACTTCTTCTAAAATTCTTATTATAAACAAAGTAGGATATTAAACTCTTTTTTTAAAACATTTAGAAAAAAGAGTTTCTTAACCTTTCATACCAAGCTCTTGGAGCTTGTATCAACCCATATAATGCATTAGATAATTTGAAAACATGATTTTGAAAATTTTGATTTGTAAAACCTAGGTGTTTTTAAACAAAAACATCCTAAATTATATAACCATTTCGGAATTCACTTTTGAAGTCCATTTGATAATGTTTGAAATCCAACTCTGATGCATAGGCTTGTAGATTCTAATGGATTCAACCTTAGATACCAGTGCAAAGGACTCTTCATAATCAATTAATTATTCATGATTATATCCTTATACAACCAACCTAGATTTGTTTATAACTATATTTCCAGCTTCATCCACATTATTCCATTACACCCATTTAGTTCATATGGTCAAGGTATCTTTTGGTATATCAAATAGCTTCCATATATTATTTCTATCAAACTGATTAAGCTCTTCTTGTATGTCCATCACCCAAAATTAATCATTGATCGCATCATAGATATTTTTAGGTTCAGGTTATGACAGGAATGCTTGATGTTCAACCTGATTTCTCAAAGAAACTCTAGTTTTTGTTCCACTGTCTAAATCTCCCACTTGAGCAACTAAGGGGTGTTTCTAAGAGTCCTAGTTGGCTTGGTAAAAATAGTACTATTTATTTCAGGTTCATCATTTTTTATGGTTCATTATGGCTATATTCTAGAGAATTTCCATAAATGTAAGTTTCTACAGATTCCATTACATGATGATTTGATGGTTTTGCCTTAATGTACAGATTGGAAATATCCTTTTTAAGATCTCTTAGTGAAGTCATAGGTTCATTTGTGTTTTCTTCATCAAATTAAACAAGTATAGATTCTTCAACACATTTGGTTTTTTATGAAAGACTCTATAAGATTTTCATGATGTATAATATCCAAGGAATATTACATCATCACGTTTGGAGGAAAATTTATCTAGATTATCTTTTGAGTTAAAAATATAATCTTTACAAACAAACAGTTTAAAATAATTTACCTTAGGTTTCTTATTATTCCTTAATTCATAAGGATTTTTCTTATAAATTCATCTTATTAAGTATCTTTTTATTATGTTACAAGCAGTATTAATAGCTTCATGCCAAAAACAAGTAGGTAGGTCATTTTCATTAATCATAGTTTGGGAAATTCATGTAAGGTTATATTTATTCTTTATACTACACCATTATGTTGAGGTGTCCTAGGGGAAGAAAATCTGTGCTTATATCCATTTTTTGAACAAAAAGATACAAAGTCTTTATTTTCAAACTCATGGCCATGGTCACTTATTAATGATTTAATTTTAAGTCCACCGTGATTTTCTACAGTCCTAGAATACTTGGTAAAATGATAGCAAGCGTCACTTTTGTGAGCAAAGAAAAATGTCCAAGTATACGTAGAGAAGACATCTACCAAAATATAAACATAGTGCTTCCCACTATGACTTGAAACTATAGATGGTCCAAAATGGTCCTTGTGAACTAACTCAAGATGTTGAGAAGTTGTTACTTATTTATTTGGTTTGAAATTGGTTTTGTGATTCTTTCTTTTTTGACAAGTATTTCATACTCTATCGTCTAGAAACTCTTATTTGGGAGGGTATTTAACAAAACCATTTCTGGTCAATTTCTTAAGGGAGTGTACATTAAAATTTCACAGTATTCTGTGCTAGAGACAAGAGTATTTGTGAACAGAACATAGATAAGAAAATATTGTAATTCTAGTGTGTCTATGTTTATTACTAATACATTTTCATTTTCAAGAGTAGTAAATACTAAGTTATTCTTGTCATAAAAAAACATGGAATGAATCATTTTTTAATTTTACATTAAATCCACCATCACAAAATGGATATATTTTGAGAATGTTATACATTAATCCATCAGTATAAAGTACATTGGAAATTGAAATAGATTTAGGGTTTCCAAACTTGCCTAATTCAATAATTTTTGCTTTACCATTTTCACAAAATGTGACATTTTCTCTATCTATCATGATGATACTCTGGAAGAATGAGTAGTCCCCTATCAAGTGTCTTGAATATCCATTTTCCAAGTAACAAAGATTAATATAGGAACTCTTCAGAAAACATACCTACAAAACATGTCATCCAAGAAATGATTTTGGTACCCATATTTGTCGGGGTCTCGAAACATTTGTAATAAAAGCTTTAGGAACCCAAAATTGTCTTATGGGTTTCCTATATGGATAATATAATGTATTTGGAAAGTAAACATTATTTGGTCTAGAAAAACATGAGGTGTTAAAAGATTTTGTAGAACTTGAACTTTCTGTGAAATCGTGAGTCTTGGGAAAGGAAGTGGATTTTCTAGATTTGGGTATAAAATGTGTTTTTGATAAATTAATTTGTCCTGGCTAATATACTATTCTATAACTATACATAGGAGATATATCTTTACCAATAATTTGAATAATAGTATTTTACCATTTGTAAACTTTTCTCAATATTTCTTTAATTTCTCATTAGACATTTTTAATTCATTGTTTTCCTTGAGTAGTTGAGCATTGTTATCTTTTTAAGTATCAATTTTTGATTTAAATGTGATAGTAATAACATGTTGCTTTTTTAATGATTTATATTTATATTTTAGTTCATTAGATGTTTCTTCCATCATGTTTCAATACTCAAAAAAATAATTACTTATCAATTTTTTAGACTCACATTCATTTTAAGAATAATATGAATTTGTGAAGGATAATATAAGGTTACCTCAGATGTGTTTGTCATAAAACCCATATTTCTCACATCATCTTTCTCATCATGAGATGATGCTGATTCGCAGGTGCTATCCTCAGATTCACACCAGGTGGCCTTCATGGATTTATTATATTTCTTATCCTTATTATCATACTTATTTTTGTATTTTAACTTTGTAAAGTCATCTTGGACATGTCCCCTCATCTTTCAATCATTGCAAACAATCTCTTATGTTTTTTCATTTCTCTTCCAATCATCTTTTCAGTTCCGTTTTTTTCATACTTCCCTTTATAATTGGGATTTTTGAAAAACAACTTTTTTTTATAAAATTTCTTGAATCTTCTGGCTAGCTTGTCAATTTCCTCATCACTATTTGAAGTTAATTCTTCACAACATATGCTATCAAGAGTAGCTTGAAATTTATCTCTATCTTTTTTTTGGATGTGGTAGTCTTGAATGCTACATATTTTCTTTCAGGTTCATCCTCTTCTTCTTTTTTTTTTGAATTTCAACTCATATTCATACATAAAATAATTTCCAATGGATTATTTAATAGATAATTTGATGAATTCACATGATTCTATAATTGAGACATAAGTTCCTCTGCATCTATTAGGTAAGAATCTAAGAATCCTCATGATTTGTTCTTTTGTAGTAACCTCTCATACCATAGAGATCACAGTGTTTTATATTTCTTTAAACCCGAGATACATGTCAGAAATAGACTCATCATGATTTACTATAATATAATAATATTTAATAGTATAAGTATTTAATCTCATCTCTTTTACATTAGATGTTCCCTCATGAGAAATAGAAAAAGTGTCCCAAAACTGATTGGAATTTTTACAAGAAGAAATGTGATTAAAAATTTCATCTCCTAGTTCATAGTATATAGAATTCATTGCTTTATAGTTATTGTTATAGGTATTCATGGTAGGTTAACTCCATGTATTTCTAGAATTTTTAGGGATTTAATATTTACTTTCAATAGTAGTCTATATTTCAAATCCCATGCTTTCTAGATGCATTTTCATTTTAAGATTCCTATGATCATATTTTGTTCCATTAACAAATTGGTCTATTTGTAATAGCTCCTTCTATTCTATTATCCATAATATAAATCTTGAAAATATTTCAAGGAGTTAAAAATTTAGTAACAAGATAAATTTTAAGATATTTTAAATAAAACTACAATCACAGTTGAATGTTTTTGAAAAATCTCTGAAAATTTCCAAAGGTAATTGATACCAAATATTGGTAGGAGAAGAGTACTCAAGAGTGGGGTGAATTGTGTATCTATAAAAATTTCTATTGCAAATTGGTTCCTTGAAAAGTCCCCCCAATAAAAAATATAATATAACATTGTTTTTTGTGAATTTATTAAAGTCCAAAATGTTCAACTAATTTCACAAAAGGTTGATTAGTTCTCAGCCATACAAATTTAATGATTAATAGAACTTTTAAAACTAATCTAATAATTCAAAACAATTATAAACACTCTCTAAACACACTATCAAATATCAGCATAGGTTTATGAAAAATTTAATAAACACAAAGTAAAACTAAAATTAAAAAACATAGCAAATATAAACACGAGGTTCAGTCTCAAACTGAGACTTAGTCCTCTCCACATGGTGATCACCTACAACCAAGAAGTTTAAATTATTAAAAAATTTGATCCACACCCTAGATATGGTTTTACAATATCTTAAAAAGTTTTCCATGTCACACTTGACCTCTACCATTAGTATTTGTGTGAAAACAAAAAATAGGTCACACTGGACCTCTTCCACAGTTCTACGTGGGATATAAAAGGATAAATAGAGTGTGAGTATGGTGATTTCATGTATCCTCCAGTTATGCATTAGAGTCATTTTTTGTGTAACATAAAAATACAAACACTTATCACAAATTTAAATAAAAGAACTCAATATAGATATAGATGTAGAATAAGGTTTCAAAATATTTTTTTGTTATTCCGTGAAGATATGAACTCATTTAATGTTGTGGGATTGATGTTCGTGTACTCCTCTAGAAGTTGTCTCCAAAAAAGAGTATCGTACTCTCTTTGGTATGGATTCCAAGAGTATGAAGTGTTTATCTTTTTGTTTTTCGGATGTTTAGGTCAGCTAAACAGGTTTTTCTTGTCTTGTTGATCTCCTCGTATGTTCTTTCTTTTGTGTTCTTGGTTCCTTGAAAAATTTATTCAAGAGTTTCAGGTTTTTCATTCTTTGATACTATTCGGTGTATCTACATTATATAGATTGTAATTGTTTTATACATTGAGGTCCATCAAACACCAAGATATCCCCATGCGCATGTACCTCATACTATCAACTTAATGTTCTACAGACAACATTAAATAATGTCAGAAACATTAATTTTCCTAAATATGACCATTAGATATAAATTTGAATTAATAAGTTAAAAACAGTTTTATTACTATCAGTGAGTCATAAGTATTAGTGAATCATTGGCCTCGGTCTCTCATCATCTGTTGGTCAGCATCACTTAGTCCTCATTGTTGACTCTCTGTATCGATGATCCCTTTCTATTGGTATCGATGACTTTGGGAATCAATGATTTATTTTTTCTATTAGTCTATCTGTGCATCGGTGAGTCATCATCAATGACTCATTTAGATCTATTTGTGTTACTCCCATCAGTGAGTCATCCATCGGTAATTCCTTTGAACCAATGGTGTGTTTCCCATCAGTGAGACATTCATCGGTGAGTCTCTTGAACTATCGGTGTGACCGATCATTGGGGACCTGTCAATTGGTGTGTTGTTTGTTCTATTGGTGAGTCCTGCATCAGTGTCTTCTTCGCTCGGTGACTTACACAATCATTGAGTCCTTCGATCAGTGAGTTATTTGATCGGTGATTCCTCGTCAATGAGTTATCCAACAGTGACTCCTTTGAACTATCAGTGTCATGGACTTTGAAGAAACCTACAAAGTGTTTTTCATATATAGAACAATACTAGATCAAGTGAAGTTCATTATTACATGTAAATATATATTTGTAAATGTATTAAAACAAAAATATCCATAATAATTTATTGAAATACTAAAACGTATTATATAATGTGATATAATTTATTCAGTTAAAAATAGCCACTAATATGATTATCATTACTTGAAACATAATATGTGAATCATCACGATTTGTAAAAAGGGTATGAGTTGTGATTATTAAAACAACTATCTTACAAAGGGTCCAAAATTCTCTATATTGTTTTATGAATTTACTAATCATTAATTTTACGATTTCATTAAATTTTTTAATAGAATAAACATTCTTCTATAAAGAAATAAGATATATTTTTTTGGTCCATTAATTTTCTAAGAACATTGACTGTGTTTACAAATCACTTAAAGTAATATAGTGTATAATGTTTATTTCATGAATTAATTTTTCCACCATCTTCTTCAGTTTCATTTAAGAAGCATCAACTCTATTTTTTCATGTTTTTATAAAGAAATTTCTATTCCATTTTATATTTAATTTATTTACTTCTTAAATAAATGGAATTAAAAACGTAAGTTGTTTTAATAATTATTTTTCAAAGTAACTCATAAGGTGACTGAAATGTTTTTTCAATCCATTTCAATGTACTATAATATTTCTTATGATTCATTGGGGATATGTTAGAACGGTACCAACGCCCTACTTTTTTTAGAAAGATTATGATAATGTATTTTTTAATTATTCATTAAACGCATTTATTTTTATATATTAATTAAGACATGATAGTATTAATAATTTTTTATATTTATGGGAAACACATATTGTAAAACCCATTGATCCTAGGAAGCATTTATCATTAAATTTAGCTACCGTGTTCAACAACATTTAATTCTTTCAATACCAAAAATACTGAAAATGATTTATTACTATATAGAATAAGAAAAAATACAAGATAGTAAAATGAAAAATATTCATTAAAATAAAATATTTTAAAAAATAAAAAGTGTTTTAATTCACTTAGGGAAAAAATATTAATTGAATAGAACTATTTTTATGAAAATGAAATTCTAATATATTTATTAATTTTGGGGATTGATTTCAATAAAATTTATTTGTAAAATTCCAATAATGATTATTAAAATTAGTGAATTAAATTATAGAAATAATAAAGTAACTATAAAGATTACTAATATAATTATTCATGGATAAAAAACTATTTTATTAAAAAACATCATTGTTTTATATTTGTTTTTATTTAAATAAAAAATTGAAATTTTTTTCAGTACACGGTTTTATAAAAAAATTATATATATAGTCAAGAAAAGTACCTATCATTGAGGGCTAATTTTTTTCTAGGGAATTATCATCAGTTTTTTATGTTTAAAAAATTCTAAAAATTGACTTTTAGTGATATGTGTAGTTACATTAAAATAATTTTTATCATCTTTTGATATTAAATATAATAAAATTGATTTCAAATTTGGAATTATAACTTCAAAATTATTTAATGTGTTTATTTTAATTTTTAGGCTATAAAATATGTTACTAAAGTTAACTAATTAGTTACCATAGTAAAGAAAAAAATGACGTGAATGAGATGCATAAAGAGATAAAATAAAAAGGTATGAGAATACAAATTATCATTAAATGAGTGGGAGAGGTATTATAAACCATACCATATCATATTTTAACTAATTTTCAATATTGTATCCACGTTACTCAGATTCGAACTTCAGATTATAATAAGAAATAACTCTTTAAAAAATGTAAATATTTGTCATATATAAAAGGTCCCCTCATATGTTTATCTAAACAAAAACATCCCATAGAATTTCTCTTGAATCACTTCCCAAATTATCTATCTCAGAATATTATATCACTTTTTCTAACCACTAATCCCAATATTGAGTCCCAAATCCATCATTTTTAGGGGTACTCTATGAGAAGATTCATGTCATCAATGCGAGTGTTATTCTCTTCTTAATCAAAATTATTTATAGTATTCATATAAATCTTCATTAATAATATTTATAACATTAAAAATATGTTTTTATAATTATTCATATTCTATAAAATTTATATTATTATTATTATAAAATAATATGATCTCATTCATTTAGTTGTTATAACATTTTTTTCTCTCTGTTGGATTTACCACTTAAATGAACAACGATATGATTTTTACATGGTGATTTATTAAGAAAAAGTTAATAATTATTGTAATATTTAATAATGAAAAATATATTATTATTTCATAATTCATTAATTATAATACATATATATGAATATCAATTAACAAAATCCATTTTTCTTGGATTTTAAATTCACAAAAAGTATATTTTTGAGTGCCACATTAAACCTTAACCTTAAGATCCATGAAATGATCCTGAGATTATATAAATATAACAAATACAAATTTTACATATTCATGAATATATTGGTACTAATTAACCCATGACCAATTATGGAGGGACAAAAACCGCTAACCAAAAACATGCATGGAAAATAGAACAATTAATACCTTAATATTTATTTACACAATTAAAATTTTAGATATGAGTATCAATGACTTATTAGTCAATTTTATTATATAAAATGATAATTAATAATATCCATATAGATTTTAATAATAAAAAATTAGTATAAAAGGCTTTCGTGCCTATCTAACTATGAAAAAGTCTATGGTATGGGTCTATTTTATATTATCACTTCGAAATCTAGGTTGGTTATGTAATAAGAACATTGGGAGTTAATTTCGGTTTTTTCTATATAATACTCCATGTATTATCTAGTACAATGGTTATTACTATTTTTTATTCTTTGATACCATTTCACCTCCTATTGGCTCACAATTCAACTAAAAGTATTATTGTATGTGGAACATGACAGACCTATTGTTTTTTGTCTACTATATTTATCCCCGAAATTTATATTATTTATATATTTCATGAATGATTACATATATACTTAATTGATTTATTATTAATGATACATCCTTTTACATATGTAATTTCTCTCATTGATTTTATGTGGAACCATTTTAATTTTTTAAATGAAACATTTTCATAATTTAAAAATCATTTTAGGAGTTACTCTCGAGAATGAAGATTATAGACTTGTGATGTATAGTAGTGTAATATATCCTGGTATAAGCTAAGTTCATATGGTTAGCTGATGGTCAAGAAATTTACTCAATAAGGCTATATAGATCCCACCATGAAACTAGTGTGACCCACCATCCAACCTATGGATTGAAGATAAATTAGTTCTCCAAAAAGAGTCCCACTATCATGTTAGTCAACATTCCTACCACATGGTGGCTTTTAATGACACCACTAAATAACTAGTAGTATCAAATGGCTAGCATGTGATGTCCATATACGTTGTAATTATGAAGGGTTTTCCCCTAAAAAACTTAGTTTAATATGTTTTGTCCCCAGATTTTACCCCAACATGGGATTTAAGACATTGTTAGTTTCTATAAGTCTTTTCTTAATTATAAAAAACTTTTCCATCATACCAAAATCCATTCATTGATCTAGATGACTTGATTATTTATGTTTTCTTGGTTTTGTTTTCCCCTAATTTTCTTCTTTGATCTCTTTATTCTATCGTTGATGAAGTGTAAAAACCATTGTCCATGGGGGTTCATGGTGTGGTTTATTTTTTTCAATGTTAAATATCATGGTTTCTTCTTCTAGTCATTAGGTAACTGGTAAAAAAAACTCACTAGTGTCTTATTTTTCCACATTATGTGAAACTTGTACAATTATGTTAATATACTATTTTGAAGACCACATATTATCAACATACACTTGTAAGGATTGAATTTTTTTATTAGACCTCCCATAGATCTTGTTGTTTCCAGTTGAAATGGAGAACTAGACATATGGACCCCCAGGAGGTGTTATATCCTAATGACCTCATATTGAAACTCTGAAATTATATCACAAGAAATGTTTAACCCAATTGGGGACTTAGTTATATAATTATAATTACTCTGGAATTGTTAATTCAATTATATCCCATAGTTTGTAATTCGATAGTTTTTATTGGATTTGAAGATGAGAATAACATATTAATGACATATTGATATGATGATTCATGAAATGGTAATTTGGTTGTCTGGATTGAGAATAATATTTGTCTTACTTCTTATGTGAATTGAAATTTTTGATCAAGGGTTATATAGAATGAAATTCAATATGGATACATAATTTAAAAGTATCATGAATTATCAATTATGAAATATTTTAATATTTTATTTTCTTTAGGGTGCTTTTATATTAATTTCCTTTTTCTTGGGGTCTAAGGGTGAGATGTATGTTGTATTGATTCCAAAGTGAGATTCACCAATTATTTTAATTCATGAGGGTTATATTCATAGATATATAGTTCATGGGGTGGGAGACATGGTTTATTAATCCAATATGATTATATGTTTTCTTTCAATATGCTTGAGAGTGAGGTTTATGGTGTATAAAATTGCAAAGGGAGAAGCTTTTTATTCCTTACTGTATTAGGTCATGATTTATGGTCATATGTGATGCTTGAGAGTGGGAATAGAGGAATGTAACAGATTCCCTTTCTAGTTAATAACATAGAGGTGTAAGATAAGTCACATCATGAATTTTGTTAATATGGGTTTAAGCAGACCCCAAGTGTCATCCTAGTGCTTGGGGGTCAGTGGGATTAATTTTATATTTCACATTAATTTATGAATTAATTCTTATATTTATCATTCGATTCCATGTAATATTTCTCCCATAATAGATTATTTTAAACACTATTTGTGGTGGCCTACTGATTTTTACGCACACCCTATTGAATCTATATATTTTTACTTGTGTATACATCATGGATGGATTAATATATAAGTGAATGGGGACCTATGGTTGACTATAACATAATTTCGTTATGGGGTTGGTGATTAGAGATAAGGATATGGTTGGTCTTTTGGAATGGCGTTGTGGGTATTTATATTATGACTATCTATTATTTTCTTCATTGTATGACATTTAACATGACAATAAATGACATATTGTATGGAATAGAAAGTTTTATATTTTTTGGATTGATTTGTAATTTCTTTTTTTATCTGTTGGGTTTATTTAAATTAATTATTTATTACATTTTCACTACTTATTATCATATATGAGAGGGTATAGTCTCTTCCATATTAAAATTATAGCCTTTCCACTATTCAAAAACCTCTAGCTTATAGGGAGGTATGTCTGAGGTCATGTGGTGACCTATCTCAATCACATGAGTGAGAACAAATATGGGGTTGTTACAAAGCATTATAGGAGGTTGTTTTTTTTCTATCACAATAATATTTGGTCAAGGTAGAAAAGAAAATAGGGCATGTTAGGGATATGTAATGATCTCAAGCATGGGAGTAGCTAACCCAACTGTGTGGGGTAAATTTAGGTAAATTAGGATGGGATTAATGTTCATGATATTATAATGTCATTGTTGTGGTGTAATTTTACTTTGAGTGATAAATTTTCTATGTGATGCTACTGTTTTATGAGATTTCTACCATGGTTTATTATGGTCTGAGGTGTTTGTATTATAATCTTACTAGACACTATGGGAAATATACTAACATGAATTATTAGTGTTAGGGAAATATTTAGCACGTATGATATATTTTTATATCTAAATGGTGAAATAAAACCCTTGAATATTATTTTATTAAAGAATGAATGAATATTAAATAAAATTTTAATTCACATTTCAAGCAATATTATATTATATATGTATCATAGGTTATTTTTATTCACTATCTCCTATTGAGTTTGAACTTTTTATGTATCATGTGATCTAATGAATGTGTTTTCCCTTGTATAAAAAATCATTTACATCATATTTCTATTAATCCTTGAGATAGTAGTAATAAGAACAAACCCCACATAGCTGAGTTGAAACTCCCTAAGGTTCTGGGGAATATGATTGATGGTCAGCCTAGTGATAGTTTCTTACATGTCATGTGATCTATATAGAGGGACAACACTCACACAGTTACCTCTATTTTTTGATCTAATTAGGGAGTATTAGTATTATCTCCCACCCATGTTTTCTATGGAGTTAATCCCTCCAGAGTTAGAATTTATGATTGCGTAACTTCAGGTGATCATCAATCATCTAGAGACACCCATGGAGTAGAGTATGAATCTTACAACGTGTATGTTACTGGGACTATCCAGGAACTGGTGGAACATCTTGGTTTAGGCCCATAAAAATAAAAGGATAACATTGTAGTGTTTAAAAATGTACTTCTTGATCCAACTCTACCAGATGATGCTAATAGAGTATAGAGATTAGATGTTCACGCATTTGGATCAAAGGGGTATGTCAATGATATATTATGCTATCCAATTCATATACATGCAATTTTTTACGATGATGTTGGATAGAGACGAGGAAACTAGGGTAAAGAGATTCCAAGAGGGTCTTTGATATGAAATAAACGCCCAATTGAATTACATTCAGATGGAAAAAGTCTAATAAATCAGAAATTAACATATCATTCTTGGGGGAATATGAGAGAGGTCTCGATGGTGGGTTAGTGTTTTAAAAATTACAGCTTTTAAAAAATTCAAATAGAATTAAGAAACAATTTTTAATGTGATACCGTGAGGAAAATAGTTGGAAGAGTAGTGAAGGTACTAGTTTAGCTTATCCAGTTGGTGAATCTGTTATCTCATTCATGGGTGGCCGAACCTACTACAAGAAAGACTAACACCCTCTAAAACCAATGGAGTGACACTATTGTGGTATATTGTAACACCTGTATAGGTTTTGTAGGAGAACATAGTTTTCATGCAGTGGATGATGATCTTGTAAAGAACCTAATTCTAGAAAGGAATAAGTTACCCCTTAATAGAAAGTTAGCCTAAGTTCCACCAGTCGGTGTAAGGTTCATTGTACCCAGACAGATGAGAAATATAATCACTAAGATAGAGCATCATATGGGGGGTCATACTGGAGAATAATGTACATAGGTGAATACAATTCACACCATGATGTCTACTCATGCAATTCTAGATGAGGAACCATTCACTATTTGAGGTAATATTTTAGTAGAATTTACCCCCATGTGTTCTCTTTTTGATATAAGCGAGACACACTATTTAAAATATATTCAATTTTTTAGGGATTATGTTTTTACATTGATTATTTATTTAGTTTTATGAATATCAACACATTGTTAGGATTCTAATCAGAGAGTATAAGCTGTTGTAAGGAGTTATCTCATAAGATAGGTGGTTATCATTATATATGTGATTTCATCATGATAGAAATGACCAGATTCAATTTGATATTTTTTATGTATTGGATAAGTCTGTACAGAAATCATATTGACTATTATTGGAGGAGAGTGACCATACTATATCCAAAAGGGGTAGTTGTAGCCATTATGTTGAATGGGTTATTTAGGATAGTCATGTAATACTAATTTTGTGCATATTGGATTGTCTCAAAACCATGTTAGAATGTCTTATGCTAGATTATGGGGGGTCATAACAAGGAAAATTTCATCTAGTGGTGGTCTATATTCAATATGTCCTTCTTTAATAGTTATTTAGAAAACTAGTAGAGTGGGATGTTTATTTTACTATCAAGTTAGTTTTATGAGACTTTCTTTTCTCTACATCACCGTGTAGTTCTAAGATAGCCTGCAGGTCATCGTTAAATCCTATAGGTTAACCAAATTTAATAATTTGTACAGACTCAAAAAACCTAACATGAAATTTAGTATCTAGTCTGTCTAAGTGTCGATCCCATATGGACAATCCATATAATCTAAAATAATTATAGAATCTGAAATTGAAATTGACTAATTCATTTAAGAAAAAATAAATAATATTAGTGATGATTGGGTTGAAATTCAAGATAAGGGACATGCTAGGTTTAGTGATTGTCATGTTCATGTTCTTGGGATTCAATTGTAAATGTGTTTATTCATGTTTGGTGTTGGAATTGGGTCAGCATGGATCCATGGTCTTGGTATCCCAACCTAATCCTATGATCATACCATTGGAATGGTCTTCTACTTGGTTCAATCATAGAAATAGATGACCCAATACCATGTTTAAGCATTACCAACCTAGTGATGAATAATGGCCATACAAAAAATAAGATGATTAATTGATGCATTAAATTAAACCACTTCAGACTGCAACAAGGGTTATGAAGTATGAAAAAAAGATGAACTGGAATTAAAGAAGTTGTTTGCATTAATCCATGAAACACGACTAATAAAAATAAATAATCCATAACCAAAAACACCCAATAATCACATCACCCAACACTCTGTCAAGTACTCACTCATGCAATGAATGATAAGAACAAGTGGCATCGGTACCTGAAGAAGAAATGAAGTGAAGAATTATGGTGAATATAAACCCCAAAGTCAAGAGTCTCAGTGGATGTGAAGAAATTTATAGTCATGGTATATTCAGAATGACCGAAGAATACACTGGGGATTCATATATTTCCACGATTATTAGACTACTATTAGTATTTCATCCAAGAATTCTCTTCTCTTGAATCTCTGATATCCAGTATCACCAATAAAGAAGATAAGTTTGTTTGGTAAGATTCTAGAGATGTGTTTTTCCCTGAATTAATGAATAGGTTTCCCTCAGCACTGAACCCCACGTTAGCGGAGCTGGGTAAGAAGTATAACATGTATTGGGAAACATCAAGTGTCGATATCAGAGTAGCTATGAAGCAAGATGATTGAGTGATTTATTAAATATCTAGAATGTTTTTATTGCTTGATCATAATTTTCCAAAAAAATTGGAGTTTACCATAATTCTATATACCCAGAGATACTGGAGGCATTATCTGTTGGTTTAGTGGTTTTGGTGCACATGGAGTACTAGAGATTGAATACATGTTCTCATTATTGGGCCTGAACCATTTGAAGAGCATATGTGATGAGTTTTTTTAGTCCTTCAAAATTGCATTTTAATATACACTTGGAAAGTTAAATTTCATTATTGGAAATTTGCGTAAGAAGATGTATTCATATGTAATGAGGGAATATTATTTAGAATAGAGGATGATGAAACTTTTTGTAAAATTTCATCTATTAATTTATCAGTCTTAGGGGAAATACACACTAACATAAACTTCTTTTACTCCCACACTTCTAGATTGGATCAATATGAATAAATTATATCATCTAAAGTGTTTATCCCTAAGGGAAAATATATGTGATGGGGATCTCCCTTCGGTATGGCTCCTTAACAACAATGATATTCTTTATGGATAGGGTCACATTATGGATCCTGTGGGAATATATGAAGATATTATGACTAAATTAAATGCTTCAAAATTATTAATATATCCTAAGATGAAAAATATGTGTTGTGATCTTTGTATATTTTAATGGTGTGCTAATAGGAAGAATGATATAGTATGATATGATGTGAGATGATTTAAATTTTATTAAGTGAAGTATTATCATTAGCATCCATCTAGGGTACTACATCCTTTTACTATTTTGTAATGGATGTCTGATGATAGAACCATGGATTTCCTAATAGTATTACCTATGAAACCTTGGAAAAATGATTTGGTGCAGGTGATCATGGAATGACTGATGATGTTATCCCCCATGATTAGAAAAAGGGATAACTTCACTATCAATGATATGGGTAATCTCTACGTGTGGGAGATAGTTTGGTTGTGTGGTGTTATATGGGGAATCATTTCAACTGTATATCCTCTTTTTAAATCAATATCCTTTTTGGGACTCCCTAATGTGATAGAGTATCATTTTCTTTTGAGTAATGTCTATAATCCTCATACTAGTGGAAATATATATCCAAATGATTCTGATTCTAGAGGATATTTTGTGATCCTGTATTCTATGATTTTAACGTTCATATGAGAAACATTTTTTACTCTTGGGTTCACATATAAAAATATCTTCTTGGAATAGATTCAAATGTATCCTTTTGAGGAATTATATGGAAGTTAAGGTCATTGAATGTTTTTCCAGAAATAGGTGAGTGAGTCAATGCATATCAGAACTAGTCTCATGGAGGATATTTCTGATTATGTTCATTTGACTATAAATTGGTTGGTAAATGCACTGAAAAAGAAAAAATCATTTACTTTTTATCTAGAACATCCTCAAGATATTGAGGGTGTTCACTATTTTTTTCCTTCAGTATCACCTAGGTTATAAAAATTCTATATCCTGGTGCAAGGAAAGTTAGCTACCAGGTTCATCGTGTAGTTTTGGATCATAGAGAGAATCGATTAAGCCGCATATTTATTGGCTCTTCCACCACACTACACTACCATGCATGATGTGTTATATTTGTCATGGACTTATAGATATCACTATGCTCCTTCTCACATGACTAATATTGATCGTTTTATCTAAATTTGGACTCATCTACTAAGTAGAATCTATTATATGTCATATACCATAGTGAGAGGAATCTAAGAGGAAAGATAATTCTCCCATGGCGAGTGCAGTGGTAGCATGGGAATGTGTTAAGAGAGATCCAAGAGAGAGAGAGAGTATTATATGTGGGTCGAGTTTCCTTAGTTTTCTTTATATATCAATCAGTTATTCATTAGAGCATATCTTAGTGATGATTTGTTATATAATGGTGAGTTTATAAGATCTCACCATTTATCAATGTACTTTTTCTCTTTGGGATTATAATGAACTGTTCGAATTTTATAAATGAACCTTTATACAAGTTTAAAATGATCCTTTAGATTTCTTCAGGGGATCAAATGATCTAAACTAGTAATAGATAATAGTTTCATTTAGCCTAGGTGAAGCTGTACTGTCATTATCTAGAAGGATCAGTCCACATATAAGCCATTGGGAAATACAGTAGCTTGGTAGGACTATTGTAAAAAAACATACCATTCAGTGTGACACACTAGCTATATGATGGATTCTGAGAATATTATATCTACTGTAGGATACCTATCATATAATCGGTGGGGTTTACAAATATATGGTGTATCTGGATGACACCCACAACTAGCTTTTGGAAGCCGGTGGAAAGCCGGTGGCATCAGGATGGGTCAGAATTTTGAGTAGTATAATCTTATCCCATCACCCCAAAACACTATTTCTGACTTTCAATACCCACATTATACCCTGACTAATGAATTATGACTTTTATGGGTTCTCTAAGGATTATTTAAATTCTTGAACATTTTCCCCCAACCCCATTATCTATTCTTCAATGTGGATGACTTGAATCCATATGTTTGGATTTTTTTGTGTTTTACTCTAATTTTACACTTGGATATTCCTATTATAGCCATGAAAAATTGATTCAATCACTGTACATAGAGAAAATTGGTGTGTTTATTCGATTCAAATTATTGGCATCATGGTTTATTCTTCTCCATTTGAGGTATTTTCACCGAACATCTCTATAATTTCTGATTTATATCTCATGTATGAGAAACCTATAAGACCACACAGTAATTTCATGAGAATATGAAATTTTAATAAAAATCATGTTTTAATTATTCAAATATCATTCTTTGACCTGCCAAAAATATTATTGGGTTTGATGTTGATTAAGACATTGACTTATGACCTCCTGAGAGGTGTGCTGACCCTCTGACATGGGATTGGAAATTATAAATTAAGTCCCTATAATTTATTAACCAAAATGAATATTTTTATATGAAATTGTATTGACTCCTAATAGGAAAATTTATATCGATCACTAGTCTTTTAATTATTTAATTGGTATGCTGTTTGAAAATAGAACATAATGGATTGATGAAATACTGACATGATGATTTAGGAAATATTTATTGGGTTATATGGAATGAGAATTATATTTTTCATACTTTTCATGTGAATTTATAATTTCTATTAAGAGATAAATTGAATGAAAGTTATTGTTCCTAGATTATTTTTAATTGGAATTAACTAACCAATATGGAATATGTTAGCTTGTTCATCATGTATAAAGATTTTATATTTTTTGGATAATTTTTTTCTTATGGATGCGACAAAGGTTTTAACGATGCTTGAGGGTAAAAAACATGTCATTGGGAATAATAAGAATGATATGTATGGATATATGACTCCTAATGGATTTTGGTAGGGTTTCATGACACCAAAGGGAATGATGTTGAGTTTTTTGATGCATTAGGGTGATTTGGATGGTGTACATGATGCATGTGGATGAAATGTTTTATTCATTGGTTCCTTAGGGTAGGACACATCACCATCTCTAATGATCGATGGTGAGAATGTAATAATGACATAGAATTATTATCTTGTTATTTTATCTATGTTTTAAGGACAATCAAATCTCTTATTATTATGGGGAAGGATTGTGATAACCCCATGAATCATCCTAGAGGTCAACCATATGTGGGTTTAGTTTGATATTCCCCATTAATAAATTAATTGATTCTTGATTTTATTGTAGCATTTCAGGAAATATTTTCATCAGAGTGGATTTATTTAGACATCAATGGTGTTGGAAGACTAAATTTCACTCGCACACATTTTATGCCACCTTTAGTTATCCATGTAGACTTCATGGATAAATACCATGAGAGGGGAAAGGGATTGTATGATTTATTTTTTATTGTTTACTTTCTCAGAATGGATCATGTAAATAGGACCAATCACGGGGTTCGAGATTGATTTTGGGAGTCTTTATTTTATCCATGTTAATTAGGATTTTTCTTGTAAGACTTTTAGCAAGACACTAAGGGCATGTGACAACCCATCTAGGTTTAGAGAGGGGACACTAGTCTAGGTACATTATATATTAAGGTTCTTTTAAATTTCCTTGGACTATCTATAGAAAATATTAAAATGAATCTTTTAATGTTGTTTACTTACTTCATTTTTAGAAACACTTAAACTATATTTACAAAATTGTTAAGAAAATCATCTTTTATAACACTTTTAATATGACTAAATTATCCCATTTTTATTTTCATATTTATTTATGAATATTACATTATATATATATAATATAATATAATAAGAAACAACAAAGGCAATAACAAACAGTAGATAGCAGTGGAAAAAGTTCATAATAATGCAAGATAAGAAATATACTAGTGGAATAAAAATAACCAGAAGATATAATATGATGATTAGGGTAATTATTTATACAAATTTATACATGGGTGTTAGGGGATTTGAGTATTAACCACATGCTAAAAAATATACAAAAAATGGAAATCTTATATGACTATGATCTCAAGTATATTATTGGTACTCTACTTCCAAACACCATCCTATAACCATCAATCAAGAATTGGAATTTGTATGTTTTTCTTTATCTATACCTACAACAATATAGTCATCTTGGGTGCCCAAGGAATCCCATGAAGTGTGTGAGATATGATCTCAGTAGGCCATCACCAATAGTTTTCAGATCATAACATCTCATGAAATTTAAAATGAACAATGTTCCTTAAAAATTAAATGCATAAAATAAATAAATAAATAATTACATTGGAATATATTCTACATAGACACACGTACAATTTACCTGCTTCATCATAAGATGTTGAGTCCAAACCAAGGGTCCATGCAATGTATATTTGAGTTGATTAGTATGTGAGAAGGTGGACTATGCCAGAGCCTCTATTTGGGGTTAGAGGACGTATCCATATATTTCCAAAACAAAAGGATAATTTATATTTTAATAACATTAAATTAATTTTTAATCCAATTTAAAATCCCTTTATCATGTATAAAGAGTCACCCTAGGCCTGACCATGGAAATTCTGATGGGAATTTTCATGTATCACTTAAGGGGCATGACACATGCCACTGAAAAGGGAGTCTATCCAAGGGGACCCAATAATGATGTCCCAAGTGCCACTCTAGAAATGGTGTGATAATTCCAATAACTGAACTATGTGTTTGTACCTGGTATCAAATGTTAGGGCATGAGACTCTCTCATGGAATGATAAAACCATTGTGCCATCTAGTACATCCAAGGGCTCTCCTCTAGGGGACCGGAATCACTCAACTAGATATAAAACATAGAAATCACAGTGAGCCCATCCCATAAATAGATAGTGTTACTGTCTATGTATTTATAATTAATTAACAATATCTTACTACATGACATGTTGAGCCGACCCAATGGGTCCTTAATTCAAAACCAATTTTATCACCCATGATACTATGGTAACTACATTTAAATCCATAATTTTATTCAAAAATAACTGTGGTGATGGTTGTTCCATAAGTCAATCCATTTATGTCATAATGCATAAGGCATGTGGCCTTACCCTTGGACTAATTCATTTGTAACATGATTTATTTGGGAGTTCCTAGAATTCACTTATATAAACTGATTGTTGCATGTAGTATAAGTCATTCAACACTTGGCCAAGTTCAATTAATTTGACCATATTATTTGTCGAATTTTTTGTGTGGTCTAACTCACGGTTCATCCTTAAATTCAACTAATAAAATATGCTTAAGGAATAAATTATGTGATACCAGACCTCATGGGATGTTAGGCCATTTTAGAACAAAGAGGTGTTAGGCCTCTAAGGTTTATCTAACACATTGTGGTGGCACAAGTCAAGGTGATCAGCCTGATGGGTTGATTTTCTACTACCTTGGGTCGTAAATGGACATATGGGGATTCCAATTTAATTTTAATGACAATTTAGGGGTGTCAGTGGAAGGGTCCTTCTCACAAGATAACAATGCATTTTATAGAACACAACCAAATGAAGGGAAAGAATGTAGACCACCTACTATAGACTCTTAGAGCTTCCCTCATACAACCTCATCATATGGTTCCTTCCATGTTGGAAGAAATATAATCAAACATCACATTACCAAAGAAAGGGGTAATTGAGATTAAACAAATATAGAATAATAAAAATGATGAAGAACTAGAAATAGAAGGGAGATCTTACAAGATCAAACCTCTAGCTTTATGATGGATCCATTGTTGACAGAAACAGATGAAGAATGAATGAGTTTCCATGATTCCTATCTCATGAAGAAAGCTGGTGGAAAGCCGGTGGCATCAGGATGGATCAGAATTTTGAGTAGTATAATCTTATCCCATCACCCCAAAACACTATTTCCAACTTTCAATACCCACATTAGACCCTAACTAATGAATTATGACTTTTTAAGGGTTCTCTAAGGATTCTTTTAATTCTTGAACATTTCCCCCAACCCCATTATCCATTCTTCAATGTGGATGACTTGAATCTATATGTTTGGATTTTGTTTTGTGTTTTACTCTTATTTTACACTTGGATATTCCTATTATAGCCCTGAAAAATTGATTCAATCATTGTACATAGAGAAACTTGGTGTGCTTATTCGATTCATATTATCAGTATCATGGTTTATTCTTCTCCATTTGAGGTAGTTTCTCCAAACATATCTATATTTTATGATTTATATATCATGTATGAGAAACCTATAAGATCACAAGGTAATTTCATTAGAATATGAAATTTTAATCAAACTACTTTTTTAATTATTCAAATATCATTCTTTAACCTGCCAAAAATCTTATTGGGTTTGATGTTGATTAAGAAATTGACTTCTGACCTCCCGAGAGGTGTGCTGACCCTCTGACATGGGATTGTAAATTAGAAATTAAGTCCCTAGAATTTATTAAAAAAAATGAATATTTTTATATGAAATTGTATTGACTCCTAATTTGAAAATTTATATCAATCACTAGTCTTTTAATTGTTTAATTGGTATGCGGTTTGAAAATATGACATAATGGATTGATGAAATACTGACATAATGATTTAGGAAATATTTATTGGGTTATATGCAATGAGAATTAGATTTTCCATACTTTTCATGTGAATTTATAACTTCTATTAAGAGATAAATTGAATGAAAGTTATTGTGCCTAGATATTTTTTAATTTGAATTAACTAACAAATATGGAATATGTTAGCTTGTTCATCATGTATACAGATTTTATATTTTTGGATAATTTTTTTCTTATGGTTGAGACAAAGGTTTTAACAATGCATGAGGGTAAAAAACATGTCATTGGGAATAATAAGAATGATATGTATGGATATATAACTCCTAATGGATTTTGGTAGGGTTTCATGACACCAAAGGGAATGATGTTGAGTTTCTTGATGCATTAGGGTGAGTTGGATGGTGTAAATGATTCATGCGGATGAAATGTTTTATTCATTGGTTCCTTAGGGTAGGACACATCACCATCTCTAATGATCGATGGTGAGAATGGAAGAAGGAAATAAGATCGTTATCTTGTTATTTTATCTATGTTTTAAGGACAATAAAATATCTTATAATTATGGGGAAGGATTGGGATAACCCCATGAATCATCATAGAGGTCAACCATATGTGGGTTTAGTTTGATATTCCCCATTAATAAAATAATTGATTCTTGATTTTATTGTATCATTTCAGGAAATATTTTAATCAGAGTGGATTTATTTAGACATCATTGGTGTTGGAAGACTAAATTTCACTCGCACCCATTTTATGCCACCTTTTGTTATCCATGTAGACTTCATGGATACAAGTCATTATAGGGGAAAGGGCTTGTATGATTTATTTTTTTTGTTTACTTTCTCATAATGAATCATGTAAATAGGAACAATCAGGGGTTTCAAGATTGATTTTGGGAGTCTTTATTTTATCCATGTAAATTCGTATTTTTCTTGTAAGACTTTTAGCAAGACACTAAGGGTCATATTGTGTAGAATGAACATTTTTATTATGTTTGAATTTATTTGAAATTTTCCAATTTATCAATAGATGTTTATTTAAATTGAATGTTTCTTATGTCTTTCAGTGTTTTTATTAGAGGGTATAACCTCCCCACTGTATCCATTAGATCATCAGTGTTCGTTGATAGCCTCTAGAATATGGAGAGGTGTTACTTAGGGCATGTGACAACACATCTAGGTTTAGAGAGGGGACACTAGTCTAGGGACAATATATATTAAGGTTATTTTACATTTCCTTGGACTATCTATAGAAAATATTAAAATGAATCTTTTAATGTTGTTTACATAAGTCATTTTTAGAAACACTTAAACTATATTTACAAAATTGTTAATAAAATCATCTTTTATAACACTTTTAATATAACTAAATTATCCCATTTTTATTTTCATATTTCTTTATGAATATTACATTATATATATATATATAATATAATATAATAAGAAACAACAAAGGCAGTAATAAACAGTAGATAGCAGTGGAAAAAGTTCATAATCATGCAGGATAAGAAATATACTAGTGGAATAAAAATAACTAGAAGATACAATATGATGATCATGGTAATTTTTTATACAAATTTATACACGGGGGTTAGAGGATTTATGTATTTACCGCATGCTAAAAAATATTCAAAAAGTGGAAATCTTATATGACTATGATCTCAAGTATATGATTGGTACTCTACTTCCAAACACCATCCTAGAACCATCAATCAAGAATTGGAATTTGTATTTTTTCTTTATCTATACCTGCAACCATATATTCTTCTTGGGGGCCCAAGGAAGCCCAAGAAGTGTGTGAGATACGATCTCAGTAGGCCATCACCATTGGTGTCCAGATCAGAACATCTCATGAAATTTAAAATGAACAATGTTTCTTAAAAATTAAATGCATAAAATAAATAATTAATTAATTACATTGGAATATATTCTACATAGACACAGGCACAATTTACCTGCTTCAGCATAAGCTGTTGAGTCTAAACCAAGGGGCCATGCAATGTAGATTTGATTTGATTAGTATGTGAGAAGTTGGACTATCCCAGAGCCTCTATTTGGGGTTAGATGACGTATCCATATATTTCTAAAACCAAAGGATAATTTATATTTTAATAGCATTAATTTAATTTTTAATCCAATTTAAAATCTCGTTATCATGTATATAGAGTCACCCTAGGCCTGAACATGGAAATTCTGATGGGAATTTTCATGTATCACTTAAGGGGCATGACACATGCCACTGAAAAGGGAGTCTATCCAACGGGACCCAAGAATGATGTCCCAAGTTCCACTCTAGGAATGGTGTGATAATTCCCATAACTGAACTATGTGTTTGTACATAGTATCACATGTTGGGGCATGAGACTCTCTCGTGGAATGATAAAACAATCGTGCCATCTAGCACATCCAAGGGCTCTCCTCTATGGGACCGCAATCACTCAACTAGATATAAAACATAGAAATCACAGTGAGCCCATCCTAGTCATAGATAGTGTTACTGTCTATGTATTTATAATTAATTAATAATATCTTACTACATGACATGTTGAGCCAATCCAATGGGTCCTTAATTAAAAACCAATTTTATCACCCACGATACTAAGGTAACTGCATTTAAATCCATAATTTTATTCAAAAATAATAGTGGTGATGGTTGTTCCATAAGTCAATCCATTTATGTCATAATGCATAAGGCATGTGGCCTTACCCTTGGTCTAATTCATTTGTAACATGTTTTATTTGGGAGTTCCTAGAATTCACTTATGTAAACTGATTGTTTCATGTAGTATAAGTCATTCAACACTTGGCCAAGTTAAATTAATTAGACTTTATTATTTGTCGAATTTGGTGTGTGGTCTAACTCACAGTTCATCCTTACATTCAACTAATGAAATATGCTTAAGGAATAAATTATGTGATACCAGACCTCATGGGATGTTAGTCCATTTTATATCAAAGAGGTGTTAGGCCTCTAAGGTTTATGTAACCCATTGTGGTGGAACAATTCAAGGTGATCAGCCTGATGGCTTGATTTTCTACTACCTTGGGTCATAAATGGATTCATGGGGATTTCAATTTAATTTTAATGACAATTTAGGGGTGTCACTGGAAGGGTTTTTCTCACAAGATAACAATTCATTTTATAGAACACAACCAAATGAAGGGAAATAATGTAGACCACCTACTATAGACTCTTAGAGCTTCCCTCATACAACCTCATCATATGGTTCATGCCATGTTGGAAGAAACATAATCACACATCACATTACCAAAAAAAGGGGTAATTGAGATTGAACAAATTTAGAATAATAAAAACAATGTAAAACTAGAAATAGAAGGGAGAGCTTACAAGAGATAACCTCTAGCATTCTGATGGATCCATTGTTGACAGAAACAGATGAAGAATGAATGATTTTCCATGATCCTTGTCTCGTGAAGAAAGATGGTTTCTAATGGATATAGAGTGTTCATACATTTTAGAAAAGAGGGAGGAAATCTGGTTTTAAAATTAAAACATTATAGGGGTGAAATCATTTAATTTTTCACACAATAAGGGATGAATGGTCTGGACACACTATCCTTCAAACCATGTGACAACCACATGCCAAGATCTTATCCAAGGGGCAATCCACTAGGCTAGGAAAATAGATTTTTTAACTGTTTAAAACTGTTCAAAACTGCTCTATACCTAGGGTCTGCAATATCACATGGTTGTATTTATGAGGTATGATGGTTGTAGAAAACCTGTGTGTACAATAGGTCCCCACTCTTTCCAGTACCACTTTTTAGGGAAACCATGTGGTCTGGGCCACATGGATTCCACTGATCATGTGGCCCATACATCCACTTCCCATTATATGCATCCAGATTCTGAATGATCTATAGACACCCATAAAACCTATTTTAAGTCCCTTAGAAAATGTTATTGGGGTCAAATGAGTGGATTTAGATCCCAAACAAATGGTCAGTATGTTTGAAAAAATCCGGGACATTAGAACATCCCCTCCTTAAGACAACTCATCCTAGAGTTTCGCTTCTGATGGTGTTAAGATGTCATTTGAGAATAGTTTCAGCCACTGCATAGGTACATTAGCTTCCCACTCCGATGTCTCATCTTAAACATGTCTCTTATGAAAAACCACCCAGACTAGAGGAAATTAGAAACCTCGTAGAACCTACATGATCCAATTTTCTATTTGAATCTCATGCATCATCAAAGAACACATCTAACTCTAGAACAATATCCTTAGTGTTAGATGAATGATATGGGACATCATGATATAATAAAAGATATGATACATGTAATATGTCATGCATTACATGGTACAGCTTAGGTAACTGTAACCTATAGGTTTCTGGACCTACCCTCTCCACTATCACAAAAGGCCTAACGTAATGATGTGATAACTTTTGTATCTCTAGATTCATTTATTACCTGATCTTGGAGATACATGTAGAAGGACATAATGTCCCACCTTAAATAATAGTGGTATACAGTGATGATTAATATATGAATACTTCCTTGAATAAACTATATTCTTGTGATTCTGAATTATCTTGACTTCATATGTAGTCCCATGAATGATATGGGGACCCAGTAGAGTGACCTCACCAACCTCTCTATAACATAGAGGAGAATGAAACCACCTACCATTAAAGGCCTTATAGAGAGCCATCTGAATTAGTTCTTAAAAGCAAATGTTTTTTGGAAAACAAAACAATAGGGGTATCTTTTTATACTAAACAACCAAAATCATGAATTTAGGCATGTAGCATATCCTCTAACAACAATATAATCTGTTTATACTACTCAATAGTCTATTATTGATATGTTGTACTCAAAATAACCTCTGAACACAAATCCTTCTACAACCCTTTCTAGAACCCAATGTAAAATAGGTGTATAATTCTTAAATGATTGAACAAGGTAAAACATAAATTCTCACTATCTGCTGGATGTAAATACTTATTATATCATCAATAGAGAAGGTGTCCTAGATCGATAGGAAGTGTGCAACTTGGTTAACCTATCAATGATCACCAATACTGCATTGCTTCCTCAAGGGGATCTCAGAAATCCCATGACTAAATACATGGTGTATTCATTCAATTTCCACTCAAGACTGGAAAGATGTATTTGAAGTCTAGATAGTTGTGGGTGCTCTGCCGTCTCATACTAACTTGTGGAGGACTGAGTGTTAAAACCTATTATTTTTTCACTTCATACCTATCCACCAATAGTGTCGGCTGATATATCTATACATCATGTTAATAAAAAGATGAACTTCCCATATAGAGGAATGTGATTCCCTCATCATCTATTCCTGTATATCATAAGTCACCCATTCACATCCATGGAAGAGTAATGTCTCACTTCCATCCATAACCCAACGAGGTAGTGGGTTATCACCTGTGCCACACTCCTTTAGGATGATTCCTTCGTAATCTGATAATTTCCATGTCTAAAACTACTCCATATAAAAGGTTTTCATGGCTAGAGTTACTAAAACTATTTTCCAATTCTTTTCATGAACCTCTATATGCATATCAAAGAACATATCCTTCAACTTCAACTCACTACTAGCCTCATTGACGGCTTGCATCTGAGTCTTATTTTTCAAGGTGTCATCCATTGCATTCTAGATTCTAGATGTGTAAGAAATCTCAAAATAGAATGATGAGAAGTATTCTACACATCATAACTTCCTCAGATTCAAGTCACATAATGTAGATATGTATTTGAGACTTTTGTGATTCATGTAAACAATGAACCGCTCTCCCAAAAAGAAATTCCTCCAACAACATTGATAATGAACCCCAATTTATTACTTGATGACATTCATAGGGTAATTATTATCATGAGACCTCATCTAATGGGACCCATATTCCATGACTTGATCACCTTGCATCATAACTACATCCGACCTATTACTTGAATCATCACAGTAAAGAGTATAGATTCATAGAAACTTTTGAAGAATAAGGATCATCTCTAAAGTGAGTATTCTCTTTAACTACTAAAATTATCTTTCACAAGATTTATTCTTATCTAGTTTTACACCCTTCATTGACACACATGAAATCTGCACTTCCAGGAATGAGTATTCATGGATTAATGACATGTAACATCCATCCATCCCTATAAAGTTATGTATATCAAACACATTTATGGGTAGCTCCCAGGAAACCACAATGCTCAACTTATCTGGGTCAACTAATACACCTACCTCATATATAATATGACCTAAGATGTGAACCATGTTGATCCAAAAGTGGCATTTATAGAGCTTAACATATAGCTGGTGCTCTCTCAATGGACTCATCATGATCTCAATGATTGGTGTGGTCATGTCTTGTGAATGATTACACTAAGATATTTTACATGAAGAATACCACAATGTAATAAAGATATGGGTGGAACACCTTATTTATCAAATCGATAAAGACTGATGGAGCATTTTTTTTAGAATGAACAACATAACCCAATATTTTTACAAGTGATACCACCTTCAAAACAATATACATGGTATGTCTGATAGCCTCACTGACACCTAGTATTAACCAAACCTCAAATTGAACTTATAGAAAAATTTATCCCCTTAGATCTAGTAAAAAATTTCATATATATGAGGTAGTTGATACATGTTCTTCATTATACATCGGTTAAGTTGGTGCTAATCCATGCACACCATAAGGGATTGACCCACCTTCTTATCAAAAAGAACTCATGAACCCCATAGAAATGTGTTATGTAAAAAAAACCCTTAGAATCTAGATATATGAGGAAAGGGTCATCTAAAATACTGGAGGTGACCAATCATGCTCCAAGACCATAACTCAATAGGGTTCCTCATACATTGGGGATTTTAGGGGATGGTTTTCCATAATAGTGAAAAAACCACAAGGATGTCAGTGCATGCCACATGGATGGAACTAACCATATATGTCCACTATGAAATTCACTTCCCACAATTGGATAAACCACTGCTCTCACTGAATGATGACCTGTCTAGATTCACACATCCAGATTCCCTTAGGTTTCACTCAGGGATAATGGCAGTGTTCATAATCTATGAAATAGTGGTCAACTGAATGATGTTCAACTATGAGTAGATAGAATATGAAATCCCATCATATTAGATAAAAATACTATTCAACTCATCACCTGAAAAAGATCATGAAAAATTATATAATTTAGTGAATTGAGATGAGTATTCCATTATTGACATGTCATCTTGTTGAAGGTGCATGAATTCCCAATAACGATCTATTCTCAAGGTCTACCGAAATATGTATTTGAAGAAGGATATATACATTTACACCAAGATCATACCCTAATGTTGTATATCCTAATTAGGAATTTTTCAAAAATTCTTGGCCCATTCATGAGGCATTTAGGTCATGCTCTTAACACTCCAATCTGGTGGAATTTCGATGTGCTCTAAGATAGAAAACATGGACTCCAGCCATGACCCTACATGATGAGGTTCACTGTCACCCATAAAGGTGGGGGATATTGTTTCTATAACTACATGGTAAAATATTCTAGAGAAGGGGTTGGTCTGGGAGCACCATATACTGATTTCATAATGAAAAAGTTTATGTCATGAAAATATAAATCAAAACCTAGTGGAAAATCTATAGAAGATGCCTAAGGTGGATCTATAGGTGGTATCATGGGTGGAACTAGGACCACCACCTTATTAGTATACTCATATCCACTTTCACAACATAAATAATGAGGTCTTAGTGGTTTCAGATATCTTTAAATTCCAAGTGCATGCCTTAGATTTTATTTGTTGTTGAAAAGTAATGAAATAACAAAAGGACTTTACAAGGAATCCCTACTAAAGAAACACTCCCCTATTTCGACTCCTAGAGACATGTTTGAGTTATAATTATTTTTCATGTATTGATCATAGGAGACACATCCTATTTCCTTCCAGTAGGTATGTTCAGGGTCAAGATCTCACATTTCTCATAAAAATGAGACCATTCCATTTTTTATGGTTTTATTCAATTTACTTTATTTATGTATTTAAATTCCATTTAAATGGTTGAATTAGATGGATTACCAGTTAAACTTTTTATGGTCCCATACAACATATAAATTGGAATGCAGTTCCTATATAATATTAACCATATCATGTTTCATTCTCTGCAACTGATGGTCTCTGGCTCAATGTTCCCAATTAGTTGTTTAAGGAATCTACATTAACCCATGAATGAATACATTGTTAGGTTGAGGTAGATACATGAAGTGATACTTTTATTTTCTCATTATACATTGAAATATAATTAAATATCTATATATAAAAAAATAAAACACTTCAAGCCATAATAACCAAGGCATAACCAACAATCACATGAAAAATAGGAAATGCACATGGAAAAAAACTGGAATGGAATAATGCATGGCATTTTAATATTAAGGTGTGTGGCATGATTGAAGCTTTTATGTGACCTCATATTATAGAAGTAGGGTTAAAAACCATAGTTTAATATCATAAATATCAATAATATCAAAAAATAAATGTGACACCCAATAGTGAAAACTAATAAAACTATAACAAGAAATATCAATAACATTATTCACTGATCCGAGGTAATTTGGGATTTTTTGTACATGTGATAGATAATTCGAGACACATGATCATAACAAATTTCCAATATCATATTCTCCAGTATAAACCCATGAAGTAGTACAAAAAATGAAAAGAGCTATGATACCACTTTGTAGATCCCTTCCCTTGATTCCCCTTAAAGGTTCCCTAAGACAATGTCTAGAAGGCCTCAAGAGTTCCTCCCCAAATTCCAAAGGCTTCTCCCTAGTAGTGAGGGAATATGGTGTTTCCATGGAGATAAAATTCCCTCATTTCTCAGAGTGGAGTGAAATATTATATATATATATACATTTGACAATATAATAACAAATATAAGTGGTAGTAATAACTAGTAAAAATATAGAAAAAAATACATAATCATTCAAGATAAAAAAATTAACTTTTTGAAGATAAATAATTATATGATAAAGTACAATGATCATTGAAATCTATCTATTCAAAATTATGCATGGGAGTTGGTGGATAAAAGAATATATAATGGGATAATTCAATATAAAAAAGCGGGAAAACTGTTATGACTAGTATATCGGGCATAAGATTGGTCCTCTCCTCCCAAACACCATCCTAGATCTATTAACCAAGAATTGGAATCCGTTTTCTTCCGGTTATCTATACATGAAACCATAAATTCATCTTAGGTTACCAATGTGTCCCAATAGTGGAGTGAGATATAATCTGAGTAGGACACTAAAAATTGTGTCTATATCAAACAATTTCATACAATATAAAATGAAAAGTTTTCCTAAATAATTAAACTCATAATGGAAATTAATAAATAATTACACATGACTAGGTTCCACATAGACACCCGTCCAATTTACCTTCGTTAGTCTAAGTTGACGAGTGTGAACCATGGGAGACTACAAAGCTAATGTGAGTAGTTTAATATGTTATATGGTGGAATATCCCTAGGCTTGTGATTAGTCTTGGAGGACATGTACCTATGTTTTCATATCCAAAGGATCACTTGTCTTTTAATAGTTTTTATTTAGTTTTTAATCCGATTAAAAATAACATTATAATGTATTGAGAGTCACCCTGAACCTATCCCTAGAAATTCAAAGATAAATTCAGTATATTGATCGAGGGGCTTAGTAGTTTCCAATTACAAGGGAGTCTTTCTAGAGAAAACTGAGAATTATGTCACAAGGTCTGAACTAGGAATGGTGTGATAATTTTAATAAATAACCTACGAGTTTGTACCTGGTATTACATGTAGGGGCCTGAGTCTCTCTCATATCATGGTAAAACCATCGTTCCATCTATATAATCCAAGGGGTATCCCCTAGGGAACTGGTTTTACTCACCTGGAAGTAAAATAGAGAACAAATAGAGAGAACATCCCATTAATAGCTAGTGTCTTTCCTAGACAATTTCCAAAGCATTAACACTTTATAAAACAAGGAACATTGAACCTCCCCAATGGGTCCCTAATTCGGAACTCGTTGTATCTTCCAAGAGAGTAAGGTAAATCCATTTAAATAATTATTTTATATTAAAAGTAATAGTGGTCATGGTGATTCCATTGTTCAATCCATTTAAGTCATAAATAATACGTCATATAGACTTAACCTTTATCCAATTCTATTGTAAGATTTTTTTGTTAAGGTGGCCCAAAAAATAAGTTATGAAAACTAGTTACTGCATGTAGTCTAATCTATTTAGTACATGTACAAATAAATTTAATTTGATCATTTCATTAATTGAATGATGTGTGGGATCTAACTCATGGTTCAACCATAAATTTAACTAATACAATTGTATCAAGGTATTAATAATGTTACAAAAAACATCAAGGGATTGTAATCTACTTTAGATCAATGGGATATTTGGCCTTGTGGAAAAAAATCCATCAATGTGTTATCTTGGGGTTTTTTTGGTGTGATTTGTTTGTTGAGAAATAAAAAAGTCTATGAATGAGTACGGTTGGTGTTTTCAAGAGAAGCTGTTTAAGGTGACACAATTTCCCAGTGTTTTCCAAATTTTTGGGCATCAAAATCCTGTGTTTCATTTTTGGAAAATGAATATTATCCACATATGATTGAACAACATGCGGACCATGAAATGAAAATCATAAACCATAAAAGATGTTATGTGGAACATATTTGGGAAGTTGGAAAAGTAAGAATTTCTACATAGCAGCACTATGCAGACCGTGAAGCACGGTACACTGATCATTTAGAGGAAACAATTCAATTGATGAAAATGATTTCGGAGAAGGCATGTGGTTTGTTAAAGTAAAATAGTATGTGGGAATCCCATCATTCCTAGTGAATAGGTGGTGTCTTCATTTGCGGAATTGGCCACCATAGAGGATCAAGGCGGTATGCGGACCGTAGAGGGAAAAAATGGTTCACGGGTGGAGCGCAATATGTGGTGAACACGGTACCACTGAAAATATTTGGGAGATTTATATTAGTGATATTTTTGGATCTATTTTCTTATAGGAGTAATGTTAATCCCACCATTAATGGGAGATCAATTTTTATTAGAAAACATATTTTCTTCAAAAGAATTCATTTACGTTCGGAGTGGTTCACGATGTCACAATTCCATGAATGGGAAGTGTTCACGATGGAGAATTACACAAAGGGTGAAGTAGTTCATGGGTAAAGTTCAAGAAATGGATTAGTGAGGCTTTTCCACTCAAAAATAAATATATTTGACAAAATAAGAGATGATTTATGGAGAATAATTCATTCGTAGAGGAGGTGGGCTATAGAAGAAGCCTTACCTGGAAGAAGGAATTATATAGAAGTGAAGGTGGTATGTGGAAGTAGAGAGAATCTCTGATGTAAGGACAATCTGCATAAAGAGGACAGTACGTAGAAGCGGAGGTTGTCTTTATTGGAATATGTGGTCCGTGAAGCACTCATTCCATTCGGTGAAAATTAGTTCACAGTGGAAGCAAGGATGTTCATGGAAGATTCAAGTAATTGTGAAAAGTCACTGATAGTTCACGAAAGTAATTTTCACAAACGAATAGTTCGCGGAAAAGAGGAATTCATCTACAGGTGAAAATGGGACTTCAATATAGCATATACCTAAAGTTTAGGATGCATGTTTTTATTCAAATGAAGGGAACTACAAGTCCATAAACTATGGGTGGAGCCATTCTAATAACAGTGAGAAAGAAAGAGTAAGACAGTGATCCTTTCCACCGGTAGTGAGCCTGAGAAATAGACATAGGGAGTATCCCTTGGGAAATCACTTAGTTGACCCAAAACCATGTAATGGTTTTGAGAATGGGCATACATGTGGTCTAGACCAAACTTCATTATTGGCCGTGAGCCATAGTGAATTTGGTATAACCAACCCATGTCAATTTTAAGCTCCATAGATATATCCTAGTAAGGGTGAACCAATTTAAAATATTTTTGTCCTTGTGTTTGATTTATTTCAATCCTTTCAATTCATTATCATAAGATAAAATTGGAAAGAACATGATCAAAATTAACATTATAGAGCATAATAAGTGTACCTTATAATAGATAGGTCAAGCTTAGGGGGGAGGAATACACTTGAAAATAATATCGATACCCTGATTCATCTCCCCTCTTAGGGTATCTAATCCCCTTTAGAACCTAACAATTAGTATCATTTCGAAGGTTTATTTTATTAGATTTTATTTCTATGAAATTGTTTTGTTGATTGTTGACATTAAATATTAATTATTCTCTTATCTTGTGAAGTCAAGGAAAAAAAGAAGAACATTAAAGAAGAATAATATGATTAGAGTAATTCCTTAGTGTGGAAGTGTTTACAGAAATAGTTTGATTCATTTGAATGTAACAAAAAAACATACTAAAGAACGTCCTGGATAAATTTGGCAGTGAAATTATTAACTCATTCAATGATACAAATGGAATTAGAGAAGAACCTTATATTTTTAGTGATGTTGGTACTACTAAAGATGAAGAAATTTAAGGAAGAGAAAATTTGGAAGTTTTCCACAAAACAAAGGAAGTGGATCATAAACCGGAGGAAGGAAATATATCTAACGATATCTAGATCCAAGTATAATAAATTGATGTCAACATGATTAAAGGTTTAAATAAAATCTTCTAGAAGTGTCCATTGATCTAAGGAATAATAATGAATACCTAGATGAAGAAAAAAATGACTTCAAAGATAGAAAAACTAAAAGAAGATTACAAGGGAATGATTTTGAACATAGAAGAAACTCGGAATCTAAAATCGAGAAAAAATTATCTTTCTACATAGATATCTCAACTAATTAAAGAAAAGAAAAAGGTTGTGATAAGATAATTCTTGATGTAATGATTCTGTTTCTCAAAATATTTCTATGTAAAAAGAGAAATATGACATTATAGATAAGCTCACTCAAAAATTGGAAGATGGGATGAGTAGTGGGAAGAATCTCAGGATAGAACTTAATTATCATCTTGACTCAAGGGAAATGAAGATTCAAAAACTGATAGAAGAGCTAGAATCAATAGATAAAGAAGTAGAAAATCTAATGCCAAAGGAAATCCTAATATGAAGGATTCTCTACCCTAACTATTTGATTATCCTTCAGTTGGTGATAATGAAATGCAACTCACATATGCTACTTAAGAGGAAAAACATGAAAGGATTGTCCCATCCTAAAGGCTATATAGTTTTGAAAAATCCGGTATTGGACATGATGATCCATCACCCCTGAAAATTAGTAAGAGAGGTGGGAATAGTTCTAAAAATGAGAGAAATTGTGTAGATAATCGATGAATACATAAAAAATGCTTTTATAGGATGTAATAACAGAATGTTATATTTTTGTTGAATGCATGGACATACTTCATGTTTTTATTTTGAGGTTTTGGAATATATTTAATATTGTGAAGATAGAAACATTTATCAATCTAGGAAAAAGTAGAATATTCTTGAGAAATTAGAAATAGGAGTATCTAAGATGATAGTATCTATGAAATGATATTATTGTGGAAAACTAGGACACACCATAAGTTTATTTCAAGAATCCAATGGGATTAATGTCAAAAGAAGAACTCTAGATCCATAAACATCACATACTAGAAATGAGGAAATGAAGAATTCCTTTAATGGAATATATTTTATAGGATCAGATCATGATCATTTGGAAAGACATTTCAGCAAGAAGAAAGAAGGGAAGAAAATGGAAAGAGGAAGGAGATCCCCAAAACTAGTAGTGTGTAATGGAAAATACCTATATTGGATTACAACATGATAAGTAGAAAAATAGATTTATAACCATAGTGAATCACAAGGAGGTCAATGAAAGGTGTGTCAATCACCTCCTTTGTTATAATCACAACAACACTCATAGAATAAATGTTAACAAACCTAGATGATAAAGGGAGTAGATTCTCATATTGTAATAAAGAAGAGTGAAAATTAAATGAAGGATCAACCCCATCACGAAAGGGTGATGTGAATGAAATTGATGATAAAAGATAAATGAATAAATAATTCTATGAAAATTATGAATCTAATTCCACATATTTAGAATTTAATTAAGGAGAAAGGGCCCTCCAATAGAGGAAGAAAATAGAGTAGATAACTAGTGGAAGGATTCCTGCTCAAATAAAGAATCATGAAAAATTCAATATCATTGGAGAATCAAAGAAGGGAATTTATAAAAAATGGTTGTAAAACCAAGATTGGGAAAATTATGATCATATAGTGCCTAAATATCATAAATAGGACTCAACATATAAGAAAAAAATATTTAGTAATATCACCAGAATAATAGAAGCTAGGTGGGCAGTTGAAACAACCACAAAACAGTATAGTGCTTTGTAGGAATGTATAAATGGGTCGATAGTTTAGGATCTTCCACAATCCTTTTCTTGAGTATTCTGGAAGGTCCTCTCTCCCTTTATGTATAAATGGAATTACCTGATGTTCAAGTGATTCGGGTTTATGGGGAGATATGATCCAAGGGAGAGTGGCATCAAAATATGGAATGTGGGGAAGTGATGTGCTCCTGAATGTTAGTTGATACCAATTAGTTTCCATAGTTGAAGAATAATTCTAGAATAATTACATGAAATGAGTTAATGGTTTATGGTTTCTTGATGTGTATGGAAGTAACTGAGTACGATGGACAGTGATAGTGTTATTAACATCATCTTTTTTTCCTATACCAAGATTTAACTCTATAGGTTTAGTGGTTTTGTTGATGGCTCTTTAATAAGTGGTAAATTATCCCAATGAAAATATCATTGAATGAAGCCGCAACTGGGAAATGTTATCAAGTATGATTATTTTTTCAGACCTTCAGTCACATGTGAAATGATGCAGGAGTGGAAGAATGTTTGTGAGTATAGATAGTGGTCCTACCAACTAGAAGAGTTTTGTTTCATAGGGGGGGGGGTAGTCTATCTCCTAATCAGATGAAATATCAAAATGGTATTGAAAAGATTAAAGTTTATGTTACAGAAGACCAATTTAGAGGCAAGAAGAAATATTCAAGCATTTCATGATTATATATTTTCCTCAAATGATAGGGTACAAACAAAATATTTTTAGGATACCAAGAAGCTATGATAGAATATAGACAATGATTTCAAAAATAAGCCTGAAATTAGTTGAAGGCAATGATGTCACTTTAGTAGAGAATGAACAGAATCTTCAATAACATAGTAACAAGTTTTTTGATGAAATTAATGAAGATTTAAGTGACCTAGGTGGAGTATAAGTGGAAAATGATGATTGATAAGAGGATAAAATTTTATTAATAAGATGTTGTAAAAACTATATTATCATCACAGCTGAAGATCCAAACTAATATAGGTGGATAGAACATAATTGGAGATCATACATCACTAGTGTAGACATGGTTAATGATGAATCAACAAAAAGCAACATACTTATCAGAGGTAGAGACTAAATTGTTTGATGATCCAGTTGGATCTGAGAATTGGATTTAGCCTATGAATGAATAACATGATAAAATTTAGATGAATCAAGAATGGGAGATTGTTTCTAGGCCAACTGATAAGTGTTTCATTGGAAACAAATTTGAATTTCTCAAAAAAAATTAATGAAGATGGTGTTGTAATTTGAAAAAAATAGCAACTAGTGTGAAAAGGAAACTCCCAAATAGAGGGTATCAATGTTGATGAAATATTTTCACCTGTTTCAAGGTAATAGACTATTAGATTATTTTTTTACAATATAGTGCCAAAAAGTACATTGTTTTCTAGTTGGATGTCAAGTCATCATTTTTGAATGGGGTTATGGAAGAATAATATTTTTTGAGAAACGAAATGGTTTTCTTAGTCATAAAGATGAGAATATATTGTCTCAGCTGAAAAAGGATTTATATGGTGTGAATCCAGCACCAATAGAATAATATTCAAGGATAGATCTATTTTTGAATAAGTTCAGCATTCAGCATAGTGTATTTGACTACAATCTCTATATAAATAATGGAAGTGATCAATGTATGATGGTTCTGGAATATATCAATGAAATAATATTTGGTGGAGAAGATTAAGTGAAGAAAATATAGTCTTCTTAATTCATGAGAAGTGGGATTGAAATGTCAATCATTGGTGAAATGATGTTTTCCTTGGGGTACAAGTGACACAGAGGAAGAATGACACATTCATTTATTAATGTAAATATGATAAGGAAGTCTTGAGAATAAAAGTATTGGAAAACTCTAAGGAAAAGATGAATCTAGTAGATACTCAGATGAAATAGTCGCGGGATTGTGAATAAAATTATGTTAATGTTTCAAAATATAGAAAAATCATTGGTATTCTACTATACATGACACCAATAAGACCTGATATTGTTTTTTCTACATGAAAACCAGAATGTTATCAAACTAATCCCAAAGAAATCCACATGCATTCCGGGAATTGAATAATTCAGTATATCAATGGGACAATGTTTTTTAAAGTGATGTTTAATGAAAAATTTGATAATGAGTTATTATGATATACAGATGCAGATTAGGTTGGTTCAGTGGATGATAGAAAAATAAATATTAGGTGGTTCATTTTTCCTTTTGGGATTTTTTATTCTTTTACTACGAAAAAATAGGATTTCATATCATTGGGAACTGTAGAAGATAAATATATTGCAGCCATTCATTATTTCATGCAGTTATTATGGATGAAGAAGTAGGTTGATGATATGGGATTTAAAGTGAAATCTCATATTGAAATCCATTGTGATAATTCAAGTGATATATATCATAGAAAAAATACATTCCATCACGGAAGGACAATGATCATTGAAATCAAGTATCATTTTATCAAGGAGAATGTAGAGAAAGGTCTTGTGAAGCTGGAGTCTATTCTTACATAACAGTAGGTTGTAAAAATCTTAACAAAGTTCATACTGAAATAAACATTTGAGAGGCATTGAAAGGCTCTTGGAGTCCAGATGACTCTCCCACACTTGAAAAAGTGTGGATGTGGGACTCAGTCTCTCTAAGACATTATGTTTCTTCCCCAATGTAGTAATATTTTTTCATTACCATGTTGCAGACCATAATGAAGCGACCTTCAAATTCACTGAAAATGGGGAGAAAGTGTGACTTTTAAAAGGTAGAAAATTTCATTGTCTAGACTCAGGGTGAAACAGAGTTTTGGAGAAGTGAGATAGGGGGAGAAACAAGATATGTGGAGTATTAAATCTGATGATTCTAGAATCGATCGATCAAAGGATATATATCATGACAACAGAGGTTCGTGATGAAAGTAGATGAGTGGTTTTGGAATTTAATGAAGTGATTAATTGATGAACATTGCATTATAATATTTTTTCTCACACCAGGAAAAGATCATGTGAACTTATAGTATGTGTTATGTAAATAATTTATCACTATATTAATCACAAGAAATGAATTCTGGTAGAAAATATAAAAATCATTAATGATGTATCAAATTTCAAAGAGTTTTCAATAAAACCAAAGTGGGATATTTTTTTGGGAAAATCCCTTTAGGAATTATCACAATTTTGATTGGGTGGTATTATGTTTTTCGACAAAGAGAGATGATCGGGAATGGGTATGGTTTGTGTCTGCCGAAGTAGGTGTATATGGTGGCACAGTTTCCCATTTTTTCAAATTTTTTGGGCCTCAAAATTGGGAGTTTGTTTATGGAACATGAATATTTTTTCGCATTTTAGTGAATATCACAAAGGCTATGAAAGGCTGTTTGTGAACCAAAAAATTTAGTATGCTGAATGGCTTTGGAAAAGCAGTGATGTAAGGATTTCTGCATAGTATTGTTATGTGGACCACAAAGCATGCTACATAGTCAGTGTAGAGGAAAAGGTTCATAAGAAAAAATGGTTTGTGGGAAGGTATGTGGTTCATGGAAGGTAACCAATATGTGAGAGGCACATTATTCAAATTGAGTAGGGAGAGTTTCATTTGTGGAATCGACCACCATAGAGGATCAAGGCAGAATACATACCGTAGAGGGAGAAATGGTTGACATGAGGAGTGAAGTACATAGTGAAGGCTGTATCGCATTAATGATTTGGGAGATTCAAAATAGCGAGATTTTTATATCTATTTTTCTATATGAGTACTGCTAATACCATCATTAAGGAGAGGTTTATTTCCATTAGAAATCATCTTTTCCCAAGAAGAATTATGCTATGTCTGAATAGGTTCTTGTAGATATAGTTCCATGAAGAAGAGGAGTTCGTGAGGGGGGTTTTGTGAAGGGTGAAGTAGTTCATGGGAACAATCCAAGAAGAGGTTTTGTAGGGATATTTATCACACAAAGAAATAGAGCCTATAAAAGAAGAGACGATCCACAAAGAAGAATTCATCTGTAGAGGTGGAATTCAATAGAAGAAGCCGTCTTCATTAGAAGGATGTCTATAGAAGCGGAGGCCGTATGAGGAAGCGAATATAGTCAGTGAAGAATGGAAAATACAATAAAGGATGATGGTATGTTGAGGAGAATTTTTTCTATGGATGAAGAGGTGGTTTGTGAAGAACTCACACCATGTGGTATAGATCAATTTATAGAGGAATCAAGGCTATTTTCAAATGATTCAAGGAAGTGTGAAAAGTCATTAACAGTTCACGAAAGTAATTTCTAAAAACTAAAAATTAAAGGAAAAGTAAATTGGATCTATGGGTGAATAAGGGACTTCAATATATCATATAACTATAGATGAGGATGTGTGATTTCATTCAAATAAAGGGAACTAAATTTCTATAAAATGTTTGTGGATCCCTTCACAGAGTAGTTAATGTAGGATTAGGAAGATGGTGATCCTTTCATCCGTCGGTGAGCTAGAGAAAGAGACATAGGGAGTGACCCTTGGGAAATTAGTTAGATGACCCTAAACCTTGTAAAGGAAGTGATCTTGGGCATAGAATTGGTCAAGACAAAACATCGTTATTGAAAGTAAGCATTATTCAATTTGGTGCAACTGTAACATTTTCATCGTATGCTCATTGAATTTAGCCCAATGAGGGTGAACCAACCTAAAATATCTGAGTCCTTGTTCTAGATTTATTGTTATACTTTTAGTGTATAATAATCTGATAAAATTGGGAAGGATACAGTGAACATTAACTTCAAAGAGAGTAATAAGTGACACTTTTAATAGGGATGTGAATATCTAGTTGGTCATGAATTTTTTTGACAAGAATATCCATCCCCTGATTCACCCTCCTATGGATATCTAGGCCCCTTTTGAGCCTAATAGGACCCTATGGAGTAACACACCCATTGGGGGTATCCTAAGGCATGGTGATCAACTCAAGGGGTTGATTATCTGCTAGCTTTGGTTGAAAATGGGAACGTAGGGATTTCAATTTAATTTATATGAAAATTTAGGGGCCTCATCAGAACGGTCCATCTTAATAAATAACAATTTATTTTATTGAACACAACAAAACAAAAGGAATGAGCCTGTAAAACCAACCTTAGCATCGTAGAACGTCCCTCGTCAAGAATCTTCCTTTAAATCGAGCATGGTTGGAAGATATCGTTGAAACCATCAAATTCCCTAAAAATGGGGAAAATGATCTTTCACCAAGATAGTGAAATTGAGATGTTGGGGAACAAGAAATGGAAGGGAGAAGTTATTACAGATCGCCTCTATCTTCCCAATGGATCCAACAGTGAGAGAAATAGATGATGAATAGATGATTTGTCTTCATCCTCATCTCTTGAAAGAAGAGGATTATTATGATAGGAAGAGAGTTAAATCAATGGATAAAAGAGGGAGTAAATATTGTTTATAAATTAAAAAATAACATGGTCAAAATCATTAAATTACCCACATAAAAAGGGGAACATGGGTTGGCAACTTGATTTTCCGAATAGTGTTCCAAGATCTACTCCAAGGGGTACCCCGTATGGGCTTGAAGTATGATTTTTCTAACCATTTGAAAAATTTGGGAAAACTATATGTTGTTAGGTTCTTAATATCACAGAACAATGTGCCTTGGATCACATGGTTATTTAATGTCACGACCCATCCTTGGGTCTCATGCTGTGACTACCCCAAGCCCACCTTCCATAGGCCAGGGGCTGGCAAATAGCACCAAAGGCGTAAATCCCGTTAAAAGGGAAGGCATTGACTTTATATAAGTAAACAAACACCATAGAGTACACAAGATGAAGTAAACACTGAGTAAACTAAGTACAAAAGTAAGTGATGGAATATAAATTGGCCAATATATAGGCCCAAATGAGAGTACATTACAACTGTGAAATGAAAGTGCAACAGCCGAAAAGTAGAGCAGCAACCACCAAGACATCCTCCGGAACTCTCACCTGAAGGGTGAGTATAGATAGTCTCGTCGGCTCCTCGAGTCCGGCCGTACACTCAGTGTACATATTTCCTAATAGTCCACCTCCTGGTACCGTCCCGCTCCACAAGGCTCAACCACGATCAGTGTTGTCCGTCGTCTGCAACCAACACAACGTAGTGCGGGCATAGCCCGTGCAGGGTTGAGTATACGATACTCAGTAGGGACCCCGAGACTCCCGAAGGTCTCCCAGAATCCATGAAGGATAACCAAAAGGGAAAGATACAATCATGAAGTATCAACCAACTCTACTTAGTTATTGACCATACATATACCTAAGTCATCAATTCCAGTTTCTCTCCAACTCACAAGCCTAAGTTCAACCCAGTCCACACAGGAAAGTACAACCCAATCCACAAAGGAAAGCACAACCCAATCCACATAGGATAACAAGTTAATCATATCAAAGATATTGATTGAATGTCAAGACTCATCTCACACAAGTATACTTCTCATGAAGAGGGGTGTAGATGATTGATGTAGCCTCTGAATTATCTCCCCTGCCGAACCCAAGTAGGATCCAAGTACAGAGGTCATCATTGCCGAACCCACGTTGGATCCATGTACAGTAACCATCACTTCCAAACCCACATAGGATCCATGTACATTTTTCATCGCTACCAAACCCCCGAAGGATCTATGTACAGTCGTCCTCGCTGCCGAACCCACGTAGGATCCTAGTACAGTCGTCATCTTCGTCGCAGTTGCAGCCAGCTCTAGGGATCCCGCACACAGCATGCTCAATTCCAGGATGGTCCGCTCCATGAGCCAAGGGGTCGATACTTCAACTATCATGAAGTCCGAAGTTGATGTATCACAAAGTTCTGTCTCGTCAATAAGAACTCAACACGACAGACGGTGCATCAATCAGATGCTCAGTCTGAGAGTTATTGGCTTTTTCCTCCCAGGGGCCCGATTGATTTTTAAGTTAAAACCAACCCGACCGTACTCCAGCTATGTCTAAACCTCGAGTGGAGTAAGCCAAAATAACCGTCTCATTAAGAGTAATTCTACATGATCGACGAAACTTCATTCGGGTGTCCGGTCATTAAGTTATATTCGTTTTAACTCCAAGGGCCCAGTTGGTTTGAGGTTCGAACCGACACGGACGTACCCAAACTTTACCGAAAGCTTGAGTGTAATATACCAAAACGAAAGGCTCGATCCAAGGATCCCAATGCAACTGATGGTGCATCGATCAGAGCTCCATATCCCATGATATGGGTATTTGACTGAAACTGTCCGAAAATAGGGGGTTCGGCCCTGGTTTGACCCGGCCCGATAACCCTGGGGTCGGCCAGAACTGGGTCGACCCGACCCGGGTCCGGGTTCGGCCCATTTGGGCATGGCCCAGCCGGCTGGCGCGACCCGTCCCATGGCTGGGCACGGCCTGCGGCCAGGCTTGAAGGACGGCCGCAGCTCGGCTCGCGGCCGAGCGGGGTGCGAAGAGGGGGGGGGGCAATTTCCAAAACGGCCAGCCATTAAGGCCGACCTTTTGTAACCGCGGGACCCGAGGGTGTCCCACCTTTAGGTTGCACTGGCGGCCGGATCTTCCAGCCACCCCTTTGCAGAACTTCCGCGGACAAAGGCAGCTTCTCCTCTCCGACCGGCGCGGCGTGACAGCGCTGTGGCCCTCCGCCGCGGCGCGCCCCGGCGGCGGCTTCCCTTTGATCTCCGGAGCAGTACAATGGCACCGTGCCCCATTTCCGCAGCCCGCTTCGGCCATGACCCTTTTCGTTTCCGCGCAGTGCAACGACACCGCGCCTCCATCGCCGCAAAGTTCAACGAGGATCAACAAATAAAAGGGGAGGAGGATCGGCCGTGTTTGTGCGGTCCGATCTCCTCCCGTTATGTTTATAACAATCGACCAAATTAATTAACGAAGAATGTTAAATTAATCATCAACGTAAATAACCCCTACCTCAATCAAACGATGATGAAAGTTGGCATCGCGTTTGATGTCGACACGTTGTGTGGTTTCGTAGATGTCGACGGAGAGCATCCGCGAAGGAAACGACGTCTCCTCTTTTAATCATGGTGAGAACAAAGCGTGACTTCTTTGGAAAATTTCTGCATTGTTGTTTCCTTCCTTGCCGCAGAGGAGGAAAAGGAAGAAGAATCTGAGGTCTCCGAGTCGATGTTCTTCATCAGATGGTGTCGTTCTTTGCAGGAGGATGAGTTCTTCAAAGGGTTAGAGCTCTTCTCCCCAAAGTCTCAATACTGCAATTCCAACCCCAAATAAAATAAGACTTAATCTTATTTAATTATAACTTTCCATGCATTTAAAATTCAAACTCTTAGTTAAATTAATTTAATAGGTTCAATCAATTAATTTAATGCGAGTTGGAATGAATTAAATAAGGAGAGAGGGTGAGTTACTTAATTAAAAGGATACAAAACTTAAATGGGGAGTTTCCAACTTTAAGAGGGGGTTTAGAGAAGTTAAAGGAATGTGAATGGGTGGGGCTCGTATGGGCCCCACCTTAAAAATATCCTAACATAGGTAGTTAGGGGCTTGTGGGTCCCACCCCAACTACCCGATGTAGGTTATACACTTAGATAAAGAAAATAAAATTGTACCACAATTTTATTTACTTCACATTTAATCCTCAGTTTTTAACAACCTCTCCTGAGAAAACGCACCTTCGAGAAAGGTCATTATAAGCAATTATTGATGATGTGGTTTCATCGGTGCCCTCGGATTTCAATTCCGAGAACCGGTTCAAAAGATAGAAAAACACGCTCGTTCGTTCACTGAATGTACCCGGGCTAAACTTCGGAAATTGATTTCGGGCACACTGGGCCTCGGAATCATGTGCCGTCAAAAACTGCGTACTCATAAAATCTCAAATAATTTAAGAAAAAAAATTTCTTGAAATTTACGGGTCTTTACATTACTCCCACCTCAGGGCTTTACTTCCCCATAAAGCAACATCATAAACTAGGGAAACAAATGAGGGTATTGTGCATGCATCTAAGCCTCCCACTCCCATGTGCTCTTCTGGAGGTTCTCGTGCTTCCATCTGATGTACACTATAGGATTTGACCATCTAGGTAGGACCCACTCCTATCAATCCTCGATCTCCACTGTGACCTCCCCAAGAGTCGCATCGTCATCGATGTCCATCTCCCCGTGATCAATGATATGCATCGGATCGTGCACGTATCTCCTCAACTGAGATACCTGGAAGACATCGTGCACCCGGTGCAACTGAGGTGGAAGAGCCAAGTGATAAGCCACCTCACCTATCCTGTTGAGAACCTGGAATGGTCCGATGAATCACGAAGATAACTTTCCCCCCCAGCCAAATCTTTGTAATCCATTTCGAGGTGAGACACGTAAGAAAACATGGTCTCCATCCTTGAACTCTAGTGGTATCCGCCTCTTGTCAGCATGGGACTTTTGTCGGCTTTAAGCAGTCCTCATATGCTCCTGGATGATATATACCTTCTCCGTCATGGCCTGGACCATCTCTGGTCATTCAAGTGCTGACTCCCCAGGGTCTGTCCAGCACAAAGGTGATCTTCAAGGTCGGTTATACAATGCCTCGTATGGTGCCATCCCGATGGTGGAGTGGTAGCTATTGTTGTATGCAAACTCCACCAAAGGTAGGTGATCCTCCCAGTTGCAACCAAAGTCGAGGACACATGCACGGAGCATGTCCTTGAGATTCTGAATGGTCCTCTCAGTCTAGCCATCCGTCTGAGGGTGAAAGGTGGTGCGCAGGCGTAGCTGTGTCCCAAATGCCTCCTATAACCCCTTCCAAAGCCGGGAAGTAAATCGAGTGTCTCTATTGGAGATGATAGTCGATGGAACACCATGAAGTCGTACGATCTCCTGAACATAGAGGCGTCCTAATCTCTCCACTGATCCCTACTCCCTGATAGGTAGAAAGTGGGCTGACTTGGTGAGTCGGTCGATAATAACCCACATCGAGTCATGACCTCTAGAAGTACATAGAAGCCCTGCCACGAAATCCATAGATATCCCTTACCACTTCCACTCCGGGACCTCCAAGGGATGTACCAAGCCTGCTGGTACCTGTTTCTCCACCATCACCTACTAGCAGGTGAGGCATCATGAAACGAACTCTGCTACAACCTTCTTCATACCCGACCACCAGTGCAGTCATCTGAGATCCTTATTCATCTTCGCCACTCTTAGATGTACCACTAATGGGGAAGTGTGAAATTCTCTCAGCAACTCCTCCTATAATGCAACCGGTACCATGGTATTTCCTCTGAAAGGGACGAAGTGCTCTCCTCCTACAGAGAATCCATCAGGTGCCTATCCTGAGGATATATATGCACGTCACATATCACAGTCAATGTCCCCACATTGTGCCTCTCGGACCTACTGAAGTAGTGGAGGACTGACTGTGAGACACTGTAGAAATTCTTCCCCTTCTCTATCCATGAAGGATATCTGCAATGCAGCTAGCTTCTCCATCACCTCTCCAAGTAACTGAATGCCTGTCCTCCTGCTGAGAGAATCAGCTACTACCTTCCCCTTTCCAGGAGTATAGACTATCTCAAAGTCATAGTCCTAGATGAACTTGAGCCATCGCTGCTGTCTCAGGTTCAGGTCCTTCTGTGAGAAGATGTACTTGAGACTCTTGTGGTCAGAATAGACTATAAAGCACTCTTCCATCAGATAGTGTCACCACATATTTAGGGAGAAGACCACTTCTGCTAACTCCAGGTCATGGGTAGAGTAGTTCTGCTCGTGCTGCCTCAACTATCATGATCCATAGGCGTTCACTGCCCAATCCTGCATTAGGACACACCCATGTTCATTCCTTGATGCATCATAGTAAACTACATACCCTACTCCCTCCTCTGGTAGCCTCAAGATGTGTGCACTGGTTAATCTCTGTCTCAGCTGCTGGAAGATCTACTGATATATATCCGACCACATGAAGGGTTTCCCCTTCTTTGTCAAAGCTGAGAGTGGTGCTGCAACTCTGGAGAAGTCTGGAACAAATTTATGATAGTACCCATCCAAACATTGGAAACTCAGTACCTCCGTCACGCTCTTGGGTGGATCCCAAGCTAGAATTGCCTTGATCTTCACAGGGTCCACTGCAACTCCCACCTCAGATATGACGTGTCCCAAGAAGTGGACTTCTCAAATCCAGAACTGACACTTAGATATCTTACCATAAAGATGGTTCTCTTGGAGTGTGTCTAGTATAACCCGCAAGTGGTAGGTGTGCTCCTCCTTAGTAGTCGAGTAAATCAATATTTCGTCGATGAAGACTACGACAAATCGATTGAGGTAAGGCTGGAAGATCCTATTCATTGAGACTCATGAACACTGCTGGAGCATTGGTTATTCCGAAATGCATAAACAAGAACTCATAGTGGACATACCGACACCTGAAGGCCGTCTTCTTCACATCCTCGTCTCGAACTTTGAGTTGATGATAGCCTGACCTGAGGTCTATCTTCAAGAACCATCGTGTTCCCTTGAGCTGATCGAAGAAGTATTCAATAATCGGAAGAGGATACTTGTTCTTCATGGTCACCTGGTTCAGGCGACTGTAGTCGACACACAGTCACAAGCTCCCTCCGCCTTCTTGGCGAACAAGATCGGGGAAGCCCAGGATGAAACACTGGGTCCGATAAATCCCTTGCCCTGCAAGTCCTCCAGCTATACCTGTAGCTCTCGAAGCTCATCAGGAGCCATCCGATATGCTGGAGTAGATATCGGGGCTATCCTCGGGTGCAGGTCAATATAGAATTCTACCTCTCTGCGAAGAGGTAGTCCTGGAACGTCACCAGGAAAAACGTCTGCATACTCATCCACCACAACAAGAAAACTCGGACTCCGCACGTCAACTTCTCCTAGGATGAGACTAGACAACTGATGGGTGATCGGCTATCCTCTCCTCTATGTGAGTCCCTCTTGCACTGCAAAGGATCCCTTCTTGCCGGTGAAGGTGAACCTGCTCCCATAGGTGTGGACACATCACACCTTGTGCCTAATACAGTCGATCTGAGTATGGACCGTAGATAAAAAATCTATGCCCAAGATGACATCGTAAGGCCTCGACGCCGCTACAAGAAGATCCCACCCAAAGATCTCGCCTCCTAGAGTAAGCCCACATTACCGGAACCAGTGTGTAATCGTTGAGTCTGCTCCTGTAGGAATCTCTAGCCGTAAGGATTGAGCCAATGGCTCCGTCGGAATCTCTGAGCTCCGAACCAAGGCAGCGACAATAAAAGAATGACTCACTCCTATGTCTAAAAGAACAGAAGAAAGGGTGGAGTAGACACAGATAGTACCTTTAATCATCTCAGGTGCTTTGTGGTCATAGGCCTCCACTGCCTGAATATGAGCTTGTCTCTGTTCGCAAGCTCCCTATGGTCAGGGTGGATCTCCTGATGGTGGTGGTGGTAGAGACTCAAAGTGTCCCCACCACCCGCTGCTCGGCCAGCTACCCTGCATCGTCCGCCTGCTCCCTGTGGACGGCCATGGTCAAACCTCTGCCTCTACCTGGGTGGTCCCTCAACCATCTACTACTCCTTTGCATGTCGGGTCGGGCAGTCCCGAGCCATGTGGCCCAACCTGCCACATGCATAGCACGGTCTGCCTTTCGAATGACTGGCTCTAATACTTGTGCCCCGCACCTCCGAACCAGTATCTTGAGGTCTCCCACCAGATGGAACGGTCCGCTTGGACCTCTGTGACATCTGTCTACTTTGGGCTATAGAAGACTCAACTACGTGTCTCCCTGTGGTAGGTCTCGCTGATGGTGAAAGCTTATCTAGAAAGCTCTCTACAAGAAGGGCTCACACCAGTACTCATGCCCGCGTCGGAATACTGATGGAGATCATCGATGCCCTGATCTCATGCATCAGTCCCTGCAAGAAGGTATGGGTCTAGAAGAATGGGTCTCGTACCATGTCCATAGATTAGCGTGAGAGATCAGTAAACCTCGCTGAGTAATGGGCTACTATCATTCTACCCTACCGCAGCTGTAGCAACTCCAGAATGTGCACCGCACTGAGGGGTGGGTGGAATGAAATCCGAGTAGAAAAGGATCTCTAAGTCTAACCAAAAGAGAGATGCCTCCTCATGCACCTGGAGCATCAGGATCCACCATATACCTGCTGCTGCATGCAGGATACTCGCCACAAGGATCACCATGAGGTCTGCTGGTGTCCCTAACAACCTAAAGGCTCGAACGACAGCCTCCAGCCAATCCTCGGCTACCTGATGGTCCATCTCCCCGCGGAATCTGGGTGGTATCTTATGCTAAAACTCCTGCAGTTCACTCAGGTGATGTGCACCCTCATCTACCGGGGCTGGTGTCATCGGTGGCTCGGCAAGTAGAGGTATCGCCGATGCCTCCGCTATAATGGGCCCCTACACCGAGGCCTCGTCACTCGGTGGGCTGTTGTCTCCTACAAAGCTCGGAACCCTAGATGGCTGTCGTCGTGGGGCCATCCTAAAAAGAAACAGGGGCGCCATGGTTAATACAGTATACCTGGTGAGCAGACACAAAGTAATCACAACGAAAACATTGAAACACACGTGCAATAAATGTTTTCATGCATTGACTCGGAAATCAGAAGTTAAGGTCCTAGTGTATGGATACGTCGGCCACCATACCAACACTGGACTCCCTGTGCTGATGACCACACTCAATATCCTAAACACTATTGCTTCACATAGAAGAAATTATTAGAGTCTTGAGTTCTGTGGTAGAACAGACTCCTCTGATACCAATTTGTCACAACCCGTCCTCGGACCCATGCCATGACTACCCCAAGCCCTCCTTCCATAGGCTTTGGGCTGGCGACTAGCATCAATGGTGTAAATCCCGTTAAAAGGGAAGACATTGCCTTTATATAATTAAACAAACACCACAGGGTACACAAGATGAAGTAAACACTAAGTAAACTGAGTACAAGAGTAAGTGCTGGAAAGTAAATGGGCCAGTATACAAACCCAACTGAAAGTACAATACAACTATGAAAAGAAAGTACAACAGCCGAAAAGTAGAGCAGCAACCACCAAGACGTCCTCCGGAACACTCACCTGAAGGGTGAGTACGGATAGTCTTGTCGGATCCTCATGTCTGGTCGTCCAGTCCATGTACGTCCCTCTTGATAGTCCACCTCCGGGTACCGTCCCACTCAACAAGCCTCAACCACGATCATCGATGTCTGTCGTCTTTAACCAACACAACGTAATGCGGGCATATCCCGTGTAGGGGTGAGTATACGATACTCAGTAGGGACCCCGAGACTCCCGAAGGTCTCCCAGAATCCATGAAGGATAACCACAAAGGAAATATACAATGACGAAGTATCAACCAACTCTATTTAGGTATATTCCCATACATATACCTAAGTCATCAATTATAGTTTCTCTCTAACTCATGATCCCATGTTCAACCCAGTCCACATAGGAATGTACAACCCAATCCACACAAGAAAGCACAACCCAATCCACAAAGGATAAAAAGTCAATCATATCGAAGATATTGATTAAAATTCAAGACTCAGCTCACGCAAGTATACTTATCACGAAGAGGGGTGGAGATGATTGATGTAGCCTCTGAATCATCTCCCCTGCTGAACCCACATAGGATCCAAGTATAGAATTCGTCGCTGCCGAACCCATGTAAGATACATGTATACTAACCATCACTGCTGAACCCACGTAGGATCCACATATAGTCGTCATCGCTACCAAACCCACGGAGGATCCAAGTACAGTCATCCTCGCTGCCGAACCCATGTAGGATCCTAGTATAGTTGTCATCTTCATCACCGTCGCAACCAGCTCAAGGGTTCCCGCACACAGCACGCTCGATTCCGGGAGGGTCCGCTCCATGATCCAAGGGCTTGATACATCAACTTTCACGAATTCCAAAGTTGATGTATCACTAAGTTCCATCTCGTCAATAGGAACTCAACGCGACAGACAGTGCGTCAATCGGACGCCCCGTCTGAGAGTTATTGGCTTTCACGTCCTAGGGGCCCGGTTGGTGTTTAATTTAAAACCAACTCGACCATACTCTAGCTATGAACAAAACTCGAGTGAAGTAAACCAAAAGAACTATCACATTAAGAGGAATTCAACGTGATCGAGGACACGTCATTCGGACATCCGTTCGTTATGTTATAGGCGTTTCTGCTCCAAAGGCCCGGTTGGTTTCGGGTTCGAACCAACCCAGCTGTACACAAAATTTACTGAAAGCTTTTTTGTAATATACCTAAGCAACTGTCTCGATCCAAGGATCCCAACGCAACTGACGGTGCATCGATCGGAGGTCTGTAGCCCAAGATATGGGTGTTTGAACAAAACTGTCTGAAAAATAGGGGTTCGGGCCTGGTTCGACCCGGCCCGATACCCCCTGGGTCGGCCCGAACCGGGTCGACCTGACTCGGGTCCAGGTCCGACCCATTTGGGCATGGCCCGGCCCGACGAGGAGTGCCCCAGCCCAGCTCATCTAGGCACGGCCCGGCTGGCGGCCCGGCTCGAAGGCCGGTCGCGGCTCGACTCGCGGCCGAGCGGGGTGCGAAGGGGGGGTGGGGGTGCCACCCCCCTAATTCTGAAACTGCTGGCCATTATGGCCGTCCTTTTGTAACCGCAAGACCCTAGGGGGTCCCGCCTCTAGTTGGCACCGGCGGCCGGCTCTCCCGGCCGCCTCTTTGCAGTACCGCAGTGCCCAAAGGCCGCGACTCTGGTTCGACCGGCGCCGCGCCCCTCCGCCGTGGACCGCTCTTGGCCGTGGCCTCCTTCGGCCTCACCAACGTGGTGCGATGGTGCCACGCCCCATTGCGGTGGACCGCTTCGGCCGCGGCCCTTTTCGTTTCCGCACGGTGCAACAGCACCGTGCGGCCTTCGCTGAAAAGTTCAACAAGGACCAACAAATAAAAGGGGAGGAGGATCGAACGTGTTTGTGCGGTCCGATCTCCTCCAGTTATGTTGATAACAATAAGCCAAATAAATTAATGAAAAATGTTAAATTAATCAAGAACGTAAATAACCCCTAACTCAATCAAACGATGATGAAATTTGGCGTCGCGGTTGACGGTGTCACGTGGTGTGGTTTCGTAGACGTCGACGGAGAGCGTCTGAGGGAGAAATGATGTCTCCTCTTTTAATCATGGTGAGAAAAAAGCGTGACCTAATTGGATAATTTCCGCGTTGTTGTTTCCTTCCTTTCCACGGATGAGTAAAAGGAAGAAGAATCCTAGGTCGCCGAGTCGATTTTCTTCATCGGAGGGTGTCTTTCTTCACAGGAGGATGAGTTCTTCAAAGGGTTGGGGCTCTTCTCCCTAAAGTCTCAACACAACAATTCCAACCCCAAATAAAATAAGACTTACTCTTATTTTATTATAACATTACATGCATTTTAAATTCAATATTTTAGATAAATTAATTGAATACGTTCGATCAATTAATTTAATGTGAGTTGGCATGAATTAAAGAGGGAGAGAGGGTGAGTTACTTAATTAAAGGGATACAAAAATTAAATGGGGAGTTGCCAACTTTGAGAGGGGGTTTAGAGGAGTTAACGGAATGTGAAGGGGTGGGGCTCATGTGGCCCCACCTCACAAATATCCTAACATGGGTAGTTAGGGTCTTGTGGGTCCCACCCCAACTACCCCATGTACGATATAACCATTTGATAAAGAAAATAAAATTGTACCACAATTTTATTTACTTCACATTTAATCCTCACATTTTAACAACTCCTCCCGAGCAAACACACCTTTACGAAAGGTCATCATAAGCAATTACCAGCACTGCGGTTTCATCGGTGCCCTCAGATATCAATTCCGAGCACCGGTTCAAAAGATAGAAAAACACGCTCGTTTGTTCACTGAACGCACCTGAGCTAAACTTCAGAAATTGATTCTGGGTATACCAGGCCTCATAATCAGGTGCTGTCAGAAACTGTGTACTCGGAAAATCCCAATGAATTTAAGAAAAAAATTTCCTTCAAATTTATGGGTCTTTACATTGAAAAACAATTCTCCCCCTAGGTCCCCACTCTATTCAGCTGCATGATTTAGGGAAACTATTCGGTTTGGGATGCACGGTTTCTACTAACCACTTGGACTATTATGCCTCTTCCCATTTATGTACTCTAGGATCTGAACAATCCCTAAACACCCTAAAACCTCTGTAAGTCCCTTATAAAACTTTATTCGGTCCAAATGATGTAATTTAAGTAGAAAACAAATGATTTTTACCTTTGTAAATGGAAAAGATGTTACAGTTCTTATAACATTATTTTTCATCTTTGTAAAAATCCTTAAATGGTTTTTTTATGAATCAATGGGTTAATGATCACATTATATCACCAAAAAAATTTCTCTGCATAGGATATGATCTTGTATTATTTAATGTCTCCAAAAAATCATTTCATTCTTATGCGTTTTCATATGATGGAATTATTAATTTTCTATGTCCATATAGATCACATAAGAATGGTTATAATTATGTGATGGCTGGGTATGAAAATATAAATACCTAAATTTCCTTTGGTATTTCATCAATATGATGATAAGACATAAAAGGGTTTGGTGACAGATTCAACCCCATTAATGTTTGAAGGGAATACAGAGTTATCCCATCCAATTAAGGAATACTTCCCATGATGTGATAGTGGTCATTATAGTAATATTTGACAATGGATATGATTTATTATGCATAAGATTCTACCACACTTTTATTCCATATTAAAATTCTTATATCATTCTTTAATGTATCATGATTATTGACTATTTTTTCACACCCCTATTAATCATGATTTATGTTATGCCAAAGATCTGTATAATTAATAGTTAGTTATTATTATGTATGATTGGATATGAATATCTTATATTATACCCATTATCTTTGATTATGTTCTCATACTGATATTATCATAATATTTTCACTTATGATGTTCTGTTGATACCTCATATGTTTACCAATACTGAGTATTTGAGCTCACCCTTTCTTATGTTTTAATTCCTCATATTATGATGCCTGGTATTACATATGATATTTCATGAAGGTATCATGATGGAATACTATATATTGGAATATTATAAATTATTTAAAATAATTTGTTTATAAAACTAATCTCTAAAGACACAAAACATACACATTCATTGGTGTAATTCATTATGATATGTAATGAATAATCATGTAAAATGATGTATTATGAATGTATTATATGATCATACCATCATTATTGGAATTAGAGTAGGGTTTAGTAATTGTTGTGTATAATTTAATGATGAATAATAGGATAGAATATAAAAGTACTTATTTTTAACAAAAAGTGATGTGGAATGATTATAAAATTAGATAGGTTGAAATGAGGATATTTTAATTTTGGACATCAGAACAATAATTATAATTTTCATTTGATTTATTTCTATAATTATTTCTTGATACTCAGAATAATAGTTTTATTTTATTCATTATAAGTAACCAATATGAATCATATGAAGAATTGATTTCTTTGGAAATTAAATACTCATCCTAAGGAGAAACCAAATAGTGTTATGAACAAATACCTCATAGTAACATTGCAATGTTTTTGGTTGATTGTGTATGTTGACAATGAAAGTTTCTATGATTAGTTGTGTAGTTCCCGATATATTGTTGGCCAATAATGTTGAAAAATATCAAAAACAAAGTACTGAATTCCCTGGAAGTGGTATAAAAAATTTCATACACAAGGTGATGCCATTTTTTAGTGTTTTCCAAATTTTTAGGGTCCAGAATTTTGAGGCTGTATCAAGTATCAAAATAGATAGATTTCATTGTAGGGCATGTAAAAATATTGAAAAGGCATGAGTTTAGTAAAATAGGGTTTCAAAAAGATAATTTCATGAAGATATGGATCATCATGAGTGGAGTATCATGAATACATAAAATGTTTTATCGTAATATCTTTAACTAAGAGAATCATTGTGAACATGAAATTCCCATGGCGCATAGAGAAGAAGGGACCATCACAGAAGAAATGGGAGAGAACAAGAAATGGTGATGATGTTGATGGAAGATTTTGGGATCAGTAGAAATCCATATAAGTAGGCTTATACCCCTTCATAAAATTAGCATCACTTAAATTAGGATTATACACCATTATATTCGTGAAAGTGGTATGCCAAGGGTGTTCATGAATAAAATTTCACAAATAAATCGAGTTTGTGGAGGCAATGAAAAAAAAGCATCCCAAAAGTTGTGAGATTTGTGAAGGATATGTGAGATTCATGGAAGAGGTGAGCTTTACAAAGGATAAGTGAGGTTTTTGAAACAGGTGAGCTTCACTAAGGTTTTGGGAATTGTGAATGTATTTAAAAGGGATTGCCTAGTGAAACTATGGTAAATTGGTATTCATCATGTGGATAAAAGTGAGAATTCAACACATAATCTATCTATAAATGAGGATTTATTTATTATTGAATGTGGGCGGACCTATAAATCTATAAACTATGTGTGAATCCCTTCCAAGTGTAGTGATAATAGGAAGATGAAGAAGGTGATCTTTTCCATCAAATATGAGCCAAAGAACGAAACCTAGGGAGTGAACCATGGTAAAGAAGTGAAATTAACCAAACATTTTAAAGGAAATGACCCTGGAAAATCAAGTTATCTATCCCAATCCTTTTATTTTGGTATTGAGCTTTAGTGGATTTGGTACATCAATACATTCCTATTGTATAGTATTTTGATGTACCCCAATAAAGGTGAACCAAGTAAATTTTTTGTCTCATGCATGATTTCATTTCATTGCAAACCTTTTTATATGATAATGAGAGAATATTCTTTTTTTAATGAAAAAACAATATCTAAAGGGGAAGTTGTTTTATTCTTCCATACCCAGATTCTCCCCATATCAGTGTATTTAACCTAATTGAGAAAACAATTGGTATTAGATCTAAATGTTGATTGTCGATGGTTCTCTCTCAGTATATGAAATAGAGGTTTTCAATCACAACGTGATTTTAATATTCAATGGAATCAATTTTAAACAAAGAAACAATCGTATACATTACTACATTTGATCATTAGGAATGTATGTCTTTACAACTGTAATGCAAAAAATGTTGTGCAATATCAACAGTGGTTCTTTATTTGAAGATAATATAAGGGGATTGGATTCTGATACCAATGAATAAATTATTTGGGGAGATCCCTATAAAATTAAATATATAATTATGTGATTTCTGTATGTCATCACATACTATGTTGTAACAGTTGTTGAAAATTTATTTGGGTGACTCAAAAGTTACTGAAGAAAAGCTACAAGTTCTAAAAAGTAGGTGTGAGGATCTCAGAATTCACCTTAATGTGATTGTTGATACAATCTTTGATCGGGATAATATTATTGTGGAAAGAATTCATAGAATTGGAGAAATTATTTAAGATATAAATATTTTAAAGAAAATCTGGAGAAAACAACCACCACAGTTTAATCTGAATGTTTATATATTGAAAGATAAATATCTAAAGGAGATAATATTGGAATACTTACATGGTATATTTGATGGAAACGAGATGAGAATTGATGATAATAGTAATATGGAAAAATGAAAGACCAAATATGTGGAATTTGAGTCCATGAAGAATATCACCATTGAATAATGTAAGGATGAAGAAGAAAAAGACGATCTGATGTCATTCCGTTAATCAAATTTACAAATAAGAAAAAGAATGTTCAATGGAAAACTCCCACTTGAATGTTTTCAATGTGGAAAGGATATACAAATTGTAACATAGTTCCCTAAGAAGTTTCAAGAAGAATATGAAGATGAAGTTAAAATTCCCATGAATAAGTCTTCAGCATATGTGAATGGAAAGAAATGTATTAAGATACATTTATTGAGAAGAAAGAATATACTTTCAAAAGAATATTGTAGTTTAGAAGAAGCTAAGGTAGAAGAGTTATAGGACTATAAGAATCACGAATTAGCAGATATGGTTGATTTTTCATAAATTTTTAAATATGGGATGAATGTAACATTGATGAAAGAGAATTTGAAGGCAGAGTAGAACTTGAGGAAGAATTAGATGCTGCACTTTAATAGACAAATGTTTGGAGATCCATGAAAATGAATTTTAACATGGTGGTTCGTAATGAAAAAATCATTATGTAGGAGTAGGAAGAAGAGAATTCTGAGTCGAAATATGAAATTTTAAATCATATATCTTAAAATCTATAGAACTCATATATGTTCTATGAGTACAAGAACAAAGATGAAGAATAGAAATTTATGATAGATTGGTGGAATAATACATATAAAGATAAATACAAAGTCATAGAAAATCCTGAGGATGTGGTTGTTATACTATGAAAGAATGAAAAATTTCTATAGAAACTATTGACTCCATTAAAGAAGGTTGTAAAGGAATTAGAAAATGATAATTGGAGTGTAAAGATCTAGGGAAACAAAAGAATGGAATTCTTGGATAAGAAATTAATATATTCAAATGTTATAGCTATTATGGCGATCGATAAAAAATTGAAAGTAGTAATGGTTGAAGTCATACCATATGCACCCACTCCAAGATTGAATATTGAGTTTAGTATGAATTAGAATCAAAATATTTAGATAATCCAAGGGATAACCAGCTATATAGTATTTCCACATAGGATTTCACCCTTGTATGATATGTCATTGTTGTGGAATGAAGGGACACTCATAAAAAGTGTCATTCATAGGCATGAGTTACCAAAGGGAATAATACCAAAAAAGGAATCTATACATTACCCAATATTCCATAACATCATTTTATGGTCATTATTTCATGTGTGGAGGATTTGGGCACATGGAATGATATTTCACATAAATAATGTCGAGAAATGTTCCTATGATGAATCCTTTTAGACATAAGAATCAATTCATCGTATCATCAACTGATATGGAAAAAAATTATTTTGGTAGATTTCATGATAAAGCTGTTCCATTATACTTTGAGGAAGATCATGATTATCAATCGGTATTGGGGGTGAAGTCAAAAAACATAGACCAAAAAAATGATAGTTCAATAAGAAGTGGTCTTAGATATTTCTTTCAAGGAACCAGATCACACTGGAATATGGATTAGTGATAGTGGATGCACCTCCCATAAAATAGGAAATAAGGAACTAGTGACCAAAATCAGATATGACAAGGAAGGAATTGTGAGATTTGATAATAATGAAGGTTTGAAGATTATTTCCTTAGAAAAACCCTTGTTTGGGTTAAGAGGCCTGATAAATTACTACAACTTAATTGTTAAATGTATCAGTCACAAAATTATAACCATCTGTCAATTATGTGACTATGGATAGGCCATATACATTTCCAAGAAATTAGGTTTCATCAAGACAAGATATGGCGCATTTGTTTTTCATGGAAAGCGTATCTAATTGAATATTCACCTTCTATGTGAAGAATAATATATGTTTTTTTTATAATGATTAAGAAAAGAAGTTATGTCATAAATTACATGGTCATTTGAGACAACCTTCATTTCATGATCTAGGGAAATGTGATATTTCATGAGGCCTTCCTAGATTATCAATTGTTTTTACACATATGTGTGATGCTCGTCAATAATAGAAGATCATTCAATATACTTAGAATTAAAATGATAGAAGGTCAAAAAAAATTCTTGTATTAGTGAATATTGATGTGTGTGGACCTATTTCGTCGAGATATATTTATGGGAGGAGATATTATGTTCTTTTCATTATTTATTTTAGAATAATGGCATGGGTTTCAGTCCTCAATCAAAAATATAAGATGTTCAATTTCATAAGATCATATCACAGGGAAGTAAAAAATTTGTTAGGTCCAAGAATCTAGATCATCCAAATACAAAATAGAATATATTTCTCAAATATATATATGGAGGATTATCTCTAGAAAAATGGGATAATGCACCATGTTTCGGTAGTAAGAACACTACAGAAAAATGGAGTAGTTGAGAGAAGAAATTGAATTATCAACAACATTGATAGAACAATTCTCATTGAGAAATAAATTCTATATGAGTTTTATAATGAAGAAGTGATGAAATCAGTATACACATAAAATACAGTTTTATTATGTCTGAAAGAATAAAAGACACTATATGAGCTATGGCATTGAATGAAGCCTTTATTAAAGTACCTTCGAGTCTTCAAAAGTAAGTGTTTCATTCATAATAAGTAGAAACATTGGAAGTTTGAATCCCATGGATGTGAAGTGATATTTCATGAATATTAAAGTAAAAGAAATGCATAAAAATGATTCAATAAGTGGTTAGGAAAGGTAGTTTAAAGTAATGATGTTACTATTATAGAGAGTGAGTGAAATGTTCAGAAAATACATGATTAGTCTCAGGAGGATAGTAATGAAGAGATTAGAAGATCTTGGGATTTTCCAGTTCCATAGGATGATTAAGAAGAATATTAGGATGATGAAAAGGATGAGAAAAATCCAATATCTTGACAAAGATTGAAGGGAAAAAACAAAATTCATAGATAGACCATAATTGGGGATTAGTCAGTTTTAATGCTGATATGAAAGATGAATAATATTTATAATGAATTATTTTTTCCCCAAGTACAGCCTAAATGTATTGATTATGTATCTGAAGATGAGAATTGGGTTCAGGATATAAACGAATAGCTTGGACAAGTTGACAAGAATTAGACATGGAATATTGATTTAAGACCAATAGATAAGAAATTCATCGAGACTAAATGGTTCTTTTACAAAAAAATAAATGAAGATGGTTATGAGATTTGAAAAAAAAGGACAACTAGTATGAAAATGGTACTCCTAGATAGAGATTATTGATATTGATGAAACATTTTTACTTTTTTCAAGGCTATAGAATGTGTTTTTGGAACAGGATGTAAAGTATGCAATATTGAATTTGTTTTTTGAAGAGGATTTTTATATTTGGAAGTTATATGGTTTTCTTATTAATGATTATGAGATTATAGCTTCTCGGCTAACAGAGGCACTTTATGGGTAGAAGAAGGCACCAAAACCACAATATTCTCATCTTGATTAGTTTTTGATGAAGCTTTGTTTTTAACGTGATAAAGTTTATTACTATCTATATGTCAATAATGAAAGTAATCAAAGGATTATGGTACTGGTGCATGCCAATGACAAAATATTTGGTTGAGAATATGAAGAAAAGTGAAATCAGTTTATAGAATTTTTGAAAAGTAAATTTGAAATGTTAATGACTGGAGAAATAACTTTTTCCTTATTTTACATGTGAAACCAGGAAAAATTGAAATATGAATTTCTAAATATAAATATTTAAAGTATGTTTTTAGAATGTTGGAAATAGATAATTCCCTATAGATTATGACTCTAGTGGATACATGGATGAAACTTTAATGGGATGAAGATGGAAAAGTTATTAATGTTAGAGAATACTGGCAGATCATTGGAATCCTATTTTACATAATAGTGAAAGGATCAAATACTGATTTCTCTATATGTCAAGAAGAATAGAATCTTTTTAATCCCATAGAAATCCAACTAATTTCAGTGAAAAGAATACTTTCATATATCAAGGGAATGGTTGATATTAGTTTTGTATATAATGACAAATCTTAGCAAGAGTTATTGGGATACACATATGCATATTGGACCTGAGCAATAGATGATAGGAAATCAACATCAGGTGGTGAATTCTATATTAATGGATTGAATATTTCATGGATAAGAAATAAACAGGATTTCATTTTATTAGGAACCAGTGAATCTAAATATATTACGGTCACTCAAGTATGCACGAAGTTATTATGGATGAAGCAACATCGTGATAATATGGGATTTGAAGTGATGTCTCTGATCAAAATCTATTATGAAGATTCAAGTGCAATAAATCATATAAAAATTAATTACATCACTCAATGAAAAACAAAATTGAAATCAAGTATCATTTTTTCAAGGAGAAGGTTGATAAAGTTCTTGTATAGGTGGAGTATGTGCCTATATAACTACAGGTTGCAGATATTCTAAAAAATGCTTTACCAAAAAAATCATTAGAATGGAATTGAAAATCTCTATGATTTCATTCGAATCCCCTCACATTACATTGTGTGGATGTGGGATCCCCTCTACCTAAGGTAAGTTATATTTTCCCTAGTGTGATGATCTGTGCTCTTTACCCAGTGGCTTAACATGAAGAAGCGTCTTTAGGATTTATTGAAAAAGGGGGAGATGTTTTGGTTTTCTAAGGGGAGAAATTTTTTAATCAAGAATTGGGGAGAAGATGGTAGGTGGAGCAACAAGATTGGGGGAGTTTTAACTTTGGTGATTCTTAAGATGATCGATCAAAGGATATATATCACCATAGATGAGGTTCATGATGAATTTAGTTAAGTGGTTTTGGATTGAAGTGATCCATTTATTCACTATGCGTGATACTCTTGTTTCTCATGTTAAGAATGGCTCATGTTTCCATAGAGTGTGTGTTGAGTAAATCCTTTTTTGGGGGGTCCAAAATTAGGAGGATGGATTAAGCATCGTGAAAGAAGAATATCCATTAAGGGAATATAAAAATATATCAAAGCATGAGTTTCGCAAAGACAGGATTTCAGGAAGGGAATTTCAAGAAGATGTGGATCATCATGAGTTGAGTATCGGGAATACATAAATTCATTGGTGGTAACTTCCATGACTTAGAGAATCTTTATGAATAGGAAATTCCCATAGTACATAGTGATAAAGGGAGCATCATGATATTGTGATGACAAGGTTATAAGATTATGGAATTAGTGGAAACACATTTAAATTGACCTCTACCACCATCAAAAAAATAAAAAGACTTAAATAATTATTATAAGGTTCCTGATTCATGAATTTGTTTTTGCAAAGGTGGTTTGAGAAATGTGTTATAGAGAAAAAGTTTGCGAGGAAATGGATTTTTCAAAGTCTATGAGAGTCAACCAAAAATTTTAAAGATTGTAAAATTTAGGGAATTAATGATCACTTAGTTAGATTCTCTATATAGGTGAGATTCAAGAAGGCTATGTGAGCATTCCAGAATAGGATAGCTTTGAAAAGGTAGTGGGAATCAAAAATTAATTGAAAAGGGATTGCCTAGTGGAACTTTGGTAAAGTGTTATTCATAAAGTGGATGAAATTGAGACTTTAACATAGCATCTATTTACAATTTATGATTTATTCATTATTTATTTTTAAGGGAAATACATATATATAGACATGCTGTGATTCCCTTCCAATAGTAGTGAGTAGAGGAATAGGATAAAGGTGGCCATTTCCACTGACAGTGTACCTGAGAGAGAGACTCATGTAGTGACCCATGGGAAATCAGTGACCTGGCCTTAAACCTTGTAAAGGAAGTGAGCCTGAGCATCGATGTGATCTAGCATGAACCTTATATTTTGGTAGTGAGCTTTAGTGGATTTATAACATATACAAATTTCCATTATATTCTCCATGGATACATCGCAATGATGGTGAAGAAAGTAAAATCATTCTATCTCATTCATGATTTCATTCCTGTTCATATATTATTTTACGGGAAGGAAAGGAGAGTATTTTTTTAATGACAAAACATGATCGGAAGGGGAATTTGGTTTAATTTTTCATACCCGGATTCACCCCCCTAAGTGTATTTAACATAGTTGGGTTAAAAACAATTCATCGGAGATTGAAAAAAAATCGCATGTCCATGCTCACTCAACACTTTGAATACATGAATAATAATTTGAATCACAGTGACTCTCAAACAAACAAAAGAAGGAATTAATCACCATTATATCCATCATGCAACAACATACACCCTACATTAATTGTTCTTTTGATCAAGTAATTTTTTATCAAGGGATAAACAAAACATAAAATATAATTTTCATTCTCTTTCACTTGATTAATGAAAAGGATGTTTTATATGTTTATCACTTGAAAGGTATAAATGATCAATATTGTACTCTACTTATGAATATAATAAGGATGAATGAATCAACTCTATTTAATTATTGGAGTTTAATAAGGTATTATTACATATATATTTTTGTTGAAATATTCATATTAATATAGATATAGAATTCATAAAGATGAAACAAAAGGTAGATAAACCATTTTTACCTATAAAGAAAACATTAAAAGACATGCAAGGAACAATTCTAGTTTTATTAATGACCGTGAAAGAAAAATTGATTAATACTATGGTGGAATAAAATAAAGCCTCTGATAAGAAATGTCTATTATGGAATTTGGTAGATTTGAAGAAAATTTTTTATGTGGTCTCAAGGTGTAAATGGAAACTGGAAACTCTCTTTATTCTGATGGTTTTGGTGATAAGAATAGAAAAATAGAGCTTCAAGGAAACTAAAATGATAAAATCCATAAAAGAAAGGAAAACAATTCTTACAACACATCAAACCTATGGGAAAAAACATGGAGGGAATAACCTTACAAGGATAGGTAAATGGTTCAAGTATATAAGAGAAGGCTATAATGCACATGAATACTGAAGAGGTATGAAGAGTCCAACCAATGTTATGGGTAAAAAGATAAATCTTAAACTAATTCCCCTCCCACACTCAAATTCATTAATTTTAATGAGTAAATAAAATATACAAACTAGTACACTAATATAAGGGTTAATGATGATAATGAACATTAGTAAACCCCTAATCTATGGGAGAAACTGATGTCATATGTAATCCAAACTATTTAACCAGGTCACAAAAAATGAAGTGTTAAATGGTACACTCATATTCAATTTGGATCTAATTTTTTTTATTTGGTTCAGTTTCTAACCACTCATTTATATCTATAAAATTATCTAATATCATCAAATAACCACACTAGTGGATAGGTATTAAATTATCATTGAAAAGTACCAATCATTTATTGATTTCAACCCAATTTTGTAACTCTTCTCCGATTAATGTTTATAGAATATGAAAATATAGTTGGTTTTCTTTTTAGTATAATTTTATTGGATTTTTGGACTATATTTTTTATCTCTACATGGATCCCATATCAATATCTATGATCATTAAATCATATTTTCTATTCCAAATCAACCCATGATCATCTATTAATACAATGATAATGGTGAACTCTCTCCTGAATTTACACCCCATTTATTATTCTTGTATCCAAGAAATGATGGATGTATAACTAAAATAGTTTAGGTAAACTATATATTGAATAAATTTTTATAGTTTCTAAATATGAAAATGAATTTCCATAAGTTTTTTATGGTTTTTCCACAAATAGTGAACTTCAAGTTTCCATAGAACTCAATCCTGATGATATGACTAGATCAAGGAATCCTTATAGAATATCCTCAATTGAGTTGCAAGAATTAAATAATCCAATCATGCAGAATATAGTAAAGGGTTTCATACACCCATGTGCATCACAATTAGGTGGAATACTCCACTTTGTTATGAATAAAAAATGATCAGTGCCTCTCTATATTGATTATCATGAACTTAACAATATCATGATTTTGAACATGTATCCTCTACCCCAAATTTATTACATTTTTTTATAAAATGAATGGAGATAAAAAATTCTCAAAAATTGACCATTGATATGGAAATCAAAAATTATAGATAAAAATTTGAGAATATATCCCTAACACCTTTTTTTACAAGATATAAACACCACGAATTCTTTGTGATTCCATTTATAATTACAAATTACCTTGTTATCATCATATATCTAATGAAATCGATCTTTATATATCACCTTGTTCAATATTAGGTAGTCTTTATAGATGATATCCCTAAATATTACAAGAGAAAGAAAGATCATTTTGATCACTTTATGATCCTGCTTAAGACCTTGGGAAAGGGGAAATTGTCGGTAAAATATTGAATGTGTGAGTTATGGATATATAAAGAATCCTTTTTTGGAATCATATTTCCATGTGTGGGTATATCTATAGATACACTATAGATATATGTAATGTTTTAATGGAATATAACAAGAGATCTAGGGTTTTCTTGGATTTTTTTCCATAATATTATCACTTTGTGTGAAATTTATAAACACTTTAAAATACACTAAATAATTTTACAATAAAGGGATCCATGTTACTTTCCTTTGATGAATGTGAAGAAAATTTAAAATAACTTATGTGAAAGATGGTCAGTGAAACTATACTCACACAACCCTTTATTAGAGAAGGTTCCTCTATATAATGTGATGCATCAAGGAAGGGATTGGGATATTATCTAATGAAAATTGACATGGTGGTAGAATATTCTTCATTCCTATTAAAGGATCATGAGAAATTTAAAGGTATCATGATTCAAACATTAATGTGGTAATATTTGAATTAATGATATATATGAATTATCACTATGGTTAAAAGTGTTATATATATAATATGAACAATATCATAAAGTAGATATTCACATAAAACAAGTTGAACATTCTCAAAAGGAGATAGTGGGAATTAATCGAGGACTGTGTATACTTAATAAATTACCACATTGGGAAGATGGATAAGGTGGTTTATAATCTATGTCAGATGGATAATTATACCCTATACATGATTATTACTAAAAGTGAACCAATACTAATGAATATGAAAATGATAAACCATGAATTATTATTGTAAGGGAATAATTCATATCATACTAAAATTACTTCTCAATTATCTATCAATGAGAAGTTCACGTCATGAACCAACTTAGGATGACCTTGATCCAGTCTCTCAATCTGACCTGCAACGTGTCCCGAGATGCCTTCATGATCCTCTCAGGATAGAAACCAGTGTCGAGAATTACGATTAAGTAGTTGTGAATGATTTCACCCATAAAAAAGACAATTAAAAAAATATAAAAAATGTAATAAAAAGATAAACACTAGTAGGAGAAACAAAAATGGCACATACCACCATGTATCCCTGCAGGTCACCACCGTCGAATGAACCAATATCCCCCCATGGTGATCAAATCCATGCTAGGAGAAACACCAGAATATAAAAACCATTAAGAGACTATAGGCGTGAGTATTAAAACTCAATAAGAATTCCCAAGTAGTCTATTCCTAATGAATTTCCATTAAATGAAAGATTCATTAACATTTATTTTAAAATAAAAAAATATGAACAATGGTTTCTCACACATTTCATATTAAAAACAAATCACAATCAACTTCCCTCATTATTTAAAACATGATTTTCACTTGAGAGATACATGAATATTTAAGAGGGAATTAAGAAAACAAAAAGAGAAGGATTTTCAATTTAAAATAAGGGAAAGGGGAAACATTCATTCTTGTAAAACATTCTCTTTGTAATTTTTTAATGAAAACCAAACATTCAATTTTTAATGAGAAACACCCAGAGTTAGAAGTAGAGAAAAATTAACACAATGAGGGAAATATGATAATGTTACCCAAGAAACAATACCAATAAATACACATAAATCATCTCGCACATATAATATAGTGACCAAGAAAACACGAGAATACCTAGGATCTTAGAGGAAAATCAAGAACATACTAAAACCTGATTCATGCCATAGGAATGCCTCACCCAATGACCTCAATTCTCCAGTATTCTCGGTCTTACCCTACTTGGCCTAACCATGGGTCACAATACCAATGAAGAGAAAGATCCTACTAAGGTTGAAAATCTAGATCCAAATCCTCAACTAGTGCGCCATCTATTCTCAAAATTCAAGATAATTATTATAGGTTCCATGGTCATGATTACAGTGGGTTTTTTCAAATAGATCCAACCAACAAAGAATATATTAAATCCTTCAGTAAAGTAAAAAAATTGGCACCACCCCATAAATCCCAAGTAAAAGTCCCATGACGTTAAACCATCATCTCACAAGTGAATTCCCAAATTGAGGACACTCCCATCTTTATGTCAACCAGCATGGTGGGAGACTATTCCAATGAGTCTTTTCCAATCAAACCAATTTTTATGTGCCAACTAGGCCTCACAAAACCATTAAAATAAAACCATTTCTTTAGGACCAAACAAAAACTACTTTTAAAACTAGGAAATCAACATAAACCCATTTTTTATACATCTAACCTACAATTTGAAACCCAAAACCTGATTACAATTGATAATGGGTAATTTTATCATACACCTGGTGTAAAAAACACAATCAAACCATTTCTCAAAATTTATTACCCAATGGGATTCAACATCATTACCTACCAATTTTTTTACAAATTTTATATCATCAATTAGTATAAAAACTAAGTTTCGGATGCATGTAAAAAATTAATTTTTAAAAATTAAAGTCCAAATAAAATTACATCCTACCTAAAATCACAAGCAATTTGATGAAGATGATTTGGAACCACTCTTTACTCTTACATTATCATGAGTTTATAAACACACACACACACACACACATATATATTTATATTTATATACCTCTACCTTCATTTCACATATTACCATCACTATGAGGGAATATGTACACAGAGGGTATATTTATATATGCCTTACCAATGCATGAAAATGTAAGTTCCCTCAACTCCCATGGCTCGAAACCACTTTAATGAGACCTTACACATTGTAGAAAAATATGCGGAAGTCAAAAACCACAAAAAATGTAGAGACCCGAAGCTTGATGTAAATGGACAATTACATTACTTTAGTGGAATACTTAATACATAACAAAAACAGACACACAAGGATCATAATAGTTTAGTGTCTTTGGAAACTTGGAATATAATCTTCTAATCGTGGTGAAAGATCTTCAGCATCTCCTATAAGATCTTCCCTTTTTTGTTTTCTTACCTAAAACCTTTCTTTAAATCCTGCGGAAAAGAAAACATATAAAGGGTGAGCTCAAATGATCAGTAAGGTTAAGCATGGATAAAATAAAAAAAATCATATAAATTTGAACATAAAAACATGGACATAAGATTTAAACATCAGAATCTTGAGAAATGACATAAATCACAAAAGTACATAAGGCATAGATCATAAAGAAACATTAATCATGATAAAATATCATGGGAATTAAACATGTAATTGTGGAAAACCATTATTCACATGATATGATTTCCATAGTAGCCAAGGCACTGCTTCCAAGACCATCTTAGTGGACAAATTCCCTTTCTGAATCGATTTCACTCCTCGTTCCAGTCCTGTATTACTGAACCGGTTTAACTTTCCATTCCATCCATGTCTATCTCATGAGATATAAATCTTTACCCAATGAATTGAAGGGAGATATAGGTCCCACCCATCTCATAATGAAATCATTCTTACTTGTTCCACAACATAAACATAAATCATTCATCATAACACAAAGAATTAAATGGGTATCATAAACATCATCCCATCATAACATAATCCATATAAAACAAATAGATATCATTTCATCATAAGAACAATGAACCCATGTAAATCATAGAGACATTATACTCGAAACATACACATATGAAATAATGTCATCTTAGATGAAAAAATGGGTTTGATAAAACTTTTGAAATGAATTCTTGAGGAAAATATCCTTTCTTCTTCAAAATCATTTTCTTTTCACAAAATGTCATGCACTTTTAAAATAAAAGTATTTTATTGAAAATATTCAATAAATCTTGTAGAGTAAGGTTCATGAAAATGAGGCGTTATGAAACCGTAAAAATCCATTCACACCGTATAAGTTAAAAATAACATTCTTCTCTTACTTTTGTCAGAAAAGTCAAAAAGTACCTCGTATGTTAAACAAAAAAAGATTCCTTACATTCCATGTAGTAAAAGTCAAAAATGGGTAAAAAGGACTTTAAACATACATGAATAAACTTTTATAAAACATGTACATGGATAATAACAATAACCCCAGTAAATACTTACGAATAAAAAATCTCAGATAAGAATGAGATTGGAATATTTATCCCTTACCTTATGTCTGATATGCTTCGCACGTATCCGAACCTCCTCTTCATTGAAGCACCTCTCTGAGACCTCCTCTTAAGGCACTAAACATGTTCTTTGAAGAATACCAGGTCCTCTAGGATGTTTCTAGGGATGTGGAGAAGATAATTTGGCAGGGGTTGGTCGAGTTTGAAGGCTCAAAGTGGTGTGAGGAAGAGAGGGAGGAGGTGCCCTTTTATAAGGGAGGAGAGGGGCACCTTTGGAAGAACAAAAATATTATTTAATTATAAAGTCATATTCGGTTTTAAATAGCTCCAAATTGAATTCTTTTAAAACTAAGGTGGGTATGGGTCGAAATCCTCTCATCCAATAGAATTTGGACAGGTTTAGGTTACTATTTTAACCTTATCATTTAGATTTAACTTTAAGATAGATAATTTTACTTTTACCGTGTCTTTTTGTGTTCTTACACTATAAGGTTAATAAACTTGATATAACAAGCCAAAAAAAAAGCCCAAGTTGTTTATTATTAATCTATCTAACCTTATCTAAGTAATTTGGCCCAACAATAGATTTTTAGGAATAAAATAACAATTAATAATATAATATTTGTTTTAAAAACTATTTTATGTCAATTTTGACACTATTTGGTAATTGATTTTTTTGAAAATTCTAAAAGAAATATTAGTTCTACAAAAGTAACTTAAATCAATAATAACATGTCATATTAACCTAGAATTTTTTTGTAATTCATAAAAAGTCTCTAATTACATTTATTTGGGTATTTATAACATCACTTATGTCAATATTTCATTAATAAGATAATTACTGCATCATCTTTGTGTCATCAATAAATTAAATTATTTAATGTCTAAAAATTATAAATAAAATACAATTATGCAGGAAGTAATTTTAGCTTTCTAAATAATATTTATAGTCGAATTTATCTTATGTATAATTCTATATTAAAAATGATTTACTTATTAAACATTGATTTTACCTATTTTAACCCTTCTTTAAATAAATTAATATTAAATCTCCTAATCTAATACATGTGGGCCTAAATGGTAATATTTTATTCCTAAGGTTGTTTTTGGTCAAATTTCACTTATCCAATAGAATTAGGACATGTGTTAGGGCAATAATAATATCATTTTTACCCTTAATTACCCTATTTACTTTTAACCGTGGTAAAAAAAAGTAAAAGGTTACTATTCACCGAACATTATTTTCATCTCATTGAACCACATTTTACTTACTGACATCAACTGTGTCTCTTAGATTTTTGAAATTCCATTCACAAAAGCAGTAAAATTATGTTTTCTGTAAATTTGCAAATTTTCCTATAAGGTGGGTAAAAGACGATCAAAAGTTCAATAAACTTTTTATATATCTAAAATTATTATAAAATGACTCCAATGAATTACATTGAACTTATATAGGTATTATGTATCAATGTTGACCTAAAATAAATAAATAATTATTTAAATAAAAAGTCAATTTTTAAATAGTAACCCAGTGTTTTCACTATTCATCAAAAATTGAATGTTTTCCGAAAAATACTAAAATTTTACCCTAGGCTAATTTCGATTTTCTGAATCCAAAAATGGAGTCCATTTTGAAAGATAAAATTTATAAAATTTCAAAAAGTGGGTATTACTATTCATAACGGCTAGTTCTAATAATATTTTAATAATATATCGTTGTTTAGTAAAACCCGGTATTGCGTACAACACACGCTATCGAGGAAGGTTGTGATTGCGTGTAATGCAAGCCAAGTCAGGGTTTCGTGTTGTGCAAGACTCCTTTGTTGTTTTGTTATAATAGAATCCAACCATTTTTCATTTATACATTGAATATATATATATATACTCAATGTTGCGTAGAATGACTATTATCAAACGAACTTGAAATTATGTGTAACACAATCTAAGAATAGAGTTCTGTATACTGCATGCTAATACGGTGTTGTGTAAAGCACAAGATAATATTTTTGTAGCATAAAACACACAACATAAAATAAATTAAAAAGAATACTTATCATAAAATATCAGGTTGTTACATTCTACCCCCCTTAAAATGAATTTCTCCCTCGAAATTCGTCGGGGTTATACATGGTTTTCTACATGAAAGTTTCTTTATTTGAAACCCACATCGTAAAAAGAAATACCAAAACTTGGCTTTAAAAACTAAAGTATGAAATGCAATGGTTACCCAAATTAACTAATCACTGGGTTTCCACATAGGAGAACATAGGTGAAAATATGGATATGGAAGAGAAATCTAACCGTCATGTTCTGATGGAGAGTGGTAGAGAACATGGCTATGAAAAATCCAACAATCACAAAGCCATAAATTTGTGATGATCTAGGGTACCATCTGATTCATCAAATATAAGGGCCCTAGGACAACATTTTTGGTTTTCAAGATCATTTCACTAATGTTGAAGAATTTGAATTAGAATAAATACTTACTTTATTTTGGTACAATCTCACTGTTGTTCGTACATTGAAAAATTTCCACTTCATCTCTTAAAGAAATGAAGTTGAATTTGTTATTCGTGAAGTGTTAACAGATCATGTGATAGAATGATGGGTCATTCCATCTTTTTCAATCAAAAGTTTAGCAAAAGTTATCAAATATACATAAGTCCATCTATGGTGAGGTTAATCGTATACGATTCGAAATATGAACTTATACTTCATATATCATACCACTTAATAAAATAAAACTTGTTTCTACTAACCAGGGACTTTCTGTTGGCCATTGGTAGGCGATAAAGGCCAGTTGCACTTCAGTTGTGGGTTCGATTCCCACAGCCTTGTCCGACGCGATGGGCTGCCACCCGTCCGGCATGTTGTCCTTTTTCTAAAACTATATTACTATAACATCCCTTCAATAATATCAAGAAATGTTCTATCCTTAAACAATACTGACTTATGTCCAAAATAATCCATTCCAATCGTTAGTCTTTTCTAAAATACTTCGGTCCAAGCTCATAGTATAAAGAAAATGATTACTTGAAATTTCACATAACAATAACACGAATGCCATCATTTATCCCCCATATATCATAAGATATATCTTGTTGGTCAAGTTACAAACATGTGCATACCTTAATCATGTATTCTCTTGAAGAATGAATACCCATTGAACCTTAGTGAAAACATGAATGTAGTTAAAAGTTAACACTTTCCACATACCAAAATCCTCAAAATTCTATATACTCAAACCATGATATCACTTAGTCCTTATATCATTCATGAGCTCATGAATACAATAAGACATCTCATTATCTTCTTATCCCTTTATTATGCGCATATCATCTGCTTTCCAAAATATTTGAATCACTTTTCATGGTTACCGGTACCATTCAACATATACTTTCAAATAATTTAGGGAAAAAAATAGTGTAACAATCCTTAGATGATTCTTTATTCCATAGTACCCTACATTATTATTTATAAACATACAATCATTCCACTAACTTCTTAAACCACTGACTGAGCTTCATCATTTCTTTCATCTCATATTTCATTTGTAGTCTCTTCATCACCATCCACATAAATACTACTCATATGACCATGCTGATTCTCTTCATGAGATTTTCCCTTAGGGCATTGGTTTGCATAATGCCCATACATTCCAAATTTAAAACATCTAATCGTTGTTGATGTCGTAGAAATACCATTATCCTTTTCCATGGTGTTAACTAAACCTTTTCCTTTTCACTTATTGGCTTTGTGTCCTTCTTTTCCATACCCAAAGCATCTTCCAGATCCTTTGAAACAATCTCCTCGATGCCTCTTCCCACATGATTTACATGAGGGAAATTTAACTTTCTTTCTTCTATGATCATCATGAAACTCCATCTTTTTCTTATTATCTACATCGGGAAACTTACCAAAATTGAGATTATTGATCATATTATGAGATTGATGATTTGGCATAATAACGATGTTTGGACTTCTAGATCTCATTTCATTTTGTTTCTAATGAAGAATATCATTCCATTGTCCGCCATATCTTCATTTATCATGAATCTTCCAGTTTCCAGCCATTTTCTAAAACCCAAAAAGAATAGCGTGAGAGGAAAAAATCATTCTAGGGAAAACAACATAGTAAAGGGGGAGTACCCTCAATATCTAACATCTTAGGTTAAATTCTAAAATTGTTACCATAGTTCTAGGACTATATCCTATACATATACTTATCCTTAGGGACATCCCTAGACATACCTTAGAAATATCTCTAGGGATCTCACTAAAGTTTTTGCATCCTAGTTTTCAAAGGTTGACTAAAACTTTCCTCTAATACCAACTGTAGAGACCCGAAGCTTGATGTACATGGACAATTACATTACTTTAGCGGAATACTTAATACATAACAAAATCATACACACAAGGATCGTAATAGTTTAGTGTCTTTGGAAACTCGGAATATAATCTTCTAATCATGGTGAAAGATCTTCAACATCTCCCATAAGATCTTCCCTTTTTTGTTTTCTTACCTAAAACCTTTCTTTAAATCCTGGGGAAAAGAAAACATATAAAGGGTGAGCTCAAATGCTCAGTAAGGGTAAGCATGGATAAAATAAAACAAATCATATACATTTGAACATCAAAACATGAACATAATATTTAAACATTAGAATCTTGAACAATGACATAAATCATAGAAGTACGCAAGGCATAGATCATAAAGAAACATTAATCATGATAAAATACCACGGGAATTAAACATGTAATTGTGGCAAACCATTAAGAACATGATACGATTTACATAGTAGCCAAGGCATTGCTGCCAAGACCATCTTAGTGGACAAAGTCCCTTTCTGAATCGAGTTCACTCCTCATTCCAGTCCTGTATTACTGAACCGGTTTAACTTACTGTCCCAGCCATGTTTATCTCATGAGATATAAATCTTTACCCAATGCATTGGAGGGAGATATAAGTCCCACCCATCTTATAATGAAATCATTCTTAATTGTGCCATAGCATAAACATAAATAATTCATCATAACCCAAAGAATAAAATGGGTATCATAAACATCATCCCATCATAACAAAATCCATATAAAACAAATGGATATAATTTCATCATAAGAACAGTGAAACCATGAAAATCATAGAGGCATTATACTTGAAACATACACATATGAAATAATGTCATCTTAGATGGAAAAATGGTTTTGATAAAACATTTGAAATGAATTCTTGAGGAAAATATCCTTTCTTCTTCAAAATCATTATCTTTTCAAAAAACGCCGTGCACTTTTAAAATAAAAGTATTTTGTTGATAATAGTCATTAAATATTGTAGAGTAAGCTTCATGAAAATGAGGTGTTATGAAACCGTAAAAATCCGTTCACGCCGTATAAGTTAAAAATAATATTCTTCTCGTACTTTTTTCAGAAAAGTCAAAAAGTACCTCGTATGTTAAACAAAAAAACATTCCTTACATACCATGTAATAAAAGTAAAAAATGGGTAAAAAGGACTTTAAACATACATGAATACACTTTTATAGAACATGTATATGGATAATAACAATAACCCCAGCAAATACTTACGAATAATCAATCTCGGGTATGAATGAGATGCGAATATTTATCCCTTACCTTATGTCTGATATTCTTCGCACGTATCTGAACCTCCTCTTCTTTGAAGCGCCTCTTTGAGACCTCCTCTTAGGTCACTAAAATTGGTCTTTGAAAAAGACCAGGACCTCTAAGATATTTCTAGGGAAGTGGAGAAGATAATTTGGTAGGGGTTGGCCGAGCTTTGAGGTTCAAAGTGGTGTGAGGAAGAGAGGGAGGAGGTGCCCTTTTATCAGGGAGGAGAGGGGAACCTTTGGAAAAACAAAAATATTATTTAATTATAAAGTCATATTCGGTTTTAAATAGATCCAAATTGCTTTATTTCAAAGCTAAGGTGAGTATGGGTCTAAATCCTCTCATCTAATATAATTTGGACAAGTTTAGGTTACTATTTTAACCATATCATTTAGATTTAACTTTAAGTTAGATAATTTTACTTTTATCGTGTCTTTTTGTGTTCTTACACTACAAGATTAATAAACATACTATAACAAGCCAAAAGAAACCCAAGTTGTTTATTATTAATCTATCTAACCTTATCTAAGTCATTTGGCTGATCCTTAGATTTTTAGGAATAAAATAACAATTAATAATATAATATTTGTTTTAAAAACTATTTTATGTCAATTTTGACACTATTTGGTAATTGATTTTTGTGAAAATCATAATAGAAATATTATTTCTAATAAAAGTTACTTAAATCAATAATAACATGTCATAGTGACCTAGAAATTTGATGGAATTCATAAAAATTCTCAAATTACATTTATTTGGGTATTTATAACATCCATTATGTCAGTATTTCATTAAAAAGATAATTACTGCATCATCTTTGTGTCATCAATAAATTAAATTATTTGATGTCTAAAAATTATAAATAAACTACCATTATGTAGGAAGTATTTTTATATTTCTAATGAATATTTATAGTCGAATTTATCTTATGTATAACCCTATATTAAAAATGATTTACTTATTAAACTTTGATTTTATCTATTTTAACCCTTTTTTAAATAAATTAATATTAAATGTCATAATCTAATACAAGTGGGCCTAAATGGTCATATTTTATTCCTAAGGTTGTTTTTGGTCGAATTACACTTATCCAATAGAATTAGGACATGTGTTAGGGTAATAATAATTTCATTTTTACCCTTAATTACCCTATTTACTTTTAACTGTGGTTAAAAAAAGTAAAACGTTACTATTCACCAAAAATTATTTTCATCTCATTGAACCACATTTTTCTTACTGATATCAACCGTGTCTCTCAGATTTTTGAATTTCCATTCACAAAAGCGGTAAAATTATGTTTTATGTAAATTTGCAAATTTTCCTAGGAGGTGGGTAAAAGACAGTCAAAAGTTCAATAAAATTTTTATATATATAAAATTATTATAAAATGACTCCAATGAATTACATTGAACTTATATAGGTATTATGTATTAATTTTGACCTAAAATAAATAAATAATTATTTAAATAAAAAGTCAGTTTTTAAATAGTAACCCAGTGTTTTCACTATTCATCAAAAATTGAATGTTTTCAGAAAAATTCCAAAATTTCACCCTAGGCTAATTTCGATTTTCCAAATCCAAAAATGAAGTCCATTTTGAAAGATAAAATTTATAAAATTTTAAAAAGTGGGTATTACTATTCATAACAGCTAGTTATAATAATATTTTAATAATATATCGTTGTTTAGTAAAACCCGATATTGCGTACAACACATGCTATCGAGGAAGGTCGTGATTGCGTGTAATGCAAGCCAAGTCAGGGTTGCGTGTTGTTCAAGTCTCCTTTGTTGTTTCGTTATAACAGAATCTAACCATTTTTCATTTATACATTGAATATATATATATATATACTCAATGTTGCGTAGAATGACTATTATCAAACGAACTTGCAATTGTGTGTAACACAATCTAAGAATAGTGTTGCGTATACTACACGCTAATACGGTGTTGCATAAAGCACAAGAAAATCTTGATGTAGCGTAAAACACACGACATCAAATAAATTAAAAAGAATACTTATCATAAAATATCGGGTTGTTACAAAAACCCTACTTTAAAATTTATTAGAAAGTAAGGGAGTTAGGAAATATTCCTCAAAATGGTGTTAGGTGATCCAAAATGACACAAAGGTCCTCGCCTTCATTAACGCATGCTGAAACATGCTTAAAGAAGGCCCAAAAGACCCATTAGATTCTTTATTGAGAAGAAACGCCTAAAGAATTGGCCCACCAAAAAACCTAGGGTTATGGTGAGAAATGTAGGATGAGAGGGAGAATAAAAATTGACATAAATGGTAGGAGGGAGAAACTATAGTACTTAACCTGATGATCCAACCACAAAATTGTAAAACATCTGGGGAATTCACCGGAGAAAAGGGATCTGACATTAGGGGGGATCATGCGCAGCTATGGAGGAGTGGAAGAGACTGGTCACATGATGTACAATGGGAGGAGGGGAAAAGAAACAAATGATAAGATATAAAGAATAAAGAAAATTGAAATGTGAAAAATGAATAAATTAAAACATATTTTTTAAATTTTTGGCAACCCACATGATTTGTGCACGATTTGTGCAGGGTTTAACAAACTGTGCACCAAACATGCAATGGAAACTTCCTAGGCCAGAAACCCTCGCATTTTTACCCCTAGGAAGACTCATGGTTGAGAAAAATATTATCAAACCACTTGGAATTGTCAAATCACATATCAAAATCTCATGTTTACCACACAGTTTAATAGATCATGCCCAATTCACGAACCATAACTCAAACACACCTAGGTACCCACACAGGCCTCACACGGTTACTACTATCCATCTAGGATAACCATTAAATAGTTAAAAGCACCCAAAATTCAAATTTCAGGTCTCCCACTATCGAAACACACTAGAGAGAAAAAAATAATTAAATAAAGAAATCAATTAACATTTGAAAGTATGGGTGTGATAATTCTATCCACCAATAAAACAATCTTCCCCCATAAATTCAACCACCGAAATGAAGAACCAATGTCAATCTCAAAACCAAATTAATTCAAATGCAACCACAAACATTGAGGAGGCCCTTTTACTCCACAAGTAGAACCTTACCAGATCTAGAGTAAAACGCAACAAAGAGAACCATGGTAACAGAGATGAAAGGATTCTCCCCACCATTAGAAATCAGATAGCATATAACAATATAGAAAGAAACCACAAAAATATCTATGGTGGGTCTCCCAACAATTTGATAACTGAGTAGTCTAGGAAACACTACACATTACCATCATGGACTAAATATCTTACACTCAAGAGACAATAAGTGGAAAGAACTCAAACCAAACATCATGAAAAAGCATTATTCATCATTTCCAAAAGACATGATCATCTCCAAAATGACCAGAACAATAACTAAAACCAATTTACAGTAGGCTAACAATGCATGTTTCTAAGAACAAAACACAACTGTAAATAATTCATGATTGAATGTCCTCCAAGAATTTTTCAATTAGAATGAACATAAAATAACCAAAAAATCTCCATGGTCAACCACGCCCTTGTGATTCCTGATTGCATTCAAGATTCACTTTGGGCCTCATGATTTGAGACTTAATGTCTTGAATCATCCCATAATTCACACCCAAAAGTTGACATCTTATAATGAGAATCCCTCTTTTGATGGCACAACTTGAAGCACATTTCAAGGTTACACAAACATCTACACGGATGGGAATTTTTTAGAGGATGGTGACAAGATGGTTTAGAGTACCCAGACCAACAACACTAAGGGAAAACCAATGATTGGTATGAGGAATGAAAGACATAAACTGTCATGGATACTTTCCTAGAACAGATTCCTCTAGTTCACACTCCTTATTGAATGGGTAACATCCTTATTAACTCAGAGAAATTGGTTGATAAACTCTAGATAGAGATCCCACATGAAATGAGGATCTTCTTATAGATCACTCAATAATATCTATGAAGAAAAGTAAACAATTTCATTGAAATGGTAAAAATACCCCTTCAACATTATTTTAAATGGTCAAGATTCCAAAAGTTCTGGCACTTTATTCTCCTTGGATTCCTCATGAAAAAACCATTAGGTGAATGTGGCCTTTATGTTTTCCCAAGGTATCCCAATTCACAAAGATAATGAAAGACCAAATTCCATTGCTTCAATCTAATTCCTTCAAACATACCCATGAAATATAGCATCCCGTCTTTTTATAACATAACTTTCATTCCATTACACGGAACTGAGGATCTTTAAGGTTTAGTGTCTTGGAAACAAGGAACATAAAAGATGAAACAAAAAAAACATTCTTCTTAAACACTTGAAAGGCTTCTCCTCATGTTCACCCTAGGCTCATTACTGCATCTCATAACCTGGGGGCATACATCAAAAGGAAGGGTGAGCAGAAGGCCCAGCAAGGGATACAAGTGAGACATTTTACATATGAACATGAGATACATCAATAAAGCCATGAAAAGAACTTTAAGGCATGAAAATGAAATCATGAGGCATATCATAACAAAAATAAAACTTTTTCATAACTTGAAGATGTGGCTACATCATTTAACATAGAAAATCATGAACATATCACCAAGGTCCATCCCCAAGGTGTCATTTGAAAATTACCAAGGTTATTCACCAAGGTATCGTGAAAATTGTAATCTCTAGTGGTTACATCATTACCCAATGCATTGGAGAGCTATCAGGGTGCACCCTTAAATTTTCTTTTATTATCATGTGAGCCACATATATCATCATCAACAATTTCTTAAATAACCCATATAGCATAAAATAAATGGGTTTCATTTCTTAATCATAACGTTTTAAAAACTGCTTTAAAGACATGATCTTTATGTCACTTTAAAACCCATAGAAAAAGAAGGTGGGTCTCATGTATGTAAATCCAAGAATTTAAAATAGAAAATTTTGGTATATATGTGAATACCCCTTTAGAAGAAAGAGCTTTTAGTATTCACTTAATAATATAAAAGAACATTAGAAAAAGAGAGAGACATTTTGAGACGGAAATTCTACAGCATAATGGCTATGTTACGAGGTTTTAGGAGACATTAAAAAGAGAGGGAAAATAGGTCAAACATTCATAAATGACCCATAAAACAGTATATGGACAGAATAATAAGGATAAATGATTATGGTAATGAAATTTCAAGGACATACTATTTGAAATAAAAAACATGGAAGGAAGACAAAAAAATTAGATTTCTCTTATGAAAGTTCGGCAGCCTAACGGCGCCACATAAAACCTCAAAATACTGAATTGAAGAGATCAAATGGGGTCTATCATCATATGAAAATAAGATTCCAGTATGATAGATATAGAGATCATACCCCAACATAACAAAAAGGAACTTGAAAGACTTGACATGAAAGTAGAACTTTGAAAAGAATGAGAAGGGTGAAAGAATCCCCTAAAAATTTCGGCAGCCTAACGGCGCCACTTAAAACTTCAAAATACTGAATTGAAGAGATCAAATGGGGTCTCTAATCATATGAACATAAGAGTCCAGTATGATAGATTTATAGATCATACCCCAACATAACAAAATGGAACTTGAAATAATTGACATGAAAGTAGAATTTCAAAACGAGAAGGGTGAAGAACCACTTAAAAATTCGGCAGCCTAACGGCGCCACTTAAAACTTCAAAATACTGAATTGAAGAGATCAAATGGGGTCTCTCATCATATGAACATAAAAGATCAGTATGATAAATTTAGAGATCATACCCCAACATAATAAAAAGGAACTTGAAATACTTTACATGAAAATAGATCTTGAAAAATGAGAAGGAAGAAAGAATCTGTTACAAAAATTTCGGCAGCCTAACGGCGCCACTTAAAACTTCATAAAACGAAATAATGATAGTAAGAGGGGATCTATAATTATATGAACATGAAAAGGGAAGTAAGAGGAGTATAAAAGAACATCCTCCAACATAAGAAGATGGAGCATAAAAGGAATGACATAAAAGAGATTACTTGAAATTAAAGAGAGAGGCCAGATCCCTTACCTTAAAACGTAACTCTTAAAACTCAATGGTTTGGACCTTGAGGGCTTGGGGGCACCTTGGGAGGACTCCTTGGGAGGTAAGGAGATCAGAACTTCATTGGGGGAGGGTGGGGAGTCGAATGGATGAGAGGATGGCTTGGTATTTATAGGGAAAGTGAGGGGACAAGGCATTAATGCTCAAGGGACACCTCATTAGTGGTTTTGGCAAAACCATGGGCTTTCCCATGGTATTTGCCCATGGTATTGGCCACTGGGGACACCTCATACCTTATCTTACTATTCATAATTCGACCATATTGAATATATACTTAATACATCATTTAATGATGTCATTAAACACCTGTAACTTAAAAACTATATTTTCACTATTCATCGAAAATTCAACTTTCTCAGAATAATCCCAAAATTTCACCTTAACCAAATATCAATGCTCTGATTTCAAAAATGAAATCCATTTTATAAAAATAATTTTCTAAATATTTTTAATTTAATTTTTAAATAAACACACTATTCATTGAAAATTCATTTTTTTCAGAAAAATCCCCAAAAATTACCTTAACATAATATCGATGCTCTGAGTTCAAAAATAAAGTCCATTTTATAAAAATAATTATCCAATTATTTTTAATTAAATTTTTAATTAAAAAACACTATTCACCTCAAAAAGACTAATACTTGACTAATAATTTATGAAACCGTTATTTACCCATTTTATTGAATCTCATTACTTAATCAAGGTGCCTAGCTTATTTTAATAATTTCTTTAAGTGAGATTACTAATCCATTTGGACACATTGTTAATCCTAATCATAAAATCACTATTCATAATATACTATTCATCAAAAATCAAGTTGATCTTATTATACTCTAAATTTTGTACTGAACATAATTGTAGAAGGCCATTATTTTCCAAATCATTACACTTTTTTAATTATTTAAGGTTTACAAAAACATTTTTAAAATATACTTTTTTCTAAAATTCATCAAAAATATGCATACTATATTTATCCGGTCATTTGAAAATTCATAAACTTCATCATAAGAAGAAATCCCATTTTTTATTTAAAACAAAGGATTACACAAGGCAGTTACAGTCTCCTTACATAGCACCTTATAACACCAGCATAGGACCTAAGTGTAAGGTGTGCTAAGGTGAGAGAATTTGAGGGAGGCTCGGCCAACATCGCACGAGTAGTAATTTCTATCAGTTTGAACTTCTCGCGAAGGTGATCCCGTTCTAGCTTCACACGATGAAGTTCAGCTTGGGTTTGGTCCAGAGAAAAGCCCAGTGGTGCTACCTCCTCCCCAAGTTCTGTTAGATGGGCTTCGATCGGTCCAAGACTACTGGGTGAGGCCATCGAATCTTCTTTCTATATTAATTAACCACGATTTCTTGTATTTAGAGACAATAATCAAAACGTTTAGTTTCTAGCAGTTATATTGACCAATGGTCATATAACAGTCAAAAACCAATGGTATCATTTTAATTATACTCATGTTATCAAATGAAACATTTTTGTTGAGTATAAAAATAAAATAAAATAACACATAAAATTAGGAAACAAGATTTATTCAAAATTTCGGGTCGTTACAATCTTCCCCCCTTAAGAAATTCCGTCCTCGCAATTTTTTAAAATTAGGTTTTGAAATTTCATTGAAAGTACCACATCAGAAAAGGAGTCAGTAAAACTATTACTTTAAAAGAAAGAAAGGGAAGTACGAAGGTCACCCGAGTTAGGCCACACTAGGATTCCATGTAGGAAAACCTGGACATGGAAGAAAAACAAAGGCTCAAGTTCTGAGGGAGAGTGATAGAGAACATGATTAGGAGAAAGTTAACCATAAGAAAATCCCAAACTTATGATGTGTGTAAACGATCATTGATTACCTAGTAGGAAACGCAAACCAACAACGTTTTTGTTTTACATTCCTTTTCATAATTTTGAGGAATTCATTTACTACATAGAACAAAAACATAAGAAAATATACCTACCTTCATATAGAGTTTCATCCTTTAATAAGTTTCTACCAAAACTAATCTTTTCTCCAAATGATGAGCATTCAAAACTACTTGGTCTCATCAAAACACAAGAATCATCTTCTTGAGAATCACATAATCCACAAAAGATTAACTATCTATTTCTTCTATCTTTAAACATTATCCCAAAAACAGAAAGGGTAAGGTAAAACAACTCTTCAAAAAGAATGAATCCCATAGGAAGGGAAACTATTTTTAAATCTTCAAAGTTCCATGGTACTACCCAAAGTTCATCATAGACCATCCCTTAAATAACGATCCTTAAAATTCCTCAAAATAAACCAAACTAAGATTGAAACCCAAATACAAGAGGGATTTGATAACATAGTCTTCCAAAATAAACTTCATTGTTCATCTCCAAACAACATCAACCACAACTAAAATCTTATAACAAAAGTAGCTAACCTAAACATATTTTACCCAAGATAGGTTAATCATTTCCATAAGTAACCTACATTACTATAAGTCCTCCTTAAATTCATTGATTCTTCAAAATATAAGTCAACCTTACTCCTCAATGAAAATACCGCAGTAATCTATTTACCTTGATCATATAGGGTCCTCAAAATAGTGAACGTCTTCCAAAATAATAATCATCTTTTAATCCCCTAATCATCTCTGTCGTATTAATACGGAAATCGTAGCATTTACTATCACATTGGTTGTTGGGACATGTTCTTCCATTTCCCGCCATTAATTAAGAAAAGAAGCTATAATTAGGGGCTTAAATACTTATCCAATAATCATGAAAAGAAACTTAAAGCATATAAAGATAAATTGTAGAAGAAAAGTATACCCTAACTTGTGATCCCCTAGGTTCCCATCTAGGTTATCCATGATCATATATTCTTATCTGAAGCTTTATTTAATTTTATCTTTGTTCCTTTAACAATGGTTTATACTAAGCTTATGAATTTACCAAAGCATATCCCCCGGGAGTGTCGTAACCAAGAGTGCAGCAAGGCCCGTTGTCGTGTACCAGTTCCCGTTCGAGTCTAGCTCAAAGTGGTGTTTTCGGGTTTTACCCCTATGTACATCTGTGCCAGAGCCACCTCTACCTACTCGTATCCAGACAGGGATGTATTTGCTTGGTAACCCCTTACTCAATACTCACCAAAATACCAGGAAGATTTCCTATATTTAAACTTTTCTATAGGGTTATTCCTAGAGTTTTCATATCCTAATTTCCACAAATAACTAAACCATCCTTTGATACCAACTATAGCATCTCGTCTTTTTATAACATATCTTTCATTCCATTACACGGAACTGAGGATCTTTAAGGTTTAGTGTCTTGGAAACAAGGAACATAAAAGATGAAACAAAAAAAACATTCTTCTTAAACACTTGAAAGGCTTCTCCTCATGTTCACCCTAGGCTCATTACTGCATCTCATAACCTGGGGACATACATCAAAAGGAAGTGTCAGCAGAAGGCCCAGCAATGGAAACAAGTGAAACATTTTACATATGAACTTGAGATACATCAATAAAGTCATGAAAAGAACATTAAGGCATGAAAATGAAATCATGAGGCATATCATAATAAAAATAAAACTTTTTCATAACTTGAAGATGTGGCTACATAATTTAACATAGACAATCATGAACATATCACCAAGGTCCATCCCCAAGGTGTCATTTGAAAATTACCAAGGTTATTCACCAAGGTATCGTGAAAATTGTAATCTTTAGTGGTTACATCATTACCCAATGCATTGGAGCGCTATCAGGGCGCACCCTTAAATTTTCCTTTATTATCATGTGAGACACATATATCATCATCAAAAATTTCTTAAATAACCCATATAGCATAAAATAGATGGGTTTCATTTCTTAATCATAACGTTTTAAAAACTTCTTTAAAGACATGATCTTTACGTCACTTTAAAACCCACAGAAAAGGAAGGTGGGTCTCATGTATGTAAATACAAGAATTTAAAATAGAACATTTTGGAATATATGTGAATACCCCTTTAGAAGAAAGAGCTGTGAGTATTCACTTAATAATATAAAAGAACATTAGAAAAAGAGAGAGACATTTTGAGACGGAAATTTTGCAGCATAATGGCTATGTTACGAGGTTTTAGGAGACATTAAAAAGAGAGGGAAAATAGGTCAAACATTCATAAATGACCCATAAAACAGTATATGGATACAATAAGAAGGATACATGATCATGGTAATGAAATTTCAAGGACATACCATTTGAAATAAAAAACATGGAAGGAAGACAAAAAAATTAGATTTCTCTTATGAAAGTTCGGCAGCCTAACGGCGCCACTTAAAACATCAAAATACTGAATTGAAGAGATAAAATGGGGTCTATCATCATATGAACATAAGATTCCAATATGATAGATATAGAGATCATACCCCAACATAACAAAAAGGAACTTGAAAGACTTGACAAGAAAGTAGAACTTTGAAAAGAATGAGAAGGGTGAAAGAATCCCCTAAAAATTTCGGCAGCCTAACGACGCCACTTAAAACTTCAAAATACTGAATTGAAGAGATCAAATGGGGTCTCTAATCATATGAACATAAGAGTCCAGTATGATAGATATAGAGATAATACCCCAACATAACAAAAAGGAACTTGAAATAATTGACATGAAAGTAGAATTTCAAAACGAGAAGGGTGAAGAACAACTTAAAAATTCGGCAGCCTAATGGCGCCACTTAAAACATCAAAATACTGAATTCAAGAGATCAAATGGGGTCTCTCATCATATGAACATAAAAGATCAGTATGATAAATTTAGAGATCATACCCCAACATAATAAAAAGGAACTTGAAATACTTTACATGAAAATAGATCTTGAAAAATGAGAAGGAAGAAAGAATCCGTTACAAAAATTTCGGCAGCCTAACGGCGCCAATTAAAACTTCATAAAACGAAATAATGAGAGTAAGAGGGGATATCTCATTATATGAACATGAAAAGGGAAGTAAGAGGAGTATAAAAGAACATCCTCCAACATAAGAACATGGAGAATAAAATAAATGACATAAAAGAGATTACTTGAAATTAAAGAGAGAGGTCAGATCCCTTACCTTAAAACGTAACTCTTAAAACTCAAAGGTTTGGACCTTGAGGGCTCGGGGGAACCTTGGGAGGACTCCTTGGGAGGTAAGGAGATCAGAACTTCGTTGGGGGAGGGTGGGGAGTCGAATGGATGAGGGGATGGCTTGGTATTTATAGGGAAAGTGAGGGGACAAGGCATTAATGGTCAAGGGACACCTCATTAGTGGTTTTGGCAAAACCATGGGCTTGCCCATGGTATTTTCACATGGCATTGGCCACTTGGGACACGTCATACCTTATCTTACTATTCATAATTCGACCATATTGAATATATACTTAATACATCATTTAATGATGTCATTAAACACTCGTAACTTAAAAACTATATTTTCACTATTCATCGAAAATTCAACTTTCTCAGAATAATCCCAAAATTTCACCTTAACCAAATATCAATGCTCTGATTTCAAAAATGAAATCCATTTTATAAAAATAATTTTTTAAATATTTTTAATTTAATTTTTAAATAAAAACACTATTCATCGAAAATTCATATTTTTCAGAAAAATCCCCAAAAATTACCTTAACATAATATCGATGCTCTAAGTTCAAAAATAAAGTCCATTTTATAAAAATAATTTTCTAATTATTTTTAATTAAATTTTTAATTAAAAAACACTATTCACCTGAAAAAGACTAATACTTGACTAATAATTTATGAAACCGTTATTTACCCATTTTATTGAATCTCATTACTTAATCAAGGTGCCTGGCTTATTTTAATACTTTCTTTAAGTGAGATTACTAATCCATTTTGACACATTGTTAATCCTAATCATAAAATCACTATTCATAATTTACTATTCATCAAAAATCAAGTTGATCTTATTAGACTCTAAATTTCGTACTGAACATAATTGTAGAAGGCCATTTTTTCCAAATCATTACACATTTTTAATTATTTGAGGTTTACAAAAACATTTCTAAAATATACTTTTTTCTAAAATTCATCAAAAATATGCATACTATATTTATCTGGTCATTTGAAAATTCATAAACTTCATCATAAAAAGAAATCCCAGTTTTTATTTAAAACAAAGGATTACACAAGGCAGTTACAGTCTCCTTACATAGCCCCTTATCACACCAGCATTGGACCTAAGTATAAGGTGTGCTAAGGTGAGAGAATCTGAGGGAGGCTCGGCCAACATCGCACGAGTAGTAATTTCTATCAATTTGAACTTCTCGCGAAGGTGATCCCATTCTAGCTTCACACGATGAAGTTCAGCTTGGGTTTGGTCCAGAGCAAAGCCCAGTGGTGCTACCTCCTTCCCAAGTTCTGTTAGATGGGCTTCGATCGGTCCAAGACTACTGGGTGAGGCCATCGAATCTTCTTTCTATATTAATTAACCAAGATTACTTGTATTTAGAGACAATAATCAAAATGTTTAGTTTCCAGCGGTTATATTGACCAATGGTCATATAACAGTCAAAAACCAATGGTATCATTTTAATTATACTCATGTTATCAAATGAAACATTTTTGTTGAGTATAAAAATAAAATAAAATAACACATAAAATTAGGAAACAATATTTATTCAAAATTTCGGGTCGTTACATGAAAACTCACACATTTCTGGAATCTGGAGTTCCCAAAATACAAAGAAACTCAATTTACCCAAGACACTCAACATCCTCCAATAGGTTTAAGTAAATATAGGCAACAAGAACCTATTTTCATTTTCTCAGTTCCACCACTCCATAGGGATTCTCGGTAGGGCCAATGACTGGAAGAGATGCTTAGATACCTTCTGGGTCTTTCTGGGTATCATACTCTGAACAACATAAGACACAATACTAGATCATCATAAAAGATCCTAAAAATGAACATTTTAAACCAAATACCAAGCTAATAAACCAACACATCAAAAAACCAAATCAAATCCAAATTAAATATCTACACAAAAATCAACAAAACATATATACATACTAGAAAAAACAACTTTTACAAACCAGCATTTCGGAATTCACCCATTTTTAAATTTAATTCGACCTTTAAAAATCAAAATCATATTTAATTTCCAAAACAATTTCATCAAATACACTTAAAATTTTTAAAAAATTACCTAACTTTTCCCTTTAAAATCACAAATAACATTAAAAGAAAACCACATCTAGAAATCATTTTCATTTAAAATACCATTTCCCTGCTCTAGATGCCATTTTTCTTTGAAACCCCACTCATGCCAAACAAAAACAAACAAAAAAATACCACTTTCACTGAAGCACCTATATGAGGAACTAGTTTTCATCCCTAACTCAACTACATGGTTTAGTAGAACATTCCCCAACAAAGCACCAACCACTAAGAGTGTCTCAAAACATACCCTCTAGTTTCACATGGGTTTCTTCTACATGAAAGTCCTCCATACAACACTAGGTCACTCCCTTGGTCATTTCCCATCCATACATAGAAAAACCAAATGCTCAAATACCTAACCACCGTTTGAAACATGACCATAAAAACGAGTAATATTTCTCGATTCTCTCCTCATTCATACTTCTTGAGTCCTGGCAGTCCTATCTCTAATATTCGGTGCCCCCCAAATATGATGTTCCTGCTCTGATACCATTTTGTCAGGAACCATCCTAGGTTGACCCTGGTCTAGTCAACTGAGTTGGAATACAACATGGACCAAGAGGCCTTCTCGATCTTTCCAAGATGGAAACTGGTGTCTGGCATCAAGATAATGTTTTTTGGAATGATTTAGAACATAAAAACAAATAAAAATGTAAACACTAGAATTATAAAAATAACGACACATACCTCCATGTTACCATATCGGTCACCAGTATCCAATAAACCAATTTTACCCCACGATGACCAAATCCATGTTATAATAAAAATTAAAATCTAAAAACAATGATGAAACTATAGGAGTGTGTATTACAACCCAGTAGGAATTCCCGAATAGTTTATTCCCAATAAATTATTTTAAATATCAGATTCATTAAAAACTAGTTTGATATATAAGAATATAGAAATAGATTTAACACATTTCATTTTAAAAACAAATCCCTATCCATTTCCCTCATAATTTTTAAAAAACATTTCACTTAATAGAAACATGAAAATTTAATTGGAAAATTGGAAAATCCATACATAATAATGTTCACATTAATATAAGGGAAATTGGGAACTTTCATTCTTTAAAAATATTCTCTTTGAATCTTTTTAAAGAAAACCAAGCATTCAATTTTTTCTAAGAAACACCATTAACAAGGATAATATACTAGGAAAGCACAATGAGGGAAATGGGATAACATTTCTTATGAAACTATACCATGAAATGAACCAAAATCATCTTCCCTTGATAATATTGTGCCACAGAAAACATGGGAATACATTTGAGGAATGAGGATAATCCATAACATAGTGATATCAGATTCATCTGGTCGGAATGCCTCACCCGATGACCTTAATTCTCACACTCTCTCAGTATCATCCAACCTGGACTAACCGAGGTGAAAATCCAAAAGTAGAGAATGATATTACTAAGGGAAACTAGTCAGAGTGGAATCTAAAACTAGTGAAAGAATAATTCTCCGAAGTCCTTGTAGCTATGAAAAGTTTGAATTTCATGTTCACAGTGGGGTGTCACAAACAAACCAAGAAAAAAATGATACATACATCACATAATAAAATTCACAAAAAATATCACCAGTCTATACACCCTAAGGAATAATCCCTTTCTATTAAATTATCATCCGAAAATGGAATTCCCAAACCTATGAAACTTTCATCTCTTCATCAACCAACCTGGAGTGTGACCCATTCAAAGGAGGGTTTTCCAGGGAAACCATTTTTAAACTTCCAACCAGGCCTCACACAACTATTCAAGGAAACCCATTTCTTAAGTAACCAAACACACAAAACATTTAAATTCAGTAAATCTATTAATTTTTTTTAGAATTATAATACACCATTTAATTCAAAAAACACGTTTACAAAATCCAACAGGTCATTTCATCATACACCTGGTCTGAAAAACACAATGAAACCATTTCTCACAATATTAAAACCAAGGGGAACCCACTTTATTTGATTACAGACAATTTTCCTAACAATTCTATATAACTAATTATTATAAAAAATAGGTGTAAAATGCATGTGATGAATAGTTTATTAAAATTAAAACTTGAATGAAAATGTCTCTTACCTCAAATCACAAGCACTTTGATGAAAGTGATCCAAAACCATTCATTAATAACACATGAAAAGGAATTTATACAGAACTACATTAATATATATAACCCTAGCCACATTACATATATTCTTCATTCCATGAGAGAATCTGTACAAAGAGAGAATATATATATGTCTTACCCATGCATGCACATGTTTTCACCATCAGCTCTAGCCAATGGAAAAGAATTCAACAAGACCCAACACACTCTAGAAAATACAAGGGACTCAAAAACAAAAAAAACACTAATTTAAAATTGATCCAAAATCAAGGGAAGAAGGAAACCTACTTCAAAGTGGTGGTGGGAGATCCAAAATGACCAAAACCACCTCTATTTCACTAGAGGATGCCAAAACACTCCTAAAGATGGCCTGAAAGACCCGTCATATTCCCTATTGATTATAGAATTATAAAAAACCATCCCACCAAAAACCAAAGGATTTGGAAGAGATAGGTAGTGTGGAATGGAAGAGAAAATCACTAGAAATGGAATTATGGGGGAACTAGAGTTCTTACCATGATGAGATACCCTCAAAACTAGAATTAATATAATGGATTCACTAGAGAAATGGGAGCTGAGAGGGGGGATCCAGTGTGGCTATGGATTTCATTATAGGTCATCCCAAGACATCTTAATTTCATAATTCCATTTGTGATGTTGTTGATTTCCTTATGAAGTCAACATAATTCATTTCTATTTGAGATTATTTCTTACTCTACCAATATGAAAATATACAAAAAAAGGAAGACATAATGCTAAAAAGATTATTACATCCCATTGTATCATATTTGGATATGAGTTTTACCAAGATTTTTTAGAGACGTCTTCAATATACATTAGATATGGAGCTGAGGATTCTCAATTCTTATCACCTTATAATTATGGTAAATTTGAATGGACCATTCAAACTGTCAAATATTTTCCGGGATATTTTATAATTTATTTTATACAATTATATTAGAACCTTCCACTCGTAGAGTTCTTATATAAGAATAGTTTTCAATTTATCATTCTAATGGCACAATATGAAGCCCTATATGGGAATTTTAGTAAAAAACAAATTTTCTTGTATAGTGTTTAGAGTCTATTCTATTGTGACATGATATTTCTCAAGAAATATTAGAGAATGTTGACACCATTCAGTAACACATTAATATTTTACAATGTTTATAGGAGAGATACATAGATAATCGAAATTATAATTAAATGTGTTTCTTGATATGGGTAGAGGAGGGGTATATTTAAAGACTAATTTCATAATATAAAAGGAATTTCATATTTAAGAAAAGTGGATCCAAAATTAATAATTAGAGGGAGTAATATGTGGGAAGGATTATTAGTCCCCCATTAAACAATTTAGATATATGTTTTTGTGATATATTATGATCTTATCACTTAATTTTACTATTTTGAGTCATTTTAGCCTCTATAATGGTGACTCAAATTTACCTTGTTAAAAAAATTTAATGTCAAAAAATTTATTTAAACTTATTAGATAATATTGAAATGATGATTCTAAGTACTAAATTAATTTAATTTTATTTCATTTATAAATTTTATAGAAATTTATTTTAACATGTTACGCCCCGACCCCAGCTACCCAGAGTCGGTGCATTAGTTCATAACATTGGCATGATCACAAAAGATCAAGTCTCGAAAGACCGATTAGTTTAGTAGCCTTGGAAACACTAGATACATTCGTAAACATTACATTACATCATAAAGTGAAAAACTACAACAAAAAAAGTCTCCATAGTCCACACTCATATCCTCTTCTGACTATCCCTGCAGGTCATTCATAAAATACTTCTTCACATCCTGGAAAATATTAAAACATTGAAAGGGGTGAGCTCAGATGCTCAGTAAGGATAACAATATAGCGGAAGATTTCATAAATAAACATTAACATTTAAGGCAATGTATAACTAAAACAAAATCCTTTTAAACTTGAACTTCAACATAATATGGAAAAAGTAAAATGAGATAATGCCATTTACTTCTTCACATGGATATTCTACTGGTCGAATAATCACATGCAATATCAATAACCACATTCATAATAATGGAATGCATAATGCCAGACTATCATAACCACGTAGTCAAGGCCTCGTGCCAAGACCACAAATAAGATTTTGTCAAGGCCTTGTGCCAAGACACTAGTTTGTCTCATGAGACCTGCCGATGCATCGAGGAGCTATAACGGGCTCCACCCGTCACTTATTAAGTCCAATGCATTCCTCATATGAATAGGTTTAAACATATCATAAACCATAACATAATCGTATCACATAAAACATGCATAAAGGAAACATAACATTTCCACATTTCAATCACAAGATATCAATACAACACATTGATATAATAAAAACGCTTTCAAAACCATTTTCAATACCAAAATAAAAGAAAGTTAAAACTTTGTATTTATTTTGCATTAAAAAAATGATGGCTTGTAGAGGAAGCCGAAACTCAAATAATGGTCACGACGGCGGAGAAGTCGTTGTCTCTGCATAAGTACGGAAAGAAAAACATTCCCTTTTTTCGTTTAGCAAAACGCTTTGTATAAAAAGATTCCTTTTGAATAACTGTAAAAGTCAAAGGGGTTTATACACCGTATAAAAGGAAAGTTGTGTATAAAGCCAATTATGCCTCAATGAAAGGAGATTGAGACAAAGTCCTTAAAAAGATAATTTTTAAAATAAAATAGATCTATTATGTGTATTCAATATAAGTACACATAAAGAAAGTACAAATACAAGATAGGACATAATAATATCATGACATAATTTGAAAGTAGGAGATTAACCCAAAGAATGGAAGTTGGGTTAAGAAGTTCCCTTACCTTGTGTCCGACTTGACTCAACCGTTCTTTAACCTCCTGAATAATAAACTAGAGTTAATATCTACCTTATTAAGAACCATTTTAAATTTCATTATCCTTTTTATATCACTTATTACAATGTTATGAACATTATGTAATTATTAAAGTTAATAACGGTCGTTTTGTCGATCTTTGGTACTTGAGTCAACAATAAACTTCTTATAATTACAAGTTGTTTATGTGGTAGAATATCCATTATCTCAAGAATTATATTCATGATTTATATGTCATATATGTCATATATATCCAGTATATACATTCATTTATAATATTACGTAACATTTAGAGGTAAGAAATGAAATGCACCGTTCATGGAGACGGTAAGCCGTACGTACGCATGAACGCTACTTTCATTTCAATTTCATATTTAATGGAACGAAATCATAATGATATAAATGTATAATATAATTCCAGTATAATATATTGTATAATACCATTTACTCCATCCTTTATACATCCCACATATGGAATTAACGATTCAAATCACTTTGAGGGGGCGGTAGTCCGCACTTCCTAAAATGAAATTATCGCGTTTTACCCATAATGGAAATCATAAAGTATGCCATAAATGAGAAATACAGAAGCATAAGTAAAACATAAACATATTATATATCATATATAAAAATAGTGACATCTTAATGGCCACCTTTTAAGGTGTTATATGAGTGTTGAACAATCATCGTTTCGTGAGGCAGAAATTCGCAATCCACAGAAACCATATGTTCTTTAACCATTTGATGTAGGTGTGTGTAAGTGTAGCTCGAATCCATCTTATAACAACATCCTAGTATATTGAGGATACTGGTTTTGTTACAAAAGAAATGAATAAAAATAGTTTAGGGGGTTGGAGAAGAAAAACAAAACAAAACAACATTAGAGAAGTCATTACCTCAAAATCGGGTAAGTCTTTTTGATTTGAGGCAAAGGCTTCCTTGGGAAGAGTTCTGCCCAAATTGAGGCTTCTAGGAGTAGGAGGGGGAAGTTGGGAGAGTATTTGGGCAGAGTTTGGCCGATCCAAATGGCTTGAAAGAGTAAATGAGGTGGGAGAGGTGGGGGCCTTTTATAAGTGGAGAGGAGGGGCACTTTTGGAAAGATTGAAATATTACATTATTACACAATTCTTTTAGGATTATAAAGGTCCCAAACTTATATAATTCGAGGCTAAGGTGATAAGGTTTCGAAATATCCTCATCAAATAGGCTTTGGACAAGTTTAAGCCTTGGATTTTGCATTATCTTCTCATTTTATTTAAATCGTTAAATAATGAGGTCATCGCTGTATCATAATGATGTCATAAATAATTTACTGTATTTAATGTCTAAAAATTATAAAACAAATACTATGATGTAGGAAATCTTTTTATCTTTCTAATGAATATTTATAGTCAAAATTTTGACTTGTGTAACCCCACTTAAAAACTATTTTAGTAAAATAACGCATGTTTGTGTCAATTTAATTTTAACATTAAATAAATATATATTAATGTCATTTTCCAACCAAAGTGGATCCATGGGGTCCCCAAGTTGACCCATGGGTTTTCTTGGTCGGCCATGACTCATCCAATAGGAGTAGGACAAGTGTCAAGCTCATCTCATATTATTAAAACATTGTTTTTACCTTAAACTACACTAATTACCTCTAATCGCGATTAAGAACTTAAAAGTTACTATTCACCAAAAATTTATTTTAATCTCATTGAACCACATTTTACTTCTTAATGACAACCATGTATGTTGGATTTTTGAAAATAAAATCACAGAAGTGGTAATATTTCATTTAAACGATGAAATCAGTTATTTAACTACCACTTAGTGGTTTCACTATTCATCAAAAATTGATGTTTTTCAGAACAAGGCCAAAATTTCACCCTAAGCAATAATTGATATTCCGAATTCAAAAATGATGTCTATTTTACAAAATTCCAAACATATAAGTTGCATTAATTAATTTTATAATTAATTCCCGCTGTTACGACAAATAGCGTGTTTTTAAGAAACAATTTATATCAAAAGATTGGCAATTGTTTATGTCCAATTTCAATGTTAAATTAATTCTAATGACCACCATTGGATAAAATGGTAAAAATATATTATAATTATACCTTAAAACCACTAAATAGTATAATTTATCACAATAAATTATTTTGATTAAAAAAGTTGTTTTAAAGTATTTTTCACTATTCATAAAAATTAGAAGTTCTCAGAAAAATACCAAAAATTCAACATAGGCTAATTTCGATATTCCGAATCCAAAAATGAAGTCCATTTTGAAATATAAAATTTCTATAATTTTAAAAAGTGGTTATTACTATTCATAACGGCTACTTTTATTAGTCGCGGTGTTTTAGAACTCGAAGTTGCGTACAATGCAAGCTATTGCATTATTGAATGAGAAGCGTATCATGGAATCTCGGGGTGTTACATTCTCCCCTCCTTCAATAAATTGCGTCCTCGCAATTTGAAATTTTTCTTTGAAAATAAAAGGTTGAAAAGAGAAATTACCTTTGAGGAAAACCCACATCGGAAATAAGGTTAATAAAATTTAGCCTTAATAAGAGGGAAATGGAAATAAGAAAGTCACCACCAAATTATGATCTCGATAAGGAGAACATTGGTGGAAATTAGAGACATATAATTGGAGGAAAAACATAAATATTTGTAGGGAGTGATTGAGGTCATCAATCACAATCAACTGTCAAATTGAGGGCCTCAAAGCCTTCAATCTATGTTGATTTAAAATATCATCAGTTCAACAAGACATAAGGTATTAGGATAACACATTTTTTTGTTTTAATATCACTTTACTGAAGTTTAAGAATTAATTTATTCATTGAATAACAGATAGGTATATATATATTTATGCCTGGCAATTGGAGTTTCAACCTTCAACTCACCTTTCACTCAAAAAGATAATAGAACCCAAAAATATTATACTTTTCCTAATTGTATAAGGTTCCAAATGTTAACACGTACAATTTAGATTAGTAAAATTATTTTGTAATAACCAGGGACTTCCTGTAGGCCAGTGGTAAATAAAGGCATGTCGCACTATGGTTGTGGGTTCGATTCCTGCAGCTTTGTCCGACGCGACGGGTTATGCCCCACCCTGCAGGTTGTCCTTTTCCTAAAAATATAGTACTATACTATTCCAAAAATAATCTTCATAAATGTTTTAACCTTAAACAATACTATCCAAAGATCAACTTAATCCATTCCAACCTTTATAGTTATCCAAAATACCTCCGTCCAAACTTTCTCTAAAGGGTCGTTAAATTCCAAAATCAATTGTAACCTCAGATTCCCCAAAAAAAGTAAAGTTTCTCTTAGTGTCACATACTAAAAATATGATTACCTTCATCATATTAAATCCTTAATGAAAACAACATGTACTGCAGTACAATCCTTATATATATCACATTATTCTTATAACCATAATCTAGTTCTTGAGTGCAAAAACACAAATACAATAATTATTCCGCTTCAACTATAGTCACAGCATAAGATTGGCCTTGATCCCTTGGCCTTTTCTGAGATAAGTTTCCTTGACTCTTAGGACATTCATTTGCATAATGACCCATTTCTCTACAATTGTAGCATTCAACTTTGATAGCCTCTTCCTTTCCCTTGCAATCACGAGCCTGGTGACCCTTTACTCCACATTTATAACAAACTCCCATTCCTTTTAGGCACGTACCAGGGTGATTCTTCCCACAATTATCACATAATGGAAAATCCTTCTTTCCCTTTTTCCCTTTATCTGTCTCTTGTTCCACCGTTCTCTTCTTCTCTTGCTTTACTTTGTTGTCATAAGACTTAGAGAATTCCTTTTCTGTCTTGATAGCACACGAGACAATATCTTCGTATGATGAGAAGGATTATGATACTAAAGCTCGATGGAGAAATGGTTTTAACCCATCAAAGAAACGATCAATCTTAATCCTTGGGTTACGTATATATTCGGCAGCATTCCTTGCTAACCTTGTAAAGTTAGCCTCATACTTTGCGACATTCTCATCCTCCTTCTGCCTCAGACTCAGAAATTGTCTTTCCATATCTGCTCGATGGTCACGAGGAAAGTATTTTTCTAAGAAAAGCTCTTTTAACTCCCTCCATTCCATATTCGATATGTCATCATCTTCCTTTGTGTTTTGAATCAGTGACCACCACTGATCGGCATCTCCAGTGAGGTGGTAAACTGCCATGAAAACTTTCTCCCTTTCACTACTCCCCAAGGCATGGAATATTTTCTCTAAGGAATTTATCCATTGCTCAGCTACTATAGGATTTTTACTCCCATTGAAGGTTGGTGATTGTTGCCTCATGAAACGGTCTAGCATTGATCCTCCACGTTGCGGATCAGGGTGCTCCATATGAGTAAGGTTGTTATTCATAACCTGCGTGAGTTGTCCCAGTACGGTGAGAAGCTGATCAGCACCAGTTGTATCACTAGCTCCACCATAATTATCTTGAGCAGGAGGGAAATCCCTACATGGAGTGCGTGCATTGATACGGTTTCCATTTCTTCCACTAGGCGCCATTTCTAAACAATGGCATAAACTAGATCAGTTTATGAATCAAAATTCATAATCCCATACTTATAAAACGCTTAACATAAATTGAACTATTTATGGATATAATCCATAATCATAAAAAGAAATGTTTTCTTTGATAAAGTATATACTCATAACCCTTCATAGTGGTTTGTAAAGAAAATGAGAATTATCCTAAGCATATCCCCCGGGAGTGTCGTAACCAAGAGTGCAGTAAGGCCCGTTGTCGTGCACCAGTTCCTGTTTGAGTCTAGCTCAAAGCGGTGTTTTCGGGTATTACCCCTAGGTACATCTGTGCCAGAGCCGCCTCTACCTGCTCGTATCCAGACAGGGATGTATTGCTCGGAAAACTCACAACATCTCTACAATACCAAAATTCTAGGAAGTTCTTCTATACTAATCCTCAAAGTCTATCTTTGGGCTATGTGCTCTAATCAGAGTTTATCTACATCTAGCTTCCAAGGTCAGAACTAAACTGCCTCTGATACCAACTGTAACGCCCCGACCCCAGCTACCCAGAGTCGGTGCATTAGTTCGTAACATTGGCATGATCACAAAAGATCAAGTCTCGAAAGACCGATTAGTTTAGTAGCCTTGGAAACACTAGATACATTCGTAAACGTTACATTACATCATAAAGTGAAAAACTAAAACAAAAAAAGTCTCCATAGTCCACACTCATATCCTCTTCTGACTATCCCTGCAGGTCATTCATAAAATACTTCTTCACATCCTGGAAAATATTAAAACATTGAAAGGGGTGAGCTCAGATGCTCAGTAAGGATAAAAATATAGCAGAAGCTTTCATAAATAAACATTAACATTTAAGGCAATGTATAACTAAAACAAAAGCCTTTTAAACTTGAACTTCAACATAATATGGCAAAAGTAAAATGAGATAATGCCATTTACTTCTTCACATGGATATTCTACTGGTCGAATAATCACATGCAATATCAATAACCACTTTCATAATAATGGAATGCATAATGCCAGACTATCATAACCACGTAGTCAAGGCCTCGTGCCAAGACCACAAATAAGATTTTGTCAAGGCCTTGTGCCAAGACACTAGTTTGTCTCATGAGACCTGCCGATGCATCGAGGAGCTATAGCGGGCTCCACCCGTCACTTATTAAGTCCAATGCATTCCTCATATGAATAGGTTTAAACATATCATAAACCATAACATAATCGTATCACATAAAACATGCATAAAGGAAACATAACATTTCCACATTTCAATCACAAGATATCAATACAACACATTGATATAATAAAAACGCTTTCAAAACCATTTTCAATACCAAAATAAAAGAAAGTTAAAACTTTGTATTTAGTTTGTATTAAAAAAATGATGGCTTGTAGAGGAAGCCGAAACTGAAATAATGGTCACGGCGGTGGAGAAGTCGTTGTCGCCGCATAAGTACGGAAATAAAAACATTCCCTTTTGTCGTTTAGCAAAACGCTTTGTATAAAAAGATTCCTTTTGAATAACCGTAAAAGTCAAAGGGGTTTATACACCGTATAAAAGGAAAGTTGTGTATAAAGCCAATTATGCCTCAATGAAAGGAGATTGAGACAAAGTCCTTAAAAAGATAATTTTTAAAATAAAATAGATCTATTATGTGTATTCAATATAAGCACACATAAAGAAAGTACAAATACAAGATAGGACATAATAATATCATGACATAATTTGAAAGTAGGAGATTAACCCAAAGAATGGAAGTTGGGTTAAGAAGTTCCCTTACCTTGTGTCCGACTTGACTCAACCGTTCTTTAACCTCCTGAATAATAAACTAGAGTTAATATCTAACTTATTAAGAACCATTTTAAATTTCATTATCCTTTTTATATCACTTATTACAATGTTATGAACATTATGTAATTATTTAAGTTAATAACGGTCGTTTTGTCGATCTTTGGTACTTGAGTCAACAATAAACTTCTTATAATTACAAGTTGTTTATGTGGTAGAATATCCATTATCTCAAGAATTATATTCATGATTTATATGTCATATATGTCATATATATCTAGTATATACATTCATTTATAATATTACGTAACATTTAGAGGTAAGAAATGAAATTCACCGTTCATGGAGACGGTAAGCCGTACGTACGCATGAACGATACTTTCATTTCAATTTCATATTTAATGGAACGAAATCATAATTATATAAATGTATAATATAATTCCAGTATAATATATTGTATAATACCATTTACTATATCCTTTATACATCCCAAATATGGCATTAACGATTCAAATCACTTTGAGGGGGCGGTAGTCCGCACTTCCTAAAATGAAATTATCGCGTTTTACCCATAATGGAAATCATAAAGTATGCCATAAATGAGAAATACAGAAGCATAAGTAAAACATAAACATATTATATATCATATATAAAAATAGTGACATCTTAATGTCCACCTTTTAAGGTGTTATATGAGTGTTGAACAATCATCGTTTCGTGAGGCAGAAATTCGCCATCCACAGAAACCGTATGTTCTTTAACCATTTGATGTAGGTGTGTGTAAGTGTAGCTAGAATCCATCTTATAACAACATACTAGTATATTGAGGATACTGGTTTTGTTACAAAAGAAATGAATAAAAATAGTTTAGGGGGTTGGAGAAGAAAAACAAAACAAAACAACATTAGAGAAGTCATTACCTCAAAATCGGGTAACTCTTTTTGATTTGAGCCAAAGGCTTCCTTGGGAAGAGTTCTGCCCAAAGTGAGGCTTCTAGGAGTAGGAGGGGGAAGTTGGGAGAGTATTTGGGCAGAGGTTGGCCGAGCCAAATGGCTTGAAAGTGTAAATGAGGTGGGAGAGGTGGGGGCCTTTTATAAGTGGAGAGGAGGGGCACTTTTGGAAAGATTGAAATGTTACATTATTACACAATGCTTTTAGGATTCTAAAGGTCCCAAACTTATATAATTCGAGGCTAAGGTGATACGGTTTCGAAATCTCCTCATCCAGTAGGCTTTGGACAAGTGTAAGCCTTGGATTTTTCATTATCTTCTCATTTTATTTAAATCGTTAAATAATGAGGTCATCGCTGCATCATAATGATGTCATAAATAATTTACTTTATTTAATGTCTAAAAATTATAAAAAAAAAACTATGATGTAGGAAATCTTTTTAGATTTCTAATGAATATTTATAGTCAAAATTTGGACTTGTGTAACCCCACTTAAAAACTGTTTTAGTAAAATAACTCATGTTTGTGTCAATTTAATTTTAACATTAAATAAATATATATTAATGTCATTTTCCAACCAAAGTGGCTCCATGGGGTCCCCAAGTTGACCCATGGGTTGTCTTGGTCGGCCATGACTCATCCAATAGGAGTAGGACAAGTGTCAAGCTCATCTCATATTATTAAAACATTGTTTTTACCTTAAACTACACTAATTACCTCTAATCGCGATTAAGAACTTAAAAGTTACTATTCAGAAAAAATTTATTTTAATCTCATTGAACCACATTTTACTTCTTAATGAAAACCATGTATGTCGGATTTTTGAAAATCAAATCACAGAAGTGGTAATATTTCATTTAAACGAAAAATCAGTTATTTAACTACCACTTAGTGGTTTCACTATTCATCAAAAATTGAAGTTTTTCAGAACAAGGCCAAAATTTCACCCTAAGCTATAATTGATATTCCGAATTAAAAAATGATGTCTATTTTACAAAATTCCAAACATATAAGTTGCATTAATTAATTTTATAATTAATTCCCGATGTTACGACAAATAGCGTGTTTTTAAGAAACAATTTATATCAAAAGATTGGCAATTGTTTATGTCCAATTTCAATGTTAAATTAATTCTAATGACCACCATTGGATAAAATGGTAAAAATATATTCTAATTATACCTTAAAACCACTAAATAGTATAATTTATCACAATAAATTATTTTGATTAAAAAAGTTGTTTTAAAGTATTTTTCACTATTCATAAAAATTAGAAGTTCTCAGAAAAATACCAAAAATTCAACATAGGCTAATTTCGATATTCCGAATCCAAAAATGAAGTCCATTTTGAAATATAAAATTTCTATAATTTTAAAAAGTGGTTATTACTATTCATAATGGCTACTTTGATTAGTCGCGGTGTTTTAGAACTCGAAGTTGCGTACAATACAAGCTATTGAATTATTGAATGAGAAGCGTATCATGGAAGCTCAGGGTGTTACATAACATATGTATGCATAACGCATAAAGGTCATTTTTTAGAAAATGTATTTTTAAGCATATAAATGAATTTATACTTATTAATTACCTAATAAAAATATTTAAATGAGAGCTACTTCATTTGAATATATTTTTATAATTAATTTAATTAAATATATGTTTTCTAAATCATTACACTTCTTCCAATATTACATTATTATTATATAATAAGATAATCTTATTCCTTCATTTCTTATAAAGTTTTTTATAAGGATCGGTTTTAACACCTTCGTAAATGATGATGTAATGTTTATATAACAAATGAATAAATAAAACATTAAGAATTTTAATAATATGTAATATTATTTAATTTATTATTTTATTCTAATTATATAATACTAATATCTATAAATATATTCATTAATAAATTAAATTATTTTAATAGAATCAAAATTCCACGTAAAATGATGTTTTTCCATGAAAGAACTCACAAAAAGTTCTATGAAATTACCATGAGAATACAAAACTATTTCATATAAATATTTAAAATATTCAATAACAACCTGGAGCTGATAAATCCATGATCTAGAATAAAGAACCATAATCTCCAAACTAATGTATTCATGGAAAACAGAACAGTAAAACCCCAAATTTTAATTTTAATAATAACATTTTCAAATTTGGGTAAAAAATAATTAAAAATGAATTGTATAATTATTAATTACCATGATTAAGTTTCATATAAATATTTATAATAATCCTAAATTTATTATATGTGTAATTAAATAAAATTTGACAATAAAAAAGACTAAGGTATGGGTTTATCTTCCCTTCGCACTTTAAAATAAAGAATGTTTTTTTAAATATCCATTAATGGGAATTGTCTGTAATTTATCTCTCAAACCCTGTATATTATGTTCTATTAGATTTATTTCATAAATTTAAATTTATTATTTCCATTTAACCTCCCTATTGCACACAATTCAATGAAAATATTCCATGCAAGTGGAACTATCCTTATCTATTCTTTTAGTTCGAAATCTTTCTCCTCCGAGTCTATATTATTAATACTATGTCATAAATTTTCATACTTTCTCATAAATGATTTCATGAGTTCATTTTATATTTACATAATTATCAAAGTAATATTTTTATTTTTTACACACATGTCATTTTAATCACTATTTTACTCTGTTAGAAAATGTGTGAAAAGAATTTTCATATATAATGAATTTCACATAAAGGAAATTTCCCACCATTCTATATTCTTTTATTTTTAAATATTCCATTTAATTTTTTTATTATTTTATAAATTATTTTCTATTCTTATTATTCTAATAATTTATCATTTCAAAATAAATATTATCAAAAAAAAGTATAGTTCTTATTGTTGTTCAAGAAACAATTGTCAAATTTTTGTATTAAAGATTTTTCATCAATGTTCAAATAATTTAAACTAATGACTTTATATAATGAAATCATCAATATTATTTCTCTATATGAATTATGATCATGTTTTGATAGAATTTTTCATAAACATCATCTATTTTCAATAGTTTATGTTATTATTTAATTATGAATGATTTCATGTTCATGAGACACACATATGATATTAGTTATGTGATATTTTTCTTATAATTATATACGAATAAAATAATTTATATGAAGCTCTATGTATTAATAAATGACTTAAAATATACCATGGAATGAATACAGACCATTAATTTTTAATAGGATTTTAGAGTGAAACCAATCCATCATGGGACTCGTCCCATAATGTGATGATGTTTTTAATCGTTGACCTTGGTATAGGAAATGAATTTATTTGATTTAATTAGTTATTCATTTTTATTCCATTTTAGTATTACTATGTTATTCTTTCATGGGATATGTTTCCACACCCCTATTACTTATGATTTCTATTACACTAAATATTTATTCAGACACACACAAGTTAAGAAATTTGTTTCATTTGGGTATGATTATATTATGTTATTTAGACGATCTTTGAATAGTTTTTCATACACATCTGGTAATATTATTCCCACCTTTAATTTTTTTGATATATCATTTTTTTACCCCTACTAAAAACATTTCTCACCATTTATTATGATTTTGTTCCCCAGGTTATGGAGAACCGTTTTATGTATGTTATGTATAGAAGGGTATCACATGTGAAAAATATATGTGGGAGAAGAGAAACATGGTGTAAAATAAGTTGGTTATGTATTTAATCTCTAATGAAAATAAACCTATAAGTTCTAGTATTTTATTTATTATGATATTTCAAGAATAATCCTTAAAAATGATGTATTTTTCAATTTTGATATGGCCAGGTCATCTCAATTATGTATGTGTTTTTATTATGTTATTAGTATATATCCCACCAATGAATTGGGTAAATAATTATCTCATTATATTTTTGATAATGTGTAGTGAACGCACACCACTAAGGGTCTCTATTCACTTATTAATGTGTGGGACCCAAATTATACATCCCTATAATGAATTTTGAAAAGGATTATATAGCATTAGCTAACATGTCAGAGATTGGTGAGTAAACCCTTTCCATTATGAGAAAATATCCACTATATGATGATTTTATTTTCTATGTTCCTTAACATTAGGAATAGTTTTCTATGCTTATGTATAGTCTACATTATTATTCCAATGATATACATTAATGGATAATGATTATTGAATCGTGTTTCTATAATCTTATTACTCAATTATTATGTTTTATTAAAAGACTTACTCTATATACAATGATTTATAAACTATTCTTTATTGGTTATGAATCTCTCATGTTATGTTCATTAACCATGATTATATTAAAATACAAAAAAAATTATCTTATTCTCACTTATGATTTTTAACTGTTTTCTCTCATGTTTACCCTTAGTAAGACACTCATATCACTCTTTATCAAGATTAACACTTTTTATGAAGATAATTATAACATACAACATATTTATAAAGGTATCATTTATAAATAAAATTTGTAGTAAATTTTTAATAATTTTTTTAAAATATGTTGATTATATATCTATTCTCCACACACACTAATCTTATAGGTTTTACAATGGTTTTTTTTGTGAGATATAATGGATATTTTTTAAAATTTATAGAATATACATGTATGTCATGCTTGCTTCACCATAAAATATTACAAGATCTACAATATCTTTGTACAACATTGACCCATAACATGCTAGTATAATGATAAAATTGTGTTCCAGAGTAAAATATTTGAATTATTGTGGGGATCTTTTCTATTGGTTTATTATAGAGTTAATTTTGTTGTGAATTTCATATAAAGGTATTCAAACCATTTTTTGTATATACCAACTTGAGACCGAGACTACTGTTACACATTTGAGCATTCATCTATATACAATTCAACCTATAAAAAGATGGATAACCAACTATGTTAGGATTATATATATATACACACCTTCTAATTACGAGGGGATGAGTGACCTCCTAAGAAATGATAATATATATATACACAAAAACACACAGTGATCCACACTATAAGGATATGGGTGTCCTCCTTGGAAATGAAGATATATATATATATATATATATATATAATGTACCTTCTTGTGAGGTCATAGTTTGCCACTTATGGAGAATTATTATAGATTCACAACTCTATATATATACATTGTTCTATTTGTATACATGTAAGTCAACTACCTCTAATATAGGACGGGATTTCATGGTTATCATAGATTGATAGATAAAATGATATAGAATATTTGATAGGCCGAAAATAGGTATATAAAGGTATGAATCCTCCCATTATATGTTGATATTTGTTACAACTTGTATTAATCTGTGAAATGATTCACTATTATTCTTTCTATGTTTCGTTGACTACATGAACAACTACTTAGTTATATATATGTAAATTAGTGGACATGTTCATGCATACATATGTTTATTCATTTTTTGGTTGAGACACTATTGTTTGTAACCAATTCAATATTTTTTCTCACACCCTCTATGGATAACTAAACATACATACAACTTCAATTAAATAGATTTATGTAAGAATGGGTATGCAGGATGTTGTTAGATTCATTTATGAAAAGATAGGTGTTGGTATGGGACCACATTTTCATTACCCATTAGGTATTGATAGTAATTCCATATATTGAAGGAGTAGTTTGGGAATATTTCTTATTCTAGTTATTGATTATGATTATGTTTAGTTTTACATGAAATTAATTGTGAGAATAAATTTGAGTTTGTTTTATATTCATATTTTATTCATATATATATTTCATTATATATATTTTTTTTATTCAGTTAATGAAGTTTTTCTTGTTTATTTATATTAGAAACATTTAACTTATGGATAAGACATCTCAGTCTCTTAGAGAAACTAGTTCAAGACATATTATTTTATTCATGAATGAAAATCATTCTAAAATGGTATAATTAAAATAACGATGTTAGTCAACTAACCCTATAGATCTATGAATTCTATTCCAATAGTTTCATCATAATTTGGTACCATTTAGGTATAGAATCTACGGTTTACACATGTGGTTTTAGATTAATGTTTTGGAGTTTTCTCATATTTTTCAAGATATGATATAGGATTTATGAGAAATGAGAAGTAATCCATAAAAAGTCTTGAAGAAACTTTTTAAAGAAGGTTGTCATGTTACAATGGGATATTATATTGTTTATTCTAAGAACCAGAATAATTGAGTGTGGTTTTGTTTTGGGAATATCATGGCATATGAAAATGTCTGTTGTGAAATTTCATGTGGAATCCATGATTTGTTTCCTTATACAGATTACATAAGTGTTGTGTTGGATAAAATGCATATTTGTTCACAAAGAAGATGAAAATGGGATCTCCAAGTTTTACATGATTTCTCACACACCTAGGAACGTAAATTCCTTGAATATATTTCCCAATATTTAACATATTTATGTAAACCACCCACTGAGGTTGAGATAATTATTTAATCTATTTTTATGAAAAGGGTAGTTTGAATCATAATATCCAATTTTACGGGTCTTATGGGAATTGTTTGGCCTCTTAAGACACCTTTTATGTTAGAAAACAATATACAAGTTAATAATTTATTTCATAAGCATTAGTTTTAGAGCTCTTGGATCCAAAAAATAGATAAACATAAAAAAATTAATGGTCTATTGATGTTGAATGAATTTGGAAAAAAATGTGGTTTTGTGGCAATGTGAACTCTATATGTCATTACTTTAATGTTATCTAGCCCAGCATTATTCAATTATATTCTCTTTTTTACCCTCATGCACACTACTTTACTTTTTTGTTGTCTTTCGTCAAGAAATTACCCTTTTAGGATTTCCCTATTACGCATGTGTTGGCTTGACACAAATCCATTGAATATAGTTTTCCAATGAAACCCTCCATCACATGAGTAACTTTTTTTCTCTTCCTTTATTTCTTAGTTTCATTGCAATAATGTACATTCCCCAATTTCCCTTAGTATATAGAACCCCCCCCCCCCCCACAACTGCAATTTTTGATATCTTTCTATGAAGGAAAACTAAAAATATGAATTATAGGACTAGGTACCCTCCCATTGTGCACCATAGTCTCTTGGTTCCCTTTAGGAGAATAATTAAGTCAAATCCCTATAGAACTACTAGGAATTTTAGCTAATTACATCATAAAATGTCTTTAATACATAAATATTTATGAATTACCACATTCCCTATGATCCTTAATGGTTTTCATGAATAACTTATCCTGAATGAACTATAATGAGGAATATATCACCAAAATCATGTAGAGTGTGATAAATTAATTCCATGTTCCTAAATCACCTCATTAATTTTATACTAGGTAGTACCTAAAACTGGCCCTCCGACTAGAGTGACATTTTCCCTACCCAATATTTGTGAGAGTCTACACCCTACCCTAAAACTAAGGTGGCACTTCACTGCACCATACACCAGGGTTCCATATTCACCTAGGCGCAAACAAGGGATAACCTTCTCCCCACCTCATTACCAGTGTAAAAAAATTATCTAGGCACACCTAATTGTGTGGAATTTCCCCTAATATTACCATTATGTCATCATGTTTTCCCTACCCTATAACTGTGATAATGCATCACCTGCCTCTCCATTCTAGGAAAATCCATTACCTAGGTAACCCTCTAGTATTGTAATTCACAACGATAACCCACTAGAGAAAATATTCACCTTGTTCATCATAAATAGGATCCCATTTTACAAAAAACTCATACCTTGGTTCTATCCTATCCTAATACTTTTACCTTGAATTTACCTTTTCCCAAGTCTATTTATTTGGTGACTATCTCTCTAGGCCCACTACAAAGCCTCTAGAAATGCAAGGTAGTGTTGGGAAAACCAGTGTTCACCCTATCAATCCTAGATTACCTAAATTAAAGTACGCCCTTAGGTTTTACTCCAATAATAATATAACCCTTATGGGAAACCCAATCTTGTTTTAATTTTTACTGAGTGTCTCTATCAAAGAGATATCAATGAAACAACCTGTATCTCATGATTCCCAATATAGATGACTCATACATACATCTTGTCATCTAAAACACATAGTAGACCTATTTATTCCTATCAATGTTCCATGAGTATGAAAAGGGCCTCATAATAGGTGTAATACCCAAGAAATTCATTAACATAATTCACTAACAAAAATAAACACATCTAGGAAGAATATGGATAAACACTACACTAATCTTTCCTGTTATTAAATAAGGTCTAGTGATTACAATGAGTAAATCCCAACTTATCATAGTTAGTCTAAATACCCCATGAAACTGTTATTAGTGGGCCATAATCATTGGGATCTATCATATCCTCAGTGGTTAAGATTCTATGTGAGTCCATCCATAACACTTCTAATTTTGATACCAAAAAATTTGATGGATTGGAATGAGATATACAAAAATAGGTTTTGCACAATTGGCTATGGATTCACAATAATAAATGGAAATTCACATAGACGTGGTTTAATGACCACAAATAGATCCTCATAGGTCCTTGTCATGTGATCATAATAGGAATTATTTTCCCCATTAATTGGTTTCAAACTACAAGGGTTTTAATTCATTTATAGGGATATATAGGAATCCCTTTCTCATGGGCCTGATCTTAACTCCACAACACCCACTACCACCCTAGATGGAAATAATTTCTAGAGTTCCTGGATGTAAGGAACTAAATCATTGTATAATCACCATGTAAATAAAATATGGAGAACCATGGATACATACAGTTGTTCACATTGTAACATAGTCTAGATCAATTTATGAAATAACTGTAAAGAATATTAATGCTAGTTTTACATTTAAGGATTCATGAATATTACTTAGACCACCATGAGATTACCATAGAAGGTACTAATTCCTACAAAATGTTTTTGATGGGCTCTACCACACATCCTATTAACCAATAATCAACCAAACAACCACTAGAAATGGTACAATATCCAACTACCTTTGTAAAGAAGACCATAAATGAATCAAAATTCATTAGTGTGGTGGTGTATCAAAAAAATAATGGTGAATCTGATTTGATTCATTTAACCATGAATATGATAAAATGAACGTTATCTTACTTGAGAAGCTACATTGGAATGTGATTTTGTGTTTTTTGATCGCTTCATGACTTTAAGGAACCCTTCCACACATAAATAGAATAAAAATATAGCATCATCTGGTGAACTATCTCATGTAAATATATAGAGAGAAAAAGTTAAAACTGTTATTTCTCATTAGGTTACTGCTTATTATCAAATAAGACACCTAATGTATGATGTATAAAAGATTATGGATTTTTAACCAGGGATGATATTGTCACCAAAACAGTGTCTGTAGTTCAATGTGATGAAAACAATGATTCTAGTAGTACAATCTCATCACTACATTTGCACATTAGTAATAGCTCATTAATTTATTCTAGAAATGAATCATCATAGACTTTCCAACAAAAATAGGACCATGGAAAAGTCATTGATATCAATTTCTATATCAAACCCCTTTAGGATCCTATCCATGGATCATCAAAACAACTACATCCATTATCATAGTGATATGGAGGATAATTTCCACTACATCTATATAATTTCTCAAGCACCATCTAGGATGGATGCTTCCATTCATTTATACCACTGCCATCATATGGCCCAAACACCTCAAAAACTTTCTGATGTAGCTACCTAGGAGACCTCAGCACAAGTCACTCAAACTAAAGAACCATAGGGTAGTATTTCCATGTTAGGTTAGAAACTAAAACTATTGAACCAATCTATATCACCATCCCCCCTTGAATTTCACTACCATATCCGGTTGTAAACTAGGTTGTAAACTCATACTCTCACTCACACGTATCATGATCATTGGTATATCCTGATGCACAATGAATAATACAAGTTTGAGTATATATGCATTACCATTGAAAAAGACTATAATCACATATTATAGGAAACTTAAGATTAGTCAAATATCCTTACCTGCACCCAAAATTCATTCCAATATATCATGGATGTTACAAAAGATACTCATAAGAAAATTTTAGAGGACCTGTATTCCTATTATGATTTATGATGATCGTTGAAATGTACCTATGAGGAATGAAGACCATGGGTGGGTTTATATCCTTATTCCTATCATTGTTCATCAACATATCGAGGAATTCACTTAGGGATAGGTTTATATCTATTCCCCCACCATATATGTTTGTTGACATATATAGTAAGTTACATTGGGATATTCTCACATCCAAATCCCACCAACAGAGTTTACCGATATATACCAACAGTTACTCAGGTATTGGCTCATATTGCTACCCCCACCAGAGAATTTCACAAGAATATATCAATATTCACATTGGGATAGGCCCATATCTATAACCTTATTATAGGAGTACACCATCATATCTAGGCCATCACTATAGGATAGTACCATATCCCTTCCTCCACTACATGTGTTCTACAAAAAAAATTCAGGTCTTCATAACTATATCTCCAGATTCACTCTAAGACATAACCATATCACTACCCCCTCTAGAGATGATCAAAATCATGTAATAATTATGAAATAGGTTATGTATTTTATCCCTTGATGCACGCATGGATCCCATCAACATATCATGGGTTCACACATTTAGGGGAAGACCTATATTTCTATCATCACCAAGGGTGATTATCAGCATATTCTATAGTGATCAAACACCATAAGTGGGATCATATTCAATTAGCTACTAATACATTCAAATCATCATGACATACTCAAAAATATGTTTAATTAATTCATTTGTGTACTCTAACAACACACAAGGGAGCTTATATGAGGGTTCTTACACAAAATGGTTGTTTCACGCACTTTGGTAATATAATAATGGTTGAGGTTCCACCATTATTTATAATCCATGAGGATCCATTAGGTATTGTTAAGGTAATAATAAATCCAATGAGTGGTCTAAAAATCATTCCCCACTCAATGTAAATATTCTGGAAACCATTCAATATCATTCAATTGTTTAGAAAGAATTAGCCAACTCTTTTCCAAAATGTGAAGGTAGATATGGTCAAGGTTTTCCTCCCCATGATTCCATGGGTAAAAACTCTAGATTTACACCCGATGGTACCATCTAAAACATTTCTTCCCATTATATATTAGATATAAACTATGGAGGCATTCCTCATTGTTTAAGTTGTGAAAGTCCTCCACACAACAAAAATATTGATAGTAAAGATGATCCCACTTTCCAACCCATCAATATTTATTACCACATAATTCTTCCTTATGGATTCCAAGACATGAATCACGGAGTTCATCCCCATATTGATGATTGTGTTGGTCCAAGGCATAATCATATTACATGTGGTCCCAAACTTCCTCCCTCTATTACAACCACTATGTTGTTTCCCCTATATAATGAAGAACTCAAGAATTTGATGTTGAAAACACCAAAAACCACATCACATGTTTGGGAAGTATTATCCATGGTTCAAGATATTCCAAGGAAATAGTAATCATATGTATCATCAGTAGATCTAAATCCATTTGATTTAATTATGGAGATCCTGGATTATTTTTCTCCCCTTGACAAAGTACCAAGGAAATGGCCATTATGGTCAAATATGGTAATTTAATCCCTTGCTAAAAATGATTAAAATTAAATGGTTGCGGGAAAGTAGTTTGTTGAGGAAGTTATACAATTCTTGTTCTAGTAAATTACCACTTATCATTATGAAGTTCCAAAATTAGTAAAAGTGGAGTTCATTGTTACCTGTGATAGAATTTTTGGGAGACTCACACCATCTAAAGGAAATACAATCATATTATGGGGACAATGATAACCACCCCAAGGAGATGAGAGATCTTAGTTTTCATGTTAATTCCATAACCTTATTAGTTTCCTAAGATCTCAAGGAGGTTAATCTAGGTTATTTTCCCACAATTTACATACCTCAATAGCATGAGGAAACTCTGCTAAATGAATATGGATACCTCAACTGACATGTGCATCATAGGGTGGGGAGAATATGGAGTGTTAAATTTTCTCTACTAGATGTCCAAAAGAGTTTTCAAAGAAAGGAAAGATGTAGTATCATCACCTTAGGATAGGTTTCATTCATGGGTTCCATATATTCCAAAAGTTTGGTTTAGGAAAATAATACAGTTCCTATAATACAAAAGAAACATAATTTAAAGGATAGATCTATTGGAAACTCCTAAATCAAGCCACTAAAAAAGTTCACATAATAATCTCTTTAAAGGAAGAAAATTCATACCACCATATAGTATCCATCATTGGAAATAAACAATCCTATGGATAATGAGTTTCATCCTAAATGATCCCATATAGAGTCATGGAATTAAAAAAATGGATAAATGGATGTGCATTAAATAATGTTATAGGAGTATCCCTAGATCAGTGAAATAACTGATTTTTTTCCACCACCACTACCCATTGGGTCATCAAACCCATTACAACTCTAGGATATTATGGTGGTAGAATGAAGTCACCCCAGCCCATTGGAATGGGGGATTTATTACACATTCCTCCTCTATGTAAAATGGGGTTCTCCAATTTTTGATCAACTTAATAAAAAATACCCTCACAGTTTCCCTTATTACTTGATACATCCTACTCATTTATGATACATTAAGTGAAATTTATAAGGTACTCTCTTAAAACATATTGCAACGATCACTTTACAGAAATTCATATTACATAACATTTTTTGAATACGTAGACATTATAAAAATAGATTCTCAAAGACCGTAATTAGTCTAGTGCCTTTAGAAAGATGGAATCAAAATAATGGTACACAAATGAGATGAATCATCTTCCACTAGGTTCTTCTTTACTAGAAACCTTCTTAGAAAAATACAAAATTGTACATATCATCATAACCTTGAGGAAAGGAAATATAAAATGGGTGAGATAAGATGCTCAGTAATCATAAAGACGGGATACATGTAATCATAAATAAGATCATAAGGGTATGATAATGTGAACATGAAAATAAAAGATCATACCATATATATAAAAGATCATAGAAAAAATCATGGCATAAATATTTGATGTTAATAAAACATGAATCATAATTAAATAAAGAGCACAAACCATGAAATAATAACACAAGAATAAAACATGGATTTTTTTATAACACATTATCATATAATATGATTTCTATATTAGCCAAGGAGTCACTTCCAAGACCATTTTAGTGGATAAATTTATTTACTGATCCGATTGAACCCCTGTTCTAGCCCAGTATTATTAAACTGAGTGAACCCTTGTTCAATACATGTATTACTAAAAAATTTTAAACCCTCATTCTAGCCATATTATCTTATTACATATATATATTTACCCAATTCACTGTATAGGGATATTTGTCCCACCCATCTCACAATGAAATCATTCATACATGTGACACAAGATTATAAATAGCCATATCAGAACCCATGAAATAAAATGGGTATAAAAAACATCTAAACATATCGTAACATGTGAAAAGATATAGGTTTCATAATCATTTAATCATAATCATAACCTATTAAAAGATTCAGGTCTCAAAATAATATATCTCGTCAAGGAGAAACAGGTTTCATAAACAACATGCCATCAAAACATAATCCATTCAAGGAAATAATATAAATGGAAACATTGAATAATTTCACCATAAATTCTTGAGTAAATCAATTGGAAGTTATCTTAGATGGGAAATAATTTTAAAACATATTTTAAAACATTTCCTGAAGAAAATATCTTTTCTTCTTTGAAAAAATTATTTTTATAACATAAAACCTTTTAAAAACATTTTTCTTTAATATAAAATAGGAAAAATATAAACAATGATTTTAAAAAAATAAATCATTTATCAAGTAGATTTTCCTTGAAAATTATCTTCAAGCATATTTTGAGAATATTTTTTATAAAGTTTTTGAAAACTTGGGTTTTTAATACAATAGATTTCTGACGGAAGAGAGTAACATCGATATTTTACATAAAAACATTATATTAAGTACCCAAGAGTGGAAAATGATAATTAAATGTGAGGATATATTTGAACATATATGGGAGAAGGAAATTGATGATTATTCTGAAGATATGGATCCTAATATTTCATCAATGGAAGCACAAATATAAACAATCGTGAAAAGCGATGAGATTGTATCATAAACTCTTATAAATTAGTAACATAGGATCATACTCTCCATGTAAGTAGAAAAAATTACATCAAGTATAATATATCTGAAAATATTTATAGTTATTATATAATAATGTTAAATGTAAGTATATACACCTTGAAAAAGAGTTTAGGTGAATAACAAAACATTAGTCCCAAAAAAGAGAAATTGAGACTAAACAGTTTTACCGATTGGGTAACTTTTAAAAGTTATACCCCATGTTGGAAAGATCATAAAATGGATATATAAATACCCATAAATTTATGTATATTATTTATATAATACCACCATGGGTAGTACATAAACACAAAAAAGGAAAGAGTGGTGAACATAGCATGTATCCAAAATAAATTAGAAGTGAGATGAAATCCCCTTACCTCATGTCTTCAATCACTTTGTACTCATACAGGGTTCATGTATAATAAATATAGGTTTATTATAAATATTTTACATAATAATATTCTTATGAATAATAAAATACATGGTTTGATTATTCTTTTATATTATCCATTTGTTAACGATCCTATGTTAATGTTTCACTTCAAGTAATATTTGATTTGTTCTTCGCATGTGTCTTAATTTGTTATATTGTTGGTACATATATGTATATAATAATTGCAAAATCTAAATAGTGATATAAATACCATGAATATCCATTATTGTTTTATTATAATAGTCTATAGAATATTGTATTATGGATTAGAATACACTGTTCAAGGAGACAGTAAGTTGTATGTACGTATGATTGGTGTTTCTGTTTTTATTGTCATATTGAAAGAATGTGTGTAAATTACACACACACACATATATATATATTTGTATGTATGTATATATATATAATTATTTAATAATCACTAATATATCATTTATATCATATAATTTTACAAAACCCATCCTTAATACATTCCATGTGGTGCGTGAACGAATCACAACGTTTTGAGGGGGCAGTAGTCCACGCATCCTCAAACGAGATTATCGTATTAACTCCATTTGGGACGAAAAAAGGAATATGCTGTCAAAATTAATAATTAAGCTTCAATAAATATTAAATAATATATATATATCATATATATATAGTGTTTCAATCATAATGTCTAACATGATTAATGTTAAAGGAGAATCGAACAATCATCGTTTCATGTGGAAGTGGTTCATTGTATACAGAAATAGTATTTTTGATATCCATTAGATGGTGGTAGGTGTGAGTTCAGGTTTAAAACGTAGAATAAAAACATACTAGTATATTTATTATAATACTTTTTCACTAATTAATGGAATAAATAGAGTGGAGTGGGTGTAGAATTAAAATAAAGGAAAAGAGATTGAGAGAAGACGTTACGTCTGAATCGGGTAACTCCTTTAGGTTTGTGCCAAAAGACTTCCTTGAGAGGATTTCTACAAAAAGGGAGTAATAAAAATCATGGGGAGGTTTCTTGGGAAGTTTATTGGGAATTAAATTTTTTATTTTAAGTTGTTTGAGAGGTGTGGGAATGGGTAAAGGTGGTGGCCATTTATAGGGAAGGAAAAGGAATCACTATGAATTTTCAAAAACAAGTTAGGTGTGCACATGTAATTACAAAAAAAAGTCATAAAAACCAAAAAACAACTATGTAATACCCGGTTTATGTCCTATATATTCATATAAAAGGGATTTTTTAAATGTTTATAGGTCATTCTGGGTCTTGTATTTAAGTTTTAGTACTTTATTAACTGAATTTTTCCTCTTAACTGATGTAATTATATTAAACCACCTTCACTAATATTTTGGTCAAAAATAATGTTTACAAAATTAGAAATTATAACTAATTATGATTCCAAATATGGAATCAATTTTTCCAAATTATATTAATATAAGTGGATGAAATAAATTTAAAATTAATCTCGTGGATGGGGTGACACTTCATGTTTTAATGTAAAAACGTTAAAATATTGTTATGTTTTTATAACAAATTTAAATTTAAAATTTTTTCCAATGACAAAAATTGTATAAATTGTTATAAATATTATCTATTTCAAAATTAAAATTAAAATAAAATATATTTTATCCTCATAAATAAATTTAATTAATAATTAGTTTTCAATTAAAATAGGGTATTTTTCACTATTCTTCCCAAAATATAGAATCTCAGAAAAATACCAAAAACAAACCATAATATAATTTTTACATTATAAATTAATAAATTAAGTTTATTTAATAAAAATAAATTTAAATATCTATTTAAATTTAATTTTATTATTTTTCAAAGAAGGACATAAAAAGTGTTTCATTAAAAAATGACATTTTTAAACATAGAAGAAATTTACTAAAAATAATATCGTTCATTATCAATGTCTTTTATTTATATAAAATAATTATAGAAAATATTTTAAAATTAGTTATTACTATTCATATAAGTATTTTTAATGTGTATTTTATAATTATCATTTTTAAATAATTATAAACATAAAATGATGTTTTGCAGAAACATTAGTGTTTCATGTTACACACACCAAGTCGATGTTGCATGTAATGTATGCCATGTTGGTGTTGTGTGTAACATAAAAAATGTTGGTGTTTTGTGTAACATATTCCAATTCAGTTCCATGTGAAAGTAATGTTTGACATACTTTATTACAAGATATAAATGAAAATTTAATTTATTCGAAAAATGGTCTAAAATACTCAGGGTGTTACATTCAACCCCCCTTAAAATGAATTACTCCCTCGAAATTATTCATTCGGGTTAAAACAAATAATTTAAATTCTAATTCATTATATCATTATTTTCCCACATAGCATCCTCTAAATTATGATTTCTCCACAAAACATTGACCATGAGAGTGGTCTTGTTTCATAGAACTTTCTCTGATCGGTTCTAAATTTCAACAAGTTGCTCCTTATAAGAAAGATACTGCTCTAAAGATATGAACTTTAAGTTTAGTATATGTGAAGGGCCATGTATATACTTCCTCAGGAGAGATAAATGGAACACATCATGGACATGAGAGATATTTGGGGAGGTTCCAAGAGATAGTCTACCATCCTGATACGATCAAGAATTTCAAAGGGGTCGATATACCCTGAGCTTAGTATCCATTTCTTCTAGAATCACATAACATTATTCCAAGGTGAGATTTATATAAATAAATATTCACTAACTTCAAATTATAGATCATGCCAATGGTTATCAGTAAAAAATTTACACATGCTTTGATCCACCTTGATATGTTGCTGAATGGTTCCAAATTTCTCAACCATTTATTTAGAGATCTCAGTCGTTAATATAATTCCTTATCCATCCTAATCCCATCATGTTGGAGATTTAAATTTCTTCCCATATAGGTCATCATAAGGTCCCATCTAAATCATCTAGTGAAAGATATTGTTGTATGAAAACTCAAATAGAGGAATTTTTTGATCCCAATCACCTTTGATATCCAGATAATAAGATCTCAACATATCCTATAGGGTTTGAATTGTCCTCCGAGACAGACTATATTTCTGAGGATGATAAGAAGTGATGAAACTCAATTTTGTATCAAGTTATTTATAAATACTTTTCCATAAAATTGTTGTAAACAATGGATCCTAATATTATATAACAGAATGTGGTATTTCGTGCAATCTTACCACTTACATAATGTATATCCTAGAAATTTGATCAACAGATAAATCTTCTATGATATCAATGATGTGTGTTGAAAGAGTAAGGTGATTGACTACCACCCATATAGAATTAAACCCCTTATATGTTTATGGTAGTCAAAAAACAAAATCCATGTTGATGTTCTCCCGTTTCCATTGTGGTATGGGTAATAGATACAACATCCCTATATACTTTTTCCTTTCAGCCTAAACATGATGACATACCAAACATTGGGATAAAAACTCTATGATATCTCATTACATTCCATCATAGTAGATGTATTCATTTAAGACCCTATACAACTTTTTTACTTCTAATATGAATAGATAATGAATAAATATGAGATTATTATAGTAGCTCATTCTTCAAATATGGAATGGATGGAACACATACTCAGTTCCTGAAACCTATAATTCCATCCTGATAAAGGTTTTACTCAGGAACATTTGTAACCTTATTTTTTATCTCTTCATCTTCCTTATGTGCCTCCTTAATCTTCACTTGGATATAGGGATGAACGTTCATTTGAGAAAGATAATATTTTTCCCCTTACATCAGGATTTATAGATCCATTGATTTCTAATTTAGAAATATTGGATCTTTTTTCATCTTCATCATGGATAAGCTGGCATGATCTTTCCAACATAATTCATTAGACACCATGTTATATTTCCCAGAGTGGTAATGTATTGAGAAGTAAAAATCCATTATCAACTCTAACCAACTTCTATGATACCTGTTCTACTCCATCTATTTGAATATATATTTCATACTTTAATGATAGGTATATATATCACACTTTTTTCCATAAAGATACTCCATCCATATATTTAACGCAAAACTTATCACTACTAACTCTAAATCATGAGTTTGTTAGTTTTTTTACGATTCTTCAATTGTTGTGAGGAATAGGATATAACCGTGTTATTTTGAATAAGAACATATCCCAATCCTTTCTTGGATGCATCATTATAATTAAAAACCCCTTATCCACAATAGGGTAATGTATGAATAGGTTCACTATGAAATCTTCTCTTTAGTTCCCTGAAATTTTCCTCACATCCATCTGTCCAAAGGAACATAACACCCTTCTGAGTTAAATTGGTTATAGGATTAGATAGTATTGAGAAATTATCCATAATGGTTGATAATATCCTACTAAACTAAGGATTCTATAGATCACAGTCACCATGGTTGTTCTATACTATCTTTAAATAGCCTCTGTCTTGGATGGATCTACTACTATAACTTATATTGAGATTATATGACACCAAAAAAGAAACATTTTTCAGTCAAAATTCAGACATTGTAAATTTTTCTTATAACTTTTTATTTCCTTAGGGTATTCAGTATGATACAAAAGTTATCCTCATGATCATCCTTAAACATTGAATACTTAAGAATATCATCGATAAAGACTTCCAAAAACTGATCTAGGTAATCTCTAAAGACTCTATTCATTAAATCCATGATTATAGTAGGGGAATTGGTAAGACCAAAATGAATCACAATATATTCATACTGACCATACCTTGTACGGAATATTTTTTTTGTTATATCCTCTAATTTTACCATTAATTTATGATATCCAGAATGAAGGTCAATCAAGGAAAAGTATTGAGTTCCATACAGTTGATCAATAAAATCATCAATATGGGGAAGATGATACTTTTTGTTCATTGTGATATTGTTCAACTCCTGATAATCAATGCAGAATATCATTGATCCATAGTTCTCTTTCACAAAAAGAACTGGTGCACCACAAGGTTACACACATGGCCAAATTAATCTCTTATCATGGTTTTCTGGAGTTTCTTCTACAATTACAGAAACTCCATCAAGTCCATTTTATAAGGATTCTTTGAAATTGGTGTGGAACCAGGTATGAGTTCTATTGAGAACTCAACATCATGTTTTGGTGGAAGAGTAGGAAACTGTTCCAGAAAGACATCCAAAAAATTCCTAAACAACATGAATATCATCTATTTCAATATTTTCCATAACCATTGGAGATAAAAAAAAACCCTTTTAAGGGTGATTAAAACCCATAAACTAGATGTAATAACCATAGTAATTTCATAATTATTTTTACATTGATGTAATCCTTATAGGAATTTCATAAGTTTGTCCGGATGAACAATCTCCTCCCAATGTTCCCCCTTCCTCCGAAGATAAAGGGGATTTTAGAGAAAATCCTTGCACATTTGAAGAGGGAGTCTCCACCAACATTGATAATCTGATTTAGGTAAACCATGGTACTAAAGAAGATCTGAGGCCAATGTTGAATAATGCAAACTTACCTCTCTGGGATAAATAACAATAAATATCTTTCCTAAAAAAACATCATGACGTGTTTACCTTCAGTAGTGATGAGATTCCAGGACTAGCCCCTCATGTCTTCATCATACATATTTGGACTCTCAGTGAGTCATCATGGGTTCAAGTAGCCTCCTAGGATGAAGAACCCTTATCTGGGTGCTATGCTTGAACTCAATGTTGAAAACCTTATTAATGTCAAATTTTACAATGACGTTAAGTACCCTGAATGGTTTTCCAACATCATTCCGGATGTGAATATAAATGGAAAAATTAGAGTCTGTATTTAATAATGGGACCTCAAACATCATTTTATGAAGGGTTATTTTCCCCTTCCATTGATAGAGTTGTTGATTGACTTTACAATAGAGTTCTAGTATCTCTCATTTAGTTATGGATAATTTTGATACAACTATATTCAGATGGCCCCTAAAGATGAGATGTATAATTTCTTTATGTCACCTCAAGGGACCTTATACTATAATGTGATTCTTTTTGTTTTGAAGAATGCAAGAGGCACATATCAGAAATCCGTTCACCATATCTTCTAACCGATCCTCAGGAAACTATTATATTCTACATAGATTATTTGGTGGTAAAATAATGCAAGTGTAAGGACAATTTAAGAGATATTTATAAATTATTTTACTTCCTCCACTCTTGGAATTTTAATATGAAGCCCTTGAGGAGTGCTTTCGAGGTCACCTATGGGATTTTTCTTAGGTTCTTCACCAAATAAAGAGGAATCAATATTGACCAAATGAATTCTAAGGCCATCATTTTGATTCCACCTCCGAGAAACCTATGAGAGCAATGAGACCTCCAAGGACACCTGGCCTACATAGTTTGAATCATCATGAATGATTTTGGAATGGGAAATCACTTTTATAGACTCGTGAATAAAGGTACTATAACATCAAAATCTAGGGTTTCACTAAACAATTCCCTGGGCCCAATTGGACACCTGGCCTCAATTGCATCTCCCCAAATGCCAGAGGCTAGTGACTAGTAGTCAGGGTCTAGGTGCATCTTTGGGGAGACTATTCCCCCATTACTAGAGTGTAACACAATGGAAATAATATCAAAAAATTAGTTAAAGTATTATAATTACAAGAAAAAAATACACAATTGAAGTCTCTTAAAAAATTATTCTATAAGACATCTCATATATAAATTGATGATACATTTAATATGTCTCAAATGAAACAACCAAATCATTGATACAAGGTTGATGTATAATACATGTAACAAAATTACAAAAATTCCAAATGTATCTAGCTATCATCATGAGCCCCATCTTGGTCCCATGCTCCCCTTATCCTATGGAAGGATATAGAACCTATAGTATGGAACTTTTCCTTATCATAACATATAATCATATTGTCTATTTGGGTCCTAAAAGATGTCCCAAATAGAGTGTGAGATATAATCCTAATAGGCAACCACCCAAGGCTAGGTTCCAATCAGTTCATGAGTATATACAAGTTAATGTTCATAAAGTAAATCAATATTTAATGAATGTAGTAAAAATTAAACAACTTATAAAACAGGTTCTCATTTCATAACCAATTATTTTAATCAGTTTTATTTAAAATGTGAGTATATGATTTAACAGTCAGGCTTGTGTTTTTTTATAATAATCACATTAAACTTAAATGTTCATAAAATCATTATATCTAGGAACCTGAATTAAATTTCACCATTCCCCAAATCATATTTAACCAACGATGCCTTAACAGACCATCCATAATGTGTTAGTCAATACCAAATCAATGCTTGTGATTTATCTTGGCAGATGCGTCATATATGTCATTTAATTGTTTATTCATTTATGAACCAGATCCCATCTTTGGAATTCATAGGTCTGAATCCATCTACCACACTAGGTATAAATTAAACCATTGCCCTATAAGCCCATCCATTGAGATCCTCAAGAACCAAGATATTGCTCTAGGTGAGGTATAACATCCCTGCCAACAGATTCCTTCATTGTTGGTACACTATGTTTGCCCAAGGATCACCCATGGAATATAAAATCAATGCCATTTTTCATTATACCATGTAATTATCATATGAATCCATGTGTCACTCATCATAAAATTGTTAGGCCAATGATTCCATCCTTGGCAGTCCCCCAGGGAGTCCAAGAATCACTAGGTCATAACCAAGGTACAAACCGATTGACTCCAACCATTGAATTATCATAAGAATCAATGTGTTACCCTAGGAATATAATAATTCAATACACTCAAAAAAATTTAGTCAAATTCATTTTACATGACATGATCAAAACATAGTCCATCTCATTTATAGCTCACCTCAAGAGGTGATTCCAGTCATTACCCGAGAATATAGGGCATGGTTCACTGTTACTCACACTAGATCAAATCATTATAAAAACCATTACATTTTTAACAACTATTAAATGGAATAGACATTTTTTCTCTCACATGGGAATTTCAATAGAAGATAAATTCATCCTTACACAAGGATTTAAATAATATGGTCCAAGGGTCTAGTCATTTATCCCTTCCCATTAAATCATTTCATTTACAAATGATATTTCAATTCAAGTAACATATAAATTCATCAATTAACCATTAAAAACCCATTATCAATTAAATTACAACATCCCATGATCAAGGTAAATGGGAACACCTTAAGGTATCCAAGTTAAAAGAAACCCATATTGGTTTATCAATACATCCAACAAACACAATGGGGTCATTCCTTTTAATTCAATGTTCTTAACCTATATAAAATCATTAACGATTCTCCATAATTCCATGGTACATGCCTAAAAATTAAAGGGTTAAATTCATTTTAGTTGACAATTATAAATTCGGTGCACATCATAATGGATATATATATATTTCATGACTTAATGAAAATCTTATGAGACCACCTACCTTTCACTTGTATGATTCTCCTCATCTAGTATCATCCATTAATTTCGACTAGATTGGATCAAATATGAAATATTGATTGACACCAAAATAATAGGGCATATGAGCTTGTATCTAAACAACATCATTAATGGGAGGAATAAAAAAACAATATTAAAAAAGGAATCAACCACAACCCTGTGTAATTCCAACGCGATGAACAAATATAAAATTAGAGTATGTATCCTAAGGAAACACCAAAGACTAGGTCTCGTTGTGAGAGGGAAGTCCTGTATAAGAGAGTGGGGGTGAGGGATTCTATCGGAAAAAATAGGAGGCTCGCCTCCTTTAAAAAAAATACCCAATCATTTACTCAACATGTAAATTCCTTACACTTCATGTAAATATAAGGATCATATCCCAAGGTAAAACCCTTTTCATTAAGTGAAATGTTTTGGATAGACCATTACAAGTCATATAATTGATACGGGTTGTGTTTTCCAATTACATATTATTTAATTGTCCTACAACCAACTTAAATCCCTATTCTCCATCCTTTCCAAAAACAAACCAACAACCCCATGGCCAAGATTAGGGAATATGCCAAAAAATCATAAAAAAGAGCATCAAGATGAAATTAAAATGATCTATACCTGAATGAAAAACTAGTTTCTTACAACCCCCCCCCCCCCCCCGTAATTCAATTCATCCCCAAATTTCCCTTTCAAGGGTATTGAATAAAATTCCTAGAAAAAATCCCTCCACCAGGGTCATACATTGACCTCCCGCTCCCAAGTCTTATCCAGTACATGGTCATGCTTCCACAGCACCCATACTAGAGGTAAAAAATGACTTCAGAGAACCTCTATACTATGATCCACAATATGTATAGGATGATCCTAAAATAACTCATGTAACTATAACTCATAATCCTTGGGATGACAGGTATGAGATGGGTATGAATACTAATGTCATGTCTGAGAAATATAGAAGACATCGTTCATCGCACAATACCTCGGAGATAACTGAATTTGATAGGTTACCTACCTGACACTCTTTATAATATCTAACAATCTAATATATCATGTTGAAATCTTACTATATCTCTTAATCCTCTTGTGTGACAAACATAGTGAAAAACATAGAAAAAACTATTATGTGACCTCAACCTCTTAAGGTCATCTATGAAGATAAGCGTAAGATTTATGATGAGACTGTGTAGTATCCATCTTCTTCTCAATCAACTCCACATGCCCTCCGGTCTCTGGTCTCCTCAACAATGAATTTTCGAAGAATAACAATCTCTCCTACCTCAAACTAGCATTGGGGTGATTGGAATTGAATATCATAAAAATCCTTACAAGGCACCATCTAAATAGTAACCTGAAATCTTTTATTGGAGGTGAATTAAATCAATGGTATGTGCCTTTTAAAAGATCCACTGAAATCTAGGATGCATGCTTGTAGCATGTCCTCAGGAATCAGAATCATGCCCTCTGATTTTCTATCTGTCTGATAGTGTTATGTTTTCCTTATCAAAACTACTGTACCCAATTCCCTCTACATCCCTTCCCAGAACCATGAAGTAAATTGGGAATGCCTATCTAAAACGATAGTATTCTAGACCCCATTATGTCCTACTATCTCATTAATATAAATCCTCCCATGTTCATATGCACTAGACGTTTCCTTGATCGACAAGAAATTTTCAACCTTCTTGATCCTATCAATAAAAACCCATTAAAATGATTAACTCAAGAACACCTTGGTAAAACCATCACAAAATCCATCACAACATCTTTCCATTTCACATCAAGAATGGGTAGATACTTTAAATGTCTAGCTTGTCGCTGTTGTTCTGCCTTCAACGGCATACTAGTGCAAGACATCAAGAAAAAACCATCTACATATCATTTCATACATGGACACTAGTACTGGTAATGTAAATCATGATACTTCTTGGTGACAGAAAGGTGCACTTCCCAATCATAGTAAGGAAAATCAGGAATTAGCACCTCATTCATGTATAATGAATCCCATACACATCCATGAACCTAGAGAATCTCATCTACAGCTATGGTCCAACTAAGAGGAAGGTCCTCACATACCACACTCTCCTGTAGGACAATGACTTCAGAATATGATAGTTTTCCCATCCAAAATATATCCTTAAGGGTATAGGTAACAACTAGAGATGATATAAAAGTCTTCCCCTGAATATCATGAACGTCCAACTACATATTAGAGAACAAAGACATAAGATTCAACTCACGGCTGTTCAACTGATCTGCATGTATCTAGGTCCTCATGTTTAGTGCATCGACCACTTCATTTTCTTTACAAGGGATATAGGCAAGCTGGAATTCAAAATACTATAGGTACTCAACACTCCTTTTCTACCTTAGATTCTGGTCTCACTGTGTAATTATGTACATGAGTCTTCTGTGGTCTATGTACACAAAAAAACTCTCTTTATTTATGTAATGTCTCTAACAATATAATGTGTGAACAACTATAGGTAACTCACGACAATGTGTTATGTGGTTCCTCTAGAGGGGCCTCAAATATTGAGTCTTTTATGCCACAACACTACCTTCGTGCATAATATATTCTCTTAGCCCGATATCTAATGCATCACAATAGATAGTGTAACTTCTTCCAGTCTCTAGTCAAATCAGTATTGGTGCTAAACTCAATCTCACTGTCATCTCTTCAAAGGTCTTCCCACATGAATCTGACCATAAAAACTTCACACCCTTCTTATTGAAGATTCATTAAAGTTCTCATAGGCATTATAAGTCCGATATAAAATACTTATAGTAACTAGCTAGACCTATGAAAGTCCATACCTCAAATGCATTCTTCAAATTCTCATAGAAAACTATATCTCTCAACTACTCTAGGTCTACTGAAACTCCTTTATTTGATATAATGTGACCCACTAAGTGAAACTGATCCATCTAGAAGTGGATCATTTTGATCATTGCATATAATTGATTCCCTTTCAGTGTATTCAATATGATATAATGATGTCTAGAATGGTCGTGTCAATTGTGAGAATAAACAAAGACATCATCCACCATAACCACCATAAACACATCATGTTAAGGATGTAAAAAATAATTCATTAGTTCCTTGAATACCTCTAGGGCATTCATGAGACTGAACAACATAACCATTTCATCATATATATCATACATGCTATGAAATATTTTTCATGTTATGTTCGATGGTCTAACACACGCATGAAGATATACTAATATAAAATCAATATTTTAGAAGGCCTAAGATCCTCGACGTTGGTGGAAGAGATAAACTATCCATGACTGAGTATATTGGTTTTTAACCATTAACTGGTTCAATTTTCTATATCTGACACTTATCTTGAGAGTTTCATCCTCCTTTTTCTTGAAAAAGACTATATAACCCCATGAAGAAGTACTGGGATAGTTAAAACCCATTGCCTCTAAATCCCCTAGCTGCCTCTTGAGCCCTTGTATCTTGATAGTAGTTATACTTTAAGGAGGAATGGATACATGTGTTGCTCCTTGAACTAGATTGATAGAGAACACTACCTCTCCCACATGAGGTATTCCTGAAATTTCATCTAGGAAAACATCTCTGATATGATCAACAACTAGATAGAAATCAATATTACTAGTCACCTATTCATCCAGTTATAAACACACAATATGGGATGTCACCCCACCTATCCCATGATCCTCAGGTCCACCTCATCATTCCAAGACATCCCATTCACCCTTATGAATGAACTCTCCACCCACAGGTGATGTGACAGTCAACTTTTAGTGAACGACATAAACTAAATCATGGAAGGGATCCAACCTATCCTTCTCAAGAATTATGTCGAAATCATTCAACTCAAGGAAAAAAGAGTCCCCAAATGATGTTATATGCACCGATCTCATGGAGAACTCTTTGCATCGATGCACATCCTCAATTCTAATCCCTATCATAGTATCAAGAATCATAAATCCTTCAAATGTATAAGCACTGAGCACAAGTCTCTCTAAAAAAAGAATATATGTAAATCAATGAGAATCCCCAAATTCAAATAGTGGAGGATCTAATATAGAGGATACTATAATAGTAATTATGATAGTAGATGGTATGGGATCTTTATCTTCATGGATATATTGCATTGGATATACCTAGCTAAAACTATGGCCCTATAATACTGCATGGCTACCCTAAGTAGATCTTCTTTTCTGTTTCTATAAAACTGAGGTTTGACAACCACGACCATGGCCGCCACCTTAATCTGATCAGCTGATTGTATTCCAACTCCATGCCTATTGAGAAGCTTCAAACACTACTCTAGATCATGGAGTACTTGCAGACCCTCTCTCACTAGCTATTGGAGGAAACATTATATAGAAGTGTTATAGATGACCCAAGTTGCAATAGGATCGACACTCCAATGGGTCCCTCACACATTTTGGCCTCATATGCCTTGGAATACAGTACCATTATCACCTCACATGGCTACATTATTCTATGAATTGGATACCGGTATCACTGGGTGGAAGCTATAGAAGATTCTTCCTACTACTGGTTGATGTAGTACCAGATCTAGATGTTGAACCACTCTAGCTCACACCTCCAACCTCTCTCATGTTTCAATCTATTATAAGCTTATAATTCACTATTCTAGTAATGGTAGTCATCTCAAATACATTTACTTGTGATCAGATGTCATACATGATAAAATCTTTTAATTGTGAATCTTTAGATAAATTTTCACCCATAATAATAGGTGTGATGCACTGGAGATCCAAAAAATGACTTGAATAGCACATAATAGATACTTTGTCCTACTCCATGTGAATGTACTCCCATGTTTTATTGGCCCTCAATGTCTTAGTATGGATGTAATAAAAGAATGTAATATGTAAATCCCTATAGTACATCTCTATTTGATGATTCCTCTAAGTGATAACCTCCCAACATCTCTTAGAGGAATCACATAGTATATATGTAACGAGATTTTCCATCCTCTCTAGAGGCATCTCCATATGCTTGAATATAGATATCATGGCCTCTATTCATGACTCCACATCTAGTGGTCCAACATCCCTTGAAAACATTGGTGGATACTACTGTTGGAACTCACATGTCAACACTACCATAGTCAGGCCTAGTCATGGTGCACCCTTAATGGTATGCATGAACCCCATAAACCATTCTCAAAACTATGCCTCATCACTTACATTCAGTATAACAATTGGTTCCTTATTTGGATCTACTTTATGATCCAATAGTATCCCATGGCCCAAAATGTTCGTAGTGTGTTCATCGCCACCATACTGGTGTATGATAGAATGTCTTCATGGTTAAATTCATCCATAATGCCTAACACATTCCTCATATCAATATTTTTAACTAGGAAAACTACTAAACAGAGCATATATTGAGTCAGGATTGGTAAAATCCATCTTATATAATAACACACCCTTATGCATGCTTCATTAGTTCGGTATGGTGTTATTTAGGTCACATATAGCCCAAAGACACTACGGATTGACCACTACTATGGTTCGGTCTGTTCATGTTCACTACCATAACAAATTTATGTTTCCATTCATTTATAGTTTCAAATCATCTTACCATAATTCATTTCTCATTGGAATTTATTCTTAATTCATATATAAATTACATTTCACTTTAATGGTTGAAGCAATGGTCTACATAATTCTTATCAAAGAGGACCCATACTCCTCAAGGACCAAATTATGGAATCCACCTATTTCATGCAATAACACATTTCGGAATATCTATCACAACATCTGGTATATATATCACAACACCTTTCAAATCAGCATGAAGTAGGTAATGCCTCATAAAAAGTATGTAATAATGCACAGAATGTGATTCTAGAAACTTCCCAAGATGATGAATGATATTTCATACCCTCATATCATCGGGTTGCAACACAATAGAACCACAGTCATTTGAATAAGATTATCACAATTCATGTGAATCAACCAATGGTGGAATCAAATCAAATGAAATAGTAAAAATCCTGAAAATAGAAATTTCATTCAAGGAAATTAGGGTTTTTCTAGTATGTGGGTCCGATATTCCCATGAAAATATCATTATTAAATTACATTTCCTTTTAATCCATATATGTTGTCACTAAATAGTAAATAAAACTAAAAATGAATGCTCTGATACCACTTTGTAACATCCTCGACCTGGGAGCCACTATACAGTGCCCAGAGCCCAGTTGGCCACAGGGGAGAACATCTCCTCAAATTACAGAGGCTTCCGTATAGCAGCAAGGGATTATGTGTATCTATGGGGATTCTATGCCCTATTTACTAGAGTGTAACAGATTAAAAATGATATCATACAAGTAGAGGAAGCTATATATTAAACAAAAAAAATACACAGTGGAAGGTTGATATAAGATCAATCCCTGAAGACATATCATATAAAAAATAATGATACATGTCATATGTCTCTAATAAAATAAGAAAAAATATATATATAAGGCAGATATAAAATACATGTAACAAAATTACAAAAAAGGCCAAAAGTATACCGCTAGAATAATGAGCCTCTACTCAGTCTCATGCAACCCTCCCCCTAAGAAATGACCAAGAACATATTTTAGAGTACATTCCCATATCAACACCTAAAATCATATAGTCTTTTTGGGTGTCCAATTGTTCTTCTAAAAGGATGATATATATTATTCCAATAGGAAACCACACATTTTAAGGTTCCTATCTGTCAGTGGATATATATAAGACATTGCATAGGAAGTAAAGATATATGTAAAGGAAGTACTCAAAGTTAAACATTCTATTAACCAGGTTCTCATTTCATAACCAATCAATTTAAGTAGTTTTATTTTAGTGGTGACTATATGATTTAGTAATCAGCCTTATGTTATTTATAACATGCATATTTAACTTAATAGTTCATAAAATCATCATGTCTTTGAAGCTGGCATAAATTGTAGCATTACCCATAAGCACATGGAACCAAAGATTCCTAAACAAGCCATCTGTAATTTGTAAGTCATGATGGAATCCAATCTAGTGGTTTTTCTTGGATGATGTATGAGGTAATTCATTTCATTATTTATTATATTATAATCTTGATCCCATACTTGGCATTCCTAATTTAGAATATATGTGTCACTCTTGGTGTAATATAAACCATCACCCGATGAGCTCGTCCATTGTGATCCTCAAGATCCTAGGTATTTCTCTATGCAATGTATTACATACCTTACAATCATGTTTGTCCTTCATGTCCCACTAAGGGAGACCATGTATTACCAATGGAATATATAATCAATTCCCTTTTTTGAGTCCATACATTGAATTCTCACCTGAATGAATGTATCACTCAGTATGTAATAAATCAGGATAATGAGCCTATCCTTGGGAGTCCCCAAGGGAGTCCAAGTTTCACTCATGCATAACCAAGGCACAAGCCAACTTATTACATCCGTTGAATTATCATAGGAATCCATGTGTCACTCAAGGTATAAAATCCATAAATCCATTGAATATCATTTAATCAAATTTATTTAACATTCCATGTTCAAAACCAAGAAAATCTCATTTATAACTCACCTCAAGAGGTAATTTAAGCCATCTCCCAAGCTTAAAAGTATTGGATCACCATTAATCACATGGTAAAAATCATTATAAAAAATATTAAATGCCTAATAACTATTAAATATAGTAGACACATTTTATATCACATGGGAATACCAATAAAAGACAAAAATCATCTATACAGAAGCATTTACATAATATGGGCCATGGTCCAAGTCATTATTAAGTTCCCATTAAACCATTTCATTTAAAATTTATATTTTAATCAATAAACATATGAATTCATCAAATATAAATTCCAAAACCATTATCAACTCAATTAAGACATCCCATGATCAAGGGAAAAGGTTACGCCCTCAGGTATCCAAGTCAAAATGCACCCATGGTGGTCTATCAGTACAACCAACACACCCAAAGGGGTGGTTCCAATTAATTAAATATTCTTATCCTAAAAACAATCATTAACAAGCCTCTTTAATTTCATTGTCCACGCATAACAATTCAACGGTTCAATTCATTTAAGGTGATGCACAGAGATTGGGTGCGCAATACATTGACTATATATTAACATCTCGACATTAAGAAAAAGGCATGATACCACCTACCTTGTACTTGTATGACTCTCCTCATTCATTATAAACCTATATTTGGTCCAGGATTGGAAGAAATATGAAAAAGAAACAATGCCCTAAAAATAGGGAATATGAGCCTGCATCTAAATTGCATCGTTAATGGGGGGAATAAAAAAGAAATATTAAATGAATCGAATACATTCTAGTGTCGTTCCAATGTGATTAAAGGATTAGAAATTAGTTTCTGAATTTAAATGAAACACCAAATCCTATGATTATTCATGAGGTGGAACTCTTATGCAATGGATAGGTAGGTGGGGCCTTTTTTCCAAACAAATATGATACCTAACTCCTTTTTTTAAAAAAATATCATCCATTTACATCACTTTTAATTTTTTTACGTGTCATGTAAATCTCAGGATCTTTCCCCCAGGGAAATACCTTCATATGATGTGAAATGTTTAGAAATAAAATTACATGTTATATTATAGATTCATGTTGTGTAACTCGCCTGCATCCAACCTACATCCCTCTTCTCCTTCATTTCAAAATAAATCCCAACCAGACCACAAATCGACATAGGGCCTAAGAAAAAATGATCATAAACAATATCATAAAGTTGAAATTAAAAGGATCCATACCTAAAATGAAAATTTTGTTCTTATAGGTACCACCAACCAATGGGATGAATAGTGCCACACCGTATTTTATTTAATCTTCCAGTAACTGATGCAACCTCCAGTTCTGATTCAACATGTATACGGGAAGCCTCTATTCCTCTATGTGACTACCCTATAATAGTCACTTAGTTCCATACACTCCCAGATGAGAAATAAGGTAGACATAAATGTTTATAATATCTTAGTTTCATTCTCCTCGACACAGAGGCTAGATACTCTTATATCGAGAAGAGATTCCTCGTGCTAATATTCACAATGTTTAAGATGAAACAATTTATATACCATCATGATATAAATCTATTTTCTCATGTGTATCCTCTAAAGTATATCCTAAGTCTTATTATGTTGACTATACTACAAGTGAATTGGGTGGTGATCCATTAAAAGTTACACATCAGGTTCATTCCTTAGAATTCCACAAATGGTGAGGCGTTGTACGAATTCCTAGCCACCCGAAAGGATCCTTAATAAATGAATCTATATTTCGATTTCACAGAAGATTCTATATTATTAGTGTACCTAGTTGTTCCTAGTTTTATGTTTCATTTCCATGGTTCCTCCTAGAGCCCAATCAGTTGAATTATCAATGATTCCAAGCTCAATAGAGCAGGACTAGGGATTGTCTTCGTCATGCCTGCATAGGCTATTCTTTTTTACTCCATTATAATATCATAATAATTAACCAACTAAAAGGAAAATAATTAGGCTCTCAACAATGGTCTGTATATATCTCTCATGATTGTTCTCCCATGGTTTCATGTGAGGTGAGACTTCAAGTTAGTTATCAAATATATTAATAATTATTAAATCATCAAGAAGTCAGAGATCATGCCCTTATTAGAGAAAAATCACAAGATGGTGGCCCAGTTTCTTTATCATTGGAATGTGACTCATGTCCCCCAATCACATGATGGCCAAGATGATGCCCTATATCTTATATCCACCTCTCTTGTAGAGCCTGACCCGGATTCCATGTTCATTCATGTGTCACATCGATGGGTCATCACTCCCACTATCTCATAATATGAGGGCAGCCAACATGTAAACTAAGTCACTACTAGTGCATTAATATCATGACTGCCAAACCACCCTCCCCTCCCCCCATTGAGTAGATGAAACCTTTGATTGAACAACTCCTTTCTTCATGTATCATTAGTGTGGCCCAGTCCCGCTAAATAGAGCTGAACGTGAGTTTATTTGTTAGCGTTCAACCCATTTCACCCTCCAAGTGGGACTAACCTTGAGAAAACTCACTATAGCCCAGGATTTGATGGAATTATACCCTATATCATACAAGTAGAAGATATTACTCAGGATATGTAGGAAGTTATTTTAATTTCATGTGGTGCTCATCCGACATGGATGAAGATTTCCCACCAGATTTGATGGTTCATCAACTTCTAACCCAGCATGGTTGGTGATTGTATCATGTTCTCAAAATGGTTTCATGCATGTCATATCCATGAAAACTTTTTTACATCGAATTCTTGATCCCATTCATATTGAAAATTATTCTTGGACCATCTTAGTGTGGGGAATTGATGTTGTTGGACCATACACACAAGCAACTACATGAAAATACATGTTCATTATGACCAAAATAGATTTATTTTCCAGGTAGAAATGATTGATTCAAATTAAGGATGCCAGTGCATGATTTGTGATTGAGTTTGTGTTCCCCTAAATCATCCACTAATTAATAGATCCTCATTTCATTTTCACTAAAAATATATCCAACCTATATCTGTTAATGTAAAAATATCTTATGTTGAGTACAATATCTAGTCCAGCCATACTTCCAACTATCAGGAAAAATAAAATAGATAGATCAAGGAATTAAATAAACCCTCTCTTACATTATATAGAAGATATTGGGCCATAACATGAAGAGGTTACCATAAATGTTCCCCAACACCCTTTTTACCTATCAGACAACAACTTGGAATTCCACCCCAAGTGACATCATATTCCCCTATGTATGGGACAATGGCAGTCCTACTCATTTTTATTTCACTATCATCACTCTGAATTTTTGTCTATGATGATAAGATTCCATAAATAATGTAAAATGTATTTCTAGAGGTGATAGAATCCCTTAAAAAAATTTCTTCATTCCTTTAAAAATCTTGAGAACCGCTATAATAAAATAGTGAGGGTGTTCCACAAGAAAGTGCACTTCTTCTCCAACCTACAAGGGGACTTGATACTGGCCCGTAGAACCCCACTGATACAAGGTAAGAAGCTTCTAAAGTTGGAACCCAAGTGGGAAGGACTATATATTATTAACAAGGAATATTCCCATGGTGTTTACTATTTGATCACCATTTATGGAGAGCATATTACTCCTACGAATTCCATATTTCTCATGTGGTAAATTGAGTGAGAAGTCAACCTCATCGTAGTTGTATGAAGATAAACAGAATGGCGCTAGTGTCTTAGATTCATGTTGTTAAACTACACACCCATAATTCTGCTCACCATACAACATTAAATTCGGTTTCCATGTCCCAAGAAAAATATGTTAAACTATGCGCTTTTTCCGAACTACATGACCTTAAAATGGCATCACAATTTGAAGTATTAGGAATAAAAACTTTATGCAATCCTCTTAAGGAATGCATATATGGTGTGTTTTTCTCCTCGGTCCCCATTCACATCGGTTTAGTTATTCCACCACATTAATCAAGTCTATTTTAGACTTCTCACCCCATGGTCTGAGATTTATGACCTTAAACAAATTTCCAACATATTGTCTGTGAAACATGACTTTACACTATTCACAAAGATCCGATCACCATGACCATAAAATAAGAATACAAGAATAAGAATTGTGATTTTAGAATATATGTGACTTTTATCTGAGATGATTCATGTGGTGTGGGTCCCCCTTGGTGCTCATTCACAGTAGGTTTTCTAGGACACCATACTATGATTTTCCATTTGAGATATTCCTCCATCATGGTCTAAATTTTATGGCCTTAAACTAATAATTAACATCCTAACCAAAAGGTGTTAAACAATGATATGATTCGAATTCAATGACATTAGTCTAAGAGTTAACGTCCTCAATGCATAATGTTAAACTGAGATTCTACCCCATAAAAATCAAGAATTTTCTTAATAAGGGATGTTTCTTATACCATAACCTCAACATGGGATGCCTCACGATGACCATGGGATGCCTCAGTTCCCTCATTGGGTTGGATTTCCCCACCAGTGATGGTATCTCACCATGATATGTTTTTATAACTATGTGCAGCTTGATTACCATCCTTATGGGATCTAGAGCAATGCCCATAAATGTTTTCTCTGAGACATGATGAAAATTATTTCACCACTCATCCCGTTGGCCTCATTTATGGTCAAGGAATTATGACTTTAAACATCATGTTGTCTATAATGACCCAAACATTCATTAATGGGAATTCATATTGATCAAATTAAATGTCTTATTATGGTTATATAAAATGTGAACTTCTTTGGTTTTATGTTTCTAGATTTTAAAATATCCCTATGAATTGTGACTGTTGTAAATATAGTCATTGAACAGTGATCACTTGATTAGTATAAATATAGGGCTTTAACAAATCCAATTTACGTAGAAAAAGGAAGTGATGGCCTCATCCAGTAGACATGCCCCATAGGAAGCCCATTTTTTGGAGCTCAGAAAGGAGGTGGATTCATTAGGATTCACTCTTGACCAATCCCATGTTGAGGTTGAACATGTTAAGCTTGAGTGGAACCGACTACGAGAGAAGTAGAAGTTAATATAGATTACCACCCAAGCGATGTTATCTGTTCCACCCAAGAGTATGTCACCATCGTACACCACAAATGTATGTCTTATGCGGGGGTTAAAAAAGGTTATGTAACAATACCCTAGCACTATAACTTTGTACATTATTTTTTTATATAGAATGTGCATTTATTTTATTATTGTTACTTTGTAAATAGTTTTTTAAAGCACAAATAGTATTTTTAGTTAATATTCAACTAAGAAATTTATTTTGTTGAATTATTGGATTTTTGAATTAAATAATATTTTAATAAAATATTAGTATTATTATTAAATTACTTTTTATTAAATATAAAGTATCATATAAGTTTATGAGTGCAATTGTAATTTTTATTAAGGCTTGAAAGCTGTTTCTTTCAAAACCCGTGAATTTTACATAAATGTCAATTTTTATTTTAAGAGTAAAAATTCACATATTTATAAAATTATTTAGATAAAATGAATATTATTTTTTGATTCCGGACATTGAATATATCCAACGGTGAATTTTTCAAAAATTTCTGAGATAGTCGAATTTTTGGGTAAAAAGTTAATACCGTTTAAATATATAATGTGTTTTATGACATCATAATGACCCAATAGTGATGTAATAAAATACTATAAACATAATTTTCAAAAAATATATTTTTTCCATTAAAATAATGTGACTTTGGGTTTGTTTTATTTATTTTACAAAACATTAGTGGACCCATCAAGGCTTATAAAACAGTTTGTCTTTTTAAATTGTTTTCCTTGAGAGTGTGACTCACCTCCACATAATCAACCCAATGTTTTTAAGAATTAACGCAATTGGACTCATAAAATATTGTTTTCCACTCCCATTTGGGAAAACCCATGGGCAAAAACCATGGGCGTGTTAGTGGTTTTGATTAGTTTAATGCGTGGTGTCCCAAACCTAAATAATAACGAATTACTTATCCCGTCCTATATAAACCCAACCATGCTCCCACTTACACTTCACTCAAAGCCTTTGGAGTTTGTCCAACCCCTGACCTCATCTCTCTAGAATACTTCCAAGGTGTCCCAAGATCTCAAGAAGCCTCTCTCGATCCGCTTTCAAGCCTTTGGTATCACACTTCCAAGTAAGGGATTTTTTCCTTTCTCATATTTGTCCAATTTTCTTTAAGTTTTTATACCTTTTTTTTCAATTACAAATGTTGAGTTATGATTTATCAACTCCCCCATACTACCCTATTTATGTTTGGATGATGGTATACCCATTTCTCCCTCATTAATTCCTCCCATGTACACCTATTACCATGCCGAAATTTAATTTGGGATTTTCCCTCCTCCTTTACATCCAAGTAATTCTTTCAAATTATGCATCTAAATTCCATTATGTTTGTTGGGACATGCTTCTATATGAATATTATACTGTCCATTTCGTGTAAATATGATGATACACCCTTTCTCTCTCATCAACAATTTTTTATGAGTTCTTATTTCACACCATTATGCTGCTGAAATTGCACTACGAATTTCCAAGCCAATGTCATTGTGTAGTGAATACCACAACCATTTCTCTATCAAGGGTATTCACCTTTATGAAAATTTACTAATTGATTATAAATATTAATTTATTTATTACATAACCCTTGATCATTTAATAAATGATGATGATTGATTCTATGTTGTATGATCCTTATGGAACACTTATGCATGAAATGAAACGTTCAAGAAGGGTGCGCCTAGATAACGCTCCAATGCATTGGGTAATTTATAGTGTCATGATACATCATGTTCAATGATTTTTGAGTCGTGATAATTTAATTGAAACAAGGTTTTACTCGTGCTTCATGTTCAATGAGAGATTATTCATTCTCTATGTGCAACGAGCCTTGGCTCATGATAATTCCCGGTTAAGTGTTGTTGCCACATTTCCATGTCATGACTATCATGATGTATAATTCTTTTATGTTCATGTTTCTATTTTACTCCATTGATATTCCAATTGTCTAGAATGTATTTTATTCCTCATGTTATTCCATTTTTATTCCCTTACTGGGATTTATAGATCACCCTTTTCTTATGCATGTCCTTAGATTATCCCACGCAATGCTAAGAATGAGGGAGTGTAGTGGTCATGTAAAGGTAGTTTTCATTAAAGATGTTGAATTTCATGTTTTAGGTTGTTATGTAATTATCCTAATCCCAAAAGACACTAGAACTATCGATATTCCATGTTATAACAAGTGAATATTTTATGTAATAAATCAGGTTTAAGTGTGTAATAAAGAGTAGGGTTGTCATAGTTGGTATCAAACTATTGGTTTAGTTATTTTTGGGACTAGGATTAAAAAAATCTAGTGAATACTTAGAGGGAAGAATAAGTATAACAAAAAATCCATAAGTATTGGTGAGTATTGAGTTAGTGGTTTATCAAGCAAATATATTTCTCTCTGGATACGATTTGGCAGAGGCAGCTCTAGCACAAATGTATCCTAGGGGTAAAACCCGAAAACACCGCTTTGAGCTAGACTCGAATTAGAACTGGTCCACAATAATGGGCCTTGTTGCACTCTTGGTTAAAACACCCCTTTGGTATATGCTTTGATAAATTCACAAGCTTATTATGAACCCTTATTAAGGTAATTAATAAAAATTCCCATAAGAATATATGTTCGAAAGTAGATCTAGAATTGCATAGATTGAAGCCTATGGATTGATAAGTTAAGGAAATAAAAGTTATTTATAAGTCATATATTTTATCCATGGATTATCCTTTATGTGTTACCACTATCTTTCCTTTTATTCCATCCAATAGATTTTAATAGGATGACTCGGGCTAACAACCAATGTGAAGATCAATGTGATGACTGTGCTATTGAGATTCCCAATATAATGTGAGCGGGAACCTTGAACTTTGTCACGTTTCTCTCTCAGTTAACTCATTATTTGAATTGAAACATATGTAAAGAGGAACGTCCAACCCCCCTACGAATGAATGAGTCACTATCGAGAGATTTAGGAGACAAAGGCCTTCTACTTTTCATGGATCATATGATCCCTCAATCGCCGAACAATAGATCAACTCCATTGAAAAGATCTTCTCCATCCATTAATGTTCTGAAAAAGAGAAGGTTCTTATGGATGCTTATCGTATGGAGGGTGAAGATGATCAATGGTGGAAATTGATCAAAAATACGAAGCCTGAGGATAAAATCGAGGCGTTGGAATGGAAAGATTTCCGGAAGATGTTTTTCAATAAATATATTCTGCGCACCCTTCGACTTAAGATGGAAAGGGACTTCCTTTCCATCATGCAAAAAGATGACTAATCTGTTAGAGCATACGAGGTAAACAACCCAAGGCTTTCATGATACGCCTTCGGCTTGGTTGTTACCCCCAAATGCAAGGTTGACTGCTTCTTTGATGTGCTGAATCCAAGCCTAGATAAAGAACTGGTGATCCCTGACTTCAGTAGCTATGATGAAATTGTCTGATGTGCCCTCAAGGTCAAAATGGAGATCAGATAATCTCATGGGTATCATGGGGATACGAAGCATAAGGTAGACTACATTGCTGGTGGTCTGATGGACAAATCCAATAGTTTTAATAAGATCTATCACCCCACTTGCCAATGGTGGAGAAAGATGCACCTTAAAAATTGCATGAAGGGGATGAGGAAATGCTTTACGTGTGGAAGAGAAGGGAACCTAACTGTTAACTACCGACAAGAAAAACCTGGGGCTGCAATAGAGAAAAGGAAATCTCTGTTAGAACCTCAACATGTATTTAATTGCTACAATGTCAAAGAACTAGGGCATCTTGAAAATCAATGCCCTAAGCCAAGGGTTTTCAGAGGTAGCCAACAACCTCCAAGGTAGTAAGGGATATATTTTTCCATCACTACTATCGATTTGAACCCCGACAATGAAGTAATGATTGGAACTCTAGTTATTCATTCACTAATAGCAAACATACTTTTTGATTCAGGTTCTATGAATTCTTTTATATCCCAAAAGTTTAGTAGAACAATCCCAGCACCACCACAAATCCTGAAGTAAAGATTTCGATGAGTACGATAAATGGGGAAAACATTGCATCTCATGAATATAACTCCTCCTATGTCATAATATGTTGATTTAATTTCCCGGAAAACCTCATGATACTCCCTCTGGTGGGATTTAATTCAATTCTGGGCATGGATTGACTTTTCACATATAGATCCAACATAAATTTCCGTGAGGGGGAAATCACTCTCCATGTCCACAATCGACCCCTGATTCTATACAAGTGCAAGGAGGAATATGAATCTTTTGTAGCTCCATCATCTCAAGTGTGGATATTACTACCCTATGAGCATGCATATCTGGCTCAGATTATTGAGTCTAATGAGGCAACCATCTTTGAATACATGCTTATTGTGAGGGAATTCACTGAAGTGTATATGGGGAAATTTTTTGGTCTTCATCTTAGAAGAGATGTTGAATTCTCAATTGATCTTATACCTAAGGCATTCCCAATATCCAAGACTCTATATAGAATGGATGTTGTGGAGATTGAGGATCTGATGAAACAACTACAGAAGAATCTAGATAAAGGGTTTATAATCCTAAGTGCTTCACCAATGGGTGCACCAGTCCTCTTCTTTGATAAAAAATATGGGTCAATGCACCTTTTCATCGATTATCGTGATCTTAATAAAATCACAATAAATAACAAGAATCCTCTCCCATGAATCGATGACTTGTATGATCAACTACGTGGAGCACAATACTTCTCCAAGGTAGATTTATGTTCTAGATATTATAAAGTATGGGTGATGAATGAAGATATCCCCAAGACCTCTTTTTGTACAAGATACGGGTACTATGAATTCATAGTAATGCATTTTGGACTAACTAATTCTCCGTAAATATTCATGAACTTGATGAATAAAGTCTTTAGGTATTATCTAGACAAATTTTTGGTAGTCTTTATAGATGATATTCTGATATACATAAAAACCAAGGAGGATCATGAGGAGCATCTAATAACTGTACGAGAGACCATGTAAAAGGAGAATCTCTATGAAAAGTACAAAAACTTAGAGTTCGGTTTGAAGGTGGTCTCATTCTTGGGCCATATCATCACAAGCAATGGGATATCTGTGGATCCCTCTAAAAAAATGCAATTGAGGGATAATCGAGGCCAACATCGGTAACGAATTTCTGTAGCTTCTTGGGGTTAGCTAGATATTATCGACGATTAGTGAGAAATTACTCACGATTTTCCAACCCTCTTACCAAGATAACTCAAAAGGGATTAATGTTTTCTTGGAGTGATGAATGCGAAAAAGCTTCAAGAAGTTAAAAAGGAGGCTTATCACTGCCCCAGTGCTCACTTTACCCACAAGTGGAGAACTTTTTATGGTATTCAGTGATACTTTGAAGAAGGGCCTGAGATGTCTATTAAAGAAAATTGGATAATTCAATACCTTTCTTCAGGGAAATTGAATGTTCATGAGAAGAATTATCCAACACATGATCTAGAGTTGGTTGCGGCCATCATCGCATTAAAAATTTGGCGGCATTATCTCTTTGTGGAGAAGTGTGGAATATATATGGACCACAAAAGCCTCAAATATATATTCACACAGAAAGAGTTGAACATGAACCAATGAATATGGTTAGAGCTGATCAAAGACTATGGCTTCTCAATCCATTACCACCCCGGGAAAGCAAAAAAGGTGGCGGATGCTCTATGTATAAAGGACCCGATGATTATATAATTGATGAGAATTTAGAAGGATCAAATCTTGTTAGATTTGATGAAGATGGACATGGGAATCATAATGAAGGGAACATTATCAATCCTTTCACAAATTATTTCTCAACTGTCTCTTTAGGAAAAGTTAAAGGATTCTCAAAAGAGTGATGTGGAAATTTAGAAGAATTTGGAAGCTATCAGAAAAGGGAAATCCTCAGAGTTCAATTTTAATGAAGAAGGAATTGTGAGATTTGGGAAAAGACTATGTGTTCCATCAAGTCCAAAGCTGAAGAAGGAAATTTTGGATGATACACGTAGTTCAAATTTCTCTATTCACCCAAGAAACAGAAATATGTTTCGAGATCTCCAAGAGCATTATTGGTGGGATAATAGGAAGAAGGAGATCACCGAGTAAACATAAAAGTGACAGGTGTGTTATTAAGTGAAGGCAGAGAGGTATAAGTCTAAAGGGATGATGAAACCATTGCCCATACCAGCATGGAAATGGGAGAAAATCACCATGGACTTTGTCACTAGACTCCCAAAGACATCCAAAGGCAACAATGCAATCTGGGTTATTGTGGATCATCTTACAAATTCTTCACACTTTATTGCAATTCCAGAGGATTTATCATTAGATCAACTTGAACATATATATATCAGGGAAGTGGTAAGGTTTCATGGAGTACCACTATTTTTTGTATTTGATCGAGATCTAAGATTCACCTCTATGTTTTGGAAGTGTCATTAACTGGCTCCGGATACTGAACTGAACCTCATTAAAACCTATCATCCTCAAACGGATGGCCAATCTGAGCGAACTATTCAAACACTGGAGTACATGTTAAGATCATGTTATATGGACTTCAAAGAAGGGTGGGACCAATATATTTTATTGGTTTAATTCTCCTACGATAATAGTTTCCATTCGAGCATCTTAATGGCACCTTATGAAGCCCTGTTTGGGAAGAGGTGTAGAACACCAACATGTTGGGATGAAGTCAGTGAGCGTAAGTTCCTAGGGCCATAAAAAGTCGAAGAAATGGTGGAGAAGGTGAAAACCATTCAGCAACATATCAAGGAAGCCAAGAGTTGGAAAAAGAGTAATACAGATAACCGTTAATGAGACCTTGAGTTTAAAGTAGGATACATGGTATTTATATGCATATCTCTAAGGAAGAAGGTCATTTGGTTTTATAAAAAGGGAAGATAAGTCCTAGGTACATCAGCCCCTTCAAGATTATTGATCGTGTTGGGGTTGTGGCCTATCGACTAGAACTTCCACCTACCATGGCCAATGTACATGACGTCTTTCATATATCACTCTTAAAGAAGTATATACCGGACCCTTCAGAGTAATCTCTTCAGAGGTAGTACAACTAGAGGATGATCTTTCTTACAAGGAGCTACCAGGGAATATCTTAGATCATAGCGAAAAAGTTCTACGAAATAAGACAATTACCCTAGTTAAGGTGTTGTAAAGAAACCAAAAGTTTGAAGAAGAAATGTGGTAATCAGAGGAAATGATGAAACAGAGTTACCCACATCGATTTTGGAGCGGAAAAAAGAAAATATGAAGGGAGCATGTTCTTAAGGGGGAAGATTGTAAAGGCCCAAACTTTCATTAATGGAAATTCCTATTCATCTAATTTAATATCTTATTATGGTTATACAAAAAGTGAACTTCATTGGTTTTATGTTTTGGGATTTTAAAATACCATTATGAATTATGACAGTTGCTAATATAGTCATTAAAAGTGATCACATGATTAATATAAATATAGGGCTTTAACAAATCCAATATACTAAAACAAAGGAAGCGATGGCCTCATTTAGTGGACTTTCCCCATATGAAGCTCATTTGTCAGAGCTCAGAATGGAGGTGGCATGATTGGGCTTCTCTCTGGACCAAGACCATGCTGATCATGAACACATAAATCTTCAGTGGAACCAACTACGGGAGAAGTGGAAGTTAATATTGATTACTACTAGAGCGAAGTTATTTGATCCACCCCAAGAGTCTTTCACCATCGCACAACTTACTGTTCGGTATTATTCGGGTGTTATAAGAGGGTTATGTAACAAGACCCTAGAACTATGAGTATGTACATTATTTTTTTATAAAGAATGTGAATTCATTTAATTTTTTTTTACTTTGTAAATAGTTTTTAAAATCACAAAGAGTATTTTTAGTTAATATTAAACTAAGACATATATTTTGATGAATTAATGGATTTTTGAATTAAATATTTTTTTAATAAAATATTGTTATTATTATTATTGTTAAATTATTTTTTATTAAATATAAATGCTTTTATAATTTTATGAAAGCAATTTTAATTTTTATTAAGGTTTGAAAGCTATTTTTGTTAGAACCCATGACTTTTCGATAAATATCGATTTTTATTTTCAAAGTAAAAATTCACATATTTAGAAAATTATTTAGATAAAATGAATATTATTTTGGGAATAAGGATGTCGAAATTATCCAATAGTCAATTTTTTATAATTTTTTGAGACAGTTGAATTTTTGGGTAAAAAATAAATATCGTTTAAATATATAATGTGTCTCATGACATCATAATGACCCAATAGTGATATAATAAAATACTATAAACATTATTTTCTGCCAATATAGGTTGTACCAATAAAATAATGTAATTTTGGGGTTTTTTATTTGTTTTAAAAAACATCAGTTAACCCTTTAAGGATTATAAAACATTTTGTCTTTTTAAATTGTTTTCTTTGAGAGTGTGACTCACCTCTACAAAAGCAACCGAATTATTTTAAGATTTTTGGACATTGGCATCATAAAATATTTTTTTCCACTCCCCTTTGGAAAAACCCATGGGCAATAACAATGAGATAGTTTTTGGTTTTGACTAGTTTGATGTGTGGTGTCCCAAACCAAAATAATAATGAATTATCTCTCCTTTCCAATATAAAACCACCCAAGCTCCCACTTCCTCATCACTCAAAGCCTTTAGAGTTCATCCAACCCCTTCCCTCGTCTCTCTAGAATCTTTCCCATTTACCCCAATCTCTCCAGAGGCCTCTCTAAAGCCTCTATCAAGCCTTTGGGATCACACATCCAAGTAAGGGATTTCTTCCTTTCTCATTTTTGTCCAATTTTCATTAAGTTGTTATGCAATTTGGTATTAAATTACAAATGTTGAGGTATGATTTAGCACCTCCCCCATACTTCCCTATTTATGGTTGGAAGTTGGGAAACCCCTTTCTCTCTCATTAATGCCACCCATGTACACCTGTTACCATGTCAAAATTTCGTGAGGGATTTCTCTCTCCTCTTTTACATTCATGTAATTCTTTTGAATTATGCATATAATTCCCCTTAAGTCTATTGGGACATGTATCTATATGACACCCTTACAATCCATTTCATTTAAATATTATTAGACACCCCTTTATCTCTCATCAACATTTTTTTATGAGTTCTTATTTCATGTCGTTATTCTGCCGAAATTGCACTACGATTTTCCAAGCCAATGTCATTGTGTAGTGAATATCATGTCAATTTCTCTATCAAGGGTATTCACCTTTATAAACATTTAGTTATTGATTATAAATATTCATGTATATATTCCACATATCTTTATCATTAAATAAATGATGATGATTGATTACATGTTGTATGATCCATGTGGCACACTTATGCATTAAATGAAATGTTTAAGATGGGTGCACCCTGATAGCGCACCAATGCATTGGGTAAAGTGTAGTATCATGATAAGTCATACACAATGAGTGTTGAGTCATTATAATTCAAGTTCAATGATGTTTTTATCATGCTTGATGTGCAATGAGGGATTACTCAAGATCTATGTGCAATGAGCCGTGGATCATGAAAATTCCATGTTAAGTATTGTTGCCACATTTCCATGTTATGATTATCAAGGTTTATCATAATTTTATGTTCATGTTTCTCTTGTGCTCCATTGATATTCATATTGTCTGACATGTATTGTATTCCTTATTTTATTCCATTTTTTCTCTTACTGGGCTTTATAGCTCACCCTTTTCTTATGCATGTCCTCAGGTTATCCCATTCAATGCAATGTATGAGGGAATGTAGTGGTCATGTAAATGAAGTTTTCAATAAAGATGTTGTATTTCATGTTTTAAGTTGTTATGTAATGATCCTAATCCCCAAACACACTAGACCTATCGATCTTCCTTGTTGTATAAAGTGAATAATTTATGTAATAAATCAGGTTTAATTGTGTAATAAAGAGCCTGGTTGTCATAGTTTGTATCAACAGATAGGATTAGTTATTTCTGGGATTAGGATTAGAAAACCCTAGTGAAGACATAGAGACAATAATAAGTATAATAAATACATCCCTCAGTATTGGTGAGTATTTATTAAGTGGTTAATCATGTAAATACAACCATTTATGGATATGAGGAGGTAGAGGAGGCTCTGGAACAAATGTATCCTAGGGTTAAAACCCGAAAACACCGCATTGAGCTAGAATCGAACAGGAACTTGTGCACAATAACTGGCCTTGAAACACTCTTGGTTATGACACTCCGGGGGGATATTATTTTATAAATTTATATTCTTAGTATGAACCCCTATTAAGGGAAATAAAAAAATTACACTATTAATATATGTTAGAAAGTATATCATGAATAACATAAATTGAATCCTATGGATTCATATGTTATGGAAATAAATGTTATTTATAGGTCATCAGTTATGTCCTTCGATTATCCTTTATGTATTAACCCTAACTCTCCTTTTATTCCATCGAATGGCTGGTAATAGGAGGACTTGGGCTAACAACCAATGTGAAGATCAATGTCATGATTGTGCTAATGAGACGCCCAATCCGATGGGAGTGGAAACCGTGAACTTCGTCACGCTTCTCTCTCAGTTAACTCAAGATTTCAATAGAAACAAGGGTCAAGAGGAACGTTCAACCATCACCTAAGAAAGAACAAGTATCTATCGAGAGCTTTAGGAGAAAAGGCCTCCTACTTTTAATGGATTATTTGATCCCTCAATTTTTGAACAATGGATCAACTCCATTGAAAAGATCTTCTCCTTATTTTAATGTTATAAACAAGAGAAGTTTCTTATGGCTACTTATTATATGGAGGGTGAAGCTGATCAGTGGTGGAAATTGATTAAAAATATGAATCCTAAGGAGGAAATCGAGGCATTGGAAGGGAAGGATTTCTGAAAGATGTTTTTTGATAAATATTTTCTGTGCACCCTCCAACTTAAAATGGAAGGGGACTTCCTTTCCCTAAAAAAAGGCGATGAATCTATCAGAACATACGAGGAAAACATCACAAGGCTTGCACGATATGGATCTGGCTTTGTCATTACCCCCAAATGCATGGTTGACCACATATTTGGTGGGATGAACCCTAGCCCACAGAAAGTGCTAGTGATTCCTGACTTCGAAAAATATGAAAAAATTGTCCGATGTGCCCTCAAGGTTGAAATGGAGAACATAGAATCCCAGTGGTATCATAGGGATAAGAAGAATAAGGTGGAATTCAATGTTGTTAGTCCGATGGATAAATCCAATAGTGCAAAGAAGATCTAGCACCCCACTTTACATAGGTGCGGAATGAAGAAACCCAAAAATTTCCTGAAGGGGACGAGGAAATGCTTCAGTTGTGGAAGAGAAGGGCACCTAGATATTAACCATCGACAAGATAAACCTGCAGCTACAACAGAGGAATGGAATTCTCTGTTCGAACCTCAATGCATTGTTCATTTCTTCAACTGCAGATAACCATGGAATCTTGCAAATCATTTCCCTAAACCAAGGGTTTTCAAAGGCAACCAACAACCTCCAAGGTAGCAAGGGAGAGATTTTTCCATCACTACTACTGAAATGAACACTAAAATTGATGTGGTGACAGGTACGCTAGTTATTCATTCAAGAATAAATAACGTAATTTTTGATCCAGGTTCTATGCTTTCTTTTATATCCCAAAAGGTTAGAATAACAATCTCTGCACCACCACAAATCTTGGATGTAATGATATCTGTGAGTATAGAATATAGGACAATAATTGCATCCCATGAATATAAATCCTCCCCTTTCATAATCTAGGGATTGAATTTCCTAGAGAACCTCATCAGACTCCCTCTAGTGTAATTTGATGGAATTATTGGCATGGATTGGCTTTCCTTATATTAAGCAAGCATAAATTTCCATGAGAGGGAAATCACCCTCCATGTGGAGAATCGTCCCCCGATTCTATACTAGTGAAAGGAGGTAGATGAATTTTCTTTAGCTCCATCATCTCAATCATGGATATCACTACCATATGAGCATGCATATCTGGCTCGGATGATTGATTCTAAGGAGGTAACCATCCTTGAAGACATTCCTATTGTGAGGGAATTCGTTGAAGTGTTTCCCAAGGAATTGACTGGTCTTCCTCCTAAAAGAGATATTGAATTCTCAATTTATATTATACCTTGGGTGTTGCCAATATCCTAGAATCCATATATAATGGCTGTTGTGGAGCTTAAGGCGATGAAGAAACAACTATAAGAGAATCTAGATAAAGGGTTTATATGCCCAAGTGCTTCACCATGGGGTGCACTAGTCCTCTTCGTTGAGAATAAATATGGGTCAATGTGCCTTTGAATCGATTATCGCGAGCTTAACAAAATCATGATAAAGAAAAACTATCCACTCCCACGAATCAATGAATTATTCGATCAGCTGCGTGGAGCACAATACTTCTCCAAGGTGGATTTTTGGTCAGGATATTATCTTGTAAGGGTATAGAAGGAAGATATCCCCAAGACTACCTTTTGTACATGATATGGGTACTATGAATTCATAGTAACGCCTTTCGGACTCACTAATGCTCTAGTAATCTTCTTGAACTAGATGAATAGAGTCATTAAATATTACCTCAACAAATTGGTGGTAGTCTTTATAGATGATATTCTGATATACTGAAAAACCTATGAGGATCATGATGAGCATCTAAGAACTCTACTAGAGACCTTGCGAAAGGATAATCTCTATGAAAAGTATATAAAGTGTGAGTTCGAGTTGAAGGATGTCTTATTCTTGGGCCATATCATCACAAGAAATAGGATATCTATGGATCTATCCAAAATAGATGCAATTGATGGATGGCCAAATCCAACATCAGTAACAGATATCTATTACATCTTGGGGTTAGCTGGATATTATCGACCATTTGTGAAAAATTTCTCACGATTTTCCAACCCTCTTACCAAGCTAACTCGGAATGGAGTAAAGTTTTATTAGAGTGATGAATATGAAGAAAACTTCAAGGAGTTAAAAAGGAGGCTTACCACTGGGCCCGTTCTTACTTTACCAACAAGTAGAGAACTTTTTGTGGTATTCAGTGATGCTTCATAGAAGGGCATGAGATGTGTGTTGATGAGAAATGACAAAGTCATTGCCTATGCTTCAAGGCAATTGAATTTTCATGAGTAGAATTATCCAACACAAGATATAGAGTTAGTTGTGGTGATCTTCGCTTTAAAAATTTGGTCTCATTATCTCTTTGGAGAGATGTGTGAAATATAAACAGACTAGAAAATCCAAAGGTATATATTCACACAGAAAGAGTTGAACATGCGCCAATGAAGATGGTTAGAGATGATCAAATACTATGACTGCTCAATCCATTACCCCCATTAGAAAGTGAACATGGTGGGAGTTTCTCTAAGTAGAAAGGACCCATCGATTCTATCATTGATGAGAATTTAGAAGGATCCAATATTCTTAGATTTGATGAAGATGGACATGGGAATCAGAAAGAAGGGAACATAATCAATCCTTTCACAAATGATTTCTCAACCATCTATTTTTGATAATTTAGGATGATGTGGGAATTCAGAAGAAATTGGAAGCTATAAGGAAAGGTAAATCCTTGGAGTTCAATGTTAATGAAGAAGGAATTGAGATATTTTTTATAAGACTATGTGTTCCATCATGTCCAGAGATAAAAAAGAAACTTTTGGATGATAAAAATAGTTCAAATTTTTTAATTCACCCAGGAAACACAAAGATGTTTTGAGATCTCTGAGAGAATTATTGGTGGGATTATATGAAGAAGGAGATCACTGAGGATACATCAAAGTGCCTCGTTTGTTATCATGTGATGTCGTAGAGGCAGTACTCTAAGGGGATGATGTAACCATTGACCATACCAGCATGGAAATGGGAGAACATCACCATGGACTTTGTCACTGGACTTCTGAAGACATTCAAAGGAAATAATGCAATATGGGGTTTTTTGGATCATTATACAAATTCTGCACACTGTATTGAAATTCGGGAGGATTTAACATTGGATCAACTGGCACGTATATATATTAGGGTAGTGTTAAGGCTGCATAGAGTACTATTATCTTTTTTATCCAATCGAGATCCAAGATTCACCTATATGTTTTTGAAGAGTCTTCAACATGATCTGGATGCTGAACTGAACTTGATTACAGCTTGTCATCCTCAAACACATGGCCAATCTAAGAGAACTATTCAGACACTGGATATATTTATTAATATCATGTTCTATGGACTTCAAAGGAGGGTGGGACCAACATCTTCCATTGGTTGAATTATCCTACAATAACAGTTTCCAATCAAGCATATGAATGGATCCTTATGAAGCCCTATATGAGATGAGGTGTAGAACACTATCTTGTTGGGATGAATTTGGTGAGCATCAGCTGCTAGGACCAGAAATTGTCAAAGAAATGGTGGGGAAGGTGAAAACCATTCAGCAGCATATCAAGGCTACCCAGAGTCAAAAAAAGAGTTATGTAGATAACCATCAACGAGACCATGAGTTTAAAGTTTGAGACATTGTATTTCTATGCATATCTCCATGGAATAAGGTCATGCGGTTTTGAAATAATGGGAAGATAAGTCCTAGGTACATCGACCACTTCAAGATTCTGGATCGTTTGGGGTTGTGGCCTATCGTCTATCACTTCCACCTACCACAACCAAATTACATGATGTTATTCGTGTATCCCTCTTTAGGAAGTTCATACCAGACCCTTCACACGTACTCTCTTCAGAGGTAGTACAGCTAGAGGATTTTGTTTCTTATGAGGAGAAACTAGTGAAGATCTTAGATCATAGAGAAAAAGTTCTACAAAATCAGACAATGCCCCTCGTTAAGGTGTCGGGGAGAAACCACAAGTTTGATGAAGCGACATGGGAATTGGTGGAAATTTTTAGGAATAGATACCAACATTTGTTTTACAATGGGAAAAGGAAATTGAGAGGGAGAAATTTCTTAAGGGGGAAAGACTGTAATGGCCCAAACATTCATTAATGGAAATTCTACTTGATCTAATTAAATGTATTAATATGGTTATATAAAATGTGAACTGAATTGGTTTTATGTGTCTAGATTTTAAAATACCATTATGAATTGTGACCGTTGCTAATATGGCTATTGAACAGTGATCACATGATTAGTATAAATATTGGTCTTTAACAAATCCAATTTACTCAGACAAAGGAAGCGATGGCCTCATCAAGTAGACTTTCCCCATACGAAGCCCATTTGTCCGATCTCAGAAAGGAGGTGGCGTCATTGGGATTCACTCTAGAGCAATCCCAATTCGTACTTGATCATGTTATTCTTGAGCGGAACCCACCATGGGAGAAGTGAAAGTTAATATAGATTACCACCCGAGCGATGTTATCCAAGACACCCCAATAGTCTATCACCATTACACACCTCACCCTTCAATCTTATGCAGGTTTTATAAAGGGTTATGTAACAAGACACTCTCACTATGACTATGTAAATTATTTTTGTATAATGAATTTGCGTTCATTTTATTATTTTAACTTTGAAAATTGTTTTTAAAGCACAAATAATATTTTTAGTTAATATTCAACTAAGAAATATTTTTTGATGAATTAATGGATTTTAGAATTAAAAAATGTTTTAATAAAATATTATTATTATTAGTAAATTAATTTTTATTAAAAATAAATGATCATATAATTTTATTAATTCTATTTTAATTTTTATTATGGTTTGAAAGCTGTTTTTGTCAAAACCCATGAATTTTTGATAAATGTTAGTTTTTATTTTAAAAGTAAAAACTCATGTATTTATAAAATTATTTAGATAAAAATTAATATTATATTTGGAATCATGATGTCGAAATTATCGAACGGTAAATTTTTCATAATTTTCTGAGATAGTCAATGTTTTGGGTAAAATTTTAATACCGTTTAAATATGTAATGTATTTTATGACATCATAATGACCCAATAGTGATGTAATAAAATAATATAAACATTTTTTCAGCCAATATATGTTTTACCATTAAAATAATGTGAATTTGGGTTTTTTTGATTTATTTTAAAAATCCTTAGTGGACCCTTCAAAGCTTATAAAACATTTTGTGTTTTTTAAATGTTTTCCATGATAGTGTGTCTCAACTCCACAGAAGAAACCCCATTGTTTTAAGACATTTCTCTATTGGCCTCATAAAATATTTTTTCACACTCCCCTTTGGAAAAAAGCATTCAAAAAGTCCATGGGCATTATTCTGGTTATTATTAGTTTAATATGTGGTGTCCCAAACCTAAACAATATAGATTTCCCTCTCATTTCCTATATAAACCCACCCAAGCTCCCACTTACTCTTCACTCAAAGCCATTGAATTTCTTCCAACCACTACCCTCATCTATCTATAATCCTCCCAAGGTGTCCCAATCTCCCAATAAGACTCTCCCAAGCCTCTCCCAAATCTTTGGGATCACTCTTCCAAGTAAGGGATTTCTTCCTTTCTCATTTTTATCCAATATTAATTAAGTTTTTATGCCCTTTTTGTAACACCGGAGACTTTTATGAGAAATATTTTGTTTTTATGTTATATAAATCATCAAAGGAATCATTCACTACACACAACACTAGCTTGTATTGATTTACACGCAACCGCAGCCTTCCTCGATAGCTTGCGTCGTACGTAATACCGAGTTTCACTAAACAACGATATGATATTAAAATATAATTAAAACTAGTCGTTATGAATAGTAATAACCACTTTTTGAAATTTTTTAAATTTTATTTTTCATAATGGACTTCATTTTTGTATTCGGAATATCGAAATTAGCTTAGGGTGGAATTTTGGTACTTTTCGGATCACTTTCATATTCTGATGAATAGTGAAAATTACTAAATTTTAATTAAAAACAACTTTTTTAATCGAAATAATTAATAGTGATAAATTATTAATTTGAGTGGTTTTAAAGTATATTTATATTTTATTTTTTCAATTTAATAAAATGTTGTTCATTGGATGTAATTTCACATTTAAACCAGATATAAACAAGTGTCAATCTTTTGGTAGTTATTATCTCTTAAAAACATGCTATTTGTATTGACGACGAGAATTAATTATTAAATTAGTTAATGTAACTGATATGTTTTGAATTTGATAAAATACACATCATTTTTGAATTCATAATATCAAATATATCTTAGGCCTAATTTTTGGTATTTTTCTGGAAACTTTCATTTTCTTGATGAATAGTGAAACCACCAAGTGGTAGTTAAAAAACTGAATTATTCATAAAACTAGATTTTAACGCTTCTGTGAGTGGAATTTTGAAAATCCGAGAGACACAATTAATATCAAGGACTATATTTGGTTCAATGAGATGAAAATAATTTTTTTGTAAATAGTAACTTTTTACATTTTTTTACCACGGTTAAAAGTAAATAGGGTAATTAAGGGTAAAAGTGTTATTATTATTACCCTAACACATGTCCTAATTCTATTGGATAAGTTTAATTCTACCCAAAACAACCTTAGGAATACAATATGACCATTTATACCCACATGGATTAGATTAGGACATTTATTATTAATTTATTTAAAGAAGGGTTAAAATATTTAAAATCAATGTTTAATAACTAAATATTTTTTAATATAGGGTTATACATAAGATAAATTCGACTATAAATATTCATTAGAAATATAAAACGTTTTCCTACATAATGGTATTTTATTTGTAATTTTTAGACTTAAAATATTTTAATTTATTTATGACACAATGATGATGAATTAATTATCTTATTAATGAAATATTGACATAATTGATGTTATAAATACCCAAATAAATGTAATTGGAGACTTTTTATGAATTAAAAAAAATTTATATGTTAATATGACATTTTAGTATTGATTTAATTAATTGTGTCCGAACTAATCATTCTGTTACGATTTTTACAAAAATCAATTACGAAATAGTGTCAAAAATGACATAAAAAAGTTTTTAAAACTAATATTATATTATTAATTGTTATTATATTCTTAAAAATCTAAGGTTCGGCCAAGATACTAATATCATGATAGGTGTATCATTAATGGAACACTTGGAAGTCGGATGGATGTATATGGTATGTTTATTAACTATATAATATAAAAATACAAAGTGACATGGTAAATGTCAATCTAATTAACTAAGAGTTAAAACTAACAGATAAGGTTAATATAATGACCTAAACTTGTCTAAATTATATTATATGAGATGATGTAGACCCATAACCACTTTATATTCGAAATATATCAATTTGGAGCTATTAGAAACCGAATTTTACTTGATAATAATATAATATTTTTAGTTATTCCAAAGGTGCCCCTCTCCTCCCTTATAAAAGGGCACCTCCTCCCTCTTTTTATCACACCACTTTGAGCCTTCAAGATCAGACAAACCCTGCAAAATTATCTTCTCCACTTCCCTAGAAACATCCTAGAGGTCCAGGTCTTCTTCAAAGACCAATTTTAGTGCCCTAAGAGGAAGTCTCAAAGAGGCGCTTCAAAGAAGAGGTAATGTCCGTTACCGATTCATTCAACTTTATTTCTACTTCTACTTATTCTTCTTTAGTTTTTTCATTATTAAGTAATAACATCAGTATCACCTAGATACTGATATGTTTTTATAAGTACCAAACAACCCTATTTCACCATCTATCCATCCTATGAAAAATGAAATCATCACGCATGCGTACGTATGGAATATCGTCTCCACGCCGTGGTGTAATCTATTTTCCACCACCACCTTACTTGTATGGGTATAATGGTGTAAATAATAACTATATATGATTATTGTAAAGTGATATTGATTCTGAAGGAGTATACATACACTCCATTACAATTTCACGATCATGGGAACGATATCATCGCTCGTGCGTACGTACGAAATACCGTCTCCACAATGTGATGTGACTGGTTCTACATGAACTTCATTGCATAATGATTATATAAATTAATGGAATGAATAAATATGATATATATTACACTAATACCGTTCTGGAATCTCAGTATCTATAACCTAAAAATAAGAATAAGAATTTATTCGACAAAACACGCATAAGAACAAAAAGTAATAAACACCCGAATAACAAGTAGTAATGAAATATTACTAATAAGAAGATCAGAATATGACCATATATGATATCATAAAAATAAGTATGATTCTGGAATAAGTCAATAACATTATTTAAATCATTATACGAGAGTTTCAGACACTTACGAATCAAATTGGACCTAAGGTAAGGGAAAATATAACAATCTCATTTTATCCGAGATTGATTATACTTTGGTATTTACTGGGGAGTATTTTATCATCAACATACATGTTTACTCAATATTTAATATTGCTTCCATCCACCTACAATTGTTTAAATCCAATTTTACCCTTCAGTGAGTTTTTAGTAAAAGATATGAAAGAAATCTTTTGTTATTTTTCGTACGAGGTACTTTTGGACTTTTCCGACAAAAGTACGAGAAGAATGTTTTTTAACTTATACGGAATGAATGGATTTTTAAAACATTATTTCCAAGAAGCTTACTTTATAAGTTTTCACGTTTATTTTTAATCAACTTCTTTTAGTTTAGAATTGTATGAAATGTTAAGAAAGGAAAAGTGTTTTTGAAGTAGAAAGGATATTTTCCTCAAGAATGGAGTTCAAGTGTTTTATAAAAATTATTTTCCATCTAAGATAATAAAAGGTTATGTTTATATCAATATTATTAAATTGATTTTATTATGTTGTGATGGAATTATTTTTATGAATTCATTTATCTTATATGAATTGTTTTATGATGTCACGATGTTTAAGAATCCCATATTTATTACATGGGTTATGCTATGATGTATGGTTTATGATTTTGTGGCACACATAAGAATCGTATAATTATGAGATGGGTGGGACCTATATCTCCCTCTAATGCATTGGGTAAAGATTTTAAATCTCATAAGATAGACATGGCTGGAACGGCGGGTTAAACCGGTTCAGTGAAATAGGACAGAAATGAGGAGTGAACTTGGTTCAGAAATGGACTTTTTCCACTAAGATAGTCTTGGAAATGAGTCTTGACTAATAAGAAATGATTCTCTATGATTATGTGTGTATGCCACAAAGTTTCATGTTTTAAGTTATGATTATTGGGATTACATTTCACTAATATGATTTATCCCATGTTATTAAATTATGATCTCTTTTGCAAGTTAAGATTTCCAAAAGTTATGTTCTTATGTATATGATGTGATTGATATTTCTTTTGTTTACCCTTACTGAGCATTTTAGCTCACCCTTTTGTATGTTTTATTTCCACAGGTCAGGAAACAGGATATTAAGTAGGATATGCCAAAAGGGACATTAGATATGATGAAATAAATGGGAGGCAAAGTCGATGCTTTATGAAACAGTTGTTTATGTTTCCCGGTTTCTAAAGACTCTATACCTATACGGTCCTTTCCTGGTTTTGTTATATGTTGTAATAAGTTTGATTCAATTCTAAAGTAATAACAATTTATGTAAAGTATGGGTCGTTATAGTTGGTATAAGAGGAAAGGTATAGTCATCCTTTGGAAACTAGGATGTGAAAGCCTTAGTAAGAACCCTAAGGATAAGTCTAAGCATAGAACACAATCTTAGTGTTTTAGAAATGGCGATGAATAACCTAGGAAAAGACCTTAAGTGTGAAATTTTATTCTTGATTATGTGGTTTTCCTATTTTAATTAGTGTTTCTCACACTATTCTTCTTGGTTTTAGTCAATGGATAAAACCTGAAGGAACCGTGTTAATGCAGAATGCGACGGGAAATGCAATGATTGTACCCCTGAGCAACCAAATGTTATGGGAGATGGAATGGAAAATATTGTAGCCATGCTCACACAAATTTCCCAATCTATTAATCATTCATGACTTCCAAACGAGAAAAGGAAGGAGAAAAATTCTTTTGAATCCTTAATGTGGCAGCGTCCACCTTCATTCAGCGGGTCTACTGATCCATTAGTTGCTGAACAATGGATTAGTACTACTAAAAAGATATTTTCAGTTCTTTAATGTTCTGAACATGATAAAGTCATCTTAGTAGTGTATCATTTGGAAGGTTATGCTGATCAATGGTGGAATCTTATCAAGAATACGAGGCAAAGAGATGAAATTGAGTCCATGGAATGGGACGAGTTCAAGAACTTTTTTTTCAACAAGTACTTCCCTTGTATTCTCTAAACAAAGATGGAGAAGGAGTTTCTTGAACTAAAGCAAAACGATGATGAATCTTTTGGTACCTATGAAGAAAATTTTACAAGACTTTAAAGGTGCACTTCTGGTATTATTATTCAACCAGAGAGTAAGATCGATCGATTCTTTAGTAGATTAAAACCAAGTCTTCGAAGGGCCTTATCCATAAGGGACTTCAATAGCTACGAGGAAATCATTCGATGTGCTCTCAAAGTTGAGATGGAGATTGGAGTAACACATTAGTCATATGGGTTTGATAAGAAGAGGAAATGGAATTCAAAGGAAAATCTAAAGAGCACACTAAAAAGAAGATGAGTTTTCCCTTATGCTCAAAGTGTGGAAAGAAACATAGAGGGAGTTGTCTTAAAGGGACAAGTAAATGTTTCAAATATGGAAAGGAAGGTCATCGGCCATTTTAATGCCTCAATGAGGGGAAGAATATGTCTAGTGATGCGAATAAAGAAAAGGATACCCAGAGTGAACCTCCTACACTTCAATGTTACAAGTGCAAGGAGATCGGGAATTATTCCAATCAATGCCCAAATCCATCGGTTGATGATGATGGTCGAAGTCAACAAACTATTAAGGCTAAAGACAATGGAAAGTCACTTGAAATTTCTATCAGCGATGTGGAGTATGATAACGATGTGGTGAAAGGTAAACTTACCATCCACTCTAAAGTAGCAAATGTTTGATTTGATTCTGGATCCACCCACTCTTTTATTTCTGAAGAATTTTCTAAGAGTATCACTGTATTACCTCAACAATTAGATGTTGAGTTAGCTGTGACAACCCCTAATGGAACAACAGTCACGTCAAAAGTTTATAATTCTTCCCCAATTGAAGTTTGTGGGAAAGTGCTTCCGGCAAATCTTTTGATCCTTCCTATAGTGGAATTTGATGTGATTCTTGGCATGGAATGTCTTTATTTATATGGAGCTCATATCAATTGCCAATGAAGTGAAGTCACATTTCATACTGAAAATCAATCTTTGATTGTCTTTCGATGCAAGGATGATCATAACTTTCTAGTGGAAATTTCATCCATATTATGGGTCTTGATTCCACTAAATGAGGGTTATTTCTCTCAAATGGATGGAGAGAAACTCACGATTAAGAATATGCCCGTTGTAAGAGAGTTTGATGATGTATTTCCAGAGGAATTTCTGGGTCTTCCTCCAAATCATGAAGTTGAGTTTTCAATAGAACTCGTACCGGGTGCTTTGCCTATTTCAAAGACACCTTATAGAATGGACCCAATTGAGTTGCAGGAATTGAAGAAGCAACTCCAAGAGAATCTTGATAAGGGATTCATACGCCCTAGTGTGTCACCTTGGGGAGCACCTGTTCTGTTTTTTAAGAAGAAAGATGGATCAATGAGACTCTGCATTGATTATCGAGAACTTAACAAGATCACTATCAAGAACAAATATCCTCTCCCGCGCATTGATGACTTATTTGACCAACTATGCGGAGCTCAATACCTTCCCAAGATTGATCTTCATTCAGGGTATCATCAATTAAGGGGAAAAAGAGAGGATATACCAAAGATGGCTTTCCGTACAAGGTATAGACACTATGAATTTATAGTGATGCCATTTGGTCTTACTAATGCCCCTGCTATCATCATGGATATGATGAATAGATTCTTTAGAGACTATCCTGATCTGTTTGTGGTAGTCTTTATAGATGATATTCTTGTCTATTCAAAGAGAAAGGAATAACATTAAGATCACTTGAGAATTATATTGAAGACCTTCAGAAAGGAGAAGCTTTATGAAAAATTTACCAAGTGTGAATTTTGGCTTTAAAAAGTATCATTTTTGAGTCACATAATCTCAAAAGAGGGGATATCTGTGGATCAGTAAAAACAGAGGTTATCGAAAGATAGTCGAGGCCAACAACAGTAACTGAGATCCGAAGTTTTCTTGGTTTGGCTAGATATTATCTACGTTTTTTGAAAGATTTTTCACGATTATCTAATCCATTAACCAGGTTGACTCTAAAAGGAGTTAAGTTCGTATGGACGGAGGAATGTGAAGAGAATTTCAAGGAGTTGAAAAGAATTTTATCCAGTGCACCTGTGCTCACACTGCCTTGTAGTGGAGAAAGGTTTGTGATCTACAGTGATTCATCCAAGAAGGGACTGGGGTGTGTTCTTATGAAAAATGATAAGGTGATAGCTTATGCCTCACGACAGTTGAAAATACATGAACAAAATTTCCCAACTCATGATTTGGAGTTAGCTGTGGTAATATTTGCAATAAATATTTGGAGGCATTATCTTTATGGAGAAAGGTGTGTCATTTATACCGATCATAAAAGTTTAAAGTATATTTTCCCACAAAAGGAGCTGAATATGCGCCAAAGAAGATGGTTAGAGCTGATTAAGGATTACGACTGCTCAATTCATTACTACCCTGGGAAAGCAAACAAGGTGGTAGATGCATCAAGTCGACAAGACCATTCCAGTTTATCCATGATGCGGATCACAAAAGATCCAATATTTATGGATTTACAAAGGATGGATCTAAAAATTATAATGGAAGGGGGAAAATTGTATCTTTCTCAAATGAATGTTCAGCCATCTATACATGTGAAGATTAAATAGGCATAGAAAGATGATGTAGAGTTACAAAAGAAGGTGAAAAATGTTCCTGAATTCAACTTTTATTGTGATGGGATAATAAAGTTCAGGAATCGGGTTTGTGTTCCTCCTATCCCTGAATTAAAGAAGGAGCTGTTGGATGAGGCTCATAGTTCTTCATTCTTTATTCATCTTGGAAGCACGAAGATGTATAAGGACTTGAAAGAGTACTTTTGGTGGGATGACATGAAAAGAGATGTTGCTAAATATGTCACTCGATGCTTGGTTTGTCAGCAAGTTAAAGCTAAGAGACAGAAGTCTAAGGGGATGTTACAACCATTACCCATACCCGAATGGAAATGGGAAAACATCACTATGGACTTTGTCACAGGACTTCCTAAAACATCCAAAGGCAATAATGCTATCTGGGTCATAGTTGATCGTCTTACAAAATATGCACACTTCATTGCCATTAGAGAGGATTTATCTCTGGATCAGCTTGCCAGGATATATGTAAAGGAAGTGGTAAGATTGCATGGAGTACCACTTTCTATTATATCTGATCGGGATCCGAGATTTACCTCGATGTTCTGGCGAAGTCTTCAGCATACTCTGGATACATATTTGAGTTTCAGCACTGCTTATCATTCTCAGATAGACGGTCAGTCTGAGAGAACAATTCAAACTCTAGAAGATATATTGAGAGCTTGCTCTATGGATTTCAAAGGTGGTTGGGATCAACACCTACCTTTGGTGGAATTTTCTTATAATAATATATTTCACTCCAGTATTCAGATGGATCCTTATGAAGATCTCTATGTAAATAAATGCAGGACTCCAACTTGCTGGGATGAAGTTGGGGAAAGAAAGCTATTAGGACCTGATCTTGTTGATGAGATGGCAGAAAAGGTCTGATCTATTCAACAACACATAAGAGCAGCTCAGAGTCGACAAAAAAGTTATGCCGACAACCGAAGAAAAGACCTAGAGTTTGAAGTGGGTGATAAAGAGTCCTTACAAATATCTCCTTGGAAGAGAGTAATGAGATTTGGAAATAAGGGAAAGCTGAGCCCTAGATATATCGGTCCTTTCGAAATACCAGATCATGTTGGGAAGGTAGCTTACCGATTGGCGCTTCCACCGAATCTCTTCCAAATTCATGATGTGTTCCATGTATCTCTCCGGAGAAAGTACATACCAGATCCTTCACATGTACTCAGCTCAGAAGTTGTACCACTGGAGCAAGATCTTTCTTATGAAGAACAGCCAATAGAGATTCTGGATCGTAGCGAAAAAGTCCTATGGAACAAGACCACTCGCTTGGTGAAAGTTTTATGGAGGAACCACCAATTAGAAGAAGCTACATGGGAGCTTGAGGATATGATGAGGGAGAGGTATCCCCATCTTTTTGTTACAAAGTGACGAATTTCAAGGGCGAAATTAATTTTAAGGGGGGTAGAATGTAACACCCGAGACTTTTATGAGAAATATTTTGTTTTTATGTTATATAAATCATCAAAGGATTCTTTCACTACACACAAAACTAGCTTGGCTTGCTTTACACGCAACCACATCCTTCCTCGATAGCTTGCGTCGTACGCAAAACCGAGTTTCACTAAACAACGATATGCTATTAAAATATTATTAAAACTAGCCGTTATGATTAGTAATAACCAGTTTTTGAAATTTTTTAAATTTTATTTTTCAAAATGGACTTCATTTTTGGATTCGGAATATCGAAATTATCTTACGGTGAAATTTTGGAACTTTTCAGATAACTCTCATATTCTGATGAAGATTGAAAATTACTAAATTTTAATTAAAAAAAACTTTTTTAATCAAAATAATATATAGTTATAAATTATTAATTTGAGTTGTTTTAATGTATATTTAGAAAAAAAATTTAGAATTTAATACAATTTTGGTCATTGGATGTAATTTCACATTTAAACCAGATATATACAAGTGTCAATGTTTTGGTAGTTATTATCTCTTAAAAACACGCTATTTGTTTTGGCGATGAGAATTAGTTTTTAAATTAGTTAATGTAACTGATATATTTTGAATTTGATAAAATAGACATCATTTTTGAATTCATAATATCAAATATAGCTTAGGCCTAATTTTTGGTATTTTTCTGGAAACATTCATTTTTTAGATGAATAGTGAAACCACTACGTGGTAGTTAAAAAACTGAATTTTTCATAAAACATAATTTTACCACTTCTGTTAGTGGAATTTCGAAACAACTAGAGATAAGGTTAATATCAAGGACTAAAATTTGGTTCAATGAGATAAAAATAATTTTTGGTGAGTAGTAACTTTTTACTTTTTTTTACCACAGTTAAAAGTAAATAGGGAAATTAAGGGTAAAGTGTTATTATTATTACCCTAACACATGTCCTAATTCTATTGGATAAGTTTAATTCTACCAAAAAAAACCTTATGAATAAAATATGACCATTTAGGCCCACATGGATTAGATTAGGAAATTTATTACTAATTTATTTAAAGAAGGGTTAAAATAGTTAAAATCAATGTTTAATAACTAAATCATTTTTAATATAGGGTTATACATAAGATAAATTCGACTATAAATATTCATTTAAAATCTAAAAATCTTTTCTACATAATGATATTTTATTTGTAATTTTTAGACTTAAAAAAAGTAATTTATTTATGACACAATGCTGATGCAATAATTATATTATTAATGAAATATTGTCATAATTGATGTTATAAATACACAAATAAATGTAATTTGAGACTTTTTATGAATTAAAATAATTTTCTATGTTAATATGACATGTTAGTATTGATGTAAATAATTGTTTTCGAACTAATCATTCTGTTATGATTTTCACAAAAATCAATTAACAAATAGTGTCAAAATTGACATAAAATAGTTTTGAAAACAAATATTATATTATTAATTGTTATTATATTCCTAAAAATATATGGTTCATCCAAGATACTTATATCATGATAGTTTTATCATTAATGGACCACTTGGGGGTCGTGTGGATGTATATGGTATGTTTATTAACTATATAATATAAAAATACTAAGTGACATGGTAAATGTCAAACTAATTAACTAAGAGTTAAAGCCAACAGATAAGGTTAATATAATGACCTAACTTGTCTAAATTCTATTGGATGAAAGGATTTAGACCCATCCCCGCCTTATATTCAAAATATATCAATTTTGAGCTATTAAAAACCGAATTTGACTTTATAATAAAATAATATTTTTAGTTATTCCAAAGGTGCCCCTCTCCTCCCTTATAAAAGGGCACCTCCTCCCTCTTTTCCTAACACCACTTTGAGCCTTCAAGCTCAACCAAAACCTGACAAATTATATTCTCCGCTTCACTAGAAACATCTTATAGGTCTTGGTTTTCTTCAAAGACCAATTTTAGTTCCCTAAGAGGAAGTCTTAAAGAGGTGCTTTAAAGAAGAGGTAATGTCCGTTACCGATTCATTCAACTTTATTTCTTCTTCCACTTATTCTTATTTAGTTGTTTAATTATGAAGTAATAAAATCAGTATAACCCATATACATATATGTTATTATAAGTATGAAAAAACCCTATTTCACCATCTATCCATCCTACGGAAAACGAAATCACCGCGCGTGCGTACGTACGGAATACCATCACCACGCCGTGGTGTAATCTATTTTCCACCACCACCTTACTGGGATAGGTATAATGGTGTAAATAATAACAATATATGTTTATTGTAAAGTGATATTGATTCTTAAATAGTATACATACACTCCATTACAATTTCACTATCATGGGAACGATATCATCGCTCGTGCGTACGTACGGAATACAGTCTCCACGATGTGATGCGACTCGTTCTACATGATCTTCATTGCATAATGACTATATAAATGAATGGAATGAATGACTATGATATATATTACACTAATACCATTCTGGAAATTAGGTATCTATAACCTAAAAAGAAGAATAAGATTTTATTCGACAAAACACGCATAAGAACAAAAAGTAATAAACACCTGAATAACAAGTAGTAATGAAATATTACTAATAAGAAGCTAAGAATATGACCATATAAGATATCATAAAAATATGTATGATTATTGAATAAGTCAATAACATTATTTAAATCATTATACAGGAGGTTTGGACACTTAAGAAGCAAATTAGACCTAAGGTAAGGGAAAATATAACAATCTCATTTTATCCGAGATTGTTTATACTTTGGTATTTACTGGGGTGTATTTTATCATCCACATCCATGTTTCCTCAATATGTAATATTGTTTCCATCCAACTACAATTGTTTAAATCCAATTTTACCCTTCGGTGAGTTTTTAGTAAAAGATATGAAATGAATCTTTTGTTGTTTTTCGTACGAGGTACTTTTTGACTTTTCTGACAAAAGTACGAGAAGAATGTTTTTTTAACTTATACGGCATGAATTGATTTTTAAAACATTATTTCCAAGAATATTACTTTACAAGTTTTCAAGTTTATTTTTAATTTAATTCTTTTAGTTTAGAATTGTATGACATGTTAAGAAAGGAAAAGTGTTTTTGAATTAGAAAGGATATTTTCCTCATGAATGGAGTTCAAGTGTTTTATCCAAATTATTTTCCATCTAAGATAATAAAGGGTTCTGTTTCTATCCCTATTATTTCATTGATTTGATTATGTTGTGATGGAATTATTTTTATGAATTCCATTATCTTATATGAATTGTTTTATGATGTCACGATTTTTAAGAATCCCATTTTTTTTACATGGGTTATGCTGTGATGTATGGTTTATGATTTTGTGGCACACATAAGAATGGTATCATAATGAGATGGGTGTGACCTATATCTCCCTCCAATTTATTGGGTAAAGATTTTATATCTCATGAGATAGACATGGCTGGAATGGAAGGTTAAACCGGTTCAGTGAAACAGGACTGAAACAAGGAGTGATCTCGGTTCAGAAATGGACTTTGTCCACTAAGATAGTCTTGGCAATGAGTCATGAATAATAAGAAATGATTCTCTATGATTATGTTTGTATGCCACAATGTTTCATGTTTTAAGTTATGATTATTGAGATTACATTTCACTACTATGATTTATCCCATCTTATGAAATTATGATCTCTTTTTCAGGTTATGATTTCCAAAAGTTATGTTCTTATATATATGATGTGATTGATATTTCTTATGTTTACCCTTACTGAGCATTTGAGCTCACCCTTTTGTATGTTTTATTTCCCCAGGTCAGGAAGAAGGATATTAAGTAGGATATGCCAAAAGGGACTCTAGATATGATGAAATAAATGGGAGGAAAAGTAGATGCTTTATGAACCAATTGTTTATGTTTCCCAGTTTCTAAAGACTCTATACCTATACGGTCCTTTCCTGGTTTTGTTATATGTTGTAATAAGTGTGCTTCAATTCTGAAGTAATAAAAATGTATGTAAAGTATGGGTCGTTATACTTTTGTTTTCAATTAAAAATGTTGGGGTATGATTAATCACCTCCCCCATTGTTCCCTATTTATTTTTGGATGATGTGAGACCCCATTATCTCTCATTAATTCCTCCCATGTACACCCGTTACCATTTCAAAATTCCTTGAGGGATTTCTCTCTACTCTTTTACATCCAAGTAATTCTTTTGAATTATGCATCTAAATTCCATTAAGTTTGTTGGGACATGTATCTATATGACCCCCTCACTTTTCATTTCAAGTAAATATGACGAGACACCCCTTTCTCTCTCATCAACCATTTTTTATGAGTTCTTATTTTACGCCTTTATGCTGTCGAAATTGCACTACGCTTTTCCAAGACAATGTCATTGTGTAGTGAATACCATGCCCATTTCTCAATCAAGGGTATTCACCTTTATGAACATTTACTAATTGATTATAAAGCTTCATGTATTTATTCCACATCCCTTTATCATGGAATAAATGATGATGATTGATTCCATGTTGTATGATCCATGTGGCACACTTATGCATGAAATGAAATGTTTTACTAGGGTGAGCCCTTATAGCGCTCAAATTCATTGGGTAAAGTATAGTATCATGATACGTCATGTGAAATGAGTGTTGACTCATGATAATTCATGTGCATCGAGGTTTTACTCATGCTTCATGTGCAATGATGGATTACTCATGCTCCATGGGTAATGAGCCTTGGCTCATACTAATTCCATGTTAGGTGTTGTTTCCACATTTACATGTTATGATTATCATGATATATCATGACTTTATGTTAATGATTCTCTTGTTATCCATTTATATTCCTATTGTATAACATTTATTCTATTCCTCATGTTTGTCCATTTTTATTCCCTTACAGGTCTTTCTATCTCACCCTTTTCTTATGCATGTCCATAGGTTATCCCATGCAATGCTAAGTATGAGGAAATGTAGTGGTCATGTAAAGGATTTTTTCAATAAAGATGTTGTATTTCAGGTTTTAATTTGTTAGTTAATGATCCTAAGACCCAAATACACTAGACCTCTTAATCTTCCATGTCATATCAATTGAATATTTTATGTAATAAATTCGGTTTAAGTGTGTAATAAAGAGAAGGGTTTTCGTATTCTCCATTTCATGTAATATATATAGTATGTGATCCTCTTTGGCTCCATTCATGTTGGGTTATACCTATACCATTGCACACAGATACCCTAGAAAATTTCCTTTTCTATTCCAAGTTCTGTGACCTTAAACTATATCTTAGCCTTCTTAGAAAAGTGTGATGTGGCATCATGACTCCTAAACCCATATTCGAATCACAATTTTCCTCTTCCACACAATATATATTCAATATGGGAATCTTACTTCCCTTGTTCCAATCTCTATGACTTTAAACTAATAGCTTATGGTCCATACAAGATGACCATAAATTGGTGGAAAATGGGTCCATTTTATACGACCATAAACTTGGAATCCTAGTCCACGATTCGAAACATTAAACAGTATTCATGTTTTCTTCTAGATTTGTCATGTTGCGATGGGCCTCTTAGGTCCTCATTCACATTGTGCTATTAATCCATCACCCTACATGAATTCCTCTAAAGAAAGTCCATAATTTTGTTCGAAACTCCATGACCTTAGGATAAGATCCTATAGTCCAAACATTATGACTCTAAACTATATTCAAGTCCTCTCTAGAATATGTAATGTGCCACTCAGCCTCCTAATCCCTCATTCACAATGGGTTTGTAATAACACTAAAATAAACTTATCCTCTTGAGGCACTCCCATTTATCGTGGTCTAATCAGTATGACCTCAAACTAATATCCACCCAATGGTTTAGGCCCTCCCACCTTAAAATGTTCACAAAATGTCTATGATGCACAAATGTAAACAACTTGTATGTTTTTCTCCAAACTCTTATGTGTGGTAGTGGGACTCCTTGGCCCTCATTCACATCGGGTTTCTCATTCCACTACATGAAACATGTCCATTTAGGGGCCCAACCTGATATGGTTTAACCTCTATAACCTTAAACTAATAGTTCAAGTCTATGAATAATGAAATTAAACCGTCTTCAAGTATTCCATGGGAGTGTGTTGTGTGACACATACCTCCTTGGTAAAAATTGACATCTGGTTATAAATAGCCCAACATGTCAATTTGATTTAGAAAATTTTTCCACCATGGTCCTCAACACAAGATGTTAAACTACAGTCTTACCCTTGAAAAATAAATGATGCCTCTTCAGTGAGAGATTAAGTTTACCCTATTTCAAATTGGGATGCCTCATATGATAATTATAGTAATGTTAACAAGTATTACCTCATTCCCTAAATAGGGGATCCCCTATGATAACCATGGTATGCCTCCAATTCCCTCATCAGATTGGAGAAAACCTACCGATGCTAGTCTCTTCCCATGCCATGTTTTAGAACTACATGTGGATGTATTTCCATCCTTATGGGGTATATATAAACACTCGAGCATCTCATATCTATGCCCAGATACAAATTAATTAATCCATTTTATCCTTAGACTCAATAACAGTCTTGGAATTATTCCCTTAACCTTTATTCAATATATATTATGGTGTTTATGTGGCCTGATAGCCTTATTAAATTCATTCGTGTTGGTTTTTACCGCTAGAATTCTATACATGTCTCCTTGGAGTAATTGTTTTCCCTATAGTCCAAATGAAATGACTCTAAACTCTCCAACATGGTCCAGATTGTAAAACCTTAAACTATGTGTGTTACCTTGTAGAAAAATGTGTGGCAGGATTTCCATATTTATTTGACATATAGAAATGACTAGACATCTCATCTCTGGACCCAACCTCAAATTAATTATATCCTTCATCCCCTTAGACCCATAATATCCTGAGCTCTAGGACCTAAAAGTAGTAGCCATGGTCCATACACTACGACTTTGCTCTAGTTTTCAAATCCTATATTTGAATCCCACATTGGAATGTTCCCCATTCCCCACACTGAATCTTTCTTTGGTTGGATTCTCTTCATCATTATAATCTAGATGGTTCCCCTAATGGTGACAGTCTCATTCCATATTTCCTAACCTCCCATCCTAGGCTAATTCTCCAATGGATATCTATCTTCAAATAGTGGATATTGTGTTTTAAACTTGGTCAACAATTAATCCAGCATTTACTCAACCAATTATTTACTGGTATGGTTGCGGTCTATGTGTTTCAAACATGGCCAATAGTCAATCCCCACATACTAGTTTCCCCTTTATCCTGGTCTTGAAAGTATCGATTTACCTCCTTTCCACCTCTCAATATCTTGGTCGGGTCATAACAACCATAGTGTATCCCATACTTGAGTTTTTTCACATCAGGTATGATTTTTATTTTCATTGGTAAATTCTCATCCCATTATGTCCACACCCCTAAAAGTACACAACAACATGTTATAAAGATCCCTTAAACAATCATTTTTTCCACAATGAGCGTGAATAAAGAGGTCATAGGAGTTCTGGTAGGGTATGTGCTAATGTGATCATGTTGCAAAAAATGTCCCTTGTTCTAAAATCTATGAACATAAACTAGAATACTATTTACATAAATTATAAATTTAAACTATGTGTGAATCCTCCTAAGAATGTGTGGTGTGATACTTGGTCTCTTTGGCCCACACAATTTTAATTTGAACAGACACTTCCCTAACCCCCACCTCATGACATTAAAATGGTTGCCCATGGTTCATATAACCTGATGTTACTATTGGGCATGGTCCATGCCACACAGCCTCAAACTAAGTGCAACATCCCCATTACATGATGTTAATATATGGGACGTGTCCTGATCACATGATGATAAATTTTTTCATTCATCTTATACAATGTATGATGTTAAACTGTCTATCTATCATCCTCAGTTACATGAAGTGAAACTCTAAACCATCCCAGGCTCTCTACTGAGTGGTCATGTCCCCCAGTGTTTGTCATCTACCATATATTTAAAATTTTCAAATTCCACTCAACATCAAAGATTTCATCCCCCAAGAATTTGGGTTTGATCATTGTTTATACCAATAATATTACTCCCATTTTTTCTATGAAACAGTGGAATAATTTTGAGAATGTTGGAATCCATTTGAACATTCCATCACTCCATTTCCACAATTCATATATCCTTTATTTGGATCCTCATTCTCTTCCATGTATGAAGGGACCCGCTAATGTCCTAGTCTCATGTCATATTGGACCACCTAGCATCCTAGGCCTACATCTAGGAAAACATAGTTGAATTTTTGAGCCAGGTTCAGTGTTTCAAACATATTCAATGGTCAACCCTCATTTGTTTTTCCTCATTCCAAGATAACAATATGAATGTTGTGTTTTGAACCTAACCATCAGTTATCATGTATCTCAATTTCACTCTCCTTATGTTCCAGATTTTGGGAATTATGATTCACACTTACTATTACCCTATGTACGGAGGGAATTAAATTCCCTTAGTGTTACCCCATTTATGCACTATCACACATTGGAATATCATGTCGACAGTTTTGAGAACCCTATTCCCCAACCACAACCTCTCTCATCTTGAGCACAATCATTGGTCAGTTAACTATATAAGACCCTAAGCACTAAATTATTGTCTATAATTATCATATAAAAATAAATCACATGGTTTCCCCTTCATTATCATATGTATAATGACACATGTGGGCTTAGGGATTGGTCATTGGTTGACTCACAAATATGATCAATGTTTAATTATTAAATCCAAAAAATAAATGTGTTCATACATGAAATAAAGATTCAGCATAAAAACATATTATGGAATTGGAGAGCTTCTACACATGTTGTAGCCACTCCCCAACCCTAGAACACTTTCCCATATGGATCTTCTTTGGTGATCTATTATTACATCTCTACCTACATCTTGCACGTGGACCCCAAGGTCTATTATCACCTTCTTAGTTTTGATTTATCCTTACTATCCACCGAGTGAAGCTCATCAAACCCAATTTTTTATCATTAACACTCATCCTAGAGATTGGATATTAGATATTTTTCTTTCTTCCTTTGATACTAAACCTCCTCCGACTGAGCCCTCGGTATACTGATTGTCTCTGGTATAGTGTTGTGGGAATAAGAATAATAATCTATTTTCTCTATCGAACATTGGATATCCTGATTGAATTTTTAGATATTCCATTTGTTTTCATATTTCTCTTGACTCTAGGAAACATTCTAAAAAGTCTTCTTTCATGCACCCACTCGGTGAGAAGGTCACAGACCAGTGCATGAATACACCAAGAATTTTCCCCTTCATTTCAAAGATTGTGTATCAATTGGCAAAGAGTCCCAATTTGGACCACAAGATGTGGTACTATAATTTGGATACTAAAGCATGTATTCACTTCAATTCCTGATGATATATTTTTAGATTCACTTTGGTTGTGTGAGGATCATAGGCTTCTAAATCTTCTGGTGGTGAATAATCGTACTTAGGAAAATCCGTAAGAAGGTTTTTAAAAGGATCTTCCTCTATCATCCTCTCATATAGACTTGGCTAAAATTAATGAGGCCTTTCATCATTAGTCTACTCAACATCACTAGCTACACCCTCTATAGCCTCAAATTTTTCCCCACTAATAGAATCAATAGAAGTCACATCATACTGTTCATCTAGGAGTAAGGCCAAATTATATTGGAAGACTCGCACCTCCTAAATTGGAATAGTTATCAAGAAAGGGGAATTGAATTTCCTAACCACATATTACCACAAGTCATGAAATATTTTAATAACTTCTTGGTACTGAAACCCATAATTAAACCTAACAATAAAATGAAAATATTGATCTATGATAGAGAATGGATAACAATAGAAGATCTTCAATAGGTTGATCTCTGTAGTCACGGTCAGGATTTCTATAGGAGACATTTCAACATTGGTTGGTATTTAAATGACAATCATAGTTTCCTCTTGAACTAGTTGAGTAAGAGATTCATGAAATATAAATAATTGTATCCATAAAATCTCTATGTAAATATGATTACTTCAAAAAGAATTGAGATATTCTCTTACCATGAGCTGGATGAATTTTGATGATGAGATGTACCCGACACACTACCTCTATAGTATTGTGTTCCACCACTGTGATTTGAGGGAATGGTCACCTATATATTATTGTAATGAAATGAGACTACAAATTTATCACCCGATCTTGACCATGACTGGCCCATCAGTCGCTTCATCCCTAGGCTTATACCCTAGAGTTTTTTCCTCCACACCCATCGGTGCACCTTCATCCCCTTTAGTCAGGTCCCATTTAAAATTTTCTAGATTCTCCTACTTAAGAAAGGTTTGAGTTAGAGAATCTGGATAATGAAATGGTAAGGGTCATGAATAACATGTAAAGGTAGAATTAACTCATGAAATTCTACAAATCCTTCTTCAGAGGTTGTAATATCAGCACATTCCAAGGGACTCCCTTGATGATTGGTCATTCTCCATTATTATCCATAACCAAATTATGATGCATCATGGTATGTTATTTCCTCCTATGATGATGAAACATTAATAGTTTGTTTCTCCTCCCAATATAGCTCATCAAAAATCATCACCCTCGTTTGGGTGGAATATGGTTCATACTACCCCTACTGACATGAACATGTGTCTATATCCATCATTTATACATGTCTATAGTTTAAGTTCACTCTTTCATGATTTTAACGGGCCTGACTACCAACAGATCTATCCAATGTCTCTCAACCCTATGCCAGAGGTCTTCCATCAACAGTGAAATTCAATGCATCTCCCAAGCCGTTTAGAGAGAGAGAGAGAGAGTGAAAGATAGATTTGGAAATAGATTGTAGTAGGTACCTCAGTTTCTTCCCATGAGCAACACTTGATGCCCCTAAGGTCTCTTCTGAGGACCTTCTCCTTCAAGAGGTGGGGGTGCGGCTACAACTTGTGATGTCCCCACTTTAGTACCTGTTTTTGCTTCCACGAATGCCTACCTTTCCACCATGGGGGCATCCCTCATGCTTCCATACTACTTCACCACCTCACTCTCCAGTTGGAACACCTAAATATACTTCCATATGATTTCCTCTAGATATTTTTCACCCAGTTTATATTATATTTTGTTAATAGGCCAGAATCGACATTGGTTGGAGGTAGAAAAATTATTTCCCTAGAGCCCGTATTCACTAGAATACATGATAGATGACAAAGGATACATCAGTAATTCTCATCATGGACACCAATATATACTCTCTCTATTTCTATTATATGGCACCCAAAATACCTATTGAACGGGATAAAGTTATGGCTCACTAAGGATGTGGTCTTTGATCCTGGCCAATGAATCTCCATTTATAAAAATATTTATGTACTCATTATATTCCCATGATCATTACAGGTTATCCACCATTGGGCCAACTAGTGTTTATAAGTGACGTAAGTTTAGGTTAGAATGATTTTTAATCTGAACATTGATCATGGCCTCGTTATGAATCTCTAGTCGGATCATAGAAATGTTTAGTAGCGAAATATTCAAAGCGTTTTGAGCACTAATGGTATTTGGGAATTACTAACACCCGAAGTTCCCTGTAATCTAGCCATGTAAGAATTGAAAAGGACTGCATATCCTTCTTGATTTGTTTCCTCTTCCAAGGAATCCTAGTACTCAGTATAGTTGATCCATCATGGATATCCCCCAAATTTACTCTATTACCGGCCACTAGAATCACCATTATCACCAGCATCGTTTTGTATATTAATAACCACATGTCCATGATCAGCTTAATCTAGCCACTCAATAATGTGGAGGGAAAATTAGTTTTTCAGACAAGTGGATCCCAGCCTCCCACCATGTTGTACCCCATATTCTTAAACTACCCTTTCCCCTGAACCAGTAAGTCTGATCCTCTTAACCTCCTCTATGAAACTATTTGTCATTTTTTACCTATTCACATCATCCTAACATTTGGTACCTTCATTATAAAAATGTAGAACAAATACTTAAAAATTATATCTCTATGAAAAATGGGAGCATGTTTTAGCTTATGCTTTAGTGCCTCCAAAAGGTGTTGCATTGGGAGTGGATTCTACTACCTATCTTTCCAATTGTTCTATAATGGAAAGAACTCAACATACTGAAATCCCTCTATTGTATTTCTATCGATGCATTGAATTACTTACATGATGATGATGACTTCCTAGTGATGAATATGGATTGTTTTTTGTATCTGGGGACCATCTGCTAAGGAGCTCTGGAAATAGTTCATGTTGATGATAAAAGTGGAACTAAGATTTCCACACAACCTCATTCAATATAATATGCCGAAACTCCACCCTATACTACAACCATATGTAGTGTACCCATTAGACCCACACCAATTTACTCGAAAAGTTTCTACCAGAACTTGGTCCTAAATTCTTCTGCCAGCCTCGGTTATTGTCCCTCATGCTACTTTATAAGATGGTGGCATAGTGGGAAGGGAATTATTTTGCCTCTGGATTATCACCAATGGCTATCCTGCTCCACCCGTTCACTACATAAATGACAATATACCCATGATCTATTGTAGGATAGTTTTTAATCATGATGATCCATTGATTAATATCATCTTCGTGTGTACACCGTGATTTTTGTGTTCCAACATCAAAGGCTTGAATGATATCCTAATTAAGTTATTCGAAAATTCATAGTGATAGAAATTCACTCAGTGGATAGATTTTCTATTCATTTGTTATCATAAACACATGAATTTGATTCTCCAAAATGACCCTACTGGCTAGAGGGATCTAAGAATTTACAGTCATTTCATCTTTCTAGGAAATGGTATAAGCTTCAATATCATCAGGGTATTGTGGGTCATCCATTTCATATGAGTTTTAAAATATACATCGATGCTGTTCTTTAGAATGAGGTATTAGAAAACTATAAGCTTAGGTGTGAACATGTCTTGAAGAAGGCGTGTAAGATCAGTGTCATGTCACAAGGTCTGATGGTCAAAAGAAAGGGATTCTACAAAAAAGTGACAGCCAATTCTTAGTTTTGCACGTAAATGGGAGGACTAATGAGCCAAATATTGATGGATCTTATCACGTTTAATGTAAAATTTCCATAAAAAGGCCACCGTCCACCTATTTATATGCATGGAACTACCCTTACATGTTCACAGAATTGACCTCTACACTAAATCATGAATTTTTTGTGCACCCAGAGGAGGGAATCCCTCTCTTAGGTGTTTCCCTCACTACCTTACCTTGTGGTCCCTTTGATCTCAAATTCTGAAGTGGTCATTTATTGGCACTCTATTTCCACCACAAGAAACGTACATCCATGTTTGGGAAACTGAAAACCATTGTTTGAAATAATAGAGCATTCCAAGAACAATAAGGGTGGAGAGAAATAGATTCAAGATGTGCTAGAAACGCCGGTATTAGGTACATGATAGGAATTCATGCCAAAGGTGATAAATTTGTTTTACTTTCCCAAAGGTCTCTTGAATGTCCAAGAAATCTGCTTGCAAAATATCATGGTTTTTCACAGTGAAATCCAATATGTTCCTAAGCCTCTTTCATGCCATAGGTGACATAAAATTGATGCCTTCCAGGAATGGTTGTTGTGAAAAAGGAAGAAACTTCAGAAAAGACCACTTACATGACCTGAATCATGTGCACCCATCACCATTGATTTTGGTTATATGTTGAAGCTTCCACAACCCTTGTTTATATAGATCCTACAAAAGGTGTATCATTTTTCTACTATACATTAGACAGATCATCTGAGACATTATGATAACATGGAAACCTTATTATAGAAAATCATGTGCAATGGGTTCTTTGTGGTACCACTACCTACTGGGATGAAATTTGAGTAATCCTTTCCCAAATTTTTTCATACCAAGTCATGTGCATGCAAATCCCCTCCTTTGTGTAACTTTCCTATTGAATGTAAACTCAAAACATGTGTTCACCCCTTCTTTGATTCTCCATGGGAAGTCCTTATGTTAGAGCACCATTTTTTATCCATATTTGGGTGAAACAACCAAACCTATAATGAACCTCTTGAGTGTGTTTCTCAAAACAATCACACAATGATTTCATAGTCCCTCATGTGATACCTCTTTTGTGTTTGTTACCTTACCTCTTTCTTCCCATCATTAGTATGATAACTCCTATCGCTTCTCTATATAAGCACACTAATGTGGACTACTTAGGCAACCAATCCTCCCCATCCTCACACCATATAATTTCTAAATCCATTAACCTCCTAGTATTCCATGGTTTATGGCATTGTAACACTAAGGGATAAAGAGTTAGTCCCCCATGTCGAAGCTACATGACATAAAACTACCTTGCCCAAGCATCCTCAACACATTATGTTAAACTATGGTGTTAACTTTTAATATAATAATAGGATTCTATATGTGTGAATGACATGGGGTGGTCTCCAAAACACATATCCTAATATGGAATGAGATCCTACACACATATAATTAGATCCACTATGTAAGGAATTACATCTTTACATGGATGAACCAATGTATAAACCCCACATATTCTTCCATTGGTGCATATCCCATGACATGAATGTTAGGTCTAATGCTTCCACTTGTTTCTAACATCGAGCATGACGTAGATTGGCATAGAGGTCAGTAGTGACCATGAAACCATCCCCATAAACTCTAATGGTCATCCTATTGTGTGCAATCCCTATCAACAATACTCATCCTCCTATGATTTATTTTCTGCGTAATCTCAAAGAACAGTCTCATATGGGATACTTCTTTTTTATAAGCCTAATCCCATTCCAACTAAATGATATTTTATTCCCAACTAATTGGGATACCTTTGAAGCCTCCCTGAGGTCCAAACCCAAAATCTACCTCCATCATGATTTTCTTTGGAAAAACAAACCTAGTAAGATATTGCCACCACATGGAGACTACATATCCTTTGGGTCCTTTTGGGGTAGTTTTACTTGTAATCCCCATATGCATCACCACTTCTCCTTACATCCCCTGTACTGCTCAATGCTTAAACCGTACACTATCAATCTAAGAACAATCCTCTTGTGAAAGGGTATTTTACATGTGTAAGACTCACATAATCCCTCTCAATCACACCATTTGTGATGTGAGTATTCTTAACACAAGACATTAAACTGAATAGAACAAACCTATAACAAGACCTTAAACTACAACATGAAACTATATTGGTTTTGATCCTTGTCTTCTGGATATGACACATAGGATGCCTTTTTTGAGGTTCAATCATGAAAAACGGTATATCAAGGTTCCCCCTTCTATGTATTCACCTCCAAGACCCAGCTCCATGTGTGTTATGATCAACATTCATGGTGTAACATCTTTTTTTCATAGGAAAACCCACTAGGATCCTTCCCAATCAGATGTTATGATCTATACTCCTTCATAGGGTAACATCTTTCCTTTATGGGATACACCTCATGGATCTATCTCAATCAGAAATTCGGATCCATCATCCTTCTTGGTATGATATCTTCACTTTGTGGGACACACCTCTAGGATCTGCTCAAATAGAGCGCTATGATCCATCCACCTTCACTGTGTGAACTATTACCTTTATGGGACACACCTCTAAGATCCATGTCTAATGGGATTTATGGTCCATCTATCAGTAATCTTCAGGTTGTGACATCTTACCTCATAGAGAAACATTTTCATGATCTACCTACATGGGGGGTTTTGATCAGTCAACTCTTTCACCAAAAGATAGTAAAATTTTCACCCCAAATACATACCTCATAAAAAACATGGGATGACTGAGGTTAATTCCTTAGAAGATATGTCAATATGAGATAAGCTACCACATGAAAAACGTGGGATTCTTGAGGTGAAATCTATTGGTTGATATTAATAGGGATACATCACATGAGGTAATTTCATATTTAATTCTATCTCAATAACATAAACAGAATAAAAATTTATTTTTTATTAATGTTTCTATTTTTTGTTGGTATTATCTAAAAAATATTATGAATAATGAGAAAAAATTCATTCCTCGTATCACTAGCCACAAACATCATTGCTAAAAAGGAAAAAAAAATTGGTTTGTTTATTTCTATTAATATTTATATCATTTTATTATAAGTCATGGTTTTTTATATTTTTTTTGTATTTTTTATGAAGGATAATGAATTTGGTCACTCTGTTGGCCAAACAGTGATGTGGATTAATTTGTATAGGAATTCTGATGGTTGTTTTGTAAATGAACCTACACAAGACATTTGAGTAAGGGAATTTAATTACTATTTTATGTAATTTGATTACAATAAAAAAATAATAATGAAAAATATTTATAAAAAAACAAGATATAAACCAAATTAAATGGGGACAACTTCATGGATGAACCAATGCTAATTTGGCATCATTTCATCCATCTAAACTTCCATAATTAATTTGTTTTAAGACTTGTTTTTTATTATAATTTATTTTCCATTATTATCTTTTTTATAATAATGAAATTTAAATAAATAGTAATAAAATATTTATTAATTAGATAATATAATAAATTTATATCAAATTTAAAAAAATTAAAATTTTTATATTAACAGGTTAAAATCCAAGATGTTTAGGATGCAAACCCTTTTCAATCATAATCAAATTCCTAGAATAATGTGGTTAAAATCATTTTATGGAAGGAGAATCCCAGATGTGTATAAGGGATGGGTTAGGTGCCTAATCTATCGGATATATTTGGTAGGGAATCATAATCAGTAGTTGTTACACCAATTGGGTGTTTTAGTAGGGTCGTTGATTGAGAATCAAACAGAGGAATTAAAAGTTGAACGAAAATGTGAAAGAAGAAGACTCTTATGGAAAAAAAATAAACAGTGGTTGTCGAAAATGGGAAATTATATAGTTTTACTATTTAAATGGATGACCAACATAATATCCAAGGAAATTTTCAACCATCATCTTCATCCTACTATGGAAAAATATAAATTACATATATCATTAAAATATTTTCATACAAATCCTACAACTTCCATAAATAAAACTAAAATGAAAATTTTATAATGAAAACAAGAACATCAAATTATACTAACCAAATCATGTTCCAGAGTGACATTTGGTTGATTTAGACACATCGAAAATGAACTATGGATTACTATCCTAAAATTGGAAAAAAATAAAGCTCATTTGCATTGTTTTGACTCAATAAAAAGTTTTTTAAGATACAAGAGACATTAACAAAAATTCAGGGATCAAAATCACGAAAATTTCATCCTATTCCTATGAAATAATTAAAAAAATATAGATTTATTTTTGAAATTTTAGAATTCATAGTACATCATTCTGAGTTATAGTATTCCCATGATGATTTTAAACGTGTTTCTAGTGTTTTGAAAGACTAAAATGTGAATGCTATGGTCAAAACCATATAAAAAACCTTATATTGATGTGTAAAAATAGGAAAACCATTGTTGATTGATTTTATGTTTAATTCTATAAAACACATTTTTCTAACATTTAGTATTGTTTGAATGGCATGGTAAATAGTTTTTAAAGGTACCAAATCCCTTAAAACATTTATCGGGGGTCAAAATAAGGTAAATAATGTAATAATTCAGTGAAATCATAGAAAAATGACTAAATATTGTGTTTTAAAATAAAAAAACTCATTGAACATGATTATGGGATATAGTTTACCTGAGATTCCCATAAATGAATTTATATTGTTTCAAACTACTAAAACATGCATTTAATGGTGAAAACCATAATAGATGGCCTTATATTAACATGAAATCATGGGGAAAATATTTGAGTAATTTTTGACATGTAAGCATAGATAAACATCAATCTAACATGTGTTGTGGTTATAATGACTTAGTATATTGTTTCTAAAGGTTCCGAAAGCCTTTTAAAATGTGTTTCAAGGGGTCCAAATAGGGAAAATGATGTCATATTTCCTTAAAATTAGAGGAAAATGATTGTAGATTTAATTTTTAAATTTTGGAATGGACATCATATTATTCATAGTTATGATTTTTCCATTGTTCTATAAAATTTGTTTTTAGTTTTTTCTAAACACTAAACTGTGTGTGTACCAATTAGAACCATAGAAAACAACCTCATATTAATGTGAATTCCTGATAAACAATAGTTGACTTATTTTAGACATGTAATTGTGGAAAACATGTCAAAATGACATGTAGTGTGGTTGTAATTACTTGGTACACAATTTTGAAATGCACCAATGTATTTAAAAACGTGTCTCGGGGATCAAAATTGAGAAAATGATGTCTGATTTCTATGAAATCAGAGAAAAATAGATCTATTTTTGAAATTTTGGAACCAATAGAATATAAAACCAAGTTAATGTTTAATAGTTATTCCCATAAATTCATTTTTATTGTTTAAAAACACTTAAACATTCATGTAATTGTCAAAACCACAAAAAATGACCTCAAATTAATGTTAATTTGAAGGAAAACCAAAAATAATTTTTTTATGCCAATTTATATTCAAACCATCAATATAACGACTGTTGTGGTGGGAAAGACATAGTAAATAGTTTTTAAAAGTACAAAATCCTTGAAAATGTGTGTCATGGGGTGTCAAAAACTAGGAAAATAATGTCAGATTACCATGAAATCAAAGAAAAATGACTATGGATTTATTTTTAAATGTATGAAATGAAAACCGGTCATTTTGTGTTATTAATTTATTAGGATACATTTAAACAATTATTTTTTGTTTCAAAACACTAAAACATGTGTGTAACGATCAAGACCAGTGAAAATGTCCTTAGATTGATTTTAAATCATAGGAAAACCACTGTTGAGTTATTTGTGAGGTATATTTGTAGAAAAATGACAATATTGCATGTGGTGTGGTCATAATAACTCAATATGTAATTATTAAAGGAACTGAAGCCTTCAAAAACATGTCTTTTGGGGTCAAAACTAGGAAAACAAACTCAAATTTCTATCTAATTGAAGGATAATGACTATAAGTTTTTTTAAAATGTAGGAACTAACATCATGTCATTTAGAGTTATAGTTTTACAAAGATTTCTATAAATTCATATTTTCTGTTCTAAAACACTTAAATGTGCGTGCAATGGTCAAAAACATTGAAAATGAACACATATTGGTGTGAAGTCATTTGAAAAATATAGATGATTTATTTTTTATGTCTATGTGTAGAAAAAAATCAATCTAACATGTTTTGTAGTTAGAATGACTAAGTAAATAGTTTTTAAAAGTTGCAATACCTTTAAAAACATGTTTTGGGGTTCAAAACCAAAAAAAATGTTTTATTGACTTGAAATCAAAATAAAATGAGTGCATATTCATTTTTGATGTGTAGGAATTGATGTCACGTCATTCCAAGTTATTGTTTTTCCAAGATTCTCATAAACATGATATTAGTGTTCTAAAAGACTAAAACATGCTGGTAGTAGAAAACCCAATAGAAACCATCCTCATATTGAAGTTCAATCATGGGAAAATGAATATTGATTTATTTTTTATTGGTACATGTAGAAAACACATCAATTTGATTTGTGGTGTGATAATAATGAAATAGAATACTATTTTTAAATGTACCAATGCCTTTAAAAACATGTGTTAGGGGATCAAAACAAGGAAAAAACTAAATATTAATAGCAAATAATTATATAATTGATATTTTAAATGAAATAATATATAGAACATCGTTCCAAGATATGTTTTTCTTGGGATTCCTAAAAACACATTTTTAGTGTTTTAAAACATTAAAACACGATTATAATGATAAACCCCATATAATATGAACTCATATTTACGTGAAATATAGTGAAACCCACCTTCGTTTTATTTCTGACGTCTACATGTAGAAAACACATCAATCTGACATGTGTTGTGGTAAAAATGACTCTATAAATTGTTTTTTAAGGTATAATAGCCTTTAAAAACATGTTTCGGGGGGGGGGGGTCAAATCTAAGAAAACAATGTCATATTTATATGAAATCATATGATAGTTACCAATGATTTATTTTTCAAATTTATGAACTCATATAAAGTCATTTTGTGTTATAGTTTTATCAGGATTCTAATAAACACATTTTTAGTGTTTTAAAACACTAAAACCTGCATGTCATAGTCAAACATATTGAAAACAACCTCAAACTGATTTGAAATCATGATGAAACCATTGTTGAATTATTTTTAAAATATAGAACACGTTTTCATATAAACATCTTTAAAATTATTTTATTAAGTAAATCTCAAGGAAACTGCACATTGATTAAAAAAATAATTTGATTATTTTATACTTATCCCTTTTCAATTTGATGTGTTAAATTATAACTTAAATTGGAAACATTATGTTTCCAAAGTGTTTTTAATTATATATTTTATTTTCATAAAACACATAATATTCGACTAATAAGAAAACAAATTTTATATGCAAAATTATGAATATATTCTGTGTCTATTTTATTTTTCATTTCTATTCTTAAATGTTTTGGTACCTAATGAATGTGATATATACCAGTTGTCTGTGGGAGTTTGATTATTCATATCCAAGATATTTTTTCAGAATTAATTTACTATGGTTCTTAGTTTATGGGCTATGATTAATTTTTTTTTTAAATTATTATACTATAATTCTTATTTATTATGTTCAGTTTTAGTTTTTGGCTTCTTTTTTATTATAATAATGAGACGATGTGGTCAGTTCTAGTTGATCAGATGATGTGGAGGTAGATGGATCTAGTGGAGGTCATTGGGTGGATGTATATTGGTCATGGGTTGTTGTTAGACATATTTTATATGTATATATTGATCACTAAGGTATGGGTTTACTGAGGTTGTCAATTTAATGAGATTATAGTTATTGAGGTTATGGTGACTGTTTTTGTATTACTATATGATTGTGGATGCTTGATGTAGGTATGATATGTGTACTAAGAATTTATTTTTTATTTTATTTCATGTTAGAGTTGTTATAATTTTATTTTTATTAAATAATTTTTTAAAAAATTAATTTCATGAAAAATATTTAGCCATGGTTATTATAAACCCCTGCTAAATAAATTTATTTAACTTTAATTTAAATGGGTTTAATGTTAACTGCCTCTAAACATAATCACCTCTAAATATATTAGCGGTAACTAATTTTTTTATATCTATTTAATTTTTGGGTACATGTATTTAAAATAAATAATTATGGAAATACATAAAAAACAACACATAAAAATAACTAAAAATTATCATTGTTTAATGATTTCTGACAGCGAAATACATTGTGGTTTTATTAAACACTGCTAATCAGTTTACTGGAAATTTAAACCACTTCTAGTAGAAAAAATAACTTCAACCAATACCCCCGTTTATATAGATTTTGAAAACCTTCAAAATCAAAAAGGAAAGAGTCATATTACATTCTAGGATGCATGTACGCAAAGGTATGTCAATGAAAATGGCAATTCTTCTCTCATTATGCATTCACTCCATATTGCTTAAGAAATATTTGAGCACATGCAATCAAAAAATCCAAAATATTATTAGGTTAAAACCTCAAAAAATGAGACTATATTATAATACATGTTCTTGTCCATTAATCCTCCCCCATATTATTCTTAATAAAAACTTAGTCAATAAAACCCTGAAATTTAAAATCAATAAAACTATGTTAGATGGCATACATGACACACATCACCAAGCCAAAATTAACCATGATTATTTAATATGACTATCATAACCTAGTAGTTAAATTGGAGTGTATGAATAATATTAACATCTTTATAAAATATTTATATAGTTTCCATATTGAGTATAAATATATTGATAAATTATTAGGAAAAAATATCTTAATTTATAATTTGGTTGTTTTATTCATAAAAAATGTGCTTCTTCGAAAATAAAATTTATTGGATTATGAGAGAAAAATTTAAAATTAATTAATTAAATTTTAGGAATATTATTTTATAAAATTAACATAATTTTTTTAATCGTCATATCTAAATTATCATAGGGTGAAATTTTGGATTTTTCTGAAATGTTTGATTTTTCAGCGAATACTGAAAAATAACGATTTTTTGAATACAACATTTTATTTTAAATAAATAATGTATTTTAAAATGAAAATTATATTTTGGATTAATTATTATAATTATATATGATCCATTTTATTTATAATAATAAAAAAATTTAGTGGAATCCTTAATTTTAATGGTTTTGGTACAAGATTCATTTTATACTTAAAACACGATTTTCTACAAACGTTTTTGTAAGCGCATCAAGTTTATCCTTTTTAAAAACTAAAATAACCCCTAATAAAGAAATATAGAATTTAAATATATATATAACTTATATATTTAGGTGAATATAAATTTATATAATTATTATTTCATGTCATATACTAAAAATCAGATCATCTGTTTATTAAAAAATGCATTTAATAAAAACTATTTTTTTCAACACATTTTTCAGGGACAATTATAAATTTAATTCCTCAACTTATGAGATTTGAATATGATAAAATGTATTAAATATATGGAATCATCAAAATTAATATTAGTTAATATGGCTAACATAATTCAGGACATAATGAATAGTTAAAACATTAAAACAAATTATTACCATAGTGAAAAACTAAAACTTTAAAAGTGAGTAACCTTATAAATATGGGTAGTAACATGTTTAAGACATGGTTTTTAAATTATGGAGGTATTTATTAAACATATAACACCTATAATAACTTATTAATCAAATTTTGAGGATCTTTTCATGAGAATGACATCCCGTTATTGAATTGTTTTGGTTATTTACAAAAATGTAATTACCGCGCACTTATAAATGGGAACCACCCATCCTATCTTTTAAAAAACTTCAAATCCATGTTTTTAGTAAAATAACTACCCAAATACCTTCCTTAACTACCAAACCATGTCTTATAGGCCCTTTTGTGATCATAATTCCAATTTATTAATGCTTCAGGTACAATCTTAAAGAGGAGTTCTGAATAAGAGGTATCATTCTTAATTGATGATTTTGTTTTTTTCTTCCCCCACCAAATAAAAAAATTATTAAACCAAAAATATATAATAATATAAATACCTCCCATAAACTAATATTTTTTTATATTAATTTCATAACCTAAATCCATCTCCTCTTCCATTAAATGGGAAACAAACTCTTCATTCTTTTGTAAGGAGGACTACCACCTCACAAACTGCATAATTGTTTTCCATCCCCGCCTCTCACAGATATTCATGATGATAGATTTATTTTTTTCTATATTTCTGACATATTAATCATTGTAGAAAATTATTATATAATATATATTCTAACCTTACCTTATATTGAAAAAAATAAAACGTCGTTCGTATGTATAGTGGGCTACTTCCTTACAAAGCGATGCGATTCATTTTTTTTATTAATCCATCACATGGATTGAATATGTAATTATATTTAAATAATTAATTATATATTTATGATATATTTATAATTCAATAAAGATAAAATAAAACTTTCCCTCTTTCCACCATGATCATCAAAACAATTGAAACATTACACAGGTGTACACACAGCGAAGCATTTCCATGATTGTAATGTAGTTAATTTTTCAAAACTATAATTCATGGTTATTTTTAAAATAATATTTTCAATATAATAAAAATATTTATTTTTTGATTATTATTCTAGAACAATGACCTCTTGTACCATGATCAATTCCCAAATTCCATTTTGAATTCAGGAACTGAACGTCCTCAAAACACCAGATGTTGACATAATTGATTAATTAATTAAATATAAAATTAAAATAAATTTGGTAAATGGTTTATGTATAATTAATTAACCCCATAAAATTTTCTCTAGAAATTAAATAATTGATATAATATTATTATACTATTTATAGAATACATACAAGACAATGTCTACACTTGAGATAAGGGTTTCATCTCAATACATCATTCTTTAAGACACATGTTATTTTATATAAATAAAGTTTTTTAAATGTTTTATATAATTTCCTATTATATTTTATATAATTATTACTTCAAATCTCATGATATTTTAATTTATAATTCATTTACTTCATTCATGGATGTTATGATTCTGATGTTACCAAAGTAGTATGGGTATATGTTTCAATCTCATTTTAATCTAGATTGTTTATTCAAGAATTTCCATTGTAGGAAATTATTAATTAATTTTAAACAAAAACCATTAATGATAATCTCTTATAGTTATTCATGAAAATTTAAACTAATGCTTCCATTTTCCTTTCTTTGGTAAATAATATGGTTGATAAAATAATTTTATGAAAATATGACTTTATTTATCTTTTTCGTCAAAAATGATTTTTTATTCTATATCTATAATTAAATATAATAATTTAGAAAATATTTTTAATGTTATCCAATTTTGTAATAATTAAATTTTTTATTATGTTTTATTATTTAGAATAATTTTTAAATGGAATATTTCTATCTCCTTCTAAAAAGTCATTTTCCCCTTTTTTACAAAAGTGTGAATGAAATGTTTTTTTAAATTGTACTATATGAGTGGAATTTTAGGACATAAATGTAACTGAATGATTTGAATATTCCTATATATGTTTCCAAAATTTATTTTTAGTGAAATTTTTTTCTTCGATATTTGATAGTTTTTATATTTTAAGTAAGGTGTCACTCCAAACAATTAGTTTCTTTGAGCTGTGACCATTCTCTGTCTAACTCGCATTCTCTATCTCTTTAACAAAATGAAATTATTAAAAATTATATATATATATATCACATATAAACCTAGATTATTCTCTCTTCCATTGATAGGCTACTAATTTCCCTATGTTCATTTCTCAAATTTCTTCATTATGAAATTTCTCTTGCTTATGTTATGAGGCAATATTATATAGACTCTTTCCTTCCATGTGAATTTATTATGTTTATGCCTTATGATTGATTTAATTTGTTTGTAAGACTTAAATTAATATAATTTAATCATGGTTGTGCCCATATATATCTCTATTTCATTGGGTAAAGATTTAGTCTCATTAGACATCTTGTATGAGGTTAGGTAGAAATCCTAATCCATTATGAGAAATTGTCCACTATGTGATATTGTCTTCAAAATTATCTAGGACTCATGTTTATGTCGTGATATATGTTTCTAACACGTTTTTTATGAATCCATTATTTTATTATAAAATTTTATTTATGTTTTCGTCCCATGTGACTCACTCATGATCTCTCTATATTATATTACCATGTTATACTTTTGAAACACATGTTATAATCCCTTATCAATTTATTCTTTTACTTGGAATTTTAGCTCAAAAATTTTATCTATGTACTCCTAAGGTTATCCAATATAATTTTAGATTCATATTGAAATTCCAAATCTTATTTTTATGAAAAAAATACGTTATAATGAGTTTCAGTTGGTGTATTATTAACTTAGTCTTCAAATAACATGTTTCTTTTTTTTATTGTTTTATATTAATTGACATTTATTTAAAATCATAAAATAATATATGTAAGAAGGATCTTATTTATATATATTGTATCATTGTATGGTATAGTAATTTTTTGTGATTTTGACTAGAAAACCCATGCCATTGCCTTGGGGATATGTTTAAACATGTGAAAACGTCCCCTAATTTTGTTGAATTATAGAGTTAGTGGATTTAATATGAATGCATCATTATTTTTATACTAAAAGTGTTTGTGTTCTATTACAATAATATCTAAGGGTAATAACTCTAAAAAGGGAGTATTTTGTCGGACTTGATCCTCCCCTGGTTCTTAAAAATGGGCCTTGTTACACACCTGGTTTGCCACATCTAAGGGATATGCTCTGGATATTCAAAAAACACTTTAAAAACCATTATGTATGAATTTAAAATGTTTTCATGATAGAGAATATAATAAGAATCGTTATCACAAGTAACCTATATAGAAACCAAAAGACTCATAAATAAGGATATACTTATAATTTATAGGTTATTATGTCTATGATTTTTGTTTCCTTTTTTATATTAATGTATTCTCACCTTTTTTATTTAGTTTATGGATGGAAGTAATATTAATCATTCCAACAACCATAATTTTAGATAATGTGATTATGGCCTGAATGATATTACAATCCTTATAGGTGTGGGAGTTGATAACTTTATTGTAGTTCTGTCATAACTAACTCAAGTTATGAAAAATAACATGAATCATAGGGAACACAGTCCTCCTCCTGAGAAATAAAATTGTGTATTCAAGTATATTATGTGATTGAGAAGTCCTAACATTAGTGGAAACTATAATCCACTCATCGTGGAGCAATGGATTAACTCTATTAAAAAGATAACTTTTTTCTTCTAATGCATAGTGAAAGAGAATGTTTTATTAGTTGTTTATCACATTGAGGGGGAAATTGATCCATGGTGGAAACTAATCAAGAACACAATGTCCAAAGAGGATATTGATTCCATGTAATGGGAAGATTTCTAGAAAATATTTTCCAATAAATATTTTCCCCAAACACTCCATCTTAAAATAGATATGGAGTTCCTTTATCTGAAGAAAAAGGTATATAATACTATTTGGGGAAAAAAATGAAAAATTCACAAGGATTCAACAGTATGCCTCTGACTATGATATAAACACAACAAAAATTTAAAATATTTCTTTAGTGGGTTAAATCCAAGTATATGAAAAGAATTAGATAATTGGGAATTTTAATGATTTGAAGAGATTATATTTTTTCCCTCAATGTGGAGATATATATTGGTGACCCTTAGTGATCTCATTGTAATAGTGGAATAAAATAGAAGACATATTTTTTCTCGAGTATATCAACTAATAAATCATATGTAATAAATAAAAAAACATTCCAATTGTTAAAATTATGGGAAGAGACATCTTGGACCCTATCTTATGGGTTTTGGGAGATAGTTAAAATGTGTAGATGAGGGGCATCAGGATAACTAGTGATAAAAAGAAAAAAAAATAATTCTGATAAGTTAGAGGAATGATAAAAGTTTTTGGTTGAACCTCATTTTTCATTGTAGTGTTTCAACTCTAAGGAACATTAGAAATATGCAATCCAATTTCCTATGCAAAGGGTTATTGGATAAATATACCACAACAACCTCTAAGGCCTAAAGAGAAAAGCTGTGCTTATGATATCGCTACTACTGAGGTGGATTCAAACAATTATGTGGTGATCGGTATGCTGGTAATTCATTCATGAATAGTTATTTAACTTTTTTATTCTGGTTCAACTCATTCTATCATATTTTCTACATTTAGTAGAAATAATCTAGAACGACATCAATACATAGGTTTGAGATATCCATGAGAATATAAAATTTATAAATTGTTGCATCATATGTATATAATTCCTCTATAGTCAATGTTTTTATACAAAATATCTTATAAAATATCATCTTACATTCTTTAGTGTCTTTTGATACTATTTTGGGACTGGATTATTGATCCTTATATAAGAATTGTAGTAGAAATTGAGAGAGGGAGATCTCTCTCCCCATCTCAAGTGATCTTTAGATTCTATACAAGTGTGCGGTGGAGGAAGAATCTCCCATGGAATATTATATTCATGTTTAGAAATTATTTCTTTATGAGAAATCATATCTACCATAACCGACTAAGAAAAATTATATAATAATTCTTGAAGAAATTTACTTTGTGAGGGATTATATTGATTTCTTCCCCGATCAGTTTCCTAGATTTCCTCCTAAACAATCATTTAAGTTTTCAATTTAAATAATTCATATCTCTCTACACATATTGATGACTTCATACAGAATCAACACTTTTGAGTTGGTAGAGAAAAAAATTAGCTACATAGGATCTAGAAAAGGGTCTTATACACTCAAGTGTTTCAATGTGGGGTGCATCGGCCCTCTTCTTCCACAAGGATGGATCAATGTAATTCTACAATGATTATCATGAAATAAAAAAAATAATGATAAATAACTAGTATCCCATGGATTAGATAAATGACATATTCAATCAACTAAATTAATACCATTATTTATCTAAGGTGAACCTTCGGTAGGGATATCCACAATTTTTGGTGAATAAAGAATAAAATCCAAAAACAACCTTCCAAATAAGGTATGTACACTATGAGTTTATATTGATACCCTTTGGACTCACTAATTGTCAAAAAATATTTCTGGAATTAATTAATTGATTCTTTATAGATTACCGTGACTAATTTTTCGAAGTCGTTATAGATGATATTCTCATATACTCAAATAGAAAGGGGGTGAATTTGGATCATTTTAATATTATGGTAGAGGTTTTGAAAATGGATTAAAAATATGAAAAATATAGTATAGGTGAGTTCTAGACGACTGTAGTGTCATTTTTGTGGCATATTATGACAAGTATATGGATATTTTTGGACCCTTATAGGATAAAATAGATTGATGGTTGGAAAACAATAGAATCTTTAATAGAGATGCATAGTTTCCTTGGACAGTTTGGGTATTATTTATGATTTTTGGGAAACATATCATGGTTTCCATCCTCACCAACCAAACTAACATGTATGGGAGTAAAGTTATAATGGACCATTGAATACGAATAAAACATTAAGGAGTTGAAAAAGAGGATTATCACTACACCAGTCCACATACTTCACTTATGTAGGTAACTTTTAATGTTATAAAATGATTCTTCAAAGAATGGATTAGGTTTTATTCTATTAAAAATTGATTAATTTATTACATACGCCATAATATAGTGAATAATTCATGAGTATAAATATCTCATGAATGATATAGAGTTAAATTCAATGATATTTAAATTATAAATACAAATGAATTATCTATAAAAGGAGAAGTGTGAAATATATACATATCATAAGATTCTAAAATATATATTCACATAAAATATATTAATATGTGTCGGTGAACATTGTTAGAGATGATCAAAGATTATGACTCCTCAATCCATTACCAAAATGGGAAAGAAATAATCTATGGATGCTCTAAATAGAAAGGATATGGTGTCTTTCTCAATAATGGGAATTGAGAATGATCCAATATTCTTAGACATGAAACGGTTGGACATAGGAATCATGAAATAATAACATCATCATTCCTTTCTTAAATTATTTCTCAACCATCCCTTTTAAAGAAAATAAATCATGATCAAATAGATGATTCCAAAATTTAGAAGAATTTAGAATCTATAAGAAAATAGGAAATCATTAGAGTTCAAAATTTATGAATAATGAGTTCTAAGATTAGTGTCCTGACTATTTTTACTACAAAATCCTAGGATAAGTAAATTTATTTTGAATTATTTGTATTTCATGACCAAATCTAACCACATAGGGAGAACAAATATGTATTATGTTCTTCAGGAACACAACTAGTGGGACAATATGAAGAAAAGGGGCACAAAATATACATCAAGGTGTTCAGTATGTCAGTAAATGAATGATTAAAGAAAAAAGTCTAATTGGATGATGAAACCATTACATATAACGACATGAAAATGGGAAAACACCACTTTGGTAATTTTCACTAGTCTTCCAAAGATATCATGAAGAAAAATATCTATATGGGTTGTTGAGGATAATCTTATATAGATTTATGAATTTATTTTCATTTGAGAGGAGCTCTCATTAAATAAAATTTCAATCATATAAATCACAGATATGGTGGGGATACACAGAACACCACTATGAATTGTTTCCAACTGAGATCAAATATTTACCACCAGGTTCTGGAAGGGACTCTCAAATGATCAAAATAATTAGTTGAAATTTAGTATACCATATCACACTCAAACTTATAGTCAATATGAATAGACTATTCCGAAATTATAAGATATGTTGAGAACATTTCTTATAGACTTTGAAGGAGAATGATATCAACATATTCCTCCGGTTGAGTTCTCATTAAATTATTGTTTCCTCTCAAGAATACAAATGGATTCTTACAAATACATTTCTAGAAATAGATGTAGAGCCCATGTGTGTTGGGATAAATTTATTTAATGAAATTTATTAAGACCTAAAATTGTTTAGGAGATTATAGAAAAGGTCAACACCATTCAATAACACATCAGGACTACTCATAGTTTAATGAAGATATATTCTAACAATCGTTGACGAGACGTAAATATTGAGGTTGGGGAAAAAGTGTTTCTTAACATATGTCCATGGAAGAGATTGAATATATTTGGAATTTTTGGAATTATTAGAACATGGTTCATTGTACCCTTTGATATTATAAATTTCATTGGAGTTATGTCTTATCGAATAAAACTCTTGCCAACCATTTATCTATTATATGATGCATTTCATTTATCCATATTAAGAATGATCATACCAGATCCCTCATATAAACTGAATTTAGAGTTGGTACAACTAGGAAATCATATCTCTTATGAGGAGAATTTGATGAATATCATGGACAATATTGATAATGTGCCTCACAACAAGATAACTCACCTGGTCAACATAATATGGCTAAGCCATAAATACAAAGTGGACTCTTGGGAATCAGAGGAAGAATTTAAGTAGATGTATTGAAACCTAATTTCAATATATTATATAATAAAAAATTCTTATGTTGAAATTAGTTATGGTGACAATTATACAACACCCCATATTTATAAATGAAAAAAACATGTTTAGTGGTGTATATGCCATGCAACACCGAGCCTAAACGAACCCTTATTATTTAATATGACCATTATAACCTAGTTGTTAATTTAAAGAGTATGAATAAGATCAACTAATTTATTATGTTCTTATACAATAGGAATGATTGATATAAATATATAATTAAATTCTATTGAAATAATCACATAGTATATAATAAGAACTTTTTATTTTTCAAAATTTATTTCACTAAAAAATGATTTTTATTTCTTTTTATGAGAAAATATTATAATTAATTAATTGAATATTTTGAAATTATATTTTATAAATTTAATATAAAAATTTAAATCAACCTATCAAAATTAACATAGTGAGAAATTTTATTAATTTTCTAAAAGGCTTGATTTCTAATCAATAGTTTAAATTACTGATTTTTCAAATACTATCGATTATTTTCATTAAATAAAGTAATTAAAAAGTTAAATTATTTTTGTATATTATATTGAAATTAAATATATACCATTTTATTTATAATAATCAAATTCATTTTATTTCTATAAGAAATTTTCATAATTTTGGTAAAAGATTATTTTTATGATTAAAAACGAGGTTTTCTACATACTATTTGTGTATGCATAAAGATTATCCTTTTAAAAAAATTAAAAAACACCTAATAATGTGATATTTAAGTTCACTTTATAGATTATATTTGTATTTATATGAATCTTAATTAATATAATGATTTTTACTAGTCATATAGTTAACAAGAAATCATCTATTTCTTGAAAAAAATCACTTCTTGAAAAACAAATTACAACACATTTTGTGTGTTTAATTTTAATGTGAATTATAAAAATTATATGATGTTAATTTAAAAAATATTTTTCAATTTTTATAATAAATAAATTAATATTATGTATTATTTTGAACATAAAATTTATCTTAATGAATCGTAAAAATAGTAGAAAACTAGTTATCGTGGTATTAAACTAAAATAGTATAAGTGATTAACCTTAGAGGAAAACATAATAAAATCTTTAAAACATGTATTACATGAACGTTTGAGCTGTTTATAGAACATTTCTGGCCTACAATCCATTATTTATCATCTTTTGTGAAGTGCACTGTGTTGCATTTGTTGTCAATGAGGTATGTTGTTGTCAAGGAATGAATGGATGGATGTCAAGGAGTCAAGATGTGAATGTCAAAGGATGTGATGGTGATGGTGATGAATGGATAATGGCCATGGTACTAAGATGCATGTCACTTAGGAGATTCACTAAGTGACATAGGATGTTTTGGTTGAAATATTCTCTATCAACATATGACGATTGTTGATCTGATATTTAAGTTCCATGAACTTGTATCAACTGGATACAATGTCACAAAAATATCAGAAGACCATGCATTGTCTTAACAATGCATGAGGAGATGAAGAAGATCCATCCACAATCTCTAAGTGGATGAAGTGAGCTAAAGAAGTCCATGCACTATCACTTAGTGCATGTGAACATGAAGATGATCCAACTTGATCTATGATTGGATCACTAAAGAATGTTGAAGAATTATTTGATTCAGGAGTTTCGATTGAAGGAAGAACCTTCTACATTTCCCTCCTAAGTGAAGATTATTTGTTGAGAAGGATTGAGGAATTCAAATGAAGAAGAAGAAGAAGAGAAGAAATGAAGAGGAAGGATGGCTTAAGTGGCATTTGGAATTTATATTGGGAGTACTTTCTTTCTTAACAAAGTCCTTATTCATTTCCTTTTCCAAAAAATATGAGCCACCAAGGAGGCCAGCCGAGGGTCATCACCCAAGGCTCTTGTGGGACTCAAGGTCACCACGCCCATGGGGAACCCTCAAGGCCAAGGCAGCAGCCCTGAGGCAGGGGCGCACCCGCAGGACGCAGCGTAGGCACCAGGGGCACGCCCGGAGGAGCGCATGGTGGGCGCATAGCGCGCCCGTGTGTGCATAGTGGGTGCCAGTGGCGCGCCCGAGTGGCAAGAGTGGGCGCAGAGCACGCCCGCAGAAGAACTTGGTGCGGGGAGGCACTGAGAGGGGAGGAGATTCAACTGGCCGTTCATGGGAGCGGAACTTTGATAAACCGCGGAAAAACCGGTCGCGGCTTCGATGTGGGATGCGGAATTTTTCTGCGGAGCGAATCCCAGCCGCATGATTGATCGCGCGTGCGATCTGAGCCGCTCATCTAATCGCGCCATTCGCGATCTGATCCAGGCCGTCCGAGGTTATTTGACCACCTGATCCGACGGCTCCCCGTCCGTTTCCTTCCTCGAGCTCAGCCGAAGGCCACCCTATGTTCCCGCAGAACCAGGCACCATCCGAGCAACGTATTTCGTGTTCCCGGCCACCATTGAAGGAGCCAAAGTTTCCTTTGTGATCGTCTGAGCCTACTGAACACATCCATGCATAAAAATGTACTTGCATGCATCAAATGGTGAAATTGGAGTTCGGCCGAGGCAAAAGAATGTGCCGAGGCCATGTGGAGTTCGTGTTTAAAATGGGATAGAAAAGAAGAGGCCGTGCATGCGTTCTAAGTCTCATGCACGTAGAGAAAAATAAAAATGGAACCCGCGTTTGACAGAAAGATAAAAATCAAGATTTAGAGAATCTTGAATACCCGAAATCTTTGGGAATTCAAAGTTGTATCACGCGGATGGGCTGAGGCATTCCTCTGCCTATAAAAGGAGAGCCCGAGGCATTGGAGAGCATTGCTGAATATTTGAAGAGTGTCCCGCGAGCACCCTGTGCTTTGCGAAGCTTTGAGCCCCGTGCATCCCACTTGCGCGGCAGTTTGTTCCGGAGCCACCTGAGGCTTCGAAGGAGTCCCCTGTGCACCTCACTTGCCCATCAGGAAGATCCTGAGCCGCTTGAATCTGCGCGCTCGAGGATTGGAACTCTCACTGCCAGCATACTTGTGCGACAGGAGGAAGTGCCCGCGGGTGTTGCACTTGCGTGCCCCGCGGCAGTAACACCTGTGCGCTGTTGCACTTGCGCACCCCGCGGTGTTGCACCGTGCACACCCGAGGCAGTAGCAACCTTGCTCGCCCAAGGTTGGTTGCACCTTGAACCCTGCGCGCCCGTGTAGCCTTGGATCCAAGTGAACCTTGCACGGCTCTTAAAGAACAGTGGAGTGCATACCTAGTGTGTGTGTGTGTGCAAATGGAGTAAGAGGACCCTACGGTTTTGTGTGTGCAAGGAGAACCCGAGACCACACTTGTGTGTGCAAAACAAGAAGGCCACCACAACTTTTGTGTGCAAATTAAAGATGAGGCCATAGCCCTTGTGTGTGAAAAATGGAGAACCAAGTGTGTGCATAAGTGAAGTGCACACTTTGAAGAAGATTAAAAGAACAAGGAAGTGAGTGTGCTAAACAAGTGAAGGCCAAGCTTACTTGTGTGGAAAGTGAAAGAAGTGTGTGCAAAGAGAAAAGTGGCCGAACCTAGTGTGTGTGCACTAAGTGAAGTGAACATACCTAGAAGAAGGAAGAAAGAGAGGACTCTGACACTAAAGTAGAACACACTCTTAAGTGTGTAACCAAATTGAACAATGTGTGTGAAGTTCAAGGAAGGTGTGTGCTTGAAGTGATTACACCCTTTGTGGGTTTATTGCACCAAGAGAATAAGAAGGGGAGTGCATGCTTGCATGCATGCACGTGCACACGTGAACAAGTTGAATCTGCTTGTGTGCATTTGAGTTGTCCAAGACAAGGAGTTCTTGAAGAGTTTTGAGAAGCCATGCAATCAGTGCATGAGGATGCAGAGATGCCATGCACTCAGTGCATGAAGTTGATGTGAAGTCAGACTGAAGCCAGACTGAAGTTAGAGATATCAGTTGTCTGAGTTTTCAATGATTGAGAAGATCCTGATCAACAGAAGTGATCAGAAGCTGTGAGCAAGACCAACAGACCTTTTCAAAGGATGTTGAAGATTCTTGAAGAGAGAGGCCAGGTCATCCTTAGAAGAAGGTGATAAAGCCTGAGCAAGACGAGAAGACCCGTTCATCACAAGTGATCAGAGGTACAGAGCAAGGCCAGCAGTCTTTATCCCAGGCTGCTGAAGATACTTGAAGAGCTGAACAAGAAGAAGAGCTACTCGTGCGACTCGAGGAGCCAGGAGAAGACCCCTGTGAGACTCAGGGCGGAAGAAGTCTTTAGTGGGATTCTGAAGCAGGCCAGTGGGACTCTGGTAACACTGTGGGACGCAGTATAAAGACCCTCCTGTGGGACTCAGGAGAGATACAGTGGGACTCTGTATCAACCATTGTAATACTAACCGATTATAATGGAGAAACCATGTTGGGGTGTATAACCAACATGGCAAGGACGTAGGCCTTTGGTGCCGAACCTTGTAAATCCTTGTGTCCAGTGCCTTTACATTTACTGCATCATTCGTGGAAAGGTGAGAGATACAAGAAGAGTGGATCGAGGCTTTAACCGGCCATAGAGGTTTAATTGATAAAGAATCAATTAGTAAAAAGTTTCAAGGGATCACTGATTCACCCCCTCCCCCTCTCAGTGATTCACACTGATCTGGGCACTTCAATTGGTATCAGAGGGAAGGTTACCTCTAAAAGATCCAAGAGAGTCTATATGGAGTGCAGATTTGAGGAAATGAAAGAACAGCCTCAAATGGAGATATCTGCCAAGACTCTGAAAAACAGAATGAAGAAACAGGCAAAGAAGATAGGGAAGATGGTTGTTGCAATCAGAGAAACTCCTTCTATGGAAAGAAATGTGAAAGTCACATCAGATGACAATTCCTTTTATCATTCTTCTGATGAAGCCTGCTCTAGCTGTGATGAAGATGGAAGAAACAGTGATCTTCTAAATGCAATCAAATATCTTTAGAAGACAGTCCCCAAGGAAGTGACAATGTGTATAGCTACAGGCATCCTTGATCTTCAAGAAGAAAAATTACAGCAAGAAGATGAAGCCAATTCTCTGGAAGTCCAATTGGCAAAAAGGGTTGGCATAACCAACACTCTCAGAAAGCTGGTGAAGGCTAAAGATGAAACCGTTTCTCTTTGCAATGAAAGATATGAAGACACTGCTGAAGAATTGCAAAGAAGCCTTTCTGAGAAAGAATTCATTATGATATTGGTCAAAGATGTTTTCCATGCACTGGAAAAGAGGCATAAAGTGTTAATGAATGTCAGAGACTCTCAACTCGAAGACAAAGTCAAAATGGTGAAGGAGCTTGACAACTCATTGCATGAAATAAAGAAGGTGCATGATGACCAGATGGAACAGCTGAAACAGAATTGGGAAGGTAGGCTAAGATTGGTTGAGGATGAGATGAACTCCCTCAACATGAAATACTTTGAACTGGAGGTGATATTGAAAAATCTGCAATCACCCAAATCTGAAGCCTCCCAGTCAGCTGAAAGAAGAAATGTTGCTACTCAAGTGAGCTTTGAGAAGGATGATTCTAAAAGAAAGACATCCTCTAATAAAAGGGAAAAAACTTCTAAAAAGAAGGTACCATCCATCCCATCTTGTACTCATGTTTCTAAATGTGTTTCCACAAAAAGTGCAGGATGGAAGAATAATTCCAAACAAGTATGGATGAAGACAATGAAGAAATAGATCTCTCCTGAAACAACACAGCAAGTCAAGAAAAGTGCCCAACAATCAGAAGGACTGAAGAGGTCAAGATTTGTGGGTCAGTGTTGGTGTTGTAATAAGTATGGGCACTGTGCAAAGGATTGTTGGTACAATCCACTGAATGTCAAAGCACAAAGGAAGCCCATGCCAAGGGGGAGTAAGCCAGAGGAAAAGAAGCAACATCCACAGGTCAAGAGACATCTGTTTACTACTAACAGATTTGGATTGCTTGATAACATCTGGGATGTGTGCAAAAGTGGTCAAATAGATACATGTCAATCTCCAACTGTATCCAGAGCTCAAAAGAAGAAAAGATCACAGAACCTGGCTCAGAAAGAATCCTTGGGAAGCAAGCATAAGAAAGTGGAAGATTCTCCCAAGAAGATTATGAAAAAGGAAGAGAAGACCTTGGAGTCTAAATCCAAGAGGGGTGATGCATCTATAAGGACCACCAAGAAAACATGCTTCTACTGTGGAAAGAAAGGACACACCATGGATCTTTGTGAACAAGCCATGGAATTGAATAGAAGCAGACTGGAATCGAAAATACAATCAATTTAGAAGAAGCAGAAGGGGTTGATTGAAAACAAGTTGCCTAAGAAAGGTAGCTTGAAATCATCAAAGGAACCATGTGGAATTTCTAGAACTGAGGCCACACTTCCAAGTGACTTACTAGTCATATGGCCAAATCAGTTGCAACTTGCCAAAGATCTGCAAAGAGCTGAAGATGAAGTTCTGGCAATTGCTAAGGCAAAAGGAAAGAAGAAGATTTCACATGAAGATCAAGTTCTGTGTGTGAGGTGCAATCAAGCTGGACATACTAGTGATAAATGCATGATATTCATTCCAGCTCAGAAGGGATTCTTCAAAAAAATGAAGATTTCACCAGGAGATTCTAGTGCTCATAAGGCACCTAGAAATACAGGAGTCACACACAAAGAAGTTAAAGAGGTGTTGAGATCCACATCAGCACAAACATCATTGAAGATCAAATGTGAATGTGTGAAGAATGGTGAAAATGGGACATCTCGGTTGAGAGAATCTTCTCAACCTTGTTGTTCACATTGATGAACCAAAGAGGTTCCATCTTATTCCCTTATACTTCTGGTATTTACATGTGCTAACATTGCAGGGAATTCAAGATGATGATCATTCTCATCTGGAGAGTGGTTTGGATAGAATGGAGTGCACCCCTTGAGGGGGAACCAATCTAAAGAAGATGGGATTCTTAGATTAATAACATCTTGAGAAAAGTGAAGGTATTCCAATCATACTTTCATCACTTGTTTCTTAATTTTATTCATCATGACAATTAAGGGGGAGTATTGATTGAAGGCAAATGGTTGAAAGGGGGAGCATTATCTTTGCACCTGAACTTTCTAATGAGTTTTGTGAAGTTGTGCAGGATTTAGCAAATTCATTGTTATATCTGAAAAATTTCAATCCCCTTGAAGCGTGATCTCACATGTATAGTGAATGTTGGACAGCATTGAGTACCTTGGTTACATCACTCTTGTTTTCTACACCGGGTTAGCCCAAGTAGACTTAGAGATGATTTACTAAAGGTTCTTTGCTAAAGAGAACATGTGACATCATCCCTCTCAGTGCTTTTCAAGAAGATGCTATTCGAAGGGAGGAAGAGATATTTTGGAAGAGAACCACACCACAACTTTGCATTTGATTGCCCATAAGGGGGAGAAAATATTGGCACACATATTGACCCATTCATATATCCTCTAGTGTATTTCCAACAAATACGAAGGGGGAGATTGAAGTGCACTATGTTGCATTTGTTGTCAATGAGGTATGTTGTTGTCAAGGAATGAATGGATGGATGTCAAGGAGTCAAGATGTGAATGTCAAAGGATGTGATGGTGATGGTGATGAATGGAGAATGGCCATGGTACTAAGATACATGTCACTTAGGAGATTCACTAAGTGACATAGGATGTTGTGGTTGAAACATTCTCTATCAACATCTGACGATTGTTGCGCTGATCTTTAAGTTACAAGAACTTGTATCAACTGGATACAATGTCACAACAATATCAGAAGACCATGCATTGTCTTAACAATTCATGCGGAGATGAAGAAGATCCATCCACAATCTCTAAGTGGATGAAGTGAGCTAAAGAAGTCCATGCACTATCACTTAGTGCATGTGAACATGAAGTAGATCCAACTTGATCTCTGATTGGATAACTAAAGAATGTTGAAGAATTATTTGATTCAGGAGTTTTGGTTGAAGGAAGAACCTTCTACATTTCCCTCCTAAGTGAAGATTATTTGTTGAGAAGGATTGAGGAATTCAAATGAATAAGAATAAGAAGAGAAGAAATGAAGAGGAACGATGGCTTAAGTGGCATTTGGCATTTATATTGGGAGTACTTTGTTTCTTAACAAAGTCCTTATTCATTTCCTTTGCCAAAAAATATGAGCCACCAAGGAGGCCAGCCGAGGGTCATCACCCAAGGCTCTTGTGGGACTCAAGGTCACCACGCCCATGGGGAACCCTCAAAGCCAAGGCAGCAGCCCTGAGGCAGGGGCGCACCCGCAGGACGCAGCGTAGGCGCCAGGGGCACACCCGGAGTAGCGCATGGTGGGCGCATAGCGAGCCCGTGTGTGCATAGTGGGCGCCAGTGGCGCGCCCGAGAGGCAACGGTGGGCGCAGAGCGCGCCCACAGAAGAACTCGGTGTGGGGCGGCACCGAGAGGGGAGGAGATTCAACTAGCCGTTCATGGGAGCAGAACTTTGATAAACCGCGGAAAAACCGGCCGCGGCTTCGATGTGGGATGCGGAATTTTTCCGCAGAGCGAATCCCAGCCGCATGATTGATCGCGCGTGCGATCCGAGCCGCTCATCTAATCGCTCCATTCACGATCTGATCCAGGCCGTCCGAGGTTATTTGATCGCCTGATCCGACGTCTCCCCGTCCGTCTCCTTCCTCGAGCTCAGCCGAAGGCCACCCGACGTTCCCGCAGAACCAGGCGCAATCCGAGCAACATATTTCATGTTCCCGGCCACCATTTAAGGAGCCGGAGTGTCCTTTGTGATCGTCTGAGCCTACTGAACACATCCATGCATAAAAATGTACTCGCATGAAACAAATGGTGAAATTGGAGTTCGGTCGAGGCAAAAGAATGTGCCGAGGCCATGTGGAGTTCGTGTTTTTCATGGGATAGAAAAGAATAGGCCGTGCATGCGTTCTAAGTCGCATGCACGTAGAGAAAAATAAAAATGGAACCTGCGTTTGACAGAAAGATAAAAATCAAGATTTAGAGAATCTTGAATACCCGAAATCTTCGGGAATTCAAAGTTGTATCACACGGATGGGCTGAGGCATTCCTCTTCCTATAAAAGGAGAGCCCAAGGCATTGGAGAGCTTTGCTGAATATTTGAAGAGTGTCCCGTGAGCACCCTGTGCTTTGCGAAGCTTTGAGCCCCGCGCATCCCACTTGCGCGGCAGTTTGTTCCGGAGCCACCTGAGGCTTCGAAGGAGTCCCCTGTGCGCCTCACTTGCGCATCAGGAAGATCCTGATCCATTTGAATCTGCGTGCTCGAGGATTGGCACTATCACTGCTAGCATACTTGTGCGACAAGAGGAAGTGCCCGCGGGTGTTGCACTTGCGCGCCCCGCGGCAGTAGCACCTGTGCGCTGTTGCACTTGCGCACCCCGCGGTGTTGCACCTTGCACACCCGAGGCAGTAGAAACCTTGCTCGCCTAAGGTTGGTTGCACCTTTCACCCTGTGCGCCCGTGTATCCTTGGATCCAAGTGAACCTTGCGCGGCTCTTAAAGAATAGTGGAGTGCATACCTAGTGTGTGTGTGCAAATGGAGTAAGAGGACCCTACGGTTTTGTGTGTGCAAGGAGAACCCGAGACCATACTTGTGTGTGCAAAACAAGAAGGCCACCACAACTTTTGTGTGCAAATTAAAGATGAGTCCATAGCCCTTGAGTGTGAAAAATGGAGAACCAAGTGTGTTCATAAGTGAAGTGCACACTTGGAAGAAGATTAAAAGAACAAGGAAGTGAGTGTGCTAAACAAGTGAAGGCCAAGCTTACTTGTGTGCAAAGTGAAAGAAGTGTGTGCAAAGAGAAAAGTGGCCGAACCTAGTGTGTGTGCACTAAGTGAAGTGAACATTCCTAGAAGAAGGAAGAAAGAGAGGACTCTGAAACTAAAGTAGAACACACTCTTAAGTGTGTAACCAAATTGAACAAAGTGTGTGAAGTTCAAGGAAGGTGTGTGCTTGAAGTGATTACACCCTTTGTGGGTTTATTGCACCAAGAGAATAAGAAGGGGAGTGCATGCTTGCATGCATGCACGTGCACACGTGAACAAGTTGAATCTGCTTGTGTGCATTTGAGTTGTCCAAGACCAGGAGTTCTTGAAGAGTTTTGAGAAGCCATGCAATCAGTGCATGAGGATGCAGAGATGCCATGCACTCAGTGCATGAAGTTGATGTGAAGTCAGACTGAAGCCAGACTGAAGTTAGAGATATCAGTTGTCTGAGTTTTCAGTGATTGAGAAGATCCTGATCAACAGAAGTGATCAGAAGCTATGAGCAAGACCAACAGACCTTTTCAGAGGCTGTTGAAGATTCTTGAAGAGAGAGGCCAGGTCATCCTTAGAAGAAGGTGATAAAGCCTGAGCAAGACGAGAAGACCTGTTCATCACAAGTGATCAGAGGTACAGAGCAAGGCCAGTAGTCTTTATCCCAGGCTGCTGAAGATACTTGAAGAGCTGAACAAGAAGAAGAGCTACTCGTGCGACTCGAGGAGCCAGGAGAAGCCCCCTGTGAGACTCAGGGCGGAAGAAGTCTTCAGTGGGATTCTGGAGCAGGCCAGTGGGACTCTGGTAACACTGTGGGACGCAGTATAAAGACCCTCCTGTGGGACTCAGGAGAGATACAGTGGGACTCTGTATCGACCATTGTAATACTAACCGATTATAATGGAGAAACCATGTTGGGGTGTATAACCAACATGGCAAGGACGTAGGCCTTTGGTGCCGAACCTTGTAAATCCTTGTGTCCAGTGCCTTTACATTTACTGCATCATTCGTGGAAAGGTGAGAGATACAAGAAGAGTGGATCGAGGCTTTAACCAGACATAGAGGTTTAATTGATAAAGAATCAATTAGTAAAAAGATTCAAGGGATCACTGATTCACCCCCTCCCCCTCTCAGTGATTCACACTGATCTGGGCACTTCATTTTGAAGAAATTTTCTATATATTGACTTCCCTTTATTGAATTGTTTTTGGTATTTATAGAAACGACAATCCTTATAAATTATGATAGAGAACCTCATATCCAATCCATTTAACACATAAAAATACCTTTTCATCGTTAAATTCCAAAAAATAACTTATTTACTTCCCTCCCCAAAAACTATATGCCTTTGATTTATCCGAAACCCAATCTTGGAAGGCTTCAATTACAATCTTAAAGAGGGGGCCTGAAGATGAGGTATCATTCTTAAGCAAGAGTTTTGTTATATTTATTCCTACCCTTAATTAAAATAATATTAAACCATTATTATATATTTAATTAACAGTATACCATATAAATATTTTTTATTATGTTAATAGAATAAACTACATCCATCTCCAGTTTTATAAAATGGTAAATAGAGCCATGGTTCTTGTGTACTTCAGACTGCCACCTTGCAAACCTATGTAATTCATTTTACATCATCTTATCTAATGTTTATTCATAATAATGGATTTAATATTTTTATATTATATTAATTAAATTTTAATCATTCATTAATATATAAATATCATATACCTTCTTACCATGCCATCCTTTGGAAAAAGATAATGTTGTCCATGAGTATGGCGGACTACCACATCACGAAGCGATTTGATTCATTTTTTTAATACAACATATATTAGATGGAATATTTATGTTAATTAAAATAAATAATATGATATTTTTTATCTATTAATATTTATTTAAATATAACATTGCACTTTATTTTTTTCTATGGTGATTGTTCAAAAAAGGAAAGTGTATAGTTGCGTACATACGGCCTACCGTATCGATGATTGTAAAATTGTTAATTATTAATAACTATAATTCCTGGTTATATTTATAATTATAATATATTTATAACATTTATAATTATTTCAATATTATTATTATATAACAATTATTCCTTTTACCTTGACCATTACACTAATTGCATTTTGAAATCATGAACCGAACATCCTCAAAACACTCGACGTGGACAAAATTGATTTAGTAATTACATATTTCATTAAAATAAATAAATAAATTAGTTTAATTATATTTTATAAAAATATAAATTTGTTCTTAGGAAAAAAAAATTTATATAGGTTTATTATTTCGGTGATAGAATACATATACAACAAATTCTAGACAAGATTTAAGGGTTTCGTCTCAAAGCATTCTTCTTTAAAAAGCATGCTCTTTTATGAATTTAATTTATTTTAAATGATATATATACTGACCCATTACATATTATTTCATGAATCCTTCATAATTCATAATATATTAATTTATAATTCACTTACATAATTCATGTGGGTTGTGATTTAATAGTTTCAAAAGAAGTAACGGTATATGTTTGAAAACCATTTTAATAAGGATGGTTTATAATTGAATTTTCATTGTATAAAATTATATGATTATTCTATAATAAAAAATTTAACATTATTATCCCCTAGATTTTAATTAAATATTAAATTAATAGTAAAATTTTCTCCATTTTTAACTTAAAATAATTTAGATATTTGTTTATGAAGATCAATCTTTATTTTTCTTTTCAGTCAGTGATTTTTCTTCTTTCATATCCATTTTTCCTTAAAATGTTTTTAATAAAATATTTATATTATATGATGATGTATTAATGATATTTTTTACCATTCTACTTATCAAAAAAAATTTCAAATGTAATCTTCTAATTGAATTTGGAACAAAGAGTTTTTCCCCTTTTTTACAGAAGAGTGAATGGAATGTTCTTTTAACTTGTACAGTAAGAAAATAATTTCACATCATAATTAAAAGTCAATTATTTGAGTCATCCTATAAAATTTTCCTAGGTTATTTTCAATGATAATTTCTTCATGAAATTTTTTCTATTTTTTGAATTTTACATAAATGATCACTCTAAACAACCCTTTTTACCATGTTATGACCATTATCTCACTAACTAAAATTATCTATATTTAAAGTTATGTGATGATTAAAAATTAAGAATATATATTGATAACATATATTCCAATCTCATTCTACAATAATTTGATGGGGTGATAAATTCTTTATTTTCATTTCTCAATTTCCTTCATTATGAAATTTCCATTGACTGTGATATGAGGTATGATTTTGAAACCCATTTTTTCCATTGTTAATTCTAATTTTTATAAATTATTACTGATTTCCTTTTTTGGAACACATAAATGAGGAACATTTTTTTGTGGGTGTGCCTAGATACCAATATAATGAATTTGGTAAAGCTTTAGTCACATGAGATGTCATGTATAGGATTATAGAGTTAACATATTCTATTATGGGACCATTTCCACCATGTTATATTTTCTAGGAAGTTGTCCTTCAATCTTATTTATAAGATTATATATTTTTACCATAATTAATATTATTATATGATCATAGGATATCATCTTATTATACTATTCTCTCATGTGATTCACTCATGAACCCTCTCTTTTATGTTATCATGTTATACTTTGTACTCACTAGTTTTGTTCCCTTATAATGTTATTAACTTACTAAGAATTTTACATCACTCCTTTTGTAAATATATTTATTAGGTTATTCCATTAATTTTTAGGATATTCAGTGAATTTAGTAGATTATTAAGAATAAAATAAAGATTTTATGTTTAGTTTCACTTGATGTTTTTTGAACCTAGTATTCCAAATACACTAGGTATTTTAAAACCTTATTTTATATTAATGGATATTCATGTTAAAAATCATGAAATAATAAGGATAAAAATGTATGGATCACTATATAGGTTTTCACATCTATAATTGGGTGTCGAAAAATAAAATATTTTTTCTTATTAATGCAATACATTAGAAAACAAGTCCATCTCTCTTGAGGATATTTTGTGGTGAAAAAATTAAATACTTATAATTCACTTTATAATTTAAAATATTGTTTCTTAAATAATCTATGTAAATTTAATAATTATTTGGATATAATAATTAAATATTATAAAATTAACATTTACTATAATGTCGATAGATATAATAATTTTAGGGACCAAGTAGATACTCCTAATAGAATAACCTAGAGTTTACCTTCATTTCCTAATTATTAGTTTAATATTTACATTATTAAAACAATTCATCATACGTGTGAAAATTTTATTCTACCATGGGTATGAACATACAATGTTCTCAATAAAATATAATACACATTCACCTTCTTGGAGGAGGGTGAATATTATAAGAAGATGAAGCTAAGCCTAAAGTGGTGTGGGACACATAAATGATCATTTCCAAATAAGACACTCCTAGGATAAAATCTATGAAATAATAAGGCGTAATAATGAATGTGAAAATAATTTGGTTCTTCACTATATTTATCCCATAGTAAGTTTATTTGGTTAGTTAGTCATTCTCATGACTAATATGGATCATTGTGAATCTAGATCAATGAGGGAACTAAAAATTAAAACAAAAGTACATGAGAGAAAAGAGGATAATATGTATATATATATTATAAATCTAATAATAATAAGATACTACAAAATGACTTACTCAAATAGAAATCACTAATATCCCAACCCATTGAAATTTATAGGAGATGCATTTTTATATGAAAAAGAGTGTACATTTTTCTCAATCCCTCCAAAAATTCACCTGTAGTAGATGAATTAAATGGGTTCATTATTTAAAAATTTCTCCTATAAATTTGGTTTTATCTTCACTTATCATATGAACACAAATTTTAACTCCATTAGTCATGTCTAGAAATCAGTATGACTTTATTATTAATGAAATATTTCTCATCATGAATTATTGTTCAAATTCCCACGTACAGATTTTCAATGAATTTACTACCCTTATAAATCCAAGATCACGACTGCCCATGGTTATGAAAGATATTTCCTTACATTATCTCTATAATAATTCAAAAATATAATCATAATTTTTTCTCCCATTTGTGATATATGGGACTATGTTCAAAATTATTCCAATTTTAACACAGATTCGATATACTAAATTGTGAGATTTTTTTGGTCCACAAATAGTTGGATTAATCCATTTTTACTTTTGAGTAAAATAAATCTCATCTAATAGAGAAAAAAAAATAAATCACAATTTCAATAAATTTATAAAAATATAAATTTTCATTAAAAACTTATTTAAAATACCTAAAATGAAAAAAATAATCCATTTTTGCTATAATTATCAAATTACTATTAAAAAATACAAATGTAATATTTGACCATAAAATTTAAAATTTTTCGGATTAAAACATTATAATTATATGTAATTTTTTTAAAATTATATCCCTTTTTATGTCACCATAATTAAGAATTGATCAAATAATAATTTAATTTAATTAATCCTAATGAAAATATGTGTCTAGAATAAATTTCGACAAACATTCCATAAAAGAAAATAAACAAATATTGATTCATAATTGAAAATAGAATACCTCATATAAATGAATCATCATTTAATCCATGTTAATTTATGAAAAATATAAAGTTCGAGGATTGAAAATGTAATATAATTTAGTGGGATTAACGTTTTAATAAGTGGAACTATCACAAATTCTCCTTTACCAAACTCTGTAATGAAATATCTGTACACTACTTATTTTTAACTAGCTAAATGAAATTACTAAAAATCATTTCCCCCTTTATCTAGAATTCAATATTTCCCTAACTAAAATGAAATCATTTTTCATAATTAGGTCCTTAATTTTTTCACCATAATTTTCTTGTGAAAATAACTAATTGGATTAGAATGTAATATTTATTTATTTTCACACCTTGTACAAGAAGTCTTGGATATTCAATGTGGTATTTTAGTTACTCAATTTACTCAAATTTATAAAGACTTATATGAATGTATTTCTGTTGTTTATCTATGGTGTTATTTCTCAAAATGGAAATATTACCTAATAAATAGTTCAATATTCATTTTTTACCATGTTATTATTCTAATTATACTTAATTTCTATCTGTTAACAAACCTATTCCTAGTTACAAAATAAAAAAAACCATGAAAATTATTGAAATTAAACACTAAAATCATATAATTTCATCAAAAACCAAATATAAGAAATCAAAAATAATATAATGATATTTTTTACAAGGTAAGAAAAGTTTTAAACCTCATGTTACTAAAAGAAATCGAAAAAAATTAAAAAAAAGATGAAAAATGGGAAAAAATTTGGAAACAAAATAGAAACAAAAAATGAATCACACAAAGAATTAATAAACATAGTTGAGAACCTACCCAACACATATAATTTAACTTAATTTTATTTCATCTGTAATAAAATTTATAAATTAAAGGGTATAAAAAAAGTAAATGAAGTATAGAATGTAACATTATTTTTTGGTGGAATCCTCGAGTTAAGCTCTTATTCACTTCAACTTTAAACCAAATAAATCATGAAAAAAATTACTAAATGGAAAAAAAATATTAAAAATAAATGATATGGGAAAAGAGGGTAGATTTTTTATGAAAACCCCAAAGAGGTGCTCTTCTTATTACCCCAAGTAGAGAAGTTATAGATGTCCATCCTCGATCTGATAGTGGTTTTGTTTTCTTGCTCATGAAAATCCAAATTATTTACCATATAATGTTCATACCTTTAGAATAGTATTATATAAATCTATCTATAGAGGTCATTAGTTCTATCAATTTAGAAATAAATTATAACTTTTATAGTGGGTGAAGGAAGAATAATTTATTCCCTTCATTTTTAATGCCAAAACCTTGTCCACATCATTAACTTTATCCAAATAATTCTCATTAGAAATTTTGGAATCCACAATTTTAGGAATGGTAAATACAATTATTATTATATTTTTCTATGAATTAAATTAAAATTAATAAATAGAGAAAACATATCCTTCAAGTAAACGATCAGGAGATTTGGTTTCCTTCTGAAAATCCATAAGGAGTTTTTTATTTTCTCCCTTTAAATTTTTATCAGATTATTGATCTTTATCTTTTCCTCATTAGGTGAATCTTCTAATTCACCAGTATCCTCCAATTAATCACATACATCTTCTTCTTATTCATATATTTTGTATTCCTATAATCCTATTTCCAATAAATTTATGACCATAATAGCGAAAAAGTATCAAGTAGCCACAATTTTGAAAATTATTTATATTCTTGTTCTCTATGATATTATAAAATTTAAACATATTTTTTCCATTTGTTAGATGTTAGACTATATTGAATATTCAACTAATCTTGGAATAGTTTCCAAGGATTAAATTTAGGGATTATTTTTGGCCTCAAATAGTTAGGCTCAACCACTGATTCTGTTGAGTGAAATGTAGCACATAAATCCTAAAATCCTAAAAATAGGAATTTTACAATTTTGATCAATATATAAGAGGTTAGGATCAAATTAAAACTTTGATTTAAAATATATTAACTTATATAATTAATTAATTTTCATAATTATTCTGAATTTACTCTTTAAACCTAATTTTTTAATAATTAACAACAAAATATCAAATTTTATAAATTAAAACATTAAAATTAAAATTAAAATTATTTAACATATTAGATTTATTGTTAGGTCTTAAGGGAATGGAAAAAAACATGTTAGGTTGTAAACTGATAAATGGTGGTGGTGTAACCAGTATACTAATACATCAGAAATGGTGGGTGGATTATAGTGCTCATGTTTTTCTTCAAATTACCTTCTCCCCATGTAATAAATAACATTACAAATATATAATACTTTACAAAAACTCAAAAAATATATATAATGAAAGTAAATTCCAGGAAATAACCGTTTTAATTCATTCCTTAAATTAGGATAGACCAAGGTGAAAACATAAATAGTGTATAAATGTTACAAGAGGTAATACTAGTCACTATTGATATTATAATGTTTTGATAAGGATGGACTTCTGATCATAATAAATCATTATCTTTTTTAAATCTCTTGCACTACATTGGGTGAAGGGATACAAAGGAAAGATGAAATATATAGGTTTCTTATAATATTATTCACAATATAATTTGATTACAAATAAAAAGAATGTATTATCTTTCTGTAACTTTTTTCTTCCTCGAATCCATATCTTCAAGTGTGTTCGTTTTTTCCCTCTTCTTAATATGGTCTTATTATATTCACATTGATTTTTTATAGAAACTGTGGTAATACCTCGCTTGTCTATTTCTTTTCGTTTTATTTCTATTTAATTTCCCCCAAAATTTTTTTGATATTTTTTATATAGAAAACTCAATGAATGTTTTATCAATATACACTTTTTTATTTCTTATAAAGCGTATAATAATTTCCATATTTTGAATATTGATTTTCCATGAATTCGGTAATGGGTATTTTTATACTTTTTTTAATTCTAAATAACTCCAAATTATTTTTATAAAGTATTTCATGATATTTTCCTTGAATATCATGGTCTTCAATCTACAACAAAATCCATAATATTTTATAACCATTTTTGAATGGATTATAAATCACATATTATGGTTTATAATACACATTGAATTTTATATGACTTTATTTATAATTATACAGAAATTTTAATTCTCTCAAAACATCATAGCATGATATTCCATAAATTCATGTATAATATACCTCTTAATTACTTGCTTTTATGACTACAACTAACTGAATTATCAATCATAAATTATAATTGATAATGTGAATTTAATTATATTTGGTTCATTCTTATTAGCTAGAACTCATACTACTGTATGGATGAGATACTCCATATTCTAGAACCATAATCTCAATTATATTTTTCAGAGACCAGATCTCATATAATCTATATAATAAATTCATCTTACATAATCTCCCAAAATATTTTGTGTATCCGCAACCACATAACGTATGTTGAGATCCTTTCTTTAGGTGATATATTATTTCCAATATGTGTAAGGATGAACCAATTATTTAAATATAGAAGTTATGAATTCTCCATATTTTATCACCATGGATAATTAGACATATATAAGTGGATTTACATAAATTTTTAATTCTACATATAATAATCCAAAACACACAACTTATGTATCATCTAGACCTCTTACATATGATAATGAACTTCTTATGTATATAGTGATGGATTTACCGTTTTCATATTCTATAATACTAATGCTTATGATGTACCACCCCAATATTCTTATGTATCCTTCTAAATATAACATACCCTCATGCCTTTTCCAAATATGAAAAAAATGATCTTCATACCAATACATATATTTTTTTTGTATTTTAATATGGAACTTTTAAGGGTAAGTGTGAAACCGATACAAATCCATCCAAATACAAATCCCACCCACTGCAAAAACAAAAGAGCACACAAATCCCGCCCACCAGAAAACCAACCTACCGTGTCCAAAAAAGATTTTTACACTTCAAAATTATAATTTCAAACGTGGGCCCACCCCGCTTCACCCACCTCGTAACAGCCGGCCACCATCCATCACCGTCTGAGAAATCCATTGCCCGAGACATTACCGTATTCATCACACGCCGACCTTATCCTTTTTCCACCTTCAGAATCATCGCTATGTTCTATCACCGTCAACACTGTCTTCAATGAGTCGTCATCATTGGCCACTTCTCTGATGTTTTTTGCCAGCACTGATCATCATCTACGACTCAGATCTGTCACCACATCTTCATCGCTGTTTAAACATCCACCCAGAACGCTGAAGACATCAACATCATCAAACCGTCACCGCTGACTTTCCTTCTCTCCACCAAAAACCAACACCAGAAATCGAAGCCACTGTCATAGATCACAGACTTCCATCGAAGAAGAAAACCAAAATATACAACAAAACTGGGGCAGTATCCCTAAATGAAACTGAAACAAGAGTTGACTGGGAATGAAACCCAAACAAGATGAAAACTAAAGAAGGCCGGCCTGGGGACTCCATGGTCGCCGAACCGCAATGCCCAAAACCCATGTGTATCCATCGCTCCTAATACGACTTGGAGAGGAGCGGTGGCACGCTAGGTCCGAACAAGGTGAGGCGGCTGAGGAAGAAACCCTGGGAAGAAACCCCAAAATGATGAAGATAAAAGTGGGAATGGAACCCTAATAATAAGAACTGACACTGGAGTGTCTGGAAATCAGACATCCACCAAACCAATTTCCCAAAACCTCGAAGTATCCCTCACTCCAAATCCGACCTCGGGAGGAGCGGAGGAACTCAAGTTCAGAGCATAGTAGAGGCGACCTGGGAGAAACCAAAACACCTCACAGAGCAGGGAGGTGGAATGATGAGGGAAAACCCAAAGAAGAGCAAGAGAGAGAGAAGAAGAGACCAGGAGAAAACAGACCCCGAAGCGAGCAAGGGAGAGAAGAGAGAAACTAAAATTAGAGAGGCAGAGGAGAAATCACCGTGGGGGGGGGGGGGGGGGGGGGGGCTAGAACCCTAGGAGGCGGAAGGCGAGCCGAGAGTTCAAGAGCACCAGGCGAATGAGGCGCCATCCACCAATATCATACATACTCAGGGAAGTCAAGGATTTTGTTTGATATATGTTTCTAGAGTATCTTATATATAACACCCCATGATTTTTTGAAATATTTTTTTCAAATGACTTTAATATTTATGATATTTTGTGATAAAAATAGTATATATTTAGTTATATGCAACACTATTATTATCGTGTTACATACAATAATTAATTTCTTTAAATTCATGCATGACATGTGACACTAAGCTTCTGTGAACCCCGAAATAATATTATTTTAAATATATTAGTTATAAAATATGTGTTATATATGGGTTATGTATAGTATTAAATAGTTTATAAAAATAAATATAAATTTCATTCTCTACATAAATTAATTTTAAATTAATCAATAATTAATTAATCAATTTTTATCAAAGAATTTTAATTAATCATAAATATGTTTCCTTCAAAAATATTTTTTATTTTATTTTATAAAGTAATATTAGAAATAATTTTTAGAGATTTTATAAAAAAATTATAATATAAACATAATTTTTTAAATCATCGTATAAAAATTAACTTATGATGATATTTTGGTATTTTTTTGGAAAATATTCAATTTCTTAGTAAATAGTAAAAAGATCAATATTTTTAATACTCTCATTTCTTTTCAATAAATAAAGTAATTTAAATTCCCAATTATTTTTAATTGTAAAATAAGTATTATTGAGTAATATTTAATACACTTAATTACTTATGAATATAAATTACCTTGAATTTTAGCATAAGTTTTTTTAGGGTTTAAAAAAGGGGTTTTCTTAAAATTGTTTTTATGTGCTTGATGTTTTTCCATTTTAATTAATCAATATAAATGATTAATGATTCAAATAATGTCTCTATATTATATATAATTATATTTTAAATTAGTTGCATAAAATTATTTTTATTATATATAGATTAAATTTAAAATCGGTTTATACTTTAAAAAAATACACTTCTTGAAAAACATATTATTAATCGCGTCTACAGGTTTTGTTTTAATTTTTTTTTATTTTAGATTACTTATTTTAAAAAATAAATTAATTTTTAAATAATAATTTGAAAATTATATTATGGTAAATTATTTTATAAGTCTCCTAAAATATTAATTTTTTAATGAATAGTGAAGAATACTGAATTTTAATAGAAAACTACATTTTCAATTGATTTATTTATAAACATAAATTAGATTTTATTTTTTTTAATATAACATTACATAAATTATACATATATTAATACAATTTGATTCATTTATTCAATTTTATATTGAAATTCGATTTAAAAACATTGATGTATTTTGAGAATTTTCTCTATAAAACCCGCTCACACATACCATTTGTGGGATTATTTTTAAATTAAAGTATTTTTAATTATATTAATTTAATTTATATAAAAAATAATCCATATTTATAATAATAAAAAATTATATTTTATAATCAGTATAAATTATTTTTTGGTAAATGAATATTAAAAAAGTAAAAATTATTAACCGTGTTTAATGTATTATGTGTTTACTGGGGGTTAAACTAAAAAGATAAGGGTGAAAAATAAATATAAATTTATCTAAACCCCATTTTATTACCATATTTATACTTTATCCATTATATTATAGAGAACGGTCTATTATTTTATCTTTTTTAATGAGAACAATTTCTATGGAATTCATTCTTTCAAAATATTACAGGTGTGCCACTCACCAGACATATAAAATGTAGCCCTTTGTTCTCTCATTTTAACACATTAAAAACCTTTGGGTTCATAAAATACCTACCAAAATAATATCCCAAATTATATCCTCTTGTCATAGAATCCTTATATTGGAATAAAATATAAAATAGGATGAATTTTGGTGAACACCTGAGGAGGATACCCAAAGAAGAAGAAACATTCATCAATGAGAGTTTTTTACCTATTACTATAAATACATAAAAAATTATTATAACATGATGAAATAATACAAAATATATTCCTTATACGTAAGGGTTTTATGTTACATGAAATACCAATATCTATCTCCAATTAAATCAAATGGTTTACGAAATCATCATTTGTGTGTATGAAGGACTACCACCTCACAAACAAATGTCATTTATCATTCCATTTTCACCTCTCACAGTTGGAAATAATAATGGATTTATTGTTTATCTATTATATTTTTTATATTATTAATATTTTTTAATTATTATACGAAATATAAATTCATTCTTTTCATTTTATGGGAATATGAAAACGTCGCTCGTGTTTATGGTAGATTACCACATCGTGAAAAGATGTGATACGTTCAAGATTTACATCATAAGTAATAAGGATTGGTTTAAAAATAACTTTATATATATATATATATAACAAAAAAATAATTCCATATTTATTATATATCATTTACCTTTATTTCGTTCAATGCTTCATGAAAATAGAAACAATGTTCATGTGTACATTTGGCCTACCATCTCCACGAACGGTGTATTTAATTTTTTATATAAATAATTTTTATTATACTATAAATAAATATATAATAAATATTTATGATATTTATATCATGTTTAATGGTTGGTATTTCATGTAAAACTAATCTAAATAGGGGACCATAAAAAACAAATCATGACATATACAAAAAACAAAGTAGTTATTATCTGGAATGCGATTTTGACATGGAATTATTAATAAATTGGTAATAAAAGGACATAAGTAAATAATATTTCGTATTTTATATAAAATTATGGTTATTTAAGAAATTTATAATAAACATATGTTTATTTTATGTGAGTTTTGAATGATTTTGTAGGATTTCAATACTTACATGCGATATTTCTGGTCTCTTTTATTTCTAGGAGACATATACAAATTCAACACTAATTTTCTTTAGTTTTATGTATATACTAACCCTTTTAAATTTAATATTGTGAATATCCTTATTTTAATGACACATAATCTTTAAATTTATGTAATGCTTTATTGGAGACTATGATTCAAAATATTCATAAAACAGTAAGGGATTTTTGTCTCCATTTTTACTTTTGTGATACACATTCCATATTCCCCATATATTTATTTTATGTGGTTCATATACATACCATGATTGTATTTTTTGATTAATATACCTGAAATTTTTAGAATTTACATAACCATTTTAGTGTATCCCTTTCACAGGTTTTACTGATGAAAAATTGCCTAAGTGGTTAGAGTTTTATGTCTCAATTTTCCTTCTTTGAGACATATGTTATATTATGTACCCATATTATTTTACAAGATACATATACATACCATTTTACATGTAATAACACGAATTTATTTACACTCACATTATTTTATGTTTTATTTTTTTTATTCTTTCACGGGGCTTATGATTAAAAGTTACCAAATGTGTAATGATTTTATGTTACAATCTCATTGTTTATCAATATTATTTATTATTATGTTTAAAATGATAAATTATTATGATAAATTTATCAATAAACTCAATAATTTTCTTCTCTTATGGTTATTCATGATATTTTCATGTAATAATATCTTCTTTTATCTCTTTTATAACAAAAATCAATGAGAATCTGTTTTAAGAAAATCAGACTATATTTATCTCTTCTATCAAAAATCCATTTTCTTTATAAACATTGTTTTCTAAAAAATGTGTGAAAAATATTTTATTGTTATACTATTATAATTAAAATACATTATTACCCATGTTCAAATTTTTAATTTTTTTTGGAATCTTCTTGTTTTTTTTCAAATAAAACCCATTTATAATTTTGTAAAAAAATATAGAAAGAATCTATTTTTAACATCCACAACATGAAAAATATTTCATGATTTCTTTACTATTTAATTATTTCAAGAATAACTTATAATTTTTCGAATTTTTTTCAAATTTTTTTTTTTAATATTTGGGAATTTTTTATGTTCTAAATAAATGATTTCATGATAAAAAGTTAATATGAAAATGTTTCAAAAAGTATTTTTTCAATGTGGAAAGTCTTTTTTACTGAAGAAATGTTTTTAAATACTTTTTAAAAATTTATTTATAATTTTCCACGTTTATTTTAATATAAAATTACTTCCAAAATATTTTCAAAATTTTTATGTTTTAAAATGTGTTTTCAAAAAATAGAATAGATATTTTACTAAATAAGTGAATTTATTGATCAATAAAGTTCTATATAAGATGATTTGTATGCCATACTAAGGATATAATCCTAGGATACCATTCTTAATACTTATATTAATGTGGTATGTTTATTATTTCATGGATTTTATGAGACCATTTTCTCTTACATTGATTATACCATGATAAAATGCTTCTGAAACCAACTACTTTTTCAATTGGTTATGCTATGATAAAATGTTGAAATTATTATGAAACTAGTCCTTTTACATAGGTTATGATATAATGAAATGTTTATAAAACACATTTAATTTCATTGGATATCATATGAATAATGTTTTATAACCTTCTGAACACATAAATCTGGTATTCATTATGATACCTGTGGGACCTATATCTCTCTCCAATGAATTTTGTAAATATTTATATTTATTGAGTTAGATAAGGTTTTAATGGTGAGTGAACCTAGATTAGTAAGGATATTTTTACCCTATAGTGGTCTTGGGAATTAACATCGGTATCTATGATGGTTTGGGGAGTGAACCGATTCATGTATGATAGCCTTAGAATTAATACATAACTACAATGGAAATGAGTTTTTGTACATACGTGAATGTGAAAAATATTTGTATAATTCCCATGTTATTATCTTATGACTCATGTTCTTTGATTCCCTTATAATTCATGTCTTATGAACTTCCAATATTTATTTCATTAATCAAGATTGTGATCATTGGTATTTGGTGTGTAGTTTTCAATTGTTATTATCAGGTTCTCATACATTTATGATTTTGTTATGCTTTATATCTCCCTTATTTGCCCTTACTCAGAATCTAATCTAACCCTTTATGATATTTCATTTCACCATGTTAGGAAGAAAGTTTTGAAGTAGTATTAATACAAGGGATTATATTTAGGGGATACAGTGTATATATTTCATGCTTTAATAAATATATTGTTCCCTGTTTCCAAAGGCACTAAATTATTATAGTCCTCAGACATGTGTTTATATATTGTAATGAATATTCATTTAAAAATTTATAATAACAATTTATTATGTGAAAATTTTAATATATCTATAATCAGAGAAAGTTTTATTTACCCTTTGGAAACTAGGACGGGAAAACATTTGGGATATCTCTGTGGACATGTAAAAGGATTATTGAAATTATAGGAATATTCCCTATAATTTTTGTAAAGGTTAGAGTGAGTGGTTCAAAAAAATTAAATCCATGTCTAGATAATACACGTGGATGTTGATCTAGCATAGACATATCTTGGGGTAATAACTCTAAAAAATGAAATATTTATATAGACTTCATCATCGCATGGTACATGAAAAATAGTCTTTTTCACACCTAGTTTTACCCTCTTGGGGAATATGCTTTGGAAATTCATAAAATATTTATGAACCATCATGAAGGATTTAAATAGATGATCACTTTGAATGAACTAAAATATAACTATGGTTTCATATATTAAATAATTTTTCATGAAATCAATAACTTATAGGTGATTTTTAATGATTAAGTAGTTCCCCATCATGATAATTGTTTCTTACACTATTTTTGGTTTTAGTAATTGGATAAAACCAGAAGGAATCAAGTTAAAATTAAAAAAGATGGAAAATTTGGTTACTATGAGAATCCAAATTGGATGATTATTATTATAATTATCTTGTGATTATGTCTAAGCATCTATCATGATATATGATTAACAAATTTAACTTTTGTGATATTGTAAACATATTTGATAAGTGGAAGATGGAAATTTTTGAAATTTCATGTGGTAATTAACATAGATGAAAGATGATTTTTCTATCTACATGTCATAAATGTTGTAAGAGGAATAAGAAGGAATATATCAAATATAGTGGAAGATATAATATTTGGGGAAAATAAGGTCATATGGAGAAAAATTAGGGATTAGTCAATGTATATTATTTGGGGAACATGGGCATTACCAAACTCAATAACCTAAATGAATAATTGTCTTCTAGACAAAGGAATGAAATATTACATGAAAATAATTGAAGTGGAAGGATTTAGGTATTTATGTCTTTAGAGTAAATAATTATATTATTGGAATTGTGAAATATATAATTATTGTTTAATATGAGTTGGTCTTTACTGATTTGTCATAATATGTTGAAAGATATTGATTACCTATAAAAGTGATCTAATTAAAAGGATATATTTATAGAAAACACATGATTAGTGGAATGATAACCCTTAATATGTTGCTCATGTTGATAAAATTATGTTGGTATAAATAAATGTTTGATTTTGATAAAGTAATTGGAACTTGTTAATAATTTTTTGGATAATGTGGTTTATGTTATAATTGATGGAGTTTACCAAATTATTAAATATATGGAATATATTCAATAATCTATAATTTGAGTTATGTATAGAGACTAAAATCTTGTTTTCATTGATGTTTTATAGTAATTAATGTTAACAACATTTTCAAGATATAAAATTATGAATGTATTCATATGTTTGGTATGTGACAATAACGATCTTCTTTATGATATATGGGGGATTAATGTTACATTTATTTTGAGAAATTTAGTGAGGTTATTTATTAATTTTTATTTTTTCAAGGGTTATATGTTTAACCATTTATGAAATGGTATATATTTAACATTAGATATGTTTTTAGATATTAACGTATTACTTCACCATGTTAATATTTATCTATATTGGATACCCAATGTTAACTTTTATAACTAGAGATAGAAATAATGGCTTATCATTATTTTATTAATTATAATTAGTGCTTCATTCATGGGAAAAAAATAATCTCCCATAGTAAGAGAAGATTTCTAAATTAATCAATGAATAACAAAACAAATAAATTTTTGAAACTGAAAAATGATGTCAAGTATGTATATTTTCATATGTTCATATTTTATATGGAAAATAAATTCCCATAATATTAGGAAAAGGATATTGAAATAAAATTTTGTCCTATTATCATTATTTTTTATGATATAAATGTTTGTTTTCATTCTTATATGGTTTATGGATTTTTTTTACCTTCTAAGGATCACTAAAAATTTCAAAATAAATTTTCTATAACACTCTCCATCAGTATTTTGTTGTCAGTTTTCTCTTTTAGGTCCATGTTTTCACTTCCCACCTATGTTACCTTATTTAGAGAACTAGATTGTGTTATTCCGCATGATGTTTGTATATCACTTTACCTTTTTGAAGAATATGGTTTATTAACCCTGTTAATGATGTGGGTGTCTATGAAGGAATTTTAAAATGTTAAACATGTGATGTCTAAGATGAATTTCAAAGGCGGAATTCATTTCACGGGAGGTAGAGTATAACACCTCGACATTTGGTGAAATATGTTTTTTCTATTGAATTTAATATTTTTATAATATTTTGATACACTGAGTATAGAACATGTTATAATAAACCCAGAGTTTATATTGAGTAACATGAAATAATTAATTTCATTGAAATTGTTCATGACACACATTACTAAGCTTAAGCGAACTATGAAATAATATTTTTTAAAATATGTATCATACAACATAGCCATTTTATTATAATTTATGAATATTATTAAATACTGTATGAAATATATACATATAAATTTCTTAATAAGGAAAAATTTACTAAAACAATTTAGTAAATAATCAAAAAATAGTATAGTGATTATATTCCTCAAAAATATATTTTCTTCAGAAAGGTTTTTTATTTATTTTTGTGACAATACATGACAATAAATATATAAATATTTGAGTAAAAATGTAAAAAATTAACTCCAATTTTTAAATCATCATATCAAAATTACCTTATGGAGAAATTTCATGATTTTTTTAGAAAATATTGATTTTTTGTGAGTAGTGAAAATACCGATTTTTGTAAAACTACAATTTATTTTCAATTAATTGTTTTATCGAAATTAAAAATTATTTATAAAAGTAACATAAGTATTATATTTTTATAAATAATAAACATAAGTACATTTGAATTATATTTATATTGGATTTTTGTATATGTTTTTTAGGGTTTAAAATAGGGATTTTATGAAAAATATTTTAACGTGCATAATATTATCCCATTTTAATTAATAAGAATAATTCCTAATAAAGAATGTTTTAAATTAAATTTATATATTATATATCAACTTATTATCATTTATATTAATACAGTTATTATTATTAGATAAGGATTTATTATAAAATCTTCTTGTGCTTGAAAAAATAGAGCTCATGGAAAGACGCTTTTTCATCACATCTGCAAGATTCATTTTAAATTCAATTTCAAAACATTTAGAAAATTGAAATTAAAAAATAAACATACTTTATTATTTATTCTTTAAAAAAATATGTTTGTATGAATGTTTTTATAATTTTTCAGAAAGGTTTATTTTTTTAATGAATAAGAAAAAATACTTAATTTCAATTAAAAACTAACATTATTTAACTCATTTATAAATATAAACTATATTTTAATTTTTTTTTCAAGTGAAAATTGTTCAATTAGAAATATATTAATACAATTTAGGTCATTTGAATTAATTTCTTTTTGAAATTTGGTATATAAACATTGTATACTATTGAACATTTTCTCATTAAAAACCGCCTTATCATCCCATTTATGGGATTAATTTTAATTTCAATTATGATAATTATTTGAATTAAATTTTTAAATATAGAATCCATATTTGGTATTAGAATAATTTATATTATATTATATGTTCAATTTAGTTTTTCTCCAAAATTAATTGAAAAAAAAGTAAATGTTCTTTACCATGGTTAATATAAAAATAGGTTTACCGTGGGTTAATCTTAAAAGATAAGTGTTTAAAATAATATAAAACATATACAATGAAAATTATAAGAATATATTTAGACCTTATACCATATGTTTTTAAAAAATTTCCTTTATATATTCCTTTTACACGAAAATATTGGGTGTGATTCTTTCTTTCGAAAAATTACAAGTATGAAACTCACCTCACTTATAAAAGGCCACCCATTATCATCTCCTATTCACACCATAAAAACCTCTTGGTTTTTCCAAGACATACCATGTTTTCCTTTCCAATATCCCTCCTTTCATCATTCAATACATATTTTGTATATAAATCCAAACTAGGAAGGTTTTTGAAGAAATCCTACGGAGGATACCTGAAGAAAATCTATCATTGATAAAAAAGAATTTTATTTTATATATCCAAATCATTAAATTATTTATATATAATGATTATATAATAAGATAATAATATTCCATATAGTGATATCTTTTCATGTTAAGTTCATGACCTACAAAAATATCTAATTCCATCAACTGTATTATGAAATCATCGTTCAAGTGTACCGCGAAAAACAACCTCCCAAACCAATGTCATTTAGTTTTCCATTACCACCATCCAAGGATGTAAATGATGATGTATTATCGGTTTATATATTTTATCTATGGTATTATTGTTCTTATTTAATTATTATATGACACATATATTCATGATTTCCATTTTTATGGAATACGATAACGTCCCATACGTGTAAGACGAGCTACCACCTCATGAAGGGACGTGATTCGTTTGTGAATTAAAATAAATGTAATAAGGATTGTATTGATGAAAAATATGATATATCGCATAAAAAGTATGCAATAATGATAATATATCATTATCCTTTAATTTATTCTATACGTCGAGAAAACAGAAACAACGTTAATGCATACGTACGAGCTATCATCCCCATGAACTGTGTATTTCATTTTTTTATCTATAACCATTATATTTTACATTAAATATATATATAATGAATATATATTACATTTATATCATTGTTAAAATTATGGATATGGTGGAACCATGATAAATTTAATGGGAATAAAAATAAAAAATCAAGACATATATGAAAAACAAAGCGGTTATTTTATGAAATATAACATTAACAAGGAATTGTTAATAAATGTGTTATAAGAGGTCATAGGTAAATCATATGTGGTATGATATATATAATTTTTTATTCAATATATTTACAATAAAAATATATTTATTATACAAGAGGTTTTAACAAGTGTGAAGGATGTCATGACTTACGGTAAGGGATTTCTAGTCTCTCAATTATTTTTGGAGACATATGAAGATTCACCACAAGTTTTTTTGTATGTTGTATATATAAAATATTTAAAATTTTATATCATGGATATATTTATTTAAATGAAAATATATTTTTCATTTGATGTTATCATTTATTTGGTATTACGATTTAAAATATTTCTAAATCAGTAAGATATTTTCTCCACACTTTTTACTTCGGTGAGACACATCCAATATTCCCCACGTATTTATGTTATGTGGTGTACATAATTTCCATGAATTTATTTTATGATAACTATCCTTAAAATTATATGGACTAAAATATCCATCTTATGAACCGTCTTTCATTTGGATTATGGTTCAAAAGTTACCAAAGTGATAAAATCATTTTCTCCCAAATTAGATTCTTTGAGACATTTGTTATGTTATCCACCCATATTCTATTAATAGTTGTATATACAGACCCTTTGAAATGTAATATCAGCAATCTTTACCATATTTATATTTTAATTATAATTATACATTTTACCTTCATGGGGATTAGGATTCAAAGTTACCACCCTGGTAAATATTTTGTGTTACAGTCTCATAATTTTTTGAGATTTTTATGATTTTGTTTCCAATGATTAAATTTTATGATCCATCTCTCATAAAACACATGAAGTTGTATTAATATATTTATTCAGTATATTTTTAGGTAATAGTACCATTTTATAACTTATTTTCACTAAAAAAATTGAAAAAATGTTTTTAATAATATTTGACATTATTTCTCTCTTCGGTCTGAAATCTATTTTCTTCAAAAAACATGGTTTTCTGAAAATTGTTTTAAAAATTCTTATATTATACTCCCATGCCTTTTAAAAGAACATTTAAAAAATGTTATAAATTTTAAAATAAAATTATTTTATAAGAATATTGATTTCATTTTACAATCAATTCCTATTTAGTATTTTCTCTAAATTTGAAAAGAATCACTATTTTTAGCACGCACGACATGAATAGTGTTTACCATTTTCAATACACCTAAATTATTTCAAGCATCCCATGAATGTTTTGAAAGTTATTTTGAAATAAAATCTTTTATTTAATATTTAATAAAGTTTTAGAATTTATATAAATGGTTTCAAGAAAAATGTGGATTTTAAAAATGTGTTAAAAAGTGTTTTTTTAAAGTGGAAACGATAATTTCATCATGTTTTAAATGATTTTTAAAGCATCTATTGAAATTTTTTTAGTTACATTTCATAGATAATGATTTTCAAGATATTATATATAGTTTTATGTTTTAAAATGTTTTTTCAAATAGAAAATGATATGTCCATCAACAAAAATTTTAAATGATTGATAACAATCAATTTCCATATAATATGATACCTATGACTTACTAGAGATTTGGTTGAAGGATACCATTCATAATATTTCTATAAATGAGTTAGTTTTATGATGATATTATATTTATGAAAAATGTTTCTCTTCTATCCATTATACCATGATAAATTTATTATGAAACCTACTTCTTTTTCTATGGGTAATGCTAGGATGACATAATGAAATGATTATGAAACCTGTCTCTTTTACACAAGTTATGTTATGGGGAAATGATTATGAAACCCATTTCGTTTCATTGGTTATGATATGAGGAATTTTTTATGATGTTGAAGAACACATAAATATGTTTTTCATTAGGATACGGTTTGGACCAATATGTCACTATAATGAATTTTTTAATCATTTATACCTCATGAGATATAAAGGATTGGAATTGGGAGAGAACCTACTTTGGTATGGGACATTATCTGGTGTGATGTTCTTGGGAGTGATAATTGAATACTATGATGGTTTGGGGATTGAAATCCTTCCACTATGATAGCCTAGGATATGAGTCTTGACTACTAAAGAAAGTGTTTTCTATGATTATTTTTATGCCAAAAATCTACATCTTATGATAATTATATGTTATCAAGAATAATATTCTTCTATTACTATAGGATTTGTGTCTTATGAACTGATAATAATTATTATATGAATCAAGATTGTGATATTATATATATAGGCTACAATTATAATATTTTATGTTGATGTTATCATGACCTTATGATCTTGTTATGCTTACATATCTCTCTTATTTACCATTAATGATCATATGAGCTCATACGTTATTATGGTTCTATTACCCAAGATAAGAATAAAGGATTTAAGTATGATTACTAAAGGGGTGATCATTACATAAGAAAATTAATATCTCTAATGAAAAATAATAATATTCTATTATATGGCTCCTAAGGAACTAAACTATTATTTCCATAGGAATGTGTTCTTTTAATTAAATGAATATTCATCTAAAAAGATTTAATATCAATGTATGATATGCTTGTTTCACTATATTATGTATTAAACAAAAAAAAATTTAATTATATTCTCAAACATTCTACATATCACTTAACAAAAAATCTATCACACAATAAGAATTATAGTTCCAATACTATCTGCGGTTTTTTTTCTAATCCTCAATTCTCAATTATTGATTTTTCTAGACTTCTGTATACATTATCCTTTAACATTTTTACTATAATTACATTACTTCTCTGAGATATTACTTTCCATGATATTAGTCAACAAATTTACTTATTTCATTTGATGATAAGGTTCTCCAAGATCCCCTACCATGGGAGTTTTCCTCCAATTATCATGTTGCCACCCCCCCCAAATAAAATTCAATGATTTCTATCATGTCATATCATATCATATCATATCATATTTTTAAAACACTATCGTTGTACTAGAAGTTAAAATAATATTCATAAATCATGTTTTTAAGAATACATGAGTAAATGATCAGTGTATCAAAATAATAATCATTAGTTTGATCATATAATGTTAACAAAAAAAGTCAGATCTAGCCTCCTCATTGCACACAGAATTACCCATGGATTATATCACGCCCTTTCCATTCAACCTCAATATGATATAATCAGCTCTAAAAAATAAAAAAACCAAGTAAATAAAGATATTAAATGGGGATATAGAACACTATTGAACCTACTTAGGTGGAAATAAGTGGTTTAACATGAAGGTTTAATTTATTTCCCAAAATCATGTGATGCTAAATGATTATTCATGATATAAGTTTTCTATTGATCAGTTACAATATAAAGAATATTGATAACATCCGCCTATAAATTTTCATTAATGAGATGACCGCCAATCTCGGTGTTACTGGTCAATGAGTCATAAACTATATATTTTATCTATATTTCATTTTTGTTGTAAAAAAATTACAATTGGTTATTTCACTTGTTCAATTACATCTTAAAATTTTTATTTCATTAACTAAATTTATGTACACGCCTTGGTTAATATGATTTATTATTCCATATTCATTTTAATGTATGTGATTTCATTCTTCATACTCATCTAAACAATACACTATGTTCAAATGTAAAAAGTACCTCCACCTTTTGACATTAAAACCACTACATCATCAACCCAATCATCATAAAAGGGTAATATTTCATGTTTCTTCTCATCAATAAATATTTTTCCATAAGGGAGGGTTCCTTAGATGTTCATCATTATTTTATTTTTAATTGTATTTTTCTTCTCCATGGGATTACCTTGAAACTGTTCCTCCAATATAATAACATAAGAAATGTCAGTTTAGGTGATTGTTAAGTACAATAATATACACATTTTCCTCCAATATATATTATGATCCACTCACTTACAACATTCAGGATTCCAAAGTTTGGTTCCAACTACAATGGGACTGAAAGTTTATTTTTTTATGTCCAAAGGGTCTTAGATGAGAGATAACAAAATATAGGTGCGGATAATTATATTTAATTCTTCTCTAGTTAAACTCTTTTCCTAAAATATACACTTCCCTTTTCTGATATTGAACTCTTATTTTGATGTGTCACACGACTTTTATCTTTTTTTACAAGTTAATTTTACCATCCATTTAATTTATCATCCCATTAATACTAATTAAATATGGTTTCTATACTCAATAGCACAACATGATGTTGTAGATAATATAAATAAAGAAACACATACGACACATTGCTTTTATATGGTTTATGTCTAGTGGATAATATAAGGGGTTTTCATGGAAATGTTCTTATAAAGCATAATTGTTAATTAATTTATGATAGTTCACTCATTCAATATATCACATCACATTAATGTTTATGGTTGATGCACTCTCTCTGTGGGATCAATTCCCTCGTAGTTCCCTCTTTCACTCACTATTAAAAGGGGAAACATATATTTAAAATAGGTTGTAAAAAATATACCTTATTATTGAGGATTCACCAAGTATTTATGGGTTCTTTTGACCTCTAATAATTGTTATTAATGGGCTGGAAGTGAAATACTATTTGTATAACATCATCTTCTATTATTGAAAATTCATTAAATCACATTCTCATTCTTCTTTGTAAAAATATTCAGTGACATCAAATCTCTCTCTCTTTCTATCCCCTCATATGGAATTTCTATCATACTTGAGATTTTAAAAATCAATATATATTGTTCTTTACTCTTATAATCTTCGTAGTATACTTCCTTATACCACATTTTCTATTTTAAATTCCAAATTTAAATTCAAATATCAATGAAACTATTAACATGTTTGGATTCCACATCATCCTTTGTCATTATTTCTAGAAAATAGACACCATTGGATTTTTATTAAATTTTTTTATCTCAAACTATAACTTTTATATAGTTTTAAAAGATTCAATAATTTAAAACCTATACATTACATCTTTTTCTCAAACCCTAAATCCTCTAAAATTCATAACTTCTTAACATAATAATCTAGTGTGGTGAATATCATATAAACACTCATTTTCATATAATCAACACAATCTATACTATATTTTATTTATTCCAACATGGAAAACCAATTACCACCTTTTAAAAAACCACTAAGGTCTCCAAAATTCCCATAGGTGGATTCTCATTTCACATAGGTGCTCTGGAAATCCATAATAGGGCCCACTATAACATGGTCCATTCTTGTTCTCCATTATGACTTCTATTTTAAAAAAATGGGTGAACTTTATTTAGATAGAGTGATTATAGGATTAAATTTATTCTAATACCTTTCCCTTGAGATGAACTTTATATATCTTTAGGTGGAAATAAACTATTTTCATCTCCATACCCATATTTGGCTTCCCTGTTTTTGACTTCCATTCTTAAGGATGGAGATGTTTTCCACTATAGCATGGTCTATTCCAAATAATTTTTTTTATTTCATTAAATTTCTAGTAACCATTACAGAAATATATTTTTACTTTATATAGGAAAATATCATGTACTTAGCTATACATAGACTAAACAGACCATTCTAGATCCTGGAAACCCAATGCATAAATAAAAAAAATGCCTTGAATTTTGGTAATACATTTTATAGGGTCCTCTTCAATCCATCATATACTCTCTATATGTGTATTCACTATGATGATAACCAATAATTCATTGAGATACCCATTTATTATAGATATTCTCCCTAATTACAATGAAAAGTTAACTAGTATATTGCTCCTTGTTTTCAGACTTTCTTCAACCATGACAACCTAAATCTTCACATTTACATAGCTCCATAAGGTATCCACATCACTTCCATTTAATAAGGTATTTTTAGACCCTTATGAAAGAAAAATAGAAACCTTATTACTGGTTTTCTTACTTCAAGACATCCCTTTAGTGGGGTTTTAGTTATATAGTAGGTAATACAAAAATCACCATTACATAGAGACAAATGATAATACTTTTGTATACTCACCATGTTACCCTTGAATGATTCACTCTGATATTCAACCTAATATAGGTCGAGCTCTAAAACCTTTCTTATAGATGAATTTACAAGAAAAATTGTAATAAAAATACCAACTCGATCTATATTTCAGCTACTTATAGATTAAAAACATCATAGATAATTTCTTCATAGTGTGTTTCAATTCATAATGATTGATTACTTCAAAAATAACTTACATTAAATTCTATAATTAATTCAAATCACTAAATTAATTCAGGAATCATTCCATGAATTATTCTATGTGTTTTTATATGAATACAAGTTCTATATCCTTGCTCCACCCCTAATTTCACAATGAATTTATTAAAAAAATAAATAATTAATAAAAACTATATTCTATTTTCATCAATCCTCAATGAATCACAACAAAACATTATTCTTTTTGAGTCCTAAAAATAAAATAAAAACCATATTTGGTAAAAAAATATATATAACACAACAGATTTAAATCTTCACATTGTCCATATCAAACATTTATTATAAAATATCACCTTGATCCATCTTCCACATATATTTTCAACTCACCTAATCACTTTATTTAAAAACATTTATCCATTATATCATCCATTATATTCAAATATCAACTTATATTATCAAAATATTTAAAAATAATACCTAGGGTGCCAAAAATAGCCCCCTTAGAATTTTTTTTACAATACAATTACTTTATCATCCACCATTTTTCAATTAAATCCTATGGTTGTACTCAATCCTAAACTTTCCTCTCCATAAATGTGTGATTATCATTATAAGATATCACCATCTTTAACTGAGTGTGAATTACCCCCTTTTAATGATAAAATAAGAGGGTTAAACTTTCAAATTCACCACACAACCTATGACCTCAATGTTATATATGTAAATCATATATAATAAGAAACACATTGTAGCATTAAACATTCAAATTCACCACACAACCTATGACCTCAATCAGATTCTCACACCAAAAATCTACTGTATAATATTTTTACACTTATGGGTGACCCAAACCACTTAAAGAGTAAATTGATACCACATAACCAAGTGAATCTTGTGATACCACTTGATCTCTATTTCATTGTAGGATTCTTTTTTCATAGATGAGGCTTAGTATCATTTTGAACTACACCATAATATCCCCATTTGTCTTCATCTAATAGCACTAATAATATATCCTTAGATTGGGAAAACCCCGTTTTGAGAATAACCCCCCATAATATCATCATTTTTTATACTAAAAATTAATCTTTTGATACAAATTATTAGGAAAAATAATAAAATAAATTTGATGTCCATACATATTTCTTATTTATTTTATCATTATGTTCTCCAAGATCTAGTGGCTTTCTATCACTATCACTTTCCTAATATCACTTTTTAATAAAAAAAATATAACCAAATAACAATTATTAAATGCTATAATTATCATTATACAATTGATTCACCCATATATGGATTTAATGAAATTCTACAAAATTAATTTACTTTTTCATATGGGTTTTGGAGTTAAAAATTCACCATGGCATGAAACTTTAGAATTTATTCTAATCAAATAATTAAATATTTCAAACAACACTTGTTTTAATTACATTCATTATATTAAAAACTATTATTTCTTCAGCTCGTATACATATGACATTTGAAATCACATTTACCCAATAGATCATGTCTCCCACTAAATACATTTATAATTTATATATTATTTAGAAAATATAATGAATTTGGGGATAGGGATTCCTCACATTTCCATAATTTAATCATGATTATTAGTCAATATGGTCCATCACTTTCCTTTTATTCATAAAATTGAATCACCTGCTTATCTCTAAAATAGAATTAATGGAATCCAATTTCTTTTAAACTATATTGGTCTTTATATATTTATCATAGACCAAATAAAACCCCACTCTTATTTTGGTTAACCTACCAACAAGGATTTCACAACATACCACTACTTTACCATTTTTTCTCAATTGCATCCTACTTTTCATTAAAAATTAATTGATCTTATATCATTCACCTTTATTGGGATATTCCCTTCACATGAGCCTTTTAGATTTTTAATAAAAGTGAATTATTTTCTTATTTCCAAACCCTTTTAAGGGATTTCCATTTTTTGAGGTCCAATGGCAATTTTAGAAATTCTTTTCATATCACCTTCAGTGTATGATTTTTTTCATTTGGCCTTCAAAATATTTTTCTCAAGGAAATTTGTTTTTCATTGTATTCATGCTGATTTTAACCTTTAATATCTATGGAAACTCTTGTAAAATCTTAACAAAAGACATCGTTTACATGATAATAATGGTTCTTGATGAGTTAACCTATCCATATTTTCTTTCGATTCATAGTAGTTAATTTATGAAAATTATTCAAAATATCACATTCAACCAAAATAGCACATGTATCTAAAATTTATTTTCTGGCTCATCCAGTTTCCGAGTCCTCTTAAAACTAGTACTTTAGATCTCTTTCCAGAATATATAAAAGTTTCATTCCTCTTATAAACTTCCATATATCTCTTCTTACCATTCCATTTATTGGTTCTATCATAGAGAGTTCTAAATTCTCCCATTGATTATGGACTTTAGAATAAGAAAATATTTTCATCCTTATCTTAAATTAAGACATCCTAACTCTTTATTTCATTAAATTATGCTGATGGATAGTCAAATAATAAATTAAAGGGATATTTTAGTTTAAGATTACCCACAACATTACATGACTCCATTTTATTCTTGGATAAAAAAATTTCTTCCTTCAAATACGAATAATATTTATCTTTTTTTCAAGATGATCCTTAATTTCATCATTTTGTTTTTTATTAATATAAATCTAATCCTAAAAAAATTGATAGTGTTTTTCTAATATTTAAAATTTCTATGTATTTTGATAATTAAATTTAGAAATAAAATATTTAAGAAAAACTTTATTGCATTACATCCATTGCATTTTATCTACTAATTATAATAGGTCTGTAGTATGTTCATATTTAATTTATGTAAAATTTTGAACCACTTTTGTGTTCAAATTCATAACTTTTGAATAAATATTTTGATCTTTACCTCTTATGGACATTTCCATTATCTATGATATTTGGGAATTATTCTTCTCCTATAAACATATAGTAACTTCCACAATCCTTTTTTCTGGCCCATAAACTTGTCAATTTTAATTCCAAAAAATAATTATCTATATATGTTAAAAATTGTTCTCTTATCTAAGCTTTATATTTTCTTGCCTTTACTATTGATCTATATATTCTTATAAGTGGACATCTTCCACTTTTGAATACCTTAGAACTTCCCCAATATCATTAGGCCCAAAATAATTTGGCCTATAATCCTCTTTATTAATTGCTTAAACATAATTTAATATATCAATAGATTCTCAATATAAATTTTTTATACCATTAATTTCAATAATGTTGGAATACTTCATTTGAAGAACACTATTTACATAAAATGACCGTCAATATTTGATCCCACTAGAATTATTTTCCTTATTTTTTTTCTTTTGATATTAAGTATTCAACACAAGTATTAATCACTAATTTCAAACCATGAAAAGAATCCTTAAAATATAAAACATAAAATTATTTCCATGATTGATCTTCTTGAACACGTATCCCTTTAAAGAATATTTAATGAATTTTTAGAGGGAGAAATCTCCAAATTCTTTTGATAATTTTCAAAAATAAAACCATAACAGATTTATAAAAAAAATTCTATCCTATAATTCACAATAAATACCAACTTTTTGATCCATGTATACAAGGTGACACTTATATATTTTTAAATTATTTCCCTTAAATAGAGGATATTTCAAAATGTATTCAATTCCTTTCTAAAACATCATATCTATTCGGATAAAAAACAAATAAAATAAAAATAAAACAATCCTCATATAAAAATTAATTGCCTAAAAGTATATTTTAAGATAGATACCTTTAGAGGGGATAAATATTGTAATGGAATTATTTTCTATTTCAGAAATTATTCTTAAGCTCTCAAAACCATTTTATGGTCTTCAAATCTAATTTAGAAAGGGGGTACTGATTTTATCAATATTTAGAGGTTGAAAAAATTATTCCTCGACTTGATTAGCCATGTACAAGATATTATTTAATTTTTCAAAATAAAATATACCCATGTTTGTTTCAAAAAATATAAAAAATTGGGAACAAAATATATTGGGATTTTACTTACTTCACCACTATAGGATAATCCAAGTAGCTTGCCTGAAAACAGAAATTTAGCAACATAATCTATAACTCCTTTAAAGTTGGCCAATTTTACCTTGAAACACTTCCCTTAGTGGTTTAGGATTGGTTCACTATCTCCTATAGAGCACATGCCACATATTTCCCTCTTTCACTCACTACTCTAAAGAGAAAAAACAAAGTTAGATCATAGGATAAAAACAACATTAACTATTGTAAATGATGCACCTAGTACAGATTGGATCCATTGATCATCACTCATTATTCCTCATGGGAATGATGTGAACTTCTCCATGTAAGACATCATCAAATATACATGGGTTGACATGTAATCACCTTCTCCTTCTTATTTTGAATAATCATTAATGATTTCCAATTTTTTCCCTTTTCATTCAAGCCCATCTTCTAGAATTCATCCACATATTGAGATTCGAGTACGAAATATATACATGTATCTACTCTTATATTCCATATAAAAAGTTTATTTATGTCATGATTTTTATTTTAATTTAAAATTATAAATAAAAACAAAAATTTAACATCCAACTAATATGGGTTTAAACTATCGGTTGGATTTTTTTATATCATATTTAAACCCTTGGATTCAGATTAAGTGGTTTAATCAGGAACTATATCTACCAATAAATTATAGAAGAACCAAACCTTACAAATATTTTCAAAACATCATGTTTTGAAAAACCATGATCTCAAAATTTACTTTCTTTTTAACACTACAACATTGTGTAGTGAATCTCTTGGAAAATCCCTTTTGACATTCTCAACACCATGACCACTTTATGATTTTTTATCTTCTTTATAAAAATTATTCCCACCTTAAAAAAGTCCAAAAAAGTGATAAATATTCTTATAAAGGTCTAACCCTTCAATGAATGTTCTCTCAAAATACAACACAGGGACCACTATAGCATTTTCAATTACTATTATCAATTTTGAATTTTTTTCCATAAAATTGATTACCCTTACATAGTGAGAAAAAACTTAAGGATTTCCTTTATAACAATTTCTTTTCAAAAATATGACCCTTAGATATGTTCATGTTGAAACCAACCATGGCCATCTACATTCCCATATTTGGCTTCCCAAATTTACATTGGGATTCCCCTAGAATAAAATACCATCCACTATATCCTGGCCTACATAACACCCTGAGGTTTTATGAATTATTTTCATTCAAATAAATCATTATTCTCTAGTGGCTTACATGGAATGATACACCATTTTAATAATTCTTTATAAAAAAATACCAAGATAATAATTCACTACATAATACATTGAGTTTAAATTTTGTTACAAGAAATACTATTTTTTCTTAGGTTGCATACAATATTGAGTTCCTTTTAAAACTTCTGTTACACGCAAGACCGAGTTTGATCGAACATCGATATACTACTAATACTATTATCTAATATGATAGTTATCACATAGAAATTTTAATATATGTAATGAATACGACTTACTATCTTGTGAAAATAAATATTTTTCAAATGTCTATTTGTTATATATAAAATAAGAATCATTTAAAATAAAAATATTTTTTTGGAAAAATAATATATTTTCTAAAATACAGTTTAATCATTCTTGGAATACAAATTTTATTTTAAAATTTTACAAATTTTAGACTAATAATTTTATTAAATAAATTTAATTTTTTAAATGAAAACATAAAAATTATCATCGGGTGAATTTTTAGTAATCTTCGGAGAACATTGATTTTTTGATTAACAGTGAAAATACTAATTTTTAATTGAAAAGTGCATTTTCATATAATTTATATAGAATTATTAATTGTATATTAAATCAGTTTTAAATTATTATTAGTTCAATTATATATCTATTAATACAATTTATATCATTTTAATCAATTTAATGTTGGAATTGAATATAAAAACATTGTAAACATTTGAACAATTTTTCTCTTAAAAACCCTCTTTGTCATCACAAGTACATGATTATTTTTAAATTAATTTTTTCCTCTTTTATAAATTTTAATTAGAAAAAATTATTCCATATTTTTAAAGAGTATAATTTATAATTAGAAATAATTTGAACTTAATTTTTTACCAAGAATAATTATTTAAAATGGTAAAACATTATCACAATGATTAAGAGAAAAATGAGTTTTCCATGGGACTAAACTATACAATTCAGGGGCCAAATGACTTATAAAAATGTCCATATCCAATTTTACAAAAATATTTATAAACATAACACCATAGTATATATTTTTATGAACACATACACTCATTTATGTTCTATATGTTCATTTATAAGTATTATTTTGGAACATAAATGAGTTTTTTTATCATGGTATTTGATTTTATTTTTTTGTATGATATAATTTCCTTAAATTCTTAAGAAATTCCAACTCATGAATTATTTCATTAATAATTAAATAATTTAAATGATACTAAAAAGAATAAAATTTAATGAATTTAATGAATTATTATTATAAAAAAATTATATTAATATATCATGTTAAAAGGTTTTACAATAATTGATTCAATTTCCATTATTTTATTTATATATTTTTAAAATTTAAAATTAAATGAGTAATGTAAATGTAGACATTAATATCATTTTATAACAAATAGTATTTTATTAATTAATTTAAAATTACTAAAAATAATATATTTTTTCAAGTAATTTTTTAATATTCATACATATCAACTATGTTTCATTAATGGACCAATTTTTGAATTATAATTACTATATTGACCATTAAATAGAATAAAATATGTCAAAATGGAAATAGTTAAAGCAATGTTTTCACGTTACATACACTTGTGTTAAAGTTAATTTCTAACACACATAGAATTTATTATTTAAAAATTAGTTATAATTTGAATAATTATAGATTTCATATTATCTAGTAAGGGTTTGTCTATCTTTTTAATAAATTAATAAATTACATATATTAGAAAACAAGTTAACATAATGAAAAACCAAAATGATAAAATAAGGAAACATAGAAGTTAAGGGAAAAAATATTTAGAAATGTGTATAAATATGTGGTGTACATGTTTATAGACTACATAATCCTTCTGAACAATTAATTTTATGTTTTTGAAAATCATTATGTAATTTTTTCCTTCTAATAGTTAATACTTATTAGTATTCACAAGAATGACACTCCTACTCAGTTATAAAAGGTCACTATCTCTCACCACTACATCACACCTATAAAGAATTTTTTTAACAAAAAATTTCTACCCATATCACGTACCAATTTTCCTCCACTCATACTATAATTTTTTTGTTTTATATATCTATCCTTTGAAGTCTTTAGTTCAAAACCAAGGATGATACCTAAAGAAGAGCTAACAATTTTCAAATGAGTTTTTTATTTTATATCTTCCACTACTTCCATAAATTCTTATTACATAATTCTTAAATAAAAACATAATTTTGTTCCATATTCTGTTATATTTATTTCCATTGTATGAACTAAATACACAAGAAATTCTATCAAATGGTTTACGAAATCATCATTCTTGAGTACAACGAACTACTGCATTGCGATCTGATGTTGTTTTTTTTCCATTACCACATTTCAAGGTTGGTAATAATGATGTAAATACTATTTATATATGAAATATATGATATTTATGATATAATTATACTTATTTAATTATTATATCACACATAACTTCATGTTTTTTATTTTTGGGAATATGATAACTTTTTTCATGTGTACGACAGACTATCGCCTCTCTAAGTGATGTGATTTTTTCATGATATACGTGTAATATATTGAAGATAGAATTAAGAAAAAAATCGAGATACATATTATAGAAATATTTTCTACAATTATAATATATTTTATTTACATTTATTCTTTTCAGCCCACTAAGAAAATTATAAAATAGGGTTCATGCATACGTATGCTCCACATTCTCAATGGATAATGTATTTCATTTCCTATAACTAAACATCTTGTGTTTCTATAAATAAATATGTACTGGATATATATGATATTTATATCATGGTTATAATTACAAATATTATGGAACCATGATCAATTTAATAGGACCAAAACATTGAATATAAAAACATATATGGAAAACAAAGCTGTTATTACCCAAGAAACATCTTTAACATGGAATTGTTAATAAAAGGGAAATACAATTTCATAATCGAATCATATATAATATGATATATGTGAATAGTTTTCTATATTATATATTTAATAAATATATCTTTATATATATAATTTTTTAACAAGTATGAAGGAATTCAAAACATAATATAGGGGATATCATCCCACATTTTACTTTGGTGAGATACATGCTATATTAATCACCTCTGTCTTCTATGTGTTTTATATAATACTGATGAATGTAATTTATTATTATTATCCTAAAATATTTATCTAGTTATATAACCATTTTTAATCTATATTTCATGGGGTTTACAATTAAAAAGTTTCCAAATCATTAAGGATATTTTTCTCAATTTTTCCTTCTTTGAGATGTATGTTATTATTTTCACGTATAATCATTTATGAGGTGTACATACAGACCCTTTGAAATGAAATATCATGAATTTATATTTATTCATGATATTTTATGTTACATTTTATTTTATTCCTTCATCGTGTTTATGATTCATGGTAACTAATCTTGTAATAATTTTTGGTCACAATCACATCGTTTATCAGGGTTGTTTATGATTATGCTTCCCATGATAAAATTGTATGATATATCACTCAATAATTCACATTAATTATATTATCCTCTAGTTTTTCACGAAATATTCATGTAATGGTGTCATTTTTTCACGCATTGTTACTTAATATAATTAAGAATGTTTTTAAGAAAATCTGACCATATTTCCCTCATTGGTCAGAAATATATTTCATTCAAAAACCTTGCCTTTTAAATATGTTTTCAATTTCATTAAATTTTATTTCAATGAACATTTTAATGTAATATAATTGTAACGAATATGTTTTATACTGTTATTTATGTTATTTAAAATATTTATTTATATAATTTTAAGGTTTTTTTCAAAGGAAATGGTTATCATAATGTTTTTTGTGTAAAATTCATTTTTAAAAGAAGAAAGTATATCTTCCTCATTAAATATTTTTTTTCTTATTTTAATAAAACCCACTTTTATGATAGAGTGGGAACTGCACATGATCAAATTAGAAATTAAAACACATTCAAAATTCAAAATCATGGTGAAAAAACAATATTTAAAAAATGGAATCACTGCAGGAACGTCACGTCAACAAAAAATCCCACAAATCCAACATCCACCTATGAAATCCTGCATCGTTGAGACTACTACTTCATTGAAACACTAACTCTATCATCAGAACACCTCTACCATCATTAAAACACTATCATCTCTATCCACACCAAACATCATCTCCATATCTAGTTTCTAACGGCGAGTTGAAACATCCTCACACACTGTAGTATAATGTCACCATTGAAAAACCAAACCACCCTCATAGAGAAACCAAACTAGACCCACTAAAACAGATCATCTTAGTTGAACCCAAATATAAATATGAATCCTTCATGATAGATACTTCCTCAAACGTCGTCGACCACCCAATATCACATCCCAAAACACTGTAAAACCACCACATAGTTCCAAAAAGGAGAAGAGAGTTTGAGTCCTAGAGGAAGAGAAGAGTGTGTAATGGACTATGGGCTTATTAGAGAGATCTTCACCATGGAATCCCAATGCTGATGGAAGCCAAAACATCCCTTAATGAATGACATCACAAATCTGAAACATAAATCGACATCCAAAAAACTTTATTTTGGGCTTTCACAGGAAAAACCAACAAATATTGAACAGTGATTGAGGAAGAAATCTTGAGAAATCCATCATAACAGAACCCAAAACTCACAGGAGAATGCCATATCCAACACCAAAGGTCATGGAAATATTATGAACTCTGAACCTCATAACAAAAAACCCCTATGTATATGACACTCCAAATATAACCTGGAGAGTTGTGAAGGAAATTTGGGGTCAAAGTCGTGGTTTGGGAGCCCGATGGATTCAATAATGGACACTTCATCGGGACTACTAACATGCAACATGTAAGAAGACATCATCGGAAGGAGAAATGCAAATCAGTAGAGATAAAATGGGACTCTAGATAAAATGGTAGGAAAGGAGAGACAAATACGAGAGGAAGGGGAGGGGGAGGCACTAGAGAAGAAAAATAAAGTCATCCCCCTCCCAATCACCTCAAAATAAACCCCTAGGTTGAGAGGGAGAGGAGAATGTATATTTCCCTCATCATATCATTTAAATTAATTTCAGAATCATTATTTATATGTTTCCATTTTTGTACAATGAAATGTGTTTTAAATATGTTTTATGAAATTGATTTTCAATGAAAGGTTATTTTACTTAAGAAATGATACAATTGATTTTTCCAAATCATTCATTATCTTACATGATATCCTTTGATGTAGTTTATATTTTTCCAGGGATATAATCTAAGGATTCTATTCATATTATTTCTCAAAATTATTTTTATTCCTGCAGTATGATGTTTATGAAACCCATTTCTATTCTATAGAAAATACCATGTTAAAATGCCTATGAAATCCCCTTCTTTTCATGGGTTATACAACAATGAAATGATTATAAAACCTTTATCTTTTCTATAGATTATGAAATAAAGAAATTGTTATTATTCGCATTTCATTACATTGTTTATGATGTAATGAATTTTTATGAACTTATTCCACATATATAAATGATTTCATTATGTGATAGGTGGGACCCATATCACACTCTAATTAATTGGGCAATTATAAATGTTCTATGATCTCATAGGTTACATGGGTGATTACCCCAAGCCCAAAGATGATGGTACATATTTTTTTAGTCCAAGCCCAAATATGAGGGTACACGAGTGATTATCCTAATTCCATAGATGAAGTTACATGGGTGGTCATCCCAATCCCCAAGATGGGGTATAAGGGTGGTCATACCATGCCCGAAAAGGAGGGTGTACTGGTGTTCATCACCACACCAATGATGAGGGTATTATGGTAGTCATCCCATGCCCGAAATAAAGGGTACATTGGTTCTCAATCCAACCCAAAGAAGGTATATGGGTGGTAAAACCAAGCCTAATATGTTATGAATGTATTATTGGATATCCTTTATTTAATATTTTCTATTATTGTGTGTATAAAAGAAATCCCATGTCTTATTACAATTTAATGATCTCATGGATCAATGTATTTGAATATCTTATTATTAATGTCTTATGAATATCTAATACTTACTCCATAAATCAGGATTATGATCTTTAATATGTAGGATATGGGTCTCATTTTTTTGAACATGTTATTCGTATGTGTCTTATTATTTTACCCTTAATAGATATATGAGAAAACCCTTCCTTATTAATTTATTCCATGGGTTGTGGAGAAATGTTTTATGTAGGGTATTTCTATGAAGAGTAATAAATCAGAAGATCGTTGTTGGAAACATTGAAGATAATTCACCAAATTAGAATATTATGTTCCAGGATTCCAAATTCACTAATCTATTACAGTCCTCAGGACAATGTTTTTGTAATGTATTGAATATACATAAAAATGTTGTAATATCCATGTATAAAACAGATGGGTCTCTATAGTTGGAATCAAAGGATAAGTTTAATCAATATTTAGAAACTATTATGATCATGCTTTAGATATATAACAGGAGATCTTTATAAGAATATATATATAGATGTCTCTATGAATATGTCTATGGCAATATTAATGTATAGGAAAATTTCCAAAAAGTTTGGAAATGGATGGAGATAGTGATTTATAATCAATTATATCCATGTATGGATACTGTAAGTGGATGTGGATTTAGAATAGATGCACATAGGTGTTACAGCCCTCAGAAACACTATATTGAGCTTGATTCAATTCTGAACTGCTGTATGACAACAAACCTTACAACACACCTAGTTTGACAGTCCTGGGCGATATGATTTAGAAATTCACAAATGCTTTATATATAGTTATGAATTATTGTAATAATAGATGACTATGAATGACCTGAGAAGAACGCAACATTTCATTGAATAAAGATGTTGTTAAGAGTTAGAAATCCTTTAAATTATTTTTCATGATTATGTGGTTCCCCACTATGATTTTAATTGCTCACACTTTCCTTTTGGTTTTAGTCAATGGATGAAATCTAGAAGAATCTTGTTAATATTGAATATTTTAAAAATGTTAGTGATTATAAGAAACCAAATTAATGATGATTGGAGAGAAATAAATTGTGAATATTACTAATCAGCTATTGTAATATATGATTAATAGTGTAAACTTTAGTGAGATTCCTAACACATCGATTAAGAGGGAGACATAAATTTAGAAAATTTCATGTTGTAATGAAAATAAAGGGCAGAAGACTCATATTCCGACATGTCAAGAATGTGGGAGGAAAAACTAAATAAATATCGTACATAGAGTGGATGATGTTATCTTTGTGGGAAAAAGACTCACATAGTGAAAATTATAGAGTATTTCAATGTCTTATCTGTGGAGAAATTGGCACTAACCACCAAAATTCCATAAACATAGAATTTACTTCAATACCAAGGAATAACCTATTACATGACAATAATTAAGGTGGGAGGATTGAATTATTTATTTTATTTAGAATATAGAATTATAAATTGGGAAATAAATAATTATTCTTCAGTATATGTTTTCATTCAAGATTTGAAAGAATACATTGAATGGTGCTCCTGACCAATAAATGTTATTTAACAAAAAAATTATATTTTTGGTAAAATATAATTAAGGTAAGGATACCTATAATGGTTTTTATGTTCGATAAAAAGATTCTAGTTAATAATAAAGTAAATTTTATTGTATTTATGACCTCAGAAATGATAATGGATTTGATGACAATGTTATTTGTGTTATCATTGCTGAATATTACGTAGTTTTTGGATTTATGTAATATATCCAATAATCTATGTATTATAAGAAATAAACAGTAATTAATTTTTCCAATAATGATTTATAGTAATTCATATTATTACCATATTTCATGAAAATATATGAATATGGTATTCACATGTTTATTATGTGATAATGAAGATCATATTTATAGTGTATATGGGTTTAATAATATGTTTATTTATAAATTTAGTGACCTTGTTAAGAATATTTGGATTCTAATCTTTTGGAAGGGTAATAAGGTTAACCAATTATGGAATGTTTTATGTTTAATTTTTTATGGGGTTTTAAATATTAATTAATTACCTCACCATATAATGATTTATCCATATTTTATGACTAGTTTAAATTTTTAACTGCAAATAGAAGGAACAACTTGTCATTATACTATAGATCCTAAGGTCTGATAGTTATTCAATAATAATAAATTATGTATTATTTCATAGAGTATAATATAAAGTGATAATTGATCAAGGAATCACCAAAGGCTAAGATTGTACCGAAATCTAGTATATCTTCTTGAGAATTCTCCAAAAGTAGGAGAATGTCTTTTATCAAAAATGGTACCCTAGTACCTTCATTCCAAATGAATCAAATACTCCATTAAATCATTATATATTTATGGTTTTTTGGTTGTTAAATCTCTTTGGAACACCCAATTTCTTGTGATTAGTGATTTTTATCACTCTCTATGATTATTTATGTTTTTCTTCCATGTCAAAATCATCACATTGCATCTATGTTCTCCTATATGAAATCCTAGTAATGAGTTACTTTAGTTAACCATTATGTTTCTAATTTTTCCTTTCCAAAGGAAGTTTTAGTATTCATTTTTATCATGTGAGTTTCAACGATTGGAACATTCATGTATCAAAACATTGATTTCCTTGATGAATTTCATGTGTGAAATTCATTTTTAGGGGGCAGAATGTAACACCTGGAGTTTTTATTAACTATTTGTTCCAAATAAATAAAATTTCTTTTCTGGATTGTGTTTCACATAAAAATAACTTAATATTACATTATATTTAGTAGATAGTTAATATTAGGATACAATCAACACTTAGTTTAGCATTTAGTACATATAACACTATATCTATCTTGTGTGACACACAATATCTTGTTTCTTCAACAGCTTGTGTTACACGCAAGACCGAGTTTTATCGAACGTCCATATACTATTAACATTAACATTATAATTTAATATTATTATTATCTCCTAGTTGTTAGAATTTATATAAATAATAGGATGAACCAAATTATGAAAATATATATTTTCACATGTTTTTTAGTTATAAATAAAATAACAATCATTTAAATGAAAAATAAAATGTTTTCTAAAAACATTATCTTTTCTAAAAGATGGTTTATTCACACTTGGAAAAAAGTTATATTATTTATTTGGAAAAATAAACTTCAATTTTTAAATCACAAAATGAAAATTATATTATATTTTATTATTTGGTATTTTGATGAGAAGTTTCATTTTTTGATGAATAGTTTCAAATAAAGAGTTTTAATTGAAAACTGCCTTTTAAAATACTTTATTAATAATGTAAAATTATATTTCAAATTAGGTTTAGAGAATAATTATTTTAATTATATATATATTACTATTATTTAAATCATTGGAATAAATAAAATATTAACAGTGAATATACTATCTTTGTAAACTATTGATCATTAATTCCCCTTAAAAACACTCTTTCTTGTCACGACTACATGGACTAATTTTATTTTTTTGCTCAATTAAATGATTTTAATATGAAAAAATTGAATAAGTATTTTGAATAATAAAAATTTATAATATTTAATAAAAAAAACTCCATTTTTTATAAAAAGGATTAGTGAAAACAACTAAAATTAATTATGGCGATTCAAAGAAAAATAAGTTTACAAATGGGACTAAACATTAATCTTATGGGTAAAAATAACCAAGATACTTGTCCAAACCCCATTTTTTATAAATATGTAGACAATTAAAACCCCATGCTATATTTTTTTTTTGAGTTTTTAAAATACTATTTCCTAAAACTGACCCATATAATAAGGTAAGTAAAGAAAATGACAAAAAATGTTCCCTTCTTTATTTTAATTTATATAAATAAATAGAATATGAAAAAAAAATTGGTTCAGATATGAATATTATTTGGGTAGATAAATTAGCTTTATTTATAATTATAGTTATTTTCATTTGTTATAGATTATATAAATACATTAAATACTTATGAAACACCACTACATAAATTATTTTGTTAATATTAAATAAATAAAATGATACTAAAAATAGTAAAAGTGAAGTAAATAAAATGAATTATTATATTTCATTATTTTAATATGAAAATATAATTTTAAATATGTTTTATACTAATTAATTCAATTTACATTACTGTCTTGATAATTTATTTTTAATTTTAATTAAATGAACAATGTCAAAATTGACATTAATGCCATTTTTACTAAATACTACTTTATTAATTGATATAAAATTATTAAAAATCATATAATCAGTTAATTTATTTATATATATTAATAAATATAAAATATTTTCCATTAATGGGCCAATGATTTATTTATAATGACTATATTTACCATTAAATAGAATAAACTCAATTAGCACAGTTACATCGAAAGCAGTATTTTTACATGTTACATTGACTTTTGTTTAGGATAATTTAAAAAATGCCTAGGATTAATAATTTAAAAATTGGATTCCATATTTTCAGTCATTGAGAAAAAATTATCTAATAATTATCACTCTAACATTGCATTAAAGGATAAATTACTTACGTTAGAAAACTAGTAAAAATAATGACAACCCAAAATGGTAAAATAAGGAAACTTATAAGTTAAAGAATGAAATGATAAAAAATTTAAATAAATGTGTGAAAGGATTATTGTTTTACCATATCGTCCCCCAAAACCATTAATTATATATTTTTGGGAATTTTTAGTTAATTTTTACCTTCCAATAGTTAATACTTTGGAGTATTTATATGATTTTCACTCCTCCTCGACTATTGAAGGGTTCTCACTCTGCCCACATCTTCCTACCTATAAGGTCTATTAGATCTAAAAATACATATATAAATCAATTAAAAATTTCCCTACCTTCATCCTCGAATCCTTTTTTGGTCGAAAATTCATCCATTGAATGATTTAGTGCAAACCCATGAAGGATGCCTAAAGAAGAGGTAATGGTCTTCAAATCAGAATTTTATTTTATATCTTCCTCCACCTAAATAAATTATTGGTATATCATTAAAAAACAATGACATACACACATTACATATAATGATATATTGAAGTATTAAGGGTATTACTTACAAACACACACACATCCATAAAATGGGCTAAAAAGTTATCAATTTTGTGTACGTCAAACTACCGCCTCACGATCCAATGTTGTTCATTTTTTCATTATGACCTATCAAGATGGGTAACAACGATGGAAATAATATTTATATATGATATATATGATATTTAGGAAATTACTATTCTTATGTAATTATGATATCATAAATACATTAATTCATTCTACTTGTGGGGAATACAATGACTTTGTTCTTACATATAGAGGACCTCCGCCTCAAGAAACGTTGTGATTTGTTCACTCTATACATAGGATGTATTAAAAAAGTTTTTATTAAAAAAATACATATATATGAAAAAATATGGTGTTTTAATGAAAATACATTTCACTAATTCTTATTTTTTTTCAAGCCAAAAGAAAATGAAAAATACAACAATCATGCATATGTGTGACCAATTATTTCCATGAAAAATTTATTTCATTTTCAATCCCCAAATTTCATGATTTACTATAAAAACATATATATTGAATATAATTGATATTTATCACATGGTTATCATTCTCAAGATCATGGATATATGATCAATTTAAGAATATTAAAATATATGTAATCAAGACATGTACTAAAAACAAAGCCGTTATTACTTGAAATAGAATATTAACGTGGAATTTTTATTAAATGGGAAATAAATGGTCATAATAAAGTCATATATGAAACAATATATATTATTCTAGTTCATTATGATATGTATAATAAACAATATTTATTTTATATAATTTTTGAATGTGTTTGATGTAATTGAAGACTTACGCAAAGGGATTTCCATATCACTTTTTACTATTGTGAGACACATGCTATATTCACCACCTCTTTCTTATATGTGGTGTATATACTGGCAATGAAATTATTTTATGATGCATATAATAAAATTTATTTCTAAATATCCATTATAGTATTTCTCTTTCACGGGGCTTACATTTTAAATGATACAAAAATGATAAAGGATTTTTTCTCAATTTTCCTCTATTGAGACCTATTTTATGACACACACCTATATTCTTTCATTAAGTGTATATACTTCCCCTTTTACATGTAATATCATGATTTTTTCAATCCATAGGATATTTTATGTTACATTTTATGTTATTATTTCATGAGGATTATGAATCATGGTTTCCAAAGATGAAATAATCTAATGTTACAATCTCATCATTAATTAGGATTGATTATGTTATAATTTCAATAATAAAATTTTATGATCTATAACTCAATATGAATCCTGATTTTATTATCCTATTTTTTCATGATGTATTCATGTAATGGTATAATTTTTCCATTCTTTGGTACTTTAGATAATTAATAATGTGGTTAAAAAATAATCCTTATTTCTCTCTTCGATTGGAAATTTGTTTTATTCAAAATCCTAGTATTATAAAAAAGATTTGATTTTTTATTATATGATATCTTAATATTATTTTCAAGAACAAATATTTTATATTTAGTTTTTTTATTAAGTGATTTAAATTATTATAAAAGTTTTCTTTATAAATTTACAAGGTTATTTTAAAAGGACATGGTTTTGAATATGTTTTATTTATTTAAACTCAATTTTCAAAAAGAAAGTATATTTTAATCAAAAAATTGTTTTAAATGAATTGAAAATATTTTTTTATAATTTTTCAATGTTATTTTCAAGTAAAATAATTTTTAAATTATTTTAAGAAATTTATTTTTAAATAATATTTATTTTCATTAATAAATGATCCAAGTGATCTTTAAAAAACCCTATCCATCAAAGTTTGAATCCACTGATATAGATTATATTTTATTGGTGATATTATCCTAGGATACTATTCATGTTATTTCTCTAAATGGATTATGTTTTGATAGAATGATTTTTATGGAAATAGTTTTTCATCATGGTCTATAACATGTCAAAATTATTATAAAATCAATTTCTTTTAATGGGTTATGATATGCTGAAATGATTATGAAACCTGTATCTTCTCCATAGGTAATGATATATTGAAATATTTCTTGATACCCATTTCAGTTCATTGGATAATATGTTATTAATTTTTATGATATTATGGCACACATATGTATGATTTCATTATATGATAGTTGGAAAATATAACTCCTCACACTACCTTAGATAGTGATAAATGATCTATGACCTTAGAGGGTACACTGGTTATAAGACCAAGCCCAAATATAAGGGTAAATGTTTGATTATCTTAATCACAATGATGAGGGTACATGGGTGATTAGACCGATCCCATGTTTGAGGTTATAAAGGTGGTCTTCCCAATCCTAATGATGAGGGTATAATGGTGGTTATCCCATGACCAAAAAGGAGGGTACATGTGTGGTCAAACCAAGACCAATGATGGTACACAATTGTTCATCCTAATACTAAGATGTTGTGAATTTCATTTTGGGTAGACTTGACATGTGATTTTCTAAGCTTGTGTATATGAAACAAATTATCTATCTTATGCTAATATTATTTCACATGGATCACATTATTTTATTATCTTATTATTTATGTCTTATAAACTATAAATCATTATTACATTAATAATTATTATAATCTTTGATATGAAAGTTATGGTTTTCAAATTTTATTATCATATTTTCATACCTTTATGTTCATTTTATGATTATGTATCACATAATTTTACACAGATTAAGTACCATAGCTCTCCCTTTCTTATTTTTCATTTCCTTATGTTATGATGCAAGGTTTTATGTATGGTATATATATAAAAAGTATTGAATGGGAAGATTGTTTTGGGAATCATTGATGATCTTTCAAAAGATTAGAAAATTGTGTCCCATTTTCCCAATGGCACTAATATATTATAGTCCTTAGGCATGTTCTTTTGTAATGTATAAAATATTCATAAAAAATGATGTCATTTCCATGTATGAAAATCCCAAGTTAGTATAATATATTCAATATAACCACCTTTATTTTAGTAGAGTTCTTGTTACTTTTATGTAAATAAATATTCAATTTTCCAAGGAACACTTTTATGATATAAATTTTTATTGATTAAACTATCCTTTATGCATTTTGAGACCCAAAAGAAATTATTCAAGAACCATTCAATTTTGGTATTATAGGGTAGTGGTTCTTCATGCATCCTTTGTCGACTCATCGTATGTGTATTGACCATAGAGAGTTCAAATTCTGCTTTGAGTTACCCATTTTAGAATATAAATCTACCTAAATACTCTATCAAGTCCAACAGCACGGTGCTCTCTGATTTTATACTCTCTTATACCACGACCACCTAAAGTTTAACCTTTATGCATATTCATTGGGAAACTATTCATATACATTTATAAAATTATGAAAGAACCATATGACATAAACTTTTCACCACTATATAGAGTACCATGTTGTGAGATGACATTTGGGAAGGGTTTTAGATACCTTCATATAGTAATAGGGACATCATAAAATAACTATTATTAAAATCCTAATCAAATCCCTTACATAGACTCACTAGGATACCCTTACATGAATCACTCAATACTTAAACATATACCATGGACATCTCCACATAGTTTGTACCAAATAAATTTCTAATTTAAAATTAAATTTAAAATTCCCACTACATCCATATTTTAGTTGTTTATAGATTCAAAAAATCTTAGATACATTTACGAAAACATGGTTCATCCCTGTGTAAAGGATTCCTTCACTAAATCACTATCATTCAATTCGAGAATTAATTTAAATGCCCATTAAACATAATGAATCATTCTATGAATTCGTCAAAGTGTTTTCACATGAACACAGGCTCAATATCCATGCTTCATCCATATTTACACAATTAATTTACAAATTAGTCCATCAACAATAATAATCATGCTCCATTATCAACAATACTCCACATATCACCACTATATGTTCTTCTATTTTGATCCAGCAACTCTAATCACAAAAAAACTCCCTTGGTGGAAAAAAAATATCACACAATAATATTCAATCTTCACACTAGATATCTCAAAATTTTATTTTCAACAAAAAAACTAGATCTATCTTCCATATATATTTTCAACTCACCAATTCACTTTATTTTATATCTAACATTCATTATAACATCCATTTTAGATTATATCACCACATATTTTCAATAAATCCAACACAATACCATAGGGTGCTAATAGTTTTGAATAATTCATCTCAAATGTTTTAATTATCTTAGTTTCGTATTTATCTTATGTGATAATGGTTTATATCACCTTAAAAATAACATGTAATCTAATAAAACATGTCTTCTCACTTTTCATTGACATTTCATATTCTGAACTCATTATATTAGAAAAATCATCCACTAATTTTTTTTTCTTCTAAAAATTATTTCACCCACATATACCAACACCATAAACTATTATTTATTTCATCTCATCACATAGAGTATGTGATAAACCCTACCCCTTTTGAATTTTATTTTCACATATATGAGTCATGTATAGAATTTCATGCATGTAGTGCCTTATTTATACAATAACAATCCTTATTCAATTTACATATATTATGTTCATGCTCTACAATTAATAATACCATTGTATGCTAAATATAGACTTTATCCATTATCACACCATTGATGGATATTGTTTTTTTGTCCACTTGAAAAAATTTAAAGCCTCAATGAATTAAATCTACAAAGTATATCCCGATTAACTAAAGTTAAGCCACTAGTATAATGGTTTCCTCAATATCTACAAATTATTTTTGAATATGCCCTTTTCATACAAAATGATCCTTATTTTAAACCAAAATAACATGTTCATTGAATTTTTATTTTAAAAACCCAACTTTTCCAAATAAATTATGGTATTCTGGTTTCACCATAAGGGTATACATTTGATTTATTTTAATCTATTCTGGAACCACCTTCATTGAATTTACTCATGAATCATCCTTTATTTCATCTATAAATGCTAAGAGATCAATAGTTTACAGTAAATTAGTGTGTTTTATTATCATCATCCTTAACTTCAATATTAGTGAAGTTTTATCACCAATGGTTTTAGTCAGATCAAATTCCATCATAAAATTTATTTTTAAAGTTGTAGGATGACTTTCATTAGAAGTTGTTTCCTCCTCAATCATACGCTAAAAAATTCGTCATCTGAGTGACGTTGTGCATGATCATAATTTATACCATCTTCAACATATTCTTTAGAGACTTTAGCAATGATAAATCTCCAAGAATATTTACCTTCCCTCTCCTAGATAACTTTAACATCATTACATTATACAATCTTATTTATTATTTTGATAGAACATTTTTTTGGATTTAGACTACACTAAAATGATTAAGAACAATCCTTAATTTATTAAATTACCATATTTTCCTAGATTTTCATATTTATTATAAATTTATAATATATTTCTAAAAATATGAATCTTCTTCGATGATGGATTCTTTCATTCCCACATCACATAGTGGATTCATTACTAACCAAGGACTATAGAAACCTGATTTGAGTTTACATTCGGACTTAAAATAGCTCCTTCCAATTACAGTGATAGACACCACTTTCATTAGTCAATTTTGTTCATATTTGTCACTATTTAATTTCTCCATGCATCTACCTCATTTTACTATGGAGTATGTGATGAAAATAACATATGTTTAGTGCCATGTTTTTTCATGTAGTTCTCTATTTCAATGAACGTGTGATATTACCCATTATCTGATCACTGTGTTTTAATAGTGTTACCAGCTTAATTTTCTATTATCTTATAGTGCCTATTAAAAAGATTATAACATTGTTCTTTATCTGTATGAACAAGACACAATCCATTATATTATATTAATAAAAATATAGAAAGAAGTAAATTTCTATGCAGGTTCTTAAATGATTAATTAGGCCAAAAAATTAGTGTTCACTATATCAATAAAATTGGATACCCTATTCTTATTTTATCAAGAATTATTATCTTTCATCTTCCCCTAAATGTATGAATCACACATCCAATTTATATCAAAATACATGATTTGTATATTAACTACATCTCTCATCCTTGATATATTTACCTTAATATTCTAGTGAATATTTCCTAGACTTTGGTGCCACATACCTCTCTTCTTCCATCATAAGGAAACCCATATTCTCTATACTATCTACCTGGTAAAGGTTACTATATTTTCCCTACCTTTCTTTAAGAAATTACCTGTATTAATTTTGATTAAGAATCCTTTTTTCATAAAGGTAACCTCATGAATAAATTCGCATTGATGATTCATTCTTAATAGGTTCTGCATTGATCCATCCCCCAAGAAGACTTCTATTCTCTTGAGTTTATATCATGCTAGTAATTTCATTACACATACTTTTATTTATAGAGATCCATAATTTCTGAAATTTTTCATACCATCAAATCCATCATTACCTTTATTTAATATGGTTAAATTTCTTATATTGGGGGCTAAAAACTCACTATCGAGGATACATGTGTTGTTATTCTTTGTTTCATTGAGTAAAACCTCAGAAATGTTTAATTTATCTCTCATATTCTTTTAATTCAAAAAAAGACCCACCAAATATGAGATATGAAATAGAATATACATTCATCATCCAAAACATGCAGTGTAATCAAATTATTCTTCGATATCCAATGAATAAAACAAGATAACCAATATAATTCATTCTAGTTTCTTTTTAAACATTTTTTTGTGACTCTGATGGTAGTTACATTCATTTCTTCTTTTCGCGTATCCAATTTCCTTATTACTAATACTAGAACATTGATAGAAATATTAACTAAAAATTTTATTCCTTATGTTAAAGTACATATTTGTATTATTCTTTTAAAACATTCTAGTTTATCTCCATATATTTATATCATATATTCTTCATAATATGACATGGTGTATCAAACACAAACAAAAAACTATCACATCATTAAGTGAAATATATTTTCATATTCACAGATCCTCATGTCTCAATCTTTTGATTAGATATCTGATCTTTTATTACCCCTTAATAATTGATAATTTTCTATAACCTTTTAGTTTTATTTGTTCTAGACTCCCAAAACTATTGTTTTTTATAGTTCATTACTACAACCAACTAAACTTTTACCCATACATATAGGTCAATATTCATCTATTTTTTTCTTATGACCTTTCAAGCCTTGTTTAGGTATTGATAATGTTTTTATAACTAATCTTTTTCTAATGAATGGATTTTTATTTGGATTCAAATACATTTTTTATTTCAAATTTTACATATAAAAGTAACCTATTATTCTATATAATCTTCAACTATATTATCTCTTTACTAAAAAGAATCATTATGATAATCAACCATGTTTAAATATTCTTTACTTTGGATCTTAAACACTATTACTTCTTCTCTATTTTCCTGACAAGTTGATTGATCTTCTATAGCTTATTTATTGTCAATATATATTATCCTCAAGATGATGCACATACTTTGGGATTTATTTTATCTATTCAAATTTTTTTATTTCTTCCCTCGATTATTGAGTTATACCAATGCTCTCCCAAGTTCCTCCATGAAATATGATATAATTTTAGCTTGATTTTTATTTTCTGTTAGAACATTCTATATTTCAATAGTGGACCAAATTACATCTTATTCATTATATTTCAATTATTATTGTTCTTACTCTATGTAACCTTAATTGGAATCCTCTTCCTTACACACAAGGGTTATTCTATGAACCTTTTTTTTGGAAGACATTCTGGGATTTAAATATTTTTTTTTACAAAAACTTAATTCTTAGATTTTTCATATTTTCAATATTATCATTTTCACCATCTAAATTCCATGTAAACCTAACTAAAGTGTTTATAACCAATCCACATTGCAAATAATTAAAGCGTAGCTTTCCATAAAATCATCCAATACCACTTTTAAAACTGTATTCCTATAGAGATAGAAACACATTACCTTAATCATCTTCTTCATTTTACTTCTTTAGTTATGTTATGATTCTCCATGTCTTTGAATTTAATTTCCATCTCTACAAAATTTTATGCTCCCACTAACTTCACCCACATTTCACAGGCCACCAAACTACTATGAAAGTCATCCATGGATTTTTCTTCCTAATGTCTTCCTCCAACAACTGATACGTTTGGTTTATAAAGGGGTTGAAACACCCTTAATATATTTTCCACTACATTCACATCAATTATTTACATACCATGTTCCAAATGCCCCAAACACCTCAATAATGTGATTGAAGATCCATCGTTTTTTCATCAAGATGTGTCTTTTGTTCATAAAATCATTTAGTTATGACTTAAATCAATACATCCACAACCTTATTGGGACCTGCATAGATATTAAAGAACTTATACCAATGTAACAATCCTAAAATTATAATCTTATTTTCATTATATATATATATTTATATATTATTAAATGAGTTAATTTATAATTAAAACAAACAAATAACATGAATTATTTTACTTGGATGATTTAATTTAATCAAAATAAATATTGAATGTAAATTAAGTTAAAACAGTCAAATTATGAATGAGATTTGGTTTTAAAAATAATCCTCAAAATCATAAACAAATATTTTATAAAAGTAATTTGGAAGAATTTTGTTGAAATGAATATTTTAATATAAATTATTTTTTTGTAAAATAAATATTTGATTAAAAAATTTAAGGGTATAAATTATAATAGAATTTACATATGTAATGAAATGAAGGACAATAACCACAATTGAAATTTTATCTTTATAAAATATTTTGAAATCTACTTAATTATTAAAGTTAATATAGTTATAAAATATATAACAATTTAAAATAATGAAATAAAAATAATTATAAATAATTGGGATTATAAAATATGGAATTTACTAAAATATGAAAATCATGAAATACAGGTGTACTTAAGTTAAAATTAAGGGTAATATAATTTACTTGAAATAAATAAAATTTTAAACGAAATTTATTTTATTATACACATATTCATAAATTAATTATGGTATTAAATATATTAAAGTAGGAATTATAATAATTATTAATTATGAAATTATAATTTAATGAAATTAAGAAATATGAATTTTCATTTTCAATTTAATATGTATAATTTTATCAAATTATTATTTTTATTTTTAAAAATATAAATTTTTTATTTTATGAATTTACAAATTTTGATGATAATATAATTAGATAAAAAAAATTTAAAAATGAAATGATATGAAATAGGGAGTAAATCGATGATATATTATTAGAAATAGGGGAATACATTTCTAAGGGTCTAGTATCTAGGATCTTGAGTGAGGTTAAAAGCCGAGAAAAATGGAAATTGGGCACTGTTTTGAATTTCAAGTGTCGAATGGTCAAAGCCGAAGGAGATCAAATGTGGGCTAGAGTTGAGTGAGATGATGTCTGAACATTGAGCATAGATCTAGGGTCATAGTTGTGATCCAAAACTAGAGAGAAATAATATTTGAGTTAGTATACCAGTGGGGATAAACTGTTAAAGGGAGTTTAATCATGGATGGGGAAGATCTACTATGCATTGACTCCTTCTTCCTTTTTTCAATGTTTAGATTTAAATCGTGTGTTTTTTTGGAATCTCAACTCATTTTATGGTTGTTTTGGGAATTATGTCCTCCTATTCTTCATTAGAATTTCTTCTGCCCGATATTTCTATTATATTTTAAATTTCGGCATCAAATGATTAAATGATTTGGGCATCATGGGTCAATGTTTTGTTTTAGAGTTAGCTCATTTCAATTTCTTCTTCATCATTTTTGTTTATCATTGTTTGGTTTTAAGACAATTGAGGTGAGACCTTCATTTATTAATCTTCTTTCTCATCATGCATTTCACCTTAATAACATATTTTGTTTTGGCTGTTTTTTATTCTTCTTCTTCTTTTGGCAGCTCCATAAATTAAATCTGTCTGCTAGATTATTTTTAAATATATATATTTTAGTTTTTGAGAAAGGGGATCGAGGAATATATATTGTAAGAACAAGTCTTACATCAAGTGGAGGGTAGTATCCTTGTTAGCTTTTTGTTTTCTGGTTCTATAAATATGAGGCATAGATTCAACGAGTCCTCTTCCAAAAAGAAGAATGTGATGCAAACAAAATGTATGGGAAACTGTTATTTCCAAATATTTATTTCATTAAATTCTAGGTTTTTAATGGATTAGTTATTTTTTGTTCAATGCATTTCTAAAATAAATATCATTTCATATGGATTCAAATATATAACCTATTTAAATTTGTAGAAAATTTCTCTACATATTTTTTTTATAAAATTATTATTTTAAATAAGATATTTATATTTTTTATATATTTTATTATTTTTCTTTGAATTTTTTTTTCAAGAAAATTGTTTTTTTCGAATGATTTAAATATTAAAAGAAAATTATTTTTTAAAATAGTAAAATAATAATTAATGTATAATATAAATAATTTATTTTACTAATATTAATAATATTATTATATTGTAATTAAAATTTTATTAATAGTTGTAATTTTCATAAAAAAATATATATTTCATTTTATCAAGGAATGTTAAATAATTTTTCATAAATTATCATTCCATGAGAATAAAAATTACGTGTCTCTTATATGAATATAGAATGGAATTTTATTATGCATATATGTAGAATTTTATGTTTCAAATAAATCATTTTTTATTTAATCATGAAGTATTAATTTGAATTTATTAAATTCATGGATTTCTAGAAATTCTAAAATTGTTTTGTGAAAATCTATTTTTTGAAAATTAATTATTGAAGTATAATAATTTTCTTCTTTTTATGTAATTAATGTAACATTGAAAATTTTATTGATGTGTTTTGATTGAGAAAGGAGGATCTTTAAAATGTTTCCATAAAAATTTGATCTAGAACATGGGTATCAAGCTGGAGAATGAGGAATGGGGAGTGAACCCATAGCCTAACAGGACATTGTCGAACTTATGATAATTCTTATGACCATATGGTTTTCAAAATATTTTCAAAGTATCAAAATAATCTGTAAAGAAATTATCATTTTTTAGAAAAAAATTTAAAAGATAAATCCATGTGTTTTTTAAGAATTATTTTTGAAATAAATTTTAAAAATAATTATTTTTGAAAGTTTTTTATATATATCAAATATTTATATCAGATATAACGTTTTAAAATAAAGTTATAATTTAGTTTTTCTAAAATAATTTTCCATTTTTTAAACCCCTTAATTGGATATTTAATACTCATCCCATGTTTTTAGAAAAAATTCACAAGTATCATAGAAGTTCTAAGGTGAACGACATCACCTAAGGAGTAAGAACACAAAAATAAAATTATTTTGTTTTATTATTTTACAAATTTTAAATAATTGTAAGGGGTTATCTAATTCTGAAAAACCTAGATAGAAAATGTTCTAGGATATTAATATGTACTGTGTATTTTTTATTTATCGTTTTAAAAAATATTAATAGTGTTTTTAGCACTAAATCTGGATGTGCGGGTTTAGGGTATTTTAATTTGGTATAAGAGCAATGGTCTAGACAAATTTTGAGATTGGGCATTGTATTTTGAAGGAAAAATATATATGGAAGTATTTTCTTTAGATAATTATTTCCCTTAAAATTTATAGTTTTTTTAATTCTAATGGTTGAAATATGGATTTATTTTATGTTCAAAAAATTAATTATGAGAGATCAATTCATTTAGGGGGGGATATCACATCGTAGAAATTGTAAGATAATTTTCTAGTTTTATAAATATTTTATTTAATAAATTAATTTATAGTTTCAAAAAACAGATATGATAAATTTTATTATATTGAATATTTTTTTAATAAAAATAAATATTGAATATAAATTATGTTAAAATAACCTAACAAAAAATAATTTTTTGTTTCAAAATTAATAATAAAATTTATAAATTTCATAAAAAAAATTAATGTGCTAGTATTTTGTTGCAAAGAATATTTTAATATAAATTATTTTTGGGAAAATAAGTTATTATATTACAAAATTTTAGGTTACAAATTATAATAGAATTTAAATATGTTTTTAAAATAAGAATAATAACCACAATTCAAATTTTATATTTTTAAAACATTTTAAAATATTCATAACTATTAAATTCATTATAGTTATAAAATATATGATACTGTAAATTAGTGAAATCAAAATAATTATAATTAATTAGGCTTCTAAAATTTCCAATATATTAAAATAAAAAATTTTGAAATTTTGATATACATTTTTACTTAAGTTAAAATAAAGGGTAATATAATTTTCTTGAAATAAATAAAATTTTAATGGGAATGTAATTTATTATAAATATATCCAATTATTAATTATGGTATTAAATTTATTCAAATATAATTATAATAATTGTTAATTATGAAATTAGAAATTAAGGAAATTATGTTATATGAATTTTCATTTTCACATTAATTCGTCCAATTTTTGGAAATTATTAATTTGATTTTTAAAATTTTGAAATTTTAAATATATTACCACATGAAATAGGGATAATAAAATAAATAAATTAATGTTTTTTTAAAACTAAAATGATGTGAAATGAGTAAGAAATTGAGGATCAAGTATTAGAGATGAGTGAACTCGTTTCTGAGGGTCTGGTTTTGAGGAGGTCGAGCCATGTAGAGATCAGAGCAAGATGGAAACCAAGAATTGGTGTGGGTTTCGAGCACTGAAGGTATGAATCCGAAGGAGATCATACATTAATGAGATTCAATATGGATGATGTTTGAACATCTATCACATATCATGGGTTATAGTGGGGTTTGAGCACCATTGAGCTCTCAGATAGGAGTAAAAATAATTGTAAATAGAAATCATTGAAGGGAGTTTGATCACTAATGGGGAAGAACGAGCATATATCATCTTATTACTCCTTTTATTTCTATTTAAAAATTTCATTGGTATGTATCTTTTGTTAGACATCTGAATCAGTTTTAGGGTTTTTTTAGATATTTTTCACTTGTTCATCATCAATTGGTCATCCAACCGATATTTCTATGATATTGTAAATGATTTTATCAAATTAGAAAATAATATGGGCGTCATTTTTCAATGTTTTGTTTGATAGTTAGCTCTTTTTAATTTATTATTTATCATTGTTTGGTTCTAAAATATTTGACGATATACATTCATTTATGGGTTTTCTTTCTCGGTAATAATTGCACCTAGATCACATATTTTGTTTTAGAAATTTTTTTATTTGCCTAATACTTATGGTGGTTCAATAAATTGAATCTATCTATTAGTTGTTTGGGTATATATATATTTATGTTTGGGAAAAAGTGGGTGGAGGCAGCAATATTGCATGAACATGTCTTACTGTAAGTGTAGGGTAGTTGACTTTTTCTCACTTTTTTTCCAATTATGAGAGTATGAGAGTTGGATGAAATGAGTCTTATTCAAAGAATAATAATGAGCCTCATGTAAGTAAAAACTAAGGGAAATGTTTTTTTCAAATATTTTTTTAAAATTACAATTTATTAATGGATTATTTATTTTATGAGCATGGGATTTCAAAAAACAAATATGATATAAATATGAATTAAAATATATATTCAATTAAATTTTTTAACAAATTACTCTATATTATTTTATTTTAAATTAAATTATTATTTAAAATAAGTACATTATATATATATATATATATTTTGATCTTTCATATTAAAATATTTTATTTTTTCCAATATTTTAATTTAAAAAAAAATGTTTTCAAATTTAAAGTGAATATTTTATATACAATATAATTAATTAATTTAAATAATATTAATAATTATATTATATTCTGATTTCAATTTTATGATTTTTTTTATTTTTTAAAAAAATTTATTATTTCATTTTAGCAAGAAATATAAAATCATATTTCCTAAATTATCATTTCATAAGAATTTAAATGATGAGTGTTTTATTTGAAAATATTTATTCCATATATTTTGAATATAAATTTAATTCCATGTATCGAATAAAACATTTATTTTATATTTAATTATGAGTTATACCTTGGAATTTATTAAGTTCAAGAATTTCTCCAAATTCTAAATTTATTTTATGAAAAGCTTATTTGTAAAAATAATAAATTAATTTTAATTATTATCTTGTTAGAAATAATTCATGTTGTTTTAAGAAGTGTATTTATGGGTTGTGATTGATAAAACTGGACCATCAAAAAAATTTCTTAAAAATTTGATCTGGCACTTGGGTATCAGGCAAGAAAATGAGGACAGGGGAGTGAACCCATGACCTTAGAGGATTTTTTTTCCTATGGATGATATTTCCTGTGGCCATATGGTTATCATAAGATATACCAAGTATAGAAATAATCCATAAATATAGTAATATTTTATCATAATGTTATCAAAAAAGAAATTACAGTGTTTGAAAAGATTTATTTTTGGAATGAGTTTTCAAAATAATTATTTTTTAAAGGTTTATATATATAATATTTATATTTGATATAATGTATTTTAATGGAGTTTTTAAATTAATTTTTGTCAAACCATTTTATATTAGTTGTAAGTCCCTTATTTGGGAAATTTAATACTCATCCAATGTTTTTTAAAATATTTTCATCTGTATCTTAGAAGTTATAAGATGGAAGAATTCCCTTGAGGGGTCTGTGCACATGATGATTTTTTTCATTTTGGAACAACTATGATTAAATTTTAAGGTGGTGTTTAATTCTCCAAAACCTATATAGTAAATTTTCCTAGAATATGAGATGCAATATATGTTTTTTAGTTACATTTTATAAAACAGTACACAATATTTTGAGCACTGAATCTGGAAGCCTGGGTCTATGTTCTTTATCCCTAAAGAGTCTTAATAGTTTTGAAGCTCATCACTTTTTCATACATATGGTTTGATAGATAACTATAAAAAATATTCTAGGAATTAGCATAAACATTGATAATATTTTTTTTTTCATCAGTCAAAGATAATCTAGAACCATCACTAACATTTATTCTAAGAATAATATAATATAAAAATTTGATTCCATGTGCTTATAGAAGAAATCTCAATTTTTTCTTCCATATTTGATAATTAGACCATTAAAATAAATGAACTATTTTTTCCTACACAATATTCACTATAATTAAAGGATAATGATGAAAAATACAAGGCCCAAAAATTGATCTATGATACCACAAAATGAAAAAAAATTCTAATACACACTGAGATGGGGTTTGAATTAGGGTTTTCAAGCATTCACTGTTTTTCTATGATCTTGTCAGAATTTTAGTATAAAAAATCTAATTCATTAATTTTTACTAACACACACACATTGTAGACAATGGAGACAAATTCAAAGAGAAAAATTATTTTACAAGTTCACCATAAAGTGATATTACAAGGAGAACACATCAATAGCGTGTCAACGTACAATTAGGTAAAATAATCTATTGAGACAAAGTTATGTTTAGTGGAGATTGTTGAATCTCATGAAGAAGAAGGATTTAAGTGAAAAAGAAACTAAGTATATATGTTTCTTGTATTGTATTTTTTTAATATATAAATTATATTCAATATCACATTATACGTTGTGAGGTGAGGATTATTGGGTGTCGGTATCTATGTAACTCATATTGGAATAGTTTCATAAATAAATTTGAGTAATTTTGGAACTAGTGGTTTGACTAAAAATGGATAATTCATGACTAATGTGTATGATTCATTATGATTTTGGGTGATTTTCCTATTAGAAACTTCACAAGGGATTGTTTGTTATGAGTAATTTTAGAAGCTAGGATGCTTTTGTATGTGTAATTTTCCATAATGACTATTCTTCATTCTTATTAGTCAAGAAATCTTTAAAAATGAATGATCTATATATGAGTCATTACTGACATTTTTTGTGTCATTTAAAATGCATGCCATTTATGTATGATTCATTATGATTTTGGGTGATTTTCTTATTAGAAACATCACAAGGGAATGTTTTTATGTGTAATTTTAGTGGCTAGGATACTTATGTATGTGTAATTTTCCATAATGAATATGCTTCATTCTTATTAGTAAAGAAAATTTGAAAAAGGCATGATCTATATATGAGTCATTTCTGAAATTTTTTGTGTCATTTAAAAGGCATTCCATTTATGTATGATTCATAAAAACTCAATATATGAGTAATCTTTATATTACATATGATTTATTATAAATACCAATGAATTCTTATGAGTCATTTTATATTATGGTGGGATTGATTTTGATATTCTTATATTCCATTATGAAACACTGTATGAGTTATTATAGAGATTAGGAAACACCAACGGATTCATTTGATACTACATATGCGTTATTTAGTGTATTGTATGTATAAAACCCTTTTGGGAAATATTAACTTAGTAAAATAGAATATCAAAATATATAGAATATTTATTCTATTGAAAATAAGTATTTTATATTTTTCTAAAGATGTTCTATTTTGATTAAATTTCACCAAATTGTATTTTTTTTAATAAAGCCAAGGGAGAAGAATGTTAAAATATGGAATCAGAGATTTTATATAGAATAAATAAGAGAATTTATTTAACAACTAGTTTGTAATTCTGGAAAAATGTTATGAAACTATAGTGACAAGGAAAAGAATTCTAAATTAAGAAGAAGAAGTTGAGAAAGGACGGAAAAGAAGTTGGTAACAGTTATAGTTTTTTATTTTATAATATAAGGAATTTTAAACTCCAATTCAAACATGGAAAATTATACTTATATAAAAAAATATTTTTTACTCTTCTGAAATAGATGCTACATTATGGTATAGTGAGAGGAAATAGAGAAGATAAAGAGGATGACACTATTGGATAAAATATATAATAATATTATTATTAGTGAAATAAAAAATTTTGGGGGTGTTTTTTTAAAACTTGTATATATAAGAAGAAGATGGATCTTAAAAAAATTGACGTTAAATAAGTAGAAATTCTAACAACACTATAATAATATGAAACAAGTATCATTTTTTAAATAAACCTATCTTGTTTAAAAAATCATATATTTATAATAGTTTAGGAATAACAATCACAAAAATTACAATTAGTTTAAAATAAGTAAAGGGATAAACATGGTTAATTATATCTCACATGATGATACTGATGAGTCATATAGTTTTAGTTTAATCAATATCATGGTAAATATATGCCTTCTCATACTTATAGGTGATCCTTATAAATCTGGTATTATTTTTTCTTTGCTCTTGGAAGGTTCTTGTGACAATGATTAGATTATTATATCTTAATAGTTGAAAAATTTGTTTCAAGAAAAAATATAAAATAAAATTCATAATCACCAGTTCACATACTTTCATTAATTTCCATGGTCTTAAAGTTATTTTCCAGTTGTTTTAGAGACAGTTTTCATTTATTTATGATATATTTTTTTTGTTTTGACTGAAATACATTCACATTTTTAGTGAGTTTTATTAATAGAATTTTTTTTACACAATGAAACAAAAAAAATTGAACAAAAGGTTGATTCAAACCTCTGATAAGAAAAATTACTATATCATGAATGATATATTGTTTCCTTATCTTTTATCCTTTTGTTTTGGATGTTCTTGTGGCTGAGATTGATATGTTTCCACCCCATGTTGAAAATGATTCTTTGATAGAAGATTATACAATGGACCTATAGAATTATATCAATGATAGAAATTCCATTATATATTCCTTATCAAAGACTAAGATTATGATGGATAAAGTATCACTACAACTATGGGGAATTGGGATACAATTGAAAATATAGCTAATGTAAATGAAATGGTAAATAAATTCAAACTACATATGTAGATGTTAAAGTATGAATAATTAAATATCTAAAAACATTAAACTGAAAATTATTTCTTTAAAAAGTACATTAAATTGATATCATGGTTATAATTTTTGTTGAAAATTTAAAAGATAAAACAAATTTCAATAAGATTCAATGAATATTAAAAAAAATCTGATATTAAAGTCTCATCACAATAAATAGATATCTAGGCTCACCTCCTCTCAATTATTTACATAGAATTTTTCATGACCCATCCTTGTGGGGCCCATTCTGCAACTCCCCTAGTCCTCCTCCAATAGGCTAGGGGTTGATGACTAGCACTGAGTAGGAATATCACTACCATGGGAGGCATTTCCTATATAAATGTATGCACCCACACATCTCCAATCCCACAAATACTGAAATGTAAAAATACCACTAAGAAACAATTGCATTCATAACACTATATACTAACCAATAGACTATAATAGTAATGTAAAGTACACTAAGTTAAACCGGGCCCAAATAAAATCCCTCCAAAAAGAGTCTGTAAAACACAATTTTCAACATTTAATGAAAAGGTACTGGGACTACTATCTGAAGCCATAGGAAAACCTTGGCATGTTTGAACTCACAAAGTACCATCTGGTCCTTCTCCTGGTCCTAGTCTACCTATAACTCCTGGAAAAGGTCGCTCGTCTATGCGAGACATGACATGTATGGGAAAAGCATGAGTAGGGGTGAGTATAAAAACACTCAGTAAGTCATCCTAAATCCACAATGAAAACACAAAGTAAAGTATAATCATAACTACATAGTATAGGCATACATCACATATAAAATTAATATCCAAACATTCTCTATCCAAGAAATATATTCTAGAGGTAAGACGCAACAACCGCCAACCAACTCTAGGGATACAGTCAGAAGAATTCCATAAAGAACTCAAAAAAGAGAACACACTCCAAAGTCTGACCGCACTGATAACATCCTTTAAAGGAGTACTATTCATTGGGAACCACTATGAAAGAGAGATATATTGAACTATCTAAAGAGATAGATATGATACAATCGATTAAGATTACAGTCAGGTCCATGGGGTGATACCTAACAACTCCAACTAGATTGATGATTCATTGTGAAGTTGTTCATGTCATTATCCAATACTCTACCTAGGGAATGAATAATGAATAGAGGATCCTTCTTCAGGCCTCTCAGTGGATTCCAACAACTCTATCTAGGAAGTCATGCTAAAGGGATTATAGTCATATAATTAGGAAATGATAAACCCTAACCATCAGGGAAACGATCAAGGGCACAAACCCAAATGAACTTTTCCCAAGATATGGTTTACAATAGAATCTAACCATGTGGAAAGGGGTACATGGAATGTATTAGTGTCACACGTCGTGTCCCTTAACCTTAAGTATTTCCCATATACAACTGCCTCTATCATTAACATGTTTCATGTAGAAATGGTGTACAAAATGTTTATAATGAGTAACACGTCAGGTCCTTCCTTCTAGGTTCCATCCATGTACGATATCCATGTTCTACTACATGAATTCAACCCATGTGTCTCAACTCGTGTACCATTACATGAGGTAGATTGGGGGAGTACAAAATGTGTCGACAACCCGTGTACTCCACCCCATGTCCATGTATTTTCAAATATACATGTCATGTCTCTGGGAAGGGATTACATGCCGTGTGAGAGGGGTCACATGTCATGTGGCACTTAATTACTCCTCAAAACCCTGGATATTGCTTAGTGGGTCCACACACTATGCAATCTGAATTACACGCAGTGTTCTTCAGGATTTTCCAAAAACAATCATTCTCCCCCCGCATGCCATGGTTGATCTCCCGTGTTCCGATTTCATGGTCAGTTAATTTTAAAACTCAGGATTCCAGCAAGATTCACCACACTAACTCAGAATCGGGGTGTTTTGGGCCTTCAGTCGGCTTCAAAAAACATCTCAATCAATTCTAATTATTATACATCAATAATTGGTATCTCTTAAATCACTTTGATTCATCCGTCTCTATCATTGTTTCAACTTAATTCAGTATTCCTAGTGTTGGGTCATCAATTTTTCATCATTGAAACATGAAAAGAAGGTGTGATGACCGTTCATTAAAAACCCCAAGAAGAACGAAGAACATTTAGGAATAATACAAGGGGGGTTCCCAAGGAACAAAACTAATTATTGAACCTCAACTGTTATTTTTTATATCCTCAATCCATTCCCATAAGAATGATCAATATTCAAATCAATGTAATAATCAAACCCCTGATAATTTCCCTCAATTAATACTCATCCTACAAAAATGATCAAACCGCGGATCAACCTATTCTTTGGCTAGACCATGTTCACTGTTGAATCTAAGAATGGGGAAAGACAAATAAAAAAACATTACCTTCATGTAGATTGGATGGTTTTCTATCGATGGTTGAATATCATTGTAGATCCATTAAGAACATTCTCTGATCCATCTCTTTGTCGTCATCACCAAGATAATTCTCCAAGGATTCTCTCTAGAGCCTCTAGAGAACCTTTAGAGTTATGAGCCTAACCCTAGATTCATACCTATAGATTTATTTAAATTAAATAGTGTTTCTATAATCACAGCATTGACGTAACATTAAAAAAATAACAATTTATTTTATTCATTAAAACGTACAAAAACTACTTCTCGCATACGACCGACTCGAGTAGATGTTTGGCCCCACCTAGGGTAAGGTCTTTACTCTGAAAATAATAGTGCCTAATTTTTCTTATCTAGGAATCCATTTAGACGTTATTCAACTTTTCTTGGAATGATTTTCAAGCGTGGTATTTCATATATTTAATATATTTCAATCAATTTTTTCAAGAATATCGGGCATCAAAATCACACAGAGTCTTAGCACACAGTCTTGAATTAATTCCATATAATATTTAAAAATAATACACAGAAAATACAAAAATTTACATTCCCTACTCCTTGGGGATTTATGTCCATGAAAAAAAAACAAGGATAATCTAAAATATGTGGGTACTATGCATGAATCTAAGCCTCCCACACCCATGTGCTCCCCTGAGTTTCTTGTGATGCCTCCAGACACATGCCAATGGAATCACTCACCCACGAAGGATCCTCTCCTACCGTCCCTCGGTCTCCACTGGGTACTTAGCAAAAGTGTATCTATCCTTGATGTCTATCCCATCCATTTCATTTAAGTTCGATGGGTCATGCACATACATACTCAGTTGTGACACATAGAAGACGTCGTGTAGCCAGTCCAATTGCAGGGGTCAAGCTAAGTGGTATGCTAGCTCACTAACTCTACACACTATTTGGAAATGGATGATAAACCTCATAGATAACTTGCTACCCCAGCCAAATATCTACAGTACCCATCTAGGTGAAACTAGGATGAACACATGGTCCCCTTCCTCAAACTCCAAAGGCTTCCATATTATATCAGAAAAACACTTTTGATGGATCTATGCAGTCTTCATCCTCTCTTGGATGATTTGTACCTTCTCGGTATTAGATCATACCAACTTCAACCCATGACTTCTTACTCACTTGGGTTGGTCCAGAAATGTGGTGACAAGTAGGGTTGCTCGTAGAAGACCTCAAATGGTTCCATAACAGTGGTGGAGCAGTATCTATTGTTGTACAAAAACACCACTAGTGGTAGGTGGTCCTCCCAATGATTCCCAAAGTTTAACATGCAATATAATTACCTTCATAACCGGAATATACTGCTTCATTTGGTTGTCCATGTTGGGGTGAAATGTTGTTCTCAAGCATAACTGACTCCTAAATTACCCATGAAATCCCTTCCTCTACCAGGAGGTAAAATGAGAGTCATGATATGAAAATATCTATGATGATATTCCATGGAGTCAGAATATCTCCTATATATTAAGGTTTCCCAAGATCTCTATTGAAATCTACTCTCTCATATCTAGAAAGTGGTCCAACTTGGTGAGTCAGTCCATGATCTCTTAGATGATATCATTTTCCCTGGATGTATGTGGAAAACACATCATTAAATCTATCAATATTCTATCCAACTTATATTGTGGTACCTCAAGGGGTTCATCTAAACCTACTAGAACCTAGTGCTCATCCTTCACTTGCTGACAAGAATTGTATAAGGAAACATACTATGCCACTTTTTTCTTCATCCTTGACCTCCAAAACTAATTTTAGAGAACCTTATAGATTTTTTACTCACTAAGATGTACTTTCAAAGGGGATTTATGAAACTTCATTAGAACCTCCTCTTAAAATGCCAATGGAACTACTATGTTTCCTCTGAAAAGAATGATGTGCTCCCAAAATTTTGAATATCCCTCAAGAAAATTCTCTGTAGATATCTGAGCATGTATAGTCTCATAGTAGGAATCCTCAAGATATGGATCCCAAACTCACGATAAGAGTGGAGGTGTTTCAATCATATACTAAAGGTAAGACACTCCATCTCCATCTAGAAAGGATTACTGTAATTAAGAAAAATACTATGGTGCCTATTTCAGAATATACAATATTGATCTCCTACTTAGAGTAGCTTCCACCACATTCCCCATTCTACGAGTATAGACAATCTAAATGTCATAGTCTTGGAGGAACTCTAGAAATCAACACTATCTCATGTTTTGATCCTTCAGAGAGAATATATACTTGAGACTCTTATGATCGGAATAGATGATATACTGCTCACCCATCAGGTAGTGTCTCCATATATTCAATGTGAAGACTACCACAACTAACTCAGTATCAGGGGTTGCATAATTTTGATCATGTGTTATTATTTGGAGATAACCATAGGTAATCATGGATTTCATCTACATCAGGAAACAACCATGTTTGGTATTTTATGAATCACCAAAGACCACGTACTTGAAACCCACCCCCATCAATCTCAAGATCAATGCACTTGTGAAAAAATGCCTCAACTATTGAAAATCCTACTGGAACTACTCTGTCCTCATGAAAGGCTTCCCCTTTCATGTCAATGTTATCAAAGGTGTTGATATCCTGGAGAAATCGTGTTTGAATATTCAGAAATAGACTTCTATGCTAAGGAACCTTCGCACCTCTTCCACACTCCTTGGTGGCTCTCATGATAACTCAATATCAATCTTATCTAGGTCCACATCCACTCCATCCAATGATATAAAATTCCCTAGAAAGTGGACTACCTAAATAATTAATTGACCCATCGAGAATATCCACTAAATATGGTGCTCTTAAAGTACGTTCAAAAGCATCCTTAAGTGTCTCACATGATCCTCCTCATACACTAAGTACATATGAATATTTTTTATGAAGAATATTATGATCCTATCAATGTAAGGCTGAAATATCTGGTTTATGAGTCCCAAAAACACTATAGTGGAGTTCTTCACACCAAAGGGCATCACCAAGTACTCATACTATCTACAGAGACATCATAAAGTTGTCTTTTGTATATCCTCATCACATAATCGCAAGTAAAGATAACTTGATCGATGGTCATCCTTATAGAACCAATGTTCCCCTACCATCTAATTGATGAAGACATCAATTATTGTTTGTGGATATATGTTGTTCATAGTCACATGGTTTAGGCATCGATATTAAACACCAAACCTTATACTCATAACTGCCTTCTTGAAAAAAAACTATGCCTGCCCAAGGTGAATCATTGGGTCTTATGAAACCCTTCCTTTACAAGTCCTCCAAATGCACCGTTAGTTTGTGAAGCTTTGTGGGATCCATAATATATGTGGGTAATGATATAAGTGTTTTCCTAGGGTGTAATCCAATTTATAAGAATATATCCTGATGGGGAGGTAATCCTGGAACATATCTAGAAAATAGGTCTTCGTACTCAGCCACTACTATTAGGAATTGGAAACTCATAACATCTACTACCCCAAGGGTTAGACTAGGAAACTGATGAGTAATTTGATTCACTCTACTATTCATAAGCCTATCCTATGCTGACTAGGATTCTTTTTCACCAACAAAGGAAAACCTTGTTACATCACTACAGACACACCACACCCTTCTTCTAAAATAGTCAATCTGGGAATGGACCAAAGACCCCCAATCCGTCCCAACAATGAAATTTTAAGGCCTCGATGCTACCAACAAGAAGTTCCAACCAAAACTCTCTCCTCCAAGGGTCAGGTCATATTGTCGGTATAGATTTTTTATCATCGATCCTTCTCCCATAGGTGTCTCCAACAGTAATAATCGATTCAATAGTTAAAACAGAATATCATGGTCCCATACAAGACATATGGAATGAAAGGAATTACTAGAACCTATATCTATCTATATTGCATCTATTGTAGAAAAAACACTGATCATACCTCAAATCATTTCCAACACCCTTGGGTCATAAGAATTGACTTGATATATCTATCCTCACCCCAGACATTTAGTTTTCTTTTCCATGAGTGGACCTCCTGGGGTGGTGGTGGAAAAAAATCAAAACATATACCACCTCATGTTACTCTCCCAAATCCTCTTCCACATCCACCACCCTGTGGATTTTCTAGCTCCAATCATGGTCTCTACCTCAGTTGTCCATCCACTATCTCCATTTCAGTAGTATGACAGGTTTGGTAAATCTCAAGTGAGATATCCCCTACTATCACATGAATAACATCACCTATCCCTAGGAAGATTGGAACTAACCTATGATCGCTTATCTATATATCTTATGTCCCAGAACCTTCTACTAAAAACTATCCCATGTATGAATCCTTGAGACTGATGCCAGCTCCCTACTACCAAGGTCTATGCACCATCCTTCCCATTATTGACTGTCATTGGCTATTTCTGCTCATCCAAGAAGTTTTTCACCACCAAATCTCACTCTAGCATCGTAGTATAAGTAGGAATTCTCAAAGTAATAACGCTATATCCAATGTCTCTATGCAGACCTTTAATGAAGGCATGATCCCTAATGTACTAATCTAAAACCATGTCCATCGATTACCTTGAATGGTTGGTGAACCTTGACAAATAACCATCCACCATCATGATACCCTTCTAGAGATAAAGAACCTCTAGTATACAAACATCTCTCAATACAATGGGTGATAACTCTACTCTAAAGATGAACTCAGACTAAATCCAAAAAGGGTCACCTCATTATGAGTCTGGGTTCCCAAGATCCACCATCGCCCTACTGAAAATTGTAGAAGTCTCACTTCCAGGTTGACCACCAGATCTGTTGGTGTCCGGACATGGGGAAAAAGTCATGTCACTACTTAAAGCACATAAATACCCACCTAAGGGTTGGGATCAACTTGGAACCAGATAGGTCTCAGTCTCTAAAACTCATGAAGCATGCTCAGCCTCCACTCGTTGTTTTTTAGTAATGCGGGTACGCCATGCTAGTCCACAGGTGGTGGTATAGCTGGTGCACTACTCGGAGGTAACACCAGAGGAACTGGATCCTGTATCAAAGCCTTTTCACTAACGAGGGAATCCTCATGATCCAGCTACTGAATCCATGTTGGTTTGTACCACATAAGAATTCTATAAGAAAACAAGATGTATCACAGTCAATAAGTATATATCTATAGAGATTACTCAAGAAAGACATGGAAACCAAAACTCATTACTATTTGATTCCTGTAGCATTAATTTCTTGGAAACTAGTGTTCTCGTGTACAGAGTTAAAAAGTAGTTTTTTAGAGTCATAGTGTATGGATACGTCAGCAGCCAACACCAACACTAGAATCCCTTCCTTGAAGGCCACACTTAAATCACTTAACAATGTTTCCCCAAACTAATTTCACATACTCCCAATCCTAAAGTACAAATGACCACTAGGATACCACTATGTCACAAATTGGTCCCACTAGGACCCTTTTCATGACTCCCCAAGCCCACCACTAATAGGATAGGGGCCGGGGACTAGCACCGAGTAGGCATGTCACTAACATGGGATGAATCGCCTTTGCACCTGTATGCACACACCCATCTCCAAACACACTAATACGGGAATGTAAAAAAACCACTAAGAAACAAATACATGATTACAACTATATTTGAACCAATAGAGTATGATGGGAAAGTATTGTGAAGTAAGGTAAATAGGGACAGAATACAAGCTCATAAAAAAGAGTATGTAAAACAAATATTCTAACCTATAAATAAAACGTAATGAAACTATTTTCTGAAGCCAAAGTATCACCTCAGCCTATTTGAACTCCTAAATTACCATCTAGTTGTGGGTGTGGTCCTTATAGGGCACCTTCAAAAGGTTTCTCATCCACATGAGATATGACACATGCATGAAAATCTAGTGCAGGGGTGAGTATAACAATACCCAGTAGGTAACCCGAAATCAAAAAGTAATAAACAAAGGGATGTTCATTCCGCTCTGCACAATATATGCCTACAAGACATATATCAATAATATCTTGATATACTCAATCCAAAGCACATAGTCTAAAGGTATGTAACACCTACTGCATACTGACACTAGGCATTTAGTCCGAAGAATTCCACAAAGCACACTACTGGGAGAACACCCTCCTAAGTCCAATAGTAATGATGAATATCATCCAATGAGTACTATTAATTAAGAACCATCATGAATGATAGACACACTAATCAATATGAAAATATATATATGATAGAATATATGAGGATAAAAGACAATGTAATAGGGTCATACCTAAGAACTCTATCTAGATTAACCCGCTATGTAGAAGATCGATGTCCAGTGAAGTTGTTCAGGTCAATAATGAAGACTCTACCATTTAAATGAAGAATTAATATTCGATCCTTCTTTGATCCTCTTGAGGGATTCCAACAAATCTATCTCGTATGTCTTGTTGAAGGGATCATACTCCTATGAGTAGGAAACGATACCCACCAACCTTCAAGGAAAATGATCAAGGGCACAAAACCAAATAAAAATTGCCCAAGATATGGTGGAAAAGAGAATTAATCCAGGTAGATCGGGGTATACATTGTCTATTAGAGTCTCACATCATGTCCATTGACCTTGGGTAATACTTGTGTACAATGACCCATTTCATTAAATTGTGTCCTGTAGAAAAGGATTACATGGTGTGTATAATGAGTCATGTGTCATGTCCTTCCATATGGGGTCCTTATGTGTATGTTATCTATGTTATAGTACTTGAATTCATCTCATGTTTCTCTACCCATGTACCTGTACATGGGGTACTTCATGTACTCAGTTCGGGCAAAGCCATGTGGGAGAGGATATGCAATGTAGAGAACCTGTGTACCCCACCATGTGTTCATGTATTTATCGTGATATGCATTCACTCTCTAAGAAGGGATTTCACGATGTGTGATATGGGTAAAATTCTATGTGGAATTTAATTACTCCCTGAATCCCAGGTCACTGTTCAATGGTAGTCACACGCCATGTAATTCATATTAAATGTCATGTTCATCAGGATTTTCCAAAAACAATCATTCATCCTCCATGCACCTCTATGGATCTCCTAGATTCCTATTTCAAGGAATTTGTATCTTTGAAAGAGGATTCTGGCTCATTTTATCACCCTAACACTAAATTGGGGTGTTTTTGGGCCTTTAGTCAGTTTTGAATAACATCTTGACCCATTTCGATGAATATGATATGAAAAAAAAAGATATCTCCCAAATTTCTTGGATTAATCCATCATTTTCAACACTCTTATGTTGGGTTTTACCTATGTAGGATTTTCAATTATGGATAATTTCTCTAATAATATATGGTGAAATTATCCTTCGTTCAAAACACCATGAAGAATGAAGAAGACGTAGAAAAAAATGGAGGAGAAATTATTCACAAAGAACAAACTCGAGGAAAAATCCTCAACTATTATTCATCATTTCCATGATTTGTTCACATGATAATGATAAACAATCAAATCAATGCAATAATCAAGCATTTAATAATTTCTTACAATTAAAAAACAATTCAGTATGAACGATGAAACCATAGTTCAAAATGTTCATTGGTTCGTCCATATTCATCATTGACTTTGATAACAAAAAAAGTGAATTAAAAAACACTCCCTACCTATGAATTGTATATTTCTCTATCAATGATTGATTTACATTGTAAATACATCAAGAAAAATATCTAATCTCGATCGTTGTCATCATTTATGAGATAATTTACAAAGGATTCTCTCTAAATATTTAGGGAACCTCCAGGATTATGAGCATGAACTTGGATCCCTTCCTTGATATTTTTTTCAATGTAACATCAATGATGTTTCTCTATGTCAATGTAACATTAAAAAAATTCACAATTTATTTTAATCATTAAAATGTCAAAAAAAAACTACTTTTGACAGTCGAACCATGCCGACCGATGTTAGGCATCACCAATGGTAAAGTTGTCGCTCTAAACATAACAGTTATCTCTTATTCTTGATCCTAGAAAACATTTAAAAGTTCTTCCACTTTTTTAGTAAATCCATGAGGACATGAAATTTAATATATTTATTATCTTTCAAACAATTGTTCTAGGAACAACGGGGCTTGAAATAGCATGTTGTCTTATTGCCTTGTCCCTAATTAATTCTATATAATCTTTTAAAATATAACATGAAAAATATATGACATAATAAAATTATAATATATTATAAGCTGATGAAGATTATTACTTTCATGAATAATGAAGATGTTGAAAAATAAATCAAAATTAAATTCGAAAATAAAGAGAATTATAAAGAAGATGTTGATTAATAATAAGGTGGACATTGAAATTTTAGAGAATATGTTGATTAAAATATTGATAAACATTTTCCTATTATCTGAATATATGTTAGAAGTGGAAAGGGAATGGTTAATGGGAATCTTTCACACAATGATGCATGTGTTTTTTAATTGGTTATTTTTCAAAAAAAATTATTAAAATGGATGTAGAAGAAGCTAGTGAAGATGAAGATGAAGATGATGATGAAAGACCTAGAATATTTTTAATGAAGAAGGTTAAAAAGTAATATCCAACTTTTAATGTGAATGGTAGAAATACTACACAATATAAAAAGAGAAACTACATATACAATTCTGGTGGATGTGATTAAAATCAAGTAAAATATAGGTTAAGACTTCATGTGATAAAGTTTATGATAAACTACTAATTGTTATGGTTAATAATGAAAATTTCACTCGTGATGGAAGTATAACTTTTTTAAGTTCAGAAGAAGAATCATGTATAGTGTTTATGTTGACTTGAGAGTTATAATAATTTCTCTCAAAAATTTCAATGTATGAAAAGGAGAATATAAAGTTAAATAAATATTATAACTCTATTAACAACAGGGAATATCATCATGTAGAAGAAAAATTCAAATTGATAAAATATATTGATTTTTTGGATGTTTCAAGATGATTAGAAGACATTAAAAAACAATTTGAAAGAAATAATGGAGGAGAAGGAGAAGTATCTTTACCTTATTCAACTAAAACTTCTCAAAGATGATGAATAATTAAATAAGTTCATATCCAACATTATGAACTATAATTAATAAATTTGATAATGTTCAAAGAAGAAAGTGTCACGTTACGATAAAAGAATTTATATTCAAAACTATAAAATAATACTAAAGTTAGTTGTGATAATTAAAAGAATAACAATCATGTTATGAAGAAGACGTTAATTTCTAAATATGGTAAATAAAAAAAAATCGATTAATTTTGGGAACCCAAATATAATGTGTAGAAATTTTGCAAATTGTATCACTTAAAATAATCAAAATAAGCCTCAGTTGAAGAAGTGGATGATATTTTGAGTTAAAAAAAATTATGGAATGAAAAAAGAATCCAATATTGGTGAGTCAAAGATTAGAGAAATACAAGTATCAACTTTTGAACAATATGTAATTTTTAAAGGTAAGTATGCCTTCTATGGTATTAATAGGTACTATGGGGTCTTTATTGACTAGGATAATATATTATGGTTTATCTACCAATATTGTTGTGATCATAGAAAGCTTGGGAGGCAAGGTTTTGGGTGTATTATTCCTTCTCAAAAAATGAAAGTTTATAAATAGTTTTTTTAAGGAAATGATTGAATAAGTATTAGTTTATTGAGGATGTCTATGGAAGATGTGATCTTCTTGGTTACTATTAAAATGAATTCATAATCCATAATAATAAAGTTAAAGAGAAAGATCTTGTTTTGGAAGTTGAACTTAATGATTCAAAAGATAAAATCAATAGATTATGTATAGTGGATGTTCTTATCATATAAAACGGGATTTAAAACTCCAAAAAAATATGAAATATTGAAATAATGTTTTGTGACCATTGTAAATGATGGTTCACCAAAAATTAAATGTGTAATATTTAAAGAAATTTTTAATAAGAGGTTTAATTCCTGGTATAACTTATAAGTTAATTATCTAAAACAAAATCTATTTATTGGATGGCGCCTCATTCGCCTGGTGCTCTTGAGCTCTCGGCTCACCTTCCGCCTCCAAGTGTTCCAGACTCCCCCCCCCACCCGACAGTGATAACTCATTTGCCTCTCTCATTTCAGTTTCTCTCTTCTCTCCCTTGCTCGCTCTGGGCTGCGTTTTCTCCTGGTCTCTTCTTCTCCCTCACCTACTCTTCTCATGGTTTTCCCTCATCATTCCACCTCCCTCCTCTGTGAGGTGTTTTGGTTTCTCCTCGGCCGCCTCTACTGCGCTTTGACCTTGAGTTCCTCCGCTCCTCCCTAGGTCAGATTTGGAGTGAGGGATACTTCGAGGTTTTGGGAAATCGGTTTGGCAGACTTCAGATTTCCAAATGCTCTGATGTCAGTTCTTCTTAATAGGGTTTCATTCCCACTTTTCTCTTCATCATTTTGGGGTTTCTTCCCAGGGTTTCTTCCTTAGCTGCCTCACCTTTTTCTAACCTAGCGTGAAACCACTCCTCTCCAGGTCGGATTTGGAGCGATGGATACACATGGGTTTTGCGCCTTGCAGTTTGGCAGCCATGGAGTCCCCAAGTCGGCCTGCTTTTGTTTTCTTCTTGTTTGGTTTCATTCTCATTCAACTCTTTTTCGGTTTCGTTTAGGGATACAGCCCCAATTTTGTTGTATATTTTGGTTTTCTTCTAAGATGGAAGTCTGTGATCTACAGCAGTGGTTTCGTTATCTGGTGTGGGTTTTTTGTGGCGAGAAGTCAATTCAGTGGAGATGGTTTGATGCTGTTGATGGCTTCAGCACTGTGGGTGGATGTTTGAACAACGATGAAGATGTGGTGACAGATCAGAGTCAAAGAGGATGTTCAGTTCTGGCGGAAAAAGTCAGAGAAATGGCCGATGATGATGACTCATTTAAGACAATGTTGATAGTGATAGAACATAGTGATGGTTTTGATGGTGGAAAAAGGATAAGGTCAGTGTGCGATGATTACGTTAATGTCTCGGGAAATGGATTTCTCTGACAGTGATTGATGGTGGACGGCTATTACGGGGTGGGTGAAGTGGGCTGGGGCCACGTTTGAAATTTTAATTTTGAAGTGTAAAAAACTTTCCTGGACGTGGTTTGTCGGTTTTGCGGTGGGTGGGATTTGTATGTTATTTTGTTTTTATAGTGGGTGGGATTTTTATTTGGATGGATTTGTATTGGTTTCACACTTACCCTTAAAAGTGTCATCTTAAAATACAAAAAAATGGATTGGACAGTCTATTGAGTGTTTCCCAAATCCATGACGAAGGTAACTGATTGATATTCTAAAAATATGGGTTTATGGTAAAGATATTTTAATATAAGCGCATTTTGAAAAATGTTTTGGGATACTGTTATTATTGAGTGTTTTTTCATTTTATTTCGGATTATAAATTTTCATATTCAAATTGAAAATTGAAAACACATTTATTAATATTTTGTTTCTATTAGGTAAATTTATTAATGTATGTTATTTACCAAATGGGTGATTATAATGTTTCTCATAATTTCTTTATCACATATTACAAAAAATATTAATTCTTCATTTATAATTGAAATACTGTTATTTATTCATTTTTTAATTAATTATTAATTCTTATTTTTAGTTATTTCTAATAATAATTTGCATGTTTATTTTAAATATTCTTATATTTTTAATATCAAATTTAATTCAACCATGGACCTTCTATCATACCTTTTAAATTCCTACTTCCATACCAATTTTTTTCTTCCATGAAGAGGATACTACCTTGATGGTAGATTCTATGATTGAACTACTATTATCATGATCTTTCTTTCATGCATCATTTTTATAATGCATAAAGTTTTTTTCATTCATTTTCAATGTCATTAATCCTTATATAAGCCCATTTGTGGAACATGTGAATCTGTCCAACATTCATTAGATTTTTAATTTATCATGGTTGTCTCTCAAAATATGATCACATCTTGCTAAATGTCGTATGATTTTCCCATGAGGTTATGTGTTCCATCATCTTAGGCATGTATACATCTGTTTTCATGACATCGATATGAGATTTTGTGTCAATTTTCATTAATTAATATTGTTTTAATATGTTATAGATTATATACCTACTACATGAATCCTATATATCTGTTTACCAAACATTTAATATATCATTTTTACTAATTAAATTATTGAAAGATATTTTTCATCCATGGATGCACATAAGAAAAACACCAGGGACTCTAAGAAGATAACACCTATCAACATGAGTGGTGTGCTTCCATAAGGTGTGACCATAATGATTGAACATGATCTATATTTTAGTTTTGAAAAGTCCAACAATGATCTTCTACAATTGATGGATTGTCCAACCATATATTGAAAACTATGACTATGATCTACAAATGTGTACTTCATGCATGGATTGTGACCATAAGTATAGACTATTCACAACAACTATGAACTTATCTTCCATGTACATTACGAACAATTCTTTAACCATGGGTTTTTTGTGTACCATAATATCCCGGTTCTCTCATTTTACTTCCATGCCTAAAAATAATTTAATTTATTTAAAATTTTAAAATTATTATGATACTCTATTTTTTAGTATCTTATCTTGTTTTTAACTATTTTTAATAATTTATTTAGTTCAAAATATAAACAATTTATTTTATAAACTATAAAAATTTGTTTTTAAGTTTTTCAAATTTTTTTTATTCGATATCAAACTTGGTATTTAATTCTATGATATTACTGGATGACAATAATTAAATATTTAAAATATATTTCTCTTGAAAATTTTATATTCCAACAAATCTCTAAATTAATATTTATTTTTAACAATTATATTTTATATCTATTCAACATTTTTAATATTGTTTCATTTATTTAAATTTTTATACTATGATCTTCTAAGGGATATCAATAACAATTTCTTCGGGATATATTTTTATTAGATCTTTTCAAATATTGTCTCACTTATTATTAAAGATGTTATTTTCAATTTATTGAAATATTTTCAAATACTATCTCAATGCTAATTCTAGAATTTTTTCTCTCTCCTAGATAATGTTTTTCATAATTATAGAGTAATTATTATTATTATTAAATATTTTTCCAATAATTTTTTTTCTCATTGTTGTTATTTATTTAAATGAATACTGGGTAGGTTTGATATGAATTGAATGACTTCGAAAATAAATTAAAAATATTACAATTCCCTCAAGAAAAATGTTTTATACATTAGAAGTGTAATATAATTCAATAAAGTCATGTATGCTCACTATTTCAAATTCTAGAAAATATCACAAGTGTTGAACCACATCATCATTGACTTCAATTTCCATGATGAGACGAATAAATCCATTACGCATGATCCAATACTTGTGCTTCTCTTATTCTTCCTCTGTCTATTTAGTCCTTTTATATTCTATAAAACACTACTTCCAATCTCTCACACTTATTCCCACGCATTCTATTTATGATTTTCCATTCAAAATAATTAATTATTCTATTGGGTTTTAATTCAAATATTTTAAATTCAGTACGAATTTGTTTGTGACTCTCATATTATAAATTTAGTGTTTTCATAGGGTTGTGACTCTACATATAAAAGTCAGTGTGTGTGTGTGGTTATCCTTACTCTATATAGAAAATAATCATTGTAATTGTGTTATGATTCACCATCAAAAATAATTATTGTTCCTAATGTATCTCTTTTAGTGTAGAGAGGTATATGGATAGTGTAGGTCCACTTCAGACAGACACACTATAAAAACCATTCTACATTTGTTTTTATTTTCCACTAAAAATTAACTATATTAATTATATTTGATAATTGGCCCATCTCTTTAAATTTCTAATATTCTCTACTCACCCCCCTTTGGACAATATTTAAACACCATTTCTGACTAAAAATTGGTATTTGGGGTTGGATATTGTTAAATATATATTATATCTACTTATTATTTTCCTAATATCAAAAAATCGGTATCATGAACATCGTCTTATTTAATATAGAGTCCTTTTTATATTTTATTATGATAACATTTTCCTAGTATTCATAATCATATATAAATATCGTCCATATGTAATGAACATGTTCTAGTGTAACCTCATATGTTTATTGAATAAACTATGTATATTAGAGAACATTAATGGAATATTACCTCTAGAAACTAAATATAGATCATTGGATAATAATTTTAAACCCATAAAAGTTATGAGATTCTGACCCAGATGCTCTTATAGAAAGTTATGTGGTAAAAAACTGTTTTTAATTAAAAATTTATGAATATCATACATTAATCTATTAATCATAATGTTTATCTTCATGTGTCTTCATGTATGATATATCATCAAACATGGATAAAAATGATTATATTTAATGTTGGAATTATTTTAGATGAGTACAAGGACTTTGAGATGGGAGAAGACAAAAGTATGAACCAAATGTTCCACTGATTCACTTGGACTAAAAATTTAATGAATTCACTGGAATAAAGGTTGGAAAATTTAGAACTTATTGAATGATTCCTACAAGGTATACTAAATTAATTCCATGAAAAGATTCTGTCCAATGGAAAAAATAATGAACTTGAAAATATACATCCTTGATGAATTCATTAGTTCAATACTTCAGTATAAATTATAAATGAATAATAATAATAAATGTGACACAAGGAATAGAAAACGTGTCGCATTTAAATCAATTAATTTTTTCAACTAAATATTATTATTTTGAAATATATGACAGTTAAAAAGAACATATGGCTCAAATTGTGACAAGTTTTTAAAAAATAACGAAAAAGAAAGGATTCAAAAAATGTTTTCAAAGAAACACTCAAAAAGGATAAATATAATTGATATAATAATTGTGGTACTAATTATTATACTTAATATGTAACTTGTATTTAGTGTAGAGAGAAAATTCATATCAATATTGACATCACATAACTAAATTATAAAGACAAACCCAATAATAATAAGAAAAAATATTGACATCTGACATGAGTTTTAATGAAGAATATGACAATAAAAAGAGTCTTGAAATGATAAAGAATATGTAACTCTATTGTTTATGGAATTATTGAATATGGTTAGTGATTTTGGATTATATTCTGGTTTTTTATTCAGAATATGATTTTTAGAAAATGAATATTTCTAATTTAAATGAAACCATTGAATGAACATGGAAATATGTTTTCAAAGTTACCAACATAAAAATATTATTAATGAAAATAATGATAAATTATATTTTAAAAAAATCACTTATAAGAAAAGGAAGACTAAGGGATACTGGTAATACTTCTCATGATAAAATTTATAATTATTTGAAATGATATCCGAGTTTTATTGAAAAACTTAAGAAGAAAGGTGAATGTTTTAATAAATGTTTTATTATTTTTATTAAAATTTTATGAAAAGTGTCCAAAATAATTTACATAAATAAATTAATTAGAAATAAATATATTATTATCTATGATATGTTATTTCCTCAAATGTTCCAAAATCATTTTTTTAAAGTAAAAAATAGTTGTACATACATTGTTACATGTTTTTAATATGGTATGAATGAACATTATGAATATGATTATTTTTATAGATTTAAATTGTTTTTGGATTTTTAAGGACCAATATTTGTAAAAAGAATTATGTATATTACCATACAATAATTGTATAAATTCAATTTCTGTACCTAAATTTTTTACTAATATGATTGGACCCAATGTTTCCTATATAACAACATTGTCATGTAATTTATTTTTGTATGAAAAATGACTCAGATATCTCAAGAACATAATATGGTACATGAAATGATGAATGTCTATGAATAGGTCCTAAGAAACATCAATTTTTATCATGTAAAATACATGCGTTGGAGTCACTATTATATTTTGAAATAATTCCAAAAGCAATGTAAAAGTATTTATTAAATATAGAAAACCCAATTCTACTATTAATTCTAAATTTTTATATATTAAATGTTTAAAGAATAATTTAATTATTATATCTCTGCTATGTGATGATGAAATAGAAGATAAACTTCATAATGATATTTTTTCAGATTTTAGAGATGATTAGTTATTATTTTATTATAATCACAAGGAAAATATCAATACTAAAGATCTTATTGAACAAAGAGTTCACATGTTAAGTGTTTGAAAATTATTATGAGTGATAGAATTTTTTGGTATTAGAAATAAGGACATTTTGATTTTATTATATTACATAATATCTCTAAACATGAAAACGTACTTTATTTACCTACGATAAATAAGGAACAACTTCTTGTTTGTGACCAGCTCTTTAAAAGAAAACAACATAAATTTTATTTTATTCCAATCAATCATATAGGTATTAATAGATTGTTACAATTATTATAAAATTATTTTTTAGGCTCTAAAAAAATTTCTATCATTGGAGAAAAGAAATATGCATTATTTACTATTAATGAATATACTATATTTATATGAGTTTATTTTCATTAATATAAGAATTATACAATATCTATTTTAAAAATTTCTATAATTTTGTGAAAATTGGAAAATTTTGTATGATTTATTTTTATTAAGAGTGATTAATATTTTATATTTCAAAATTTGGGTTTCAGACTTTTTATTGAAAATAATGGTTATTCTCATTATTTTTATACTCCCACTACACTATAACAAAATATTGTGATAGAATATATAAATATAACTCATTTTGATATTAAAAACATTATGTTTAGTGAATATAAGTTTACTAGATAATATTGGAATTATTCCATTTTTATTTCTTGTTATATTTCAAGGAGAATTAGTTGATATCCATTTATAATTAAACTCTTTATTAGTTGTTTAAAGGTAAACAACTAATTTTGGTTATTAAAATGATTTTATGTAATGTTTTTATTTCTAATCTGAATAAAATTTAGATAGATTTTATACTAATAGTTATGAAGGTATGTTTCTATGTTATTAAAAAAAATAAGTGTTATAAAATTTATAATAAAATACAAATGTTTTTGAAACATTTTTTCATGTTATGGTTGATCAACTAAATATGGAATTGAAATATAATTTTGTTTTTATGATTAATTTATATATGTTAATTTTCATGAAAAAAATATCAATATGACAAGTAATTACTTAAGTGGGAGTTCACTCCTTCTAAATCTAAACCTAAATCTTTTAAGATTAATAGAGATCATATTATTGATAATGTAATAGATAATATTGATTCTGGTATAAAAACTAGAAATTATCTTTTGAATATTTATCTAATTCATATTTCATTTCTATTTTTATTCCAAATAATGTTGATGCTTTGGTGAAAATTGATTTGGGGACCAATTTTTTTTCTAAGATATTCATCATATTTTTTGGAACATTATCGGAATTTAAATAATATGGTTTTTGAAAAATGATGACCCACATGTTAGGAGACAACCCATCACATCCGCCAAGTCCATGAGGCTTAAACCCACAACTAAAAGGTGAAAAACGTACAACACATACCATAAGATTATGTGAGGTTATACTTAATATGAATTTTATTACATAAATTATGTTATGGATAAATACATATGGAATAGATTAAAATTGACATTTAGTGTTACTATTGAGGTTTGTATATTAATTTATTTTATTGGAAAACTATTATTGACCATTTTGGTTTTGGTTAATATTAAGAGACATATTAAAGGACTAGTAATTATTTTATGAATATTAAGATCTATTAAAAGATAGTTTTTTTTCAAATGTTAAAAAAATAATCATTGAAATATATTTCTTAGAGTAAGATATGATGTTTAAATTGATCAAATCACAACTAAAATATGAAAATGAGATTATGAAATAGGAATATATCAATTTAGTATATTTCATTATAATCATAGTCATGATGGTAAAGCAGTTACTAAACTCTAGGAAAAGGAATCATGAAACAAAACATTATCTAATTACTTTCATATCTTCTGAATCAATGGACTTTTAACACCTCATAATATTATGTTTTTGTTTTTATTAACATTCTATGGATCAATATTTTTCTTGTGATCAATGATCTTGATCACTCTACATAATTATTTATGATTTTATTCCATCTTCTTATTTTAAAATCACAATAACATTTTATTAATCATAAACATATTTATGTGTTGTTCTAGATGACCTTCAAACATCCCTTTCTATATTTTTATGATGATTCATATCTTACACTTTTTATAATGTGTCTTTTCAATAATAGTCTTTTCGTAGGACAACCCGTATATTTCTGAACCCAGGTACTAATTATGAGGACACAATTTATGGAACGGGGAGAATGTAATAATCCAAAATTTTAAAATAATATCAATTTTTTATATCTTATGAAACACACAAAAATGATCTTAAATAACCCGTTAAATATATTTCTTTAATTCTCATATATTCGGAAGCTTGTGATACATGCATCCTCTAGTATGAATGAATTGTATACCATTGTATGATAGCCATCAATATTTGAAAATTATTTGGTTTACAGATTTATAAAATAAATTTATTTTTTATCAAATGATTATAAATAAAATATGAATAATTCCTATCATAATGAAATGATTTATGAAAAACAATTTTTTTCTAAAAGGAGGTCGGGTCACACTTTTTGAACATACATTAAAAATAATTGATTCTAATTTTAGAAAATATTTTTTATAAAATGAGATTAATTTTTAGATTACCATGTCAGCATTATCTTAGAGATAATTTTTTAAAATTTTGTAAAAAAATTTCTTTTTTGATGAATAGTGAAAATACTTTTTTTTATTGAAAACTTATTTTCATTTAATTTTTTTTTAAAATTTGATATTTGATATTCAATTGTAATTATAATTACATTAGTTAATTTATATTATAATAAATACAATTTATTTTATTGGAATAAAATTATTTTTTATTATGATATTAAAAGTTTCTAAACCTATGAGATTTTTTCTTGGGAAACCCACGTTTTTTATGTGTATGAAAGATTAATTTACAATTAAATTATTCTAAATTAGTGAATTAAATCTATAAAAATATATTGAATAATTTTAAATATAATAATTAATATTATATAATAATTTGAACTTAATTTTTGGTCATAAGGAATTGTAAAAACAATAAAAATTAATTATTGTGGTTAAGGTTGAATCAGGTTTACCATTGGTCAAACTAAAATGATAAGGGATCGAATGCCCTGTAAACTTGTAAAATTTATTTTTTATGGAAATATTTCATCCATATATCAACTGTGTATCTATATTGAGACATTTTAGATCCTTGTTTTACATAAGGAACATGAGTATCACATTACCTTTTCAAAATATAAAAGTGTGTCATCACCCCCACTTATAAAAGGACACATCCTCTTCTCACTTATTTACACTCCCAATGAATATTGGTTTGGACAGTACCTAAGAAAACTAGCTATTAAATCCCCAGTCACCACATCCTAGAGGAACTTTTAATTATAAAATCAATCTATGAAGGCTTCAGTTATAAACCAAAAGAGGTTTTCTGAGGATGAGGTAAAGTTCATAACCACACATTTTCATTTTAACTATTCTTCTAAATACCTAAAAAAATTACAAATAATATTACCAGCATATAAAATATAACTATATGTTATTATATAAATTTAATAATATATATCCATCTACTCCCCCATCAAATGGTAAATGAAACTATCGACCGTGCATACAGAGGACTACCGCCCCGTAGAACAATGTAATTCATTTTCCATCACCGCCTATTAGGATAGATATAATGATGTATTTAACAAATGTATATGATATTTATGATATTTAGATACTTTTTTAATTATAATATCACATATTCCTTTTAACCTTCCAATTTGTTGGAAAATAATAATGTAGGTCATGAGTACGTGTCGACTACCACCTCCACATAGCAATGTTAAATGTTTTCCACATTATTTTCACATGGATTGTAAAAAGGGTATATTTAATGAATTTAAATGAAATATTTTACATATTTTTTTAAATATGGAACATTATTTACCTTTTTACATTCAATCTATTAGATAAATATAAATAGTGTTCATGTGTACGTACGACCTACCACCTCCATGAACAGTGTAACTCATTTTCACATATCAAATTTTTATTGAATATAATAAATTCTTATATAATGATTATATATGATATTTAAATCATGTATAAAATTATATATGTGATTTAATCCTGATAAAATTAAAAGGACTAAAACAATCGATCCAAAACTTACATAAACAATGGAGACATTATCTCCTGAAATAGATACTTTAACAAAACATTGTTAATAAATGGGTGATAAAAAGTTACAATTAAAATAATATATGATATAATATAATTTATCTTCATTATTTGATATATTAATAACAAATATATAATTATTATATAGGATGTTTTAACACGTATGAAGGAAATCATCCCTAAGGTAAGGGTTTCTCATCTGGATTTTACTTCTCTGAGATATATGCCATATTCCCCAATTATTTATTTTTTATACTATATATAATAACTATTTTATATGTTATGTCATGAATATATTTTCAGCAATGTTATTTAATATTTCACTTTATGATATGGTGGCTATAATTTTAATGTTACCCAAGTAGTAAGGGTTTATTTTACAATCTCATAATTTATCAGGATTATTTAGGATTGAATTTCTGATTAAGAAATCGAGTGATATGTCCCCAACATGTTAATTTTATTATCCTATGGTTATTCATGTACATTTAAATTAATAGTAACATATTATTTTTTTGTTACCAAAAATTATTTAGAAAATGTTTTTTAAAAAATTAGGCATTATTTCTCCCTTCGGTCTAAAATACTTTTCCTTCCATATCTATGTTTTTATAAAAAAACATTTTAATAATCATTTTTAACATTTTGATAATGATTTATTAAAGATATTTTTATCATATATAAAATTTTACTAAAGTTTATTAAATTAATCTTCTTTTCGTTTTATAAATGATGAAATTTTCATCCTTTCACATAATTGTGTAGAAAGAATGTTTTTTAACTTATACGAAATGTACAGAATTAAATTACATCATTTTTTTGTGGATTCCATTACAATTTTACATAGTTATTTTCAATAATGGGGTTTTCATAGTATTCTATAAATTTTTTGTTTTTTAAAATTTATTTTCAAAGTGAAAATGTTATTTTCCTTAATACAATTTTAATGGAATTTTAATGTTATTTCTATTTATAAATTAAAAAAATTCTCATTTTACTAATTATATATTAGGAATATATATTAATTATAATATATTTATTACTTATAAAGATGGATTATGATCAATTTTACAGGAGACATATTATTTTTCTTCCAATCTCTATATTACTCTGGATGGTTAATGATTATGTTTATTGATAGTGAAATTATTGAAATATTGTATGCTATATTTTCAATATGAATGTTTAAATGATTATGTTTTTACTCATTCATATGTGTAATTAATAGGTACTTAATATGTGATGGGTGGGACCCACTATAACAAACGGATGCATCAGTATGTTCCATGAGGCAAACTCACTTGGGCTATTAGTTAAGGCATTTCCCATTTAAATAATATGTCATGGAACAAGGACTTTATGATATGGTTATGATGCCCAGATATATATATTCCCTTACTGTGAGATTATTTATTAATTTCCCATGCGATGTTTTTGATTAGTTAGAAAGTAGATGTTTTAGTTTGAAAGTCATGGGATTAATTTGAATGTAATAATTTGGTTATCATATATTCCAAAATTATTATTCTAATGTATTTGATTGAATAGAATATATTTCAGTTATTTACCTTTTCATATTGATTATTCCTTATTTATTCATGATATCTTCCACTGTAATCATACCCTTACTGAGTATCGGAGTTAACCCATTCCTTGTTTTTCTTTTCCACAAGATTCCAAGATGTTATTTTCCATTGATATGCATGGATATTATGAAGGTAATAAGGTTTTACATAAAGAAAATAAGATGTTTTATTTTATGATTTCAATAAAAATATGATATTTATGAATATATCTAGTTTAGTAAGACAGTTAAAATATTTGTTCTATCAATATTTTATTCCTTATATATTAAGCCAATGTAAAAAAAGTAACCACTAAAACTGGGATGCTAAGGTCAAGGTATTTGTACTGATAGATTTAATAAATCTAATTTTGGGTCTAATTTTAGAAATTGGGTGATTAAAATATTTTACTTTTTGAATTTATGATTTCAAAATTTAGGCTACTCTTTATCTGGATTTTTCCATGTATTGGATGGTTTGGGGATGACTTTTCAAGATTTTTTACTTGTGTTTAGAAATTTTGTAATAGTTTTTAGGGTTTGAGTAAGTCTAGGTCATGGTATCATTTATAGTTTAGAACTGTAAATGGAACTAGTTATAAAATGGGAGGTAACAAGTACCCGGTGTTATCAAGAAGAGAAGAGAAACATTGGTGGTTCCATTACGAACTCGGTGGCCCCATATGGGGAACCCAACTACTTTACCTAATTTTATTAAAAATTGGATCATTTTGGTCATTTTCTTATAAAAAATTTTTATTACATTTTGGATCCCCTTAAATACCCTACTCTCCTAATTAGTTAAGAGTAACCTCTATGGATCAATGTTTTTCTTTTTCACCTCCTTTTATTAGACAATTTGAGGGGGAGCTAATGGTGTTTTCTGCTAAATCATAACTAAACCTCCCATAATATTCCCTTATTTTCTCATATACAATTTTCCTCTAATATATCTTGAATTCATGACTAATTCTTCGATGAATTTCACATGGGAATAGAGGAATTAATCTGATTTGATGTGGTTTCTTCTTTTCATGGAAAGCTTTGACCATGGATGGGTGTATGTGTTCTATTGATATTTTTTTATGTCGAAGGAAGATGAGGTGTCAATTATTCTATATACTTTATAGTATTAAGTTTAGATTTATAGGGTATAAGTTGGAAATAATTGATGATTTAGGATTTTAAATTATGTGCTTTATTTTTAGATCTATCTAACTGGATTTTTCTTTGGGTTTGTTCATTATTGAATTAGGGTGCTTATATAAATGTATTTTTTTAGTTATTAAAACTAGTTTAATGGATATTAATAGTTTCTTGGTGATAATTGGGATTAATAAATCATTTCAAAAAATATGGTAACTAGTATCAACCCTTCATGAAAACTCAAAAGTAATTCTTAGAATATGGTCATCGATTATTTTTCATCAATTATTAATAAATCACGATACATATATATTTAGATATATAAATACATACATTCACGTGGCTATTTTTTCATATAATGCTAATCACTCTTGATGAGTTTTAATATGAAACTATGTATAGAAAAATATTCATTTTTTATTCTTTTAAATACCTTGATATTTTAATTTTTCTGTGAGTAATATTTGGAAATTCATTTCTTTTTAAAACAAACAGTAACATAGAGAACATTGGTTGGGTATATCTATTTATTATTTGTATTGATTTTTTTTATACCCAAGACTAACAAGTTTTCAAACAAGGTTGTGTAATTGATTTCATTTATAAAATATATAAATAATGTTCCATAACCTTAGTTATAATTTACCCAAATCTAGAGGAGTGTATATGTATTATTTAGTTATGATTGTTTTTCTCAAATGTGTAATTAATTCCTAATGTTATTTTAATATATGATATGGATCTTAGAATATGAAATGGAAGATGGTTGATTTATAATGAGTTATGTCATTTTACAATATTATAAAAAATTATCATAATTTTTCTTCTGAAATGGAATTTCGTTATATATGATTGCCCAAATTTCTTCATGGTTTCAGTCACTTTGAGGACTAATATTAAGTAGGTAATAAATTCTTGAACGAGGCACTTATGGAGTTTTTATATATTGAATAAAACATACATATCTATTCATAGTCATTTATGATTTATAAAAGATGATTGCTCCATTCCAATTAGACATGAATGAATTATAAATCTATAAACCATACCTAAACCTTGATTAAAATATTTTTTTCATGGAAAGTTAATGGTTAGATTGATTATGTCGGAAGGTATGATAAAAAAACATATTTGGTTTCAATGTTCTCACACCATTTATTTATGGTAAAACCTTTTTCGACTTATGAATAGAATTTTTATTATGTTTTACAATCATTTAGGATGGACTAGATAAATTAATGGGGATAAAATTAATAAGGGTGTATGTTGGTGGACATTATATTTCATCAAAAAGCTACCGTAGTTGCACTGGCCATCTAGTGGATTCTGTAGAATATGTAGTATGACTGTAAATCCCATTGACCAACTGATGGAGATCCTTTTTAGAACCTATTTGTTTAATCTACTAATGTTCTATTATTAGAGCTCTATGGTAGAACATGTTCTACCTATTAACCATTGGCTAGTCGATGGAGGCCACCAAGCCACCGATGGTGTCATTTGAGGCCCAGTAAGGCCAATAGGCTTTTTTTGTTTTTTTATTAAAATCCTAAAAATTATTCTCTTATTTCATTATTATATGACATTCTTTAACCCCATAAAATTAGGATCTCTATTTAATAAATTTGTTTCCCTCTACTCTTCTTTCAACTCTCTCATTTGATGCCCATATATCAATTTGATCCTATGCATCCAATCAAATAAGCTTTATCTTGATATATATCAATTATCTTCTATTATCCTTGGTAAAACCCAATTATATTCGCAATATATTGATCAAATATAAAGTCCTTGTAATGGTATACCAATATAATTTTTATTCAGTAATATAATCCTCACCTAGATTCAAGGAAATATCATCTATGCATCTTTTGGACCTTAACTATTGTCAGTAGGGGATCTTCACTAGTAAGTGTGATCCTATCATACCTTTGAGGTGTGGTTTCTCCTCAATCATGTTTAGAAAATTATAATGATGATGGATCAAAAAGGGATCTAGGATCCACTTTCATAATTGAACTTAGACATTTACCCATATTATTGAATCATCGTTGTACCTAAGGCATATGATCCATATCACTAGCGTAAATGTATATGATTTGTTAGACATTTTTTCAGAAAGAGTTTATCCCGTGAGGCCTATGTTTGATGTTTAGTCTCATTAAGTGTGAACTTGTACTTAGTGGACCTATGATTTCTGTTTTCTCATATATAGCTTATTATGGGTATGAATCCAACTTGTAATGATGTGATGTTTTCTCTAAAATTCAGTACCAATATATTTAATGTATTTTTTCACTTTATTCTATTGTTTAGAATTAATTTTGAACTATATAGACTATTCCCCATCGGTAATTTGTTAATTGTTTTGATAATATGAATATGGTTTATGCCCTAAATGGGGATGTTTCGGTAATGTTATTAAACAATGCCACCAAAGGGAATATGTCAATGGGAAGGTTTATGTTTCCATTCAACATCAACAAAAATTAGATTGATCCGGTCTCAAAGGAACCAACATATATGAAATTCTTAAGTGTTATACTTTTTTATTATCTTCACTCTTTTATTTTTTAGGAATCCACTAGTATACTTTATGAACTTGTGTTAAGGACCATTAGTAGTATCCTGCAAGGTCTTGTACTCACACTCGACTTAGGTATCTTAGTGAACTTATAGAATTCATAAATAGGTATTCAATGAAGGGATAAAACCTTGAGGTGGATGGTTGAGTAGGTTTATAGGAGGATGTGATAATTATAGGATGAACCACTATATGGATGTCTACTATTGATTTTGTTTATATTCTTTAATTCCGGCAATGATCCACCATCTATAGGGATTCATTTTTTTATTTTTTATTTATGTGAATAACATGGAATGTTTCTACTACATTATCTATTAATTATTACATGTTATCACTCTGATGTTTTATTTATTCTTTATTAGTTGGTTTTATTCTTATCTCTTCCATTGCAAACTCTAGTTTTTATCTGGTATTAAGGTAACAGTGTCCCCACTACATTTCATCATACTTCACCACAAGTCAAAAACATATTGTATATAGGGAACATGTATGATGTCTTGTGGGATCTGATATCGAAATTATTGGTTTGGGTTGGGGTGTTACAAAATATTATTATAGGACCAAGTTCATCAACTTGTTTATTTTCTATTTCTTGATTTTGAAAAAGGTAGATACGATTTCAAATTGATGGGATATAGGAAGTGAAAATAATTTAGTTCTTTGCCAGCACTATATAGTAGACCTATGAGTTTCCAAAAATATTCAATTTATGTTCTTGTTTTGAAATGTTACCTTTGATTTTAATCACCCAAGGTTATCCACATGTTGTTGGTGTACTAATTTATAGGATTTGGTTTGCAAGAATGAATCATGTTTTCGTATATAGGATCACATGAAAAATTATTGTTTCTTTTATTAGATAGAGGCTAAATAATTTAATTCCTTTTAAAATTGTGATTTAGTATTTTCGTACATAATTTCTAATATCACTTTATTTGAGATTGAGTGTCATATTCTTAAATTATATATATATATAGTTGTAACTAACATGTATGTACTATAGTCTTGGATTAGATCATGGAAGTTCTTAAGGATTATTCTTTATTTCTGTATGCATCACATTAGGATGAACCTTTTTATAAACCATTTTATGTGCTTGTGTTTTGTTGAATGTATTCTTATTTAGTTGTCAGATTCCTCTATGGGTTGATATGGAATTTCTGGAAGATGATGCCCTATATATATATATATTTAATATCTAGTTGCACCAACTATTTTTTAAGAGGGTGTAGCTAATCATTCTCCCTTGGTTACTATAGAAGATCAACATATAAAAATAATCTATCTCAGATCCTTTTTACTAGTACCCATTATGGGAAAAGAAGCCCGCTAGGGTTGTCTAATGATGGTTGATTATGCTTGTGACTTCTAGCTCCAACATCTTCTATCCTTATAGGTCACTAGAATATCCTAGGATTTGGGGGGCTATATAAGATTCATCAAGAGTATTTTTGAATAGGTTGATACCCCGTAGGATTAAAATGTGAAGTGTGTGACATTAATGTTTCACGGTGTTATTGGATGATGGTGGGAAGTTATACATTAGGATAGTAGATGGTAAAGGATGACATGGAGAACCATCAAGGACTAATTTTTAAAATAGTTCATCTCAAATTCACTAATGATAAACCATGCTGAAGAGTTCATAAATCTTTATCAAGGGATGAGAATAGTGTTTTTTTATTCAGCCTTCTTCACCGAGATGGTTTATTTTGGTTCTCTTCTATAGGGTAACAAGTCATAAAAAGAATATAGGGTTTTAGATCAGTCCAATTTCATAACTGAAATGATAGGTGAAGAGCTTTGATATGATGAACTATATGAGAGTTAATTGTAAGGCTCTAAATATAGATAATAGAATTGAGGAAGAAAGTGTTGTAGTTCATATTCTAGCATCTAATCGCTAAACTGGTGATTTCACCATAATAATCCATGTTTTTTATTTTGAGAATATGAAAATAATGTCAGAGGATCAATTTGAGTTTAGTAGTTGATAGTCAAAATATAGTATATGTTCCTTGAATATGGGATATGACTCTTCTATGTGTTATAATTGTGGGTATAAAGAAAATAATCTAAAGGACTATCATATTTCTCTCAATATTTGAGATCTATGTGGAATGACTAAAAATATAATGTGGTTTTGTTCCATGGCATCAAGGATTCATGAAACAGATTTATGCTATTGTGTGGGTGAAGGAGCTTAGCAGTTGTTGAATTCCCTATAAGGGTTGGGGAATCAAGTGACTCATGTGCCTCTATGGTGTCGTGGAGTGTTTTTTTTGTAGGACATATTTGGTTGATTAGAGTTCAAATGTTGGTGGAGAGGTAACCTTAATAGTTTGAAGATTGGTCCTTAATCTTCTACACTATTAGATTCATTGTTTGATATTATCACATCCCATTAATTCATATATTCTCAAGTGGCTTCTTTGTTATAGTTACCATTTGTGATTTCTTCTATAATCTAATATATCATGACACCCTTGGAAAAGAATGTAGATTATGTTCAAATCATTCCATAATGTTAAATAGTGGTTTTTAGCTTCAATCTTACTTAGATCTTTGCGATTTTTCAGAATTTAGGATTCAACCTAATCCATATAATTTAATAGTTGACCAGCTACCATGGGTATATTGATTTATATTAGAGATGATTGACATTTAAATTGCCTAAATATTATATGTTTTTGTTGACCAGTGAATGTGTCATTGAGATGAAAATATTGGGATAAAATCCTCATCAGAGGGAATTATTTTCAATATATATTTCTAGAATGATCCTTTTACTGGATCTTATGATGGCTCCCTCCTATTTTCCGACTATGGTGAAACATTAATGAGATGTATTTCGTGAGGATTTCTCTTGGTTACCTCAAAATAGTGTAATTTGTTTTGAGATTGATCTCATGCCTAACGTGTGAAACATATATTTTAAAGAGTTTGCGATATATCTTCATGAACATGATGTTAAAGGCTTCATAGGAAAAAATCATCCCTTTTAGTGATTTGGGGTTGTTCAATATGAAATTAAATGGTAGTATTCATATTTGTATTGACTACATAAAGATAAATTAGATCAAAATAAAAAATAGGTATCCAATTCCATGAATTGATGACTTTTTTATCAATAAAGGGGGGGATCAATTTACGGGACCTAGTGGTTTTCAATGATTGATATGTGTTCTGAATACCATCATCTTTAGGTCAAATAGGAATACATATAAAAGATAACATTTAAGAGTATGTATGGGTTATATGGGTATCTAATTATGAATTTTATACTAATGAATTATTTGGTAGTCTTCTTGGATCTCATTAATAAGATCATTCTCCCATACATACACCCTTTAGTCACTGTGATTTTTTATGACAACTTGAGATATTCCAGGATTACAGAATCATATTCTAAACACCTAGAAATCATATTTAGTATTATTGGATCTCATCATCCTAACACCAATTATTTTAATTTTCACTTTTGGATACTTTAGGTTCACTTTATTGGACCATGGTTTCTCCATTAGGAATACCAATTGATCTGGAAAAGGTTTATGTATGTATGTATTGGTAATGGACTCAGAACTCATTTGAGTTTCAGAGTTACCATTGCTTGATTGGGTACTATAGAAGGATCATTTAAGACTTTTTTCATATATAATTACTTATGAATATGATTTCCAAATGGTAATGTAGTTCTAGTTGATAGAAAAGTGTGAAGATTCCTTCTTTGAGATGATGAAAAGGTTTTCGTCAGCTCAGATTCTCATTCATCCTAAACATGTAGTTGGGTATGTAATTTATTGTAAAGTATTTGGTGTTGGATTTGGATCTATTTTTATATAGGGTGATAAGATAGTTACTTATAGGTCTCATATACTATGTCCTTGTGAGTGAAACTAGCATATTTGTGACTTATAGTTGGAATATTTAGTTCATGGATGGAAGTTTTTGTGAAACTACCTATTCAGTAAAGAATTTAATGTATACAAAGACCAAAATAGTTTGATTAATATTTTCTCCCAACATGACATGAATGATCAGAAGAGGATTTGGGGAAAATACTTATATAAATTCAACTTTGAGATTGAGTATTTTCTTGGGAAATGGAATGCAATTGAAAATTTATTGAGTTGGAATATGCATTTGGCGGGAGAGTGGATGTTAAAAGCAAAGTAGAAGATTATGGATTTGTTGGTAAACTATATGTTGGTTGTTTATAAGGATCTAGATTTAGTGAATTATTAACAATTATTAGTCATATACTCATTGGTGTAAAGAGTATAGTTCACTTAGGAACATGATCCAGAGTGTGTCATGATGCTCAAGAGGTTGGCAGTGGGTGGTTCTATTCCTAGGTGGATCATAAATTGATGTAGTATACAATTGGTTCATGGAAGGGTTATGTTTCCTTCTTCAATGAAAGAAGATATGATGAAAGCCTCGTATGCCTCATCGTTGAAATCGATCCAAGGATAAATCAATATGTATCATGATTTCATATGGTAGTTCTGGTGGCATGGAATTAAAAGAGTCATTATATTCATTTCCTCCCATTGTATAACTTGTTAGTGGATCAATATTGACTACTATAGACATAGTGGGTTTATACAACCAATTTTAGTACCTTTGTAGTAGTGGGATGATGTAACAAAAGACATTGAGATATGATTTCCAAGGACCCCAATATATTAACAATCCATTTGATTTGTACTTGATCGATTAAATATGGTGTATCACTTCATGAAAATCTTTGAGATAAACTCAATGAATGAGCTAAGAATTATCTATGTTTGGGAGATCATATGGATTCATCGAGTACATGAAAGTTTGGTATATAAAAGAGATTTATCTTTCATATCATGGTTTTGGAATGTCTTACAAAAGGTGATGGGGACTCATTCTATAATGAGTATATATTTTAATCCTCAGACAAATAATATGTCAGAGAAAATGATCCAGACAATAGAGGATATGATTCATTCTTTTATTATAGATTTTGGAGGATATTAGAATGATAACTTGGATACATTAAAGTCTTCATACGATAGAAAAATACCAATAGACAATTAATATGGATATTTATGAGTCTTTGTATGGGTTCCTAGGTCGTTAAAAATGTATTAGTATGATGTGGTGAGTCTTTTGTTGTTGGTAGGAGTATGGTACATGAGACCGTAGATAGGGTATAATAAATTTGGAAACATCAAGTTAAATCTTGAAACATATATCAATCTTATACCTACTAAATGATAAGATCCTTATATTTCACTTTGGGTGACAAGGTTTTCTTAGGGGAGTCCCTTAGGCTGCGCTATATGCTTTTGAAGAATCAAAGGAAGTTAACACCTTGGTACTTTGGGTTGATAGATATTTCTGAAAGCATTAAGATGTTGTCCAATCAGATGAATCTTCTTCCATGATATCAAGGAAAGAATAATGTGTTCCACATCTCTATACTTAAATTGTACAATCCTGAACATTCACTCATTCTCGACTATAAGAATGTTGAGTTGTAACTGGATGAATCGTTTGTAGAGAAACATATTTGGATAGTGGAAAAAATAAATTAGGTAATATGAAAGACTAATGTTTATTTTATTCTGGTTTAATGGTTTTGTAGGAGTATTTAGTAAGAGACATGGGGGTGGGAGATAAACATTCTGGAATGGTGGCCTCACTTGTTTTAGTTTACCTATCTAGATACATATCATGGATTAGATGTAATAAAAAGGGAGAATTATGACATTATTTATTTATGTTTTCCCTATTTTCAGATTATACATGTCTTTTTTAATTTGTATTGTGTTATTTGAGGTGGGATAGATGCATTTAAGTGAATGAAAATGTAGAAGAGCTAGGTCAGTGGGTATATTGTAGCTTCTAAAACCAACTACATCTCCATCCATAATCCAGTGAAGTCTTTAGGGTCAGCAATATGACTATAGATCATATTATCCAACCCAACAACCACCAACTAGACAGTGGATGCCACCAACTAGTTGGTGGTGTCATTCGGGGCCTAGTAAGACCAGTTGGTATTATGTAATTTTTATTAAAATCCTAATATTTATCCTATTATCACTATCATATATACCTATATCATTATCCAACACCATAGGATCTAACTTATAGTGAATTTATACTCTCTCCTCTACTTCAGTATCCTTTTTTGACACACAGACATCGGTTTGAGAATGCACTTCCAATATAGTATATTCTATCTAGATCTAGAGATATTAAAATAACTTCCCCTTGGTCAAAACCAATTACGCTATCGATATAATGATCGTAATTAAGGGTTTTTTGTGTTTTATAACAATTTAATTGTTGTTCATTGATAAAATTGGATGTCGGATTAATGGAATTGTCTTCTATACATCATTTGGACATAAATTTTTATCAATAGCATATCTTCTTACTAATATTGAACATTTTTCACCCTTTAGTTTTGTTTTGTCCTCAATATTGATACTAGAATTATAATCATAGTTGAATGGTAATTATTAAAGGATTTAGTGTTAAACATGGACTTGGATATTGACATGTGTCATCGAATCATCATTGTCCCAAAGGTAGGTGGTCCTTATCACTAGTGTATACTTATATCTCTTCTGGGCATGTTTTTCTGTTATTCATGTTTATCCCATGATTTATATGTTTAATGTTCAATCACATGTGGTGTGTATGTATAGATTGTACACTTATGATTCAGGTTTTATTTCATGTGTATTGTTATTTCTATGACACATAATTTTTGTGATGTGAAGTTTGATCTATAATTTAGTATATATATATTACATTTTTTCACTTTCTTCTATAGTTTAATTTATAGCTCAGGCCATATAGACTATTACCAAGGGAAATTTCAAAGACATTTGGCTAATATGAATATTTGTAATCCCATTATGGGGGATGTTTCAGATATTTTTCGGACTACCCCATCGAGGTGGATGCGTCAGGTGGTAGGTCGAAACTACCTTCTAGCGTGAAGTTGAAGTAGGTAGAGAATGTCAATAAAGTCCTAGAATGTAATGCCCTGACCCCAGTTACCCAGAGTCAGTGCATTATTTTAATACATTGGCATGCTTACAAGGAATCAAGTCCCGAAGGACGATCGGTTTAACAGTATTGGAAAATAGTTTACATACATGAATGTTACATTACACTTTATAACATACAACACAACATAAATAAACCCTTATGAATGCTATTATTCCCTCAGCTTAACCTTGCATATCAATCAAAATACTCTTCTTGGAATCTTGGGAAAAATAAAACATATAAAGGGGTGAGATCAAATGCTCAGTAAGGGTAAGAAATGCAGCAGAAGAAAACATAAATATTAAGCATGATGAATAATAGAAATCACATGCCTTTACCAATAATTTACATGAATACTTTTATGGAAAGAATATGAGCTGAGTAAATAATTCCATAATAAAACATAATCATGGGTATTCTACTAGTATAATTACCACATGAACCATCAATATTATTTTCATAATGAGGGAATGTATAATACCATACTTTAATTTCTGTGTCAAGGCCTCGTTCTAGGACCTATGGGCTAACTGTAACCGGACCAAAACCTGGAGCGCCTCTGTAACCGGACTCCATCCTAGAGAGCCTCTATAACCAGACTCCAACCCGGAGATCCTCTATAACCAAACTCCATCTCGGATATCCTATGTAACAGGACTCCATCCCGGAGAGCCTCTATAATCAGACTCCATCCCGAAGGGTCGGCTGTAACTGGACCCCAACCCGGAGGGCTTACTTTTACTAGTCCCCAACCCGAAACATACTAGTCTAATACATTCATCATAAGAAAATGTTGAAATATAACATAAACATTCGTATTAAAACTAGATTATGAAATTTCAATACTTTAACCACAAACCATGAATGGTATACGAATAGCACATCCATATTCAAACATATCACGAAACCTTCAATACAATATGAAAGTTTTGTATCATAATAAATCAAATTCAAATAAACATAAAATCTATAAAAGGATGTTGAAATAGAAGAAATAAAAACCTTTTTTAGAGAAATATATCTTTCCATTTTGAAATCATTTAAGAGTCACATAATTATAAATAAAACATTTATTTTGACAATATTCTTATAAGCTTATAATGGAACCTTCGACATAGTTATAACGGAGGAAAATAGCTGCACCCTCCGTATAAGTTAAAAAACATTCTTACCTTAATTTTGTCGAAAAGGTCATAAATTACCTTATTTGGAAAACGATAGAAAGATTCCTTTCAAACCATTTTATTAAAATTCAAACTTGGGTATAAATCACTTTAACCCATAGTCTAGTAAATAGTAAAAATGTTTTGGAATACATTTTTAAGAAAAATATTTGTGGATGATAAATAGGTCCTATTAGATAATTACATATAAACAACCTCGGATAATAAAGATATTTTGGAATTAACCCTTACCTTGTTGTAATCAATCAAGTCGTATGAACAATAGTCAATAACCACCAAATAAATCACAGAATATCATGAATATAAAGAGAATCATGATAATATATATCAAATGAATGTACAAAATACACCACATGCAATAAATATGTGGTGAACATGGGATACCTCATGGAATTATAATGTGATATAAGAAACCATTTACCTCGTGTCTGACTTGAACTGTTCGTTCTTCAATATCCTTTAATTTGGGTAACTTCCTTTGGTTTGAACCAAAAGGACTTCGTGATGTGCCTTCTGCATAAGGTAAGGCTTCTAGGAGGAGGATAGGGACGTAGGGAGCTTAATTTGGAAGAGTTTGGACGAGCCTAAATCTTTATAGGTGTGAGGAATTGGTTATAAGTGGTCTCCTTTTATAAGGGGGAGGAGGGTCTCTTTATGAAAGTGTGAAAATATTATTTTATTATATAATGATATTCAGTTTCTAAAGGTCCAAAAATCATTAGGGTTGAAGATAATATGACTCATGGTCTAAATAATATCATCCAATAAAAATTGGACATGATTTGGATATTATTTTAATATTTATAATCTAATTTATTTAAAATATTTATTAATGAGGTAAATACTGCATCATTATTGTGTCATAAATAATTTAATTTATTCGATGTGAAAAAATTATAAAAAAAATACAATGAAATAGGAAATATTTTTATAATTCTAATCAATATTTTATCCAAAAATATTACTTATATAACTCTATATAAAAATTAATTACTAAAGGATTTTGGTTTTTGTCAATTTTTCCTTTAAATTAATTAATCTTTAGTGTCATTATCATTCATAAGTTGCTCCATGGGGTCCAAAAATCGACCCAAGGATGCCCATGGTCAGACATTACTCATAAAATAATTATAGGACATGTGTTAAGGTAATTTTGAATTATTACAATATTCTTTTTACCCTGAATTACCCTATTTACCTTTAACCACGGTAAATAAAATTCAAAAGTTACTATTCACAGAAAAATTATTTTCATCTTATTGAACCACATTTTACATACTGAGGTTAACCGTGTCTCTCGGATTTTTGAAATTCAACTCACAAAAGTGATAAAATTATGTTTTACGCAAATTTGTAAATACTCATAGGTGGTGGGTAAAAGATGGTAAAAAGTTCAATAAATTTTTTATATATCTAAACTTATTATGAAATGAATCAAATGAATTATTTTGAACATATAAAGGTATTATGTATCTATTTTTACATAAAATAAATTTAAATAAAATATATAATTATTTAAATAAAATGTTGGTTTTAACCAACAACCTAGTGTTTGTCACTATTCATCAAAAATTGATGTTTATCAGAAAAATACCAAAAAATCAGCCTAGGATATATTTGATATTCCAAATTCAAAAATGATGTCTATTTTAATTAATCAAAAACATATAATTTGAATTAATTAATTTAAAATTAATTCATATTGTCAAAATAAATAGTGTGTTTTTAAGCAACAATATCTATCAACAGATTGAAACTTGTTAATGTCCAATTTCAAAGTGAAATTAATTATAATGACCTAAATTGTGTTAAATAAAAAAAATATAATCTAATAATACTTCAAAACCAATCAAATTCATGATTTAACACTATAAATTATTTTGATTAAAAAATGTTTTTAATTAAAATTTAGTATTTTTCACTATTTACTAAAATTTGAAAGTTATTAGAAAAATACAAAAAAATTATCAAAACTAAATTTTTATCTCCCGATTCTAAAGAAGATGTTTATTTTGTCAAATTTAATACATAAAAGTGTCAAATATTGGATTTAAAATGGGTTTGCTCTCAAAAGGTGGTAAAATTGCATTTTATGAAAAATACTTTCTTTATCTACAAAAATTGAATTTGTTCTTATATTATGTCTAAGAAACACATCATATAGATGTTAAAATTATATGGAGTATATAAATTTCAAATGCAGTTAAAACTATTCATAACCTCTGTTGAATGGCTAGATTGGTAAGTCATGGTGCGCTCGAACTCGGTGTTGCGTGTAGTGTAAGTTACTGAATTATTTTGAAGAAATAACATACTATGAAATCTATCGGTGTTACATTCTTCCCTCCTTCAATAAATTGCATCCTTGAAATTTGAAATTATTCATAAAAAATAAAAGGTTAAAAATAGATAAATACCTTTGTGGAGAACTCACATCGAAAATTGGGTTAATAAAATTTATTCTTAATAAGAGGGAACATATATGTATATATATATACTTGGAAGGCAGCTTTATATACTTTAACTAATTTCTACCACAAACTTATCTTTCACTCTAAAAGATAATAGAACTTAAAAAATATTCTATTTATCCTATTCGTATAGTGTTTAAAAAATATGAACTTATAATTCACCAATCAGACCCTTTAAAAAAAGAAACTAAATTATACAATCCAGGGACTTCATGTAGTCCAATGGTTGGCGATAAATCCCAATCTCACTATGGTTGTGGGTTCGATTCCCGCAGCTTTGTCTGACGTGACAGGTTGTCACACGGTCTGTGTTTTGTCCTTTTAATAAAAAATCCAAAAAATTTCCTTAACAATAGTATCTTAATCCATTCCAACCATTAGAATTATCCAAAATAATTCAATCCAAACTCACAATCCAAAATTTATAAGTATGTTAAATACAATGAAGACACTTTTTTTCCATGTAATAACATGTGAAAACCTTTATCGTTTATTATTTTAAAACTTGGTAACACCCTGAATTACAATAAAACCTTATTGATTACATTCATGCACCCTTATCCTTTATATAATACTGGATATATTCTTTATATCCATAAATATTGAATATTCCAACAATGATGAAATAAAAAAAATATTAATCAGTTCCACGGAAGTCAAGAATATCCAATATAATTTATCCAAATCAACCATCTCTTATTCCAAAATCACTACCTCGGTATCAAAAACATACTGTGGTTTATCTTTATATCAACCATATATTTTCTAAAAATTTAACCAGCAATTGAGTAACTTTTCATGGTTCCACACAATCTCAAGTCCATAATGAAATAGTACTGGAGGACAATCCTTATATAGTCTATAATTCTTATAACATGTTAATCATTAATAAAATACTAAAATGACCCAATACTTTAATAACAACATAAGAAATCTAATCATTACTCTTCATCTTCGTTAGTATCATAACTTTATTATTTTCCCATAGAAGCATTCGGGGTATACTCTGATGATTTGGATATCGATTCGTGTAGTGTCCCAACTCCTTGAAGATGAAGAATTGTACATTGAAAACTTTTTTCTTACCCTTTCAATAGCGTACATGGTGCCTACTTTCTCCACACTTATGACAAACTCGCATTCCCTTGAAGCATTTACTAAGGTGATTCTTTCAACAATTATCACATATGGGAAAATCCTTCTTACCCCTCTTCCCTTTATCCATGTTTCTCTCTTCCATCCTTTTCTTCTCTTGCTTCCCTTCAAAGCCATATGACTAAGATAATTATTTACTTATCTTATTATCACATGATACTATTTCTTCATATGTTGAGAATACATTGGAGACTATTTCCCTTCTAAATGTTTGCTTAATACCATGAAAGATATAATCCTTCTCACTCTTTGTATGATACGTATTGCTGGAGTTCACATTCCTTCTACTGGGCGCCGTTTCTATACAATGGCACAAACTAGATTAGTTTATGAATCGAAATACATAATTCCAACCTTGTAAAACACTTAAAATAAATTGAACAGTTTATGGATATAATCCATAATCATAAAAATGTTTTATTTGAGGATATATATACTCATAAACCCTTCTTAATGATTTTTAATGAAAATGAGAATTGTCCTAAGCATATCCCCTAGGAGTTTCATAACCAAGAGTGCAGTAAGGCCCGTTGTTGTGCACCAGTTCCAGTTCGAGTCTAACTCAAAGCAGTGTTTTTGGGTTTTACCCCTAGGTACATCTGTGCTGGATTCGCTTCTACATGCACATATCCAGACAGGGATGTATTTTCTTGGAAAACTCACAAAATCTCTACATTACCAAAATTCTAGGAAGTTATTCTATACTAATCCTCAAAGTCTATCTTAGAGAAATTTGTTCCAATCAGAATTTATATAAATCTAGTTTCCAAGGTTATTTCTAAACTTCCTCTGATACCAACTGTAACGCCCCGACCCTAGTTACCTAGAGTCGGTGCATTATTTTAATACATTGACATCCTTACAAGGAATCATGTCCCGAAGGACCGATCAGTTTAGCTCTCTTTGAAAATAGATTACATACATGAATGTTACAATACTCTTGATAACATACAACACAACATAAATAAACCCTTACTAAGGCCACTATTCCCTTAGCTTAACCCTGTATATCAATCACAATACTCTTCCTGGAATCATAGGAAAAATAAAATATAGAAAGGGGTGAGATCAAACGCTCAGTAAGGGTAAGAAATACAGCAGAAGATAACATAAATATTAATCATGGTGAATAATAGAAACCACAAGCCTTTACCAATAATAAACAAGAATACTTTTTTGGCAGGAATATGAGCTGAGTAAATAATTCCTTAATAAAACATAATCATTGGTATTCTACTAGTTGAATGACCACATAAACCATCAATATTATTTTCATAATGAGGGAATGTATAATACCAGACTTTAATTTTCATGTCAAGGCCTCATGCCAGGACCTATAGGATAACTGTAACAAAAAAAAAACCCAGAGAGCCTCTGTAACCGGACTCCATCCCGGAGAGCCTCTTTAACCAAACTCCAACCCAGAGAGCCTCTGTAACTGGACTCTATCACGGTGAGCCTCTGTAACCGGACTCCATCCCAAAGAGCCTCTGTAACTGGACTCCATTCTGGAGGGTCTGCTGTAACCGGACCTCAACCCAGAGGGCATATGTTTACCGGTCCCCAATCTGGAACATACAAGTCCAATACATTCATTATAATAAAAGGTTGAAATATAACATAAACATTCGTATTAAAACTAGCATACGAAATGTCAATACTATAACCATAAACCATGAATGGTATACGAATAACATATCCATAGTCAAACATATCACAAAACCTTCAATACAATATGGTAGTTTTGTATCATAATAAGTCAACTTCAAATAAACATAAAATCCATCAAATGATGTTGACATAGATGAAATCAAATCCTTTTTTAGGGAAATATCTCTTTCCATTTTGAAATCATTTAAAAGTCACATAATTATAAAGAAAACATTTATTTTGAAAATATTATTATAAGCTTGCAAGGGAAGCTTCGACATAGTTATAACTGTGGAAAATAGCCGCACCCGCCGTATAAGTTAAACAAAATTCTTACCTTAATTTTTTCGAAAAGGTTATAAATTACCTTGTTTGGAAAACGACAGAAAGATTCCATTCAAAACATTTTATAAAAAGTCAAACAAGGGTATAAATTACTTTAACTCGTAGTCTAGTAAACAGTAAAAATGTTTTAGAATACATTTTTAAGAAACATGGATGTGGATGATAAATACGTCCCAGTAGATAATTACATATAAAAAACCTCAGATAATGAAGGTATTTTGGAATTAACCCTTACCTCGTTGTAATCAATCAAGTCGAATGAACAATAGTCAACAACCACAAAATGAATCAAACAATATCATGAATATAAAGAGAATCATGATAATATATATCAAATGGCAGTACAAAATACACCACATGCAATAAATAGGTGGTGAAAAATGGAAATCTCATGGAATTATAAAGTGAGATAAGAAACCCCTTACCTCGTGTCTGACTTGTCCCGTTAGTTCTTTAATATCCTTTAATTTGGGTAACTTCCATTGGTTTGAATCAAAAGGACTTCTTGAAGTGCCTTCTGCCTAATTTAAGGATTCTAGGAGGAGAAGTGGGATGTAGGGAGCTTAATTTGGTAGAGTTTGGATGAGCCTAACGGCTTGAGAGGTGTGAGGAATTGGTTAGAAGTGGTCTCTTTTTATATGGGGGAGGAGGGGCTCTTTAGGAATGTGTGAAAATATTATTTTATTATATATTGATATTTGGTTTCTAAAGGTCCAATAATTATTAGGGAGAAGATAAGATGACTAATTTTCGAAATAAAATCATCCAATAATAATTGGACATGTTTTGGATATTATTTTAATATTTATAATCTAATTTATTTAAATCATTTATTAATCAGGTAAATGTTGCATCATTATTGTGTCACAAATAATTTAATTTATTCGATGATTAAAAATTATAAAAAAATACAATGATGTAGGAAATCTTTGTATATTTCCAATGAATATTTATAGTCAAAATGATTACTTATATAGCACCATATAAAAATTAATTACTAAAAGTTTTTTTTATGTCAATTTTGCCTTTACATTAAATTAATTAATCTAAAGTGTCATTATCATTGATAAGTGGCTCCATGAGGTCCAAAAACCGACCCAAGGATGCCCATGGTCGGCCATTACTGATGAAATAAGTTTAGGACATGTGCTAAGGTAATTTTTAATTATTACAATATTCTTCTTACCTTTAATTACCCTATTTACATTTAACCGCGGGAAATAAAAATCAAATGTTACTATTCACAAAAAATTATTTTCATATTATTGAACCACATTTAACTTACTGAGGTTTACCATGTCTCTCTTATTTTTGAAATTCAACTCACAGAATTGTTTAAATTATGTTTTATGCAAATTAGAAAATACTCCAAAGAGATGGGTATAAGACGGTAAAAAGATCAATAAAATTTTTATATATAAAAATTTATTATAAAATCAATAAAATTAATTATTATGAACATATATATGTATTTTGTATCTATTTTAACATAATAAATTTAAATAAAATATATAATTATTTAAATAAAAAGTCGGTTTTAACCAACAACTAGGTGTTTTTCACTATTCATCAAAAATTTATGTTTCTCAAAAAAATACCAAACAATCAGCCTAGGATGTATTTGATATTCCAAATTAGAAAATCATTTATATTTTAAAAAATCTAAAACATATAAATTGCATTAATTAATTTAAAATTAATTCCTGTTGTCGAAATAAATAGCGTGCTTTTAAGCAACAATATCTCTAAAAAGATTAACACTTGTTAATGTCCAATTTCAAAGTGAAATTAATTATAATGACCTAAATTTTATTAAATGATAAAAATATAATCTAATTATACTTTAAAACCAATAAAATTTATAATTTAACACTATAAATTATTTTTAATAAAAAATTTGTTTTTAATTAAAATTTCGTATTTTTTACTATTTACCAAAATATGAATGTTATCAAAAAAATAACAAAAATTTATCAAAACTAAATATTTATCTCTCGATTCTAAAGAAGAAGTTTATTTTTTCAAATTGAAAACATAAAATTGTCAAATATTGGATTTAAAAAGGGGTTTCCCTCAAAAGGCGGTAAAATTTCATTTTCTAAACAAAAATTATTTTATCTAAAAAATTGAATTGGTTCTTATATTATAGCATCCCGCATTTTTATCACATTAAATTTCATTACATTTTACAAAACCGAGGATCATCAAGGTTTAGTGTCTTGGAAACCAGGAACTTTAAACATGAAAACAAATAACATTCTTCTAAAACACTTGAAAGGATTCTCCTCATGTTCATCCTAGGTTCATTACGGCATCACATAACCTGGGGATATACATCAAAAGAAAGGGTGAGCAAAAATCCAATTAAGGGAAACAAGAGAAACATTTTACATGTGAACTTGAGATACTTCAATAAGGTCATGAAAAGAACTTTAAGGCATGAGAATGAAATCATGAGGCATATCATAATAAAAATAACATTTTCATAACTTGAAGATGTGGCTACATAATTTAACATAGACAATCATGAACATATCACCAAGGTCCATCCCCAAGGTGTCATTTGAAAATTACCAAGGTTATTCACCAAGGTATTGTGAAAATTGTAATCTCTAGTGGTTACATCATTACCCAATGCATTGGAGCGCTATCAGGGCGCACCCTTAAATTTGACTTTATTATCATGTGAGACACATATATAATCATCAAACATTTCATAAATAACCCATATAGCTTAAAATAAATGGGTTTCATTTCATAATCATAACGTTTTAAAACTGCTTTAAGGACATGATCTTTACGTCACTTTAAACCCACGGAAGGAGAGAGTGGGTCTCATGTATGTAAATACAAGAATTTAAAATATTAAATTTTGGTATATATTTGAATACCCTTTTAGAAATAATAGTTTTTAGTATTCAATTTATAACATAAAACAATTTTGAGAAAAGAGGGCGGCATTCTGAGACGAAAATTCTGCAGCATAACGGCTATGTTTCAGGGTTTTAGAAAACATTGAAAGGAGAGGGGACATGGGTCAACCACTCATAAATGATCCATAAAACAGTAGAGGGAAAGAATATGAATCATATATGAACTAGGTAATGAAATTTTAAAGATGTACCATATGAAATGAAGAACATGAAAGGAAGACAAAAATTAAATTTCTCTTATGAAAATTCAGCAGCCTAACGACGTCACTTAAACTACAATAAAAAATGATTTGACAAGATTAAATAGGGTCTCTCATCATATTATCATAAGAGATCAGTATGATAGATATAGATATCATACCCCAACATAATAAAAATGAACTTGAAAGACTTGACATAAAAATCGAACTTGAAAAATGAGAAGGGTGAAAGAATCCCTTAAAAATTCGGCAGCCTAACGACGTCACTTAAACGTCAACAAAAATGAATTGACGAGATCAAAAAGGGTCTCTAATCATATGAACATAAATGATAAGTATGATAGATATAGAGATCATACCCCAACATTACAAAAAGGAACTTGAAAGAATTGACATGAAAGTAGAACTTCAAATCGAGAAGGGTGAAGAAACACTTAAAAATTCGGCAGCCTAACGGCGCCACTTAAAACATCAAAATACTGAATTGAAGAGATCAAATGGGGTCTATCATCATATGATCATAAAAGATCAGTATGATAAATTTAGAGATCACACCCCAACATAATAAAAAGGAACTTGAAATACTTTACATGAAAATAGATCTTGAAAAATGAGATGGGAGAAAGAATCTGTTACAAAAATTTCGGCAGCCTAACGGCGCCACTTAAAACTTCATAAAACGAAATAATGAGAGTAAGAGGGGATCTCTAATTATGTGAACATGAAAAGGGCAGGAAGAGGAGTATAAAAGAACACCCTTTAACATAAGAACATGGAGCATAAAAGAAATTACATAAAAGAGATTTCTTGAAAAGAAAGAGAGAGATCAGATCCCTTACCTTAAAACGTAACTCTTAAAACTCAAAGGTTGGGACCTTGAGGGCCTGGGGGCACCTTGGGAGGACTCCTTGGGAGTTAATGAAACCAGAACTTCGGTCGGGGAGAGTGAGGAGTCGAATGGATGAGAGGATGGCTTGGTGTTTATAGGGAAAGTGAGGGGACAAGGCATTAATGGCCAAGGGACACCTCATTAGTGGTTTTGGCAAAACCATGGGCTTGCCCATGATATTTTCCCATGGTATTGGCCACTTGGGACACCTCATACCTTATCATACTATTCATAAGTCGAACATATTGATTACAAACTTAATACATCATTTAATGATGTCATTAAACACCCGTAACTTAAAAACTGTATTTTCACTATTCATCGAAAATTCAACTTTTTCGGAATAATCCCAAAATTTCACCTTAACCAAATATCAATGCTATGATTTCAAAAATGAACTCCATTTTATAAAAATAATTTTCTAAATATTTTTAATTTATTTTTTAAATAAATACACTATTCACCGAAAATTCATTTTTTCAAAAAAAACCCCAAAAATTACCATAACATAATATCGGTGCTCTGAGTTCAAAAATGAAATCCATTTTATAAAAATAATTTTTTTTAATATTTTTAATTTAATTTTTTAATTAAAAAACATTATTCACTCGAAAAAACTAATACTTGAATAATAATTTATGAAACCATTACTTAACCATTTTATTGAATCACATTACTTAATCAAGGTGCCTAGATTATATTTATACTTTCTTTAAGTGAGATTACTATTCCATTTGGACACATTACTAATCCTAATCATAAAATCACTATTCATAATTTACTATTCATCAAAAATCAAGTTGATCTCATTAGACTCTATATTTCGTACTGAACATAATTGTAGAAGACCATTTTTTGAAAATAATTACACATTTTTAATTATTTAAGGTTTACATAAACATGTTTAAAATATCATTTTTCTAATATTCATCAAAAATATGCATACTATATTTATCCGGTCATTTAAAAATTCATAAACATCATCATAAGAATAAATCCCAATTTTTATTTAAAACAAAGGATTACACAAGGCAGTTACGGTCTCCTTACATAGCCCCTTATCTCACCAGCATAGGACCTAAGTGTAAGGTGTGCTAAGATGAGAGAATCTGAGGGAGGCTCGGCTAACATCACACGAGTAGTAATTTCTATCAGTTTTAACTTCTCGCAAAGGCGATTCCGTTCTAGCTTCACACGATGAAGTTCGGCTTGGGTTTGGTCCAGAGCAAAGCCCAGTGGTGCTACCTCCTTCCCAAGTTCTGTTAGATGGTCTTTGATCGGTCCAAGACTACTGGGTGAGGCCATCAAATCTTCTTTCTATAATAATTAACCAAGATTACTTGTATTTAGAGACAATAATCAAAACTTTTAGTTTCCAGCGGTCATATTGACCAATGGTCATATAACCGTCTATACCCAACGGTCTCATTTTAATTATAATCATGTTATCAAATGAAACATTTTTTTGAGTATAAAAATAAAATAAAATAACACATAAAATTAGGAAACAAGATTTATTCAAAATTTTGGGTCGTTACATTCTTCCCCCCTTAAGAAATTGCATCCTCGCAAATTTTAAAATTGGGTTTTGAAATTTCATTGAAAGTCCCACATCGGAAAAGGAGTCAGTAAAATTATTACTTTAAAAGAAAGAAAGGGAAGTACAAAGGTCACCCGAGTTAACCCACACTAGGATTCCATATAGGAAAACATGGACATGGAAGAAAAACAAAGGGTCAAGTTCTGGGGGAGAGTGATAGAGAACATGATTAGGAGAAAGTTAACCATAAGAAAATCCCAAACTTATGATGTGTGTAAATGGTCTTTGATTACCTAGTAGGAAACATAAACCAACAACGTTTTTGTTTTATGTTCCTTTTCATAATTTTGAGGAATTCATTTACAACATAATAAAATATACCTATCTTCATGTAGAGTTTCATCCTTTAATAAGTTTCTACCAAAAACTAATCTTTTCTCCAAACTATGAGCATTCAAAACTACTTGGTCTCATCAAAACACAAGAATCATCTTCTAGAGAATCACATAATCCACAAAAGATTAACTATCTATTTCTTCAATCTTTAAACATTATCCCAAAAATAGAAAGGGTAAGGTAAAACAACTCTTCAAAAAGAAAGAATCCCATAGGAATGGAAACTACTTTTAAATCTTCAAAGTTCCATGGTACTACCCATAGTTCATCATTGACCATTCCATAAATAACAGTCATTAAGATTTCTCAAAATAAACCAAGATAATATTGAAACCCAAATAAAAGAAGGATTTGATAACATAGTCTTCCAAAATAAACTTCATTGTTCATCTCCAAACAACATCAACCACTCCTAACATCATATAACAAAAGTAGCTAACTTAAACATATTTTACCCAAGATAGGTTAATCATTTCGATAAGTAACCTAAATTACTATAAGTCCACCTTAAATTCATCGATTCTTCAAAATATAATTCAACCTTACCCCTCAATGAAAATACCGTAGTAATCTATTTACCTCGATCATATAGGGTCCCCAAAATAGTGAACATCTTCCAAAATAATAATCATATTTTAATCCCCTAATCATCCCTGTCATATTAATACAACAATCATCGCATTTCCTATCACATTGGTTGTTGGGAAATGTTCTTCTATTTCCTGCCATTAACTAAGAAAAGAAACCATAATTAGGGGCTTAAATACTTAGCCAATAATCATGAAAAGGAACCGAAAGCATATAAGGATGACTTGTAGAAGAAAAGTATAACCTAACTTGTGATCCCCTAGGTTTCCATCTAGGTTATCCATGATCATATATTCTTATGTGAATCTTTATTTTATTTTATCTTTTTTCCTTTAACAATGGATCATACTAAGCTTATAAATTTACCAAAGCATATCCCCCGAGAGTGTCATAACCAAGAGTGCAGTAAGGCCCATTGTCATGTACCAGTTCCCGTTCAAGTCTAGCTCAAAGTGGTGTTGTTGGGTTTTACCCCTATGTACATCTGTTCCAGAGCCACCTCAACCTGCTCGTATCCAGACAGGGATGTATTTTCGTGGAAACCCCTTACTCAATACTCACCAAAATACCAGGAAGATTTACTATATTTTAACTTTTCCATAGGCTTATTCTTAAAGTTTTCATATCCTAATTTCATAAAATAACTAATCCATCCTTTGATACCAACTATAGCATCCCTCATTTTTATCACATAAACTTTCATTACATTTTACAAAACCGAGGATCATTAAGGTTTAGTGTCTTGGAAACCAGGAACTTTAAACCTGAAAACATAAAACATTCTTCTAAAACACTTGAAAGGATTATCCTTATGTTCATCCTAGGTTCATTACGGCATCACATAACCTGGGGACATACATCAAAAGAAAGGGTGAGAACAAAGCCCAGTAAGGGAAACAAGAGAAACATTTTACATGTGAACTTCAGATACTTCAATAAGGTCATGAAAAGAACTTTAAGGCATGAGAATGAAATCATGAGGCATATCATAATAAAAATAACATTTTCATAACTTGAAGATGTGGCTACATAATTTAACATAGACAATCATGAACATATCACCAAGGTCCATCCCCAAGGTGTCATTTGAAAATTACCAAGGTTATTCACCAAGGTATCGTGAAAATTGTAATCTCTAGTGGTTACATCATTACCCAATGCATTGGAGCGCTATCAGGGTGCACCCTTAATTTTTCCTTTATTATCATGTGATCCACATATATCATCATCAAACATTTCATAAATAACCTATATAGCATAAAATAAATGGGTTTCATTTCATAATCATAACTTTTTAAAAACTGCTTTAAGGACATGATCTTTAAGTCACTTTAAACCCACGGAAGGGGAGAGTGGGTCTCATGTATGTAAATCCCAGAATTTAAAATAGGACATTTGGGTATATATGTGAATACCCTTTTATAAATAAGAGTTTTGAGCATTCACTTTATAACATAAAATAATTTTTAGAAAAGAGGGAGGCATTCTGACACGAAAATTATGCAGCTTAACAGCTATGTTTCGGGGTTTGAAAATACATTGGAAGGAGAGGGGACATGGGTCACCCACTCATAAATGATCCATAAAACAGTAGAGGGACATAACATACAGCATATATGAACATGGTAATGAATTTTTCAAGATGTACCATATGAAATGAAGAACATGAAAAGAAGACAAAAATAAGATTTCTCTTATAAAAATTCGGCAGCCTAACGGCGTCACTTAAACTTCAATAAAAAAATGATTTGACAAGATCGAATAGGGTCTCTCATAATATGATGATAAGAGATCAGTATGATAGATATATAGATCATAACCCAACATAATAAAAAGTAACTTGAATGACTTGACATAAAAATCGAACTTGAAAAATGAGAAGGGTGAAAGAATCCCTTAAAAATTCGGCAGCCTAACAACGTCACTTAAACGTCAACAAAAATGAATTGATGAGATCAAAAAGGATCTCTCATAATATGAACATAAATGATCAGTATGATAGATATATATATCATACCCAATCATAACAAAAATGAACTTTAAAGAATTGAGAAGAAAGTAGAACTTCAAATCGAGAAGGGTGAAGAACCACTTAAAAATTCGGCAGCCTAACGGCGCCACTTAAAACTTCAAAATACTGAATTGAAGAGATAAAATGGGGTCTCTCATAATATGATCATAAAAGATCAGTATGATAAATTTAGATATCATACCACAACATAATAAAAAGGAACTTTAAATACTTTACATGAAAATAGATCTTGAAAAATGAGATGGGATAAAGAATCTGTTACAAAAATTTCGGCAGCCTAACGGCGCCACTTAAAACTTAATAAAACGAAATAATGAGAGTAAGATGGGATCTCTAATTATGTGAACATGAAAAGGGAAGTAAGAGGAGTATAAAATAACACCCTTTAACATAATAACATGGAGCATAAAAGAAATTACATAAAAGAGATTTCTTGAAAAGAAAGAGAGAGATCGGATCCCTTACCTTAAAATGTAACTCTTAAAACTCAAAGGTTGGGACCTTGAAGGCTTGGGGGAACCTTGGGAGGACTCCTTGGGAGGAAATGATATTCGTTGGGGGAGAGTGGGGAGTCGAATGGATGAGAGGATGGCTTGGTGTTTATAGGGAAAGTGAGGGGACAAGGCATTAATGGCCAAGGGACACCTCATTAGTGGTTTTTGAAAAACCATGGGCTTGCCCATGGTATTTTCCCATGGTATTGGCCACTTGGGACACCTCATACCTTATCTTACTATTCATAAGACGAACATTTTGATTACAAACTTAATACATCATTTAATGATGTCATTAAACACCCGTAACTTAAAAACTGTATTTTCACTATTCATCAAAAATTCAACTTTCTCAGAATAATCCCAAAATTTCACCTTAACCAAATATCAATGCTCTGATTTCAAAAATGAACTCCATTTTATAAAAATAATTTTCTAAATATTTTTAATTTGTTTTTTAAATAAATACACTATTCACCGAAAATTCATTTTTTCAAAAAAACCCCAAAAATTACCATAACATAATATTGGTGCTCTGAGTTCAAAAATGAAATCCATTTTATAAAAATAATTTTTTTAAATATTTTTAATTTAATTTTTTATTTAAAAAACACTATTCACTCGAAAAAACTAATACTTGAATAATAATTTATGAAACCATTATTTAACCATTTTATTGAATCACATTACTTAATCAAGGTTCCTAGATTATATTAATACTTTATTTAAGTGAGATTACTAATCCATTTGGACACATTACTAATCCTAATCATAAAATCACTATTCATAATTTACTATTCATCAAAAATCAAGTTGATCTCATTAGACTCTAAATTTGGTACTAGACATAATTGTAGAAGACCATTTTTTGAAAATCATTACACATATTTAATTATTTAAGGTTTACATAAACATTTTTAAAATATCATTTTTCTAAAATTCATCAAAAATATGCATACTATATTTATCCGGTCATTTAAAAATTCATAAACATCATCATAAGAATAAATCCCAATTTTTATTTAAAATAAAGGATTACACAAGGCAGTTACGGTCTCCTTACATAGCCCCTTATCACACCAGCATAGGACCTAAGTGTAAGGTGTGCTAAGGTGAGAGAATCTGAGGGAGGCTCGGCTAACATCGCACGAGTAGTAATTTATATCAGTTTGAACTTCTCACAAAGGCGATTCCGTTCTAGCTTCACACGATGAAGTTCGGCTTGGGTTTGGTCCAGAGCAAATCCCAGTGGTGCTACCTCCTTACCAAGTTCTGTTAGATGCGCTTCGATCGGTCCAAGACAACTGGGTGAGGCCATCAAATCTTCTTTCTATAATAATTAACCAAGATTACTTGTATTTAGAGACAATAATCAAAACGTTTAGTTTCTAGCGGTCATATTGACCAATGGTCATATAACCGTCTAAACCCAACGGTCTCATTTTAATTATAATCATGTTATCAAATGAAAATTTTTTGTTGAGTACAAAAATATAATAAAATAACACATAAAATTAGGAAACAAGATTTATTCAAAATTTTGGGTCGTTACATATATTATGTCTAAGAAACACATAAAATGGATGTTAAAATTATATAGAGTATATAAAATTCAAAATGTAGTTAATACTATTCATAACCTCTTTTGAACGGCTAGATTGGTAAGTCGTGGTGTGCTCGAACTCGGTGTTGCATGTAGTGCAAGTTATTGAATTACTTTGAAGAAATAATGTACTATGAAATCTTGGGGTGTTACATGGAATATATGTTTTGATTGTATTAAATTCTTGTCTCTTATCTTCAATAGTTTTATTTTCATTTCATTCACTAATATATCTTGTTCAATTATGTTATGGATTGTGGGTGTTATCCTACTGGGTCATATACTCACACCCTACTCTGACATCTTGGTGAGCTTGTATGATTAATGGCCTTGGATCTAGTGAATGGAAAGTACCCTATGGTATATGGTTGAGTAGGTTAGTATGAGTATATGATTGTAACTAGATAGACCTCAGGATATGTTTCTGTTTCTTCTTTTATTTAGCAACTTTACTTCATACTTTGATCCACCATCTATGGGGATTCATTTTTATTGTTTTGGTTTATCTAATAGACATGACAAGCTACCACGACCTGGGTTGATATTATTCCATGATGTTACATTGATAATTTATGTATTCTTTATTATTTGATTTTATTTTTATCACTTTCATTATATAATCTAATGTTTACCTAGAACCAATGGTATAATCTCTCCAAGATTACCCTTTGGTCCTCATCTCTATTCAGTTACCTCTTGCATACTGGGAATAATGCATGAGGTTTTTTGGAATACCCACACAGTCCAGATGGTTCAATTTGGGGTGTTACAAAAGTTAACATAAATTTTTGATATATTTTAATGGTAAAAATTTAATAAATGGTTAAAGTTCGAATAAGTTATCCAGTAAATTTCTTTTGTAAATTATTTCTTTTAAAACCACCTTTCTTGGGTATATTTATATCTTTTAAAATGTTTTTTTATATGATTTGAAACACACTTACTTTTTCGATTTTAATCTCTAGATTTATAAGACCTTGTGGTTTGGGTTCTAATAATATAAAATTTATAAAAATCTATTTTAAAATACTATTGGGTATGACAAATTCTAATGGTCTTAGAATGTATGATGGTTTGTAAATGTCTTTTACTTGATACTTGATAACTATGTAGGTTTTAAAAAAATACATTATATTAAATAAAATATTATAAATGGGGTTCTTTAATAATACCATTATTGGTATTATGTAGTTATTACAGAAACTTTTTCATTTCCAACATTCCTGAGTTATATCTATCATTTTAATAAATTTTTATTCATAATACCTAGTTGTTACTTGTTTTCCTTGTTCATATCATTTCTATCATATTATATATTCTATTTCTAGAAATTCATTAGTATGTGACTATAAATATTTTTTTCATTAAAAATAATATTTTCTCCATGACTTATATTTCTAGTTCAACCACATCTCTATAAAATATTTACAACCAAACATGCATGTATAATTCTATTACTATTCAAATGATTTTTTTTATTATGGGGAGAATTTCTATTTCCTTGGTATAACATTAGTTTTATTATGTGCTTCATATGATGGAATTCAAACCATTTTTAATGTTATATCTTGATTCAAATTTTGTAGGTACACATGGTAATATACACATATATGAAATCCTCTCCATGAGGAGTTTAGTTTTCTCCTAGGCAGGGATGAAATATATATATCCTCCCTAAAAGAAGCTGACTGGCCTCCTAAGTGAGTACTATATATATATATATCATTATATATATATATAGTTTCTCTATATGATTATATGATTGCACTAAAACATGAGATTGATATATATATATATGGTTATACCCTATGAGGAGATGGGTGGACACCCATAGAGGATAATTACAGATAAACACACATTTCTATGTTTATGTGAATTGAAAATTATAGAGGATGGGATTTGATGAATTTTTTTGACAAATTGATACAATAATGTTGAATCTATGATAAGACTAATGAAAGTGTGTAATGGAATTGATCCTCCTTGTATAGGTTGTTATTTTTCAGTTCCAGTATCAATTTACTACTAGATTAATCATTTATTGATTTCATGCTTTGATTATTTATTTTTATACTGCTTTTATATATATAATTAAATGAGTTAACATGGTTATGGAAACACTTTTCTATCTAATATTAATTTGAAAAACCATTGGTGGTGGCCAACTATGTATTTATGATCACACTCTACATGGACACCTTGATGTACATACAGTTTCACTTATTGTATTATGAGTATTAATGGGTATTTATATTATTATTTTAATTATTTTTTATGAGATAAGTTATGATTTGGGATCATATGTTCCATCTCTATGTGTTATTGGAGTGGAACAACAAATTTGATAGGAGAAATGATTTTATGTTACCTATTCTAGTAAGTGATGTGAATATTGTTTAGTTTTACATGAAATTGACTATGTGATTAAATTTGTTCTAGTTTTATGTTCTAATTCCATTAAAATAGAGAAAATGTTATTTATAATTTTATTTTATTAAATTATTGTAGTTTTTCTTATTTATTTTTATACGAAACATCCAACTTATGGATGAGTCAGGCCAGTTTCTTAGAGGAACATGGCCACAACTTATTATATTATTTGAGAGGTTAAATAATACCCCCAATGATAACTTTAGAATCATGGTAGTGTCCACTAACCCCTAGAGATTAGGGAATTCTCTTAGGGTAGTGGAATCTTAATTTTTCATCATTGCGGTATTTGGGTCAGTGTTACCACATGTGACGTAATAATAAATTTTGGCATAAATATATAATTTGGTTTATTATTTTGAATCATTTACTATTAATTGTGTCCATTTTCTCATTTAAAAAATATTTTTATAATTAATATCATATTTTAATAGAAAAATACTCCTGTTTTATTAATAATATATTTATAAGAAATGATAAATCACTTATTATTGGTATTTTTTGGTTATTAAAAATATCCATTTTTTCACATCATACATTTTAGGAATTTATATAATAAAATAATAATAACTAAAAGTAAAAAAAAAATTCAATGTTTTAATAAATATTTAATGAATAGAAAATATTGTTTCAAAAAACAAATATTTTAGTAAGTGTTCAATTGGAAAAAAAATTCAATTTTGTCGTCATAGTCAATTGGATGATGTCAAAATTTGGCATGGAAAATGAACTGTTTTAATTAGAATACATGTTTTGTGTTAGTATAATTTTTAATAAAAAATATGTTAATGTTACTAGTTCATTAAAATTAGTAGAACTCATGTTCTTTCTTTTTATAATTTTGCAACAAAGCATTTAAAATTTATATAACATGTAATTTATTAAAAATATTTTGAAAGAAAGTAAAAATTATGTCACTATTATATTTTCTTTCTATTATATGTTTCTATTTTTTATACAAAATATTTATTTTTGGTATTAATATAACTTAAAACGCATGATATTGAATGTTATAATAATTGTAATGTACTAATAAACATTGAATATACTTTACATATTATTATATAAAACATATATTTTGAGTTATTATTTAATGGAATATAACAAGAATAATTTGAGGTATTTATATTGCTTCAATCCTTAGTTTATTAAATATAGGATAATGGATACATCAATAAATAATAAAAGTTTTTATATCTATAAATTTTTTGAAAAATGGTAAATTATAGGGAATAATATATTGAAAAAAATTAGGTAAAAAACAATGTTTTATTCTTAATATAATTTTTTATAAGTGAAATTTTTAAAAATATAATATATTAGTGTATATATATTTTTAAAAAATAATTCTTTTATTAAATATATAGTACAATTGTTCTACACATTTATCTAATAGAAATAGATAAGAAAATCGAATGTTATATATTTTTTTATGGGACAAAAATATGTCATTTTTTGTTATTCAATGAGAAAAAAATAAATATTTTTAAGAAATTACATAATACAATAATTTTTCATTCAGGTTTCATTATATAATAGAAAATATAAATACTTTACTCCAAAAATGTGATCCACAATTACAAAAACACTAGAATTAAATTATTTAAACTGATAAATATTGATTATTTTTAGATAGTTCTTTAGAAAAGTACATGATTTGTGTGTATTTAATTTTACTAAAAAATCCATTTGACATAGTATTAAACATACGTTATAAGGTTCTGTTTTAGGGATGAATGTTTTTTTGTAAATAAATATATCATGAAATTTTTTATTTCCAAAAAAAATATTTAGTGAATTTTTAGACATATATTATTTTATTTTCAATTAATTATTTATGTTTTTCATGTTTACATATAAAAATAAATGGCACAATCCATACTTCTGGGGTCATGAAACATACTATTTGGTATTAAAACCTCTCAAAACACAACCATTTTTACATTGTTTGATTACAATGCTATTAGATTTGAAGATCTCTTATTAGATGATCAATTATTCTTAAAAACTATAAAATTTCATTTTACTATATATTTTCCCCCTCTTTTATATTTTATATGAAAAATACATATAATTCACTATCTCCAAAAAATAATTCGGGTGAAATCCACTTTACTAAGAAGTTTTTATCATATAGATTCTTAAAAAGAAATTTGTTTTTTGTTGGTGTTTTTGTTTTTTATTAGTCTCGTGATGGAGGCCATTTGGAAATGATCGTGGGTTGCTTTGGGGATGTATCAATTTTGAGTCTCCCAAAGATTATTGATTGATATGTTTGTGTGTTCATTGTAATATGTATTATTCCCTTACCTTATCAATCTAAATTATGGTTGTTTTTCTTGTTGTTTTTGTTTTTATTGTTATTGTTTTTTAAGTTTTTTTGTTGTTATAGTTAGTATTATTATAGAGGATAAATATCATCAAAGCACTCTTTGTTAGATATTTCATAATGATAAGGTTTTTATTCTTCAATATAGTATCTCACAATCGATTTTATGTTTGAGTTATGGCTGACGATTAGTAATGGAACATAAAGAAACCAACTAGAAATTAAACATCCTTTATAGGGGTGTATAAAAATTATGTCTTTCCGGATGAATTAAAATACATTCAAGAAACATGATAATCATGTTTTAAAATATCTAAATATGGAAGTATATCAATTAATTTTAAATAATTGGTTCCCAAGAATATATTTTAATCTTTAAAATTATCTATAATTGGTTTTAAAATTCTCAAAAAGGGTGATAAACCGTTGTTAGTTAAGGGATTTGAGTAGAAATTATTTGATATATGGGCATTGATAATTGGATGATAATTCCATTATGTAAAGTTTATTAGAACCATTTTTTGGTTGGTATATTATATTTCAATAATTTATAAATAAGGATTTTAGAACCTTTATATGGGGGACTTTTTGAGATTAAATTTTGGATATTAATTTCAATGTAAATTCTTAAAATCACACTAATCCTCAAGTTTGGGTGAGGTTCCATGGTCTAATTTTTTTTTTGAATCCATATATCCTTAATTATAATTATTGTTGTATTATATAGTCTCTAAATATGAATGGGAACAATATTGAGTGAAAATAGGGATATTATTTTTAGGTTCTTATTGATGAAGATCTTTAAACTCCGCATCCAAAATTATTAACTCATATTGATATTGGTGATAACATAGTAGTACAATTTTTGTATGAATTCATCCCATCCATTTTAGTGTTGTCATGTTTTTATGAATTATTTCACTGAATGAATGAATTTTATGAAGGTGGACTCAGGAAATCAAATGAACCCTTTCAAAAGGAGACTTGTATGGTTTATAAAAACAATCTTCAGAATATAGGGTCTTTAAAAAATTAGAAACATCTAATCCATAAAGACATGAAGTAATTGTGAAAAATAAAGAGTTTTAAATAAAAATTGGATCCCAACACGAAGGTTTTTTCTTCATACGAGGATTAGGTTGCTGGGGATATATCAACTAATGGGAACAAAGGGGTATTTTTAGTGGCCCACTAACATAAACAATTCAGAGTGGATTATCTAAGGGAGAATGAAACAATCATGTATAGAATAGACCATCTGATATGGAATTTTTATAAATTGAAAGGATATAGTTGAAGTGATTTGGTATATGATAAATAAATTCATTATTTTTAGGGTTCTTAATAAACCTCTAAATCTATTTCTCGTGTTATTAAATTGGATTAGGATGATCAATCTTCTAGAAAGGGGGAAGAAACCTCAGTTCATGTTATTAGTTCTCGAGAAGATTCACAATAACCTACCAATGTGACAACCTATTTAATATAAATAATAAATAATTTCCATGTCTCATTAATATTCATTATTATATTTTATGAATTCATATTCATCTTGGTTTTATAGAAAAATTATAATTTTTTTTGAAAAAGGTATAGTTTAATTTGACAAATATATTTTTCCATGATTTACAATTTTTTGTTTAAAACAAAAATTTCAATATCTTATAAATTAAATTTGAAAATTTTGACTTAATTTTTTAAATAAAAAACAAAATATAGAATAGGATTATTTTCTGGTATTTTTGGGAAAAGATTTATTTTTTATTGACTAGTTAAAAATGTTGATCTTTGCAAAACCAACATTTATTTTCTTTGTATAAAGTCATTTTACATAACATTTTTTTATTTTTTATAAAGTAACATGATTCCATTTTGAATTATAATAATCTAAATAATTCCATTGAAATCGACATTTTGTTTGATTTGAGTATCAGTTCATTTTTATTCATAAAAACACATTTTTTCCAAAAATGGTTTATCATTAAATTTTTCACACTTATATTAAATTAATTCTAAAAACATAAAAAAAATTAATCTTGAAAAAAGATTTATTATTGCTGATTATGAGGTTTAAATTTAGTAATGAGTTCAAATTCAATTTTTTTCATTATGATTATTATCCAAGGTAAATATTTGTCACCTTGGTAAAGTGTAAAGTAGGTAAATTAAGGTAAAAATTCTAAGTAGGGGATATCATTTTCATCATAAATATTCTTGGATGATATATTTAGACTCATATCACTTTTTTTTAAATTGTACTCAATTTTTTCACTTTTCCATAGGAAATTCATTTATAATATTTATATGTTAAGAAAAATTAAATTTGTGTCAATCCCCTCACCTATTAATGATCCCTATCTATCCTATATTAATTGTACATTTTAAGAAATTTAAATCAAAAAATACCAACACAAATACCTTCCCAATATCCCTTTTTATGTCCTCCAGGTTCAATTGTCTGCAAAATACCAACTAATACAACTTATAGATTTAGCTAAAGGAGGGTTACCAAATATAGTTATAACTCTTAATAGAGTGTTTTTAGGTTTATTTATTCTTTTCAATACTCAAATATTATTGAACCATTCCAATATAATAACATTAATATCCAAAATATACTAAAATGAAATTATATATATAGAAAACCATTATCATATTTTTTCATTCCAGTGAAAAAGGAAATCATCACATGTGTGAACATATGGACGACCATATTTACATGTTTATGTATTTAATTTTTCATCACCACCACATATGGTTTTTAATATAATTTATTTGATACAAATTTTTTATATTTTTTAAAATAATTAATTTTTATAAAGAAAATGTAATGACCCAAAATTTTTAATAAAATTTATTTTCTAAAATTTTGCATTATTTTATACTCAACAAAACTATATCCTTTAATTAATGAAGTGATTATAATTAAATGACACCGTTGGGATTCAACTGTTATATGACCATTGGTCAATGTGACCGTTGGAAATTAAAATCTTTATGTTACAATTATTCGTTATAAATACAAGTGATCTTGGTTAATTAATACAGAAAGAAGAGTCAATAGCCTCATCCAGTAGACTTGGGCCGTACTAAGTCCATCTGTAAGATCTTGGGAAGGAGGTAGCATTTATGGGCTTTGCTCTAGGCCAATCACTAGCTGAGCGTCAACATGTGAAGCTTGAACGGAATCACCTAAGTGAGAAGTTAAAACTAATAGAAATTACCCCTCGGGAAATGTTGTCCAAGCCTCTCTAAGATTCTATCACCATTTCACACCTTACACTTAGATCATATGCAGGTGTTATAATGGGCTATGTAACAAGGCCTTATAAACTTTTTTTAATACATTGGTATAAATAAAATTTCTATTTCTTCTTATGCTAAAATTTGTGAATTTCAAATGTCCAGATAAATGTAAGATTATTTTATAGAAGTTCCATATTACTTATGAATTTTGGAAAAAAGGGTGTTTTATAATATTTATGTAAACTTTAAAAAATTAAAAATTAAAAATTATTTTCAAAAAATGGTCTTCTACAGTTGTTCCAAGTAAGAAATTTATAGTCCAATAAAATCAACATAATTTTTAGTGAATAATAATGTACGAATAGTAACATACCTTATGAATAGTAATGAATAGTAAATCGGCCAAAATAACTTCACCCATGAATGTATAAATACAATTTAGACATCTTAAAAGTGAAAAATCGATCACAGTATAAGTTTTTATATTTTTGTAAGCCATAAAAACATTATTTACAATTTTATAATTAATTTAATAATTTATAATGGAAATTTATTTTCATAAAATATATTCATAAATTTTTACTTTATTTTCTTATGGTTATACGATATTTTTAATGGACCATGATTACTTTTTCAAGGTTTTACAAAATAAGTTAAGATTTAAAGTTGTTTATTTGGAATAAATAATAATTTTATTTATAAATTAAATTAAATATACTTGTAAAATTATTTTAATAAAATGGAGTTCATTTTTTAATTTAGATCATCCATATTAGTTTTGTGTATTTTTTTGATTTTTCTGAAACAGTATAATTTTTAGTAAATAGTTAAAATACAGTTTTGAGTTTCGGGTGTTTAATGACATCATTGAAGATGTAATCATAATGTAATAAATCAGGTAGACTTTTCAATATTAATATATGTGATGAGGTGTCCCATGTGTCCAATAACATGGGAAAATACCATGGTCATGCCCATGGTTTTTCAAATACCACAGATGAGGTGTCCCTTGAAAAGTAATTAAATATTCCCTCACTTTTCCTATAAATACCAAGCCATTCCCTCATTAATTTCATTCCAAAATCCACCTCAAAAAAGATCTGGTTTTTTTTACTTCCGAAGGAGTCCTCCCATGGGGACCTCATGCCCCCCAAGGTCCCAACCTTCATGCTTTCAAAGTTAGTCATCAATGTAAGGGAACCTTCCACCGTCCTCTTTTAGTCATGATTTCCTTTAATCTATGTCTTCTAGTTTCTATTTTTTATGAGGGGGTATGTTCTTATATATTCTTATTTCTATCCATTTTATGTCCAAATTATGGGAGACCATTTCCACTCTCATCAATTGACTTTCTGATTTTTTATTTGACGTCGTTTGGTTGCTGAATTTTCATAAAAGAAATCACATATTCTCTTTTCATTCTAGTTTCGTTTACATGTGGTATGTCATTCAAATATCCATACCAAGTTATTATTTCTATTTTATTATTTTCCTATAATATAATATGAGTTATATATGATTGTTTGATCCTTTTCCCTTCTCTTTAAATGTTTTCTTAAAAACATGTCATGTAAACGTTATGCTGCAACATTTTTATCTCAAAATCTCTCCTTTTTCTCAAGAAATTCTCTTGTTTTATTTATGTGAATAGCCAAACTATTTTCATTTCTAGAGGTATTTATAAAGACATAATATTGATCTATTCATTCTATAATTTACATACATATAATTTACACTCCCTTTTAATGTGTTATAAATGACATAATGATCTTATTTTTATGCACTTTTAAAATGTCACGATTTTGAAGTGTAACCCATTTATTTTACTCTCTTTGGGTTATTTATGAAATTTATGATTATGATCTATGTGGTGCACATGAAAATAAAGAAATTTTATGGGTTCAACCTGATAGTTCTCCAATGCATTGGGTAAATAATTTAATCTCTAGAGATGACAAGTTTCATGATAATTTGTTAAATAACCTTGGTAATATTTATGACACCTTGGGGATGAACCTTTGTGATATAATCAGGAATGTATAAATTAAATGTTTTAGCAACATATTCATGATATGATTCGTGTTATATTCATTATAAAATTCCCATACTTCCATTGCTCATGTCTTTTTTTCATCAAGTTCTTATTGATATCAAAAGTAAACTGATTCCCTTGCATTCCTTACTGGCCTTTCGTCTCACCCTTTCATTTTATGTATGTATCAAGGTTATGAGATGCAGTAATTATACATAGGGTAAAATTTTCAAGAAGATTTTCAAGAGTATTTAAAAGAGTTTTTTAATTATTCATGTTTAATTGTTCCTGATTTCTAGGACACTAGACTTTAAAGATCCTTTGATTGTAAAATGTAACGAAAAGTTATGTAATAAAAAGGAGGGATGTCATAGTTGGTATCAAAGGATAGTTTAATTATCTATGGAAATTAGGATATTAAAATTTTGGAAGACCCATATAGAAAATTTTAAATATATGAATACATCCTGGTATTTTGGTGAGTATTGAGTAAGTTGTTTAGCATGAAAATATATCCATGTCTGGATACAAGAAGGTTGAGGTAGCTCTGGAACAGATGTACCTAGGAGTGAAAACCCTAACAAGGAGACTCAGGATTGACCTGGGGTATCCCAGTACACGACAAAAATCCTTGATGCACTCTTGGTTATAACACTCCTGAGGGATATGTTTCATTAATCATATGATTTTTATGAATCATTATGAATGATTTATAGACAAATGTAATTGTTTAATGCATGAAGTTATAAGACATAAAATCCTTTATAGTTAAAAGATTAGTAATTTAAATAAGTTTCTTACTAAGGTTTTATTCTTTTAGAAAATGGAAGTCAATAGTAGGAACCGTGAAAATGGTGACCACAATGGACCATGCGCTGACAGACCTCCGATAAAAGCAGAAATGGAAACTTTCATGCGAATGATGAACCAACTGACTCAAGTTATAGGAAATAACATAAATCACACTGAGAGAACGGTGTCACCATGAAGGGAACAAATTTATGTTGAATCCTTTATGCATCAACGACCAGCAACCTTTAGTGGATCTACAGACCCGTTGATCGCTCAACAGTGGATCATCTCTATCGAGAAGATCTTTTATGTGCTCTACTGTTCTGAACACTATAAGGTTACCATGGAGGTTTATCACTTTGAGGGAGAAGCTAATCAGTGGTGGGAACTGATTAAAAACAGAATACCATGAGTGGATGTGGAAGATATGGAGTGGCAATCATTAAGAGGGATATTCTTCAATAAGTTGTTTCCTCGATCGATGAGAACAAGAATGGAGAAGGAGTTTCTCAAGCTGAAGCGGAAGGAGAATGAATCTGTGGAAAGCTACGAGATGAACTACACCAGGATTTCACATTACACATCAAGCTTTTTTATGGATCCAAATGGTAAGGTTGATGGAATATTCGGTGGCCTGAGGCCTCATATGTAGAAGAATCAAGAAAATAGAGATTTGGATAGCTATGAAGAGTTTGTGTGGTGTGTGATGAAAGTTTAATTGGAGTTTGGTGAGTTGCAGTGGCCTCATAAATCCAATGACAAGAAGATATCAATGGATAAAAGCTTGGGGAGGATATTTGATCGGGGAAGAGGAGGCAAGCAAGTGAAATTTCCCATGAGTAATAAATGCAGGAATAAGTATTCACGGAACTTCCTACTTGGGAGTGGGAAGGGCTACAAGTATGGTAGGAATGACAACATTGCACGGAATTGTTGTAGTGAGGTGAAGCCAGAACTTCCCAACAATAACAATAAGGGGAAGATGGTGAAGGCCATACCTGATGTCCAATGCTATAAGTGTAGACAACTTAGGCACCCTTCCAGTCACTGTCCATATCCGAGGGTTATGGAGGGGAATCACCATCAGCCTTAGCAACAGCCAAGGGAACAAGGTCGTACTTTTTCAAGCACTACAGCTGAAGTTTAAGCACCGAATGATGTGGTGGTATGTACTATTGTTATTCCCTCAAAGCTAGAAAGTACATTATTTGATTCTGGATCTATGAATTCCTTTATTTATTCCAAGTTTGCAATGAATTTAGAATCCTCCCCCGATTTTCTAAATGTCGAGTTTTCAGTCATGAATCCTGGTGGGATTATCCAAGCATCGTCATTGTTTAGAAACGCTAGTATTTACATTAGTGATTACAATCTTATCTCAAATCAATTAGTCATTGTCAAGCTAGAATTTGAAATTATACTAGGAATTTACTAGCTCTCAAAATTATAATGCTAAGATCAAATGAAGAAGCAAGGAAATATCAGTAGTCATGAATGGAAAACATATAGTTATCTCCCAAGGAGAGATTTTTTAACCTAATATTTTTCTAGGAGAACATCCTATATCTTAAATTATGGATTTTATCAGTGAATAAAAATAAGGAAATGAGAGTTTGAGGATAGAAAATGTCCCCATCATCCAAAATTATGTTTACATATTTCTTGAGGAGTTACCCAGACTTCCCCCGGAAATAGAGTTATAGTTCTCTATTGAACTCATACTTGGATCACATCCGATATCAAATACCCCATATAGAATTGAAAATGTGAAGTTGGATGAGTTAAAGAAAAAACTCCTAGATCTTTTGGATAAGGGTTTTATCCGACCGAGTGTGTCTCCTTGCAGAGCACTGGTTCTCTCTTTGAAGAAGAAGTATGGATTGATGCGGCTATGAATTGACTATAGAGAACTTAACATGATCACAGTGAAGAAAAAATACCATCTTCCATGAATTGATGACTTCTTGGACCAACTTCATGGGTCTCAATTATTACCTATGATTGATCTTCGGTCCAGTTGTCATCAATTGATGGTGAAGAAGGAAGATATTCCAAAACCTATCTTACGATCAGGATATGGGCATTATGTGTTTGTTGTTATGCCCTTCGGAATATCTAATTCACCTTCTATTTTTATGGATTTCATGTAAAGAGTCTTCAAGGACTACCTTGATAACATTGTGGTAGTTTTTATTGATGATATTATGATATATTAAAAAAGTTTCAAGGAGCATGAGGATAATATAATTATTATTTTGAAAAAAACTATGGAAGGAGAGGATTTTTGGAAAGATTAGAAAATATTAATTCTAGTTACATCAAGTTTCTTTATTTGGGCACATTGTTATGAATGAATGAATAATAGCTGACGTAACAAAGAAAAATGTTGTAGAGGAGTGGCCTCATGCTACAACAATAACTGATATTTGTAGTTTACTTGGATAAGTGAGATAATATAGGAGGTTTGTGAAAAACTTTTCATGAAATTCTAATCCATTAACCAAGTTAACTCGAAAAGGGGTCAAGTTCATCTGGACAAAGGGGTGTGAGGAAAGTTTCCAAGAGATTGGTTACTGCACCTGTGCTAACAATTACCTCAAGTAGAGAAGGATTAATTATTTTTAGGGAGGAATATTTTAAAGGGCTTGGGTGCATCCTCATGAAAATTGACAAAGTCATTACTTATGCATCTCGACAGTTGAAGACACATGAGAAGAACTATCCTACACATGATCTGGAGTTGTCTGTGGTTGTTTTTTCTCAGATGATATGGAGGAAATATCATTATGGGGATAAATGTGAAATATACACAGACCATCAATGTTTGAATTATATTTTCACACAAAAGAATTAAACATGAGACAAAGGATATGGTTGTAACTTCTCAAAGACTATGATTGGTCAATTCTTTATCACCCCGTAAGAGAAAACAAAGTTTCTGATTCATTATGAATGAAATACCTAGTTGTTCATTCCATGATGATGATTCAAAGAGATACTTTGATCAATGACCTAGTAAAGCTGGAAATGGCAATTATAAGGGAAGGGACATCATCAACCTTAACCCAAATAATTTCTCAACCATAATTACTAGAGAAAATCAAGAATTATAAGAATGAAGATCACTTGTTACAAAAGAATTTTAAGGTTGTGAAGGATGGGAAGTTTCATGAGATCAATATTGATCAATATGGTGTACTTAAATTTTGTAGAAGACTATGTGTTCATATATTCTGGAAATAAAGAAGGAGGTTATGGATGATGCTCATAGATCTACTTTCTCTATACATCCAGAAAGCACAAAAATGTATAGGGTCCTTTGTGATCATTATTGGTGGGATAATATGAAATGATAGATTGCTGACTACACTTCATGGTGCCTAGTTTGTTCGAAAGTGAAGGCAGAGCGACAACTTCCTCAAGGGGTATTGCAACAACTACCCATACCAGCATGGAATGGGATAATATCGCTATGGACTTCATCACTGGTCTCCCATGAACTTCCAAAGGAAACAATGCGATATGGGTTATTAAGGACCATCTCACCAAGACTGCCCATTTTATTTCCATTCGGGAAGATTTAACTTTTGATAAACGTTCCATGATTTATGTGAACTAAGTGGTAAGGTAGCATGGAGTTCCACTTTCAATCATATCTGATCATGATCCAAGGTTCACATCAAAATTATGGAGAAGTCTTCAACATTCTCTAAGCACTGGATTGAATTTTAGTATGGCCTATCACCCCCAAACTAATGGCCAATATGAAAGTAATATTCAAACACTCGAAGACATGGTGAGAACATGCTAAATGGAATTTAAACGTGGTTGGGACCAACATCTCCCTTTAGTTGAGTTATCTTACAAAAATACCTTCCACTTGAGCATTCAAATGGAACCCTATGAAGCTTTATATGGGTTGTGAGGTAAAATCCTAATTGTTGGGATAAAGCTGGTGAGACAAAGATTCTTTGGACTGACCTTGTGCAAGAGATGACAGAAAAATTCCATGCCATCTAGAAACACATTAAAGCTTCTCAGAGTCAGAAAAAAGAGCTATTCCTACAACTGTTTAAGGGACTTGGATTTTGATGTTCGTGAAAAAGTATTTCTTCAAATTTCACCTTGGAAGAGAGTCATGGGGTTTGGGAAAAAGGGATGCTCAACCATAGGTACATTGGCCCCTATCAAATCCTTGATCGTGTAGGAGGAGTGGCCTATCGGTTTGGACTTCCTCCAAATCTAGCACAAGTTCATGGTGTCTTCCATGTATCCCTCTTAAAGAATTATATACCTGCCCTTTCACATATACTAAATTTAGAGGTGGCACAACTAGAACATCACCTCTCTTATGAAGAGCGTCCGGTGGAGATATTGGATTGTATAGAAAAGGTTATCCGCAACAAGACTACCAACCATTTTAAGGTGTTGTGGAGGAACCAAAAATTCAAAGAATCCATGTGGGAACTAGAGTAGTCTATGAGGTAGAAGTTACCACACCTTTTATCTTCTTAGGGTACGAGTTAAAATTTTGGGGAAAAAATTTCTTAAGGGGGGAAGAAAGTAATGACCCTAACTTTTTGATAATATTTATTTCATAAATTTTTGTGTTATTTTATTATCAACAAAACTATATCCTTTAATTAATGATGTGAGTATAATTAAATGAGACTGTTGAGTTTTGAGTATTTTCTAACTGTTGGTCAAAAAGATAGTTGGAAACTAAAATATTTACGTTGCAATTATTGTTTATAAATACAAGTGATCTTGGTTAATTAATATAGAAAGAAGATTCAATGGACTCATCCAGTAGACTTGGGCCATAAAAAGACCATCTTTCAGAGCTTGGGAATGAGGTAGCATCTCTAGGCTTTTCTCTGGACCAAGCCCAAGATGAGCTTCAACATGTGATGCTTGAATGGAATTGGCTAAGGGAGAAGTTCAAGTTGATAGAAATCACCACTCGGGAAATGTTTTCCATCCTGCCCCAAGATTCTATCACCATAGCACACCTTACACTTAGCTCCTATGCAAGTTTTATAAGGGGATATGTAACGAGGCCATTCATACTATTTGTAATCCCTTGGTATAAATAAAATTGGTATTTCTTATTATGGTAAAATTTGTGGATTTTAAATGTTTGGATAAATGTAAGATGAATTTATAGAAGTTTTATATTACTAATGAATTTTGGAAAAAAGGGTATTTTAAAATATTTATGTAAACTTTAAATAATAAAAAATGTTAAATGATTTTAAAAAAATGGTCTTATACAGTTGTGACCAGTAAGAAATCTAGATTCTAATAAGATCAACTTAATTTTTAGTGAATTTTAAAGTATGAATAGTAACATAAAATTATGAATAGTAATGAATAGTAAATCATCCATAACAATAGAAACTTTACCCTTGAATGTGTAAATACAATTTAGACATCTTAAAAGTGAAACAATGATCCTAGTATAAGTTTTTGTATTTTTGTATGTCATAAATATTTTGTTTACAATTTTATAATTATTTTAGTAATTTTAAATGGAAATTTATTTTCATATAATGTAATCATAAATTGTTACTTTATTGTCTTATGGTTATCTGATAATTTTATGGTACATTGATTACCTTTTCAAGGTGTTACAAAACGTCTTATAGATTTAAAGTTATTTATTTGGAATAAATAATAATTTTTTTAAAAATTAAATTAAAAATATATAGATATTTATTTTCATAAAATTGATTTCATTTTTAAATTCAGAGCATCCGTATTAGGTTTGGGTAAATTCTTGGTATTTTTCTTCTATGGTGGAATTTTCGGTGAATAGTAAAAAAATATAGTTTTGACTTTTAGGTGTTTAATGACATCATTGTTGATGTAATAATGATGTAATAAATCTAGTAGACTTTTGAATAGTAAGATATGTTATTATTTGTCCCATGTGTTCAATACCATGGGATAATACCATGGTCTAACCTATGGTTTTGCAAATACCACTGATGAGGTGTCCCTTGAAATTAATAAAATATTCCCCCACTTTTCCCATAAATACAAAGACATTCCTTCGTTCATTTCATTCCAAAATCCTCATAAATGAATATCTGATATTTTTACCTCCCAAGGAGTCATCACAATGTTCCCTCAATCCCCCAAAGGTCGCAACCTTCAAGCATTCAAAGTTACTATTCAAGGTAAGGGAACCTTCCACCCTCCCCTTTTAGTCCTAATTTCCTTAACGTTATGTCTTCCAATTCCCATACTCTTATGTGGTGGTATGTTCTTATATATTATTAGTTCATTCCTTTTTATGTCCAAATTATGGGAGACCCTTTCTGCTCTCATCAACTGGCTTTTTCAATTTTTACGTGATGTTGTTAGGCTTCCGAATGTTCGTAAAAGAAATCGCATCTTCTCTTTTCTTTCATGTTTTCTTTCCATGTTGTATGACAACAAAATATCCATACAAAGTTCTTATTTCTACTTTATTATGTCCATATATTGTATTATGATTTTTTGAGTGTTTTAACCTTTTCTCCTCTCTTTTAATGCCTTCAAAAAAACATGTCATGTAACCGTTATGCTACAGAATTGTCCTCTCCAAATCTCACCCTTTTTCTCAAGAAATTATCTTATTTTATTTATGTGAATACCCAAACATATTTTCATTTCCATCGGTATTCATAAAAACATAAAACTGGTCTATTTTATTCTCGAATTGACATACATATAACCCACACTCCCTTTCCATGGGTTATAAATGACATAGTGATCTAATTTTTAAGCAGTTTTAAAATGTCCTGATTTTGAAGTGGAATCCATTTCATTTACTCTATCTTGGTTATTTATGAGATTTATTATTATTATCTGTGTGTATCACATGAAAATAAATCCATATTATGGGTGCACCCTGATAGCACTCCAATGTATTTGGTAAAGAGCTTAATCTCTAGAAATGACAAGTTTCACGATACCATGAAGAATATCCTTGGTAATTTTTATGACTCCTTGGGGATGAACCTTTGTGATATGTTCATGAATTTATAAATTAAATTTTGTTTCCACATACTAGTGTTATGGTTCTAGTTATTTTCATTATTAAATTCCTATACTTCCATTTCTCATGTCTTTATGTTTTTCATCAATTTCTTATTGATATCACAAGTAAATTTATTCCATTGTTTTCCTTACTGGGATTTCTAATCACCCTTTCCTTTGATGTATGTCTACAAGTTATGAGATGTAGTAATGTTACATTGGGTGAACTTTTCAAGAAGATTTTCAAGGGGATTTAAAATAGTGTTTTAATTTTTCATGTTTTATTGTTTCTGATTTCCAAGACACTAGACTTTAATTATTCTCTGTTTGTAAAATGAAATGAAAAGTTATGTAATAAAAAGGCAGGATTCAATAGATAAGATATTACATACATGTTTATCCTTCCATATGTTGAATATAATAACATCTCTCATTTTTAGGAGTAGACTACCACCTCCTCAAAGCAGTGTGATTCGTTTAAAGTGACTAGCTCACATGGTTCATTATAAGGATATAGATAATGAATGAGTATTATATGATTAAAATAAATAAGATTCTTGAAATTTACAATATTACCACTTTATTTCATTCCCACCTAGTAGATGGAGGGAAATGTCACTCAGCAATATTTGCAGACTACTACTCCCATGAAAATATGTGTTTCATTTTTCATTACAACCTTAAATGGATTAGTGTAAAAGTATATTAATTATGTAAACATTAAAATAAAAAAAATTAAGATTATGGAGTTAAAAGACCCTTGACCACTTTGACCATAGTCAATGCACCAAAGTTATTTTATGAATCTAAACTAAATAACCCCAAAACATCTGATGTAAACATAACAGTTTAGTAACTAAATAAAAATATGTCATAAATTTAAGAAAAATGAATTATAAAACTAGAATGAGAAATAAAAATTTACTAAATAAAGTAAAAAACTAATATAATTTTTTTATTCGTGACTCATATAAAGTATGATGTGATTCAGGACAGGAGGTATGATATTTTTCATTAAAATATAATTTTAAATGTTTTTAACTCATTCTATGCAATTCCCATGTTCTTTAAAATTCATTAAGAAATCTATTATTTATAAGTTAAATATTTTTTAGGGAATTTTTTAACTTTACATGACTTTTTAAAAGGTTTTAAAATGGATTCTATTCTACATTATCTATATGTGTTATTTTTATCTTTTTTAAAATGAAAAAAAGAATATTTCTTTAACATATAAGGCCTGAAAACCCTTTTCCACCATCAAAGTCATTATTCATTATAAATCCAAATATATAAGTGATTTGTTTCAAAGAATATTATATTCCATTAATTCTAGGAATTTTTAGTATTAAAAAAATCTAATAAAATATACATTTTCACTCTATTTTAATAGGTAACTAGAAGTACTATTATTCACTAGATTTAGTGCCAATTCAAATGAGTTATATGGTTAAAGTGAATGATATATGTGTCGAATTCATGATATAGTTATTTTAAAATTTATATGAATGACAGGTGATCGAGATAGCTCTAATGATGGATGAGCCTAATATATATCTCCAATGCTTGAGGTAAAGTGATAGATTTTAGAAGTGATAGGTTACTCCTATGAGATATTGAATTTATCTGGTTAACTGATATCATTTTAAGGGTTCTTGTAAGGGAAAAAATATAATCCCTTGGTTACTACATGATATAATTCCAAAAAAAAATTGATGTAAATCCTACAAATTAAAAATTAAAGAATATGATTTTAAATTTATAAGGATGGTTATGACCATTTTAATGGAAAAAAGATTTTTTTCCAAGGAAATATTTTCCTAATTTTTCATGTTTCCCAATAAAAAATAATAATAATGAGATTTACATTTTTATTTCCTATAAAATGTTTTATAAAATATATTTAGCAATTAAGATGTTTTAATATAAAATAAAAAAGTTATTTCAGCTCATTTTTTATTATAAAAAGTAAAATTTTATTATCTCTATTTTTCAGGTTTAATAATGGTCTAATAGGGTTTATTTTCTTTTATATCCCTTATTGATATTTTTTTCACATCCATTATTTTTAAATGTTTTTCCTAGTAATTAAGGATGATTAAGGGTGTTAATAAAGTCAGTTCTCTTGTTATGGGAGTTATCTTGAATGTAGTTAGTGTGTCTTTAAAACCAAACAATTTTGTGGGAAAATGGACATTATGTAAAAGTGTCCACTTTTCAAAGTAGCAGATCTCTTAATTCTATGCATAAATAAACAAAACATATCTTGGGAATATAGTAAAGTGAAACCATTTTTATAAATATTATAATAATGTGTTTATTTTTTCTAGGTCGTAACAGTTGATATCAGAGAAAATAAGTAAAGTTGATCATTAGGAACCCCCACATCTGAACATTGTGAAAAGTGTGACTCTCCAATTAATTGTTATTTGAGGAAAGGGAATCCACTATGTATAGTGGTATGTGTCTGGCCTAGGAGATGTGGCTTCCCATTGTGTTCACTAATAGATATAAGCAATATCCCACTATTTATGATAATATACTATTATTATTGGAATCATATAAAAGGATTATAAAATGTTAGAGATTTGGTTGATGATAAAAGACACCGTAAATAGAATCTAATTTACTATTTTATTATGATGAGAGATATATTTATTATTTACATTATGATTCATCTAATCTATGTTTGTTAAGAATGTTTTTTGATAGAGTAAACATGGTAAGTGAGTTGGAAAGGCTTATAGAGGATAATATATTTTTGAAATAGTGACCTAAAATTCTTTGAATTAGAACTGTTTTTTTTTACTTTGTTAAATTTGTCAAAAGATGCTATTAATAGTGGTACTAATACAAGGGAGATGTTATATTCTCTACTAAATAATATGTTTATATTAGATCATGTCAAGAAACTAAACCCTATAACTATTGGGGGTTCCTCAAACCCAGTGAATAATGAAGGATAGGTTCATGCTTTAAATAAGATATTTAATTATTTGGAATTTTTGGAACATTAGAATGTAACCATTTCTATTTATCATTTTGAAGGTAAATATGATCAATGGTTGTATTTGATAAATAATTCCAAGAAAAGAGTCAAAATAGATTAAATATAATGGATAGTATTTAAATATATCTTCTTTCAAAAGTATTTTCCTAATTTTATCCAACATAGAATAGAAAGGAAATTCTATGAGTTGAAGAAATGGGGGAAGGAATCTATTTCCACCTACGAAGCTAATTTTACTACATTACCCAAGTAAGCACTAAATTTTATTCTTGACCATGATATTAAAATTGATCTATTTCACTAATGATTAAATCCATGTTTATGAATTTATTTGGTTAATAATGATATTGGATATTATGATGAAATCATTTACTGTTATGTGAAAGTTTAGATGATGTTTGTGCACGTTTACAAAAAAGATAAGGAGTGATCTGTGAGGAAAGAAATGGGTAAGAAATTATTAAAGGGACATGAAGGTAAGAAAATTCAATTATCCACTTTTGATAAGTCTAGTAATAGGAATTCTGGGAAATTTGTTATAATATATGATGTGTGTTAATAATGTGAAAATTTTGGACACATGGATAATGAATGTAAAGAAAACATCAATGGAAATAGTGAGACAGATAATAAAAAATTTTAATTGAAATATTTAAATTGTAATGAGATGGGTCATTATGTGAATGCGTGTCCATAGAATGGTTTGAAGTGTTGTGATAACAAGGACCACAATAAAAAATGTGTGTCAATGTAATTTTCTACTGTTGGTACATCGAATGAAGTAGTGATAAGTATATCACATATGTTTATTATGAGTATTATAATTACTTATTTACTATGGCGTCTTAACCTTGATTTATTTCAAATAAATTTGTATATAAAAAATAAAACATCAATAAATGAACTTATAACATTGGGTAAAGACTCATATCAGTACTATCAAGGGAATAAGAATTTATATGGACCTTCCTAACATCATATGTTAAAAGGATTTTTAGTAATTTCAACCTTCCTGGAATTTGATGTTATTCTAGGTATGGGTTGACATTCATTTTATCATCCTAAGATAGATTTCATTGATAAAGAAGTCATTTTCAATTTTCATTGTGACTTTCCATTCATATATAATAATTTGTTCATACCTTTTATAACATATCCAGAATTTAAAAAACTCATTAAATAAGGGATTGGAATCTATCTTGCATATATTATTGAAAATAAGGACACCATTAAAATTAATGATGTCTTATTTGTAAATAAATATATGGATATATATTCTCATGAATTTATAGGTTTTATTCCTATTTAAGAGATTGAATTTACAATTGACTTAGTTCATGGTGATAATCCAATTTCAAACCCTCTTATTTGAATGGATTCAATTGAGTGGTTAGAATTGAGAAGGTAGTTACAAGAGTTTCTAGATATGGGTTTCATCTGCCCCAACACATCACCTAGAGGTTCCTCTATTCAATTTTTTTAAAAAAATAAGCGTGTATCTATGAATATATTCATTGATAATATAGAACTAAATAACATTATTGTTAATAACATGTTTCATTTTCCTCATATTAATGACATATTTGTAATCTCTTTAGAGTATAGTATATTTTGATGATTGATCTTAGGTCTAAGTAATGTAAATTAAATTTGAAGGAAGATGGAATTATGATTATAGAGTTCAATACAATGTGTAGCCATTATGTTTTTGTGGTTATTCAATTCATGTTAATAAAATCACATATTATATGTATGGATATAATTAATAGAGTTTTCTGGGAGTGTTTGGATAAATTTTATTTTTGTTTATTAATGATATTATTTTGTACTCTATAAGTTATTAATTTAATGAGAAATATTTATGGATTTATTTGAATACCTTAAAATAAAAAAAATCATGGTAAATTAAGAAAATATGCATTTTTTATAGAATATTTCATTCATTCGTATTATTATTTTAGAATTTTTCATAACATTTGATCCTGTAAAAACAAAAGTGGAGGAAGAGTTTCTAGGTCCCACAACTATCACTAAAATATGATGTTGTATTAGAATATTTGGTTTCAAGTGATGGTATTTTGAAGAAATATCTCAACTATCTATCTCGCTAACAAACATTACTCGAAAAGAAATAAAATGCTCCTAGAAAATTAATGTGACGAATGTTTTCAATAATTGAAAAGAAGATTGTCTAGTTCTCCAGTTTCAGCCTTACCATCTAGAAATAGGGTGTTATTATTTAAAGAGATTCCTCTATAGTGGGATTTGTTTGTTTCTTAATGAAATATGATTAGTTGATTTCTTATGAATCTCACCAATTAAAACTCTATGATATTAAATATCTAAAACATGAACTTGATATTTCTATTATATTTTTTGCTTTAATAATTTTCATAAATACTTTATATTGGGTAAAATGTGAAATATATGGTGACCATAAAATTTTTAAGTATATATTCAGTCAAAATAGTTTAACATTTTCAAAAGGATATGGATAAAACTAGTGAAGGATTATGATTTCCTGATTCAATTCCATTCAGGTAAAAACAAATAATGTATTCGAAACATTGATTCATAAAAATAATGAATTATTAACTATGATTTACTTGTAAAATGTTTCTTTAGATAATTATTTAAAAATTTTATGCTTGAAAATTATGTTTGCAGAAACCCCATATATTTTGGCTCAGATATCAGTGAAGTAATTTTTTTTTGAAAAAAATAGTGAGTCTCTTAAAGAAGATCATGGATTTAAATAGAGGGTATAATTTTTCATTAAAGGTATATTTTATATGTTTAATGTAGATAAATTAGGTGTTATTAGATTTGGAAGGATTTTATATCTTCTGAGTGATTCTCAGTTAAACAATAAATTTTTCAGTGAAGCTCACCTCTCACTATTTTATATTAATCCATGTATTAAAAATAATTATAAAGAGCATTAGGAATATTTTTGATGGAATGTTATGTGGTAGGATATTTCTGATTTACCATGATATTATTGAATTATTACAAGGTTCATGTTGAATGACAACTACCAAGTGGGTGCTTCGGCCTGTGTCATTGATTTAATGGAAATGGGATAATATATCAATTTATTTAGTGGTGGGATTACTAAATATTTATTTAGGGAATATAGAGATTTGGGTTATTTTTATTATCTCTATAAATTAGCTCATTGTTTCCTCATTTATGATATTATGTCTCATATCGACTTGTTAAAATTTATTTTAAAGAGATATTTAGATTACGTGAAACACCTTTCACAATTGTATCATATTGTCATCATGAATTTAGATAAATTTTTGTAAAGGAATTCAAATTTCATTGGCTTCTAAATTGGATTTCACCACATCCTTTCATCCTCAGCCTGATTTATAGTAGGAGTAAACAATTCTAAATTTAAGGGATATGACTCAGTCGTTCTCTATTGACTACCAAGTAATTTGGGATTAGAATATTTGATTAAATGAATTTTCTTAAGATAATAGTTTTCATTATAGTATAAAGATGGAACCTTTTGGGGAATTATATAGGAGGTGGTGGTTTACTCCAGCGTGTTAGGATAAAGTCAGTTAAAAACATATTACTATCATTTTGAGGTCGCATAAAACTTGTTAACTGTGTTTTTTTTTCAATTACCATGCACATTATTTCCACCCTAAAGGTCCCTAAGAGTGTGATTTACAACCTATAGATGATTATGGTGTCCTTCATATGGGATGGGTAGGTGGAAGGAATACATAACTGGGATTCAGGGAAATGACTCATAATACCTCTCTATGAAGGGGGAATTCACCTGGGGAGTGTCTCCTAAACCATGCAGGGGAATCATGATAAGCTTATGTAGGAGGATCTAGAAGGATAGTCTCTTTGAGGAGGAATGATGCTGGATATTTATGGACTGAATATGAGTGATCAGGGAACCCGATCTTCAAGGATATAAAACCTGATTCACTCATACCTGGAGACCCTTCATCATCACTCTCTATGGATCACGGGAAGAGGGAACATCAATTTTTGAATACGGGATAGGGGTGGGAAGGTTGTGGTTCCTTGGCTATCCCATCCCATTTATGTCTTTTATTGAGGAAATTTGTCATCCCATGTTTCTCCAAAACATTCTTGATGAGAGCCAACACTCTATTTTTAGAAACATAGTTTTCAGTAATGACAAGGATATATATATTTTCATGGCCTCTACGTCGAGTGTTTTTTCCATCAAGGATTTTTCTCATGTGATGAGGGACATTTCGAACAAAGACTCGTGGGGGGAAACTCTGTGGTACAAGAAGATTCCCTCCAAATTTAATTTTATTTTGTGGTGTGTGAGGAATAAATCCCTATATATAGATGAAAATATGCAGTGTATGTGAGTAAAAATGGCCTCTCAGTTCCAGTATTGTCGGTCTTCCAATCATGAATTAGTGGGTCATATTTTCTATGATAGAGAATGGGCCAGAAAAGTATGGTAGGATTTCATAGAACTCCTTGGTTGGGATGGGTATGATGGGGTGCACACTAACATCCTTAGTTAATGGTTTAGAGGTGCTTGTACTCATGGCACCAAGAGAAAATCTAGGTCGGTCATTATAATAGCGGGATATTAGACCATTTGGAAAGCTAGAAATGATATTCGTTACAAGAACACAGCCGGATCCCAAGTCATTATTATCTGAATAATGAAAAATAATATTCTGGATCTGATCAGGTTGTGTCCCAAGTGCCACTCAACACCTTCAGTGAGTTCTATCGTCCCGAACCTCTCCTTCGACAACTAGGCCGTCAACTTAGTGTAAGGATGATGGGTCCACTAGAGACCTCCATGCCAGGGGATCAAGATCAATTCAGATGGGTCTCTACTCAGGGGGAGATGCATGGGGCGGTGTCATTAGAGACTAGGAGGGGTATGTGTATGCATATTTCATGATCTCTTATGGAAGAGTCAATGTTCTTCAAGCGGAGGCTCATGCGTTGGTTACAGTCTTGGAAATTTGCATCCGAAGGTGGATCACCTTGAGGATTGTGGCTATTGACTCCATTATCATGTACAAAGTATTACATGATCAAGGTAAATTTCCCTGGAATATTTGCTATACTATCATGAGATATAAGCTACTCATGGGGATTCATACGGAGATTTCTCACTTGTGGAAGGAGGAAAATAAAGTGGCTTACTTTTTTGTATCTATGTCCCCCTCAAATCGAAGAGTGTTTTCCTTATTTAACAAGGGTTATTTTCCTAGTGAAGGGATGAATTTTTTTTGTCAATGATTCTAAGGGATTGCATTAATTTAGACCACTGTGATGTAGTTTTTCTTTTTAGTGTATTGTGATTATTTCAAAATCAATAAACAGATTAATTTTCAGTCTATTGAAAGGTGTTATTCATTTTGGAAAAAAGGTAAATTTAATTCTAGGGTTTTTTAGACCCTATGAAATGATGAAGAAAATGGTATTAGTTTGTTACTAGGAAGCCAAACCTCTTATATTATAAAGTTAGTGATGCATTTTGGGTTATATTTCTATAAAAATGTGTACTATATTCCTCACATGTTTTTATCCCTGATGTGGTACAATTGTAAGATAAAATATATTATAAGGGAATGTTATTTTAGATTTTAGATTCAAGAGAAGATGAATTGTAGTGTAATTTGGTTCATTAATTAAAGGTTTTATGGATGAATCACATCATTAAGAAAGCAACATTGGAATCTGAAAAATCAATGAGAGAAAATTACTTTCAATCATTTATGTAATGAGTAAAATTGCATGGATTAAATTTATTAAGGGGGGGGGGGTGTGAAAACCCATGTAATTATGAAAAATAGATCTATTTCATGCCCTATTATTATTCATGATAAAATTTTATGTATTTATATTCATCAATGTTTTGTAAATAATTTGGAAAATATTTCCAACTCAAAAGGAGTAGTTTTATTTAAATAAATTGGTTTCTATGAATTACATGGTATTAATTAAAATTTAAATTTCATTATTTAAGAAATTTAGTTTGAAAAAATGATCTCAATTTTTAATATCATAAAATTAAATATATCTTATGATGAAGTTTTACCATTTCATTTAAGATAATGATTTCTGATTAAATAGTAAAATGATAGTTTTTTAAAAATTGACATCTCATTCTCGAAATCTAGTAATTTAAGTTTATGATCATATTTTTTTGTTTTTAAAGTAAAATAATATAACCTATATTAAACATAATCTAAATAATTATTTAATAATCAACAATATGTTTTTTTGTGAGTTCATTTTTTATTTTTAAGAACACATTTTTGAAAAATCATTTTTCAATTTTTTTACTAAGTTATATTAAATTTAATTTATTTCACTTATACAAATTTAATTATAAAAAATGGATTCCATTTTTAGAATATGGAGTTACAAATATATTATTGAGTTCAAATTTAATTTTTTCATTATGAAGGTAAAGGGAAAACCAGGATAACTATTATAAAAAAATTTTATAAGGGTAACAAATTTCATCTTAAACCTTATCAGATAATATTTTTAGACCCTTATCACATTATATTAAAAAATACATTGAATTACTTCCATATTCCCATTAGTGAATAATTTAGTATATTAAAATGTAAACAAATCCCTCAAGCCATCTCGGATACCTTCATACACAAATACATGGACTTGTCCCAGTATAGACAGAACAAAATTCCCAACCCCCATGGGTTGGAGATTATCACCTGGAATCATAATAAAATCAGAGGGAATTGTTTTTCTATAAGTAAAAACCATAGAGACATAACAGTGGGAGATAAGATAACCAGTCTGTATATCAAACACTCCTCAAGGATAAATGCACCACAAGTGGAAAGATAAAGAACCCATGATAATAAAAATAAACTAAAGGACAAAAATCTCTGAAAATTAATTATCATGGCCCCTATAGATCTGAAACATTCTTAGGGATATGTTATCAATGATTTACGTATTAGTGTCCTAGGTTATTTAGGTTGGTTCGTGACAAAGTGGTATTAGTGTACCAATGTATCATGGTTGTTTTGTGAAAATTTTTATCAAAGGTATGTTGATCTTATTTCATTGATGCTAATATGAAGTCAGGTATGTCCCGGTAGATTGGAGTCAGAGGTGTTGGGACTTAGGAGTTATTTATGAGTGATTGTGTGGCCATCACTCACTATAGAAAGTATTCAGTCACCATGGGTGCTTGGAAAAAATTTCCATGAGGAATAAATTGATTTGATTCTAGATTTCTGAATTTTATCCGATTGTTTTTGAAATACCGTAATTTTAATTTACATCTCGTAACTCTTGATTGAGTTATAGATCAAAGTATATTTTATTATGTTTTTAGGGTTTTTTGTTGATGTTATATAACTTCATGCTTCTAACAAGATGTTTGAATAAGCCACAAGGGGAAACTTTGGGTGAGCCACATTGACCAAACACTTTAGTGGATCAAAATATTGATAAGATGGTGGTTTTTGTTTTCCAATATTTAGGAAAAAGTACCTAAAACCATTCTCATGTTGGTTCTCATAGTGGAACCTCAAAGGGATGAATTTGGATATTATTATCAATATTTTCTTTAGAAAAATCCACTAATTTTAGATGACCCTGATGATCCTTAGGAATCATAGGATTGGATGAAAAATAATAAGATATTTTTTTAGTTTATTGAAATTCAAGAATCTATAAAGGTGAAGCATACAACATTTAAGCTATAAGGGACTAACATGAGATGATTCAATGATATTAGTATATAAATAAGAGTTCCTAGAGTAAAAATAATATAGGTTTCTTTCCAACAACCATTTTTATTCTAAATCCATGGGTTTTGAGAAGTCCATGGTGTTTCTAAACCTCTAGTTGGGTGACTGGACCATGAAATAGTTTGAAAACAATTTTTATGAACTTATTCAGTTTTCCCCTATGGTAGTGAAAAATTTGAAACTAAAGGATCAATGATATGATATGGTCTTTAGTTTTATGCTTGATCCCTAGTTTTCATGCTGAATCTCACATCTTATAAAGATATTTTGGATAGGGTGTTGATGTTTGATCTAGACCTAGATGATTAGTAAGGTTTTATGGGAGTTTCATTTTATCCATGTGGTATTTCTATTGGTTCCTTTAATTAAAAGAGTTATTTTGATGCGTACTATAGTTGTTCTTGATAGAAAGTTTCATATAAAACTACTACATTTAAAAGAATATTCTTTTTTACTTTCTTCTAGTATGGAATGGTTGGTTATTTGAAATGGATATTTGCTAAGGCACCTTGTATTTTTTGTATGTACATTCATTCATTCCATTTACTTATAGTTTATCATTTATACTCTTACATGTGAAACATAATTCAATCTTTAACACAAAATAGTATTATGTTGTAATCATATACTTTAATAACGATGAGTGTATACCCTTAGAAATCTGGAATAAAGCATACTTATAAGGTGGAATGGTGTCCTAAGGAATCCATTACGGGTACAATGATAGTAAATGGTAAAATAAATATTTTTTATCTTTTGTGACTCCTTTTTTGATAATAGTGCATCTCAGCCATTAATATTTACTCGTGTAGTGAATTTATTGAATCTTTCTATAGAGATTTTGCCTTCTGTGGTGGATATTATTACACCCCATGGAGATAGAGAAAACAGAGCCTCTGATGTCACTCTTGTGTTTTATATCTAACAATAATTTTTCCCAATTGTAATTTTTTTTGTTCTTAGGTTGAAATCTCTTGGTGTAATATTTGGGTTTTGATTGGATTATTTCCCTTAAGGCTTGAATTGAATACTATCTTTGTATGTTCTCTTTTATTATTCCCAATAGTTTGTGATGTATTTTTCAAAGAGAATGGTAAAAGAGAATTAGTAGATAAGGACCTTGTTTTTTATATTTTGTTATGTTAATACCACATTTTTATTTTGACTTGGAGCAAGAATATTTGAGTGATAATTTCCCTCTAGTTTTTATGGGTTTCCTAATATATTTCCATATTATTTTAATATTCTACTTCCAGTAATAGAGGTTTAGTTTTCCACTAATTTAGAACATGTTAAATTGAAGGTGTCCATTCCTTTTTAGTGAATGGCATCATCTAAATTAAAAGAGTTGAAACTCAATTGGATGAATTATTGGACAACAGATCTATATGACCAAGTGTTTCCCAAAGGGCGATGTTGGTTTTTTTAAAATAAATTTAATAGAACACATCACCTCTTTTTTGTTTTGTTGAAACTCTAATGATTTATGGTAAATGAAAAATATTTGTTTCCTCATATAAATGATATTTTCTATCAGTGGAAATGGGTGATGTGTTTCCCAATGATTGGTCATGGGTCAGTTTATAATCAGATGAGAAATAAAGATTCTATAATTTAGAATTCCACATTATAGAGCATGTATATCCATTATGAATATCTTCTTATGTGTAACGACACAAACATTTATAAATAAAAATCCACTTTTTAAAGAATAAATTCTTTATCAGGAAAATATAGTTACAAAGAACACATGAACTACATTGGTTATTTTTGATAGTTATAGTTTTCAAATTCAAAAGTTTCTTAGAATCATAAGAATTGATAATATACACATTTTATAGTGATAATATGATTAGTATTTATTAAGGTTTATGATAAATTCCAATTTATTGATACAAAATAAGAAATATAATCCACTTGTATGATAGTACCAAAAGAATCCCATTTATTAGTTATTTTGAGAGAGATAGCATCAATAGGGTATTCTCTTGACCAAAACCTAGTTAAAATCAAAAAAATAAAGTATATGTTGTATCATTTATGAGATAATTTAATGAATATTGACATTATATCCCAATCCATGTATGTAGAAACACCCTACTAATACATCATCATTGAAAACCATACCCATAGAGTATTTTATGGTTTAATAAAGGGTTATGCATCCTCATCCTAATAGTGTGAATTTTTATATTTTCTTTTAATTAAATAATAATTATATTTATCCCTATTTATTATTACATTATAATTATTAAATAATAAGTTTTATAAAAAATTGATTTTGATGCGATGAAACACAAATTTTATTTTTGGGAAACATGTAGTTCAATCAAAACAACAATTTTGATGAATTTAAGAATTTATTAAATTAATGAAATTTAAATAAATTATTTTCATTAAATAATATTTATTAAATATAAATTATAATATAATGTGATGAAGTGATAAATAATTTTTTTAAGGGTTGGAAATCATTTATTATAAAAAACCTTTATTTTTCAATAAATGAGGATTTTTTATTTGAAAGTTTAAATTATCGTACCTATAGAATTTTATTGATTAAATAAATATTATTTTTTAAGTAATCAGATTAAAATAATCCAATTGTGGTTGATTAATAATTTTTATAGATAGATGAATTTTTGGATGAAAATTATATATGGTATAAATATACGGTGTGCATTGTGATATAATAATGACCCAAAAGTGTTGTAATATATTCCATAATTGGTATCCAATAATAAAATATATTTTCCACCTTTTACTGATGTTTTTTTATTTTAATTTATTATTTTTATAAACCCTTAATAAATCCTCCAAAATATATAAAATATTTTACGGTTTTAAAAAAAAACTCTTTGTGAACATGGATCACTTCCACAAGACTAATAGTATTATTTTAACGACCATCATTATTTAAAATGTCATAAAATGAAAACAAATCTACTTTTTAAGAAACCATTGGAAAAATCGTGTTAAGGCTTGTGATTTTCAAAACATTGTCATATAGGGTCCAATCCCTCAGTTTGGAAATTAATACAGAATTATACTCTATTTTTGATTATAAACTCACCCTACTTACCATTACATATCACTAAAAACCCATGGATCATGAAATTAATATTTAATTCTCAAATTATATCCATTTCATGGTTCCCATGATCTCTTAATAATCCCATTTTGAGATTTAAGAAGCACCCTCTCAATGTAACAAATCTTCTCCTTCTCCTCTTTATTCACATAAATCCGTAAAATAATTTCTTTTTTTAAATAATTAAATTTGGAATATAATTTTATTTACCCCTATATCTAACATTATTTTTCCCATGTTTTTAAAAACCCCATTCACTATGATTATTCCCTTCGATGAAACGTTAGTTACCATCATTATGGTGCCAAACCCTTCCTATGATTTTTCATGCTCAATAATTGTGTAGTGAATAACCATCCCCATTCCTACACATGTTTTTTTTCACATAAATGTATCTGTCCTTAATTTATTAGTAACTTCTATGTATGTAACCCATAATCCAAAAACATATGAATAAATGTGAAGAAATACATACTTATGTTGAAAAATCAATGTGGAACACATCAGCATATTCATATTATGACGAGTGCACCCATATAGAGCTCCAATTCATTGGGTAACTTTTTAGTCTCATAAGACATAATATATGGGATTAGTGAGAAACCATAATCCATTTTCATATTCTTTCCACAATATAATTTTTTTTATGTTATCCTTGACTTGTGTTTTTGACAAGATTTAGGTTGTCACTAGATTCTTATACTTCTTTTAGGATATCATGTTATAACATTCCTTGTTGTTAAATTTTATGATTCTCACTCATATTAGGTTTCCATTATTTCCTATTGGATAACATATATTTCATTACCTTCTACTATGCTTTCTTTATCCCCTTACTGGGCTTTATCTCTCATCCCTTTATTATGTATGTCCCCAGGATATCCCATGTAGTTTTAAAATAGTAATGGAATTTTTGTATCATGGAATGAAAGTTGTCAATAATTTATTTGTATAAATGTATCAAGTTAGTGTAATTTGTACCTAATTTTCTAAACACACTAGAATTTAAAATATTCTATGATTTTTTATTTGTAACTTTATGTAATAAGTCATGAAATAATGTTTACTATAATTATTTATTGTCCTAGTAATTATTAGAGGAATGTCTATTTATTTTTTATATTAGGATTAGAAAACTCTTGTGAAATACATAGGGAAAAGTCAACATGTAGGAAAACATAGCTAAATTTTGGTAATGTATAGATTAACTGGTTTCAAAGAAAATAAATCCTAATATAGATATTGTAAATTTATTTGGCTCTAGGCTAAATGTACTTAGGGGTAATAACCCTGAGAAGGGTGCACTAAGTTGGAATCAATCATCACCAGGTGCATTGAAATGGGACTTTCTATAAACATGATTTGAGACTCCTAGGGGATATAAATTGGTAAATTCATAATATCATTACAAAACATTATTAAGTGAAAAATTATTATAAGATTTCATGTTAATAAATATATCATGGATAACTAAGATTGAGACGTAGAAATGTTAAGGTTAAATAATATGTTTCATTTATGAGTTTTCCCTTTAATGTTCATGGTTTCCTGTTTATGTATTTTGTAATTAATAAATTCCCAAACATAATTTTCCCTTTATTTTTTAGTCAATGGATGGAAATACGAGAAATTGATCCAACAACAAATGTGAGGTGAAAAGATAGTACTGTTTAAATGAGATACATAACTAGATTGGAGATATAGTAAGATGTATTGTGAATATATCAAACTTGCTATAAAAATCCTGATTAAAAATGTAATATAGTTGAATTCCCAAACATGATAAAGAATAGTAGGATAAATTATCAAGGAAGTTTTTATGATATGGTGATAAAGGATATAAGATTCAATATCATACATGTCAAAAATGTGAAAAAGGGCACCAAGGGAAATGTCACAGAGGAAGTTGAAGATGTTTTATGTGTGGAAAAATAATACAAAAAGTGTCTAATTACCATAGAAAAATAAAGAGTGTATTTAACATAATGGATGGAAATAATGATCAATCAAAGGTTCAATTAATAATTCTATGTTTTAAATCTGGATAATTTGTGAATTATCCAATCTAATACTAAATTATTAGGGCGAACATGCCTTATGAGAACCAATAATATCTTAGAGTAGGGGAACAATAAATTTCCTATATTGATATGGATCAAAATAACTGATGTTCACAAAACCTATACATTGTAGTCATGTTGTTCTTGATGTATTTCAATTATTTCAATATTATAATAACATCTACGATATTTAAAAAAAAATGTTACCACCAGAAATGATTTTTTATCATTAGGGAAAAACAGATATGATAATATAATCACAAGTAAATTTTTTTGGGAATGTTATAAAAAATATTATCTTTCTACCATTAGTATAATTCAATGCAATAATGGGTATGGATCAGCATTACTTATATAGATCCATTATAAATCTTTAAGAGAATTAAATCACCTACTATATAAAAAATAACCCTCTCACACTATACAAGTTGAGGTGGAAGATGAGTCTTATTTAGAACTAAAATATCATGAAATGAGTTTATTTCCTTATGAGAAAGAATATCTAAAAAATGATTAAGACTAATGAAAATAAAATCCTTGATGACATTTCCATTATAAGGGAATTTGTTGATTTTTTCCCTTGATAATTTTATGGACTTCCTCCTAATCATGGGGTTGATTTATTAATATACCTCATACCCAGAGAATTGTAAATTATTAAGACTCTATATAGAATGGAAAGTTTTTAACATGTAAAGTTGGATAAAAAATTACATGAGAATCGGGATAAAGGGGATATATTCCCAAGTGCTTCACAATGTGGTGAACTAGTCCTATTTTTCAGAATAAGGTTGAGTCAAGGCACCTCTACATTTATTATTGTGAACTCAAGATGATAATGAAAAAAATATTATCATATTCCATGGAGTTATGAATTGTTTGATAAACTATGTGGATCATAGTACTTCTCTAATGGGGATCATTGATCAGGTTATTACCAATTAATAGTGAATAAGGAGGATATCTTCAAGATTAAAGTTTGTACATGTTATGGGGAATAACAGTTCATAGTGATGCCATTTGTAAATACTCCATGAATCTTCATGGACTTCATGAATAGAGTCTTCAGAGATTAACCCAAAACATTTTATGTATGCTTTGTAGATGATTTCCTCATCTACTCCAAAACTAAGGAGAAACATAGGGATATTTTCAGTACTATATTGAAGTCCTTTAGGATAGAAAGTATATATGTCAATTATGGTAAATTGAAATTATGGTTTGAGAAAGTATCATTCATGGGGATTGTTATCACCAATAAAGGTATATATGTAGACCCTTCAAAAATAAACCTCTATGATGAATATCTATATTTTACTTAGATATGTTAGGTAATTCATCAATTTTTTGGAAACTTCTCATGATTTTCAATCCACTAACGAGCTTAATCAGAAGGGGTAAATTTTTTTGGAAAGTAGAATGTGAGGAAAGTTTTAAATAGGTGATTAATTGGCTTATCACCATACAAGTGATCACATTACAGTAAAGTGGGGATGAAATTGTGTTCTATAGCGATGCATCCAAAAATGTCTTGGATGGTGAACTCATGGAATATGAAAAGTGATCTCATTTTCCACTTTCCAATTAATTATTCATGAGTAGAACTACCCAACACATGATCTTGTATTGGCTACGGTGATCTTCACACTAAGGATTTGGAAACATTATCTCTATCTGGATAAGTGTGAAAAATAAATAGACCATATAAACATCAAGTTTATATTCACACAAAAGAATATCAATATACCAAAATAAAGTTATTTAGTGATGATCATGGATTATGATTATTCAATCCATTGTGATCATGGGAGAAAGAAAAGTGGTGGATGCTCTGAGCAGAAAGGGTATTATAACCATTTCCATGATGAACATTTGAACAGATCCAATAATCATGGACATGGAAAGTATTAATATAGAAATATTAAAATGAACTTCAACATAAAATTACCAAATAAATACTCAACCATTTATCATTAATAGGATTAAGGAGGACCTATGAGAATATCTGGTGCTGTAGAAAAATGTAGTTAACATTATAGAGTTCATCTTTTTTGAAGATGGAGTGATATAGTTTAGAACATAGATATGTGTCCCATAAAAACCATAACTAGGGAGGGAAAATTAGGATAATGTGCATATCTCATCCATCTATTTTCATATAGAAATCATTAAGATGTATAGATATTTTAAGAAAAACTTTATTTTGACCATACATTGTCTTATATGACTATTACATCATTTTTAAGATAAAAACCATAATAATTATACATTCAAGGATTGAAAGGTTATTGTTTATTGAGAAAATTAGGATCTTACATCACTTAAACTGAATAATAAAATGTAAAAAATATTAGAATACTTCTTATTTAACCACTTAAAACCTTTCTTGTTCTCCTTAGTAAATGTAGTCACATAAGGATATACATCAATGAAAGGGGTGAGCTACAAGCCCATTAAAGTGAACAATAAGGGACATGAATCAATATAACATGGTTGAAAATTATAATAATCATCGTATCGTACACATTAGATCATCATTAGAATACTGAGGGAAAATTTTTATAAAGGAATGAAATGTGGTGATGCATAAAAATAAAAAATCATATAATAGTGGTCAAATACAACAAATAGTTGTTAACAAACAGTAATATAAAACTAGCCTTTAATAGCACTGACATTTATCAGAACTAGAAAAATTTGTTGATAAAGGGTGACCTTTATCGGTGCTAAATAAAAGTGCTTATAATGGATACCCTTTATTAGCACTTTTTTTGTACAGATACAATTTCACATTAATTGGTGCTTTATTTCAGCACCCATGAAGGTCACTCTTTATCAGCTCTTTATTTTTAGTGGTGATAAACGTTATCCATTATGAGCATTAACAGTAAATTGTTGATAAATGGAAACATTTATCATTTCTTTATTAGTGCAGATAATGGTTAAGAAAATAACATTTAAAAAAAATAACAGTTTCATTAATTAAATAATTATTATCAAAAATGAATAGACATATATATAAATTTTAAAAATTAATAAATATCATATATTAAATATATAGATATGTAAAATGAATACAATTAAATAATTAAAAAAATGAAAATTTAAAATGAGTAAACTAAGAAAAACATTACACAATTTATTAATTAAATAATTATTGATAAAATTGAATAAATTTAATATATATATTATAAATATTGACAAATAATATATATTGAATGATGATATGTAAATGAATATATAGTTAAACAAAAAAAATTAAAAATGAATAAATTACAATGTTATTAAATAAATTATTAAAGAAACAATTATTAATAAAAGTGAATAAGAATAATATATATATTAATTATAAAGAGTAATAAATAATTTATAGAAAATATTAATATTTATAAAATGAATAAAATTTTAATTAAAAACATATTAATGTCTTCTTTATTTTTAATGGTATTTCATTTTTCAATTTAACTTATATCAAACGTCTTATGTTACACTGATTTCACATATATATATATATACACACACATATATATAATTAGTGTAGTTTATAAGAAAACACACATTGAAATACATTTAAGCATTATATAGAAACACATACTTCTAATAATTATGTAATTTATTCAAATTTCATTATATTTTAGAATTTCATTTTTAAAATGATAAATTTAATATATTATGTTTTTAATCAGTTAATTTTTTTTATTAATTTTGACTACTATTAAAGTTAGGGCATTCATTTTTAATATTTTTTTTATTTTTTTTTTATTTTTGAATTTGATCATTTTATATTATTTATTTATATTTATTTATTTATTATATCTTAGTTTTTCAAGATTTATTCATCTTTATATTAAAATATATCCATATTTTTTTCATAAATTATATTTAATTAATAAAACTTATCCATTTTTTCACAATTTTTAAAGTTCACTCATTTTGAAATATTCAATTTCACTCATTTTATAAATATATGTATTTAAAATTATATATCCACTAATAATGTTAAAAATATAATTTTAAATAAATATCTATAAATAAATATTTATAAATTAATATATTTATAAATGAATATTTACTATATTTATAAATTTATATATTTTTAATAATTATAAATAAATGTTTATTATTTTATAAATAATAATTAATAAAAATATAAATAAAAATTTATTTATATTTACTAATTATAAAATTATAATAAATATATTTAAATAAATCAATTTTCAGTTCTAAAAAGCATTGTTAAAAAAGATTTTTTTCTGCACAAAAATATGAGCACTACTAAAGATGTTTTTATCAGCGCTTTTATGAAACATTTATAAAAGTATTTCTATACTATTTAAAAGAACCCTAAACGGTACTCACACAACAGGATTCTGAATCTCTCACAAAACTCCTCGACCGCTGACATGACTCCACCATGATCCATCTGCAGAATCATGGATAGAATCTAATGTATGTTATTTTATACTATTCTTATATAATTGTTTTATTTTTGGGTTCCATGTTTTGTGTTTCAATGCAGTTCATAACCTTGAAGAACCCTACATCTCATCTCTTCTCTACCGCATGTGTGACTCCTCTGTGCATTTTAATGGATTATTGACATGAAGAATATCTGTAGTTTAACTTCATGATTCCAAGATGAGAGACGATGTTTAATTTAACTTCCTAATACCATGATGATTTTGTTCAGTTTAATGTCATGAAACCATGAGGAGAGATGTGGTGAAGTTTAACATATTTTTTATAAAATGATTTTTTGTAGATTAACGTCCTATAACCAGGATGATATACAATTAGTAGTTTGACGTCGTGCTATCAAGATTAATGGTTTCAGTATAACATAATGAAAACACTACTAGAAACATTATGTAGTTTATCATATTCTATCTTGGATGAATTTCTGTTTTTTATCATCCTAGAATCATGATGAGAGATGATTCATGACCACAATGATAATTTTTTAATAAGAAATATTGTATTAGTGTGGCTTTTGACTCATTCCTTGTCCATTGGGGAATATTTTCATGCTCTGTTTTGTGGATAATCTTGGATTACTTTTGCAAAATGGTTTTTGGAAAAGGGAAAATTGATTTACAAAATTATATTTTCTTTAAAAATATGGGTTATTATGTTATAAAAAGTGGCCTTATTAGAAGGTGGTTTGAAATTGAAAATAAAGTATCTTTTTTTGAGGATATAATTCTATTTTTTTGTTATGAAACATAGATTGTGATCCAGTTATTTAGCCTAAGATTTTCCTTTCAGTTCTGTCTCAAATTTATTCTAATCCTTATTTTATGTTTTTTGTGTTCTTTTGAACGTACTGCCCAGAAAGTTCCCCGATGTTTCGAGTGAGTCTCACCCTGTTTTTGGTTCTCCTCAGGTGTTTCCCATATTCCATGGAAATCAAGGATCCATAGATGTAGTAAAGTGTCTTGAGGAAGATTATCATGTCTTAAGAGTTTTTGGAACTACCAAAGCTATTCGATTACGTGTTGTTTTGGGTCTTCTTAGGGGTTCATCTTTTGAAGAATGGGAGTTGTTTTCCCCCTCCAACGATGCAAGTTGGGATGACATGGGAATATTTTAAGTCCTTCTTTATACGATTATTTATACCTGAGGAGGTGAAGATAGAAAAAATGGAAGATCTCATGAGTGTACATAAAGGCTAGTGGACAATGAAGGCATAAGATTAATACTTCAAAGAGTTGTCTTCATTTTGTTTGGAGGTAGTGGCATAGGATCTGTTGATATATTATCTATTCATTTGGGGTCTTCATCCAGAGATCTTGGAGTGATTCCTCTTCTCTAAGGATCTCTGATTTAATATGTTGGTGGAGAAATTGTCTTTGGATGAGTTTTTGTGAATGAATCATAAACACATTGGCTATATTGTAGTCCTTTGGGTTGGATTGAAGACATTCAGAGTTTCCTCAATTTCTTTTTGTGGCTATTATAATTTCATCTTTAATTGTAAATGCCTAAAGTAATTATCCTTTCTTAGTTCAAATGGTTTTGTTTTTTTTTAATTTGAACTTTTAAATAGTCACCATTCATGATATAGTTCCCCTATATCTATCATTATTGTTTGGAGATGTCTATTTTTGTAGAAATTTCTCTTTGTTCCATGTGTGCGGGTTCATTTTTATTCTATATTTTGATCATTTTTTTTCTATTTCTACTAATGTAGTGTGTTAGAATAATAATGATGTATATTTGGATACATTGATCAATGAAGCCAAAACATGGATTGGTTGTGCATCACTCACAAATTTAATAACAAAACTATGGATTCTCTATAAACATCACTACTATTGGTTAACTACTTGTTACCATAGAATCTGATATGAACATCTTTCCCGGCATCCCCGTGATGCCCCCATCTCACCCAAGCTCACCACCATCAGTATCATATCACCATTCATCATTCACATTTCCTTCTCTTCCTAAACCCATTTATAATATGCATGTATCTTCATGAATCATGCATCTTTAAAAGTAGTAAATTGTTGTAAGAGGAGAAGGAAAATTGAATGCTGAATAGTTATTTGATAGAGATGGTGGCTAGCATATTTGGGATGATAGAATCACCGGGATGCTGAGTAAGACACTCAGGTCAGATTCTATACTAATAGGTAGCTAACAAATAGTAGTGAAGTGAACATAGAACCCTTAGTTTTGTTATTACCTTGTATCTGGACCAAAGAAACCCTTTGTAAAGATGTAGAGGTAATGTTATGATATACATTCTCTATTTTACCAAAAAATTATATAATGAAATGTTGATTTATTTTTTATTATTCCTTGTAGCGTATTTTTATTTTAGAATATTATTGTCCATGTGTAATGCTTTTATAATAATAGAAATGATATAGTCTCTACTCAATCACATAGGTAATCTTTATTTTTTCACAGTAAAATGATTTTACATTGAATTAATATGTTTTTTCATATTTATGTTTAATTTATTTATTTTTATGAATACTCATGTAATAATTGTTTTCTTATAGAGGACAATTCTTTTTCTCAATTCGGGGTGATATGTCCAATAATAATGTTTCCTCTCCCTCAGAACCTTTTCACTACTAAATTATTTCATTTATTACTTTCTTTTAAGTTCTCCACACTACCATTGTAGGAAGATAAATTTTATTGACTCTTCTCAATTACAATGGAAATATTGATACTTGAATAGTAAAATCATTGTCTATAAAATTTATGTATTATTTTATATTTATGTTTAATTTATTTCATTTTAGTATTAATAAAAATAATTTTTTTCTTATGCATGTATATTCATTTTTTTGAGTTTATGTGGTTTGTTTGATGTCACTAATGCAGTGTTGGTAGTTCTACAAAGAAAGTCTATGGAAATCATGCTTTCATTGAAAATTATGATTGTTGTTTAATTTATGAAATAATTTGTATTTATGTAATTGTATAAACTGGTGTTTTAAATGTTTATAATATAGTATTGTTTGTATTTGTGTTGAAAATTTCATTTCATTTTAATTCTATATTGCAACTTGTTTTTTATGATATCTAGTGTGTTTTTGGTGTGTTTTTCTTGTGTTTCTGGTGTTTCTAGTGCTACAGTGTGCTATTACAGTACACTATAATGATGTTGCAATGTTCTATTACAATACACTATAGTATGACCCTTTATCAGTGCTTTTAAAAAGCATGACAAATAACACATTTTTGAACACTTTTAAAAGAACTGGTAATCGACACAATTATCAGTACTTCTAAAAGAGGGGACAAAGGTAAACATTAGCAGTGCTTCAACAGTACTGATAAAAAGTTCTCTGTCATCACTTATAAAAGTGGTGATAAAGGATTCCATTATTGGCACTAAATAAAATCACATATTAATGGAACCTTTATCACCGCTTTTAAATGCATTGATAAAGGTCCCTTTTATCAGGGCTTTTTAGCATTGATAAATGTATCGTTTATCAGTTATTTTTCTGTGATGATAAAAGTCTTGGGATTTTAACATCATTAACATTGTAATAACTTTCATAGCACTAATAAAGTCTATTTCTTGTGCTTTCAATGGTCAGTTTTGTAGTAGTAAAATCTATAATCATTTCATTCATAACATACGTTCATAAGGCATAACATCATTACTGTGAATAAATTTAGCATCATGTTCACTCATATTACACATAATCTCATGAGATACATCATATTATCCCATGAATTGGGGGGATATATAATTTTGTGCCTTCCAATCACATAATAATATTCATAAAAATCATATATACCACATAGAATGTATAATAATCATAGTAATGGAGTAACCCATCGAAATGAACGGTTTTCATAAGAATTTTATAATTTATTCATTCATGGATAATATTTTTGTTTCAAAAATAAAAAATTTGGAGAATACATTGGAATAAAATATTATTTTCTTTGGATAAGAAAAAAATATGAGGATTCAAATATTTTTTTGGGAATGAATATTCATTTTATAAAATATTATTATTTGGATTAAAAAACTGCATTAAAACAAGTATATCCCTAAAAATAATAAAGAATAATAGTGAAATAATAGTTAAGGAATATTATAGGTATATCTATACCAAATATGTCTTGAAGGAGGGATAACCTAGGGAAAAGGGGTTGTATTCGATAATCTCTTTACATCAAATATTTATTTACTTCTTCATTTTTCTCCTCCCGAATATTAAATATAGTTTTATTAAAACAATGATCCAGAATGGAATAATTTCTATTTTCTCCACTATTTATGAAATATAATAATTTAATTCTATTTATTAATTTCCGTGGTTAATGAGAAGTCATTTATATATAACTTTTTATATAAAAATCACATGCTTTGATTCAATTTTATGATTTAGTAAAATTTAATTTATACATTTGTGGAATTTATTCCAAATTATTAATATATATATACATATATATAAAAATATATTTTTCATAAATAATTTATAACAACCATCCATAGGTTTTAAAATAAAACAATAATTGGTAATTTCTTTGTCAGTGAATAACCAACCATTAATGGGAACATTTTCGAAATATGAAGAAAATGAGGTATAAAATATAAATACATAAAATATATAATTTCTAAATATTGGAATTTTTTTAAAAATAATGGTAAAATACTGAATAATTAATTTTATAAAAAAATTAAATGAATTGGAAAGAAATAAAGAGAAGAAGATAATTAGAGAAGAGTTGATAGAAACATACTCTTTCCTCAGTGTATCTTCTCTTGTACGACACTAAAAGTCCCTTGATTCTTAGATTTGGTTTACTCTAGAACATTCCCAGGTATTTTTATGGGATTAAGAGGGAGGATTTGGGTATAAAATTGGCTTCTTATATTGTGAGAGGTGTGGTTTTCTAGTGGTAGGGAGAGGGGATATTTATACTTGAGTAGTGGTGTATATTTTTGAATAAAATATTAATTAAAATACTAAATCAAATTTAAAACATGTACCAATTAATTTTTTATAATATATATCATATATAAATATAATATAGTTTTTGGAGGACTTTAATCCCATCTATAATTACAATTCACTTATTTTATTAAAAAGTAATGTGGAAATATGAAAAGAAATACTTATTTTAAGGGATCTCTACTGACTTTATGATCTGGAAAAAAATTACTTTTGGAAATTATGATTATTTAATTTTAATGACCCATTCGTGAAATGAAATATATTTTTCCCTGAACTAACGTTCTATAAATTACAAGTTCATTATTACCTCATTAATGATGTAATTTTAGATACATCTGTTAGCTAAAAAACTATAAATTTACTATTCACTTAAAAATTAAAATATTTCAGAAAATTTCCAAAAAAAACACCATTGGAAAATTTTAATTTTTAGATTTAAAAAATATATTTATATTTCCAAAATAAATTTCTAATATATGTGATATTAATTATTGATATAAAAATTATTATTCTTATGAAATACTTTAAAATATAATTTTTTGAAAAAATGCCTTTATTTTTTTTAGGTTTTTTTAATCACGATATCTATGATTAAAAATTATTATATTTATATTATCACATATTAATAATTATAAATATTATTTATATCACTCAATTTTTTGAGGATAAATTACTACTCAAACATTCAGGTTACTATTCCCAATAGTTGGGTTATTATCCCCAATGATTGAGTTACATTTCTAGTGGCCACATTACTTCTTATAAATATCCCTTCAGTATTTTTCACAATGATCACTAAAATTCCTCCCATGGTTTTATATTTTCTTTTTTAAATATGATGACTGGTTTATTATTTAATTTTCCATATATATATATATATATATATATATATATATATATTTGGTCGTGAGGGTGATGATTCTAGCAGATTAGTTAAATCCATATTTTCGCATTTTAACTTTTCCATTCTATAGTTTTTAAAATTTTAATGTTTTGAATTTTTATTTGTTTCATACTTGAATTATTAAACGATATTAATTAATAAATTAAATTGTTTTTAATTTCACTATATACTCTTATATTATATAATATCATATAAAAAACATTTATTTATGGAACAATTAACATTTAGAATGTATGGGTATTTACAAACTACTAGTGGTGTAACATGTAGCGGGGGATTAAAGATATTGTATATCAATTATTAGTATACAAACAATTCAAGTAAGAAAGTACAAATTCTATGGGTAGGATGCAACCATTTCCTATACTAGTATGGTAATGGGAATACAAAACCATGGATTTCATCATAGGACTCCCTATGACAACAAAAGGAAGTAACACCATCTAGGTGGTAGTCGATCACCTTACAAAGTCAAAATATCTAATTACTATCAAGTAAGATTACTCTCTTGACCAAATCTCCAAGATAAACATAAGGGAAGTGTATGACTAAAAGTATTTTAACTATATATTTTATCTGATCAATATCTGAGGATTACCTTGAGGTTCTGGAGAAGCTATCAGTAAGTGTTGGATACAAAATTGAGAATTAGCACGGATTATCACTAAAAAATGGATGGTCTTTCTAAAGGTACTATTAAAAATATATAGGATATGTTTAGATCTTGTTCAATATATTTCCAAGGATTTTTGGATCAACATATTCCCTTATTGGATTTCTCATGCAACAATAGTTTCTATTGAAGCATCCAAATTGAACCTAATGATGCTTTGTATAGGAAGAGGGTTGGGAATATTACATACTATAATGTATATGGAGAGTGAAAATTGGTTGTGCCTAATCATATCCAATGGATGACATTGATGGTTTAAACCATCAATAATTATATAAAATATGTGAAAATTCAATAGAAAAGATATGAAGATTATTTTTATATAAGCTTCAAGTTTAACAACTGAGATAATGTGTTTCATGATATTTCATAATTAAATAAATTTTTGAGTCTTGGTTATAAGTGTATGTTTATTTCAAGATACATCTCCCCTTTGATATCCTTGATCTCAATAGAGAATTGGCCAATCGACTAGCACTCCCACCAAACCAATCTCGATTACATGTTATGTTCCCTGTATCACTCCCTAGAAAGTAAAAACCATACCCCTCACATGTACTCAATATTGAGGTGGTACCAATGGATAATTATCATTCAAATAAGTATTAGTTGGTGAACATATTATATTATAGAGATATCATTATATGAAATAAGGAAACTCATATTTTAAAAGTGTTTTGGAAGAACCACAAGTTTTAGGAAGTGACTTGGTTATAATAAAAGGTGAGGAAACATAAGTAACCTCACCTATTTTATTGTATGAAATGAAAATTTATAGGGTAAAATTTATACTGTTGGAATAATATAATGACTATAACTTTTATAAATTAAATTCAATTTTTGAATGATTAAATTGTTTATCAAGTAATCTAGTTACAGAAGTCACATGTTCTACATTAGTTATTTTGGAAAATTATAGTCTACTAGGTTTAAAAGTTGATTTAGCATCATAACCATTGAAAATATACATGTAAAATAGTGATCATATTATTATTATATATTAATTGTTAGGATAAAGTCGAATTGATATAGACGAAAGAAGTGACGACCCCAACAATTAGTATTGTACACTCTGAAGCCTTTTTAATTGTGCTTATAAGTGAGATAACATCTATTGGGTCCTCCATGGACCAAGACCAAGTCAAGATTCAAAAACTAAAGCATGACTAAAACTTTTACAGTTGAAGGTCAAGAGCATTGAGATCATGGCCTAAACGACATGCACCAAACCATCCCTATAAAATATCATTATCACCCATGTTTACCTTAGGGGTTTTTCATTTATAATAAATTAAAATGTTTCTAGACCCTAATGGTATGAATTTTTATAAATTTTTAATTAAAAAAGATAATTTTTATTAATTTTTATTATTAAATTATAATTATTCAATAATAAGTTTCCAAAAATTAGATTTTGATGTGGTAAAAAATAATTTGTATTTTTCTGAAAAGGTATAGTTTTATCAATACACTCATCTTAATGAATTAAGTAAATTATTAAATTAATGATATTTTAATTAAATATTGTTGTTAAATAAAATTTATTAAATTTAAATGATAATAAAATTCTACACAAGAAAAAAATAACATTATAATGGTCAGAAAACAATTATTGTCAAATAAACTATAATTTTTTTTAACAAATATGGATTTTTTAATTAAAAGTGTAAAATATCATACCTAAATAATTCTCTATACAAAGAAATATTATTTTTGAAATAATCGAAGTGAAATTTTCCAACCACATTTTATTCATAATTTTCAAGGACAGTTTTTTCTGGGAAAATTGAATACTTTATAAATATAATGTGTGTATTATGATATCATAATAAACCAAAATTTATGTAATATATTCCATAAAATTAATCAAATTACAAATATATATTTCATCCTTAAAATAATGTGATTTTTTGTTATTTTATTTTTTTTGAAAACCCTTAATGAAGCATCCCAAACCAATACTATATTTAAGGGTTTTACAATTAAATATTTGTAAACATGATGCACTTCCACATAACCGAGTGTATTATTTTAGTGATTTATTTAATTAAACATGAAAAATAATAGAATCTTGTCCAATTTGTTTGAAACCATAGTTAAACCCCATGGGATGCTTTTTTGTTTTTGATTACTTCATCGTAGAGAGTCCAAAACCTATGTTTGGAAATTAATAAATAATTCTCCTCTATTTTTCTATATAAACCGCCCAACCTACCATTCATCTTCCATAAAAACACTTGTATAATGACATTTCTCTACCCATCCCTCTCTTGTTCCCTCCAAATGTTCCTCTAAGATCCTGATAATCCTCTCCTAATCATTAAGAAGAATTCTCTCAATGTATGAGATCCTCACATTCTCCTCATTATTCGAGAAACTCATTAAATTATGTTTTTTCTCCAGTTATTCATGTTGTAATATATTTTATATAAACAACATACCTATTTTATGATTTTTAATTGATGAGGGACCCCTTTCACTCTCATTAATCACTTTTAAGAAACTCCAACAACCACTTCCATGCAACCAAAATTTCTCGTTGGTTATTCATGCAAAAAAGTTGTGTACTGATGACCCATCCCCATTTCTACTAAATAGAATTCACTGATATGTACCTATACATTATTGATTTTGGAATTCCATGTATGTATCCCATAATCCTTAATCACTGGATTAAATGTGATTAAATATTTCCTTACGTGGAATGATCTATGTGGTACACATGATCATGTACATATTATGATGGGTGTTCACAGATAGTGCTCCAATGCATTGTCTTATGTTTTAGTATCATGAGACATATTGAATGGGATTCGGTATTATACATAATCTGCTATAGTTCTTTTACCACCAAGGGATGTTCTCTTGGAAGTTAACCCCAGCTTATTATTATGACATGATTTATGTTTTCCCCACATTCCCATGTTTCCTTTATATTATAATCAAATATCATACCCGATTGTTCAGGATTATGATTATTTCCCCTCTTATTTTTCCTTGATAGGCCTATGGGATCACATTTATAGGTTTACCTTATGTTATTATTATTTTATTCTCTCACTATTATTTATATATCACCCCTTTTTAATGTATTTCCATTGGTTATCCCTTGCAGTTTTAAAAGAGAAATGAAATTTTGCGATCTTGGTAAGAAATTTTTAATCATTTTATTTTATCCATGTTTCATGATAAATTTTTTTGTTCCTAATCTCCCAAGGAAAATATGAATCATGTTCTTCTATGATTTCTTATGTTTTCATTTATATAATAAATCTTGAAATAATGTCTACTAAAAATATGTGATGTAATCTTATGTCATTTCATCTAACTAATGCTCATGCACATTCCATGGAGATGATAGATAAGATATTCCATGATTACCTCAACCCATTCACGGTATTCTTTGTGGAATACATCTTGGTTTACTATTTTTTTGATTAAAACCAAGTGCTTCATTTGATATTAGTTATATAAATCTTGATAGATCCCCTAGTTTATTCCCAGCTATCAAAATGTGATTTCTAGACTCCTGAATTGAAGTTCATGGGACACTTGGTCTCATAACGTGGTATTATAGTCAACACTAAGATATTTAATGTCGTTATGACCTGGTATAAATGGCGTAATGGTTTCTAGAATTGTAGATTCTTGGTTCTGGTTGGGTATTACCTTCATTTCATACAATATTTCTTGAGGTTATCTTCTATAATGACTTCTCTCACTCGGAAAGATTGAATTTCAATTTGGATTCAAAATGTTAGAATTATTTTTTTGAGTTAAATCACCTTTTTAATTATATGTTTGTGTTGAATCTTCCAGGTGCTGGGTAGGTCTAATTGGTATTTACTGATGCATATGGTCTAGTTTTTGGATTTGTTCTTATGCAGGATGATCATGTGGTGGTCATTGGTTCCAGATAGCTTTATCCACATGTGATGAACTATCTGACCCCTGATGTTGAACCTGATGCAATGATGTTTTCTCTCAATATTCATAATCAATGATTTTTATATAAATCATTACATTTTATTTTGGAAAACAAAATCTCGAGATATATATTATCTCAAAAATATTTTAACTTCCATAAGATGCACTTTGTTAAGTATCAATAGTCATTTGATTTCATCTTTTCTGACAACCATGGAAGGGTTAATGTCAATACAAATGACATTAGTAAGAACATTCTGACCTAGGTCATGAAATAATCATTATATGATTGAAATATTATGTATCTCTTTTCTTAGTTGCACTTGGCAGTCTGGGAGGATGTGACTGAGATTGTTCTGACAAATGTTCAGCTAACCTCTTCTCTTTTAAAAATGATTCCTCATGTGCAGTTTCTTGATTTATTTCTTTGGAATTAGAGAGTCTCTTTATATTGGGGAGACCATTAGTGTTTGGTTGTTCTCCTCTAAGGGTATTCTATGTTTCAAAAATCAGTATATTGTACCTCTGAAAATGAAAAGGTATATGGGGGGGGGATTTCTATATTCCTAGGGGAAGTGCCCCTTTTACCAATAAAATATTCTATGATAAGTGTTGATGATTCCAGTGGTCATGTATCAGATGATACATCTCTATCATTGTTTCTCATTGTTATACTTATGAGAAAGTTAATGTAATACACAAAAACCATAATGTTAGATTCATCCACTTCATATGCTAGCTTTGAAGTTGGATGAAATTTATATGGGTTTTGTTCCCAGGATCCAATGTACCCCTTTGTAGAATAATGAGATATGGGTTGTTATCAACCATCCAACAAAATATTCTCATTCAATACCTATTCAATATACAACAAAATTTAATAATTTTCGAATCATCTATACAAAATAGATTATCAGATTGCATGGAGTCTCACCTGTTATAGTCTCTTATATGGATCCTTATTTTAGATTTTTAGAGGAATCTAGGATGTAATGGGGTCATTGGTTGATTTAGGATGGCATATCATCTTCTAATGGATGGCTAGAAAAAAATATAGAGAGAGGTTCTTTAAGACATGATTTGTTCTTGTCTTCTCAACCTTGCAGAAGTTTGGAATATACATATGGAATTTGTTGAGTTTTCTTTTTATAATAGTTAATATTTTTTTATTTGAATGTATCATTTTGAGACATTTTATGGAAGTAATTATATATATCCATTTCTTAGATTCTGGTGAAGCTCCATTGGATGGACCATGTTTGTTCCAAGAGGCAAAGAAGAATATTTGGCTGATTCCTTGAATAATGGGGATAAAATAGAGTCTATATAAATCCTATGATTATCTTCAACATATATTTTTAGAGTTTCTAGTAGGTGATGAATTTATTTTATAGTTTCACATTATTTGGGTAGTCAATGGCTATGAAGATAAGGAAAGATTTTACCAATATTTATGGTTCCTTTTATGATTGTTGAGATGGTGGGAAAATAGGCCTACCATTTTTCCATGACAATGTATTTGATGTTGATCCAAAACATGTATCATTTATCATAACTCAATAAGTATCTTTCTAACCCTTATCATGTCTAGAGATAGGGATATCTTGATGTCGAACTGGATTTATCTATCAATGATAATTCAGTCATGATTTATTATTCTATGTAATATTTTATTCATTGGAATTATATAACTTTGTTCTTTTTTATATGGTATCATGGTTACAGTTCACATAAGTCATGGGAGAATGAGGTATTTATGAGAGAGTTTTGGCCTCATCTCATTGATATAGGATCATATTAATAGAATTTTTGGGGGCCAAAAGTGTTTACGGTGGGAAGTTTGTAACATCCCATTACATGATAATAGGTACATATATTCTATTGTTTTGGTTTTACCTTGTTTGGGGATTTCTCTCGTTTTTTTGGGTAATGGTTGAAAATATTTAGATGATTTTGTGGCTATGAAAAATTGGTGGATGGTAAGGGAGAATCACATAGTTTGGCCCAAAAACCTGTGCACCAGGTGATGATTCTCTGGATGGGGTTGCATGGTTTGTATAAACCATGTTTCTTATCCCCAAAAGTGTGTGTACTTATTTAGTGAAGGTTTTCTAATTTTTTCATGATTAGTTTAACCATGTGTTCAAACTGAGCTCCCTTCCTAGAAGTCCATTAGGGGAGTATAGTTAAAAGTGACCATACATCCCACAGAGTAAACCATGTGCATAAAATTTTATCACCTGTAAAATTATTTTAAAATTCTAATAATGTCTAGTTTAATCATTAATCACCACCATTCAAGCCAAATATTTTTCCTTAGTCATCATAGGAACATCAGAAGTGAAATTGAATCCACCAACCTCTTTTTGATTTAAATGAAAGGAAAAATGATTGTTTTTTATCTCCATCAGGTATGTAAATCCCCTCTTTTCTGGTTTCATCGATAATCATTTTCCATCCTTCATATATAGTTATGTATCATCATTTATTATTTGGATATAATCTTTGATTTATGGATCAAGATTTTAGGTTTGATTCCTTGATCTATTTCACCCTCCTTCTTAATTTTCATTTATCATTGTATGCGGTGATTTGATCACATGATTAAAGGTATGGGGTTTTATAAGATGTTACCCTATAAATGGAAACCTAAATTAAATGATTAAAATTAAACATGTCTTTAATTTGATTATAAAACCTGATTTGAAATTATCACATATTTTTTGGGAAAAGAGAATTGAAATTGTGAAACCCCCCAATTTCAATGGTATTGAATTTTTTAGGTAGATTTGAGAAATATGATGTCTTGAAATGGTAAATGTTTCAAGGCAATGATTTGATGTTTATTATTGAAAATACTGGGTCAAAATTAAATAATATTTTAAAGGAAATAATTTTATTAAACCCCATTATTTTGTTTTGAAATTGAGAAGGCATGTTCAAACAGATTTAGGGCATTTGAACAGAGAATGAAGAATTGAATTCAAATGAATGATATCATATGATTGATTGATTGATTGATTTATTTATTTATTTATTTATTTATTTCAGAACGTATAAGACTATGTAGTTAGTGGGTGCTTAGGAAAATATTGAATGTACTTAGACTCTCTATCATTGGATTGAAAAGGAAAACTCTGTCTAAACATTGTTAGGAATGATTGACCATATTGGGATGTTGATTAATTATTTGAATAGCCTAATCCATAAGGACATGTGCACACATAAATGAGTTGTGATGTATGGTAGGATAGTTTAATAATTTAAGAGCCTTAAACTAACATAACTCATGGAATATTACCATGCTTCTTGGTTTGTTAAAATGATTACACAAGACATTATTTATAGAATAGTTTCATTAGAAACTCCTTATTTAAATTCTCAAAAATCAAGTTTATTATGATTCAAATTAATTTACAATTTTATGAGATAATTTTATATTATATTTAAATATGATAAGAATTTGGAAAAGTGTTGGTATGACTCACCTTTTGTCAAAATGAGTCACTACCAGAATGTATGCCTATCAGATTGAGTCACCGCCATATGAGTTGTCGCCCGACATGATAGACTACGAGACTAAGGCATTGTATGATTTTTCTACTGCAAAACGGATCCACTATTAGTTGGAATGCCTCCCCATTAGTTCAAATGAATCACCTCCAGAATGACTCACCACCAGCTTGAGTGACCGTTAGTTTAAAATGAGCCACCTTCACATATGACACCCCTCCAGATGACATACCGCCCACATGAATCACTTTTAGAAAAAATTAGTTGGCTTTAGTTCCACTAATTCACTAATATCATGAGTCACCACTAGAATGAGTCACCTCTAGATATTTCTTTCCATGAGACTACTTTACTACTAGGATGAGTCACTGCCAGAAATGTCTTGCTGCCAGAATAGCCAATATCACTATTCTGAATGCATTAAATAAAATAATTCCAAACGATATGTTAATGAAAATTATTATTTAATGATTATTTTCTTAACTATTTCAGAGATCCATTAAAGTTAATTTCAGATCATAGTATGGGTATAAATAAGATCTGGATAATTAGTCCTCAATGGGGAATTTGGTATTTTATATTCTTTGATGACTCTCCCATGCATGTGTGCCAAAAGTGAATATATATAATCAAGAGTGGCTAATCCTTGAATCCAAAAAAGATCATCTATATAAGAGAATATGAAATGTATTCCTACTTAATTTCATCTATGAATGAGTGTAACTCATTGAAGATCGCGATCATTTAATATATATATAAAATGTAACACTTGTGATGATCTATTTTACAAAATCTTTTAGAGAAATAGTTCGAGCTCCTCACCAAGGAATATTTGAGGACACTTGAGTATTTAAAGCACTAAAAATTAATAATCACTACCTTTTCTATATATTATTTCTTTCTCCTTATATTGTTAGATATTATATTAAATTAATGTGTTGATAGATCTATTTATAAAAACACTCACTCCTGCACTAGAACTGGATAATACATGATATTCTCTTCTATCTCTTTTCCTCTCCTTACCAATGGTTTTTGTGGAGGTAGTATTTTTTTGTCTTGTGTTTTTTTACTACCCAAATATAACTAGGCATGCGGCATTTGACCCAAGAAATCTTTAAATCTATTTATTTTATATCCAATTTGTTTTATTGATTAGATTATGGTTATACAATATTTTTTACAGTGGGAAATTTATAAGTAAAGGGGTTAGGTCCCAGATTAAGATTGAAACCTTTTTTTATTCCATTGTGTGTTTAGTTTTGTTTTTCTACTTTTAAATCACTAAACTATATATTTTTAATTTTCAAACAAGACATATACATTGATATCCGGCCTTAACAGGTGTTTGATTTATGATTTTTTTAGTAATTGATTTAAAAAGTTTTTATGATTTCCAATGTTATTTTAATTGAGAGATAATAAATCATTGAGATATATTTTAAAAGAAATAAATTATATGAAAATACTATTTTGACTGACTAACAAAATTTATTTTAAATTGTCTGATTTAATTTAAACATTTTTTGACAATAATTTCATTGGAAACTCAATTAAAACCCCACTATAGTTACTAACGCTGGCCAATATTTGGTATCAATGTTCCTCAAATAGTATTTCAACATTGATTTTAATTCTATTAAAAATATCTCTAATTTATGTTAGTTTTATATTTAGTTTTTTGTTGATAATAGACAAGATGGTTCTACTACAAACAGAACACTTTAGTTGATGGAAAAACTATGCTCTATGAATAATCAAAATGAAAATTCATACTGAGATCATGGGTTTTGAGATTTGGACTACTATTATTGGAAAATATGAAATACCTATAACTACTAGAAATACATGGGATGATCCTATAATAGTAGGAAATATTAATAATTCTAAATCCATGAATGCCTCATATTGTTTTTTTTTTGTGATGAAGAATTCTATAGAATATCTTCTTGCATAGAAGATATTGAAATATGGGACATTATAACTATTTATATTGAAGGAACTACTAATGTTAAAAAAATTTGTTTAAATATTGATACAATTAAATATGATACTTTTAAGATGAAACCCAATGATCAAATTCCTAACATGTATCATAGGTTAAATGATATGAAAAAATATAATGTACTCTTTGGGGAAACCTATCTCTGAAAAAGATTAGGTGATGCACCTCTTGAGGTGTCTACAAGATAGATAGAGAGGAACATCACTTTTAATTCAAGAATCATGTTATGTAATCCAGTTACTTGGTAAGGATATGATTATAAATTTGATTATGTATAAATAATGACATAAATAAAATAGTGAAGACGAGGATAAACTAAGAAGTAAATCTATATTCATTAATACTAATACCTAAAAACAAAAGGAGAAAGTTCAAGTTGAAAGGTTAAGTGATAAAGAATCACTTACTAATAGTGATGAAGAGATGGACCATCTGGCAAAAAGATTTAAAAAATTTTATAAGATGATATTTTTCGTTAGGTAACCAAGATACAAAATAAAATATGACAATATAGGAAATTGGAATTGATATTGGAAGAGATATGATATTGAAAATAAAATTGTGTGCTATGATTATAAAAGTAAAGTTCATGTCAAAGCTGACTTTCCTAAGATGAAATATAGAAACAAATATAGTGACAAGGATGAAATATACAATAAAGTAATGAAATAAAATTGTATTGATTTTGAAGATATTTTAATTGATTCAGTAACAGCCTAAGAAGAAATGTATGAGGCAACTATTATAAGTTTTATGAAAAGAACATCCATGTTATCCAATTTCTTTCCTACTTCTCATGTTTGTATTTAAAATACTTATGGTGATGAATATATTGATCATAAGATTAATAATGACGAAATATTTTAATATTAAAACATATTTTAAGATAAATTCAATGAACTTATAGATAATTATAAAATTCTAATGAAACAACATGCTTCAACTATTTATTTTAAATATGATATTGTTATTGACAAAAAGAAAATTGATCAATAGTTAAAAGATAATAATGAATTAAAATCATCTAATGTTAAAATAAAAAATTATTTAGAAATATTTAATAATATTATTAATACTCTCACCTAAATACTTAGAAAATATACCACACCTAAATATATTAATGGTTTAGGGTATCAAAATGGATAATGGACAATTATTAAAATTAAATTTCTTCCTAGTTCTAATGCTTCCACTAGTACTTATTCATCTCGACTTAATAATTTATTTTTTACAAATGTTTAAAATCATCTTAAAATAAAAAATTTAAGATAATATGGATTCCTAAATACTTAATTACTTAATTTTCTTGAAAAAATAATATTTAGGTACTAAAATCATTTCAAATAAAAAAATTTATGAAAAATGATTGAAGTGATCCAATAAGAACCTATGGTACCTGGATACCTACTATTTTGGACACATGAATTTATATTATTCAACCTTCATGAATTTGATTAACATGGATAGTGGTCATGTATCTTTTAGTGAAAATTCCAAAGGGATGATAATTTTTATTATCAAAAAAGGTTATTCTAACACATTTTTAATTTCAAAATTATTATTTGTAGAAAGATTAAGATAAAATCATCAAAGAAACCCATAGTAATGTGATGACTGTTTTCATGTGAAATTTTAAAATAACTCTTGTAATGTTTTTTATTCTAAAAATTATTAAGTTTTTACTACTTTTATAAATGATATTATTTAGGTTGCTAATTTAGAATCTTTATTTTCTTAAAATATTTTTTGGCTATGTTATTTTCACCAATAATATTTGATTTGGAATGTGAGACTAGGCCATTGTAATATTCATTCACTTATAAATCTAAAGGGAAAAGGGTTAGTCATGGATCTACCTAAACATGAATTCCCATATGATAAAGTCTTTAACCCATATCAAAAAGAGAAATAGTATAATATATATTTCAAATCAATTAATGAAGTTCCAACTTTTCAACACTTAGATTTAGTTCACATGGATTTCATTGGACCATCTATAGTTTCTAATTTAATTTGGAAGCACTATGTTTATGTCCATATAGATTCCTCTTATTTTTATACTCGGATATTCTTTCCAACACACAAAATTTATGGCTCCTCATACATTTCCAAGTATAATAAATCTATTGAAAATGATAGGGTTCATATGATTAAAACCAAAATAATTGATCAAGTTCATGATTTTAAAAAACAAGACATTGAATATTTTTTATCACAAAATGGGTATAAAAATAAATGTTTTTCTTATAATACCCTACAATAGAATGGTGTTGTAGGAAAGAGAAATGGGACACTTTAATAAATTTCCTGGAAAATTCATAATGAGTATGACCTTCCTATTTATTTTCAGGGATAGGTTGTGAATACTTCATGTTGTATAATCAATATAATTTTCATAGTATCCATATCCCTTTACAAAAATCATTTCATGATTTCAAACATAATTAAACATTATACTACATGACATGAATCGTAAAGTTTAGTCTCTTTGGAATATTAGGTACATAATACTGAAAACATTGGAAAAAAATATTTCATTATTTATCGTCAATTATGAACTCCTAACATCCTTTGAGCCCTTTAATATTCATAGGATAACCTAGGGATAACATGAAAAAATTGATGTGCAAATAATCCTAGTAATGAAATGAAAATTAAAATAAATTTTAACATATGGGTTAGAAAACATAGTATAATGATATAAATAAGCATAAAACGTGGTTAAACATATCGAATAATAAAATATAGAACATGGGATCATATAATCATGGAATCATAGTAAAATATAACCAATATGAAACATGTCATTATCATGATTCAGGGATCATTGCACATATGGGAGCACAAGTCAAAGCTAACCACCATGATCGTTGTACTTGGATCATGATTCAAGGGTAACCACCAGGATAGTTTAATATATCATCTCATAATACTAAATATTAACAAATTAATTCCAGAGATATCTAGGTTCAACCTATATAACATTCTCATGAATATGTGTTCCACATTAATAATCATACATAAGGAATCAAACATTCACATAAGTGTTACCCATGGTAAGAATTGGGTATCTTAATCACATCATAAAGAAAAATAAATGGATGCATCTTAAAAGTGTCCTTGAAAGAATGGAATTAATTCATACATGGAAATTCATAAATAAACTTACTATAGATCGAGATAAGTTATTTCAATATTAACTGATATCACATAATATGATTTTCTAAGAAACTATAGAATTAATACATTTTAGTGCAGTTTAAGGAAAATATGAAAGATATTTTAAAAATAAAAGGGAATAATATTTTATATAAAATTAGAAGTTCAGAAAGAAAGTTTTCATCATAAAATTTGGGATTTTAGAAAAATAATGGTCACATAAAATAGATTACAGTGTTCACTTGAAAATGGGTAGGAATTATGTAAGTTCCCTTAAATTGGGCTTATCAGGAAAACATGACTATGGAACCTTTTAAAAACATGTATATCCTTAAAAAGAAGTATTAGTGGATATTGGTACATGATTTTGGAAAATATAAAGAAATTTAGAATATGTACATAAAAATAAAATAAAATTCCATTTGCATAAAATTATTGGAAGAGTAACCTGAAGATATAATGGAGGTTCATGAAGAATCCATTACCTTAAGTCCAAAAGTGTTCTTCATTTGATCTAAATGGCCTAGATAATCAAATTAAGTTAAGTAATTATTAACTAAATAACCCATTATTCATGTATTTTATAAATTATAACTTTATTATGTTCATTTTTGGTGTTTTCTGAAGGGTTAAGATATTCTATTTCATTGTTTGGGATCGTTGGTTTCCTTGATTTTAATGATCCGTTTAATTGTATTCATGTAAAAAAGATTCATGTCAAGTGGGTTAATTATCCAAAATTGAAGATATATGTTATTAATGATATTAAATAGGTTATTTTGGTCTTATAAATAATTTGGTTTTATGGCATGAGGATGAATCATTATATAAATAGTTAATGATAATCATTTGGGATTCTTTTGGAGGTTTTAAATCAAAACAACTAATTTTTTATAACTTAATATCATGTGTGAAAAATGATTCTAGAAAATTACATGGTATATAATAAATATATTATAATCTGGTAAAACCATATAAATATTTTCATGACCAGTCTTGAAGAAGGTAAATGAAATTGAAAACATCAATATCCTTGAATGTGATAAATTAACGCATATTGGATAATGTTTTAATTATTAGAATAAAAGGAGGGTAAAATATAGATTTTGAGGAATTATTCCATTAGAATAACAAAAGTATAGTATATGAATGGTACTATATTTACCATTCCATTTGGATGACTGCGGGGAGGAGAGAAAAATAAAAGGCATGAACTTGAAAATAAATTAAAAGAAAACGTAGAGGGGTTTGCCTATTGATTTATTCTTCTTGAGAACCTCCATGGGGAATTGGTATTGGTATTTTATTAAGACAAAAATCTCATAGAAGTGGGGTAGGGGCTTAAGAAGAGATTTTATTAGAATGTAGACAAGGATCAAAGATTCATAGGTCCATGGAGAAGAGGTGGTGAGGGTGGTATTTCTAGTGGAGGAGAGGCGTGTTTTCTCTTTATTTAACACAATATTTTATTATTTTTCTCAAGAAAAGAAATAGTGTTGATTATTGAGACTAGAAATGGTAAATAGTGAATGTGAGATTGAAATAATGGTGATTACCTTATCCTTACATTAATAGTGACTCAAAAATTCATGTATTCAACATTTATCATAAATTATCGTATTTTCCTATTCATAAAAAATTCAAGTATTTTAAAAAATACCAAAAATTATCCCTAACCATTTTTCAATGTTTTTAATTTAAAAATCCATTTTATGAAAATAATTTTATAAATATGAAAATTTTAGTTTTTAATTAAAAGCATCATTTAGTTGGGAAATACCAATCTTAAATTTTTAACAGCTTTTATAACACTTTGAAAAATTAAGTAAGGTCTCATAAAATTATGTTATAATCATAAGACATCAAAAAAATAATTTATGAATACATTTAATGAAAATAAACTTTCATTTAAATTATTAAATTTGTCATAACATGGAAATTAAATATTTATGACTTCCAAAAATACCAACACTTAAATAATAATTTTTAAAATATTTATCTTCTTATACGCTGAAATAATTATATCATATTTTCACCTATAAGATGAATAAAATTTATTTATACTTTCATTGGAGAGTATATAAATTAATTATCTTTTTTACTATTCATAAGGGTTGTGTTACTATTCTAAAGGTCAAGTTACTATTCTAAAGGTCAAGTTACTATTCCTTTGGAATATGCTCCCTAACTTCTTGAAATGAATTTTATATCATTTATTATTTATTCATGTAGTTTTTATTCTACTATTAACTTAATTTTATGTTATTATAATATTTGACATTAATATAGGAATGGAATATCCATTGATAAAAGGTTGGTTCATCACATTCCATCCCCTTAAGAAATTTCTCTTTTGAAATTTCATTTTACATTCTAAGATAAAAATATATGTGGGTACTTCTCCTTCATCACTTACTCTATTTCCCATGTTGCCTCTTCGTACTTATGGTTCCACCATAGTACATTAACCAAGTGAGTTATCTTGTTGTGAAGAACTGTATCTCTATAATACTATATCTTAACTGGTTAAACCTTGTAATGAATATAATTCTCCAACTTTACCACCATTGAAGATAGTACATGTGAAGGATCAATTTTGTACATCTTTAATAGGGATATGTGGAATTCATCTTTTACTTGATACATTGTAGGTGGAAGTTCTAGTCGATAAGAAACCACTCTGACATGATCAACGATCTTAAAGGGTTGATCTGCATGGGACATAGCTTTCCTTTCATCCAAAATATCATGATCGTCTTCCATAGATATATGTGGAGGAATACCATTTCTCAAACATTAAACTCAAGATCCCATCGATGATTATATACATAACTCTTTTGTTGACTTTGGGCTGACATGATGTTATACTTAATGGTTTTGAACTTTTCCACCATTTCTTCAACCATTTCATGTCCTAGCAACTTAATCTCGCCAACTTCATCCAAACATGCCTATTTTATGCAACCTTTCCAATAAAGAGATTCATATAGATCCATTTTGATGCAACAGTGGAAACAATTTTTTAAAAGAAGTAAACCAGAGGAAGATGTTGGTACTATACCCCATTAATTTCCATTGAACATGCTCCCAACATTTCATATAGTTTCTAAATAGTTTTCTTAGATTGGCCATCAGTTTGAGGATGATAGGCCATACTGAAGTTCATCTCAGTGTTGAGAGAATCTTGGAAACTATTCCAGAACATCATAGTGAATCTCAGATCATGATCGGATAAAATTAATAGAGTTACTCCATAAAACCTTACCTCTTAATTGATAAGAAATGTATCTATGCAAGTGGATCTAATTATAATTTATCTCAGAATTAAAATAAATTGACCTATCTTTGTAAGATGGTCCATAATAACCCATATAGCATTATTCCCTATTGATGTCTTTGGAAGTCCAGTGACAAAGACCACGGTGATGTTTTTCCATTTTCATGTTGGTATGGGTAATTCTTATATAATCAATTTGGTATTTTGTCTCTCAACCTTCACTTTCTGACTTACCAGAATCTTTAACATATATTTATAAGTCTACTTCTTTATAATGTCCCACTAATAATTCTCTTGGAGGTCTTGATACTTCTTTGTGATCCCTGGGTGAATAGTGAAAGTTAAAATGTGTGAATATTTCAGAATCTCATTAGATATATCTAGATAAGATTGTACACATAATCATATCACAAATCTTATTACTCTATCCTTATTATTCATGAACTCATAGGATTTCCCATTTCTGATAGCTTCTACCCTTTTTTGAATTTCCACATCGTTTATTTTGAGCATCCTTTGTTTTCTCCATGAGGGATGGTTGAGAAATAATCTAAAAAGGATTGATGATATTCCCTCCAAATATATTTCCATTTCTATCCTTTTCAATTATAATAATATTGGATACTTCTCTATTATCATAATTGATAAAGATGAAGAATAATTTCTACACAGGGCATCTCCCTCCTTATTTGCTTTACCAGGATAGTAGTGGAATCACCAGTTTTAAACATTGATGAGCTCTAACTAACTTCAATGGCACATATTAAGATCCATATATGTCAATATATATTTGAGACTCTTTTGATTAGTATATATCTCACACTTCTCCCCATATAGATAATGCTACCAGATTTTCAATGTAAAGATCCCAACTACCAACTCCAGATCATGTGTAGGATAGTTATGATCATGAATTTTAAACTTCCTTGAGGCTTAGTATATCACTTTATCATTTATTATTAGTACACACCCTAATAAATTATTTTAAAAATCATTTTATAACATAAATTGTCCTCCACTTGTTGAGAGTGTGTGTATTGGCATAGTGATAAGCCTATTTTTGAGCTCCTTAAAGCTTTCCTCAAACTCATCAATAAAGACCAACATTAATCACATCTAAGATAGAATGGTTATTTTGATGGAAAATCATGATATTTTTGTCAAAAAACATCGGTAATACCCATCTATGCTAAGGAAACTACATATCTACATTACAGATGTTGTCATGGGCCACTATTCTACTACATATTTCATGGATGAGTCTACAGATATTTATTTTCTGGTGATAACATTCCCTATGAATGATACATCCTCCATGTAGAACTCATATTTATTATACTTTTCATATTTTTTCCCATATCATGTTCTTTATCATACTATTAAAATTATCTTCATGTTCCTCCTTGCTGTTAGAGTATATCAAAATATCATCCATAAATACTACCACAACTTTGTCAACATAATCTATAAAGACTCTATTAATTAAATCCCAGAATATATTTGGAGAATTATTGAGTCTGATGGGAATTACTATGAACTCAATGTATCTATACCTCATTCAATACGCAGTCTTGGGATTATATTATTTCCTTAAATTTAATTGGTGATATCCCAACTGAAGTTCCACCTTAGAAAAACAACATTCCCCACATAGATGTTCAAAAAAGTCATCAACATGAGGTAGAGTATTCTTGTTCTTTTTCATTATTTTATTGAGTTCTTGATAATCAATGCAGAGACACATTGATCAATCATTTCTTGTGATGAAGGGGACTGGCACACCCCATGGTGAAGCACTCGGGCATATAAAAACCTTGTTTAAATTATCCTATGACTAGTTCAACATCTCTTCTATATCATAAATTGACTTTCTATAAGGTGTATTTGATATAGGTAGATATATAAGAATTTTCTCAATTTTTCAATCAATCTCTGGTTTCGGAGGATGACCAAGAAACTATTCATGAAAAAAATTATTGTAGTCCCTTATAATGGGCATGTCTTTTAGCCTGATTCTCTCCATTGTCTCAATAATTTGAGATGAATATTCATTCTTTTAAGAAAGTAATATCAATGCTCGAGATAATGATTTTGAAATTGATTCATCATCCTCCTTACACTTGTACAAAATTTGGGGATTCTTAGGGATGTGAAGGGTGATCTCCCTTTCGTAATAGTTGGTTTTTGTGTTTTATCAATATATCCAATCCATTCCCAATATAGAGTCAATCGATGCCAAATGAATTATGAATTTTTTTTTCAAGAGGTTTAGTCCACAAACATTAATTTAGGAGGATTTATAAACTTTTGATTCAATAATATTCCCATTTTTTGTTATCACATATAACTCAACCTCCATATTTTGAGGTGGTGTTTGAATAGTTCTTCTAATTGTGGAAGACATGATAGAATGTGTAGAACTCGAATCAAATAGTATGTTTTCTATTCTGGAATGAATAACCAGCATACTAGTCATCATATCATTGTCTGGATCCACATATGTAGTAGTTATATAATAATCCATTCTTTATTTCATTATAGGTTACTTTTGATTGCCTCCATCAATGCTTGGATTAGGGAAATGGTTCGCATAATTCTTATGCTCATGGTAGTTGTAACACTACACTATAGGATGATTATTGATCCAATCCATCCTTTATTCTTCCACATTAGTGGAATTATTCATATCTCTTTGGTGGTTCTAAGACAGATGTCCTATCCATCCACATTTGAATCATTTCCTGGTCCCCTTTAGATAATTCCCAGGATGCTTCTTCCCACAATTTTTACACTTGGGATGTTCGGCCTTCTTTCCATCATAGTATCTATCCACTGATCCAATAATATTATACTCCACTTTCCACATTTTTTCACTAGGCCCATGGGACCACTGAGGGTCTATAATAATCATTTCAACCATGAGGGAACAATATACAATCTCTTCATAACATTCAACGTCTCGAATTTCCAATGCATTTCATAGAGTCAGCTTTAGTCCGATAAAGAAGTGATCTACAATGATTTTAGTTTTAATGATAATGTATGAGGTGTATCTTACAAGCCCTGTAAATTTTTCTTCATATTCCACAATAGAATCATCTTCCTTTTACTTAAGTCCGTGGAACTCTATTTCCATCTTGAGATGGAGGTTATAGGGAAATTATTTATTATAAAACATCTTCTCAAATTCCTCCCAATCCATGGAATCAATTTCCTCCTTAGACTTTTTGTTTTTTATCAGTTTCCACCACTGACCAGCTTCCTCATCAAAACTATTTACTGCCAACACAAATATCTCTACTTATGAGCATTAGAGGATAGAGAATATCTTTTCAATGAAGTTAATGTATTTTTTAGAGGAGGGGATTAGAAGATACATTAAACATGTGAGGCCTTTTATGCCTAAAGGATTCAAAAACAACTTTATCTTTTCTTAAAGAATGAGGGTTTTCCCCATGAATCAGGTTATTATTCATAACATGAGCCAATAGTGCAAGTACTATCATAATTTTTTGAGCACCCATTCCCATCATATTTTTAATATCATTAAGGAAATCATCATATTTTCTATCACATAGATTGTAGGTATGTGTTCTTCTATTTCTCTCCGTTAACTAAGAATAATAATGTAAAATTAGGGGGTTTGAATACTTAACTAAAAATCATAAAAAATGTAACATCAAATATAAAAGGATAAACTTTTAAAGGAAATGAATATCTTTTATTTTGATTCCCTATGTTTCAATCTACGTTATCCATGATCTATTTCCTAACATACACTCTTATGGGATTTACCCCCTTAATAATGGTTCACAATGAGCTTATGAATTTATCAAATAATATCTCAAGGGAATGTAAAACTAGGTGCACGGTAAGGTCCCTTGTCATATACCACGTTACCCCGAGTCAGTACTGGAATAACTTGTTGGAGTTGTTAATCTTAAGTAAATATGTTCCAAAAACAACATCTAATTTTAGTATCTAGATATGGATTTATTTTCTTTATAAAACACTTACTCTATACTTAACACAATTTAGGTATGTTTTCTTGGACCTTCTCTTATCCCAATGGTTCTTAATAAATAGACCTATTCCTAATATCCAAAAATAACTAGACCTTTCCCTAATCGAGACAATAGTGACACTATACCATTACACAAATAATTACATGACTTTTGGTGTTATTAAACATTATATTACAAGCCAAGGATCGTAAAGTCTAGTTTCTTTGGAAAACTAGGTACATAATATAGAAAACATGGGACTAAAAAATTTAATCATTTTTTAATAAATTATAATCTCCTAACTTCATTTGTGACCATACATCTTCATAGGATATCCTAGGGATAAAATGAAACAAGGGATGAGCTAACAATGTCGGTATGGAAATAAACATTAAAATAAATTTTAGCACGTGGGTTATAAAACATAACATAATGATATAAAAAGGCATGGAACATGGTTAAACATATGGAATCATAAAATATAAAACATAAAATCATATAATAATAGAATCATAATAATTATTCAGTGACATAATACTTGACATTAGAATGATTCAAGGCTCAATGCACATAGAGTAGCACGAGTCAAAGCTATCTGCCAAGACCATTGCACATGGATCATGAGTCAAGGATGAACACCAAGACCATTGTACAAGACATCTCATGAGAATAAACACTACCAATAAATTTTATTTCTATATTTTCACACCCATCATAACATGTACATGAATATTAGTGCCACATTAAGAATCATACATAAGGAATCAAACATACAGATATGAGCTACCCATGGTAAGAATTGGGTATCATAGCCATGTCATAAAGAATAATAATTGGTTTAATCATAAATGTTTCCATGAAATAAAGGAATTAAATCTTTCATGTACATTTGTATAAAAAAATAGTCATAGATTATGTTATTTTATATCAAATTGAATTGAAATCATGTAAAAAGAGTTTTTAAGAAACTTGTTAATTAAAATATTTTAATGTTGTTTAAGGAAAATATTACATAGATTTTAAAGCATAAAAGGGAATAATATTTTATATAAAACCAAATGTTAACCAAAAATATTTTCATAATAAATTTTTTTATATTATAAAAATAATGGTGGCATAAAATATATAATAGAGTACACTTGAAAATGGGTAAGAATTCGGGGTGTTACCTAAAATTGGGCTTACTTATCAGGAAAAATTGAGTATGGAACCTTCTAAAAACATGTATATACCTAGAAAAGAAGGATGAATGGATTTTGATACATTATTTGGGAAAATATTATTAAAAATTATAATATTTACATAAAAAAAGATAATTTTAGTTGTCTAAAAAGAGAGTAAAAGTAACTCGATGGAATAATGGAGGTTCGTGTAGAATCCCTTACCTTACATCTAATGTGTTATTCACTTGATATTAATTTCCTTAATAATAAAATTATCTTTATTAATTAACAATTATAGAACTCATTCTTCAATTATTTATTTTATTATAACTTTATTAATTTCATTTATGGCCTTTTATTGGTTAATAGATTCAATTTCATTTTTTGGGAGTGTTGGTTTCCTTGATTTTCATGATCGGTTTACTTGTATACATTTAAAAAGGGATTTGTAAAGTGGGGGTAATAATCCATAATTTAACTCATATGTTATTAATGATCTTACAGAGGTTTTTTTGTTCTAATAAATCATTTGGATCTATGGCATTATGGTGAATCATTATATAAATAGTTAATGATAATCGTTTGGGTTTATTTTGGTGGTTTTTTATCACAATGAACTAATTCTGTTTTATAATTGAATATCACATGTAAAAAATTAATTCTTAACATTACATAAGATATAATACAAATATTATAATCTGGTTCAACAATAAATTTTTTTCTCAGCCATCCATGAAGATGTTAAATGAAAAATAAAAAAATTTCGTCCTTAAATGTCATAAATTAACACATCTGAGCCATGTTTTAATTATTAGTATAAATAGATGGGGAAAGAGAGATGATGATGAATTATTCCATTAGAATAAAAACATTATCGTCTATGTATGGTACTATATTTATTATACCATTAAGAAGAGGTGAGGTGAGGAAAAAAAATAATAGAAAGGAACTTGAAAAGAAATTAAAAGAAAAGGAAGATGGGTTTACCTCTTGATTTCATCTTCTTGAGAATCTCCTTAGAAATTTGTTTTGGTCTTGAATTAAGAAAACATGATCCTTGATGTGTGGGAGGGGCTTGGAAGGAGATTTAATCAGAATTTAGACAAGGTTCAAGGCTTCCGAAGTGTGAGGAGAAGAGGTGGTGAGGGGTGGTATTTATAGTGGGGGAGGGGGTGTTTTAACATTATTTAACTCATTAGATTATCTATTTTCTCAAGAAAATAAATAGTGTGGATTATTGAGACTAGAAATAGTAACTAGTTCTTTTTATTTTGAAATAATGGTGTATAAATTATCCTTTCATTCACAATGACTCAAAAATTCATGTATTTAACATTTATCGTAAATTATTGTTGTTTACTATTCACCAAAAATTCATGTATTTTAAAAAAATAACAAAAATTCACATTCAAAATTTTTCTATGTTTATAATTTAAAAATGAACTCAATTTTATGAAAATAATTTTCTAAATATGAAAATTTTAATTTTTAATTAAAAGAACCATTTAGATGTAAAATACCAATCTTATAATTATAATTTCTTTCATAACACATTGAAAATTTTAATAAGGTCTCATAAAATTATCTTATAATAATAAGACATAAAAATACTAATTTATGAATACATTTTGTGAAAATAAACAATCTTTTAAATTGTTAAATTAGTCAAAAAATTGAAATTAAATATTTATGAAATACAAAAATAACAACACTTAATTTATAAATTTTAAAATATTTATTTTCTTATTCTATGATATAATTATAACATATTATCACATATAAGATTTTTAATTTTTTTTATAATTTCATTGTTTAGTATGCAATTTAATTATTCGGTTTACTATTTCAAATGGGCATGTTACTATTCCAAAGGTTAAGTTACTATTCCTTTAGAATATGTTCACTAACTTTGAGAAATTAGTTTTATTTCATTTATTCTTAATTTATAAAGTTTTTATTATATTCTTAATGAGATTTTACATGATTATAATATATGAAATAATTATAACAATGAAATTTAAATTATTAATAATTATTTTCGTTGCACTCTTCCCCCTTAAGAAATTTCTCGCTCAAAATATTGTTTAATATTATAAGAAAAAAAATAGGTGTGGATACTTATCCTTTGTCACTTCCTCTCATTCCCATGTTTCCTCTTTGTACTTATGTTTCCTCCATAGTACATTTACCATGTGAGGAGTCTTGTTGCTAGGAACTTTATCTCTACGATCCAAGAACTTAACCGGATACACCTCATTAGAAATATCATTCTCCAACTATACCACCTCTGAAGACACTACATGTGAAGGATCTATCATGTACTTTTTTGAGAGGTATATTCCAAATGAATCAATTATTTAAGACATGGTTGGTGGATGTTCTAGTCAATAGGCCATGGTACTTACATGATCAAGGATATCGAAAGGGTTATTATACCTGGGACATAGCTTTCCTTTCATCCAAAATCTCATGATCCTCTTCCTTTGATATATGGGGAGGAATACCATATCCCAAACATTAAACTCAAGATCCCGTTGATGATTGTCTCGATAACTCTTTTATCAACTTTGGGCTACGTTAATGTGATATAGAATGGTTTTCTGCTTTTTCACCATTTCTTCAACCATATCAGGTCCAAGAAACTTACAATGACCAAATACATCCCAACACATCGATGTTCTACACCTTATCCAATAAAGGACTTCATATAGAGCCATTTGGATGTTCGAGGGGAAACAATTATTGTAAGAGAGTTCAACCAGAGGAAGATGTTAATCACATCCCCCTTTGAAGTCCATAGAATGTTCTATCAACATTTATTCTAGTTTCTAACTAGTTTTATCAGATTGGTTGTTAGTTTGTGGATGATATGTCATACTGAAGATCATCTCAATGTTTGTATCATCTATGAGACTTTTTGAAAACATATAGGTGACTCTTAGGTCTCGATCAGGTACAATTGATAGTGTTACATCATACAACCTTACCACCTATTTGATATGTATACATATTCAAGTTGAACAAATGAGAATTTCTCTCAAATATTGAAAAAGTGAGATATCTATGTAAGATGATAAAAAATAACCCATATAGAATTTTTTTTCTTTTGGATGTCTTTAGAAGTCTATGGACAAAGACCATGATGATGTTTTCCCATTTCCATGTTGGTATGGGTAATTCCTACATCAAACCATTATACTTTTTCCTCTCATCCTTCACCTGCTGATATACCAGGAACTTTGACATATATTCAGTAATCTACTTCTTCATATTTCCCCACCAATAGTTCTCTCAGAGATCTCCATACTTCTTTGTGCTCCCTAGGTGAATAGAGAAAGTTGAGATGTCTGCATTATTCAATGGATCATTAATATTATATAGATCATATGGTACACATAATCATGACCCAAATCTTATGAATAAATCCTTATCAATCGTGAACTCATGGGATTTCTCATTCAAAATATCTTCCACCCTTTTCTGAATTTATACATAAAATATTTGAGTATCCTTTATTAACTCTGTATGGGATGGTTGAGCAATCATTTGAGAAAATATGGCTGATTTTCCTTCCTTAATGATTTCCATGTATATTCTTTGAAATTATAATAGGATTTCATCCTTCTATATTCTAATCATTCATAAAGATAAACAATTATTTCTTCATAGAGCATCTACCACCTTATTTTATTTACCAGGATAACAGTAAATTGAGTAGTCATAATCTTTGATGACTTCCAACCATCATTACTGGAACATATTAATCTCCTTTTATGTGAATATATATTTTTGACTCTTTTTATTAGTATATATCTCACTCTTCTCTCCATAGAAATAATGTTGCCAGATTTTCAATGAAAAATCACATTTTCCAACTCCATATCATGTGTAGGATAGTTTTGCACATACATTTTCAACTTACTTGAGTATTAGGTTCTAACATTATCATTTTTTATCAGTACACAACCTAAGAAATTATTTAAAGAATCATTTTATACCACAAATAGTTCTCCACTTGTCGGGAGTGTGAGTATTGGCACAATGATAAGCCTTGTTTTGATCTCCTTAAATAATTCATCACATTCTTCAGTTAAGAAAAACATCAATTGATTCTAATCCAACATGGTTATTTTGTTTTAAAATCATGAAATGTTAGAAAAAAATCATCGGTATTACCTAGATGGGCCTAGGAAACTACAAATGTTCATTCAAGATGTTTTCATTGGGCACTTTTAGATTTACTTTGTCTTATAAGGGTCCATATATAATCTTATTTTAGTGATAACATGACCCAAGAATGGTACTTCCTCCATCTAGAACACAAATTTATTGTACTTTTAATATTGTTTCTCACTTCACAAAGTCTTTAGAACAGTATTCAAATACTCCTCATGTTCCTCCTTTCCCTTGGAGTATATGAGAATATCATCGATAAATACAACCGATTTTTTATGGAAATCTCTAAATAATCAATTAATTAAATCCATTAATATTTTTGGTGCATTAGTTAGGCTTAAGGGAATTAATATGGACTCATTGGGTCCATACCTCATTCAAAATGAAGTCTTGGGAATATCTTCCTTCCTCACATTTAATTGGCGATATCTCGATTGAAGGTCCACCATATAAAAATAACTAGCCTCGCATATAAGATCGAACAATTCATATATCCAAGGTAGGGATAATTTTTATTTATCATGATTTTATTGAGTTCCTAATAATCATTGTGGATGAACATTGATCCATATTTCATCTTGATGAAGGGGACTAGTTCAACCCATGGTTAAGCACTCCATCATTTAAAACCCTTGTCCAAATTCTCATATAATGGCTTCATCATCTCTTCTAGATCAACGATGTCCATTCTATAACATTTCTATGATATAGGTAGAGATTCAAGATTATGTTCATTTGAGAAATCAGCATCTCAATCAATAAGAACACTATGATGCTCTTCGAAAAAGACATCATTATAGTCCCTTACAATGGGAATGTCTTTGAGAACGATTCTCTCATTTGTCTCAATAATTTGAACTAGATATGTTTTATCATATGGCAGTAATATCAATAATTTAGATGATTATTTTGAAAGTGATTCATCCTCCTCCTTACACATCTACAAAATTGGGGAATTCTTCGGGATGTGAAGATTGGTCTCCCTTTCTCAACATTCGATGTTGGATTTATATAAATATATCCAATCCATGCCCAATATAGCATCAAACTCCAGAAAGTAATGTATGACAATAATTTTAAGGATTTTCAGTCCACAATCATTAACTTGGGAGCTGTTTTAAACTTTGGATTCAATAATTTCCCCATATTCAGTTATCACAGATAAATCAACCTACATATTTTGATATAGGTTTTTAATAGTTCTTCTAAACATAGAATACATGAAATAATGTGTAGAACTATAATCAAATAGTTCATTCACTATTCTGGAATGAATAACCAGCATACCGGTCACCATATAATTTTCTGGATCTACCTCAGTAGTAGTGATAGAATAAGCCCTTCCTTATTTCCTTGGATGTTATTTTTTATTTCCACTAACAAACCATGGCTTGGAGAAATGGTTCACATAATGCATATGTTCCTTACAGTTGTAACACTACACTATAGGATGATTATTGATCTGAACCGTCCTTTCTCTACCACATTAGTGGAATTCTTCATATCCCATTATTTTTTCTTAGCATGATGTCCCAGCCATCCACATTTGAAGCATTTCTTGCTTCCATTTAGATTGTTACTATGATGCTTCATCCCATAATTTTGACATGTGGGATGTTCTGTCGTATTTCCATCATGGGATTTATTTAATGATCCACCCATATTAGACTCCATTTTTGGATTTTTAATACTTGGGCAATGGGACCACCGAGAGTCTCTGATCTTAATTGCAACCTTGAGGTCACAATAGACAATCTCTTTGTAACTATAGAAGTCTTGAATTTTCAATTACTTTCATAGAATCATCTTTATTCTACTAATGAAGTGATCAAATTTTATTTCAATGTTAATGATAAAGTCAAAGGCATATCATACAAGCCTTGTAAATTTTTCTTCATATTCCTGATAGACTCATCTTACTTCTACGTAAGTATGAGCAATTCTCTTTCTGTGTTGATAATTAGGTTCCGGGGAAAAAATTAACTAAAAAACATTTTCTTGAGTTCCTCCAAATCTAGGAATTCAAATTCCTCCTTGGATTTCTTGATTTTGATCAGTGTCCACCACTAATTAGCTTCCCCATCCAAATGATATACCACCATCACAACATTATCTTGATCTAAGAAAACAAAGATAGAGAATATATACTCAATGGAGTTAATAAATTGTTCTAAGGGTACTGAATTAAAATATACACTAAACAAGGGAGACCTTTTCTACATTAAAGATTTGATGACAACATTCTCTTCCGGTAGAGTAGAGTTTCCCACAGGATTCATGTAATTATTCATAACTTGATATAGTTGAGCAAGTACTATCATAATGTTTTGAGAACTGTTCCCATAATATTTGGAATGTCACTAAGTTAATCATCAAATTGAATATCGCAATTATTTTTGGCACAAGTTCATCTATATCCCACCATTAACTAAGAAAAAGAAAGTGAATTTAGGGGGGCTTGAATACCTAAATAATAAGAATAAAAATAAACTTTAGACATAAAAGGATAAACATGTAAAGGAAAAGTATATATTAACTTCTGATTGCATAGGTTTTAATATAGGTTATCCATCATCTATTTCCTAACATATTCTATTATGGGATTTATTCCCTTAATAATGGTTCATAACGAGCTTATGAATTTACAAAAGAATATCACTAGAGAGTATAAAACCAGATGCGCAGTCAGGCATGTTATCGTGTATTAGGTTACCCCGATTCAGGCCTAGAACTCCTTATCGAAATTGTTACTCTAATGTACATATGTGCCAAAACCATGTGAAGTTTTAGTATCTAGGTAGGGATGTATTGTCTTGATAAACCACCCACTCTATACTTAACACAATTTTGTTATGTTTTCTTGGACTAAGTCTTATCCCTAAGGTTTTTATGAAAGTGCACTATTCCTAATCTCAAAAAATAACTATACCTTGCTCTAATATCAACTATAGTGACACTAACCTATTACAAAAATCATTGCATGATTTTAGGCATAATTAAACATTATATTACAATCCAAGCTTTGTAATGTCTAGTGTGTTAGGAAAAGTAGGTTCATTAAAATGAAAACATGGGACTAAAAAAATTTAATTATTTATCATCAATTATATGCTCTTAACTTCCTTTCTTACCATACATCTTTAAAAGATAACCTATGGATACAATGAATAATGTGATGATATAAAATCCTGGTAAGGAAATAAACATTGAAATAAATTATAGCACATGGGTTAGAAAACATGGCATAATGATATAAAAATGCATGGAGCATGGTTAAACATATGGAATCATAACATATAGAAAATGGGATCTTATTATAATTGAATAATATTAATGTTTAAGCTACATAATACATGAGTTTATCATGATTCAAGGATCATTGTACTTAGAGGAGCATAAGTAAATGCTATCCACTAAGACCGTTGCACATAGACCACGAGTCATGGATAACCACCAAGACCGTTGCACATGACGTCTCATGAGACTAAACATTACCAAATTCATTGGAGTTATATTTGGGCACACCCATCATAACATGTACACGAATTTGTGTACCGCATTAATAATCAAACATAATGAATCATACATACACATAAAGGTTACCCATGGAAAGAATTGGGTGTCTTTATCATGTCATAAAGCATAATAATGGGTTATATCATAAAAGTATCCATCAAATAAAGGAATTAAATTATAAATAGACATTAATAAAGGAAAATAGTCATATATCATGATATTTTATGTCAAACTTAAGTGATATCATGTAAAAAATAGTGTTTAAGAGACATTATAATTAAAACATTTTTTCTGTGGTGAAAGGAAAATATTGAAGAGATTTTAAATCATTGAAGGAATAATATTTTATATTAAATGAGAAGTTATGTAATTCCCTAACCCCAGTTACCCAAATTCGGTGCATTATAATATAACATTGGCATAATCACAAGGGATCAAATCCTGTAATACCGATCAGTTTAGTAGCCTTGGAAGTACTAGATGCGTTCATAAGTTTTACAATACATCATGAAATAAAAACATCAACAACATTTTATGACCTTTTGAACATACTTATATCTTTAGCCTATCCCTGAAGGTCAACATAATATATATCTTCACATCCTGGGAAAAATAAAACATAGAAAGGGGTGAACACAGATGCTCAGTAAGGATAACAATATAACGGAAACTATTATAAATAAGAATAAACATTTAAGGCAATGTATAAGTTTAGAAGACAAGAATTTTAAACTAAAATTTCAGCACAATATGGCAAAGACAAATCAGGTAATTCCATTTACTAATTAACATGGATATTATACTAGACTAATAATCACATGTAATATTAATAGCCAATTTCATAATGATTGAAGGCATAATGTCGTACTTTATAAACATATAGTCAAGGCCTTGTGCCAATAATACAAATATAATTTTTTCATGGCCTTATGACAAGGCAGTAGTTTGTCTCATGAGACCTACTGATGCATCGAAGTGCTATAGTGGGCTTCATCCTTTACTTACTAAGTCCAGTGCATTCCTCGTATGAAACGGTTTAAACATAACATAAACATTCATATAAAATATAGCACAAGAAACGTCAATAATTTATCCATAAACCATGAATGGTGTAAAAACAACACATACAATATCAAAAAAATCACAAAACCTTCAATACAATATGAAAGTTTTGTATTATAATAAATCCACTTCAAACAAGCTTAAAATCCATGAAAGGATGTTGACATAGAAGAAATCGAAACATTTTTTAGAGAAACATCTCTTTCTATTTTGAAATAATTTAAAAGTTATATAATTATAAAGGAAAACATCTATTTTTAAAATACAATTATAAGATAGTATGGGAATATTCTATGATGATATAACGGATGAAAATATCTACACCTGCCGTATAAGTTTAAAAATATATTCTTACCATAATTGTGTCGAAAAGTTCATAAAGTACCTTGTTTGGAAAATGACAGAAAGATTAATTTCAAAACATATATGGTCAAATAAGGGTATAAATGAATTTAAACCATAGTATATTAAATAGTATAAATGTTTTGAATTAGATTTTTAAGAAAAAATGGACGTGGATGATAAAGAGGTCCCAGTAGATACTTATGTATTAACAACCTCAGATAAGTAAAGAGATTGTAAAATTAACCCTTACCTTGTACATTTCTTTATTTTATGTTATGTTAACCTCATGTATAATAGTTAAAACATTGTTATAAATTATACAGGAATCATATATGTGAATATTATATCATATATGATCTTATAATATTTTATTGTTATTAATATTTTAGTAGTATCATCGTTACGGGTGCTAACTAATTCGTTTTCCTTTATAGGCTTGGTTATGTAAGCCATGTTTGTTATGTGGTAGGATGTATTTGACTCATATACAAAATGATATTATGTTCATAAAAATTATTTTTAATCATGAAAGGAAAATTATTCTTCAATGATTATAATGGGGAATGAATCTTATTGTGTTCATGGAGACGGTAATCTGTACATACGCACGAGCGAAAATATCATTATATTGATGGTGAAATCATATGTAATTAGATGTTATATCATATATAAATAATAATTAACATGTTATATTTATTATTTAAATCAGTTATACTCATTATTATACCCATCCAAATAATGAAGTGTTTGAATAACAAACTACACCACGACGTGGAGACGATAAGTCATACGCACGCACGCATGGTGACTCTGTCATTTATAGGATGGATAGAATAATCAATATTGTTGTACCATATTTATAATAACATAACAGTATTTATAAGGTACTGGATTTATTATTTTGGTTTGGAAACAAAAAAAAGAAAGTGGAAGTGGAAGAAGAAAAGAACTTGAAAAAGGGTCCTGAAATTATTACATCTTCTTCGGGTGTTTCCTTTTGAGTTGATCAAAATGGATCCTTAGTCTGGATTTCTGATATAATTAGGGCCTATGGGTTGAATTGAGGGAATCTAAGAATATATTTGGGTAGGTTTTGTTTGAACCAAATGGATTTTGAGGTGTTAAATTAAGAGAAGGGGAAGTGCCCTTTTATGAGAGAGGTGAGTGTCACTTTAGGAAAAGTTTGAAATATTAGTTTATAATAAATAATTTTCAGTTTCTAATGGCTAAAAAATAATTTATTTATAGGATAAGGTGGTTATGTGTCAAAAACCATTCAACCAAAAGGTTTTAGACAGGTTTAGGTCACTATATTAACCTTATCTTTTATATTTAACTCTAAGTTAAATAGTTTGACATTTACCATGTCTCTTTGAATTTTTATATTATATGGTAAATAAACTTACTATAACAACACAAGAGAACTCCAAGTGGTTCTTTATTAATATATATAACCTTCTATATGTCCTTTGGATGAACCATATTTTTTTAGGAATATTATATCAATTAATAATATAGTATTTGTTTTAAAATCTCAATTATGTCAATTTTGACACTATTTAGTATTTTATTTTTTGAAAGGCATAAAAACTTTATTTCTTCGAATAAAATTTATTTAATCAACCCTAAAATTTCATATTGACCTATAAAATTTGTGTAATTCATCAGAAGTCTCAATTTATATTTATTTGGATATTTATAATATCAATTATTCTTATCTTTCATTAATAAGGTAATTACTACATCATCATTGTGTCATAAATAAATTTAATTATTTAATGTCTAAAAATTATAAATAAAATATCATTATGTAGAATTTTTTTTATATTTCTAAATAATATTTATTGTCAAATTTATATTAGGTATAACCCTATATTAAAAATGGGATAGTTATTAAAATTTCAATTTAACACTTTTCACTCTTCGTTAAATAAAATAATAACAAATGTCCGAATCTAATTAAAGTGGACCTAAAGGATCATATTTAATTCCTAAGGTTGTTTTGGGGCGAATTAAACTTATCCAATATAATTAGGACATGTTTTTAGGATAATTATAACATCATTTTTACCTTTAATTACCCTATTTACTTTTAATCGTGGTAAATAAAAGTCAAAAGCTACTATTCACCAAAAATTATTTTCAACTTATTGAAAACAATTTTACTTACTGATATTAACTGTGTCTCTTGTATTTTCAAAATTCAATTCACAGAATCGTAATATTATGTTTTAGACAAATTTGCAAACGCTCCAAGAAGGTGGATAAAAAGACCATAAAAACTTAAATAAAATTTTATACATCTAATTTTATTATAAAATGACTCCAATGAATTAAATTTAACATATATAGTCATTATATATCTATTTTTACTTAAAATAAATTTAAATAAAATAAATAATTATTCAAATAAAAAGTCGGTTTTAAACTATAACGTTGTGATTTTCACTATTCATCAAAAATGGAATGTTTTCAAAAAAAATACCAAATATTTACCCTAAGATACTTCTGATATTCCAAATTAAAAAATGAATTATATTTTACAAAATAAAGATCATATAGGTTTCACTAATTAATTTAAAATTAATTCTCGTGGTCAAAATCATAAAGCAGGTTTTTAAAAAGTAAAAACTATCAAAAGATTGACATGTGTTTTTGTCAAATTTAAATGTGAAATTTCATATAATGAATTAAATTGTATTAAATGATAAAAATATAATATAATTATACTTATAAATCATTTAAATACAAAATTTAATGCTATAATTTATTTCGATTAAAAAAGTTGTTTTCAATTAAAATTTAGTATTTTTCAGAATTCATCAAAATATGAAAGTTATCAGAAAAGTATCAAAACATTATCCAAAATAAACTTTTATATCCCGATTATAAATAGGAATTTAATTTCATTAAATTGAATATATAAAAGTTTCAAATATTGGTTTTAAAAAGGGTTTTCCATTAAATGGTGGTAAAATGTCATTATTTGAAAAATACTTCTTTTATCAGAAAAAATGAATTAGTTCTTATATTATATCTAGAAAACATATAATACAGATTATAAAATAATAGGGAGTGTATAAAATTCAATATTCAGTTAATAATACTCATAACTATTTTTTGAACGGCTAGTTTGGTAAGTCATGGGGTGCTCAAACTTTATGTTGGGGGTAACGCAAGCTATTTAATTGCTTAAAGAAAATAACTTACTATGAAATCATGGGGTGTTAAATTCTTCCCCCCTTTTGGAAATTGTGTCCTCTCAATTTTAAAATTTGTATTGGGAACTTCATTGAATTTCCCACATCGAAAAAAGAGTCAATAAAACTATTACTTTAAAAGAAAGAAAGAGAAGTACAAAGGTCACCCTAGATAACCCATACTAGGATTACATGTTAGGAAACATGGATATTGAAGATAAACTATGTGTTTCGTTCTGATGGAGAGTGGTAGAAGACATGATCCTTAGAAAGTTAACAACAATAAAATCACAAACTTGTGATGGGATAAACGGTCATTAGTTTCCCAACAGGAAAAGTAAACAGACAATGTTTTTCTATTTTAAGTTCCATTTCAAAATGTTGAGGAAATTATTTATGAGATTGAATAAGAACATAAAGTTATATACATAATTTTTAAGTAGAGTTTCATCATGTAATAAATTTCTACCACTAACTCATATTTTTCTTAACGATGAGTATTCAAGATGACTTGGTCACACCTGAAGCACTAGAATCAACTTCTAGAGAATCACATAATCCACAGAGGATAAACTATATATTTACCTTGTCCTTAGAGATTAACCAAAACCAAAATGGTTAGTACAAGATCAGATGATCCCCAAAAAGGATAATACTTTAGTAAAAGAAATACTGATCTTAATTTCTAAAATTAAACCAACAATACTAAAAGTTCAATAAATACAATTCAAAAAAACAATTTTCCTTAAAATCCTTCAATATAATCCAAACTAATATTGAAACCCAAAACATAGATTAATTTGATTACATAGTCTTTCACATTAAATTGTATCTCCAAATAACATCGACTACTCTTAAAGTCACATAAATAAAAGTAATTAACTTAATCACGTATTTTCTATGATAAGATAATAATTTCTTTAAATAACCCAAATCGCTATAATCCAGGATAAAAACATAGATAAAAATCCACCATTAATCCTCAAATGAAATGCTATAGTATTATTTTTTCCTTATGCATATAGTGTTCCCAACAGAGAGAACATCTTCCCAAATAATATTTATCACTTAATCACCAAATAATTTTCCTATACTAAGGATATTTTTATGATAAAACATATGATCCCAAATAAACTTATTATTGATCAATAAAATCATTTAAATAAAAATAATTAGTCACACTAACCATGGAAATCACGTACTCCCATGGTAGATGATAAATCTCAATCACACACTGGTTGTGGGTTCGATTTCCACAGCTTTGTCTGACACGACAGGTTGTCAAACGGTCTGCGTGTTGTCCTTTTTCAAAAACTATATTTTATAAAATTACCAAAATGAGACAAATTCCTCAAAATAACCATTACATAATTTCACCACAAATGTTATCTCATACCTCACATTTTCATCCTAAAATTTAATAACCTGTAATTTCCTCAAATTCATAGATCATATAAACCCAAATGGTTCTTTATAACTATATTCACAAAAGAAAAGATAATTCGTCCTTAGATAGAATTTTCACATAACAAACTGTAGGGTTACACATACAAGAGGAAAGTCTTCCAAAGTAACCCCTTCAACAATGATAATTAATACTTTTAAACATTTCGCCATCCATTTATTTCTAGATAGGTTCTTCATTGACCAATAAGTTATCATAAAGAATAGGTAATCTACTCGGGTAATGCCCAAGTCCCCTACATTTACTGCAAATGAATGTAAATGAATTCTTGGGATCATTTTTATTTTATTCAATATAACTCTTCATTTTTTCTTAGAAATTATTTACTTTACGTCCTTCATCCCCACACATAAAGCATGTATTTGTTCCATTAAGACACTTTCTAGGTGTCTCCTTCCACATTTCTTGCATGATGGAAATTGACCTTTCTTTTCTCTATGGTCTCCACTAATGGAGCTCTTATCATTCACCGCCATTCTCTTCTTTGTTGGGTCTGGGAGTTGGTTAATATATATGTTGTTGATCATATTTTTTGAAAACCGATTCATCATGAACACGATATCTTTTAAACCTATCAACATTCCATTTCGTTTCTCATTTCCACCACTGTTCCCACCATGTACATCATGTTCAATGTTACTATGACTTCCTTGGAATCCATCCATTGACTAACACATGAAATCTTAGTGTGAGTCATAAAATCATTTTGAGAATATCATAACACCTTTTTTCAATATAAAACACATTAGTATTAACCAAGGTTATTTATTCTCATGTTATATTAAAATATTTCAAATCGGTTTGTAAATAAAATGTAAATTATCTTAAGCACATCCCCTGGGAGTTTCGTAACCAAGAGTGTAGAAAGGATCGTTGTCATGTACCAGGATACCCCGGGTCAAGCCCGAAACTCTTTGTCCGAGTTTTCACTCCTAGATACATCTATTCCAGAGCCACCTCTACTTTCTCGTATACAGATAGGGGTGTATTGATTGGAAAACCCATATAATATTTACATTACCAAAATTTTTGGATGTTTTTCTAATCTAATATTCAATGTCTATCTTAGGGCAGTGTTTTCTAATCAGAGTTTTTCTAAATCTATCTTCCAAGGTTTCTACTAAACTTCCTCTCATACAAACTATAACGCCCCAACCTTAGTTAACCAGAGTTGGTTCATTATTACATAACATTGGCATGATCAGAAGGGATCGAATCCTGAAATACTGATATGTTTAGTAGCCTTGGAAGTACTAGATACAATCATATGTTTTATATTACATCATGAAATAAAAAAATCAACAACATTTTGTCCCCTTTTTAACACACTTATAACCTTATACTATCCCAGCAGGTCAACCATAAAATACTTCTTCACATCCTGGGAAAAATAAAACATAGAAAGGGGTGAGCTCAAATGCTCAGTAAGGATAACAATATAGTGGAAACTATCATAAATAAGAATAATTATTTATGGAAATGTATAAGACTATAACACAATCCATTTAAACATAAAATTCAGCATAATAATGAAAAGATAAATCAAAAATTTCATTTACTAATCCACATGGATATTCTACTAGCCGAATAATCACATGTAATATCAATAGCCAATTTCATAATGATGGAATGCATAATTCCATACTTAATAACCACATAGTCAGGGACTTGTGGCAAAACTACAAATAATATTTTTTTCAAGGCCTTGTGCGAAGAAACTAGTTTGTCTCATGAGACCTACCGATGCATCGAAGAGCTATATTATGCTGCACTCGTCACTTACAAAGTCCAATGCATTCCTCATATGAAAAGGTTTAAACATAACCTAAACATTCATATTAAAACTAGCATATGAAATGTCAATACTTTATTCATAAACCATGAATGGTGTAAATAATAACACATCCATAGTCAAACATATCACAAAACCTTCCATACAATATATAAGTTTTGTATTTTAATAAATCAACTTCAAACAAGATTAAAATCCATCAAAGGATGTTGACATAGATGAAATCAAAACCTTTTTTTAGAGAAATATCTCTTTCTATTTTGAAATCATTTAAAAGTTATATAATTATAATAGAAAACATTTATTTTGAAAATATTTTTATAACATTGTATGGGAGTCTTTGATGATGATATAATGGTGGAAAATAGCCACACCCACCATATAAGTTTAGAAAAGACATTCTTAAATTAATTTTGCCGAAAAGGTCATAAAAAGTACCTTGTTTGGAAAATGAAGAAAAGATTCATTTCAAAAAATATATGGTCAAATAATGGTCTAAATAACTTTAACCCATAGTATAGTAAATAGTAAAAAAAATTGAAGTATTTTTTTTTTGAAAACACGGATGTGGATGATTAAGAGGTCTCGGTTGATACTTATGCATTAACAACCATGGATAAGTAATGATATTATAGAATTACCCCTTACCTCATAATTTTCCTTAATCTATGTTATTTTAACCTCCTATATAATATTTAAAACTTTTTTTTATTATACAAGAATAATATAAATAAATATGATATCATATATGATCTTATAATATTTCTTTATTAATAATATTATAGTAGTATCATCGTTTCGGATGTTAACTGATTCATTTTCCTTTATATGCTTGGTTATGTAAGCCATGTTTGTTATGGATATGATGTATTTTATTCATATATAGAATGATATTATGTTCATAAAAAAAATTTATTCATAGAATGAAAATTATTCTTGAATGACTACGATGAAGAATGAATCTCAACACGTTTGTGGAGACGGTAATCCGTACGTATGCACGAGTGACAATATCATTATATTGATGGTGAAATCCTATGTAATTGGATGGTATATCATATATAAAGAATCCTTAACATTTTATATTTATTATTTACATCAGTTATACTCATTATTATACCCATCCAAATAATGAAGTGTTTTAATAACAAACTACACCACGACGTGGAGATGGTAAGCCGTACGTATGCACGTATGGTGACTTTGTCATTTATAGGATGGATAGAATAATGAATATGGTGGAACCATATTTATAATAACATCACAGTATGTATAAGTTATTGGATTTAATATTATGGTATGGAAACAAATAAATAAAGAGGAAGTTGAAGAAGAAAATAACTTGAAATAGGGTCGTGAAATTATTACATCTTCTTCGGGTGTTTCCTTTGGAGTTGATCAAAAGGGCTCCTTAGGTTGGATTTATGATCAAAGTAAGGCTTATAGGTTTAAGTGAGGTAAGTTGGGAAGATATTTGGATAGGGTTGGCTGAGCCGAATGGATATGAAGGTGTGAAATTAAGATAAGGGGAAGTACCCTTTTATAAGAGAGGTGAGGGTCACTTTAGGAAAATCTTACAATATTATTTTATAATAAAATCATTTTCAGTTTCTAATGGATCAAAAATAATTTATTTATCAGATAAGGTGGGGATGGGTCAAAACAAATTCAACCAATAGGTTTTATAAAGGTTTAAGTCATAATATTAACATTATCTTTTAAATTTAACTCTTAGTTAAATTGTCTGACAATTACCATGCCTCTTTGTATTTTTATATTATATGGTTAATAAACATACTATAACAAGACAAGATAACACCAAGTGGTTCATTATTAATATATATAACCTAATATAAGACTTTTTACCGAACCTTAGATTTTTAGGAATATTATATCAATTAATAATATAGTATTTGTTTTAAGAACTCAATTATGTCAATTTTGATACTATTTAGTATTTTCTTTTTTTAAAATCCATAAAAACATTATCTCTTTGAATAAAATTTATTTAATCAACCATAACATTTTATATTAACCTATAAAATTAGTTTAATTCATCATAAGTATCAATATATATTTATTTGTATAATTATAATAACAATTATTTTAATCTTTTATTAATAAGGTAGTTACTATATCATCATTGTGTCATAAATAAATTAAATTATTTAATATATAAAAATTATAAATAAAACATCATTATGTATTAAATCTTCTTATATTTCTAATGAATATTTATAGTTGAATTTATCTTATGTATAACCCTATATTAAAAATGGTTTAGTTATTAAACATTGAATTTAACACTTTTAACTCTTCTTTATATACAATAATAATAAATGCCCTAATCTAATCCAAGTGGACATAAAGGATTTAATTTATTCATAAGTTTTTTTTGGTCGAATTACACTTATCCAATTGAATTAGTACATTTCTTAGTGTAATTATAATATCATTTTTACCTTTAATTACTCTATTTACTTTTAACCGTGGTAAATAAAAGTCAAAAGTTACTATTCACAAAAAAATTATTTTCATATCATTGAACCAAATTTTACTTAATTATATTAATCATGTATTTTGGATTTTTTTAATTCAATTCAAAAAATTAGTAAAATTATGTTTTATGAAAATTTGCAAATGCTCTTTGAAGGTGGGTAAAAGACGGTAAAAAGTTGAATAAAATTTTATACATCTAATTTTATTATAAAATGACTCCAATGAAATAAATTAAACTTATATAGGTATTATATATCTATTTTTACTTTAAATAAATTTAAATTAAATAAATAACTATTTAAATAAAAAATCGGTTTTAAACTATAACGTACTGTTTTTCACTATTCATCAAAAATGAATGTTTTATGAAAAATAACAAAGAATTTCCCTAGGATAATTTTGATATTAAAAATTCCAAAATGAATTATATTTTACCAAATTCAAAACATATAAGTTTCATTAATTAATAAAAAATTAATTCCAGTTGTCAAAACCGAAAAGCGGGTTTTTAAAAAGTAAAAACTATCAAAAGATTTTCATGTGTTTATGTCAAATTTAAATGTGAAATTACTTTTAATGAGTTAAATTGTTTTAAATGATAAAAAAATAATCTAATTATACTTACAAATCATTCAAATACATAATTTAACACTATAAATTAATTCAATTAAAAAATATGTTTTCAATTAAAATTTAGTATTTTTCAGTATTCATCAAAATATGAAAGTTATCAGAAAAATACCAAAACATTATCGAAAATAAATTTTTATGTCAAAGTTCTAATGAAAAATTTATTTTCATTAAGTTGAATATATAAAAGTGTCAAATATTGGTTTTAAAAAGGGTTTTCGATTAAAAGGTGGTAAAATTGCATTTTTTGAAAAATACTTCTTTTCTATGAACAAATTAATTTGTTCTTATATTATTTCTAAGAAACACATAATATAGATTCTAAAATTATATGGAGTATATAAAATTTAAAATTCAATTAATACTATTCATAACCGTTTTTTGAATGGCTAATTTTGTAAGTCGTGGTGCGCTCGTACTCGGTGTTGCGTATAGCGCAAGCTATTGAATTACATAAAGAAAATAACTTACTATGAAATAGTGGGGTGTTTAAATTTAACCAATATAGTTATAATAATAAAAAGTGTGATTTTATAAAAATGATGGTGGATTAATGTATATTATAGAGTACACTTTAAAATAGGAAAAAATTTCGGATGTTCCCTTAAATCGGGCTTACTTATCAGGTATAATTATGTAAGGAACCTTTTAAAAAAATGTATATCCCCCAAAAAAATATGGGTGAATGGATATTGATACATTATTGGGGAAAATATAAATAAAATATAAAATATTTACATAAAATTAAAATTTAATTATAATTTTGTAAAAAAAGTGTTGAAGTAACTCGAAGGAATAATGGTGGTTCGGGTAGAATCCCTTTCATTAAGTCCAAAAGTGTTCTTCAAATGATCTTAATGACCTAAATAATTGAATTAGATTAATTAATTAATAATTATATAACACATAAATCATTTTTGTAATTTATTATATGAAACGCGTGGCTGATTGTCACCTATCGACCGGTCAATGTTCTGGTGCTCTGCTAATGTGTATAGCAGCACTCGGGTCGAATCCTCGGTGATGATACTTTGTAATAGTAGGTGGTTTTAGTTAATTATATTCTGATTGGGGGGTTTGTTTTAAGATCTTATGAAATAATTTATGGATGATGTTTGATTTAACAAATTTATAAATATTGGGGTGAGTTCGTCATTAGGTAGTTAAGTTTCTGATATCCCAGAGTTGTTCTTTATATTGCCTTAAATTAACACCCATGTCACAAGATGACGTTGATTAGAATTCCTAAGTGTTAAGGCATTAATACAAGCCTTAACATAACTTAAGGTTCTAATATCAATCATATCTTATAGATGGTGTTGTATTTATGGTTCCAATAATCCATGGAAACCACAGGTTAAACAAAACAAGTCATTAATCCATGACATGTTAAGTCCAACATACACAATGTTAATTCAAAGAATATTCTTCGAGCAAAATCTCTCTATCACTTAACATAACAAGATTATAACTCACCCCAATTATAGATTTACGCAACCATTTGGGTGTTTAATAATCTGGTTATAATGATTATTATTATAATTTAAGAAGAGAAGAAAAAATGGGATAAGAAAAGAGTGGCGTGTCGGACACACACACACGAACAATGATGATAATTAAATATGGATTTTCGATTGAATGAGGAAGCAAAATAAGGGTAGTAAATTCAACTATATTTAAACTATTTGAATAACTTTAATATTAAACTACAAAAGTTGGATTATAATAAGATATATTGAAGAAGAAATTTTCATTAAAACATAATTACAAAACACAAACTTACAAGATTACAAACGAAGAACAACACAAAAGTGAAAGGAAGAAAAGAGAGTAGGAAGGGTATCTCAAGTGAAAACATGAGTATGGAAGGTACTATTAATTCTTTGGCAAGGCTTTGTTCATGCCAATTGATTCTCCTCCCTTCTGAAATTCCAACAACTTTGAAGGAGTGGAGAGGGTGTATTTATTGCCCAAGGAAGTGGACTCTTTGCATTCCCAATCTGTCCCTCCACTTGGATTGACGATTTGGACATCCATAAAGTAGGATATCGAGATATCTCCTTCTTAAAAGTTGTATAAAATAATTTTGGTCGACTAATCTCGAACTTTTGAGGCATTTGGACCTATGTAGCCAATGTTATGGTCATCTGATTAAACAATTTTAATCTGTCCATTTCAATACAGTCTTTTTGAAGTCCAAAATGTGAAAGGGCTTCTGAATAGGAAGATGCCTTCAAAACAAAATGATTTCTTCAACAACATATGCCAACTATATCTCCTCTTTCACAATTCAAAATCGTAGCTCGATTTTATTATTACATCATGAGATATGTCATGAATAGTTTCTGGATTTTAATTTTCTTCCAGAAAGGTGGGCTAGAATTAAAAGCTTCATTTGGGCCTATTGTTCTTAGAGTTGGGTCCTGAAATTTTTACGGATGATTCTTGTGAATAATCAAGAACACATGGTGGAGTTTCAAAAAATATGTGATTCAGGAGTGAGACCAGTAACTCAATCATCATGGCTAGTCCAGTTTCTTCACAAATTCTTCGGTTCATCTTGTGTGGTCCATATGAGCCTTCAAATGGAAGAATTGGACAATGATTCCTTCTAATGATATGTGAAAAATTGAATAAGGAATCCTAAAATACAAGAACCACACAATTTTAATCTGAAGGGTGAGATTTATAAATATAATAGTAAACTGACTCAATCGGACTACTTCTAAAAATGCTCAAAAATTATACTTAGTATTAAAACATTAATATTTCACACAAATTATGAACATTTCATATAAAATAAGTAATTTGAGTATATAATAAGTCATTAAAATAATAATAACATCATTATAACATTATTATGTTCATTTTTTTTATGGGTAAATATATTCAATATCATTGTTTGGGAGTGTTGGTTTCCTTGATTTTCATGATCAGATTACTTGTATACATGTACAAAGGGTCGTGTAAAGTGGGGGTAATTATCCAGAATTGAACTTATATTTTGTTAATGATCATACATAGGTTATTTGGGTCTTATAAATAATTTTTATGGAATGATGGTGAATCAGTAGAAAAATAGTTAATGATAATCGTTTTCGTTTATTTTGGCGGTTATCGATCACAACAAAATAATTTTGTTTTATAACGTAATATCATGTGTAAAAAACAATTCCAGGACATGAAATAAGATATAATACATATATTATAATCTTTTTCAACTATAAAAATGATTCCATGTCCAAACATGGAGATGTTAAATGAAATTGAAAATTTCATCATCCTTGAATGTGATAAATTAACACATCATGGAGGATGTTTTCATTCTTAGTATTAAAGGATGGGGAAAGAGATATGATGATGAATTAATCCATTATAATGAAAAAATAAATTATATGTTTGGTACTAGATTTATCATACCATTTAGAAGAGGGCAGGTGAGGAGATAAATATAAAATAATGGAACTTGAAGTGAAATTAAAAGAAAAGGAAGAGGGGTTTACCTCTTGATTTCATCTTCATGATACCCTCTTCAAAATATCCTTTTTTGACCTTTATTAAGACCAAAAGATTATAGACTTGGGGGAGGGTCTTGGGAAGAGATTTGAGTATAATTTAGACAAGGCTCAGGGCTTTAGAGGTGTGAGTAGAAGAGGTGGTGAGGGGTGGTATTTATAGTCAAGGAGAGGGGTGTTTTCTCATTATATAACTCATTTGTATATTATTTTTCTCAAGACAGAAAATAGTTTTTATTCTTGAGAATAAAAATATTAAATGTCCATGTGAGTTCTAACTAGTGGTGATAACCTCATCCTTATATTAAAAATGATAAACAAAATCAGGTATTTAACATATATATTAAATTATCATATTGTACTATTCATAAAAATTCATGTATTTTAAAAAAATACAAAAAATTCACCCAAACCATTTTTAAATATGAAGAATTTAAAAATAAACTCAATTTTATGAATATAAATTTTTAAATATGATAAATATAATTTTTAATTAAAAACCTCATTGACTTAGAAAATACCAATCATAAAATTATAACTCCTTTTATAACACTTTGAAAAATTCAATAAGGTCCCATAAAATTATCTTATAATCATAAGACATAAAAATACTAATTTATGAATACATTTAATGAAATTAATCTTTCTTTTAAATTATTATATTAGTCATAAAATTGTAATTAAATATTTGGGAATTACGAAAATACCATCACTTAATTAATATTTTTCAATTATTTATTTTCTTGTAATATGATATAATTATATCATATTGTCACTTATAAGATGTATAAATTCTAATTTTACTTTCATTGGTGAGGTTATAATTTAATCATCTATTTTACTATTCATAAGGTTCATGTTCCTATTCCAAAGGTCAAGTTATTATTCTTTTGGTATATGTTTCAAAACTTCTAGAAATTACATTTATTTCATTTATTCTTCATTTATAAAGTTTGTATTTGGTTATTAATTTATTTTATGTGATTATAATCTAGGACATAATTATAATAATGGAATTTACATTCATAAAACTTTGGGTCATTACATTTTTTCCACCTTAAGAAATTTCTCTCAAAAAAATTTGGTTTACATTCTAAGATAAAAGTAAGTGTGGGTACTTCAACTTCATCACTTATTATGGTTACCATGTTGCCTCTTTATGCTTATGGTTACACTATAGTACATTGACCTGGTGAGTAGACTTTTTGCAAGGAAAATTATCTCTATGATCCAAGATCTTCACCAACTACTCCTCGTAAGACAGATCATTTTTCTAAATATACCATATTTGAAAGAAGTACATGTGAATGATCCATTATGTACTTCTTTAAGAGGTATATGTGGAATTAATTTTTTTTCTTGAGACATGGTCGGTGGAAGTGCAAGTTAATAGGTCACAACTCTTACATAATCAGGGATCTCAACGGTTTTGATGTACCTGGGACATTGATTTCCTTTTATTGAATAACTCATGATCCTCTTCCATGGATATATGTTTAAGAATACCATGTGTCCAACCATAAAATCAAGGACCCATTGAAGATTGTTTGCATAACTCTTCTTTCGACTTTGGGATGCCTTGATGTGTTGTTGAATGGTTTTCAACTTTTCCACAATTTCTTCTACCATATCAGGTCCTACCAACTAGAGATCACCGACTTCATCCCAAAACACTGGTGTTCTTCAACTTTTCCCATAAAAATCTTTATATCGAGCCATTTTTATGCTAGAGTGGAAACTATTGTTGTAAGATAATTCAACCAGAAGAATATGTTGGTCCAATATTCCGTTGAAGTCTATATAACATGCTATCAAAATTACTTCTAGTGCCTGAATAGTTTTCTCATATTGGCCATTAGTTTAAGGAGGATAGGTCGTATGGTAGTTCATCTCTGTGTCAAGAGCATCTAGGAGACTTTTCTTAAACATCAAGTTGAATCTAAAATCACGATCAGATACAATTGAAAGTATCACTACATGATACCACACCACCTATTATATATATATATGTGAAATATTATCTAATTATAATACCTATTTAATTGCGATAAAGTGAGGAATCTTTATGTGATGATCCAGAATAACCCATACAGAATTTTTCCATATGGATGTATTTGGAAGTCTAGTGACAAAGACCATAGTGTTGTTTTTTCATTTCCATGTTAGTATGGGTAATCCCAGCATCAACCCTTCATAATTTTTCCTCTCAACCATAAATTTATAACATAGTAGGAACATTGATATATATTCAGAAATATAATAATTCATATTGTCCACTAATAGTTCTCCCGGAGATCTCGATACTTATTTATGCTCCCTAGGTAAAAAGAGATAGTCGAGATGTATGCGTCTTTCGGAAGATCATTAATTATCTCTAGACATGATGGTACTCAAAATTATGATCCAAAACATATGACTCCATCCTTATCAATCTTGAACTCATAGGTTTTCTCATTTCTGATAGCTTCCACCCTTTTCTGATTTTCCTCATCATTTTTTGAGCATCCTTTATTTTTTGCGTGAGGGATAGTTGAGAAATAATTTGAGAAAGGATTGATGATGTTCCTTCCTTAATTACATCCATGTCTATCCATTTAAAGTTTAAGAATATTGGATCCTTCTATATTCTCATCATTGATAATGATGTAATATCCTTTCTACTTAGAGCATCTTCCACCTTATTTTCATTACCAAGATGGTAGTGGATTGAGTCGTCGTAATATTTTATGATCTCCAACCATATTCACTAGAACACTTTAATCTCCTTCGGTGTGAATATATATTTGAGACTCTTTTAATCGGTATATATCTCGTGATTCTCCCCATAGAGACAATGCTTCCATATTTTCAATACAAAGATCTCAAATGCCAACTCCGGATCATGTGTAGGATAGTTTTTATCATGAATTTTCAACCTCCTTAAGGTTTAGCCTATCACTATATAATTTTGTATCCATACATAGCCTAATAAATTGTTTTAAACATCATTTTATTCCACAAATTGTTCTCCACTTTTCGATATTTGAGTATTATCAAAGTGATAAGTTTCTGTTGGTCGGAGTGGATACTCAAGAGGGGGGGTAAATTGACTTCCAATTAAAATTTCTGTTAAAAAATATTTCTCTTAAAATCCCCCAATTTAAAACAAAGTTAAACATTGGTGAATCTATATAGATTATAAATGTTCAAATAGTTTTTCAAAGAGTGATTATGTATTAGTTAATTTAATCTCAAGATTAAATTGACTTTTGAAACTAATTTACTGATTTACAATAAATATAAACACTTGCTAATTTAACTATTAAAGTAGCTTTAAAATAATTTTGTATTTAAAAGTAATAGCAGCTTAATATTAAATAAATATATAGTATACTTATAGACTTAAATTTAAATGCACAGTAGAGTTAACCAAGAGGTTCAGTCTTAAGCCGAGACTTATTCCTCTCAACTATTTATATAAATTGATCCACACCCTGGATCAGGGGTAAACAATAGTACAATACGGTACAGGTCTAAATACCTCTACCACAGTTCTTCTTGGGAAAAACAAACAACAGCACACAGGCTGTCCAGGTCTTACTCGACCTCTACCACTATCCACAGTGGGAAAAAAAGGGTTATGAAGTTGATTGAGGATTTAAGAATACTCCAGTTTAGCTTAGGAGACAGTGTATGAGTAAAATAAATAGGGTACATACACTACTCGAAATGTAAATAAAAGAATCAATAAGATATGTATTATTGAGTTTAGAAATGCTTTAGTGATTAGAAGTGCAGCTCTGGACTCGTTTGGTTTATCAGAAAACTTCTGAGTCCTTCTCTGGTTTCTTGTTCAGAAAACAGTGTGTCATTTTCTTCCTTTGTTCTTGGTCCAGCTTAGCAGCCTGAGTGCATGAAATGTTTGTTGTAGTTCTTCACTCAAGATGCAGCTTGTGTTCTCCTCTAGAATAAGTTTCTTCATGTATGTCCAGGATTCTTGGAGTGTAGATGTCTACTAGTGAAAAATGCTCCACATTTGAATCTTGTTCAACTCTTTTCTTTTTCACCAGTGTTCCTTCTTAGTTCCTTGATTCTTTTCATATGCACACCCAGTGTTCTCTACTTCTCTCTCTTTCAAAAAGTGTATATTGCAAGATCTTTTTTGTCCCTTTATAGCTTTCATCTTCGGCAGAAATGAATAATTAATTTTTTCTTGGGTACTAGGTACGGTTCCCTGACATGGAAACAGAGATCATTAAATAACATTAACTGCATTAAAAAAATCAAATGTAAATGTTATCTTAATAAAAAAATAGTATTGAGAGTATATAGTATAGATTTTGACTGGTTGGTCAATCATTAGTAGCTCGTGTTGGTAAAAGTGTACAGTGTCATAGGATATTCAATCGGTAGCTCTTGGTCTTTCATCGGTAGCTCTATATAAGAGTTTCTCTCCATCGGTAGCTCTTGCTCCATCGGTAGCTCTTGAGCTATCGGTAGCTCGATGTATCGGTAACTATCTGTGAACTGGCTCTATCGGTAGACTTTGTGTCTGTATATCGGTAACTCTATTTATATCAGTGACCTTATTGTATCAGTGACTCTTTCTATCGGTAGACTAAGTCTATTGGTAGACTAAGTACCGGTAGCTCTTTAGCAGCAGCTATGTGAAGATCAGTAGCTTACACTTATCTGTTTTTATGAAAAACACATCCGATTGGGTTAGAATTATTTCAGAACTTATATAAACATGGATAAACAAATATTAACATTTCTCATGGATTATTTTAATATTACTATCATTTTGATCACAGATTTAAAGAATTAATATATATAAAAACATTAGATTGAGATTATCAAAGTATATGAAAGCATGATTGGGATTATAAAAACAGGTGAGGTCAACAATCTCCCCCTTTTTGATAATCACAACTTATAAAATTATAGTTTTAAAATAGTGAGCAGTTGTATCAGAGGATATAACATTGAATGCAATTATCTCAGAGAAACAGTATGTTATAGAACATAATGGATCAGAGGTGGAAGAAAATTTGATAATATCATAGATAAAATTAAATGAAACGATATCAAACGTAGCATTTAGTGGTATCAAAGAGTTAAATGAAATGGTATCAGAGAACTAAATTTAATGGTATCAAAAGTAAAGTTTAGTGGCATCAGAGAGTTAGAGAAAATTCTATCAAAAGATGAAATGTAATAGTATCAGAGGAGTAAAGCATGATAGCTTTTCCTTAGATAAAATTTCTCCCCCTTTCATTAATATCTCTCCCCCTGGGTGAATACTTCTCCCTCTTTGATACTTAGAGAGTATTTCTCCCCCTTTGTAAAATCTTGGTAAAATATTTCTCCCCCTTTGTGATAATCAAATAGTGGGAAACCAAAGAGAAGAGGAATAAAAATAAAAATGAGAAAAGATAAGAAAAACAAGTGTCATTTCATGTTCCAGATAAGGTACAAAGAAATAAACAAAATACAATGGATTCTTATCAATGATTCTAGCCACTGGTTCAATCCACATCCTCAATGTGAGATTTTACTTTTGGTTCAGAAGAGGATTCTGGTGAAGGCTTAGGAATTCCAGAAATGACCATTGGAGGCTGAGAAAATGACACTATTCCTGGTCTGTACTGAGGAGTATGTTGTGTGATCATAGGAGTGAGGATTCGAATTTCTTGGTCATGATTTATTTGAACTGTAGAAGCAGTAGAGGTAGAGGCAGGCAAAGCAGGAGGTATAATTACTGGCCTAGCATCAACATGAAGAAAAGGAAGCAACAGATTTCGGAAGTCCGTAATTATGCCTCTTCCTATCTCCATGGAAGATATGAAGTCATCATTGTTCTCTATAAATTTTTCCAACGCTGGAGTCAATTCTCTTAGCTTGCTAACTTGCTCTCTGAAGGCTTGATTGACAGGAGGCAGTTTCATATTCTCTATCAGATGCTTGAAGTGACTATTCATTTGGGTTTTTGTGTAAATCTTGGAAAAATAGGAGTCCACCTATTCTTTAACTTCTTTCTGATAGGTAGATGCTTCTCTCATATAATCTTGTACTATTTTCATTATCTCTCTGGCTGAATCTCTCGTAGAAATCACAACTCTTCTCAACTCAGATGAGTCCACAGAGCCACTGGTTGAAACTAAACCAAGTTCATCCTTCATCACAGCTCGAAACTAATTTAAATCCACTGAAGGTTTAGATGCAAGAGAACCAATAGAGAAATATATAGTCTCCTTGAAGCTTTTGGTCAATCCACTGATAATATTTTGAACTTGGGAATCCTGGGTTTTAATATGATCTTTCATAGAAGTTTTGAAACCTTCAAACACTAAAACTATCTGGCTTACAACACTCTTCACATAAGCTAAGTCATTATCTTCTTGGGATTTTGTGATCATGTAAGAGTCTAAAGAAACAAAAAATTCCTTTATAGCTTCAGTATTAGCTTCATGTCTAGAAACTTGACCCTGACAGTCTTTAACTTCTTCAACTATTTCGCCCATAAAGGTTGATAAATTACTGGCAAGAGAAAGTTCAAAAGATTTTTCCAACATACTCGTCTCTTCAGCAAAATTGTGATTCATCTCAGTAACTGATGCACTAAAAGATTCTTTCATTTCATCCATTAAGGATTCCAGATCAGCCTTAGTAACTAAATCAGAAGGTGCAACTGCAGCAGATGTTCTTTCAAAGGCTAAACTGACCACAGAATCAGTCATAACTGATTGAACTGAAGATACCATAGATACTTCCATCTTCTTTACTTCTTCCACAAAACTGTCCTTAAGATTTTTCTTTAAAGTATCCAGGTCATGAATTCTGACCACATCATCAGGAAGTAACTCAAAATCGACATCATAAGTAATCATAGGTCTATTGAGAGATGCTTCATTATCTAAATCAGGATAGTCTAAACCACAGACTATAAAACCCGGGTCTTCTGCCCAATCATCAATTCCAGCAGCCATTGTAACACTTCCAACATTGGATTGATGCTCCCCCTCAACTGGTGCATCCTCAATTAAAACAAAAATATTTTCAGTAGAAGAATTCTCAGCACATCTTCCATCCTGAGGAGAATCATCTACTATCATTTCTTCTTCTGCAACAGCAGGAGGGTGTTCCAAAATAGGAAAGGGAATGCCAACTTCATTTTCATCATTTTCAGGCATTAAATATTGTCTAATCACTAGACTAAGACTCAAATCAGCTTACAGAGATGCTTCACTCTAATGAACATCTTCCTCATTCTGTACAGCAGCCTCTTCAATAGCCTCTAAAGTGGCTTCTTCCTTATCTGATTTCTGTTGATCAAGATTTTTAGGAGTTGGGCTAGGAGGTAAGTCAGGGTCTCCTCCTTCATCAGTAGAGGACTCTTTCTCTCTTCAATCATCACTGTATTATGGATCCTTTCCATCAGGTCCCAGACCTAGATCCCTCATATCCTTAGGTCTTGAAGGATGATTCACATGATTGAATTTTTCATACACCTTCTGGTCATCATTGACCCATTCTCCTCTCCAGGGGTTCCGATTTATCCTCATGTATTTACAGACTGTGGATGCAATACAAAAAGTGTTCTTGACTAATGCTATCTCATCTTGAGGATCAGCTACCCCTTTTACTTTAATCATTACAGAGATCAACTTAGCAAAGAATCGAGATTTTGTCTTTGATTTTGGCCTTGTCATATCTTCCGTTTCGATCATCAGAACTCTACACAAATTCACCTTTACACAATGTATTAAGAGGTGCAGGAGATAAATATCGCGATATCTCAAATTTGAAAAGTCTCCTCTCCTCGGTATTAAGACATATTGAACGAATTTGAACAGAAATATGTTCTCTCCATCCGTTTCTGTAGCAACTACTTGTCTTTGACTTCCATCACCAATCAGCTCTTCCAAAGCAGTCTCATAATCGAAAATATCACTGGTAGGTGGCATGGTTCTCGAGACATATCCAGATACACCTTCATGTGGGAATTTTAAGCACTCAGCCCACTCAACATATGAAAACGACATCTCCTTTCCATCCACAAAATAGGTTACTCGATTTTAATTCTCCAATTTCTCAATGGTTACAAAGTCATAAATCTATTTCACTAAATTTGGAAAATAGGGACCATTGTTGTTTGAAAAACACTCTACCCATTTTTTATATTCAAGTACTTAGAGCACTAAGGATTTTCTAGGCAGCATCCATTCTACACACAGCTCCTTTTCAATCACAATAACACGATTTTGCAGATGAGGATTCATTGGTCGTCTCCTCGACCTAGTTCTAGAAACATTACCACTTTCTTCTTACTCGGTCCTCTGCTTCTTTGTTTTCGGCTCAACAGAGTCATCTCTGAGATTAGGAATTTTGGTTTTTTCCATCGCTGGTTCGAAGGATTTAGTGTTCCTTAAGTATTCTAGAGCTAAGGTTCGAGGGTTAAGGATTGAGGCTCAGTGGATTTAGAAGTAGCTCAGAATTTAGTTTTATCATTTAGGAATCCTAAAATAAATAAATAAAATGAAATAATGCAAAAATGAATCAGATTCTGGTGGCAGACAGATGTTTTAAAACAGTGCACACATCGGTGAGCATTTCTATCAGTGAGGTTACATCGGTGAGGATTCACATCGATGAGAATCTTAAATCGGTGATAATTTGACATCGGTGATAATTCTACATCGGTGAGAATATCACATCGGTGAGAATTTGACATCGGTGAGAATATCACATCGGTGAGGATTTCACATCGGTCAGGATTTTACATCGGTGAGAATATCTACTGATTGAGGGTAAACATTCCTAACTCATGTCTAATGTAACTTAACCTATCTAGACTCAACGGTTTAGTGAAAATATCGGCTAATTGATGTTCAGTACCAATGAACTCAAGAATAATATCACCCTTTTGGTAGTGATTTCTCAAGAAATGGTGCCTTACATCAATGTGTTTGGTCCTAGAGTGAGACATAGGGTTCATTGAGATATTTATTGCACTAGTATTGTCACAGTTGATAGAAACATGCTTAAAGTCAAATCCATAGTCCAAAAGAGTGTGTTTCATCCATAGAATTTGTGCACAACAACTACCAGCAGCTATGTACTCTACTTCGGCAGTGGATAATGCTACAAAATTATGCTTTTTACTACACCAAGATACTAAGTATTTTCCCAATAAGTGACATGTTCCTGAAGTGTTTTTTCTATCCTACTTGTAACCAGCAAAATCCGTATCTGAAAAACTCATTAACTGAAAGGGTTGTCCTTCTGGGTAAAACAAACAAAAGTTTACAGTATGTTTAAGATACTTAAAAATTCATTTAACCGAAAGTAAATAATATTCTTTTGGATTAGATTGAAATCTTTCACACATACACACACTAAACATAATATATGGTTGACTAGCAGTAAGGTAAAGTAAGATTCCAATCATTCCTCTATAATTGATTTGATCCACTGGTTTCCCAGTTTCATATGCATCCAATTTACAAACAGTACTCATAGGAGTTTCACTTTCCTTAAAACTATCCAAACCAAAACGTTTTAAAAGATCCTTTGTTTATATACATTGATTCAAAATAATACCATTTTCATTTTGAAACACTTGAAATCCAAGAAAATATTTATGTTCTCCCATTAAACTCATTCCAAGCTAATTTTTCATACTCTTCGAAATATTAGTACATAAAGAATGTTTGGAAGATCCAAAAATGATATCATCAGCATATATTTTTACTATTAGAACATCTTTAGAAATTCTTTTAATAAAAAGAGTTGGATCAGAAATCCCTTTAGTAAAACTTTTTGAAATAATAAAATTACTAAGTCTATCATACCAAGCTCTTGGAGCCTATTTTAAACCATATAACGCTTTAGAAAGTTTAAAAACTTGATTTGGAAAATGAGGATTAGTAAATCCAGGTGGTTGTTCAACAAAAACATCTTCAACAATAAAACCATTTAGAAAAGCACTTTTGACATCCATTTGATATAACTTGAAATTCGGATGAGCAGCATATACAAGTAAGATCCTAATGGATTCTAATCTGGCTACAGGTGAAAAGGTTTCCTCATAGTCTATACCTTCTTCTTGACTATATCCTTGTGCAACTATCCTATCTTTGGTTCTAACTGTGTTTCTAGACTCATCAACTTTGTTTCTAAAAACCCATTTTGTGCCTATTGTCAAAGTGTCCTTAGGTTTGTCAACTAATTCCTAGACTTTGTTTTATTAAAATTGATTTAACTCTTCTTGCATAGAAATTACCCAAAATTCATCATTGATGGCATCATTGACATTTTTAGGTTTGTGAAAGAAAGGCTTGATGTTCAACCTGGTTTCTTAGAGAAGCTCTAGTATGTGTCCCTCTATCAAGATTACCAACAACAACATCCAAAGGATGATTATTTAGAATCCTTGTGGATCTAGTAAAGGTAGGAATAAAAATTTCAGGTACATCTCCAAGTTTGGGTTCAACAGAAGTAGATTCTAGAATATGTCCAAAACTGGATATTTTTACAACAGGATCTTTAGATTCATCATTAAGGTCCATAACACTCGAATCTTATTCAATATTTTCAAGAGAGGTTTTTGTCTCATGTGGATCAGTTTCATCAAACTTGATGTGAACATATTCTTCCACACATTTGGTTCTTTTATTAAAGACTCTATAAGCTTTTCTAGTTAAAGAATAACCAAGAAAAATTCCTTCATCACTCTTAAAAGAAAACTTGTCGAGATTATCCATTGTATTAAGAATAAAAACTTTGCAGTCAAAGACTCTAAAGTAACTAACTTTAGGTTTTCTATTATTCTACAAATCATATGGGGTCTTCTTAAGAACTAGTTTAATTAAGACTATATTAATAATATAACAAACTGTATTCACTACTTCATCCCAAAAGTAAATAGGCAGGTAATATTCATTAAGCATGGTTCTAGCTATTTCTTGAAGGGTTCTATTCCTTCTTTCTACCACACCATTCTGCTGAGGTGTCCTAGGAGTAGAAAAGTTGTGACTATAGCCATTGTGTGAGCAATAAGATTCAAACTCATGATTTTCAAACCCATGGCCATGATCACTTTTCATAGTTTTAATCTTAAGTCCACTAAGATTTTCTACAGATTTGGAGTATTTAACAATGTAAGAACAAGCTTCAATTTTGTGAGCTAAGAAGTATACCCACGTATATCTAGAAAAATCATCTACTAGGACATAGACATAGTGCTTCCCATTTAAAATAGTAACTCTTGAGGGTCTAAACAAGTCCATGTGAACCAACTCGAGAGGTTAAGAAGTTGAAACTTCTTTCTTTGATTTAAAAGAAACTTTATGTTGCTTTCCCTTTTGACTGGGATTATAAACTATGTCATTTGGGAAATCAAGTTTAGGTAGGTCTCTAACTATGTTCTTACTAGTTAATTTTCTCAGTGAATAGATGTTGCATTGTCCTAATATTCTATTCCAAAGCCAATATTCTTTAACAAAATCATTTAAACAAGTATCATTTTGCATAGCGGAAGAATTTAAATCCACTGCATGAACATTTTCATTTCTTAAAGCAGGAAAGACTAAAACATTTTGAGAATTAAAAAAATTACAGGAATCATTTTCAAATTTCACATTAAATCCATCATCACATGATTGAGAAATACTTAATATGTTATACTTAAGTCCATCGACAAATAAAGCTTTAGAAATTAAAACTGAATTAGAGTTACCAATTTGGCCTAGGCCGATGATTTTTCCTTTAGAATTATCACCAAAGGTGACGTGGCATCCATCAACCTCTATTAATCTTTTAAAGCATGAATAATCTCCATACGTGTGTCTTGAACATCCACTGTCCAAGTACCATACCTTCTTGTGAGAACTCCTCAAACAGGTTTCCTACAAAATAGTTTTAGACAGGAAATGATTTTGGTACCAAGATCTTCTTGGGTCCATAAAGGTTAGAAATCAAAGATTTAGGTACCCATATTTTTCTTATGGGAATCATATAATTTACAGAATCAATAGATTTTTAATGATAAACTTTATTTTATTTATAACCATATAAATAACTGGTTAAAGCATAGGAATTTCCAGAACACGAACTAATAGTATTCTATCGAGATTTAGGAATAAATCTATTCTTAATAAGCTGTTTCTGTCTAGGTTTGTAGCCTATTCCAGTAGTGTATTTTGGTGCCACTTTCTTTCCTAGAATTTGAGTTAGTGTATCCTTTCCATTTGTAAACTTCTCTAAGTCTTTTCTAAGTTTCTCAATTGAAATTTTCAGTTCTTTATTTTCCTTTAACAATTGATAATTCTTCCCTTTTTCAATAGTAAGTTCGATTTTAATAGTAGTAGTGAGAGCATGCTGTTTATTCAATGATTTGTATTTATCCTTAAGTTCATTGCATGTCTCTTCCTGTATATTACAATATTCAAATAATTCCTCACTTGTCATGTTTTCAGAATCAGAATCAGAGTCTGCATCATCTCTAGAATAATAGGAATTTAAAACAAGAGTATATAAAGTTACCTCAGATGGGTTGGTCATGAAACACATGTTGGCATGATTCTTATCAGAATCAGAAACTTCAGATTCACTTGTGCTGTCCTCTGAATCACTCCAAGTTGATTTTATAGATTTCTTGCACTTCTTGTCCTTATAATCATATTTCTTCTTAAATTTTAACTTTGGATAATCAGCCCTGATGTGTCCTTTCCTTTTTCACTCATAGAAGACTATATCATCCTCCTTGTCAGGCTTTTTCCAATCATTCTTCCCATGTCCCTTATTATCATACATTCCATTGTAATTTGATTTTCTAAAAAATTTCTTCGTCCTATAAAATTTCTTAAACCTTCTGGCTATCTGAGAAATTTCAGCATCACTGTCTAAATCAGAATCTTCACTGGTTGAACTTTCAGTAGGTACTTGCATTGTCTCCTTGTCTTTTCTATTAGAAGCAATAGACATAAAAGATACGGATTTTCTCTTGGGTTTATCATCTTCCTCGTTATTCACGTTGAGTTCTTCTTCATACATCATAAGATTACCAATAAGCTCTTTTACTGGCAGTGATCCAATGTCACATGACTCTATGATTGAAACAGAAGTGCCCCTCCATCGTTTGGGCAGACATCTCAGTATTCTCATAATTTGTTCCTTAGCTGGAACAGATTTTTCAATTGAACTCATTGTATTCACTATCTCATTGAACCTGAGATACATATCAGAAATGGGTTTATTAGTCTTCATTTTAAAATTATCATAATTAATAGTATAAGTATTTAATCTCATTTCTTAAACATTGGTTGTTCCTTCATGAGAAACACCCAAAGTATCCCATATTTCATAATCAGTTTTGCTAGAAGAAATTCTATTAAACTCTTCATCTCTTAAAGCACAATAAAGGGAATTCAAAGCTTTACAGGTATTATTGTAAGAAATCTTTGTAGGTTCATCCCAAGTTGTTCTTTCAGTTTATGGAATTTTATATTGAGACTCTATAGCAGTCCAGATATCAAAACCCATACTTTCTAAATTTATTTTCATTTTAAGTTTCCATTGGGCATATTTTGTACACTTAAAGAAAGGTGGCATGTCAGTAGCAGCACCCCGTAGTTTATTATCCATTACTATATTTTAGAAAAGAAATTTTAAAGAGATAAAATTTAGAATTAATAGAAATTTAAGATCTTTATAGATGCAACTAAAATCATAGTTGAAAATAAGATTGTTCCAAAAATCCCTTGACAAAAATTATCCTTTGATACCAAATGTTGGTCGGAGTGGATACTCAAGAGGGGGGGGGGGCGGTGAATTGAGTTCGAATTAAAGTTTTTGTTAAGAAATATTTCTCTTGAAATCCCCCAATTTAAAACAAATTTAAACTGTAGTGAATCTATACAGATTATAAATGTTCAAATAGTTTCTCAAAGAGTGATTAGATCTCAGTTAATTTAATCTCAAGATTAAATTGACTTTTGAAACTAATTTACTGATTTACAATAAATATAAACACTTGATAATTTAAATATCAAAGTAGCTTTAAAATAATTTTGTATTTCAAAGTAATAGCAGCGGAATATTAAATAAATATATAGTATACTTATTGACTTAAATTAAAATGCACAGTAGAGTTATCCAAGAGGTTTAGTCTCAATCCAAGACTTAGTCCCCTAAAGAATTTATATAAATTGATTCACACCCTAGATCAAGGGTAAACAATAGTACAATATTATCCAGATCCAAAGACCTCTACCATAGTTCTTTGTGGGAAAAACAAACAACAGCACACAGGCTGTCCAAGTCTTACTCGACCTCTACCACAATCCACAGTGGGAAACAAAGGGTTATGAAGTTGAGTGAGGATTTAAGAGTCCTCTAGTTTAGCTTAGGAGACAGTGTGTGTTTAAAATAAACAGGGTACACACACTGCTCGAAATTTAAATAAAAGAATCACTAAGATAAGTATGATTGAGTTTAGAAATGATTTAGTGATTAACAGTGCACAAATGGACTCGTTTGGTTTATCAGAAAAGCTTCTGAGTCCTTCTCTGGTTTCTTGTTCAGAAAACAGAGTGTCATTTTCTTCCTTGGTTCTTGGTCCAGCTTAGCATCCTGAGTGAATGAAATGTTTGTTTTAGTTATTGACTCAAGATGCAGCTTGTGTTCTCCTCTAGAATACGTTTCTTCATGTATGTCCAGGATTCATGGAGTAATGATGTTGACTAGTGAAAAATGCTCCACATTTGAATGTTGTTCAGCTCTTTTCTTTTTCACTAGTGTGCCTTCTTACTTCCCTGATGCTTGTTGCATGCACACCCAGTGTTCTCTAATTCTCTCTCTTTCAAAAAGTGTATATTGCACGATCTTTTTCTGTCCCTTCATAGCTTTCAGCTTTGGTAGAAAAGAATAATTACTTTTTTCATGGGTACTAGGTAAGGTTCCCTAACATGGAAAAATAGATCATTAAATAACATTAACTACATTAAAAACATCAAATGTAACTGTTATCTTAATAAACAAATAGTATTGAGAGTATAGAGTTTGACTAGTTGCTCAATCATTAGTAGCTCATGTTGGTAAAAGTGTAAGGTGTTGTAGGATATTCAATTGATAGCTCTTTCTCTTGCATCAGTAGCTCTATATAACAGTTTCTCTCCATCGGCAGCTCTTGCTCCATCAGTAGCTGTTGAGTTATCGGTAGCTCAATGTATCAGTAACTATCTGTGAACTGGATCTATCGGTGGACTTTGTGTCTTCTTACCAGTAACTCTGTTTATATCAATGACCTTAGTTTATCGGTGACTCTGTCTATCTGTAGACTAAGTCAATTGGTAGACTAAGTACCGGTAGCTCTTTATCAGTAGCTATGTGCTGATCAGTAGCTTACACTTACCTGTTTTTATGCAAACCACATCCGATTGGGTTAGAATTATTTCAGAACTTATATAAACATGGATAAACAAATATTAACATATCTCAGAAATTATTTTAATATTATTATCATCTTTATCATAGATTGAAAGAATTAATATATAGAAAAACATTAGATTGATATTATCAAAGTATATGAAAGCATGATTGGGATTATCAAAATAGGTGAGGTCAACAGTTTCTTTTTGAGCTCCTTAAATATTTCCTAACATTCTTCAGTCAAGAAAATATTCAATCGCTTCCAAGATATCATGGTTATTTGGTTTTAAAATCATGAAATTTTCTTAAAAATAATTGATAATACCCATCTAGGCCATGGAATCTATGTATCTCCATTACATATGTTTTCCTGGGCCACTATTTGACTGCCTTTATATTGGAAGGGTTTATAGATATTCCTTTTCTAGTGATAATATGTCCCAAGAATGATACTTCCTCCTTTCATAACTCACATTTATTGTACATTGCATATTTTTTCTCCCTTAATAATTTTTTTAGCATAGTATTCAAGTGATCCTCATATTCCTCCACGCTATTAGAGTATACAAAAATATCATAGATAAAGACTACCACAAATTTGTCGAGGTAATCTCTAAATTCTCTATTCATTAAATCTTTGAATATTTTTGAAGCATTAGTGAGTATGAAGGGCATTACTATGAATTAATTATGTCCATACCTCATTCAAAATGAAATCTTGAGAATATCTTCCTTCCTCACCTTTAATTGGTGATACCCCAACTGAAGGTCCACCTTAGAAGAATAACTAGCCCCACATAACTGATCGAACAAGTCGTCTATCTACAGTAGGGGATACGTGTTCATTATCATGATTTTATTGAGTTTCTGATAATCAATGCAGAGTCACATTTATATATCCTTCTTATGGATGAGGGTAACTGACACACCCCATGGTGAAACACTCGGGTGTATAAAACTTGTCTTTAGATTCTCATGTAACTACTTCTTCAACTCTTCATGCTCAATGATGAGCATTCTATAAGCTGTATTTCATATAGGTAGAGATCCAACAATATGTTAAGCTGAGAAATCAACCTATCTGTCAAGAAGAAGACAAGGAAACTCTTTAAGAAACACATCATTGTAGTCCCTTATAATGGGAATGTCTTTGAGAATTATTCTCTCCTTTGCCTCAATAATTTGATCTAGAAATTCTTGCTCATAAGGTATTAATATCCACACTTGAGATGATGATTTTGAAAGTGATTCATCCTCCTCATTAAATTGGTAAAAAATTGTTGGATTCTTCAAGATGTGAAGAGTGATCTCCCTTTCACGACAATTGATGTAGGATTTTTATAAAGATAGCCAATCAATTCCCAATATAGAATCAAACTCCACCAATGGAAGTATGAAATATTTTTTGTGAGGTTTAGTACACAATCATTAATTGGGGATGAGTTATATACTTTGGATACAATAATTTCCCCTTTTTTATTATCACAAATAATTCAACATCCATATTTTGAGGTGGTGTTGCAATAGTTCTACTAATCTTGGAAGACCGAAATGAATAACCGGCATACCAGTTAACATATCATTGTATGGCTCCACCTCAATAGTTGTGATAGCATATTACCTTCCTTGTTTCCTTTAAATATATTTTTGATTGCCTCTAACACCCTAGGATTAGGTAAATGGTTCGCATAATGCCCATGTTACTTGAAGTTGTAACACTAGACTACAAGATGAGTGTTGATCTAAACCATCCTTTCTTCTTCCACATTAGTGGAATTATTCATGTCCATTCAGCTGTTCTTAGCCAAATGTCCCATCCATCCACCTTAGAAACATTTCCTATTTTCCTTTCGACAATTCTTAGGATGACTCTTGCCACATTTTTGACACATTGGATGTTGGGTATTCTTTAAATCATGGGATCAATTTACTGATCTATCTACCAATCCACCCTTTTTAGACACTATTTTCCACATTTTTTCACTAGGGCCATGATACCATTGAGAATATTCGATCTTCATTTCAACCTTGAGGTAAAAAAACACAATCTCATTATAACTGTCTTTGACTTTAATTTCCAATTCATTTCATAGACTCGGCATTTGTCTGCTAAAGAAGAGATCCACTATGATATCAGTGTTAATGGTAATGTCGGAGGTGTATCTTACAATCCATGTAAATTATTCTTCATATGACCAGATAGAATCATCTTATTTCTTCTAAAGTCTGAGGGATTCTATTTCCATCTTATGATAGATGTTCTGGAGAAAATAGTTTTTAAAAAACATTTTTCTCAATTCCTCCCAATACATTGAATCAATTTCCACCATGGACATCGTGTCTTTTAAACATTTTCCACCACTGATCAGCTACCCCATCAAAACAATATATTGTCATCACAACATTTTATTATTAAAATAACTTGAGTATAGATAATATCTTTTCAATGGAGTTAATCCATTGTTCTAAGAGGAGGGGATTAGAGGATCCACTAAACATGGGAGGCCTTTTCTGCCTGAAGGATTCAACGAAAACATGCTCTTTACTTAAATAATGTGGGATTTCCACACGAATCAAGTTATTATTAATAACTTGAGATAGCTAAGAAAGTACAATCATAATGATTTGATCACACATTCCAATAATATGTAGAACATAATTAAGAAAATACGAACATTTCCATTCACATTGATTGCTGGCACGCGTTCTTATACTTCCCTCCATTAACTAAGAATAAGAAATTGAAAATTTGGGTACCTGAATTCTTAAATAATAAGCATAAAAAGAATCTATAATCATAAAAGGATAAAATTTTAAAGAAAATTTATATATTAACTTTTTATTACCTTGGATTAAATATAGGTTATCCATGATCTGTTACCTAACATAAACTCTTATGGTATTTTTCCCCATAACAATGGTTCATAATGAGCTTATGAGTTTACCAAAGAATATACCATGGGATTGTCAAACTAGGTGCGCAGTATGGCCTATTGTCCTGTACAAGGATACCCTAAGCCAGGACAAGAACACATTTTATGATTTATTACTCTTAAGTACATATGTTCCCAAACCACTCCCACTTTTAGTATCTATACATGGAAGTATTTTCTTGATAAACCAGTCACTCTATACTTAACACAATTTATGTATGTTTTCGTGGACTTACTCTTATAGCTAAGGTTCTTACTAGAGTTCTATATTTCTAATCTCCAAAAATAACTATACCTGGCTTTGAATCTATTTATATTGACATTATCCCTTACACAAATCATTACATGATTTTAGGCCTAATTAAATCTTATATTACAAGCCAAGGATCCTAAAATCTAGTGTTTTTGGAAAACTAGTTAAAAAAATAGAAAACATGGGACTAAAAAACATTTCATTATTTATAATCCTTTATAATCTCCTAAAATCCTTTTTCTTTACATCTGTATATGATTAACTAGGGATAAAATGAACAAATGAATAATCTAACAATCCTGGGAAGGAAATAATCATTCAAATAAATAATAGTATCCATCCAAATAAAGTATTTATTAAATAATGAAGAACAACAACAACATACCAAAGTCCAGGGGGCTAAAATAATGAAATTTTTGGGCATCCTCTCTAATAAAATTAACACCCTCCAGCCTTAAGCAGATAGGGTCAAGGATATAAGTGTTGATGAAGCCCTGATCCACTAATGAAGTAAGGAAATCTGCAAATTGATTTCCTTCTCGCCACGTATGGGTCGCCAAGATGTTATTATGGAGGAGAGCTCTAAATTTTCTGAGAATGTAGGAAATGGACCACATGGTGGAGCTGTTACCATGCATGGAGTCATGATGTATCAAAGAGTCCATCTCTGCCTGAGATATAACAATATTCTACTAAATACAAAGAGTGATCTCAGTGAGCATGGCTTTGACCTCATCCATGATAGAGTATTTGTTTCTCTATGATTTAGAAAAATCATGTAATACATTCCCCACAGCACCATGAACCCCCACCTCTCATGTTTACTCAAAATTAGGACCCATCTATATTCAACTAGAAAACAGTATTATAATAATCATAGCACATGGGTTAGAAAACAGAACATAATGATATAAAAACGAACGGAGCATCGTTAAACATATGGAATCATAATATATAGCACATGTGATAATATCATCATAGAATCATAGTTATGTATCCTCAACATAATACATGACTTTATCATGATTTAAGTCTCATTGCACATATAGGATCACGATTAAAATCTATCCACCAAGACTGTTTCACATAGAGCATGAGTAAAGGATAACCACTAAAACCATTGCACATGACATCTCATGAGACTAAAAATTACCCAATTCATTGGAATTCTATATGGTGACACCAATAATAACGTGTACATGAATATGTGTGCCACATTAATAATCATACATCAGGAACCAAACATATACATAATAGTTACCAATGGTAAAAATTGGGTATTATAATCATGTCATAAAGCATAATAAATGGTTTTATCTCAAAATTATCCATGAATGAAATTAAATAAATCATAAATGAACAATATTAAATGAAAATAGACATATATCAGGATAATTTATGTCAAACATAAGTGATATCATATAAAAATGGTGTTTAATAATCTTTAGAATTAAATTGTTTTAGTGTAGTTTAAGGAAAATATTAAATGGATTTTAAAGAATAAAATGGAATAATATATAATATAAAACCAAAAGTTATTAAAGAATTTTTTCATAATGAAATTTTTTATTATATAAAAATAATGGTGGATTAGAATATATTATAGATTACACTTGAAAATGGGTAAAAATCAGGATGTTCTCCTAAATTGGGCTTACTTATTGGGAAAATTGAGTAGGGAAAATTTTAAAAACATATATGTCCCCCAAAAAATAATGAATTGATATTGATACATTATTTGGGAACATATACATTGAATTAATAAGATTTAAATAAAAAGGAAAGTTAATTTTAGTTGGTTAAAAAGAGAGTAAATGTAACTCGAAGGAATAATGGAGGTTCAGGTAGAATCCCTTACCTTAAGTCTAAAAGTGTTATTCACTTGATCTTAATGTACTAAATAGTAAAATTATATTAACTAATTAATAATTTTATAACTCATTATTCATGTATTTAATTTATTTTAACGTTATTATGCTCATTTATGGTCATTTTTTTAAGGTTAAGTGATTCAATTTAACTGTTTGGGAGAGTTGTATTCATTGATTTTCATCATCAGTTTTCTTGTATACATTTAAGAAGGGTCATTTAAAGTGAGGGTAATTATCCAGATTGAACTTATATGTTTTTATGATCTTAAATTTTTTATGATGGTGTTATAAATCATTTGGTTTTATGCAATTATGGTGAAATGTTAGAAAATAAATAATGATAATCGTTTGGGTTTATTATGGCGGTTTTCGATCACAATGAACTCATTTTGTTTTATAACAGAATATCATGTGTACAAATTGATTCCATAAGAAGACATAAGATATAATACATATATTAAAATCTAGTTGAACCATAAAAATGGTTTCATGGCCATCCTTGAATATGGTAAATGAAATTAAAAAATTCATCATCCTTTAATGTGATAAATTAACACATCTAAGATGATATTTTCATTCTGAGTATAAAAGGATGGGGAAAGGGAGATGACATTGAATTATTCCATTACTATAAGAACATTAAATTATATTTCATGTACTATATTTATCATAATTCTTGGATGATGTGAGGTGATGAGAGAAAAATAAAATAATGTAAGATGAAATGAAATTAAAAATAAAAGAAAGAGAGGTTTACCTCTAGATTATTTTTTCTAGAGAACCTCCTTAGGGAATTGGGTTTGGATGTTAATTAAGACCAAAATCTCATAGACATGGGGGAGGCGATTGGGACAAAATTTGATCATAATTTATAAAAGGCCCAAGTACTTAGATGTGTGAGAAGAGGCGACGGTGATGAGTGGTATTTATAGTGGAGGAGAGGGGTGTTTTCTCATTATTTAATTCATTAGTTTATTAGTTTTCTCAAGACAAGAAATCGTGTTGATTATTAAGACTAAAAATAGAATCTATATCATGCGATTTCAAAAAAATGGTTCTTACCGTAACCGTACATCAACTATGGCTTTGAAATTCATGTGTTCAACATTTATCGGTAAAGTATCGTGTATTCTTATTCATAAAAATTTTCTAGTATTTTATAAAAATACCAAACATTCACCCTAATTACATTTTCATGTTTATAATTTTAAAATGAACTCTACTTTTCTAAAATTATATTCTAAATATTAAAAAGTTACCTTTTAATTAAAATAATCATTTATATAGAAATTACCAATTTTAAAATTATAAATGCTTTAATAACACTATGAAAAATTAAATAAGGTCTCATAAAAATATATAATAATCATAAGACATACAAAATATTAATTTATCAATACATTTTATGAAAATAAATGTTCTTTTAAATTATTAAATTTTTTATAAAATTGCAATTAAATATTTATGACTTACAAAAAGACCAACTCTTAATTAATAATTTTTATAATATTTATTTACCTAAACTATGATATAATTATAAAATATTTTAACTTATAATATGGAAAAAATTATTTATACTTTCATTAGTGACATAAATATTCAATTTTCCGGTCTAATATTCATAATGGTCATGTTAATATTCCAAAGGTCAAGTTACTATTCATTTGGTATATGTTCCCTAACTTATAAAAATGCATTTTATTTATTTTATTATTAATTTATAATTTCCTTATTATGTTCATAATGTTATTTTATGTGATTATACTATTTGACATAATTATAAGAAGGGAATTTCCATTGATAAAACATTAGGTCGTTATAGTTTTAAACGGACCACCCTTAAATAGAAATCATTATGAACAATGGAATAGTAGAAGGACAATGGATAACTAATTTAGAGTTTTTCGTTTTAAATTAAATATTATTAACACTGAGAATAATATTGAAAATTTTTCTTCAAAGGGGATTGATGAATTTTCCATAGTAATTTAACATCTAGTAAGTCATGTATAGTTTTTTCAAAGAAGAAGATTGTGGAAGAGTCTGTTCATGTCAAGTTTGATGAGATATATCCACATGAACCAAATAAACCTTTATAAAATATTGAGGATGATTTATCAAATGTTGACATTAATAAAAAACCATCTGAAACTTTTATGAATCAAGAAGAAAAATCATCCAGTTCTGAGGAACATTGAAAACCTGAATCTGAATCTATAGATAACCATGATATTACCGACCCATCTTTTTAAAAGAACTATTAGGAATCCTAGATACCATCTTATACATGCTGTAATTTGAGACCCGGATAGCGAAACACAAACTAGACCTTCTCATATGAATCATGTTGAACAACAAGAATTCTTATCTCATGTTTAACCAAAGAACATCAATGATGTAATTAATGATGAATTATAGGGGATGGAAATGGTATAAAAACATAATAATTTGGAAAGAAATAGATTTTGGGAAATTTTATTTATTCCTAAAGAAACACTCACTATTAGATCTAAACGGGTGTTTAGAAATAGTGTTGATAAGTCTGGAATAATAGTAATAAATAAATAAGGATTTAGTGAAAAGGGGTATAGTCAAGAAGAGGGTATTGATAATTAATAAACTATTACACTAGTGGCTATTCATGAAGCCATTAAAATGATGCTTTCCAATTCAAAAAATAGGATTTTAAACTAAATCAAATGTATGTCAAAAATTTATTCTATATAGTTATATTGATGAGGATTTTTTGTGGAATATTCCCATGGTTTTCAAAATCCTCATTTCCTAAATCATGTCATTAAATTATTAAAAGAATTATATGGTTTAAAACATGATCTTAGAGTTTTATATGATAGGATCATCTATTTTCAAATTTCAAAAGGGTTTTCAAAAGGCATAGGTAATCCTACTCTTTTTATTAAAATATTTTCATAAGATGTTTTACGGGGTCAAATCTATATAAATGATATTACTTTTGGATCTTCTAAAAATTATCTGTGCACTGGTTTTTCAAAGATGATGTAAAATGAATTTTAAATGAGTTTAATGGGTGAACTAAAATTATTTATTGGTTTTCATATTTGTTTAAAATAAAGTTTTAATTATTTTTAATTATATTAAATTAACTAAATATCTTTTAAAACATTTTGGTTTGTATATAACTAAAAGTAGTGACACTCCAATTATTACTACTTGTAAACTAGATCATGATGAAACTAGAAAGTTAGTGGATCAATCCAATTATAGAGGTAAGATTCCAAGATTCTAGTAATTTAACTATTATATGGAATGATATTATGTTTAGTGTGAGTATGTGTGCTCATTTTAACGAAAAACCTAATGTTTCAAATTTAGTATCGATTAAAATATTTTCAAATACCTCAAATATAAAACCAATTTAGGATTCTTCTATTTGAAAGGAACATTTTATGAATTAGTGAGTTGTTTATATGATATTTTGTTGGTTGTATGTTAGATAAAAAAATTAACCTATAGAAGAAGTCATATTTTGGGAATGTATCTAGTATCCTGGTGTAGTAATAATAAAAATTAAATTGCATAGTCTACTATTGAAGATGAATACATAGTTGCAGGTTTTTTTTATGAACAAGTTTTGTGGATGAAACACACTTTTATAGACTATGGATATCAATTTAGAAAATTTCCTATAATTTTTTAAAACATAAATGAAATAAGTATATCTAAAAAACCGATTCCTATTTCTAGGAAAAAGAAAATTGATGAAATTCATCACTTTTTGAGTGAAATTTTATAAAAGGATGATGTAACTCTTGAATTCATAGTGATGGAACATCATCTTACTAATATCATCACAAAAAAATTAATTAAGAGAGAATAAAATACATGAAAAATGAATTGTGTATGATAAATTTTGTTAGTATTTAATCTTGGTGGGTCACCATTGGTGAGTCTCCATTGGTGAGTCTCTATTGGTGATTCATCATTGGTGAGTCACTGAAGGTGAGTTTCCATAGAAAGAGTCACTATTTGATGAGTCTTTGGTCTATATTTATTTTTTTGATGAAATTTCAAATTTTTAAGGATTAGATATTTATTCAATGTGATTTTTTTATTTTTTAATATCTCAAATCCCAAAATGATATATCAGTTCCTATATTTTTAATCAGAGTCACCCTCATTCATGTCTACCTTCATCGAGTTGTTTCACCTTCATTATCTCCTAACGTTAAACCTTTTAATGCCCTTTCAACTATTTTATTCCACTGAAATGGTGAGATTCAAGAGTGTTGTTATGTCACATCCCAAGGAATCATGACATTCTAAAATATTTAAATGAGAACCAAGCCATCCTATTATCGAGATGAAGAAACCACTGCTTGAAAATCTTGTTGAGTATTTATAAAAAGAAGTTGATGTCAATTTTTTTCTTACTAGAATGTAATTATTTTTTACGACGATCTAAGACCAAGGATGGGTTTATTAGTTATTCCATAAATTACTGACCATTCTATCTTTGGTTTGTACATAAATTCTATTAGTATTCCATTTTATGTTTTGGGAAGAATAAAGATCAGATTCGAAGTGTGATTGGTGGTAAGGAGTTTACCATTTATTCAAAGGAATGGTGTATGTGTTTAAAAGTACATAAATGAGGAGTCTTTAAAGATTTCAATCACATATATCATCCTAATAGACACAATAATATTTTTGATTTAGTCATGGATCCAGGTGAGATAATAGAGTGTTCTGTTAAGAAGAAGTTGCTGCAGATGTTGATGGGGAAGTGGATTCCTTAGTAGAGGAGGGTAGTGACCCAGATATTATATTTCTCTCCAATACATATTATTAATTGAATATATCTCTTATACATTATTCCATTTTTAATTTCTCCTATGATACTATATTTCTCTCGAATACATATTTTTACATTTTAGATCGTCCCAAAAGGGGTATAAAACATGCATAGCATATACACTCTAACTCCTTTAACACTTTATTTTATACATTATTTATATATAATTTGATATGTTACATTTGATACCAAACTTAACTTTGATACTGAATTTTATTTTCCTTATTTCCACTTATACCATATTTATTTGGATGTTACTCTTTTGATAAAAATTATTTGTATGCCTTTTATCCTTGATAATATAATTATTTGGACTCATCTTTTGATATCATCAATATTATTCCTTTTATACCTTAATTATTTAGATGTAATTTAGTTTTCCGTTGACAACATTAATTACCCTTATATTTGACTTAAAATTGGTGCCACATCCATTTATCTTTGATACCAATTCTATATTTATCTCTTATATTACATTTTAAATATTAAGAAGACTGGTATCGTTTAAATCCATCTCTGTATAACTATTTTTATCTCAAATGTATTTAATTATCATTCCATGATCTGTGATCATAAAAATGGGGGATATTTTTGGAAACTCCTTATTTTATTACTCACAAATCATTCTTATTATGGTTATAAATAATTTATTGTTTTATTATCTATTTTTTATTAGAAGGAAATTTTATGAAAATTTAGATAGGTGTTGGAATAACTCCCCATTATTACCAATGAGTATCTGTTATAATATATAACCACTGGACTAAGTCACCTCAAGACATTATATCATCTAGCTTTAGTGACCACAAGACTAAGTCACCTCCAGAATCACTGACTTTTATACAAAGTCATCATTAGTTGAAATTTCTCACCACTAGTTAAAATAAATCATCGCCAAAATAACCCATTTCCATCATGAGAGATGATTAGATCTAATGATTCTCCAACATACATGACTCATTACTAGATGAATTACTACCAATATGAATCACCATTAGTTCAAATGAGTTACTCCTAGTTCAACTGAGCCACTATAATCTTGATTCACCACCATAAAAAGTCACTTCTATATATTTATTTCCTATAGAAGGATTCCCATCTTGGATAATCCACTTCTAGAGAAGTCATGCCACCAGAAGAGCCCTTGTCACTATCAATCCCGATTTAAATTAAATACTCCCAAAAGATATATTATGGTAGTTAATTCAAATGATTATATAATTATTATTTTCTTAACTATTTCAGGAAATCATTATATTAAATTTAAAAGATCAATATGAGGATCCAAAAGAACTTGATGATTATTCTTCAATGGGTGTGTGCAATGATTTATATTGTTAGAATACCCCCATGTTCACGTGTAATAGAAGTGAAAACATATGATCAAGTTTGTAAATTTCATAATCCAAAAAATGATCATTCAAAAGAGATCTTACATGAAACATTCCTACTAATAGTCACCTCTAAAAGAGTGGAACCCATTAATGATCAAAATCCATTCTTAAAAACATAAAAGTGGACCCTTGTGATTCTCCGTTTTACTATATCCTTTAGATAAATAGTTTGAGATCTTCACCAAGATACACATTAAGACACTGAAGAATCTAAAGCAGTACTGACCGAGCATCAAAACATTTTCTATATCTTATTTCTTTCTCCTCATATTATTATATTTTACATTTGAGAAGTGTTTTTTTCATTCATCAATACACAAACTTTTGTGATATGACATTAGAATACATGATATTTTCTTCTATCTCTTTTCATCTTCTTACACTTGGTGTTTGTGAAATAAGTCCTTGTGTGTACAGTTTTTGTTTTACTACCCATTTATAACTATGGAAGATGAATATCATCTTGGATAGCATGTAATATGTTTCTTTTATAACAAATCTATGTTGTGGATCCAATTATAATTATATAATCTTCTTTGTTGTGGTTGATTACAATGTGGATGGTATTAGGCCTCATTTTGAGACAAAACCCCATGTTTTATTCTTTTTATTTAGTTTTGTTTTCTTAACTTCAATTCATTATACTACAATTTTTTAATCTGTGAACAAAACCTACACATGGAAAGTTAGTCTTAACTCGGGTTTAAATTAGAGATTATTGGAGTAAATTGATTTCAAAAGTAAATTTATTTACTATTTTTTAACAAAGAGTTCATCTATATTTGAGAAGTATTTTAAAAGAAAAAAAATATATCAAATAACTATTTTGATTAACTAAGTGTTTTTTTTAAATTGGGGGATTTTTTTAAACATGTTTTTAACATAAATTTTATGGGGAAATAAATTCAATCCCCTCTTGAGTTACTCACTCTGAACAAAATGTTTTATGCATTACAACTATTTTATATAAATTAAACATATGATATTTTAATTTAATTCTTTTTTAATATATCATCCATATGTTAATTTGTATGCATGTTTTGGTTTAAATATGTAAATAACTTTCTATTTTTTTTATTTAAATTTAAAACAATAATCTTTATAATAATTAATGAATTGATTATAGAACACTTGGTGAGACCCTACTAGGTTTTTTATCTGACACCCAACCTTTTCCTTTGGGTATTTTCATATCTTTTTTTACCATGTCTAGGGAATGGGAAAGATCCACTTAAAGTTGGTATATTTTCTTAATTCTTGGGGCTTTGGAGTTGAAGTTGTGACTGGTGGATTTATGGTTCACTTGTTGCACAAGGGTTATGATAATTAATATTTATAGTTACTACTTTTTCCTTGGGTTTATTTTTTACCTTGAGTGGTTTATCTATATTCATATAGTACTTTTCTTCTTGAGGGGTGTTTGTTATAGCCACTAGTTATCTTATATTCTAATATTATGTATCTATGTTTTATTACTTATGGAAATGAATTTTATCTTTAGTGTTATTATGATTCCATGTTATTGTCTCAAAATCATGGGTATTGGGAACTACCTTTGGGCTATGTGAGGATCGGTCTATGTATCATTGTACTAGGGTATTCGGGTTGGTTTGTGACAATAAAAACTATAACAATGTCACTACCCTCACTTATAAAATGGAACCACTTATCCTCTATTCCTCAAAATTTTTGAGCCATTATTCTTGAACAATGATATCAAAAATACATTCCCAATATCCCTCACCATTTACTATTGATTTTGGCCATACTAAAAGAAAAAATTATAAGGATTAAGTAGTAATGTAACACCCCAGGTAAATAAAGAATATGACATTTTCATATTTATCCATATTTGTGAATAAAATATTAATATTACTTTAAAGGGGACGCTATACTCGATGGTGTACCCAATACGCAACAATGAGTTTCTTGGGAATCTTGCATTGCACTCTAATAATAATATAATATTATTTTAAATGGTTGTTAACGCCTAGCCGTTGTAATGGCAGGAATGAACAGAACTAACTACAAAATTATTATATATGTTCGTCAAATATTTTTAATTTTTACAATAAATGTTAGATGATTAAAAATTCAAATGAATCCAATTTTAAGTATAAATATTCTAATATTCTTTAAAAGGTCGATTAACCACATTTTGATGGAGAACGATTTTTAAATCCACTTTTTGACAATTTTATGTGTTATATTTGACAAAATAAAATTCTTATTTAGAATCGGGACATCAAAATTTACTTTGTGTAAATTTTTGTTATTTTTCCGATAAAGTTCATTTTTTAATGAATAGTGAAAAATGTTGTATTTTAATTCAAAACCTCTTTTTAATCTAATTTATTTATATTATTAGATTATGTTTTTAATTGCTTTTAAAGTTAAATTAGAATATAATTTTACCTTTTAATCTAATGGTGGTCATTGGAATTAATTTCACTTTGAAATTGGGCTTAAACTAGTGTCAATCTTTTAATAGATATTGTTTCTTAAAAACACGCTATTTGTTTTAACAGCGGGAATTAATTATTAAATTAATTAATGAAACATATATGTTTTGAATTTTGTAAAATATTCATCATTTTTGAATTCGGAATATCAAATATATCTTTGGGTGAATTTTTGGTATTTTTCTGAAAAAACTTCAATTTTTGATGAATAGTGAAACCACTAAGTGGTAGTTTAAAAACTGAATTTTTCGTTTAAATGAAACATTACCACTTCTGTGATTTAAATTTAAAAAATCCGACCTACATGGTTGTCATTAGGATGTAAAATGTGGTTCAATGGGATTGAAATAATTTTTTTATAAATTGTAAATTTTATGTTTTTAATCGTAATTAGAGGTAATTAGTGTAATTTAAATTAAAAATAATGTTTTAATAATAAGAAGTGACCTAGAAACATGTCCTACATGCATTGGATGTGTCATTGACAACCAAGAAAATCCATTGGTCTACTTGGGGACCCCATGAAGCCACTTTGGTTGGAAAATGACATAAATAATTTTTATTTAAAGTTAAAAAAATGTCACAAGCATGAGTTGTTTTACAAAAACAATTTTTACATGGGGTTATAAAAGTCATATTTTTTACTATAAATATTCATTAGTAAGATAAAAAGATTTCATACATCATGATATATTTTTTATAATTTTTTAGAAACTAAATAAATTAAATTATTTATGACATCGTGATGATGCAGTGATTGCCTCATAAATGAACAATTTAAATAAAATGAAAGGGTAATATAAAATCTAAGACCTACACTTGTCAAAAACCTATTGTATGGGTGGATTTAGAATACTTATCACCTTATCCTCGAAATATATCCTTTTGGGACCTTTAAAATCCGAAAAGCATTATATAATAATGTAATATTTTATAACTTTCCAAGAGTGCCTCTCTTCTCCTCTTATAAAAGGCCCTCACCTCTACCACCTTACCCACACATCTCAAGCCTTTTTCTCGGCCAAATCCTGCCCATTTCATCTCTCCATATCCTTCTCTTCATCATTGAATCCTCACTTTGGGCAGAATCCTTTCCAAGGAAACCTTTGTGCTCAAATCAAAGAGAGTTACCCTATTTAAAGGTAATATCTTCCCTTGTGTTCTTTTGTTTTATTTTTCTTCTCCAAACCCCTAAAATCTTTTTATTACTTTTTTTGTAACAATACAATTATCTTAAATATACTATTATGTTGTTATAAGAAGGTTTAAAGCTACACTTTCACACACCTACATCTAATGGTTAAAGAACATTCTATTTTTGTGGATGTTGAATTTCTGCCTCACGAAACAATTATTGTTAAATATTATTTCAACACCCTCAAAGGGGGAGATTAAGATGTCACTATATTTATATATGATATATAATATGTTTATGTTTTACTTAAGCATCTGTATTTTTCATTTATGGCATACCTTTATGGTTTCCATTATGGTTAAACGCGATATCTTCATTTTAGGAAGTGCGGACTACCGCCCCCTCAAAGTGATTTGATTCGTTAATACCATATGTGATACGATTTAATGATATTATATATGATAGCATACTGGAATTATAATACTATTATGTATCATTATTTTTTAATTCCATTAAATAAAAAAATAGAAATGGAAGTAGCGTTCATGCGTACGTACGGCTTACCGTCTCCATGAACGGTACATTTCATTTCTTATCTCCAAATATTATGTAGTATTATAAGTACATATATATAATGGATATATATGTAATATATTACATCTAAATGATTTATATAATTCTGGAATTATAATATATATATATCTCTCTCATTTTGTTTTAATTCCATTAATATGATAGAAAAAGAAAGTAGTGTTCATGCGTACGTATGGCCTACCGTCTCCATGAACGGTGCTTTTAATTTTTTTATCTCCAAATGGTATGGAATAGTATAAAATGAATATATACGGGATATATATGATATTTAAAACATTTATACTATTCTGTATATTATGTACCTATAACTACATGGAAAATTCTTTTCCAACAAGTTCAATTTTTAATCACGTACCGAACATCGACAAAAACGTCTGATATGAACCCACTTTATTAACCAATTATTATAACATTATAATATGTGATATGAAATGAATAATAATATTTAAAGGAGGTCCTTAAGAAATTATAAATTGACCAAATTTTATTATTCAGGAGATTAAAGAACGATCGAGTCATGTCGGACATGAGGTAAGGGATCCTACCTCTCTCTTTCTTTTTAAGTACACTCTTTTATGTCATTCCTTTTCAGATCCTATTTCTTATTATTGGGATGTTATTTTATATTAATATTACTGTACTTTTTATGTTCATTTTATGAGATACCATATTTTCTCTCATCAATCCATTTTGGATGTTTTAATTGGTGATGTTAGGCTGCAGAACATTCGTAAGGGGCTTTTTATCTCACTTTGTGTTTTCATGAGATTCATGCTACATTTGCCAATATTTCCTCTTGAGTGGTGTATGTACTGTACATTATTCTAGTCTTTGTGTAACATACTTTCGTTTATTAGTATTTACATCAATGTGGTATAGTCTTTCTTTCATGGGGTGTATGTTTCGAATGTTACCCAAATCGGTAAAGGAACCTTTCACCCTCCTCTTTTTAAAAGACTTATTTTGTTATATCAGTTAATTTTCATCTTATTATGTGGGGATATGTTCTTATATATCCTTATTTCCTTAAAGTTTATGTCCAATAGATGAGATACCATTTATCTCTCTCATCAACTCTTTTTCTAAAATTTGATGTGACGTCGTTAGGCTGTCAAGGGAACTTCTTAACCCAATTTCGATTTCTTTGGGTTCAACATGTAGTTATTGAATATGTCATCCTTTGAATATGTGTGAATGAAATTTGATTATTTTACACTTAATATCCACTTATATTGGGTGTATTTATATTTTTCACACATAATAATGAGATTGATTTATCCTTAATTTAAGGATACCATCTTTATAATGGATTTCATCTCAATTTAAATTTCCATTGAGACTTAATTGTTGTTATGCACCAATTTACTCTTATATGGTGTATATAATATTTTGAAATATTATATCATGAATCCCTTTATTCTCATGATATTATAAAGTTTTGATTAAATGTTATACTTCAATTATTGTATTCAAGTGTCTCTCATTTTGTTAAAAACACTTTAACAAAAATATCATTTTAAATGTTTTAATGATTTAATATTATAAATATTTCCCATTAATATCCATGTTTTCAAAATGGTTTTAACAATTTATTTATATGGATATTAATGGTTTAATATTTTAAAAGCTTCAATGTGGTATGGGACACTTTGATTTAATAATCTCTATATTAAATTTTTTAAATGGTTTTGAAAATGGTTTTTAGAATGGATTAGTTATTTCAATATCTTAAAATGTTATATTGTTATTGCAATGTGGGAATGTTATCTTTCCTTTATGCTTAAGTAATGTTCTATGATTATGTAATGGTTCTTGGGAATTGTTATGAAGACTGGTGGTTTCATGATAAACTAAGGGCGGGTGAGCCCGATATAGCTCTCCATTGCATTGGGTAACGCGAAGGAGTTAAACATTAAGGTTTCTCTGAAGAGATTTAGGGAATATACTGTGATGGGTATTCCAAACGTAACCAAGAGGGTTACTCCCTGCGTAAGAATGTTATGAATGCCTCAAGTTACCTTTATGCGTTATGATTTCTATGTTTTATTCATGATTTGATGAGGTATGTTAAAGTGCTTATATTTTATGAGTAAAGTATGATTTCATTGACTCTTATGTATACATGTACTCATGTTTCCTTTCCATATTTTTATATCCCTTACTGAGCTTTTTATTCCCATCCCAAGTTTTTGAAATGTTTTACATAGGACTTGAAGATGAATAGGGTCAAGGATGGGATCAAGGAAAGACATGCTATCTAAAACACGGAACTAGACATGTTTTTTTTAAGAGTTTTTATTTATTTATGGAAACTTGGTAGAAGTGTCTACTTTGTAATATTTTGAGATGTAATAGTTATGTCCTAATTCTCTAAAACTCTAAACCTAGAAAGATCCTCAATGTGAATTATTAATTTAATTCAATAATAAGTAATGTTTAAGTCTGGGGCCTTATAGTTGGTATCAGAGGTCGTTTTAGATAACTTTAGAGGTTAGGGTATTCTCTGGGCATAAGTGACATTACCATAATGGCTAGGATTTCAGAAAGAGTCCTAGTTTTAGATAAAGTGAATGAGTAAGTATATCATATTGTTTATCTTCCTCATTAGTACACGATGGTTTTGTTGATATACTCACACTGACATTTCTGTTTTTAGTAAATGGATGGATCTAGAAGGCACCAAAGTGACAATGGGTTTGAAGGAAAATATGGTGGTTCTCTGATTAAGATACTGGATGAAATGGTTGATTCAATGAGGAATCTCGTGGTTGTTCTAAACCAACTATCAAGGAGTCATGATCAACCACTTGTACCTTGGTTTGTTCTGTAATGCATCATGTACGAGATGACCAATCGATGTGGAAGTTCAGGTAATAATTATAAAGGTATCCATTAGGGTTTATATGATCCTTACCTTTGAGGTAATTATGGGTTATTATATATTATGATGAAAAATGAAAGGCATGAGATAAAATTGAGGTTAAAATATGTTATGATTATTTTTGAAGATTTTATCTCATTTTGGGGAATGTTTTAAGAATTATATAGTTTTGGAAAAAGGACAACACACAGACCGTGTGACAACACGTTGCATCGGAGAAAGGTGCGGGAATCGAACCCACAACTAAAGTGCGACTAGTATTTATTGCCTACCACTGAACTGCGTGAAGTCCCTGGTTAGTATGACTTATTCTTTTTAGTTAGATGATTTTATTAATTAATAGTTAGTTTATTTTGAATTATCTAGTGGAATTATTCACCTATCATGGAAAATATGTGATTAGGTTAATTACTTTTCAATATGATACTTTAAGAGAGACTGATGTTATTTAGAGATAAATGTTAATTTTTACCTCGGAAGAATATGTGATTAAATCCTTCAAATATTTGGGTTTCAATCTTAGTTTGGTTTAATTTGAAGAATTTTATGGAAAAATTGTTTATTGGATGGTCTTCATTGAACTTTGGGTTTTTTTTGACAAATTTTAGAGATTAAGAATAGATTTTCTTTTTTATAAAGGATTATCCATTTGTAGATTATCTGATCTTGTTCTAATAATTTTGGTTTTTGTTAAGATCTAAAGACATGGGAAATATATAGTTCTCTTTTGTGGATTAGGTGATTCTATAGAAGTTGATTATAGCTCTCTTAATATTATCAAGTCATCTTAAATACTCGTATTTTGGAGAAAATATGAGTTTGTGTAAGAAATCTAGTAGGAGATGAGAGTCTACACGATAATTAAGTATGTTTACATAAGATCAAAAATAAATTCCTCAATGAAAAGTAACTTAAAACCAAAAATTTTCCTACTAACATTTCCTACTGGGGAATCGAATACCATTTAAACCACCACAATTTTGTGATTTTCTTATGGATAACTTTCTCCTAGACATGTTTACTATCACTCTCCCTCAGAACATGACCCTTTGTTTTTTCTTCCACGTCAATGTTTTCCTACAAGGAATCCTAGTATGGGTTAACTCAGGTGACCTTTGTAATTCTCTTTCTTTATTTTGAAATGATAGTTTTACTGACTCTTGTTCTGATGTGGGATTTTTAATGAAGTTTCCAATCCCAATTTTAAAAATTGCGAGGAAGCAATTTCCAAAAGGGGGGAAGGATGTAACACCCCAGGTAAATAAAGAATATGACATTTTCATATTTATGAATATTTGTGAATAAAATATTAATATTACTTTAAAGGGGACTCTATGCTTGATGGTGTACCCAATACGCAACAATGAGTTTCTTGGGAATCTTGCGTTGCACTCTAATAATAATATAATATTATTTTAAATGGTAGTTAACGCCTTGCCGTTGTAATGGCAGGAATGAACAGAACTAACTATAAAATGATTATATATATTTTTCAAATATTTTTACTTTTTACAATAAATATTAGAGGATTAAAAATGCAAATGAATCTAATTTTAAGCATAAATATTCTAATATTCTTTAAAAGGTCGATTAACCACCTTTTGATGGAGAACGATTTTTAAATCCACTTTTTGACAATTTTATGTGTTATATTTTACAAAATAAAATTCTACTTTAGAATCGGGACATCAAAATTTACTTTGTGTAAATTTTTTGTATTTTTTCGATAAAGTTCATTTTTAATGAATAGTGAAAAATGTTGTATTTTAATTCAAACCCTCTTTTTAATCTAATCTATTTATATTATTATATTATCTTTTTAATTGGTTTTAAAGTGAAATTAGAATATATTTTTACCATTTAATCTAATGGTGGTCATTGAAATTAATTTCATTTTGAAATTTAACTTAAACTAGTGTCAATCTTTTAATAGATATTGTTTCTTAAAAACACGCTATTTGTTTTGACAGCGGGAATTAATTATTAAATTAATTAATGCAACACATATGTTTTTAATTTTGTAAAATAGTCATCATTTTTGAATTCAGAATATCAAATATAGATTTGGATGAATTTTTGGTATTTTTCTGAAAAAACATCAATTTTTGATGAATAGTGAAACCACTAAGTGGTAGTTTAAAAACTGAATTTTTCGTTTAAATGAAACTTTACCACTTTTGTGATTTTAATTTCAAAAATCCGACATACATGGTTGTCATTATGATGTAAAATGTGGTTCAATGATATTAAAATAATTTTTTTTTGTGAATTGTAACTTTTAAGTTTTTAATCACGATTACATGTAATTAGTGTAATTTAAGGTAAAAATAATATTTTAATAATAAGAAGTTACCTAGGCACAAGTCCTACACTCATTGGATGTATCATGGACGACCAAGACAATCCATGGGTCAACTTGGGGACCCCATGGAGCCACTTGGGTTGGAAAATGACATAAATAACTTTTTATTTAAAGTTAAAATAAAAATGTCACAAGCATGAGTTGTTTTACTAAAATAATTTTTACATGGGGTTATAAAAGTCATATTTTTTACTATAAATATTCATTATAAATATAAAAATATTTCCTACATCATGATATATTTTTTATAATTTTTTAGACACTAAATAAATTAAATTATTTATGACACCGTGATGATGCAGTGATTACCACATAATTGAACAATTTAAATAAAATGAAAACATGATATAAAATCTAAGACCTAAACTTGTCACAAACCTATTGGATGGGTGGATTTAGAAACCTTATCACCTTAGACTCTAAATATATTCTTTTGGGCCCTTTAAAATCCGAAAAGCATTATATAATAAAGTAATATTTTATAACTTTCCAAGAGTGCCTCTCTTCTCCTCTTATAAAAGGCCCCCACCTCTACCACCTTACCCACACCTCTCAAGCCTTTGGCTCAGACAAACCCTGCTCATTTTATCTCTCCACATCCCTATCTTAATCATTTAATCCTCACTTTGGTCATAATCCTTTCCAAGGATGCCTTTGATCTCAAATCAAAGAGAGTTACCCGATTTAAAGGTAATGTCTTCCCTTGTGTTCTTTTGTTTTATTTTTATTCTCCAAACCCCAAAACTCTTTTTATTACTTTTTTTATAACAACACCAGTATCATAAATATACTAGGATATTGTTATAAGAAGGTTTCAAGCTACACTTTCACACACCTACATCTAATGGTTAAAGAACATACTGTTTCTGTGGATGGTGAATTTCTGCCTCACGAAACGATGATTGTTCAATACTATTTTAACACCCTAAAAGGGGGCCATTAATATGTCACTATATTTATATATGATATATAATAAGTTTATGTCTTACTTAATCTTCTGTATTTTTCATTTATGGAAAACCTTTATGGTTTCCATTATGGTTAAACGCGATATCTTCATTTTAGGAAGTGCGGACTACCGCCCCCTCAAAGTGATTTGATTCGTTAATACCATATGTGGTACGATTTAATGATATTATATATGATACCGTACTGGAATTATAATACTATTATGTATCATTATGTTTTAATTCCATTAAATAAGAATTATAAATGGAAGTAGCGTTCATGCGTACGTATGGCTTACTGTCTCCATGAACGGTACATTTCATTTCTTATCTCCAAATGTTATGTACTTTTATAACTACATATATATAATGGATATATATGTAATATATTACATCTAAATTATGGATATCATTCTGGAATTATAATATATATATATATATATCATTTTGTTTTAATTCCATTAATATGACAGAAAAATAAAGTAGCGTTCATGCGTACGTATGACCTACCGTCTCCATGAATGGTGATTTTAATTTTTTTATCTCCAAATGGTATGGAATAGTATAAAATAAATATAAACGAGATATATATGATATTTAAAACATTAATACTATTCTTTATATTATGTACCTATAACTACATGGAAAATTCTTTTCCAACAAGTTCAATTTTTACTCATGTACTGAACATCGACAAAAACGTCTGATATGAACTCACTTTATTAACCAAATATTATAAAATTATAATATGTGATATGAACTGAATAATAATCTTTAAAATAGGTCCTTAATAAATTATAAATTTACCAAATTTTATTATTCAAGAGATTAAAGAACGATCAAGTCATTTCGGACACGAGGTAAGGGATCTTACCTCTCTCTTTCTTTTTAAGTACACTCTTTTATGTCAATCCTTTTAAGCTCATCTTTCTTATTATTGGGATGTTATTTTATATTACTCATACCATAATTTTTATGTTCATTTGATTATAGACCCTATTTTATCTAATTAATCCATTTTGGATGTTTTAATTGGCGCCGTTAGGCTGCAGAAATTTCATAATGGTATTTTTATCTCACTTTGTGTTTTTGTGATATTCATGCTAAATTTCACAATATTTCCTTTTGAGTGGTGTATGTACTCTCAATTATTATACTATTTGTGTAACATACTTTAATTTATGAGTATTTACATCAATGTGGTATAGTCCTTCTTTCATGGGGTGTATGTTTCGAAAGCTACCCAAATCGGTAAGGGAACCTTTCACCCTCCTCTTTTTAAAAGACTTATTTTGTTATGTCTTTTAATTTTCATCTTATTATGTTGGGATATGTTCTTATATATCTTTATTGCCTTAAATTTTATGTCCAAGATATGCGATACCCTTTATCTCTCTCATAAACTCATTTTCTAATATTTGATGTGACGTCGTTAGGCTGTCAAGGGAACTTCTTAACCCAATTTCGATTTCTTTGGGTTCAACATGTACTTATTGAATATGTCATCCTTTGAATATGTGTGAATGACCTTTGATTATTTTACACTTAATATCCACTTATATTGGGTGTATTTATATTTGTCGCACATAATTATGAGATTGATTTATCCTTAATTTAAGGATACCATCTTTATAATGGATTTCATCTCAGTTTACATTTCCATTGAGACTTAATTGTTGTTATGCACCAATTTACTCTTATATGGTGTATATTCTGTCCTTTGGAATATTATATCATGAATCCATTTATTCTCATGATATTATAAAGTTTTTATTAAATGATATTCTTTAATTATTTTATTCAAGTGTCTCTCACTTTTTTAAAAACACTTTAACTAAAATATCGTTTTAAATGTTTTAATGATTTAATATTTAAATATTTCTCATTAATATCCATGTTTTCAAAATGGTTTTAAGGATTTATTTATATGGATATTAATGGTTTAAAATTTTAAAAGCTTCAATGTGGTATGGGACACTTTGATTTAAGAATCTCTTTATTAAATGTTTTAAATGGTTTTGAAAATGGTTTTTAGAATGGATTCATTATTTCAATATCTTAAAATGTTATATTGTTATTGCAATGTGGGAATGTTATCTTTCCATTATGCTTAAGTTATGTTTTATGATTATGTTATGGTTCTTGGGAATTGTTATGAAGATGGGTGGTTCCGTGATAAACTAAGGGCGGGTGATCCCGATATAGCTCTCCAATGCATTGGGTAACGTGAAGGAGTTAAACATTAAGGTTTCTCTGAAGAGATTTAGGGAATATACTGTGATGGGTATTCCAAACGTAACCAAGAGGGTTACTCCCTGCGTAAGAATGTTATGAATGCCTCAAGTTACCTTTATGCGTTATGATTTCTATGTTTTATTCATGATTTGATGAGGTATGTTAAAGTGCTTATATTTTATGAGTAAAGTATGATTTCATTGACTCTTATGTATACATGTACTCATGTTTCCTTTCCATATTTTTATATCCCTTACTGAGCTTTTTATTCCCATCCCAAGTTTTTGAAATGTTTTACACAGGACTTGAAGATGAATACGGTCAAGGATGGGATCAAGGAAAGACATGCTATCTAAAACACGGAACTAGACATGTTTTTTTTAAGAGTTTTTATTTATTTATGGAAACTTGGTAGAAGTGTCTACTTTGTAATATTTTGAGATGTAATAGTTATGTCCTAATTCTCTAAAACTCTAAACCTAGAAAGATCCTCAATGTGAATTATTAATTTAATTCAATAATAAGTAATGTTTAAGTCTGGGGCCTTATAAGTAATCCAAAGTATGTATCCCAAAGAATAGGAATGAATCTTAACTAAGAGTTTTCCAGTTTATTTATTCTTTGGGATCCTTAAAATATTTTTTTAAACATGATGATTTAAAAACATAGGTATCTTATATATACTAAAACATTGTTATATTTATGGTAAAACCCTTTTTCATCTTCTTTTCCATCCAATGGAAAATTAAATCATCGCTCATGTGTACATGTAGACTATCATCTCCACATAGTGATGTATTTTATTTTTCATCACCTCCACATATGAATTTTTATTATGATGGGTTTAATAAATTTATATGATATTTATTAAATTATTATCATTAATTTTATATAATATATCACTTAACTTATTTCCCTTCCATCTGTTGAAAATTGATAACCTAGATTATGTGTACGTGTGGATTTCCACCTCTATAGACCAATGCGATGCATTTCAATTTACATATTATCATCTCTATTAATAATGATGCTAATAATGAATAAATATAAAATTTTCAAGATTATTTATATTATGTAAAATTAAAATATTATATACTTTATTTATTTTCCACCAATTAGAATGATGTAAAATTTTCTCTTGTGTATGTTGAAAATACTGTCAGTATAACATGTTGATTTTCATCTTGAATTACCAACTTACATTGACTACTATAAAATTATATTGAATATATAAAAAATATAATAAAATTTTGTTTAAAAATTTTTAAATGAGGGAACCTTGATCACTCTGACCATGGTCAATGCACCAAAGTTATATTTTTATTATGAACAAAAAAACCCAAAACATATATTTTGAACATAACTATTTTTGTAACTTTATAAAAAATAATAGTAATTGAAATTAAATAAATGAAAGTAAAGAAATGAACATGAAAATTTTTTTAATCTAATTATAAAACTATTCTAATTTTATTATTATTTAAGTGTTATAGAATGTGTGTGGTGATTCAGGACACGAGGTAAGGGATTTATAAATAACTTTTAAAAATGTTTTAAACTATTTAAAATTAATATATATATTCTTTAAAATGTTTCCAGAATTATATTATTTGTTTTTTTTAATAATTGTTTTTAGACTATCATTTATTTTTAATAAATGTACCATCATGGCTATTAATTATTATCAATATTCTTCTCTAAGTTAACAATACTTTAAAAAAATTTCCCATTAATATGGTACTTTTTAGTTTTAAAATATTTTTCTAAGGAAATGAATATCTATTTTCACTTCTAAGATGTTATAAAATGTGTTATTACTTATGGGATTGAATGAAAATTAAAAGGACTTTTTAGGTTATAGTGAATGAAAAATTAGTTTTATTCATGATATGCTTCTTGGAAATTTTATATGAATGATGGATGAGATTGGTATAGCCTTGATGATGGGTGGGACCGATAGGGCTATTCAATTAATTGAGTAAAGTTTTAGAGTTTATTGGTGAAAGGATACTCCTAAGAGATATGAAAATTGTCTTGGTAGGTTATTCCATTATAAGGGATCTTGTAAGGGTGAGTGAAATGATATTGTCCCATGGTACCTATAATATAATCATTCAAGGGTTTTTAAAGGAAATCATTTTATTAAAAAATGTTATAAAATGAGTTTATATTTTTATGGAAACTGATGACTTTTTTAAAGGTGAAAGGAATGTTTTCATGTAAAGGTATTGATGAGTTCTCATGTTTCACAAGAAACCCTCATGATTATGATTTAGACTTTATGATTTCATATTAAATGTTTTATAAATTCTATTATGGAATTGAACTATTTTCATGGAAAAGTACATTCAAATTTGAGGTCAAATTTTATTTTTTAAAAGTAAATTTTGTTATGTTTATTTTTCATCATTATAAATGGAATAACAAGTTTATTTTTTATGGCCTTTAATGAGATTTTTTTTCTCTACCCATGTTTTTAAATGTTTTAAAAAGGATTAGTTATGAGTAGTAACATTAATAAAGTCAAAGTTATTGTTATTCAAGTTATCATGAATGTAGAAAGTGTGTCTTTATAAAGAACATGCGTTGTGGAAATAATAGACATTGTGTGGTAGATTCCACTGTAAATTGTTTTGAATTTACTAATTATCTAAAAATCTAAACGAAAATAATCATGTGAATGTAATAAAGGTCGAAAATTATTATAAATTATGTAATAATAGATCGATTATGTTTTGGGGTGTTTATAACCAATGATGTGTCATATAGAACCAATGTTATATTCAATAATGATGTGGAGGCTCAAACCCATATGAAGTATAAAATCGATGTCAATCCATTAAGAGTTCTGATTTTGAGAAATGGATAGAGGCCATAAAATTTGAGAAGGATCTATATACCTTGAATATGTTTGGTACATTGTCGATTCTCCTAAAGGGGGTTAAAACCATAGGTCATAAGAATGTTTTCCAAAACAAAACACGAATGGATGGTGCAGAGTTATCTAATAAATATTTATTAGTGGAGAAGTGTTTGAAAATATTCTAGTATTAGTTATAAAGATACATTTTCCCTAATAATGATGATAAATTCCATTTGATTTTCTCTTTTCAAAACAACATATTTTAATTATTATATTTATAAAATTGATGTCACATTTTCTTTATATGTTTTGAATTAAATTAAGGATGTATATAAGATACACCCTAATGGTTTTAAGAATCAAAATAGATTTTATAGGTTATATAAGTGGAAATATCCATTAATGGATTGATGAAATATTATTTGAGTTGGAACATCCAGTTTGATGATGAAATAAAAGTGTTTAGTTTCATAAAAAATTTTGATGATCCTTTTAGATAAGTAAGTTAGTGGGACATATTTTTTCTATTTCTATTGTTTTATGTAAATAAAATACTAGTCATCAGATTTGATATACAAAAATTACATTATTTAATGGTATGGTGAAAAATTGATTCTCAAGGAAACACATGGCTAAAGATACTAAATACTGGGTATAAATATCTATAGAGATAAATCAAATATATTTCTTGATCTCGGTATGAATAGATATAGTTGAAAATTGATAAATAGTTTTTCCATTTAGTTCTATGAAAAAGTGTATTTACTAGAATTAAATGCATGTATATTTTTAAGGATCCATGTTATTATAATGATTTAGAAACAAATACAAGGATGAGAATTTTTTTTCTTATGCAATATGATCCATCGTGCATTTTATCTTTTGTACCTGACCAGATGTCTTGTATTCATTGATAATTACCAATATATATTAATTTATTCTTGGTAATAGACACTATATCAGATGAAATAACATACTAAATTACATGATAAATACTAAGGATTTTATTTAGGTCTTTTAATGCAAGGAAGATCATATTTTAAAGAGTTACACTTATGATAGATTCTTTAATAATAAGGATAATTCAATATTTCACTCTGGTTTCTTTTTTCTCCAGAATTATTGGTCCTATAATGACACAAGGATCACACACATAGATTTTTCATCATTTTATATATTTTTATATACCAAATCATTATTTAAAATTCACTCTTATTACCCAATGTTTTATTATCTTTGGATATAACCTACATATATGAAATTTTGTAGTTTTATTGAATATTTTATTTAACATGAATTGAAAATGTCCCTATATGAGTATATATTTTTGAGGTAAAATAATTTATAATTTTTTCTGATGATTTTTGTAAATAATTAAAATTTACCCATTTTTTAAGGATTTTAATGTGATTAATTTTCATTTAGAATTATTTTATTATAAAGGTTTAATATTAAATGTGGAAAATGAATAAATAATGATTTTTTTGGAACAATGTAAGAGTAAAAGGGTAGGATAAGTTTGAATTATCAAGGGCTAGTATGAATAATCAAGGTTTTTTAAAGGTCATATATAATTAAATGTTTTTAAAGTTCATAAAAGGATTTCACTAAGATGTGTAAGAGTAAATTATAGCTTCTACAGGTCACATAAGATTGTATTTCCTCCAAGAATATCTCATAATATTAAATGAGTTTTACCGAAAGATATATAATAATAATTTAGAAATTATGAAGGTTGTATATGAAATTCATGAAGTATAAAATACATTGATCTGAAACAAAATGAAATTATCTATGAATAATCCAATTTAGAAAGAATAAATGTAATATTAACTCAATATATATATAGTTTTGATAAATATTACTATTGGAATTTCATCTAACATATGAGTAAATGTAAAAATAAATGTTGGTTGTGAAACAAATAGTTTTAAAACGAGTTTCATAAGAGTAATCATCTGTATATATAATATATTTTATCTGGGAAAATTTCTATTTGAGAAGTAATTACACACCTAGATTGATAAACCATGTGACCAAACATGGATCCAGCTCAATATTATTTTAGCTAGGATGACCTGATAATCTGGGATAATCTAATAGAGACAAACTACATATATCTAAAGACTGAATCAATCATTGGAATTCATTAAATTTTTTATTTTCATGGAATAAAATGTGATGGAGTGATTTTAATTAGAGGATGAAGATAAAATGACTACATTTCAAGTTCATTGAGATGTAGATCACTTAAGGTGGTCCCACATAGACTTGATAAATATTTAAGTTATTTCATAATTATTTCTTTTGGTACATATAAAATAGGTAAAGGTTTTAAGTATGTTATATTACCACTTATGTGGTGAAAATATTTCACTACATTTTCAATTACTATGTAAATATTTTTTCAATATATGATTTAATTTTCAACTTATTACTCCATTTGGTGAGCTATTATATCTATTTCTGTACGAATTTAACTCCAAATACTTATTTAAATAGGTAATAGTTGATTAGTTTTAGTTTTAAATTTTTTCTCGCACCATAGTAATTGTTTAAGATTTCAATGATATTTAAATTGATTAGGATTTTGGTTGACATTTTTCTATATTTCTATTATTTCTTCTTCTTGTTGATCATTGTTTCACCCATTATTTGTTTATATATCCCATCAGACAATAAAGTTATACAATATATGTGATGTTTAGTGAATTTATTTTAAAAAACATCTGAAGGAGTTTTTTCTTAAATGTTATAATTATTAGTGTGAGATTAATATTTCATGTATAAGATAGATAAGATATTATACGTATTGATTTTATTATTGAATGAAACTAACCAGATAATGTTTTTTGTATAAATAATGATGTTTTTCCATTTTGAATTCCAGAGGATTGAAATATTTCTTAATAATTGATTTTTTCTCATTTTCATGAATCTATATTCATAATCATTAATCTGTAACCACAAACACACACACACAAATATATATATTCATTTTCATATAAGAACTCATAAAAATCTTGTGTATTATATTATTATTTTCATAAATTAAATACAATTAATAAGAAGAAATGTGTATGTTAGCAGCCTTCTAATGTGATCAATGTTATATTTTATTCCACTATAGTTTATTACATATAAAATAAATATATATTTTGAAGTGGAATTCATGAAAACATCTCATCTATCAAATTAAAAAAAAATTAGGAAGGCACCATCATATTCCTTTCAATGTTTTCAGTTCAATAAATAGTAAAAAAATAAACAAAATAAAATATAGAAAAAAAATTAACAAAATTATCCATGTGATAAAAAATGAAATTTACATTAAAAAGTAAATTTTATTATATTAATGCTATAACTAATAAATTTTTCAATGTATTAATATACTAACAAAAGATATAACCCATTTAAATTATATGATCGTGTTTATTTTTTTTGGAAGAAATCATTGGGGGTGGAAACAATATAGATATTCAATGTGTAATTGGGATTTAGTGGGAGATTAAAACTATAATGGGGGGAACTATAAATATAAAAAATTATAAACACTATAATAAATCAATTGTATATCCCATTTTAACAGGCTCAAAAAAATTATGCATCGAAAATGAGTTGATGAGGAAATAGAAGATGCAATGAAAATGTTATAATAAATAATTTTCAAGTAGTTTTTGATCTATAATAAGTGGATAACTAGTGGGAAGAATCTTAAATTAATTTTCCTATAGTATCTATGAAATAAATTTTAGAGGTAAAAATAAAATTCGAGAATCCTTTATAGAATAACATATTGTTCATTCCATGTTTGGAGTATAAGGAAGATATTCTTACAAACACAGTTTTGTGAGATCAATGTGACTTTGATGAATATTCAGCTTATTTTTTCAAACTGACATTAAATATTATATTACCGATTATAAAAAATCTGCATCCTTTTTTATAGAGGAAAAGACACCTATGTTACAATGTTTTTATGAGAAAATAGAAAATATTGAGTAATTTTACTCTACAAAAAATTTCTCTATTAGAGTTTTACACATATAATAACAAGTGATATTTGATTAAAATGTGAATGGTGACACATTTTGAGTTCATTTTCCTTCTCTATTTTTTAAATAAAATTTTTAGTTGAATTTAAATATAGATAAAGTATTAATTTGACAATTTTGTGTATATTGGATTTTATAGATTTAGAGGAAATTATTCAAGGATTATTTTACATTGAATATAAACTATATAATATATTACCCATTACATTTATAACGATACACCTTATAAGGGATTTTCTAGAGAAGATGTGTCAAGAGTTGAACTGATATAGGAAGAAGTTTGAAATATTGTTCCTTTTTCAGAAATGTTTCTCAAACATGTTTAATACGATACATCCATTGTAATTATAGTATTAATTCCTAGAATTATTTTCAAACTCTATAGGTTTAAATGGTTACTACAGTGTGGGTGGTATTCTTTAGTAAAATTTAGAGTTTTCACTACACACATCAACTAAAACATATTTTCATGAATTTTTATTTAATGAAGAATAATTGTATGATGAGGAATTTAGTGGGCGTGATTTTATTTTGAGTTTATTTATTTTAAATATTACTAATATTTATTTACACTATAATCTATTTTATAATGATAGTGTATTCTCAGCAAGTTTATTTATTTTCTCTGAATATAAAGAAGTTAAATCCATAGCTAAAGTGTTAAAATTTAACGCAAAAATGTGTTGTTGGAGTTGTGCACTGGGGTACAAGTGGATGTCTACACAAATATATCTTAAATTAAATAATTTATTATTCCAAATGAACCTGAGGAAATGTGACACTCCATAATAAAATTCCATCCATATTTTCATATTTAAATGTATTAATCTTAAGAAGAGGTGGATTACCCATATATATTATACTTATCCCTATAAAAGGAGAAGTATTATAATGCTAAGGATAGGACCATGAGGAATCATTTTCAAGGGATAATATAGAAAAATTATATTTTTATACACAAGGTTGATTAAAAAATATACTGGTTCTTGAAGAGAAAACATTATCCCCCATCACACTAGGGATGATTTGTTGCTATTGTCTAGGTGTGTACAATAATAAAGAAACACCCCTTAGGGGTTGACCAAAAATATTATTTCCATTTTATTTATTTTTATTTTTTATTTTTTTAGTTTTATTATTATAACATTATTCTAGTATTCTTAATAGACAAATAAAGAGGACAATAGTTAGACCATCCACTGAATATCTGTTGTTTTTGTTTTCCATTATGAAAAATAGGTATTCTAGATAGTAACTTTTTGATTATATTCAATGAAAATAATGATTTTTTTCCTAGTATATAATAAATAGGGGTTAATTGGTATGTATCATAATGAATATAAATTATATATTCCTATTTTTAAAAAAATATCAAATTTTATTACTCCACACAATACTTTATATGTGACAAAAAATTTCAATTTTCTAAATTGAATATTTTTATTAATTTAGATTTAGTAGAATATAAAAAATATGTGTGGGGAGATACATGTGTTAGATTATGTTATATATCTTAGTTTTTGTGATATTTTTAACAAAAAACTTTTTTTTTTGAGCGTAATAACATCATTTTTATACTTTTTTAATAGTTAATTTTGAAAAGTATTTTTCGGATTTCAATACTAAATTCAAGTGATTATTGACATGGATGAATTTGATGAGTATTGATTTTAATATATAATGGATTTGAGGTAATATGTAAATCACATGGTATAACCACTACATAATGTTAAACTTTACATACTAAAGAGGTTTATATAACCTTTATTAATTTTCCTGTAATTATTTGCCTCATATGTGAACATGATACAAGTTGTATAATCTTGAACTTATTGTAGAATCGTCTTCATTACTCTATGATAATAATGTTTTTTTGTTCGTATGGTATATTTTTGTATTGAATATTTTTTATTTTTATTTACTCTGGTGATCCCACTTAAAATTTGACCTTGTTTGAAGCCTTATTCACCATGAATTTCTCTACAGGGTCAAAATTTCAAGATCAAATCATAACCTACATTACACTTTTGTAAAGTGATATGTATAGAGTGAGATCTAGGTATGGGAAGCTACATCATTTCTGAAGGTACTTTGGATTAAGTAAATTATAAGGACATTGTCATGGTGGAATACATGACAAAATTGGTCACTGTAGTTCACAACATTGACTTGAATCTTTTGGGCACTCAATGTTTGAAATAATAGTTGTAAAAAGTGATAAAAATAAAAAAAATAAAAAAAACTTGAGGAAGAGTATTTTATTGTTGTATCAAATTATATATTGTTAAATTATGTTAAAAGAATAAAAGGAGTGATAATTTAGATGTATTTATTTGTTTTTTGAGGAGATTCCACATTGATCTATAGTTATTTACATTTTTATTTTACAAAAGAGTTCAAAATCAACATTAAAGCCTTTAAAATTTTAGCATTTAACAACCAACCTTTTAACTCTAGAATAACCATTTGAGAGATTGTTTTATTTTTATTCCCTTTTCTAAAATTTGTTAATGGCTTGAACAATAAACCATTCTTATGGAAAATTCACATTTTTTCAAGAAGAGAAGAGATTTGAAAATTACTTATCCATTGATAGTGAAAAAATTCAGACCAAGAATATACGTGTGAGTTTTCATAGATATATAAACTAATTAAAATTAAATTAGATTATTTATTTAGGAAAAATTGAATTAAGATATTATGAAGAATTATATATTTCCTATTTGAAGATATTTTTTTATTACAACTTTGGATTTATATGTTTTAAATTTTTATTTGATTTATAATTTACACTGGATTGAAAAATCTAGGTGTGTGGTATTAATGTTATAAATATTTATTGAATATTATATATTTTATTCCATAAAAATAATCCAAACATGATATACATATCTTGGGATAAATAAATTTTTATTATTTATTATGATTTTTAGTAATATATTGAATCCGGTCATTATTTAATGATTTTAATGTATTCTATTTTCATTAAGAATTTTTTATTATAAAGGGTCATTTTTATATGATACATAACATTAGATGAAGATTTAAATAGCCTATATAAGTGTAATCTGCAAGAACATTTCTAAATAATCAATATTTTCAATGGATATTTATAATTAAGATGTTTTTTATGGAGATTTAAGGATTCCACTGATCTTAGTAATATTATATTGCAGTTTCTATATCAAATATATTGTTAAATTTCATCCAAAACATTTATATAAGATTAAATAAGTTGAAGTCCCTACCATATAAAAATAACTTGAAAATTATGAAGGCTATTAAAAAATTCATTATGGTTTTGAGACATTAAAAATAAACTAACATCAAATATATACTAATAATCAAGTTTACAAGAAAGTGGTGTATGATTTACTCTATATGGCCTATATTGTATAAAATACATTTGTTGGAATTATTTTTCACAAATGAGTCAATAAAAAATTGAATGGGTTGTGTATGAATAAAATAGTTTTATAAAGAGTTATGTAAGTTTAATGTTTGGATTACATAATATATTTTGTAACACCCCAAGACATTACGGTATGTCTCATTATAGATAAATTTAATCTATGGGACGAATTGTGGTTCACATAACACTGATCTTAAACGAATCATGATATACTAAAAAAATTAATATTTTAACATGAATTTTATAAAAAACATTTTAAATTGGTGGGTTTTAATAAGAATAAATATATTATGAATAATATATAAGATTTATATTCCATAAAAAATTACTAATTTATTTTTAGGAAGTCAGCATACATTTATTTTATTAAAGGATTTTAATTCTTCAAATAATTTTTTTCTTCAAAAAGTTGTTTTTATTTCTTTTATGGATAAAATAAATATAATTAAATTTTGATAATATTAGAGTATATATTTGATAAAATAAATTTCTTTTTTGAAATTATCATATTAAAATTATTTTACGATGAATTTTAAGGAATATTAAAAAAAGATTGATTTTTATTGAATAATTAAAATTAATGAATTTTATTATATATAATAAATGTCTCTTTATGATTTGAATTTTCTATCATTGTAAAATAAGTAATATTTTGTTATATTTAATATAATTTATTTAACTTTAACTATAATTATACCTTCTTTTTATGTAAGTACATTGTTGGCCTTAAAAATACAATTTTCAAGAATGTTGTTTTTTCTTGGGTTTCACTGGATTAATAATAAATTAATTTCTAAAAATTATATGTTTTTGATTTTTATAAAGTATTTACATATTAGTATTCCTAATTTCCAAATTTATTACATAGGCCCTTTCATTTATGGCCTATATTATTAGTAATCTTGTAATTTCTGTTACCACGCTAGTGAGTAAATTGGGTAATATATGTTAAAAATAAAATGATACATACTATAAAATGATCTAAACACTTGATAAATTTTATTGGATTAGTAATTTGTATCTTTAATAATCTAAGGATCTATTATATAAGCATTTATATCCATTTTGATGAGGTTATTATATTTAAAATATTTTATTTAGAGAAAAGTCAAAGATGTCACATTAATGTTTTTAATAACTATAACATTTTTAATATGGTGTTATAAAGAATATATCTTTAAAATAATTATTAATTTGAAATATAAAATATTTATATAAATCATGGTAATTTAATTATAATTTTTACTGAATAAATAGTTATCCAAAATTATTATATAGTGATGTTGCAATAATTATTTTATTAATGAAATATCAAATAAATCATATTAAAAATATTAAAATAAATATAATTAGACACAATTAATGATGTAAAAAAATTTTGTGTTACTTTGACATATTTTAGATGTATTAATATTTTTTTTTTCAAATTTAACATGGTTTATTAATTTTAGTAAATTCATTGTAATTAATAGTTCTTAAAATTGACATTATCAATATATTATAGTACATGATATTTTATTAAATGATATAAAATAAATAAAAAACATATATTTTGCCAAATAATTGGTATAATTTTTAAAATTTCATGCACGGTCTATTTATGTATCTTTTGGTATTTTATAGTTACTATAATAACCCACATAGTAAAAATGCATGTTGTCAATGTAATAGTGAAAGTAGTTAAACAAGTGCTAAAACAAAAAAGATAACATTATAACCATGACCTAAACTTTTCCGAAAAAAATATTTTTTTTATTAATATTTTATCTTTTTCACCATATTTTTTAATTTTAGTTGTTTAATGGACACTATTCTATGATCATTAATTATATATTATTTAAATCAAAGATAGTTATAAAATGTAACTCTAATTGTATTTAATATATTTCATGTGTTCACAAAAAGGCAAATTTAAGATATGAACAATCCTAAAGGTATATTTTGACCTCAATGAAATTATTTTAATTATATATATTTATTTTTAAATTTTATAAATTATATAAATACCTTCACTTTTTGTGAAATATTAATACAGTATTTATCTAATTAATAGATAAATAAAATAAATGATTTTAAAAATTAATTATTGTATAATTTGGATTATTTAATAAATAAAATTAATTTTATATATCTATATGAAATATAATACAGGTTTTAAATCATTATTTTCTGATTTCTCTTTTTTCTTGGTGGATTTCAAGTCAATGTGAATGAATCGTGTTAAAATTGGCATTAAGGATAATTTATCAAAATAATATATTATTTAATTATTTAAATTTCATAATAAATATTATCTTAATACTTTTGATTGGAATATAGTTTAAAAATTCATATATTTTCCATTTATGAGTCATTTGTTTCCTTTATCATCATATTAGTAACCCATTGTGATTAAAATAATGATTACCACTCTTAACGTCAAAAATAACTAACCAAGGGGTTATCCAAAATTATTAGGTATAAAATGACACAAAAACTTGTCCAAATTATGTTTTTTGATGGTATTATTACCCTATATTATCTTATATTATAGTCACACTTTATTTGGAGGGTTTTTTATGATAAATTAATTTATTATAATTTAATATTTTGAGAAATTCCAAAAGTGTCTCTCACCTCAATTATAAATGGGAACCTCCTTCCTAGATTATTAACACCACATTTTTCCTTCTATTTCAAAAAATTACTTTTAATTTCTATTATAAACATCATTATCCATGTTATATAGGTTTTTGTTCTTCCAAAAGGACAACCCTGGATCCCTTGAGAATAAATTAAAAGAAGTCCAATGAAGAAGAGGTAATCGTCTTTATCGACTCTTTTATGTTTATTTCTTCTTCCACTTCTTCTTCATGTTTTTTTCATGTTAATATAGTAAATATAGTATAATATATATTATTATATGTTATTGTGATTATGGGACTACCATATTCAACCTTTTATCCATCCTACTAAAAACAAAAGCATTGTGAATGCATATGTACGGCTTGCCATCTCTTCACCATAGTGTAATTTTTTTTCATCACGACCAAAATTGGATGGGTATAATGATCGAAATAATGGATTTATATGGTAATTATGACATGATATTGATTTTTTATAATTAATATATCACCCACTTCCATACCTGTTTACCCATTGATGTAATGGTGTCGCTGCTCATCTATACGTACGACCTACCATCTCCACGATGTGTTGAGATTTATTTTCCTATTTTTCCATTGAATAATGATTATAAAAATGTATATAATGAAGAAATATGATATATATATATATATAATTCTAAAAATTATGGATCTATCTTTAATAAAAAAAAACTAGGACATTCATGATATGATATTCATGAGAAAAAAATGTTGTTAACACTCGAAACAAGGGTGATAAAAAATGTTATTAATAAATGGGAGATAAGATGATATAAAGGATCATATATGATATCAAATAATTTAAAATGTTTCTATTATAATTTAATAAAATTATTTAAACTGTTATAAATTATTTTAAAATAATTTTCAACTAAAGTAAATAACAAGGGTAGGGCTTCTCATCTAACGTTTATTTCTACGAGATATATGTGCTATTCACCACTAATTTAATTTGTGTGGTGTACTACCAAATTGATGTATCATCTTATGAATCTATTTATCTTCATAGAATTCAATGATTAATTTTTTTATTATTAATTTTATGGGGCATACAATTCAAGAGATTATAAAAAGGTATGTGATTTATTAACTCAATTTCCCTTCATCGGGTTAATCTTATACTTCATTGATTTTGTCACGGTAAATGAATTTTTTTTGTATTTAAACATCTTTTATGTGGAAATTAATCTTCATAATTTATTCATTTTTTATTTCAAAAATCATATAGTATTTTAACATACGGTGTTTTCATTAAGTTTTATTTGAATAATTGGGGAAATAATGTTAAATCGTTATCTTTTACTCAATATGGATATTTGATGATAATGAAACTTTTTTATGAATTAAATAAATTATTAGATATATGATGAATGAATTGGACATGTATGAATGGGTGGGGACTATATAAATAAAATTTCCCTAATGCATTGGTAGTATCAGGATATGAATAATTTTCCCAAATTAAATGATTTTTAACACATATAGATTTAAAAGTCATGTGAAAGGTCTTTATTGTAATGGTTTTGCGTTTCTTGGAAATAATACTTCTTGCAACATACGAGACTAGGGACCCTGGTAACCTAACAACCGATCTATCCCTAACATATCCTTATGGGTATTCCTAATCCCATGGTTTGGAGACTATCACCTTACATCCTACAAAATAAAAGTGGGAATGAATTTTCCACAAACATTGCAGAAGCAAGATAAAAAAATAGTATGTATACAAGAGAAACTCTACAAGGAGAAGTGTACCATAATTAAAACAGATAATAATAACCCAAAGTACAACCAAATTTACTATAAAAGTAGGATAACTACCTATGTCCTAATTAACACAAGTTACCTTGTCTTGAGGATCAACAGCTACTACCACATCCTAGTGGAACCTTTCCCTTTCCTAAACGTGGAAGATGATAATTTACAAACACCCAAAGGCACAAGTAGGGTGTGATATTAAATCCTAGTAGTATCTCTCCAAGGATTCCATAATGATATGACACATTTAATTAACCAATAAAAGCTTTTAATATTTAACAAATATGTTTGGAGATTCAAAATCATATTTAAACAAATCATGTTTTCCATTTCAAATTATGGAAACAGATTATTTTTTATAAAAATTTCAATTGATGGAAATTTTATAACCAATGAATTAAATAGATATTTTATATAAAATATTTTATATAAATTCAAAATTCATATAAAATAGCTTTCCCCAATTGATGTCATATTTTTCAAATACAAACAAGCAAGCCACGTGGTCATATGCCATCAGGTACGGTAGTTCCAGTATATTGGATTCCATCACACTTAAAGTGACACGGCAATATGTGTATACACACCTCCCTTTGAAACTAGCCAAAATTACTTCATCAACATTTTATAATGGATTTGGCATGCTACAATTATGTTTTGGAATGTTTTTAATCGTAGAGTTATATCCCAATAACTCACTAACTACCTAGGCTTGCATATACACTAATACAAAATAAATGATGGGAAATTTATTTTAATTATATTTAAGATATAATTCATACAATTATACAATTAAAATATTCAAATATCCTTTTAAAAACCCAAAAAATGGGCTTTAAATTGAATAAAATCATTTTCCAAAGTTAAACGCATGAGTTTCTATAAAAAAAATTAATCCATTTTCATCGTATACAATTTTGTAATCAATTACATCAAATAAATTTACCCAATTTAAATTCAACTATTTAAATTAATTAAAATACATCAAACCAATTTCACATTTTACATCCCACAATTTCAATATCTCCAATTTCCCTCAAATTCACACACACCCTAATTCAATGTAATTGGGGGGTTTTCCCAATTTCATGAAAAACATAATATTTCCAAATTCAAATCTCCAAGTTAAATGGAATTGGGTTTTAAATAAAACAATTAAAGTAAGTTTTATCTAACCCAATATATTAAATTTAAATCAAACAATTTAATTATAATAAATAAATTTAGGTTCAATTAAATTCACCAGTGAAATGGAACCACAAACCTCGGGATCAGAGGATCTAAAATCACAATTCCCTTAATGGGATACTCCAATTAGAAATTTTGGAAACAAGCAACCAATAATCAAACCTAGGTTCAAGATTAAAAATAGTAGAGATTATATCCTACAACCAATATTAATATCTACAAATCCCTAAGTAGCAAAGAAGAGAGAGAGATATATACGGAGAACGAGAAGAGGAAACCTACCAGGAAATGATCAAACATTATTCAAAATGATTTAATCTTCTTTTGAGAGGGTGTAGGAGGAAAAAATATATTCATGTGCGTTCCCCTAAATGATGGAATTGTCAAAGGTATAATTTGGTCCATCGGCCACCATAAACGAGGGTTTCAGGTGTCTTATAGTTAATTTTAGTATTAAAAAATCTTGTATGCATGATTTCATTGGAAAATCCACATTGTTTAGGCATGTTGTGTGCCCTAGTCATTCTCCCCTTTTATTCAAGTGCATGGATTTTACTAATTGGTCAAACAGTTTATCAAATTGTGTGCTAACCATACAATATATCACAACCTTAATTTGCACTGTTTCCTCTAGAAAGGTGCACGGTTTACGAAAAACATGTGCCAACAATTCATATCCCTAGAACTTTTCCATGTTTTAACCTAAATAACCTTTAAATAAAACCCATACAAAGAAATATCAAAAGTGGGGTCTATGAATACCATAAACCAGAAATAGGATGTTATAATCTTTCCACTATAGAATCTTTATTTCCTAGGAAATCCTACTAATAATCTTCTATGTCAGAAAGATGATTTCATTCCTCTCTCATCATTTCATCTCTCTCTCTCCCATGTCTCATGACTATCAGAACCATAATACCATAGAACTAAAACCAAAGGTATCATCCTCCCACAAAGAACCTTGGTTTCAGAATAAACTATCCTTACTCATCGTTCAGTCTTTGATAAATCTATTTTAACATCATCATCACTCCCGCTCAAAACATGAGATGGATCATATGGATATTTTTATAGTTGAGATATAAAGAGAATATTATCTATCAATGTAATCTATAGTGGAAGTTCTAAATGATAATCCACATTTCCTACCTTCTCAACAACATCAAAGGTCACACAAAATGAGGAGAAAGATTCCCTTTCCACCAAAGCTATTGATGTCCCAACCGAGGTGAAAAATTCATGAAAACATAATCAGCAACTGATAATTCCGATGGTCTATGATGAAGAACAATATATACGTTTACCTACTTTTTACCGTCAAAATTATCACAAGAATCACTTATATCTTATTGGTCATCTCTTGAACCAAGTTTGGTCAAACTGAGGAACTTTCACCAATCTCCAAAAAACACAATGGAGATCTACAAGGATAGTTATACAAGAAATAAAAATGATCCTTTATAATCAAATAATTGAAACTATTGTTGTATAAATACTCAAATATCCCCTAATGTTCATCCCAAGCCCCACCAAAGTTGATTACACAAGCTTGAATCATATACTCAATAATCTGTATATAGATCTTTCTATCTTGAAATTTGACTATGGATGGTATGTATTAATAAAATAGACTTTAGATCTAGGTGCCTTTTAAAGGACTCTAAAAAAACTATAAGTTTAATTAGGATCTCTTTAATAGACAATACTAGATGGAACTCCATGTATATGAAAAATCTCTTTCACATAGATATTTCTAAACTCATCAACTTTGGTGGTATCATGAATGGGAATAAAGTGAGCCGGCATGGTTGTCCTATCAATCACAACCCATATCGCATTCTTCATTATCTGGGTATGTGGAAATCCATTCACAGTCAATAGATATTGTATCCCACTTCCATGTTGTCATTGAAAATGGATGAAGTAAATACAAAGGTTTCTTATGCTCTTCCTTGACCTATTTGAAAGTATAATAGTGAATGAAAAATGCAAAAATTCCTCGTATCATACCTTTCCACCAGAACTACCGTTTCCTTTCATAGAACATCATTTTGGTTCCTCTATGAACAACCCACTCAGAATTATGGTAATCCACCAAAACAACATTCCTTACAAATAATGGAACAATAAAGTGATTGTAATATCATAGAATGACATCAGTGGAGAGTTACCAATTAGGCATGGTCTCCCCACCAAAAAGATAGAGTCTTAATCTCTTAAACTCATCATCAATGTATTGTTCCTAAAGAATCATCTCAAGAAGAGAGGATGTCAACTGAACACTAGCCAAGGAATCATCGGCCTCTAATTCTGAGACTCCAATATTAGACTATGAAAGTTGAGCGATCATGTTCCACTCTTCTGAATATTCATTCACTTCATGGGTCAAAAGTTTCGTAATCAAAGTATTTGTGATGACATCCCCTTTCCTCAGTATATAAGTGATGTCAAATTCAAAAGATTTCAGGAATCCCACCCAATACCATTGGAGAAGATTCAAATTTTTTGATAGAATATATAACTCAAGATCTTGTGGTCATAAAACATGGTAAAACTTTCTCCATAAAGATAAATTTATCAACTCATAAGTGTGTGCATCAAAACAGAATGTTCAAGGTCATGGGTTGGGTAATTCTTCTCATGTTCCCAAAGTTGAAGAGATCCATATGCAATTAAATGATCAAATTTTATTAGAATTCATCCCAAACCTAAACTTAAAACATCACAGAAGACCATGTAGCTTTACCTGACCAGTGGAAGAGTCAACATCAGTTCATTAGTCAAAATCCATTTCATCTTATTAGAATAACTCTGGATCTTTTCATTTCAAGAAAAAAAATACCCCCTTCAGAGTTAGTGTAGTCATCGAAGAAGTCAACTTTTAGAAGTCCTTTATGAACTAGTGATAAAAACCAACTGTGCCCAAAAAAATATATTAATCACAAAAGAATTATGTGGTTGTTCCCATGTACTAAGAGCCTTCACCTTTTCAATATCAACTAAAATATCATGTCTCGACACCACATGAAAAAATAATTTTACTTTTCAAATCTATTAATCACATTTTCAATGCTTGTAATGATGTTTGTGATTTCTAAAAAAACATAGAACTATTATCATTTAATTCACATGATCCTCCTTGAGCATAGAGTAAACAAGGATTTCATCCATAATGAACACCAAAAAATTATCAAGGTACTCATTTAAAATAATTTCCATTAAAACCATAATGACTGTAGAAACATTGGTTAAACCAAATGGTATGAAAAGGTACTCATAATGGTCAAACCTTCTCTAAAAGGTAGTTTCTGAGTGTCAGATTCATGTATCCTCAACTAAGGGTAACTGTACAAAATTCCAATCTTTAAGAACCATTTTACCTCTTTCAACATTTCAAACAAATCATTAGTCCTTGGAAATGGGTAATTTTATTTCCTGTGAATCTATTGAATTTTTAGTAATCCACACAAAGGTTAAGAGACCCATCTTCTCTCTTAGAAAAGAGATCCAACAATGACCAAGGTGACACTCTCATTTATATAAATCCTTTCTCAAGAAGAATTTCCAACTGATTCTTTAACTCTTTCATTTCATCTGGTTCCATTTGGTAAGAGGGAAAAGAAACTGATTGAGTACCCGGAACTAAATTGATTTAGAACAATACCTCCCTTTCAGGTGGAAAATTAGAAAAGTCTGAAGTAAACACGTTGGAAAACTCGAAAAAAACTAAAGGTAGATCACCACTCAAAGATTCACACTCAAGATCAAAAGAAAATATAGATATCACATTCCCCAGCTTAGGATAATATTGTCTGTCTCTACATGACCATGGGTCCCATTCCTTATGAAAGATATGACACCCTCCATTGGATGTAGTGAAGGAGACTTGTTAAAGAAAACTATTAATTTAAAATTTATTGGAAATGAGCCAATAAATCCTAAACATGACATAAAGTGGTTTTATGTCAACATCTGACACACTTCAAAAAAACTCTCAACTTATGATAGAGATAAAACACAAGTGGGTCAATGGAGACCTTCCTCTCTCTTTATACAAAGAGATGTATTAATATCCATCAGATAAGGGAAAATATTTTTAGTAAGATTTATCATATTTACAATATGGGTTGAAATAAATGAAGGAGATGAACCAGTATCAAATAAATAAGTCACTAATGTGGAATCTATAGTGATGATACCTCTCACAGTCACTAAACATGTATCTGCTTCCTCTAGAGAATCTTTCATTGTGGGAAGAATCTTCATTCGGGATTTTTGTGGCTGGAACCCCTTTTCTCATGAATCATCTAATTTCACCACAATAATTTTAGATGTAGAAGATATCATGCCACTATGGGTATTTGAAAAAGACATGTCATAGCCTATTTATGTGACCTGGGCATCCACATGAGTCACATACCTTGGGTTACTCAGTGCAAGATGAATATGAATTCTCGGGCTTTCCAAACATGTAGAAAATCAATGGGCCTACAACATGAATTGTAAGAGGTATAGAATGGCCCTATTTGTGAGAACATCAATGAGAATCATCATGCTTCCTCTTTACCTTGGAGAAATTTACAATTCCACTAGGGGAAAATATACTACCATAAACCCTGACATACCATCCATGTCCATTTATTCTATAAAAGGTCTATCAATCAAGTCATCATAAGAAGATAGCTTCAACAGGATAACCTAACAATGTGTATCAGATCTTAAAACCAACTTTAACCATTGATACATTGTCTTCTCATTTGTTACTATCTCATTTGAAAACATAAAAAACTCAATGAAAGAGTTTTCATATTCTTTTATGATCTTATTAGCCTGATCATGATTGTAAAACTCAATGGATTTGTCCAACCACATCGACTATAGATATAATTAGTTTGTGAAGAGAAAATTAAATTCAGTCCACTCTAATCCATAATTATTTATTTACATCACCATCATTTCCCACCCCCTTCTTGTTGGTCCTTTCAGAACGATGGTGGCACACTTCACCTTGATTTTCATAGGTTTCTACAAGAACCAAAAAAAAACTCTTGATCCTAGTCAACAATTCCTTATCATCATTAGGGTCTTTTGAGACTTTGAAATATGGTGTCTTAAAGTTAAAGAACTCTTGAGAATGATTCTAGAAATCATCCCCATGAGGTTTCATGGCTAGAGCCTCAATGGGAACTGGTGGTGGTGTCTATCGCAAAGCTTCGACAGCACGCATAATCACATCAACTGGACTTGGGTCCACCATAGGATTTAGTTGGTCTGGTTCTTTTTTAGCTTCCTCCTAGATATTATTTCCACATCTTCTATGAGGCATGATATTAGATTACATCATCAAACAACATCAAAGAAATTAGATTAAAACTAAAATAGAGCATGGAGGGAAATTAAGCCAAAAAAAATTGACAATCGAGTTTGTATTTTATTATATCCAAAGAAAAAGTATGGAAAAGAATAGAAGCAATATTCAAGATGCCTGTCCCAAACAACAAATCATGACTTAAGGCTCATTACGGTGTGATATAGTCAGACACTCAATCACAACTACCTCCTATGTCTCAAAAAGATTCACAAATATATATTGACCCCTATAAAATAAGATCAACCTAGAGATCTGATACAACTTTTTCACGAAGTATCAAAAGTACCATAGTAATGAGATAATCAAGTCAACCATAACATATCCCAAATAGAATTTATTTCCTCATGAGTTAGTGAGTAGCATCATACATCATTCAAAATGAAGGAGGAAAGGAATTTTACACAAACATTTCTAATGAAATTTAACAAATCAGTATGCATTAAATAAGAAACTCCATAAAGAGATGTTTACCAAAAATCAAATAGGTAATAACAACCCATAGTACAACCACACATACTAGATAAATTGGATAAATATCCTAGTACCAATGAACTATGCTTACTAATTCCTAGGGATCAACATCTATTACAACTTCCTTATTAAACCTTTTCCTTACTCGAACCTAGAATAATATAATCTACAAAAAAACCTAAGGCACAATTAGGGTGTGAGATAAAATCCCATTTGGGTCTCACAAAGCATTCCATAACGAGATTACTCATTTAATTAACCAAATAAAGATTTAAATTTTAAATAAATCGGTTTTTTAATTCCAAATAATATTTAAACAAATCATTCTTTACATTTAAAATGATGGAAACACATTAAAAAATATTTAAATTTAAATTGATGGAACATTTCTAAGCAATGTCTTAAATATAAAATTTATATAAAATAGTTTATAAAAATTCACAAGGCATTTAAAATAGTTCATAAACAACCAATGTAATATATTTCAAACAAAAACCATAGATCCACATAATCATATGTCAAAAGTATGATATTTCCAGGCTATAGGAATCCCTCAAAGTCAAAGTGACATGGTAATATGTATATACACATCTCACTTTTACACTGGTAAAAAAGACTTTCTCACCATTCCTTCGAGAATGTCAGGTGACGCAATTATGTTTTGTAATGTTGTAAATCATAGATATTTATCCCAATAACTCACCATCTACCTAGGATTTAATGTGAAAAAAATAAAAAATCAATGATTGGAAATTTATTTTAAAACTATTTAAAATATAGTTCATCCCATTAATAGTTTAAAATATTCCAATTTCCATTTTAAAAAACCAACACATGGGGTTTTAATAAAAATATCCCTTTTCAAAATGAAACACAATTGATTCTATCAAAACCATTTAATTCCATTTTCATCAAATACAATTTCGAAATCAATTCTATCTAATCAATTTTCCAAATTTATATTCAAAAATTTAAATTTCACAAATTTTAAACCATACCAATTTTACAATTTAAATTCACCAACTTAAATTTCACCAATTTATATCAATTTCAAAAACACACCCAAATTCCAAGGAATTTGGGGGTTTTGCATATTTTATCCCAAAAATCCAATTTACAAATAAAATCACCCAATTTAATAGAATTGGGTTTTTAATCAACTAATTGAATGAAATTTTCTCAATATAAAGAAATTGAATTTAAATAAAACAATTTAATCTAAATGAATAAATTTATCGTTAATTAAATTGGCTAATTGAAATAGAACAACCTACCTCGAGATCATCAGATCTTGAATAACAATTGCCGAAATGGGATACTCCAATGAGGGATGTAGCTAATGAGAAACTAAGAATAAAACCTAGGTTTAGGATTAAAAATAGTAGGAATTAGATCCCCCAACCAACACTGAGATCTAAAAAACCCAATTGATGAACGAATAAAGATAGAGGAGGAGAACGAGAAGAGTAGATCTACCAAGAAAGGATCAAACGCCATTTTTAAATAATTGATCTACTTTTGGAAGGGTGTAGAGAGGCAAAACAGTTTTCTTGGGAGCTACCCTGGAAGAAAAAATTATCAAAGGTCAAATATGGTCCTTCAGACACCTTAAATAAGGGTTTCAGGTGTTTTAGAATTAATTTTTGAATTAAAAAAAATATCATACACATTATTTTCTATATAGAGTTGCTGGATTTAGGCAAAATGTGTGCCATTTTCATGCACCCTTTTCATTTAGATGAATAGTTTATACTATATTGGTGCACGGTTTTGTCATACTATGTGCCAATGGTGAAAATTCACATTATCATGGTTTTCACAATTTTCTCTAATAGGCAAAATGGTTTGGTAAAATCATTCATCAATCGTGCATGACCCCGAAACATAAAAGAGTTTCCAAGTTTGAAGCACCCTTAAATGAGGCCAAACTAAATAGTGATCAATAGTGGGATATAGGAATACCGGAAACTATAAAAAGATGATACATGTCTAATAATTAATCATTTCATTAAGAATTAAGTTATATTTTTTCATGCAATTTCCAATATGATAGTATCGATGCATTCTGATTGTGTAAATGTAATTGCTAAAATGGAATTTTTGTTTTGTTAGTTTAATATTCCATGTGGATTATTCATTATCGATTATAGATTTCTTGGGCTATACTTACCCCTTACTGAACATTTGAGCTCACCCTTCTATTTTTCATTTCCTTTGGAAACCATGAAGTGTTATTTGGTTGTTTTGAAAGGATATGATAGATGGAATAATGATATTGTCACGACCCGTCTTCGGGGCCCATGCCGTGACTACCCCAAGCCCGCCTTCCATAGGCCAGCGGCTGGCGACTAGCACCAAAGGTGTAAATCCCGATATCTGGGAAGGCATTGCCTTTATAAAAGTAAACAAACACGACAGAGTATAAGCGGAAGTAAACACTAAGTACAAAGAGAAGTGCTGAAAGGAAAAATGGGCCAGAATACAAACCCAAAAGAAAGTACAACTACAACTGAACAAAGTACAACAGAAAAAGACAACAGTTGGTGGGACGGAAGCGGCTCCTGGGTCGTCCTCGTCGGATCCTACCTGAAGGGTAGGTACAGTTGGCGCAGCTCCTGGATCGTCCACCACGGATCCTACCTGAAGGGTAGGTACAGATAGCCTCCACAATGATCTCGCCCGCCAACCACCTTTGAGTGTCGTCTCGCCGTGAAGTCCACCTCCGGATACTGACTCGTCGTGTAGTCCACCTTCGGGTACCGTCCAGACCTTGAACACTCGGCCTCCGTCAGCACTGCCCGTCGTCTGTAACCAACACAATGAGGTGCGGGCATAGCCCGTGCAGGGGTGAGTATAACGATACTCAGTAGGGACCCTGAGACCCTCAAGGTCTCACTAAACCAACAAGGATAACCACAAAGAAGATCTCAATAGATAACCTCTACTTAGGTATATGCCCATACATATACCTAAGTTATCAAGTAACCCATCTCAATCATTAGGAAACACAAGGATTGTGAAATCAACGGATAACCACTACCCATGTATATGCCCATACATATACCTAAGTTATCAAGTGACTCATCTCAACCATGAGGTAAACACAAGGTCAAAAGTCTCAGCTCAAACCAGGATTTTCATTATCGAAACCGTAACTGCTGAAGAGATCCGTCTCTAGAGTGTACAGTGGTCCTGTCACGACTCCGAGGTACTACTCACTAACCTAAGACTGCTGATGTACTCCTCCTGTCGAGTACCGCGGGTCAGCCACCCAGACATAGTAGTGCTTCCTGCCGAGGTATGTCACCCAAACACATTAGTGCACACCCCCTAGTAGCCTACCGAAGTACTCTCCGGACGAGTACCGCGGGTCTGCACTGTCACACAGGTAGTGCTCCATCCGCCATGGGTCTGCACCTCAGAAAGTAGTGCTCCGTCCACTAGGCTAGTCGACTCACTCCAAGTCGAGTCGGTCAAGCAGTCGTCAGGTCTCATCCAGTTACACGGTCTCCGTACTCCGCACGCTCGTCACTGGGAGGGTCATCTCCACGAGCTACAGGTCGATACTCCAAGTATCTCAAAGTTCCACGAAGAAGTATCTCAAAGGACCGCCTCGTCATAGGGGTCTCAACACAACAAACGGCACGTCAATCGGACGCCCGGTCTGTGAGTTATTAGCCTTTTCGTCCTAAGGGCCCGGTTGGTTTCGTGAGCGAACCAAACCCGGCCGTATCTCAACTGTACCCCGAACTCTCGTAGGGTATACTCATAGGGACCGTTTTTCAACGAGATCACCAACGCCGTTGACGATTCGTCAAACGGACGTTCTGTCAGAAAATTATCAGCCTTTCCGTTCCAGGGGCTCGGTTGGATTTCGGTGCGATTCAACCCGGCCACTATCCATCTGCATCCAAATCTTGGGCGGAGGATGCCAAAAATCTGTATCGTCAACAGGAACTCAACACAACAGACGGCGCGTCAATCGGACGCCCGGTCTGAGAGTTATTGGCATATTTTGTTCCAGGGGCCCGGTTGGTTTTTAAGGAAAAACCAACCCGACCGTACTCCACCTGCGTCCAAACCTCGGGCGGAGTATGCCAAAAGATCTGTCTCACTAAGAGGAATTCAACGAAACAGACGGTGCGTCAATCGGACATCGACGAAGAATGCCACGTTCTCGGGAACCGTCCTCCGCGACGCCATACCCGCAATATCGACGACGTCTTCTTCCGCGACATCTCTTTTTGCGACGCCGAATCTCATCACCTCTTAAATCAAGGTAGGGGTTTTAACTTTTTAAAGTTATGTGGATCTCTCCTTCGAACTTGAAGGTTTATATTTGTCGGGCCTTGATTCCAAATCTTTGTATTTAATTTAAAAGATTGTGAAAGTTTATCATTCATTAAAGGCCGATTGTTAGCAAATAACGCGAAGGGGCCGGACCGCACGAACACGGCCGACCCTCCTCCTATTCATGTTGATTTTTTTGTGGATTGAAACGGGTGTGGCGCGGTGCCATCGCACTGTGCAGGATCATGCGGCAAGAAACGCGCGGCGCCATCGCGCCGCGTCGTTAAATAATGCAAGGACGCGACGTCGTCGCGCCGCGTCGAAGAAAGTTGAAGGCGCCGCGGCCGGAGCGGGGCCGCGGTGGAGGGGCGCGGTGCCATTGCACCGCGCCGGACAACGAAGGTCGCGGCCGGTTCCGGGCCACGGCAAAACGAGAAGACCGGCGGCCAGCTGGGCCGCCGGTGTCGGAAGCCGGAAGGGGGACCGGCCTTGCCGGTCCCATTGAGGAAGAACCGGCCGGCAAGGTCGGGCCGACCGGAAGGGAGAAAACCCGGGGAAATAATTTCCCCCAGCAAGCCTTAATGACCCCCCCATTATGAGGGGGGCCGGTTTCACAAAGGGGGGGCAGGCGCCCCCCCCCCCCCCCCCCCATTTTCTCGAAGGCAGGCCCCCACGTGAGGGGGGCCGTTTTTCTTTAGGCGCGGCAGGTTGCCGCGCCGCCAGCTGAGGAAAGGCGGGGGCTTTGCCCCCTGCGCGCGGCACACGAACGGGGCCCAGGCAGCGCCGCCGGCCGGGCCGGGTTTTCCGATCCGGGCCGGGTCGTCGGGCCGGGTCGCCGCCCGGGCCGGGTCGACCCTGTTCGGCCGACCCAGGGGGGGTCCAGACCCCCAGTTTCGGACAACTTTTGGTCAAATGCTCGTATCTTGGGCTACGGGTCTCCAAACGACTCGCCGTTAGCAGCAACGCGATCCTTGGATCGAGACGGTCGTTTCAGTATACTATACTCAAGGTGCACCTTCCTTTTCGGGAGCCTACGTGGTTAAAATTCCATAGTTCAGTGTGCTTGGCCTAGAGTAGTGATCAGGATGGGTGACCTCCTGGGAAGTTTCCCAGGGTGGGTGTGAGACGGAAAGGCCAATAACTAACATACCGGGCGTCCGATTGACGCGCCGTCTGTTTCGTTGAATTCCTCTTAGTGAGACGGATCTTTTGGCATACTCCGCCCGAGGTTTGGACGCAGGTGGAGTATGGTCGGGTTGGTTTTTCCTTAAAACCCAACTGGGCCCCTAGAACAAAATATGCCAATAACTCTCAGACCGGGCGTCCGATTGACGTGATGTATGTTGCGTTGAGTTCCTGTTGATGATACGGAACTTTTGGCATCCTCCGCCCGAGATTTGGATGCAGATGGATAGTGTCCGGGTTGGATCGCACCGAAATCCAACCGGGCCCCTGGAACGGAAAGGCTGATACTTTTCTGACAGAACGTCCGTTTGACGAATTGTCAACGGCGTTGGTGATCTCGTTGAAAAAACGGTCCCTATGAGTATACCCTACGAGAGTTCGGGGTACAGTTGAGATACAGCTGGGTTTGGTTCGCTCACGAAACCAACCGGGCCCCTGGGACGAAAAGGCTAATAACTCACAGACCGGGCGTCCGATTGACGCGTCGTCTGTTGTGTTGAGACCCCTATGACGAGGCGGTCCTTTGAGATACTTCTTCGTGGGACTTTGAGATACTTGGAGTATCGACTTGTAGCTCGTGGAGCGGACTCTCCCAGTGACGAGCGTGCGGAGTACGGAGACCGTGTAACTGGCTGAGACCTGACGACTGCTTGACCGACTCGACTTGGAGTGAGTCGACTAGCCCAGTGGACGGAGCACTACTTTCTGAGGTGCAGACCCATGGCGGACGGAGCACTACCTGTGTGACAGTGCAAACCCGCGGTACTCGTCCGGAGAGTACCTCAGCAGGCTACTAGGGGGTGTGCACTACTGTGTTTGGGTGACATACCTCGGCGGGAAGCACTATTGTGTCTGGGTGACTGACCCGCGGTACTCGACAGGAGGAGTACTTCAGCAGTCTTAGGTTAGTGAGCAGTACCTCGGATTCGTGACAGGACCACTTTACACTCCAGAGACGGAGCTCTTCAGCAGTTACGGTTTCGATAATGAAAATCCTGGTTTGAGCTGAGACTTTTGACCTTGTGTTTACCTCATGATTGAGATGAGTCACTTGATAACTTAAGTATATGTATGGGCATATACCTGGGTAGTGGTTATCCTTTTATTTCACAATACTTGTGTTTCCTCATGATTGAGATGGGTTACTTGATAACTTAGGTATATGTATGGGCATATACCTAAGTAGAGGTTATCTATTGAGATCTTCTTTTTGGTTATCCTTGTTGGTTTAGTGAGACCTTGAGGGTCTTTGGGTCCCTACTGAGTATCGTTATACTCACCCCTGCATGGGCTATGCCCGCACCTCGTTGTGTTGGTTGCAGACGACGAGCAGTGCGGACGGAGGCCGAGTGTTCGAGGTCTGGATGGTACCCGGAGGTGGGCTACACGACGAGTTAGTATCCGGAGGTGGACTTCACGGCGAGACGTGTAACACCCCAAGCTTCTACGGTACGCTTCTCTTTGAATAATGTGATAGCGTGTGTTGTACACAACACCGAGTTCTAACAACTAATCAAACTAACCGTTATGAATAGTAATACCTACTTTTTGAAATCATATATATTTTATATTTCAAAATGGACTTCATTTTTGGATTCGGAATATTGAATTTATCCTAGGGTGAAATTTTTGTACTTTTCGGATAACTTTCATATTTTGATGAATAATGAAAATTACTAAATTTTAATTAAAAACAACTTTTTTAATCAAAATAATTAATAGTGATAAATTATGAATTTTAGTAGTTTTAAAGTATATTTAGAATATATTTTTACTATTTAATATAATGTTGGTCATTGGACATAATTTTACAATTAAACCGAACATAAACAAGTGTCAATCTTTTGATAGTTATTACCTCTTAAAAACACGCTTTTTGTTTTGACAGTGGGAATTAATTTTAAATTAATTTCTGCCACTTCTGTGTTTTGAATTTAGAAAAATGAATTCCATATTTAGAATCAGGATGTCCAAATTGTGTAAATAGGTAACTTTTATTTTTAGACATTTTGAATAATTACTGTGGTAAATATTTTATTTACCATGGTTAAGGGTAAATCCGGTAAATAAGGGTTAAAAAATAATATTATAATAATACAAAATTACCCTAAAACGTGTCCTAACCTTATTGTTGGACACATACCCGACCATGGTCATCCTTGGGTCGATTTGGGGACCCCTTGGAGCCACTTGTGTGTGGTAGGGACACATTATATTAATAAAGTTAAAATAAAAATAAAAATGACATAAGCTTACATCTTTTAGAAGAACCATTTTTACATAGGGTTATACATGTTGGATTTTCGATTATAAATATTCATTAGAAAGCTAAAAAGATTTCCTACATAATTATAGTTTATTAATAATTTTTAGACATCAAATAATTTAAATTATTAATGACACAATAATGATGCAATGTTTACCTCATTAATAAATCATTTAAATAAATAAGATTATAATGATTAAAATATTATCTAAAACCTGTCCAATTCTTATTGGTTGATGTTATTTAGAATATGAGTCATCTTATCTTCGACCTCAATTATTTTTGGATCATTACAAACCGAATTTAATTATATTATAAAGTAATACTTTCACTCTTTCCTAAAGAGCCCCTCCTCTCCCTTATAAAAGGAGACCACTTCTACTCATTCCTCACACCTCTCAAGCCACTTGGCTCGGCCCAAATCTGCCCACATACTCTCCCAACTTCCCTCACTACAACCTAGAGGCCTTAGTTTTATCAGAAAGCCAACCTAAGGAGCCCTTTTGATCAAATCAAAAGGAAGAACCCGAAGAAGAGGTAATGTTTTCACCACCCCTTTTCAAGTTCATTTCTTCTTCCACTTCTTCTTTCTTTGTTCTTACCATTCTAAAATAATAACTCCAGTATCTCACATATAATGTGATGTTATTATAAATATGGTAGAACCATATTCAGTATTCTATCCACCCTTTGAATAACATGTCACCATACGTGCGTACGTACGGCTTACCGTCTCCACGTCGTGGTGTAATTGTTATTCAATATATTATTATTTGGATGGGTATAATAATGATGTGAAACTCATGTAAATAATAAATATAACATGATAATGATTCTGTATATATGATATACTATCCAATTATATATTATTTTAATATCAAAACAATGATATTATCGCTCGTGTGTACGTGCGGACTACCGTCTCCACGAACGCGATAAGATTCATTCTCCATCGTATCCATTCAAGTATAATTATCATTTGATGATTTAAAAATGATGTTTAAGGACTTGATATCATTCTGGATATGAATAATATACAACCTATCCATTAAAAACATGGCTTACGTAACAAAACATATAAAATAAAACAAGTAAGTTAACACCCAAAACAACGATAATACTAAGATATTATTATCAAATCAATATTAAAAGATCATATATGATATCATGTTAATATATATGATTATTGAATAATTTAATAACAATTATTTCACCATTATACAGGAGGTTAACCTACCCCAACCAAGGAAAAGTACAAGGTAAGGGTTATTTCACAATCTCTTCATTATCCGAGGTTGTTTATATGTAATGTTCTACTGGGATCTCGTTATCATCCACATCCATGTTTCTTCAAAATGTATTTAAAAACATTTTTAATATTTAAAATAATATGGGTTAAAGTCATTTATACCCTTGTTTGACTTTTTATAAGAGGTTTATAAGGGAATCTTTCTGTCGTTTTCCAAACAAGGTGCTTTTTAACCTTTTCGACAAAATTATGATAAGAACGTTTTTTTAACTTATACGGCGGGTGCGGTTATTTTCCGCCATTATAAAATAGTCAAAGCTTACCTTACAAGATTATAAGAATATTTTCAAAGAAAATGTTTTATTTTATATGGATCTTATATGATTTCAAATAAAAAGGAGACATTTCTTTAAAAAGAATATTGATTTCATCTATGTCAACATCCTTTGATGGATTTTAAGATTATTTGAAGTTGATTTATTATGATACAAAACTTCTATATTGTATTGAAGGTTTTGTGATATGTTTGACTGTGGATGTGCTATTTTTATACCATTCATAGTTTATGGTGAAATTATTTACATTTCGTATGCTGGTTCCAATAAGAATGTTTATGTTATATTTCAACCTTTACTTCATATGAATGTGTTGGAAAAGTATGTTCCAGGTTGGGGACTGGTTAAAGTAAGCCCTCCAGGTTGGGGACTGGTTAAAGTAATCCCTCCAGGTTGGGGACTGGTAAAAGTAAGCCCTCCAGGTTAGGGATTGGTAAAAGTAAGCCCTCCGGTTTGGTCTCCAGTTATTAGAGGCACTCCGGGTTGGTGTCCGGTTATTAGAGGCACTCCGGGTTGGTGTCCGGTTATTAGAGGCACTCCAGGTTGGGTTCCGGTTACAGTTAGCCCCAAGGTCTTAGGACGAGGCCTTGAAAAGAAATTAAAGTTTAGCATTATGCATTCCAACATTATGAAAGTGGTTTTTGATTTTTGCATGTGATTATTCGATTAGTAGAATATCCATGTGAATAAGTAAATGGCATTATTTCATTTTACTTTTGCCATACTATGTTGAAGTTCAAGTTTAAAAGGCTTTTGTTTTAGTAATGCATTGCCTTAAATGTTTATGCTTATTTTGAATGTTCCTCTATATTGTTATCCTTACTGGGCATTTGAGCTCACCCCCTTTTCTATGTTTTATTTTTCCCAGTATGTGAAGAAGTATGTTATGAATGACCTGCAGGGATATTATGAGGGGATAATAGTGTGGATTGTGGAAACATTATGTTGTTGTATTAGTTTTTCATTTTATGATGTAATGTAAAACTTATGAATATATCTAGTGTTTCCAAGGCTACTAAACCAATCGGTCTTTCGAGATTTGATCTTTCTTGTGATCATGCCAATGTTATGTAATTAATGCACCGACTCTGGGTAACTGGGGTCGGGGCGTTACAGTTGGTATCAGAGGAAGTTTAGTACAAACCTTGGAAGCTAGATTTAGATAAACTCTGATTAGAGCACGTAGACCTAAGATGAACTTTGAGGATTAGTATAGAAGAACTTCCTAGAATTTTGATATTGTAGAGATTTTGTGAGTTTTCCGAGCAATACATCCCTGTCTGGATACGAGCAGGTAGAGGCGGCTCTGGCACAGATGTACCTAGGGGTAAAACCCGAAAACACCGCTTTGAGCTATACTCGAACGGGAACTGGTGCACGACAATGGGCCTTGCTGCACTCTTGGTTACGACACTCCCGGGGGATATGCTTAGGATAATTCTCATTTTCTTTACAAACCATTATGAAGGGTTTATGAGTATATACATCCTCAAAGGAGACATTTTTATGATTATGGATTATATCCATAAATAGTTCAATTTATGTTAAGTGTTTTATAAGTATGGGATTATGTATTTTGATTCATAAACTGATCTAGTTTATGCCATTGTTTAGAAATGGCGCCTAGTGGAAGAAATGGAAACTGTATCAATGCACGCACTCCATGTAGGGATTGCCCTCCTACTCAAGATAATTATAGTGGGGCTGGTGATGCAACTGGTGCCGATCAGCTAATCACCATACTGGGACAACTTACTCAGGTTATGAATAACAACCTTACCCGTATGGAGCACCCTGATCCGCAGCGTGGAGGATCAATGTTAGATCGATTCATGAGGCAACAACCACCAACGTTCAATGGGAGTACAAATCCCTTAGTAGCTAAGCAATGGATAAATTCCCTAGAGAAAATATTTCAGGCTTTGGGGAGCAGTGAAAGGGAAAAAGTTATCATGGAAGTTTACCGCCTCACTGGAGATGCTGATCAATGGTGGTCATCGATTCAAAACATGAAGGAAGATGATGAAGTATCAAATATGGAATGGAGGGAGTTCAAAGATCTGTTTTTAGAAAAATACTTCCCTCGCGACCATCGAGCAGATATGGAAAGGCAATTTCTAAGTCTGAGACAGAAGGAGGATGAGAATGTCGCAAAGTATGAGGCTAACTTTACAAGGTTATCAAGGTATGCTGGAGATTATATTCGCAACCCAAGAAGTAAGATTGATCGTTTCTTTTATGGGTTAAAACCATTTCTCCGTTGAGCGTTAGTCTCACAATCCTTTTCATCGTACGAAGGCATTGTCTCATGTGCTATCAAGACCGAAAAGGAATTATCTAAGTCTTAGACTTTAAAGCGAAGCAAGAGAAGAAGATACCTACTGATCAATCTGGGAATGGAAATAAGGGGAAGAAGGGAAAGGTTGAATATCCATCTTGTGGTAAATGCGGGAAGAAACATCCTGGTACTTTTTTGAAGGGAATGGGAGTCTATTACAAGTGTGGTGAAAAAGGCCACCAAGCTCATGATTGCAAGGGGAAGAAGGAAGCTACCAACGTTCAGTGCTACAATTGCAGGGCGATGGGGCATTATGCAAATGCCTGTCCTAAGAGTCAGGAGAACTTACCTCAGAAAAGGCCAAGGGATCAAGGCCAGGCTTATGCTATCACTACTGCAGAGGTAGAAGCTCCAAAAGACGTGGTGGCAGGTAATTTAATGGTTTCCTCAAGTTTAGAAAATGCATTATTTGACTCTGGATCGTCGCATTGTTTCATATCTTCCCAGTTTGCTAAGAAAATTAGATATTTCCAATTTGATTTAATAAGGGAGTTGTCAGTTAAAACTCCTAAAGGAAGTATCATTGCAACAAAGTTTTGTGAATCAGTCCCCATTAGAGAACATAAAGTTTCTTTATCTGCTGATCTCATCGTCATACCTATGATTGAGTTTGATATAATCCTCGGTATGGACTGGCTTTCGGACTATGATGCGAAGATTTATTGTAAGAAGAAATAGGTTACGATTCTTGATGATAATGATAAGGAACACCTTATCTTTAGAGCAGAATCGTCACCACCTAATTCTTATTTAGATCCACCCCCAATATCTCAACTTAATTCAATTATTGGGGAGGAAGAGAATGAAATAACTGTCGGTGAGGAAAGGAATGTTCAAATAGAGGATGTACCTGTTGTGAAAGAATTTGTAGATGTATTTCCGGAAGATTTACCTGGACATCCTCCAGAACGAGAAGTTGAGTTTTCCATTGATTTGATTCCTGGATCAAGGCCTTTATCGAAGACCCCTTATAGAATGGCCACTGTAGAGTTAGTCGAACTAAAGAAACAACTAGAGGAATTGAGTAATAAGGGATTTATTCACCCTAGTGTTTCTCCATGGGGAGCCCCTGTTCTTTTTGTTAAAAAGAAAGATGGATCTATGAGGTTATGTATCGACTACAGGGAGATCAATTCTATAACGATAAAGAACAAGTATCCCCTACCTCATATTGATGATTTATTTGACCAACTACATGGAGCTCAATACTTTTCAAAGATTGACCTTCGATCTGGATACCATCAGTTGTGTGTAAAGAAGGAAGACATTCCGAAGACATCATTTCGAACCAGGTACGGGCATTACGAGTTTACTGTAATGCCGTTTGGATTGACTAATGCACCCTCTGTATTCATGGATCTGATGAATAGAGTTTTCAAGGAGTATCTCGATGAATTTGTGGTGGTATTTATTGATGATATCTTGGTATACTCCAAAACCTACGAAGATCATGAAAATCACTTGCGCATTATCTTGAAGACTCTGAGGAGGCATGAATTATATGGGAAGTTTAGCAAGTGTGAATTCTGGCTTCAGGAGATTTCTTTTCTTGGCCATATTGTCTCTAAAGATGGAATCTCTGTTGATCCTTCTAAGACCAAGGCAATCCAAGAATGGCCATCACCTACGAGTATAACTGAGGTACGCAGTTTTATTGGTTTGGCAGGCTATTATCGACGTTTTGTCCAGAATTTTGCCCGATTGGCTAACCCATTAACGAAGCTCACACGTAAAGGGGTTAAATTTGTTTGGAAAAAAGAGTGTGAATAATGTTTTGAAGAACTGAAGAAAAGATTAGTCAATGCTCCTATATTGACTCTACCATCGGGGAATGATGGCTTCGTTATTTATAGTGATGCATCAAAGAAAGGACTTGGTTGTGTCCTTATGCAGAATGATAGAGTTATTTCCTATGCATCACAACAGTTGAAAATTCATGAACAAAACTATCCTACTCATGATCTCGAGTTAGCAGCTGTGATCTTTTCTTTGAAGATATGGAGGAACTATCTCTATGGTGAAAAATGTGATATTTATACTAATCACAAGAGTTTGAAGTATATTTTCTCACAAAAAGAACTCAACATGAGGCAAAGGAGATGGCTTGAATTACTCAAGGATTATGATTGCACGATACACTACCACCCGGGGAAGGCAAACAAGGTGGCAGATGCTTTGAGTAGAAAAGACCATGGAGTTTTGAACAATATGAGAATTGAAAGGGATCCAATTTTCATGGATCTAGTAAAGATGGACATGGGAATAACCAGGGAAGGTGAAACATCAATGCTTTTTCAAATGGTTGCCAAACCATCTTTACTAGAAAGGATTAAGAGTTCGCAGACCGATGATGAAGAATTCCAAAAGAAGATTCAAGCTATGAATGATGGGAGATTGAGAGACTTTGTGTATGAAGATGGAATTTTGAAATTCGGGAAGAGACTTTGTGTTCCCGATTTACCCGATCTAAAAAGGGAATTGCTGGATGATGCTCATAGTTCCAATTTCTCTATACACCCTGGGAGCACAAAAATGTATAGAGATTTGAAGGAACATTTTTGGTGGGACAACATGAAGAGGGAGATTGCTGATTTTGTGTCAAGATGTATGGTTTGTCAACAAGTGAAAGATGGAAGGCAACAGCCTGGAGGAGTCATGCAACCTCTTCCCATACCGGAGTGGAAATGGGACAATATTACGATGGACTTTGTCATGGGGCTACCAAAGACTCCTAGAAGGAACGATGCAATATGGGTTATTGTTGATCGTCCTACCAAGTCAGCACATTTTCTTGCTATAAGAGAAGATCTACCCCTGGAACGTCTAGCAAGACTATACATTAATGAAGTTGTGAGACTTCATGGAGTACCCCTATCGATTGTTTCTGATCGTTATCCTCGTTTTAATTCAAGATTTTGGAAAAGTCTTCAGAAATCTCTGGATACTGAACTTCATTTGAGCACTGCTTACCACCCTCAGACAGATGGACAATCAGAACGGACTATTCAAACCCTAGAAGACATGTTGAGATCTTGCTCACTTGACTTTCAGGGTATGTGGGATCAATATTTACCACTGCTAGAATTTTCCTATAACAATAGCTTCCATTCGAGTATTCAGATGGCACCATATGAAGCGTTATACGGAAATAGATGTCGTACACCAACCTGTTGGGATGACGTTGGTGAAAGAAAACTTGTAGGCCCAGAACTGGTGGAGGAAACGGTGGAAAAGGTGAAGGTAATCCAAAATCACATCAAAGCAGCTCAAAGTAGGCAGAAGAGCTATGCCGATAATCGAAGGAAGGATTTGGAATTTCAGGTCGGTGATCATGTTTTCCTAAAGGTATCTCCATGGAAGGGAGTCATACGTTTTGGTAAGAAAGGTAAATTGAGTCCCAGGTACATCGGACCTTTCGAAATTCTAGAACGAATTGGGGCTGTAGCTTACCGATTGGCAATGCCGCCAAGTCTCTCCAAAGTTCACGATGTGTTCCACGTATCTCTGTTGAGGAAATACATGCCTGACCCAACGCATGTACTCACCTATGAAGAATTAGAACTGGAACCTGATCTGTCTTATTGCGAAGAGCCCGTCAGGATTCTTGATACGAGAGAACAAGTACTGAGAAACCGGACGACGCGTCTGGTAAAAGTTTTGTGGAGAAACCATAAGATAGAAGAGGCAACGTGGGAACCCGAGGAACTTATGATGAAGAACCACCCGAGTCTTTTCATGCGATATTATTCTAGAAATTTCGAGGACGAAATTATTTGAAGGAGGGGAGAATGTAACACCCCAAGCTTCTACGGTACGCTTCTCTTTGAATAATGCGATAGCGTGTGTTGTACGCAACACCGAGTTCTAACAACTAATCAAACTAGCCGTTATGAATAGTAATACCTACTTTTTTAAATCTTATATATTTTATATTTCAAAATGGACTTCATTTTTGGATTCGGAATATTGAATTTAGCCTAGGGTGAAATTTTGGTACTTTTCGGATAACTTTCATATTTTGATGAATAGTGAAAATTACTAAATTTTAATTAAAAACAACTTTTTTAATCAAAATAATTAATAGTGATAATTTATGAATTTTAGTAGTTTTAAAATATATTTAGAATATATTTTTACCATTTAATATAATGTTGGTCATTGGACATAATTTTACAATTAAACCGAACATAAACAAGTGTCAATCTTTTGATAGTTATTACCTCTTAAAAACACGCTTTTTGTTTTGACAGCGGGAATTAATTTTAAATTAATTTCTGCCACTTCTGTGTTTTGAATTTAGAAAAATGGATTACATATTTGGAATCAGGATGTCCAAATTGTGTAAATAGGTAACTTTTATTTTTAGACATTTTGAATAATTACTGTGGTAAATATTTTATTTACCATGGTTAAGGGTAAATCCGGTAAATAAGGGTTAAAAAATAATATTATAATAATACAAAATTACCCTAAAACGTGTCCTAAACTTATTGGTGGACACATAACCGACCATGGGCATCCTTGGGTCGATTTGGGGACCCATTGGAGCCACTTGTGTGTGGTAGGGACACATTATATTAATAAAGTTAAAATAAAAATAAAAATGACATAAGCTTACATCTTTTAGAAGAACAATTTTTACATAGGGTTATACATGTTGGATTTTCTATTATAAATATTCATTAGAAAGATAAAACGATTTCCTACATAATGATATTTTATTTATAATTTTTAGACATGAAATAATTTAAATTATTAATGACACAATAATGATGCAATGTTTACCTCATTAATAAATCATTTAAATAAATAAGATTATAATGATTAAAATATTATCTAAAACCTATACAATTCTTATTGGTTGATGTTATTTAGAATATGATTCATCTTATAATCGACCTCAATTATTTTTGGACCATTAAAACCCGAATTTAATTATATTATAAAGTAATACTTTCACTCTTTCATAAAGAGCCCATCCTCTCCCTTATAAAAGGAGACCACTTCTACTCATTCCTCACACCTCTCAAGCCACTTTGCTCGGCCAAACTCTGCCCACATACTCTCCCAACTTCCCTCACTACAACCTAGAGGCCTTAGTTTGATCAGAAATCCAACCTAAGGAGCCCTTTTGATCAAATCAAAAGGAAGAACCCGAAGAAGAGGTAATGTTTTCACCACCCCTTTTCAAGTTCATTTCTTCTTCCACTTCTTCTTTCTTTGTTCTTACCATTCTAAAATAATAACTCCAGTATCTCACATATACTGTGATGTTATTATAAATATGGTAGAACCATATTCAGTATTCTATCCACCCTTTGAATAACATGTCACCATACGTGCGTACGTACGGCTTACCGTCTCCACGTCGTGGTGTAATTGTTATTCAATATATTATTATTTGGATGGGTATAATAATGATGTGCAAATCATGTAAATAATAAATATAACATGATAATGATTCTGTATATATGATATACTATCCAATTATATATTATTTTAATATCAAAATAATGATATTGTCGCTCGTGCGTACGTACGGACTACCGTCTCCACGAACGCGATAAGATTCATTCTCCATCGTATCCATTCAAGTATAATTATCATTTGATAATTTTAAAATGATGTTTAAGGACTTGATATAATTCTGGATATGAATAATATACAACCTATCCATTACAAACATGGCTTACGTAACAAAACATATAAAATAAAACAAGTAAGTTAACACCCGAAACAACGATAATACTAAGATATTATTATCAAATCAATATTAAAAGATCATATATGATATCATATTAATATATATGATTATTGTATAATTTAATAACAATTATTTCACCATTATACAGGAGTTTAACCTACCCCAACCAAGGAAAAGTACAAGGTAAGGGTTATTTCACAATCTCTTCATTATCCGAGGTTGTTTATACGTAATAATCTACTGGGATCTCGTTATCATCCACATCCATGTTTCTTCAAAATGTATTTCAAAACATTTTTAATATCTAAAAGAATATGGGTTAAAGACATTTATACCCTTGTTTGACTTTTTATAAGAGGTTTATAAGGGAATCTTTCCGTCGTTTTCCAAACAAGGTGCTTTTTAACCTTTTCGAAAAAATTATGATAAGAACGTTTTTTTAACATATACGGCGGGTGCGGTTATTTTCCGCCATTATAAAATCGTCAAAGCTTCCCTTACAAGATTATAAGAATATTTTCAAAGAAAATGTTTTATTTTATATGGATCTTAAATGATTTCAAATAAAAATGAGATATTTCTTTAAAATGAATATTGATTTCATCTATGTCAACATCCTTTGATGGATTCTAAGATTATTTGAAGTTGATTTATTATGATACAAAACTTCTATATTGTATTGAAGGTTTTGTGATATGTTTGACTGTGGATGTGCTATTTTTATACCATTCATAGTTTATGGTGAAATTATTTACATTTCGTATGCTAGTTCCAATAAGAATGTTTATGTTATATTTCAACCTTTACTTCATATGAATGTGTTGGACAAGTATGTTCCAGGTTGGGGACTGGTTAAAGTAAGCCCTCCAGGTTGGGGACTGGTTAAAGTAAGCCCTCCAGGTTGGGGACTGGTAAAAGTAAGCCCTCCAGGTTAGGGACTGGTAAAAGTAAGCCCTCCGGTTTGGTCTTCGGTTATTAGAGGCACTCCGGGTTGGTGTCCGGTTATTAGAGGCACTCCGGGTTGGTGTCCGGTTATTAGAGGCACTCCGGGTTGGGTTCCGGTTACAGTTAGCCCCAAGGTCTTGGGATGAGACCTTGAAAATAAATTAAAGTTTAGCATTATGCATTCCAACATTATGAAAGTGGTTTTTGATTTTTGCATGTGATTATTCGATTAGTAGAATATCCATGTGAATAAGTAAATGGCATTATTTTATTTTACTTTTGCCATACTATGTTGAAGTTCAAGTTTAAAAGGCTTTTGTTTTAGTAATGCATTGCCTTAAATGTTTATGCTTATTTTGAATGTTCCGCTATATTGTTATCCTTACTGGGCATTTGAGCTCACCCCCTTTTCTATGTTTTATTTTTCCCAGGATGTGTAGAAGTAAGTTATGAATGACCTGCAGGGATATTATGAGGGGATAATAGTGTGGATTGTGGAAACATTATGTTGTTGTATTAGTTTTTCATTTTATGATGTAATGTAAAACTTATGAATATATCTAGTGTTTCCAAGGCTACTAAACCAATCGGTCTTTCGAGATTTGATCTTTCTTGTGATCATGCCAATGTTATGTAATTAATGCACCGACTCTGGGTAACTGGGGTCGGGGCGTTACAAGACGACACTCAGAGGTGGTTGGCGGGCGAGAGCGTTGTGGAGGCTATCTGTACCTACCCTTCAGGTAGGATTCGTGGTGGACGATCCAGGAGCTGCGCCAACTGTACCTACCCTTCAGGTAGGATCCGAGGAGGACGAACAAGGAGCCACTTCCGTCCCACCAGCTGTTGTCTTTTTCTGTAGTACTTTGTTCAGTTGTAGTTGTACTTTATTTTGGGTTTGTATTCTGGCCCATTTTTCCTTTTAGCACTTCTCTTTGTACTTAGTGATTACTTATGCTTATACTCTGTCGTGTTTGTTTACTTTTATAAAGGCAATGCCTCCCAGATATCGGGATTTATGCCTTTGGTGCTAGTCGCCAGCCCCTGTCCTATGGAAGGCAGACTTGGGGTAGTCACGGCACGGGCCCCGAGGACGGGTCGTGACAAATTGGTATCAAAGGAGTTCGGTTCTACTGCAGAACTTATGACTCTGAATTTTTCTTTCTGTGAAGCAATATTGTTAAGAGTACAGAGTGTGGATTTCAGTTCAAGGAGTCCAGTGTTGGTGCGGGCGGCCGACGTATCCATACACCAGGACCCTGACAACTGATTTCCGACTTTGTGCACGAAAACACTGATTATGTGTGTGTTTTCAAATATTTTCCCTTAAAACAGCTCAAACCAGGTCAGCTCACCAGGTATAAACGTTTGACCATGTCATGATGTTTCTTTCCGGATGCCTTTTCACGGACGACCAGCTAGATCCCAGAGGGATGTGCGTGCTGATAGCCTATCGAGTGACGAGGCTTCGGTACAGGGCCCTCTTGCAGTGGAGGCACCAACGGTACTACTATCTGTTGGGCCACCGATGCCACCATCCCCAGCAGTAGAAGATGCACGACGCTTGAGCGCGCTGCACGAGTTCCAGCGCCAGAGGCCACCCAGGTTCCGGGGAGAGACGGACCCGCAGGCGGCTGAGGTTTGGCTGGAGGCTATGGTGAGAGTCTTCAGGCTAGTGGGGATGCCGGCAGACATCATGGTGATCTTTGCTACCAGCCTCCTTCAGGCAGCAGCAGGCAGGTGGTGGAGCCACTTGTTCCAGTTTTGCGATGAGATGAACTTCGCATGGGAAGACTTCGAGACCTTCTTCAGGGTCGAGTTTGTGCCAGTAGCTCTACACCCCGAGCGTGTACAGGAGCTTCTGCCTTTGCCGCGTGCTTTTCGATCAGTAGTCGAGTCATCTGTGGGCAGTAGACAGATGATGCAGAGGTCCAGGAGGACCAGACTAGCAGTTAGACGATCTCGGGTTTTAGGACAGGTGGTGCGGGGCACCCGAGGTGGGGTCAGAGCCAGGCGTGCCAGAAACGGGCAATGTTACTCATGCGGTGGAAAGGGTAACCTGGCACGTGACTGTCCGAATCCTCCTACGGTTGATCAGCGGGTGTTGGAGGAGCCATCGATCCAGAAGCAGCGACGAGTACTTGAGCAACAGCTGAGCAGTGGACAAGGCAGTAGAGCTCCGAGAGCAGGTGGGCAGGAGAGGAACTAGTGGATACGTCCTTTGTACTTCTAGTTCCATGTTTCTTTTGTATTCGTGTCTTTGTACTATGAGCTGCAATAATAAAAAGGCACTTATCTTTGTTTGCTTTCCTGTCCTTTTGTTTGTTTGATACTGAGTGGTCCTGGTTAAACTGTTGACTTGACCCTCACTTTCGAGATTTCTACTGGAGGGGACCCAGTGACCTCACACTGATGTCGATAGTGTGACTCGACCCTTGGAGGCGAGAGTGACAGTTGGATCTCTTAGTAGATACGTCGAGGCCTTACGACGTCATCCATGGCATGAATACATCATTCATGTCAGGATTGACTGTATTAGGCAACAAATGTGGTTCGTCCAGGGGATGAGACTGGGTTTCTCTTATCAGAAAAGAAGAAATCATAGCAGCTCTTGTGAGACTAAAGGAGGTCCAGGACATCCAAGAGAGGATGAAGACTGCACAGTGCAGTAAGAAACAGGAAACTGGTGCCAGTCTTAGAGACTCGGGCGTGTTAAAGAAGAGGAAACTTAAAGGAGAGATGAGTCTACGAAGCAGCAGACATAGAGGCAGAGCTAGGAGAGCAGCATGAGGTGGTGTACATCCTAAAATTGTACAACCACCCGCCTTAGTTATTCCTGCCAGGCTCAGGGAGCTGGAGGGTGGAGGAAGAGTGCGGCTGCATGTGGTCAAGGAGTGTGACCCAATGGCTCTAGAAATGATTCAAGGGACAGTCTGTGTCCACTAATAGCTGTTGTAGTAACGGACGTCAATGTGAATCATTTCTTGATTTCACAAATCATGTTCTAGACCTAGAGTTTCCGGTAAGCCGTGGACTTGACCCTCACATCTGGAGATACCTTGGGAGGAGACTCGATAATCACACTTACGCCGATGGTGTGGTCAGACCCTCGAGGCGAGAGTTTCGGTTGGAATCTCTTGGTGGCAGCGTCGAGGCCTTACGACGTTAGTTTGAGTATGTAATGGGCAATAACTGTTCATACTCAAATTGACGGTTTTAGGCAAACATTGGGATGGGTTTTCCTTGGTCGGAAGAAAAGGAAACCCCAGGCAGCGTAGGGTAACTCTTGCACAGGAGGGTGCGACCGATCACTCTTGAGTCGGTCAACCTTACCCTCATGGAATCAGCCTTTCGAGTTCCAGTTCTAACAGAAAATGGAGACCTCTGGAGTTCGAGGATGACGATCATGTCCTTATACGGGTCTCACCTAGACGAGGTTTACGGAGATGTGGCCAAGGTGGAAAGTTATCTCCAAGGTTCAGCGGACCTTCTTAGGTCCCCAGCTGGGTAGGCGGGGTGGTTTACCACTTGACCCATTCACCGCAGTTGCACCAGGTGCACGACGACTTCCACGTATCTCAACTGAGGAGATACGTGCTCAACCCTTCGCATACCATCGACCATGAGTAGCTGGACGATGGCGATGGTGTGTCTTTCATGGAGGTTCCAGTGGGGATCAAGGATCGATAGGATCAGATCCTACGAGGACGATCGATTCCTCGGGTGCACTTTCTTTGGCAGTACGGAACCTCCAGGTAAGCACAAGAGAGCAGAAGGCTCAGATGCGTGCTCTGTACCGTTTTTGTGACCCTAGTTTGTGTTGAAGCTTTACGGGGACGTGAAGCCCTGAGGTGGGAGTAATGTAAAGACCCGTAAATTTCAAGGAAAATTTTTTCTTAATTTTCTTTGGAAATTTACAAGAATGCAGTTTTTGACGGCGCCTGATTCCGAGGCCCGGTGTGCTCGGAATTAATTTCCGAAGTTTGGCTCAGGTACGTTCAGTGAACGAGCGAGCGAGAATTTCTATCTTTTGAACCGGTGCCCGGAATCGAATTCTGAGGGCACCGATGGAACCGCAGCGCCGGTAATTGCTTATGAACTACTGTTCCGGAGTTGCGTTTACCCGAGTGTTGATAATAAAAATTGTGGAAATTTATTTTATAACTACACTACAATTTTTATTAACTTACTCTAAGTGTTAGCTCATGGTGGAAGTTTGGTAACCACCCAACCTCCCTTGGGAGGTTATGAGGATGGTGGGGCCCACAAAAACCCCACCTCTTCATATCCTCTAAAACCCCTCAACTCCCACTTAAATGATTTTAACTTAGTTATAACTTATGTCTTAAATGAGTTGATTTTAATGTGGTGAGTTGTGTGAGTCTTTTGAATTTCAAACACTTGAATTTCAAAAGCCATGTGAAGTTAATTAAATAAGTGGAGAACTTATTTCATTTGGTTGGGTTGTGTTGTTTGAGAGCTTTTGGAAAGAAGGCATAGAAGTCTTGAAGTTTCTTCATCCTCTTGACAAAGAACGCGAAGAACAATCGGACATCGACGAAGAACGCCACGTTCTCGGGAACCGTCTTCCGCAACGCCATACCCGCAATACCGACGACGTCTTCTTCCGCGACATCTCTTTTCACGACGACAAATCTCGTAACCTCTTAAATCAAGGTAGGGGTTTTAACTTTTTAAAGTTATGTGGATCTCTCCTTCGAACTTGAAGGTTTATATTTGTCAGGCCTTGATTCCAAATCTTTTTATTTAATTTAAAAGATTGTGAAATTTTATCATTCAGTAAAGGCCGATTGTTAGCAAATAACGCGAAGGGGCCGGACCGCACGAACACGGACGACCCTCCTACTATTCATGTTGATTTTGTTGTGGATTGAAACGGGTGTGGCATGGTGCCGTCGCACTGCGCAGGATCATGCGGCAATAAACACGCGGCGTCGTCGCGCCGCGTCGTTAAATAATGCAAGGACACGACGCCGTCGCGCCGCTTCGAAGAAAGTTGAAGGCGCCGCGGTCGGAGCGGGGCCACGGTGGAGGGGCGCGGTGTCGTCGCACCGCGCCGGACAATGAAGGTCGCGGCCAACCGGGCCGCTGGTGTCGAAAGCCGGAAGGGGGACCGGCCTTGCCTGTCCCGTTGAGGAAGAACCGTCCGGCCAGGTCGGGCCGGCCGGAAGGGAGAAAACCGGGGGAAATAATTTCCCCCGGCCAGCCTTAATGGCCCCCCCATTATGAGGGGGGCCGGTTTCACAAAGGGGGGGGGGGCATGCGGCCCCCCGTTTTCTCGAAGGCAGGCCCCCACGTGAGGGGGGCCATTTTTCTTTAGGCGCGACGGGTTGCCGCGCCGCCAGCTGAGGAAAGGTGGGGGCTTTTCCCCCCGCACGCGGCATGCGAACGACGCCCAGGCCGCGTCGCCGTGCCGGCCCGCGCCGCCGCGCCGGACCGCGCCGCCAGCCGGGCCGGGTCGACCCTGTTCGGCCAACCCAGGGGGTGTCGGGCTGGGTCGGCCCGGGCCCAGACCCCCAGTTTTGGACCACTTTTGGTCAAATGCTCGTATCTTGGGCTACGGGTCCCCAAACGACTCGCCGTCAGCGGCAACACGATCCTTGGATCGAGACGGTCGTTTCAGTATACTATACTCAAGGTGCACCTTCCTTTTTGGGAGCCTACGTGGTTAAAACTCCATAGTTAAGCATGCTTGGCCTAGACTAGTGATCAGGATGGGTGACCTCCTGGGAAGTTTCCCATGGTGGGTGTGAGACGGAAAGACCAATAACTAACAGATCGGGCGTCCGATTGACGCGCCGTCTGTTTCGTTGAATTCCTCTTAGTGAGACAGATCTTTTGGCACACTCCGCCCGAGGTTTGGACGCAGGTGAGTTAAAAACCCTACCTTGAATTAAGAGTTGACGATATTCGGCCTCACGAAAAGAGATGTCGCGGAAGAAGACGTCATCGGTATTGCGGTTATGGCGTCGCGGAAGACGGTTCCCTAGAACATGGCGTTCTTCGTCGATGTCCGATTGTTTTTCGCGTTCTTTGTCAAGAGGATGAACAAACTTCAAGACTTCTAAGCCTTCTTTCCAAAAGCTCTCAAACAACACAACCCAACCAAATGAAATAAGTTCTCCACTTATTTAATTAACTTCACATGGATTTTTAAATTCAAGTGTTTGAAATTCAAAAGACTCACACAACACACCACATTAAAATCAACTCATTTAAGACATAATTTATAACTAAGTTAAAATAATTTAAGTGGGAGTTGAGGGGTTTTAGAGGATATGAAGAGGTGGGGTTTTTTTGGGCCCCACCATCCTCATAACCTCCAAAGGGAGGTTGGGTGGTTACCCAACTTCCACCATGAGCTAACACTTAGAGTAAGTTAATAAAAATTGTAGTGTAGTTATAAAATAAACTTCCACAATTTTTATTATAAACACTTGTGTAAACACAACTCCGGAACAGGAGTTCCTAAGCAATTACTGGCGCTAAGGTTCCATCGGTGCCCTTGGAATTTGATTCCGGGCACCAGTTCAAAAGATAGAAATTCCCGCTCGTTCGTTCACTAAACGTACCTGAGCCAAACTTCGGAAATTAATTCCGGGCACACCGGGCCTCAGAATCAGGCGCCGTCAGAAACTGCATTCTTTTAAAATTCCAAAGAAAATTAAGAAAGAATTTTCCTTGAAATTTCCGGGTCTTTACAGATATTCTCAAAAAAAAATTAATTAATGTTTTCAAATTTATTAAAAAAACCACATATATATATATATAACATACTAAGGCTACTAAACTATGAGGTCTTTCAGATTATATTCCTTGTATATTATGATAATGTAATAATGTAAGGCACCAACTCCGATTTACTAGTGTTAGGGTATTTGCAGTTGGTATAAGATAATGTTTAGTAAAAACATTGAGAAATAGATTTATGAAATCGTGGCTTAGAAAACAAAACACTATATCTAATATTGAGGAAAAAAAATTTGTATAGGATATCATCCAATGTATTTAGTAACGAACATGAATAAACTAGGTTAAACCTATAGAATCATATATTCAAAAGAATATTTCATGGTTTAGACATCCTATAAATGATTCTTCATGGCTATATCACTATGATTAGTGTTTATCACACTATGCTTTGAGTTTTAGTCAATTATGTGTACCAAAAGGTACTGAGTTAATATTAAATGTGATATACAATGTATTGATGAATTATTTTACTAATGGTATTATGTTTATAAAAATCATGATGTTTCTAAGAAATTATGTTGATATGATTTTCACTAACTTAAGTGTTATAGACACTATCTTGGATTTACGAGTTTAATGTTATTAAACACCCTTTTGAGGTTTTATGTTGTTAGAATTAATCAAGATTAAGGATATTATGGATGAAATTTTGGTAACATAACACATTGGGATAGTATGTTTCAATAATTTATTTAAGGACTAATGACTTAAAAAATTTCTGTACATAAATTTAAACATAAAGATAACCTTTAGGGATTATATTATCATTGAATTTAAGGTAATTATGGGTTATTATATTATTGGGAATAAAAAAATAAAAGGATGAGAAAAAATATTTTTTTAAAACATTTCATTCATGTTGAATATATTAATGTTATTTTTTTGGATATTTAACATATTTTATGGATAATACTAATAATGTTTTAGTAGAAGTAAAACTCAGAGGTTGGGAGATAACCCATCATGTCTAGGAACTTCTTGTGGTTTGAACCCACAAATGAAGTCCAACAAGGGGGCATCACCTACCACGGGCCAACATGAAGTCCCGATAAGTATTCCATTTTCTTTTTAGTTAAATGATTTGCTAGAAAAATTATATATTCATTTTTGGAACCCTATATTAATAATGTAAATATAATATTATAGATTATATTTTTGGAATAAATGTTGCATTTTATTTTGCAGGAATATTTGATTTTATTATGGATTTATGGTTATTAATGTTATTTAGGAAAATATATATATTATTAGATAAGCTGCATGTTTAGGGAATGAAAATTTCTAGAGATAAATATAAAATTTATCATTGAAGACTATGTGATAAAATCCTTTTATTTTTTGGTTTCAATCTTAGGCTAAAATATTTTTGAGAAAATTTAGGGACACTAATTTATTAAATGATCTAAGTTGAATTTTTGATGTTACTATTAAATTTTAGGATATTAAAGTAGTTTTCCTTACATGAAGATTTACACATTTTGCGAATGGTCAAACCATATTTATTTAGGTTAATTTCTAAAGATAGAAAGAATATTTTGTTTTTAATTTGTGGAATTTTTGATCTTGAAAAGTTAATTCTTATTCATTAGGCGTAAAAGAAATTCCCACTCATTATGTAGAGGAAAATAAGAGGTTTTGGTGGTAATTAATTAATGGAATAAATTATTCTTGTGAAGTAAGTATATTTCCTTATATTCTTACTCTTATATGTAAAATAATCACTCAACACTAGGAAATGGATTTTGTAACAAAAAATTTACCCGTATACTTTTCATACTGATAAGGAAATAGTGTTTTAACCCATCACAAATTTATGGTTTTGTAGTCGTTAAATTATTAATGACCAAGATTTATATCACTCTCCATTAGAAATTGATAGTTTAATTTATCTTTCATGTCCATGTTTTCATTTCACACTAATGTTATCCTATATGAAATCCTATTTTTTTCCTGAAATTTTCATTTCCCTTTCCCTCTTATTAAGAATATGTTTTATTAAAACCATTTATGGTGTGGGTTTCGCACAAATGAGTCTTAAAGTACAAACAATTTTTTAGAAGTGAAATTTCAAATTACATTGAAATCACTTACTAAAGGAGGGTAGAATGTAACACCCTAAGATTATGTTTTATGACACTTTTAAGATAAATTTAATAACTATGAATTATTTTGGTGTAAAAAACATCGAGCTTAAATAAAATGAGATACTAAAAAAATTATTGTTTTAACACTAAAATTATAAACTAGCCATTAAATTGGTAGGTTTGAGCAGTAATAACTATATAATGAAAAATACATGAGTTTTATATTTTATAAAAAATTATTTGTTATTTCTTAAGAAATAAACATACATTTACTTAGTAAATTCTTTTAGTTCTTCAAAAAAATGTTTTATTCATAAATAAGTTTTTGTTTTATTCAATGATAAAATAAACATAATAAATTTTTTATACTTTTATAATTTTTTTGATAAAATTAAATTAATTTTTAAATCATCATATTAAAATTATCTTATGGTGAATTTATTTTTCAGTTAGTAATGAAAATTGCATAATTTCATTATTTTTATTAAATGTCACTTTATGATTTGAACTTTATATCAATGTAGCATAATTATTACTTTCTTATATATAATCTAATTAATTTAATTTCAACCACAAATGTACCATATTTTTGTAAAAGTATATTTTTGAGCTTAAAAATTCATTTTTCAAGAAAAGCAATTTTCATTGTGTTTTACTAGATTAATATTATATTATTTTTTGAAACCTATGTGTATCAAATTTTTAAAATTTATTTCCATATTTGGATTTATAAGCCCCTAATTTATTAAATAGTTTCCTTTTAGTTTTTTCTAATGTTAGTAGTAACCATGGTCATTTTCATTACAATGGAAAAGGGAGAATTGGGTAATATATGTTTAAAAATGATATGGAATATAAAAATGACAGAAAAACTTTCCAATATTTTATCTTATAATTAATTATAATCCATAATAATTTATGTTTCTATAATATAACCATTTATGGCCATTTGGATAACATTGTGATATTTATATTATTTTATTTAAAGAAAATTCAAAGAGGTCACATTCATGTTTTTAATAACCATAACATTTTTAATATGGTGTTATGAATAAGATATCTTTAAATAAAAAATTTTATTTTAAATATAAAAATTTATATACATCATGTGAATTTATTTTTATTTTTTAGTGATGAAATTATTTCCTTAAATAATCATACGTTGATGATGAAATAATTATTTTATGAGTGAAAATATAAAATAAATGATAATAAATATATAAAAATAAATGTAATTTTATAAAAATAATTCAATACTTGTATTTCATCGACTGATTTAACATATAAGGGATATATAAAAATTCTTTGTTTGAAGTTATCTTATTTTATTAATTTTATTAAAGTCAAATTAATGAATAGTTCTTAAAATTGACATTATGATTATTTCATAGTACATAATATTTTATTAAATGATATAAAATTCCTAAAAATTATATTCATCCCAATAATTTTTATAAGGTTTAAAATTTAATCTAATATCCATTTTTTTGTATTATATAATTTTATCGTAACTGTATTAACCCGCACAGAGAAAAATCCATGTTGTCAATGTAAGAGTTAAAGTTGTTAAATAAGGGTTAAATAAGGGTTAAAGAAGATAATGTTATAACCATGACCTAAAAATATCCAAAAAAATTGGATTAATAATATTAATCCCTTATCTCCTTAGTCTTGAATTGGATTTGTTTAATAGAAAATTGTCCACGAAATGACTTATATATTGTTTAAATCAATGATAGTTACAAAATTTCACTCTCTTTATATGTAATATAATTTATGTGTTCAAATAGAGAGAAAACCTAGATATGAATGATCTTGAATTTCTATTTTGATCTTACCGAAATTATTTTCACTATATAATTTTACTTTTAATTTTTAACAATTATATAAAATCATTAAATGCTTGTGAAATATGAATAAAATATTTTTTTAATTGATATAAATATATAATAAATGATTTTAAAAAATTAAGTTTTATATAATTTGAATGAGTTAATATGTGAAATGAATTTTTAATATCTATAAGATATATTAAAATAATTTAAATTATTAAACTCTAATTTTCCATTTTTTATGATGTTTTTGAATTCAAAGTAAAGGAATACTATAAAAATTTACATTAATGAGGATTCATCAAAATAAAATTCTATTTATTTATTTCTTATTAAAAATTATTATCTTCATCAAATATATTGGAATATAGTTTATCACATCATAAATTTTCCATTTATGAGTCATGTTTCCATTTATTGTAACATTATTAACCAATTTTCATTTAAATAATGTTTACCATGGTTAAGGTCATAAATGACCATGTGGTTAACAAATGTGATGTGGTGTAAAATGACACCAAAACATGTCTAAATTATATTTGTTGATTATATTAAAACCCTATAAAATCTTATCTTAAAATCCCTTTCCTTTTGGGGTATTTTTTATCATAAATTAATATATTATAATTTAATATTTTTTAAAATTCCAAAAGTGTCCCTCGCCTCAATTATAAAAAGGGAGCCAAAATCCTCATTAATTCAGACCACATTAAGCCTTCTATATCAACCAAGTACTTCCCATTTCTCTTCTCAATAGCCTTATACATGTCATAGAGGTTCTAGTCCTACCAAAATATTAACCCAAGATCCCTTAAGATAAATTCTACAGATGTCCTCCAAAAAAGAGGTAATCTTCTTTATCGACTCTTTCAAGATTATTTCTTCTTCTAATTCATATTCATGTATTGTTTACAAGATAATGTAATAAATCTAGTGTCATATTTATTCTAATATGTTTTTATTTTTATGGTTTAATAATATTCCACCTTTTATATATCCTATGAAATGTGATAACATCTCGCTTCCGTACACACGGCTTATCATCTCCACACGGTGGTGTACTATGTTATTCATCACCACTTTACATAGATGGGTACAGTGATGGAAATGATGGATATTTATTGTATTTAGGAAATGATATTGATTCATTACAATTAATATATCACCCGATTAATTACCATTTTATCCATTAATGGAATGACATTGTCGCTCGTGCGTATGTAAGGCCTACAATCTCCATGATGCGATGTGATTCATTTTTAATGATCACCATTTAAGAATGATTATAAATATTTATATAATAAATGAATATGTTATCTATAATTTCTGAAAAAATTTATATATTTCCACTTCTAAAAAACTGAGTCATTAGTGAAAAATATGAATGAGAGAACAAGAAAATTAACACCTAAAATAAGGGTAATAATGAATGATTGTTAAAAAATGGGTGATAACTTGATATAAGAGGACAATTTATGATATCATAAATATGAAATTGGTTCTGGTATACATTTTTAGCATGATTTAGACCATTATATTATAGGTTAAACAATGTTAAACTAATATAAAGTTCATGGTACGAGTTTCGTGTCTCACTTTTACTTCTGTGAGATATATTCCTTATTTACTACTTATTTGTTTTATGTGGTTTTCTTCCCATTTTATATACCATGTCATTAATTTATTTATACTCTTGATATTAAATTTTTCATTTAATTATTATTAATTTTATGGTGTATATGATTCAACTAATTATAAAGAGGTAATGGATTTAATAACTCGATTTCCATTCATTAGGGTAAACTTCTACTTCATTGATTTTGTCATGGAAAATGAATTTTTTTATATTTTAATTTGTTTTATGTGGATGTTTATATATATATAATATATTCCTTTGATTATTTCCTAATTAGTATACCATTATTATCTAAGTTATTTATTTTGAAAATTATTTGAATAATTGGGTAAATAATGGTAAATCAATATGTTTTACTCAATACGAACATTTGATGATAAGGAACATTATTTACAAATTAAATCTTGTATTTGATAAATGAGGAATGATTTGGACCTATAAGAATTGGTGGTTACCGTATATGGAAAATCTCCTTGATTCATTGGTAGTCTCAAGAGATGAATACATTGAAAAAATAAAAGGGTTTTTACCCATAAATATTGAACTGTCTTATGAAGGGTCTTAATGGTAAAATAATTAAGCAAATCACAAATAATTTCATTAAGAATAAAGTTATATTTATCAATTATATTTCTACTATTTTATTATCCAAGGATTCATATTTTTAGAACCCTATATATTAAATGGACTTTTGTCCATTTATTTTACCATACCATATAGATTATGATTTTTTGATTCAAGATTGCTTCTATTGTACATAACCCTTTCTGAACATTCACTACTCGAAACATCATATACAACCATGCCTTGTAACTACGAGTATGTCCCCTAAAACCATGGGTATAGGTTAAACCCGTGTTTCCTAAAATTTTAGGCTACCGAGGCGTCAATATATAGCTATACCCATGGTTCTATAAAAATTGTGGGTACAACCCTAAAAAATTGACTAATACCCATAGTTTTATTTAAACTGTGGGAATATATCTACACCCATAGATTAGAAAATCTTGGGTATATATTATCCAATCATACATAATATACCCATGGTTCATTGAACCATGGGCATAAATACTTTTCCCATACCAACAACACCAACCTTCCATCCATCGTTGACCTGTAAAAAAATACAAACCTGTTTCAAACAGTAGTACATGGTTGATATCATGAGTGAATGGAAACATTTGACATACCAACATGTACATGAATTTATTTATGTAGGATCTAAATAATGACGTAGATGCACAGTATACAAGAGGGGTGAATTTTATACTTTAAAAATTCCTTTGGAACCTTTAAAGTTGGTTAAACCTTTCTATTGTTTAACAAGGTTAAACAAGGTAAATTCAAAAGACCTTTTAGTTCTAAAAACTTTCTAGATTTTGGAAATATGGTTTCGGAAATGAAACTTAAGAAAATTTTACAAAGACAAAGATTCTACCTTAAATTTTATAGAATCTTACTAATCAGAGTACAAGTACAAGAAAGTATAAGATAGTTATACTTTCCTTGATAATCAAAATGAAACGGAAAACAACCTTGAAACAATACAAGTAACAAGTAAGAAATATTCTATCCCAAAGAGTAGGATATCAAACAACCTTGGATAAAGGTCCCATGATTTATACTTTCAAGAATGTCTGTCTTACCCACACCAGGGTAAGCCCTCGACAAGAATATCAAAGTCTGCCTTTCTATCCCCGCAAGCCCTTGAACATCAAGGCAGTCGGTACTTATGTCTTACTATCCCCGTAATTCCTCGAACATTAAGGTTGTCGGAACCTATGTCTTCATATCCCCATAATCCCTCGATTGTACACAGAAACAATCGGAGTCTCCCAAAGCAGTCTGAACAAGATCTTCAGTATGAAAAAAGAATGAGAGCCTCTCTCTCTTGAAATCACTTCATTAATATGTAATCTCTAGTTTGATCAATGTGTCAGTAGTTAGTGTGAGATTGTTAAAACGAGCTTCTATTTATAGTTTCATTTCCAACGGTCGGCTTCCTCCTCCAACGGTCATATTTTTCCTTGAATTTTGGAGGGACCTGTACACATGTGACTCAAACAATGGTTGGTTAGAAACATAATGAACGACATCATTTTAAAACTATAACAAAAGTAAAATAAGGTTTCTCATCCAAATTTATTTTTCAGTGTCTAAGGAAAAATAAAATTCAAGAGTCTAAGAAAATGAACATTTGGATTCTATATTTCATGAATATTAGGATTATTTTTATCAAGGAATTTGGATTTATAATTGTTTAGAATTCGGTGTCTGAATTCTAAGGAATTTGGAACCTGAATTCTAAGGAATTCGGCGTCTGAATTCTAAGGAATTTGGAACCTGAATTATATAGAATTTGGAGTCTGAATTATATGGAATTCAGAGTCTGAATTCTAAGGAATTCAGAGTATGAATTATAAGGATTTAGGAGTCTAAATTTCCGTGAATTCAGAGTTTGAATTTCAAAGAATTCAGATTCTGAATTTAATAGAATATGGAGTTTGAATTTCAGAGAATTCGGAGTCTGAATTTCAGAGAATTTGGTGTCTAAATTTCAGAGAAATCAGAGTCTGGTTTTCTATGAATTTGGAATATGAATTTCAGAGAATTCATATCCTGAAAACAGAATACACTATATCTAAATATTTTTATAATTCTGAGGTTTCAGATGTGAAACCAAATTTTTTACTTAGTAATAAAATGATTTATATTTAGAGAGACTAAAATATGAAAAATTAAAAATAGTTAAGGATAAATTTCATTTGGGAAGAAAAATTTTCCTTATTAAAAAAATCATAGAGAAAATGAAATTTGCCTTAAGATAGGGTGTTTGTGATTTTAAAAACATGAAGCAATGGAAAAGTCATAAGGAAACATTATTGACTCAACAATCTCCCCATTTTTGGAAAGCACAAACATCCTCACAAAAAAGAATATAATGACTTAAATATTTTATAGGCTTGTAATTAAAAACATATCTCCTTTTAATTATAGATCAAAGAGAATACGACTAACTCCCCCTTAGGCTTTGTAAAGACTAAGGACCACATTCTGAGTTTCCTGAATGAGATTTTTCATTTTCTTGCATACGAAAATCTTCATGATTAAAAACTCCCCCTTAGATGAACTCACCCTTAATTAGGGAAATTTATTCTTTACTAATTATTATTTTTTTACATTCCTTTCTCCCCCTTTGTGATTTTCAAAAAAAATGTAGGGAATGGAAAGGAAAATATTGTACCTAAAAGATTAGTAGTAAACAACCAAAAAATATGAAGAGTAACAAGAATTTAATTAGGATTGAATTAATTTTTAAAATTAGAAAATACAACAAAATATAGGATATGGAAAATATTATCCTTCCTTTTTTTTGGTAGTAGCTTCTTTTCTATGGTTTTTAACTTCTTGATCTCATTGTGATACTCTTCTACACGCTTGAGCAACTGATCATGAACTTCTGTTTTCTTCTCTAAGGCTTTAGTTTTCTCTTCCTGAGCAATAAAATATTCTTCCGGGGAATTAATAGATTCTTCTTTCTTAGAAAGCTTATCTTCTATCACAATTCTGAGATCCCTTTCCCTCATCTTACTTTGAGCAACTGAATTTAGCTTACCATTCAGATCCTTAACTTCTTTCTTCAGAGAAGTCTATTCAAGAGACATCTTTTCCTCAAAACTATTAGTGGGATCCTTGATATTCACATCTTCGGTGTCAAAAGCATTCTTGAAACTATCTTGAAATTCATCAAATATTCTCATCACTTCTATTGTCTTCCTTGACCAGCTAGTCATATTCTTTCAAGATCTTTTATGATCCTCGTGACCAATGAAAATGGTCTTGAAGTCTTCCTCGAGACTAACACATTTATCTATCACCATGGATACTAAATCTGATTTTTTATTTAATGAATGATAAAGCATCTGAAATATAGAGTCTATACTAGGTAATATTGGAATATTCCCAACCAGCTTCTTCATAGATTTAGTAACAAAGTCGTGTCTAAGAGAGGACGATTCTGAATCCAAGACTTTGGTTTGTGAGGATTATTTTTCTATTTCAACAGCCTTCCTCTTCGATTAATCACCAACTTCTTTCTTCTTAACCATAGTTTTTATCGGTGTATCAACTATCACATGTTTTCTCTTATCATCTTTTGGAATGACTTATTATTGATTTGGATATTCATTTTCACTATCTGATAGCTGAATAATTTTATCTTCATCAACTTCTTCCTTCTCAGCTCCTGCCTCAACATTCCTGGGGTGAATGAAATCATGATTGCTGCTTTCATTTTCAGACAAATTATTCACTTCTTCCTCACCCTTCTCATCTATTCTTGGGGTATCAAGTTATAAAGACTTGACTTCAGAAGTTTGGATTGATAATTTCTCAGAAGGACTCTCCTTCTCATGATTGTATTCCACTTGCTTTATTATATCTTCGGTATCACCACTCCCTTATTCCTCTTATTCATCCAATTATTTTTCTTTCACTATTTCTTATTTTTGATGTCGTTCATAAATCATCAATTTCATTCCCAGAGTCTCTGGTAAAGGTTCTATCAAAAATGATTCTGGTACCAAAATTTGTTCAGAGACTTTTCCAGCAGCCTTAAGAAGGGATTTTGCTATCTCAGTCTCTGACATCTTCTTCTTTTGTTTCTTCTATTTTTGTTCCTTTTCTAGATTCTCAGTAGTCTATTCCTTCAATGCTTTTGCCTCAGTAGGGTCCAATCCAAACTTAGGCTCCCCTTCCTTCATGTTCTTGTAATCTTCTATCCACTTAGCCACTACCTCATTAGGATTTTTTTTGCTTCTTTGGCATTGAAGTTGATAACAGAGATTTCATAACCACTGGATATTTTCCTTTCTCTTCGGGTTCATTGACCTTCCTTTTCCTTCCACCCTTTTTAAGGGTTTCATCCACTTCTGGATTTTTTTCATAGAGCTTAAACTTTTACTTTCGACAAATCATGAAATTCTCCAGATTGACTATTAAAACGAATCTTCATCCTCCTTAGAGTTTCATCACTCAAAAGCATAACCTTACAATTTCTTGGCATAGAACTGCAAGGAGTCTTGAAATACTGAATACAAATAACAATGATCTTTGTAAGAATGGTTGGATACATGATAATCTGAGACTTCAGATTTCCATTCTTTATATTCTCAATTGTAACCAAGATATGCTTACCCATGTTTATCTTTCTTAGGTTAACCCGGAAATCCAGTACATGCATATCTCTTTTCTTCAAAGTATCTTTATCTCCTTTTCTCAGAATGAGAAAACCATAAAACCATAGCTTAAGAATCCGAATATTTGTAGAGAGATGACTAATTTTCAGATTCTTTACCTTTGAAAGACCAAGACAAGATAAAACCTTTTCCTTGTCAAAAGATCCTATTAAATCAGGTAGCTTTTGTGAGAAAACATCTGCTTCTCCTTCATTATGAATTTCTATCATATTTTATGCCATGTTATAAGAAAGACAGTATGTCTTTCTATAGATCTTGAAAGAAAATTTATCTCTTCCTCCTTCATTGAAAAAAATTACTGTCTCGTCGAATTCAACCAGAAATTCTGGATACACTGGATCTTGTGCTCTTTGTTTTGATATACGTGCACTCTCCAAACTATTCAGCTTGATTTTCTTAGAAACAATGGAATGATACTTGGCATAAAACTTCAAATCGACTAACCGTTCTCGGTAGATCTGCCACTCAGAGATTTCCTTAACAAATGAAATTTATTTCTGAGAAGAGGCTTCAATAGACATTCGGAAGTAAGGAAACTTTAAAGATCTGGAATGACTTTAAAAATAGAGGTAGAGCTTTAGCACGTGAAGGCTTGGAGTTCGATGATGGACAACCATTGTGGGTATTTTATATTGGAAATTGAAGCGACGGTTCAGCTTCTCTGAGTGATCCAATGGTTGAAAACTTCTTGAGAATATCTAATAGTTGAGATGATTGCCAAAGAAGGATTTTGATAGATTCCAATAGTCTGAGGTTTTTAGGAAAAACATTCTGATTTAAGGAAAAGTGAATCCCAAAATTTTAAAAACAAAAATAGAATTTCAATAAGTAAAATATGATTAAGAAAACTTAGAAAAGAGAACAAACCTTTCGTATTACCAAGAAGATAATTCGTAATAAGGAAAACTGTTCTTGAGGAACTTTAGATTCTAAAAAATTAGATTACGAACTTTTTTGACTTACAAACAAAAAAACGAGATTATGAAAAAAAAGTAACTATGAAAATTTTAACTACGAAAATTTTAACTACTAAAATTTTAACTATGAAAATTTTGGCTAACAAGAAAATGTACTCCCCTTATGAAAAAACATTTCTTACTGTAACGAGATAGGTTTTAACAAGAAGTTAATATGGAATATTACCTTACGATTATCATTCCTGACTTCTGTTTTATGTATTCAAATATATTGGATCTTAAAGATTTTGTGAAAATATCAGCATGTTGATCATTCATTTCAATAAATTAAAGAATGATATATCCTTTTTGTGTGGGATCCCTAAGAAAGTGATGCCTAATATCTATGTGTTTTTCACAAGAGTGATGTGAAAGGTTTTTACTTAAGGCAATTGCACTAGTATTATCACACAAAATTTCTGTTTTGGTAAAACTCATAATATAGTCTATGAGTGTGTGTTCCATCCACAACACTTGAGCACAACAATTTTTAGCTGCTACATATTCAGCTTCAGCAGTGGAAAGTGCTACTAAGTGTATCTTTTTGCATTACCAAGAAACTAATGAATCTCCTAAGAAATGATAAGTTCCAGATTTACTTCTCATATCCATTCTACATCCACCGAAGTTAGCATCCGAAAAACTTTTTAAAATAACTTCATTTACATAAGTATAAAAGAGTCCTAGATCCATGGTTCCCTTTAAGTAAAAAAAATACTTCTCATTTCCTTTAAATGAGTTTCGTTAGGATTAGATTTATATCTTTCACATAAGCATACTGAAAACATTATGTCTGGATGAATAGCTGTCAAGTAATGTGTACTTCCTATCATACCTCTAAAATTTGATTGATCTACTGGTTTCCCAGCTTCATCAAGATCAAGTGAATTTGAGGTGCCAATGGGAGTACTTATAGTCTTAGTGTTGACATATCTATACTTCTTAAGAAGATCTTTAATATACTTATGTTGGGATATATAGATTCCTTCTGGATGTTGAGAAATTTCAAAACCAAGGAAAAATGTTAACTCACCCATTATAATCATTTCAAACTTAGATTTCATTGGATCCACAAAATAATCAGTTAAAGATAGATGATTTGAACCAAATATAATGTCATCAACATAGATTTGAACAATCAAAATATTTTTCTTATCATTCTTTATAAAAAGGGTTGGATCAGAATTTTCCTTAATATAATTGTTTTGAAGCAAAAAATCATGCAAATCTATCATACCATGTTCTTGGGGCTTGTTTAAGTCCATATAAAGATTTGGTAAGTTTAAAAACATGTTTAGGATGTTTTGTGTCTTCAAAACCATTAGGTTTGTCAACAAAAACTTCCTCTTGAACATAACCATTAAGGAATGCACATTTAACAACCATTTGAAAAAGTTTGAAATTAAATAATGTTGTAAAGGCAAGTAGAATACGAATGGATTCAAATCTAGCTACTAGATCATAAGTTTCTTCATAGTCTACTCCTTTTTGATTATATCCTTTAACAACCAATCTAGCTTTATTTCTTACTCTGATTCCATTTTCATCACACTTATTTTTGAAGACCATTTTACTCAAATAACAATAGTTTCCATAGGTCTTTCAACCAAGGTCCATACGTTTTTCCTTTCGAATTAATTTATCTCATCTTGCATGGATTTTATCCAGTCATCATCACTTAAAGCTTCATCGGTGCTTTTTGGTTCTAATTGGGAAAGGAATGCTAGATGTTCTTTTTCATTTATTAAGGAACTTCTAGTCCTTACAGGTTTATTTACATCACCAGTGATACTATCAGTGGGATGATTCTTTAGAAACAACTAATTTGGGTTTTGTAAAACCTGTTAATCAACATATGGTAGGAAGTATTCTGGAGTAAATTCTTCAGAAACATTTTCTTCAACATTTTCCTTATTAGAAGAATCTTCTATCAAGGGTTGATAATCAGTTTTTGAAAACACATCTGAGGATATAGGCTGAGGTTGTTTAAAAACAAAAGTATCAGCTTCATCGAATTTAACATGTGCTATTTCTTCAACAGTACATGTATTTTTATTGAAAACTATATAATCCCTAGAAGTTGTGGAGTATCCTAAGAAAATTCTTTCGTCAGATTTTGGTGCGAATTTGTGTAGATTATCTCTAGTATTCAAAATGAATACCTTGCAACCAAAAACCTTGAAGTAGGAAAGTCTAAGTTTTCTACCATTCCATAACTCATAATGAGTTTTATTAAGAAAAGGTCTAATTAAAACATGATTTATAGTATAGCAAGAAGAACTTTCTACTTCAGCCTAAAAATGATTGGCTACCGAATATTCACTCAACATGGTTCTTTATATCTCTTGAAGAATTAATTTTCTTCATTCAACAAAACCATTTTGTTGAGGAGTTCTTGGTGCTGATAAGTTATAAGTAATACCTTTTCTACTACAAAAAGTTTTAAAATCATAATATTGACATTCTCCTCCATGATCAATATGAATAGTTATCAATGGAAGGTTTTTCTCATTTTTAACTTGGGCTCTAAAACATTTTAAATAAGAAAAGGCTTCAAATTTATTTACAAGAAAATAAACCCACAAAAAACTGGTGTAATCATCAACTAAGAAAAATACATAATATTTCCCCCAATGCTTCCAGTTTGTGTTGAACCAAAAAGATCCATATTCACCACCTGTAATGAATCAATGGTTGAAGCTTCACCGACGGATTAAAAAATTGATTTATGTTGCTTTCTATATTGACAAGGATCACAAAATTTTGAAGAATCAGATCTAAGCTCCGGTAGATCCTTAACTAGTCTTTTCTTATATAGTTTTCCTAGGTTCCTAAGGTTACAGTGTCCTAAACTTCTATGCCATAACCAAGAATGATCTTCCACTTCACTAAGACAAGGTAGATCTTGGCTTCTAAGGTCTTATATGTTTAGTGTGTAAACATTCTCTTACATATGGGTAGAAAGAATAAACTCTTACATGGAATTGTGTACTAAACACTTGACATTTCTAAAATTCACAAGGTAACCTTAATCACATAAAATAATTATGCTAATGAGGTTGTTCTTAAGACCCTTAATGAATAAAACATTTTAAATCAAGGTTTTTTCAAGAACAATATTACCCATAACAATAATTTCTCCCTGAGAATTATCTTAGAATGTTACTTTTCATCTCTTTGACTTGATAATATTTTCAAAGAAGTTGTTCATTACCATTCATATGTCGGGAACATCCACCATCCATGTACCATGTATTTCTGTTGGTACTATCTTTTTTTTCCTAAAACAAGAGTGTTAGGCTTTCGGAACCCAAACTGTCTTCGATACAGAAACTTCAGAAAGAAAAATTTAAGGAATCCACATTTTCATTGAAAAATAAGCTTTATAACAACCTAAATACTGAGTGCTGTTTAAGGAATAGTTTTTTCCCAATGCCCACCACACTGACACTTAGTTTAGAATGGATCACTTTGAGGCACAAAATAATTGTTACTAAAAACCAGTTTTGAATGAGTATAACCAAAACTAGAATTATTCCTTAGAGGTTGAATTTGGGAATACATCTTATCAAAATTCTCCTAACCTAATGTAAAGTTTTAAAAACACATCCCCAAGGAAAATATTTATGAATTCAGTCTAATAACTAAGTTTTTATCCTCAAAAACATTAGTTTTATCACTAGAGTTAGTCTTGAAAACATTTTTCATAGAAAATACTTTTTCAAGATCCTTAGAAAGTTTATCTTTTTTATAATTAACTTCCTCAATATTTTTTGAAATACTTTCAAAATCAAGGTTTTTCTTATCAACATCTTTAGAAAGATCTAATATTTCCTTAGTAAGAATAGAAATCATAGAATTTTCCTTATCAAGATTTTTCTTGACTTTATAATTTTCATTCTCAAGGAGCTTAGCAAACATAGACACTTCTTCATAAGTAGGTAAAGTATTATATTCATCAGAAGAAGATACTTCATCCAAGGATTCAATAATATTTACCATCCCTATAATTATCATTCAAGGATATATTGGTTATTGATTCAGCATTGTGTACCTTGGCCATTAAACAATGATTTTCAATAGGTAGTTTGGCTATTAAACCAAGATTCTTCTGACCAGAAGATTCATACTCTGAGGATTATTTATGAGATTCACCACCACTGGCACTCTAGGTGTAATTTTCTTTCAAAACTTTCTTAGATTTATCCTTATATTACTTATTTCTATTCCTCTCAGAATGTTTTTCCTTTCTGTCTTTTCTCTTAAGCATAGGAAAATCTGGACTTATATGCTCACCTCTACAGTATTCATAGAATGTGGCTTCAGAGTCCTTCTTATCCATTCTTTCATTCTTCTTGTATCTATACTGAAAGTCATTCTTCCCAATAATCACGTTCATCCTTCGAGCAAGCTTACCTAGTTCATTCTCAGAATGTTCACTTTCACTTGATTCGGATTGAATAATAGTCCTCTTAGATTTGGATCTTGTAACTCTCTCACGAGTCATGGATTTCATAAGATTTGAAGTAGTTGTAAAAGAAATACTTTAATTTCCATTCTTCTTCAAATTTAGATCAGAATCTCTTTTCATTCTTGTCTCGTGTTGAATAAGAGTTCCAAAAACTCATCAAGAGTGATTTGTGAGACTTTGATATTCTCATCAATAGCTATTCTATTTGATTCCCACTCATTAGGCATGATATCTATAATCTTGTCCACAAGTGCCTCATCATCTAAACCTTTTTCACCCATGGATTGTAAACTGTTAACAATGGTCATAAACCTTTGTTGTACCTTACACACAAGTTCTCTATAAAAAATACAAAATACTGATATTCAACTCAGATCAAATCTCTTCTAGTTTCAATAACTTTGGAAGATCCAAGGTGAGTTACTTAAATCTTCTTCCAAATATAATTTCAGCTTCCTAAGAATAAATTTGGCTATAGATATTCCTGGTCATGGAACACAACAATGTATTGTGTACCTTATAGTTTATTTGATATTCTGACTTTTTATGATTAGTATAAGTTCTGACTTCCTTATCAAGAATCTTGTAATATCTATTAAGCATAACAAACGTGTCCACTCTAGTGTTAATGACAAAAGTCTTCATATGATCTCTTCAATATTCATAATCATTTCTATCAAATATAGGTGGTCTAGTAGGATTAATATTTTCAATTTAACCAATATTCATTCCAGCCATCTCAAAGAAAATATCCTTCCATAGAAACTTGTTAGTAATAATAGGTTTGTAAACTAGGATAAAAATATCCTAAGTAAGGAAAATATAGAACAACTAAAACTTGAGCAAAAAAATTTATTTATGAATATATTTATTTCAGAGACCTCCTCTGATACCAATTTTAGGATCGAAATAATGATGTAGATTCTCAATATACAAGATGGGGGTTAATTGTATACTTTAAAAATCCCTTTATAACCTTTAAAGTTGGTTAAACCTTTCTATTATTTAACAAGGATAAACATGGTAAATTAACAAGACCTCTTAGTTCTAAAAACTTGCTAGATTCTATAAATGTGGTTCCAGAAATGAAACATAAGAAAAGTTTACAAAGACAAAGATTCTAACTTAAAGAGTATAGATTCTTACTTATAAGAGTACAAGAAAGTATAATATATTTATATATTCCTTGATAATCAAAATGCAGTGGAAAACAACCTTGAAAAAATACAAGTAACAAGTAAGAAATATTTTATCCCAATGAGTAGGGTATCCAACAACCTTGGATAAAGGTCTCTTGATTTATACATTCATGAAAGTATGTCTTACCCACACTAGGGTAAGCTATTGATAATAATATCGGAGTCTGTCTTGCTATCCCCGCAAGACCTCGAACATCAAGGTAGTCGATACCTCTGCCTTCCTATCCCCAGAAGTCCCCGAACATTAAGGTAGTCGGATCCTCGGTCTTCATATCACCGAAAGCCCTCTATTGTACACAACAACAACCAGAGTTGCACAAAGTAATCTGAAAAATATGTTCATTATGCACAAATCATTAGAGTCTCTCTCTCTAGAAATCACTTTAGTATCACATAATATCTAGATTGATCAACTTGTCAGTAGTTAGTGTGAGATCGTTCAAATGAGCTCCTATTTATAGGCTCATTTACAACGGTCGACTCCCTCCTCCAACAGTCATATTTTTCCTTAAATTTTGGAGGTACTTGTACATGTGTCACCCAAACAATGGTTGGTTATAAACATAATGCACAACATCATTTTTAAACAATAACAAGATTAAATAAAATAAGGTTTCTAAACCAAATTTATTTTTCAGAGTCTAACAAAAAATAAAAATAAAATTCTAATAAAATGAACATTTGGATTCTATATTTCATGAATATTTTTATTCTGTTTATCAAGGAATTTGGAATCAGAATTCTGTAGAATTCGGAGTCTGAATTATAAGGAATTCAGAACCTGAATTTTATGGAATTCGGCGTCTGAATTATAATGAATTCAGAACCTGAATTCTAAGGAATTCGAAGTCTAAATTCTAAGGAATTCGGAGTCTGAATTATAAGGAATTCAGAGTCTTAATTCTATGGAATTAGAAGTCTAAATTCTAAGGATTTTAGAGTCTTAAGTTCAAAGAATTCGGTGTCTGAATTTCAGAGAATTCGGTTTCTGAATTTCAAAGAATTCTAAGTATGAATTTTAGAGAATTAGGAGTCTTAATTTCAAAGAATTCAGATGCTGAATTTCATAGAATTCAGAGTCTGATTTTCAGAGAATTCAGAATCAGAATTTTAAAGAATTTGGATCCTGAAAACAGAATACAATATATCTATGTATTTATTGAATTCCAAGGTTTTATATTTGAAACTAAATTATTCACTTAGAAATAAAAATAGTTAGATTTAGAGAGACTAAAATATGAACAATGAAAAATAGGTAAGGATAAATTTCATTGGGGATGTAAAATTTTCCTTATTAAGAAAAATCATAGAGAAAATAAAATTTTCAAAAAGATAGGGTGTTTGTGATTTTCAAAACATGAAGGAATGGAAAAATCATAATCAATCCTTTTTGACTCAACAACTTATATATAATCATTGGTCAAAAATAAACTTAATAGACCTATCTACATGAAACAATCTAACCCAAACTCATTCCAATTGAGTCTAGATTTTTTGTTTTATGATATCTATCATGTTTATCTCATCATCCCACTGAATTACTTCACACACTATGTGATTCTAGTGTTATAAATATCCATAGATCATTTCAAATAGAGGTATTTAAAGACTAATGAAGACCAATGGATACAGGTCATAGTAGAATTGGAATAAAAAATAGTCTAGGTGATAACCCAACATATTAGTATTGTAATTAGTTTGGAAGGACTATTTAGAAGAATTATAAAATGTATTGAGATGTTTAAATATAAAAATGAAAATGAAAATCAAATTGAAAGAGTTTGAAAAATAAATAAAAATATCGTTTCATGATTCTTGAAAATAAAAATTAAAATAGAGGCAAGTCATGCATTTTCTAATACATAGTTGAAAAATGAAAATTGAAATGTTGTCACTGTGTTGCAGACCAAACGTTGGAATCAGGGTCCAAAATTGATAATAAATATAAAAATGTGTTTCTTAAAACCAAACACAACCTTATATACACAAAAGAAAAATATTTGAAGTTTTGTGAATCTTAGATGTTTCTATTGGATCAATAAATGTATTAACTATGTTCCAAACCAGCCAAAAACCAATGGCAGCATTGATAAAAACACTTAGTAAAGGTTATGCATGCATTTTTATGCATATAAAAGTAATCAATTCAAAATCTTAACATCCCCAAATTTTTATTATATATTCAAATCTTCATAATAAAATTACATACAATGAGATAGTTATCTCTATAGATCATTTTTAGTTACAAAAATAGTTCCCATGAAAACTTTGTACATCTCTTGAAACCCTAAAGAAAATACAAAAGGCTGATGTGAAATAATATGGAAAATATAAACTACAACTAACTTATTATTTTTCATAAAACAAAACAACAAGAATTCATCACATGATTAACATCCAATTTTTTCTACATGAGTCTATTTGAGGCTTTTCAGTAATTGAGAAAGAAGAAATCTTGATTGGAAAGCATTTTTCAAATTCCTGCACATGCAATCTTAAATAACGATCTCATATCATCACATGCACAAGCTTTCTAGGATCAACTTTACTAATTCATTCAATGTAAACAGGCCTTTTATCCTTATTGACACCATGATAACCATGGGATATATTTTAAGAGATTTATTCAACTATTCAAACTCAAAATCCTAAATACAACAAAATAATTCTAAAATACATTTAATTGAATGACAAGAGTATATAATTTACCACCAAAACATTAAAAAGATGACAGAAATAGTCTTGAAACATAAATGGTGTTTTTTTCAATAATGAAAATAGGTAGCCAATATATCCTTTAAAATATTTTATGTACCAAGTTTTTTTCTCCCCTAAATCATGTAATCCCATATCAATTTGAATTTATCAAGATAAAACCTCCATGATTTCAAATATCTGCATCTCCAACACACACAAAAACATACAAGTATATCTTGTATATCAACAACAACTCTAGCATTCATAAATAATTACCATACATGCGGTCCATTAGTCCAATGAAATGCCATAATAGTAGTCCATAAGTATAAAAAATAGTACCACTAACCCAAAACAGACCACACATCACCTGAAAATCAAATAAAACATACTTTTATATCCTCACCCATATAAGATGTTAATTCATGTTTTTAATGTACTTGAACAAGTATCTCTTCTAAGAAAAAAATTGAGGGTATTAATATCTCGGCTATCACCAACATCCCAATCCCCAACCCATTAATCATATTCATTAGTAACATCATTAGCTACCTCACTACCAATAGCACCATTAGCAACATCATCAACACCCTAATCACCAATAGCACCACCAGTTGTATCCTCACCACCAGTAACACTATCACCAGCACCTTCATCTCAATCTCCACTAGGACCCTAATTGGTAGCACCCGATGCATCCTTTGAAAAGTTCATTAACTCCATATATAATTTAAAAGTAGTAACATCTCCTCATGGAAGTGACTGACCCAAAATTGGAATAGCTTTTATGATGTTTCCGGTCATTAGATTACTTCTTTCATGATCTTTTTTAATGATTTTTTTCTCCTATAAAGCTATTTTTTTCTCAACTTATTCTACATGAGATCTTTTCGGTTCAATTTTGTAAGAGACTTGAGAGTTTCTCGATGAGGACCTATACCTACAGGGGATAATGATCTTCCCTGGTCGACATCAGACTCTCCACGGGTGCTTCACAACTAATACCTGACTTATATTAACATGTGGCCCAAATTTTCCCTCTTTTGTATCAGTGAGGGCCTCCAAGGAATACTATAAAATTACAAAAAAACAATTAATTATGAATTTCATATAAATAATTGAAATATAAATAAAAATCATACAATATTTTCTTGTGTCTATGCATTTACTTCACTTACAACCTTTTTCTTACAATTGGAGAAAAATAATTTTTTCACAAGGTACACAACCTTCAATGCCCATTACAGCTTGATGAAAATTAGAAATTCATAAATCTGGATTACAATAATATATAATAAATGAATAATTTTTAAATCAAGTAAGCTACATGATATTGTTGAATACATCACTTCTAGAACATTATGTGTGGTCAAGAATGCATCTAATGATTAATTCCTTAATGAACTACCAAGAGAGTGAGAATGTTTAGAATATATATATTTCATTGTGGTTTGAAAATGTAAGGGATTATGGAAAAATTATTTTTTTATTTCATGGAATATTTTTCATGTTTATTGAGGAGTGTGGAAGGTATGAATTTTGTGCCAATAAAACTTGTTTGAGCAGTATACCTTAATGGAAGTGTAGTGTTTGTGGAATTATTTTACAAATGAAATGTAAATTCCCTAGGTAAGATCATAATTTATTTATAATAGGTTTGTGAAATATATTTTTAGAGGTATTCCATGGAAATGATTTTTCATGGTGGTGTCCCTAATGGAGTAGTGTGTTTTAACATTTAAATTACTTGGGAAGTTCGGGTTAGCCATTGGGATCTGCAATGGTGTATAGTTGAATTTATTGATATGGTTTTTTGTTACTTAAATGCTTTCAAAGAGTTTTTTAGAGATTAGGAGAAAATATTAGTTGTGAAAAATAATTTTTTTTTGATCCATTGGTGTTTAAATACCATTAATTGGTATTTGTGGATAATTTTCTACTTTGGTTCTGTGATTTAAATGGAAGAGGATTATTATAGAAGGGTATTCTTATCTAGTTGGAGGTATTATTTACTGGGAGTTTTTTCTCGGATACAGGTGCTTCTTTCCATGGAGTTTCAAGATGGTTTTCTTATGTTGGATGATTTTGGGTGAGTTGTGGTGATTGTATTGGAGGGATTCTATTGGATGGTGGTTCTCCTTATGTTGGTTGGTGGTTGAAGGTCTGTAGTAGGTGTTATTGCTAGGGTGAAAGGAGGATTGTTTTTTGTTTTGTGAGGATTATAGAATGTGCGAAGGATTGAGGGTGTTCTATAGGTTGGTAGGTGTTTCTATATTGTGTTCTTAGTAGTAAAACTTGTGGGATATGGTTATCTAATATGGAGGATGGATATAGGGCTGTTATGATTCCTATTGATGGTTTGATGATAAGTATGTTGAGTAAATAAGAGGAGTAATAAAACACATAAATTAGAAATTCAGATAAATAATTTATTAGAAATGTGATTAACTTTATTTACCATGTTGAGATATAATGAGAAAGTTCAAAAAATGAGTTATAAGAGGATGAAACAAACATGGAACACAATTTGAACAATGATATTGATGTTTTTCATGAATGATACACTCAACAAAAAATGGTAATAAAATACCAAAATAAAGATGTTGATAATATAAATAAAGTTTAAAATAAATTTCAAAAAAAATGGAATTATATTTTTGGGGAAACTAAACAACTCAATGTAAATGTTTCTAAGTAAGATAGGTTGTCCAGATGAGTCTAAAAATATGATTTTTGAAAAGAAATAAAATCTTTTTTCTATATAGTTGTGTTGTGGTAAGACTAATAAAAACCATATAAAATCAAAGTTCACATTGTTAAAGATATGTATTAAATGAAAATTTATAATAGTGTAATAATAAATGTTTAACATAGTCACAATTGGAACAAAAATATGTGCCACACTAAAATGTTATATCTGCTTCAACTATTAATGTTGGTTCTAAAATCCAATGTGGAATGTTATTGAGAAAAAAAATCTCAAAATGAACAATTCTATATAAAAGTGTATAGAATGAACTTTGAAAAAGAATGGTTTTGAAAACCCAAAAAGTTTTTGGATAGAAATGTTCCAAGACAGAAATCATGTGTTCACAGATAGAGTCAAAAATTTGTTATTGAATTGAATTTAAATGATAATATTAGTACTATAGAGTAGTTAGTCATAAATAATATGTTTTTTGGTATAATATGTCTCTTCTATAGAGTTAATGAATTAAAAAAATTAAGGGGATCCTATTAATTGGAAGAAAATTTATAAGAATTCACATGAAGAGACCATAAAATGGTTGTGGTATGTATGATTTTGGTTAGGCCATGTCCACTAAACTAGATATGTGAATCTAAAAAACTTACATGCGAAAATTAGTTTCCATATGTTGATATGTTGTAAACTAGTGGATACCATGGATGATTTTAAGTGATCTAATTTTCAAATCTATGTTCCAAAATTCTATATAGTATTAATAAATATTCAGAAGCCTCCCAAAATTTTTACAGACCATATTTGATTGTGGAAGACACTAACGGAGTGGATGTGAATCCTTTTGAGAAAGAAATAACCTTAAAAATTATATGTATATTTTTTATACTCTAATATGTTGTTAACACCTGAATGTTTTTCCGGACACCTTAATGCTTCAATCATTAAGGTGATTTTGTTTATATTATCAAGAAGTTACAAATGTAGGAGATTTATATAAAACAATTTGTTCCAAAAAGTGGTGAATTGGATGGTTTATTAAATATCCATGGGTTTTTATGGAGAACCCCTAGGGGAATAGTTCTATATTTTGATACTTTTAGTAACCTGATCGGGTGTGTATTTATGGATATGTTTTGGAATACAGAGTATGTAAAAAAATATGGACGGGTGCTCAAATTATAAACACCCAAGAAACCAAGTTCATGTGACAATTGGCCTCTAGGCCTAATGGCCAATTGGCCTCTAGGCCTATAACACAATTATCCATGAAAAGATAACCAAGTAACAATATAAATTATGACATTATATTAATTCAAATAAAAGTACCTGTCACTTCTCATGCTCAGAAATATTAGTGTACCCTAATGTGTGTAGATATGTCATTCCATCTTTCTTATTTGTTTTTTTCTTGGATGATTCCTAAAAATAAATACAGGTAATGATAATTAAATTTTATAGGAAAAACATTAATGATTAGGAGTACCTAAAACTGATCAGTCTTCCAATATGTAGTCATTTTTAATATAAATCTTTGGAAAATTAGGGTATATGAGTACATCCTATAAATCAGTACGCACTCTGCTCCTCCCACCATTATATAACTCATTCTTGTATTCCCTCCATAACTCTCTAAGATCCATCCATCTTGAAACTTTAGTATCTTCTATATTTAGAAATTTAAACCAAATATGCAATGAATGTGTTAATTTACATAAATATTTTACTAATATAGATATAAATTTATGTAATTTTCATACCTATATCAGTTCCAATTACCTATCCCTGATGTCATAATGTATATGTCTCTATGGGACCAGTTTTATCAGAACGGTATCATGGTACATGGATAAAGTGGCCACAAAACTTCTAAATTTACTATAATTTTTACTTACCATTTCATTTTGTTCATTGTAATCAACCATAATCCATGTTTCACAATTCTAGGCTTTTCGCATACGAGTGCAACCACATCGCCTACTAGAAGATCCCACTAAATAAGATCAGAGGGAAAAAAAGAGTAAAGTGACGATAAAATAGGACAAAAATAAAATGTTATAGTTTGAATGTTTTATAATATAAAAACTGATACAGGATCCTAAATAGGCTATGATGCATCTGTGGATTGTCATGGATCCATATCCTCCGAAGGAAATGTATGTTGCACTGCATGCTCTGTATGATCTTCATGAACTAGATTGAAACCTAAAGGAACGAAGTTAGTATATGTTGGAAGGATGGTAGGAAAAGGAGTTAGCATAGACTTGTATGAATATGGGTAGTAGGTTTGGGGATATATAAATGGATATAGAAATGTTATAGGTGGGAACTTTGCTCAAAGAAATATAGACATGGATTGGGAGGAAGATGATAAATGAGATGAAAATGGTGGCATGGATGGTAACATCCCAAGAGTCTCAAGAGGAGGATGAGAATTTATGGTTGATGGGGTATCCACTAATGGTTCAGTGTGGGTAGTTGTAAGATGGTTGATCCATCTAAGTCTAGGAGCATCCACACTCGAACCCATGTAGGTAGGAGGAGTCAACGATGGTGGAGATATATATCCACAAAATTTTTGATAAATAATATGAACATGACATTATATGTAATGTAGAAGAAAAATGTCATAATAATTATACTCACTAAAGGAATCATAGGTGACAACCCATTCTCACATCTATCATGATCAGCATCAAATAATCTCTTCCTACAAGATTTTGTAGTAATTTCATATTCATCATAAGAATGAAAAGTACATTTTTTAGAAATAGTTTTTAAAAATCATACTTACAACCTAGAAATCGATGAAGAAATAAAATTTCATAACATCATTTAGTAATAATAATTTAAAACAAAGTTATACATTTTTTAAAAACCCATTTTAAACAAAGTTTTCTATATTGAAAAAAATAATTAAATTAAATGAAACCAAACAATATTGAATCAAACATATCATTACAATATAAAACTAAATTAATGTAATTACATTAATAACAACCTGATAAACTCATATCAAGGTAAACTGGATGAACTATGAACATATATGGTTGCTTCTATATATTACCCACTACTAAATCAGATTCAACATCAACTCTAATAATGGGAAAATTTTATTCATCAAGTGAAATATTTTGGTCAACCCCAATGGGTGAATCAATGGTGGAAATTTCATCCCCAATATCATGAAAAATATGTTTTGGGATTACTTCATTAATGGCACCATAAATAGGTCTCAAATGATCTTTTACACAAAACACTTGTTTTTTTCAATAATGCAAAAATTTATGGTTCATTGGTATGAAGGAATCGACTTATATTAATAACTCCAAATATAAAATCATCAATAAATATACCATGTAAATTTATTGAATCAAACTATTTACATTTCATCAAAGTGAATCGACCTTGATAGTAGTATTATAATAAAAATATTTTCTCAACCTGTCCATAATAACGAACATCTTTATATGGGGCTCAACAACCTGATGCACTAGAATAACAATCCGTTGTAATAGTTAACAATAGACACCATGTTGTGCTCTCATTTCTTCCTCTCTGTCAGTTATAACAAATTTATATCCATTTATTATTAAATATTTTCATTCACAAACAAAAGAATTGGGACCCAAATCCAACACTCTTAATTATTGAGAAATGGAGTCAGCATGTAAACTCAATACTTGATATAGATTTGAGTAATAAAATAAAATGGATATATTTTTTTAATCAAATTAAAGTAATTTCCATTCCATTAATTTCAACCAAGATGGAAACTCCTGGATATGAAAAGACTCTCTCCTTCTCAAAGGAAAAGATCGATGAACTCTACTTATAATTTTTTTATTTTCCCTATATAAAATGATAATAAAAGTTTTAGGTATATGTTAAATGAAATAGTATGAGATAACATATAGATATCCAGATTACTTACTTGATAGAGTCATCGAACAACCCACAGTTAAACAAGACTGTGTGATGTTTCATATCCCACTCTTCAAAGCTCAATATATTCAATGTATATTACCCACCAATTCCTTATTTGGGGTAAAGACCAAAAAGAGGGATCTATTTCCACATACTTCTCATATTCATTTATCATTGGTTTATTATTCATTTTTCTCACATTAGACAAACAAATTGAACAATTTTCGCATATTTTTGGTCCAGATACCCCTCACAATGGAACCTTCGGCATAATTCTTATTTTTTACATATGATTTCATTGTACACATATTTATTTCAGTAGGTTTCATCCACAAAAAGTGAACAGTCCCCCAAGAAGTGTTTTATTTGGAAGATAAACTATTAAATACAACATACAGGTGAAAATGAATGGAGGAATTGTTTTCAAACTCACACAGAATTAAAGGTTCCTCTTGCTGCTTTTTTATCAAGAATGACTTAGATAACCTTTTATAAAAAATGTCTCTAAATAATTTCACAACCAAATAAACTTCACCCTTATATTATACGATAAAAAATGACAAATTTATCTTGGAAAAAATTTATGAAGAAGTATGTGATAATCATGATTTTTTAGGGATTTTAGTTTTAGATATCTTCTATTGTCTTGTTTACATATGTTTTTGGAATAGCCATCAGGAACCATGATATTCTTCAATACTCCCAAAAATTGATCTTTCACTGATGGTTTCATCAAATTATAATCATAAGGATATTTCAATTTTTTTTAACCAATACAAACAGGATGTAGTTAAGGTAGAATACCCCAATCCAACATGTCCTAATTAGATCGGTAGTCATCTTTGGTCTTCCAATTGATATTTAGATGACATTCAACAAATATTTCATATATATTTTACTTACTATTAAATTGTTCTAAATAATGGAAATAACAAATTGGTAGACCAATATAGATACCCAAAAAAGATACCTCTCTATTTCCAATAGTAAGTGGATTCAGTGTCATCATTCTTCCTATTTTTAGACATCAACTGACATTTCCCTAATGAAAAAATAAAATCGTTCAATTCATTAATAACATCAGATTCTGTCATATGTTGAGGTTGTTGATAATGGTCAAAAATATTATAAATCCTTTAGATATTACTTATGTATTGACGATCCATTGGCAAGATTTTTTTATTCCCCGTGAAACAGAATCTATGATAATATTTAAGACTTATCGATTGTTTATTCATTATACAAACAAGACAAGTCTCTCATGAATAGAAAGAAAAATCATATAATTAAATTTATTAACTACTATACAACATAATATATATATGTGTGTGTGTGTGTGTGTGTGGAATATGACCCTACATGCCTAATCACGTTGCATGAATTCACCAAAATACCATTAAATAATAACTACAATCCTGTCAATAGTAACTCAAAGGCCTGTTACACATGAGCTGGTTAGGTACATATAAACTCCCCTACCCAACTCGCACAAAACCTATCACCTTTCATGTTCTAGGTTCATCAAAAATAATTAATGAAATTATGTTCAGATACAATTTTTTAACTCCTTGACCAGACCACCATGTTTTATCTAGATATCCATATGACCCAATGCATGCCTCCCTACACGTATGAGGATGTATATAATCAATGAGGATCAGAACGTTGTTAGTGGGGAGATTATACCCTTATTATCATATCCTTGAACCAGTAATAATAAATAAATAAAGATAATTTAGAGTAAAAAAAGTTGATTAATATAATATCTTATGGAACACATGTCTTACAATAAGAAAATTGGATCTGAGAATGGAAAAACAAATTGGTTAAATAAGTGAAACTATATAAGTAAATAAAATAACATGGTAGAAATCCTCTAGAGTTTGTCTTAGTTACACTAACATCTCCATGCTTCCCAACTCTACCATCTTCCATGGGCCATTTACCAATTCCTAGATCCCTATAAAAATTGCATGCACATGAATCGAGATATTTTTATGATGTGTGAGTAATAAAACCAAGTTGAAATATACCAATGTATCTTTAACAAGGGTGAACATGTATAATAGGTGTATCCACGATAAAATAAACATGTAAGCAAGAATAAACAATTATATCTCAAGCACCTATGTTCTAACCAAGTCACTATGAACCCCGACCGTACCAAATTCATATCCATGTTGGAAGGAAAACCATAATATGTCACAACAGATCAATAACTATCATCAAGGTTGATAATAATGTTCCTCAGTTGTTTGAAGGCATCATGTCAGATTAGGACACTACTCCATTGTATCTCATCTCCATCATGGGTCAGACCTCCATGTCATTGTTTCCTGGCTCCCTCATAGGTCAGGCCTTAAGGCCAGCATGCCCTGTCTATGCCTCAAATCAGGACTCCATGTTTTCATTCCCCTAATTTCACTCTATCGGTGCAAGCCTCTTGGTATTCATTATTCTACCCCCTTATCAGTTAAATCGCCACCATTGACATAAGTTTTGTGTACTCCTCCTCTAAGGGATGACTATATCATGATGGTCCACTTATTTCGACTACTAATAAAAAACCTCTAAATTCATGGTAACACACATAACATGGTGTATTATTTTAGAAAAACATAGTATATTCAAAGAGAATATAGTATCAACATACAATACATTTGATCAACATAGAACATAGGCAATCAAGCTATAATCATACTCATGGAATCAAGAATTATAAACGGGTCTCATGGGACACACACACACCCACCTGCATGTCGTCTCTAAGGAAATTAAACTTATTTCGTTATAAACCATCAAAATAAAAAAATAGAGCAAATTTTGAAATGTGGGATATAATAAACATAGGATATTATAAATAAAAGTTTTGTCTAACCACTAATACATTCATAAGATTATGGACTAGGATAACTATCCAATGATTTGATGTAAGTTACTCACACTTTTATGATCTATTCCATGGCCATGAAATTGTATTTATTTATTTCCTTTCTTGTTCCTCCCATAATACAATGCATAATTTAGGGTTTTTTTGGCTATATCCATTTCAATATTTTAGGATTTATCTTATGTTTTTATTATGTATGTTCCATTAAGGATTTAATAATACATTATTTAGTTCATCTCTATTTTTTAAATGGGTATTATTATATTAGTTTGATTTGGTTAGGATGGAAATCAAATGGGTTTATGTGTGTTCATGTAGCCTAGAATCTAAATAGGTTCAGTTATAAGTAGCACTAAATGGGTTGGTACGTTACCAATTGTTGTACTTAGTTTCGGTATCGGTTTTTGTAACACCCCAAGCTTCCACGGTACGCTTCTCTTTGAATAATACAGTAGCGTGTGTTGTACGCAACTTCGAGTTCTAACACAACACAACCAATAAAACTAGCCATTATAAATAGTATTACCCACTTTTTGAAATTTTATAAAGCTTATCTTTCAAAATGGAATTCATTTTTGTATTCGGAATATCGAAATTATCTTAGGGTGATTTTTTGGTATTTTTCTGAAAACTTCCAATTTTTTTAGGAATAGTGAAAACACTGAGTTATAGTTTAAAACCAAATTTTTATTTAAATAATTATTTATTTTATTTAAATTTATTAGAGGTCAGAATAGATAAATAAAACTGATATAATTTCAATGTAATTCGTTTGAGTTAGTTTAGAATAATTTTAGATATATAAAAATTTTAATGATCTTTTCACCCACTTTTACCCACCTCCTAGGAGAATTTGCAAATTCATATAAAAATTTAATTTTACCACTTATATGAGTGGAATTTTGAAAATTCCTGAGACACGGTTAATATCAAGGAGTAAAATTTGGTTCAATAAGATAAAAATAATTTTTTGTGAATAGTAACTTTTTACTTTTATTTACCACGGTTAAAAGTAAATAGGATAATTAAGGGAAAATGATATTATTATTACCCTAAAACATGTCCTAATTCTATTGGATAATTATAGTTCGACCAATAACAACCTTTTTAATAAAATATGAACCTATTTGGTTCTCTTGGATTAGATTAAGACACTTATTAGTATTTTTTTAATGAAGAGTTAAAAGAGTTAAAATCAAATTTAAATAATTAAAACATTTTTAATATAGGGTTAAACATAATATAAATTCAACTATAAATATTCATTAGAAAGATAAAAAGATTTACTACATAATGGTTTTTTATTTATATTTTTTAGACATTAAATAATGTAATTTATTTATGACACAATGATGATGTAGTAATTACCTAATTAATGAAATATTAAAATAATTGATATTATAAATATCCAAATAAATGTTATTTGAGACTTTTTATGAATTAAACTACTTTTTTTTGGTTAATATGACATATTAGTGTTGGTTAGATTATTTTTTTCGAAGAAATAATGCTGTTATGAATTTAGAAAAAACAAAATACGAAATAGTGTCCAAATTGACATAAAAGAATTTTTAAAACAAATATTATATTATTAATTGATATTCTGATCCTAAAAATTTAAGGCTCAGAAAAAATACATATATAATGATAGGTGTGTCACTAATGAACCATTTTGGTTTTTCTTGGATGTATATAGTAAGTTTATTAACCATATAATATAAAATTTAAAGAGACGTGGTAAATGTCAAACTATTTTAATAAGAGTTAAATATAAAAGATAAAGTTAATATAGTGTTACAAACTAGTCTAAAACCTATCAGTTGAGTGGTGTTTGACCCATACACACCTTAACCTTTAAATAATCCATTTTGGAGCAATTAGAAACCGAAAATGATTTTATTATAAAATAATATTTCTAGCTCTTCCTAAGGTACCCCTCACCCCTCTAATAAAAGGGCACTCCCCCTTCTCCCTAATTCACACCTTAAAAGACATTTTTCTTGACAAAACTCTACCCAAATACTCTTTAAAATGTCCTCCCTTCATCCTAGATGCATTCCTTTATTAATAAAGCCACCCTAATGAGTCCTTTTTATCAAATCAAAAGAATGAACCCGAAGAAGAGGTAAATATATCACCACCTCTTTCAAGTATCATTCTTCTTCCACTTCCTTTTTCTTTGTTGTTTCAATTATAAAATAATAACTCCAGAATCTTCTATATATTGTGATGTTATTATAAATATGGTACAACCAAATTCATTATTATATCCATCCTTTGAATGACATATCACCATACGTGCGTACATACGGCTTACTGTCTCCACGTCATGGTGTAATTATTATTCAATACATTATTATTTGGATGGGTATAATAATGATGTGTAATTGATGTAAATAATATATATAACATGATAATTATTCTTTATATATTATATACCATCCAATTATATATTATTTTAATAACAAAATAATGATATTGTCGCTCGTGCGTACGTACGGATTACCATCTCCACGAATGCGATGAGATTCATTCCCCATCGTATCCATTCAAGACTAATTTTCATTATATGATTAAAAATAATTTTTAAATACATGATATCATTCTATATATGAATAAGATAAATCCCATCCATAAAAAATTTTACTCACATAACAAAGAATATAATGGAAAACGAATCTGTTAACACCCGAAACAACAATAATACCAAGATATTATTAACAAAGCAATATTAAAAGATCATATATGATATCATATTAACGTATATGATTATTTTATAATTTAATAACAATTATTTCACCATTATACAAGAGGTCAACCTCTCCTCCACCAAGGAAAATTACAAGATAAGGGTTAATTCTATAATCTCTTCATTATCCGAGGTTGTTTATACGTAATTTTCTACTGGGACCTCTTTATCATCCACATCCATGTTTTTTAAAAATGAATTTCAAAACATTATTACTATTTAATAAAATATGGGTTAAAGTCATTTATACCCTTTTTTGACTTTTATAAGATTTTTATAAATAAATCTTTCTATCGTTTTCCAAACAGGGCCCTTTATAACCTTTTCGACAAAATTAAGGTAAGAATGTCTTTTTTAACTTATATGGTGGGTGCCGCTATTTTCCACTGTTATAAAATCATTGAAGCTTCCCTTACAATATTATAAGAATATTTTCAAAGTAAATGTTTTATTTTATAATTATGTGACTTTTAAATTATTTCAAAAAATATAAATTTATCTCAAATAGTTTAGATTTCATCTATGTCAACATCCTTTGATGGATTTTAATCTTATTTAAAGTTGATTTATTTTGATACAAAACTTCCATATTGTATTGAAGGTTTTGGGAAATGTTTTAATATGGATGTGTTATTTTTATACGATTCATGGTTTATAGATAAATTATTGACATTTTTTATGCTAGAATTAATACGAATGTTTATGTTATGTTTAAACCTTTTCATATGAGGAATGAATTGTACTTAATATGTGATGGGTGGAGCCCGCTATAGCTCCTTGATGAATCGGTAGGTCTAATGAGAAAAAATAGTGTCTGGGTACAATACCTTTAACAAATCTTATTTGTAGGCTTGGCACAAGACCTTGACTATGTGGTTATGATAGTCTGGAATTATGCATTCCATCATTATGGAAGTGTTTATTGATATTAAATGTGGTTATTCTACTAGTAGAATATCAATGTGAATAAGTAAATGGCATTATTTCATTTTATTTTTTCCATGTTATTCTGAAGTTCAAGTTTAAAAGGATTTTGTTTTAGTTATACATTGCCCTAAATTTTTATGCTCATTTATGAAAGTTTCTGCTATATTGTTATCCTTACTGAGCATCTGAGCTCACCCCTTTCTATGTTTTATTTTTACAAGGATGTGAAGAAGTATTTTATGACTGACCTGCTGGGATTGTTTGAGGGGATATGAGTGTGGACTATGGAGACTATATTGTAGTAGCTTTTTACTTTATCATGTAATGTAATACTTATGAATGTATCTAGTGCTTCCAAGGATACTAAACTAATCGGTCATTCGAGACATGATCTTTTGTGATCATGACAATGTTATGTAATAATTCACTGACTATGGTTAACTGAGGTTGGGGTGTTACGGTTGGTATTAGAGGAAGTTTAGTACAAACCGTTAAATCTAGATTTAGATAAACTCTAATTAGAGTACATAGCCCTAAGATAGACTTTGAAGATTAGTTTAAAAGAACTTCCTAGAGTTTTGGTATTGTAGAGATTTTGTGAGTTTTCCAAGAAATAAATCCCTGTCTGGATACAAGTAGGTAGAGGCAGATCTAGCACATATGTACCTAGGGGTAAAACCCAAAAACACCGCTTTGAGCTAGACTTGAACAGGAACTGGTTCATGACAATGGGATTTGATGTACTCTTGGTTACGACACTCCCAGTGGATATGCTTAGGATAATTCTCATTTTATTTACAAACCATTATGAAGGGTTTATGAGTATATAATTCCTCAAAGAAAACATTTTTATGATTATAGATTATATCCATAAAGTATTCATTTTATTTTAAGTGTTTTACATGTTTGGAATTATGTATTTTGATTCATAAACTGATCTATTTTATGAAATTGTTTAGAAATGGCGCCTAGTGGAAGGAATGGAAACTATATCAATACATGCACTCCATGTAGAGATTTAACTACTAATCAAGATAATTATAGTGGATCTGGTGATACAACTGGTTCTGATTAGCTTATCACTATACTGGGACAACTCACTCAGGTTATGAATAATAACCTTGCCTGTATGGAGCACCCTGATCCACAACGTGGAGGATCAATGTTAGACCGCTTCAAGAAACAACCATCAGCATTCAATGGGAGTAAAAATCCATTAGTATCTGAGCAATGGATAAATTCATTGGAGAAAATATTCCATTCCTTGGGGAGTAGTGAAAGGGAAAAAGTTATCATGGAAATTCACCGCCTCACTGGAGATGCTAATCAATAGTGGCCATTGATTCGAAACACAAAGGAAGATGATGAAGTATCAAATATGTAATAGAGGGAGTTTAAATATATTTTTGTAGAAAAATACTTTCCTCGTGACCATCGAGCCGATATGGAAAGTAAATTTATGAGTTTGAGGCAAGAGGAGGATGAGAATTTCCCAAAGTATGAGGTTAACTTTACAAGGTTAGTGAGGAATGTTGTAGATTATATATGTAACCCAAGAAGTAAGATTGATGATTTATTTTATGGGTTAAAACTGTTTCTCCATCGATCATTAGTCTTACAATCCTTCACATCGTACAAAGATATTGTCTCATGTGCTATCAAGATAGAAAAAGAATTCTCTAATTCTTACGACTTTAAAGAAAAGGCAGAGAAGAAGAGATCTTCTGATCACTCTAGAAATGGAAATAAGGGGAAGAAGGGAAAATTTGAATATCCATCCTGCAGTAAATGTGGGAAGAAAAACACCGGTACTTTCTTGAAGGGAATGGGAGTCTGTTACCAGTGCGGTGAAAAAGGCCACCCATCTCGTGACTGTAAGGGGAATAAAGAAGCTACGAATGTTTAATGCTACAATTGCAGGGAGATTGGACATTATTAAAATGAATTCCCTAAGTGTTATAAGAACTTACCTCAGAAAAGGCTAAGGGATCAAGGACAAGCTTATGTTATCACTACTGTTGAGGTAGAAGCTCTGAAAGACGTAGTGGCAGGTAATTTAATGGTTTCCTTGAGTTTTGAAAATGATTTATTTGATTATGGATCATCACATTGTTTCGTATCTTCTCAGTTTTATAAGAAAATAAGATATTTCCAATTTTATTTAACAAGGGAGTTGTTAGTTAAAACTTCTAAGGGAAGTATCATCGCGACTACGTTTTCTGAATTCGTTCCCATTAGAGCATATAAATGTTCTTTATCTGTTGATCTCATCATCATACCCATGATTTAATTTGATATAATCCTCGGTATGTATTAGATATCATACCATGATACAAATATTTATTATAAGAAGAAGGAGGTTATGATTTTTTATGATGAAGATAAAGAAGACCTTATCTTTAAAGCAGAATAATCACCACCTGATTCTTATCTAGATCCACCCCTAGTAGCTCAACTAAATTCAATTATTGGGGAGGAAGAGAATAAAATAAGTATGGGTGAGGAAAGGAATTTTCAAATAGTGTATGTACCTATTGTGAAAGAATATGTTGATGTGTTTCTAGAAGATTTACCTAGACATCCTCCATAATGAGAAATTGAGTTTTCCATTGATTTAATTCTTGGATCAAGGCCCCTATCAAAGACCCCTTATAGAATGGACACTATGGAATTAGTGGAACTAAAGAAAAAACTAGAGGAATTGAGTAATAAGGGATTTATTCACCCTAGTATTTCTCCATGGGGACCCCCTATCCTTTTTGTTAAGAAGAAAGATGGATCTATGAGGACGTGCATCGACTACAGGGAGATCAATTCTATAACAATAAAGAAAAAGTATCCCCTACATTGAATTGATGATTTTTTTGACCAACTGCATAGAGCTCAATACTTTTCAAAAATTGACCTTCGATCTGGATACCATCAGTTGTGCGTAAAGAAAAAATACATTCCAAAGACAACATTTCTAACCAGGTACAGGCATTACGAGTTTACAGTAATGCTTTTTGGATTGACTAATGCACCCTCTGTCTTCATAGATCTAATGAATAAATTTTTCAAGGAATATATTTATGTCTTTGTAGTGGTATTTATTGATCATATCTTGGTATACTCCAAAAGCTACGAAGATCATGAAAATCAATTGCGCATTATCTTAAAGACTCTGAGAAGACATGAATTATATGGGAAGTTTAGAAAGTATAAATTCTAGCTTCAATAGATTTATTTTCTTGGCCATATTGTCTCTAAGGATGGAATCTCCATTGATCCTTCAAAGACCAAGGCAGCCCAAGAATGGCAGCACCGAAAAGTATATCTAAGGTACGCAGTATTATTGGTTTAGCAGGTTATTATCGACATTTGGTCCAGAATTTTTCCCGATTGGATAACCCATTAACAAAGCTCACACGAAAAGGGGTTAAATTTGTTTGGACAAAAGAGTGTGAAGAATGTTTTGAAGAACTAAAGAAAATATTAGTCAATGCTCCTATATTTACTCTACCATTGGGGAATGATGGGTTTGTTATTTATAGTGATTCTTCAAAGAAAGGACTTGGTTGTGTCCTTATATATAATGATAGGGTGATTTCATATGCATCATGACAGCTAAAACTTCATGATAAAAAATATACTACTCATGATCTTCAGTTAGCATCTGTAATCGTTTCCTTGAAGATTTGGAGACACTATCTCTATGGTGAAAAATGTGAGATATATACTGATCACAAGAGTTTGAAGTATATTTTCTCACAAAAGTAACTCAACATGAGTCAAAGGCGATGGCTTGAACTACTCAAGAATTATGATTTCACTATACACTACCACCCGGAGAAGTAAAATAAGGTGGCAGATGCTTTGAGTAGAAAGGATCACGGAGTTTTGAACAAGATGAGAGTTGTAAAGGATCCTATATACATGGATCTAGTAAATATAGATATTGGAATCACCAAGAAAGGGGAAACATCGATACTTTTTCAAATGGTTTCCAAACCATATTTACTATAAAGGATAAAAAGTTCTCAGACTGATGATGAAGAGTTTCAAAAGAATATTAAAGTTTTGAATGATGGGAGGTTCAGTGACTCTGTGTCTGAAGATGGAATTTTGAAATTTGGGAAGAGACTTTGTGTTCCTGATATACCTGATCTAAAAAGGGAATTGTTGGTTGATTCTCATAGTTATCATTTCTCTATACACCCTGGGAGAACCAAAATGTATAGGGATTTGAAGGAACATTTTTGGTGGTACAACATGAAGAGGGAGATTGCTGATTTTGTGTCAAGATGTATGGTTTTTCAACAAGTGAAAGCTGGAAGGCAACAGCCTGGAAGAGTCATGCAAACTCTTCCCATACCTGAGTGGAAATGGGATAATGTTACAATGGACTTTGTCATGGGACTACCAAAGAATTCTAAAAGGAACGATCCAATATGGGTCATTGTCGATCGTCTTACCAAGTCAGTAGATTTTCTTGCTATAAGAGAAGATTTACCACTTGAACGTCTATAAAGACTGTATATTAATGAAGTTGTAAGACTTCATGGAGTACCCCTATTGATTGTTTCTGATTGTGATCCAGGTTTTACATCAAGATTCTGGAAAATTATTCTGAAAGACCTGGATACTGAACTTCGTTTGAGCACTTCATACCACCCCCAAACAGATGGACAATCAGAACGGACAATCCAAACCATAGAAGACATGTTGAGATCATTCTCACTTGACTTTCAAGTTTTGTGGGATCAATATTTACCTCAGGTTGAATTTTCCTATAACAACAGCTTCCATTCAATTATTCAGATGGCACCATATGAAGCATTATACAGAAAGAGATTTCGCACACCAACTTGTTGGGATGATGTTGGTAAAAGAAATCTCGTAGGCCCAGAACTTGTGGAGGAAATGATGGAAAATGTGAATGTAATCCAAACCCACATAAAAAAAATCTCAATATAGGTAGAAGAGCTATGCTGATAACCAAATGATGGATTTGTAATTTCAGGTAAGAGATCATGTTTTCTTGAAGGTATCTCTATGAAAGTGTGTTATACGTTTCGGTAAGAAGGTAAAATTGAGTCCCATGTATATCAGACCTTTCAAAATTCTAGAATGAATTGGGGCTGTAGCTTACCGTTTGGAAATGCCGCAAAATCTCTCCAAAGTTCATAATCTGTTCCACGTATCCTTATTGAGAAAATACATGCCTGACACAACGCATGTACTCACCTATGAGGAATTAGAACTGGAACCAGATCTATCTTATTGCGAAAATCCCGTCAGGATTCTTGATACGAGAGAACATGTATTGAGAAACAGAACGACCCATCTGGTAAAAGTAATATGGAGAAGCCATAAGATGGAAGAGGAAACATGGGAACCTGAGGAACTTATGATGAAGAACCACCTGATTCTTCTTATGCAGTAATATTCTTGAAATTTTGAGGATGAATTTTTTTTAAGTAGTGGAGAATGTAACACCCCAAGCTTCCACAGTACGCTTCTCTTTGAATAATATAGTAGCATGTGTTGTATGCAACATCGATTTCTAACACACCACAACCAATCAAACTAGCCGTTATGAATAGTAATACCCACTCTTTGAAATTTTATAAATTTTATCTTTCAAAATGGACTTAATTTTTGGATTTGGAAAATTAAAATTAGCTTAGGGTGAATTTTTGGTATTTTTATGAAAACATCAAATTTTTGATAAATAGTGAAAACACTAAGTTATAGTTTAAAACTGAGTTTTTATTTAAATAATTATTTATTTTACGTATATTTATTTTAGGTCAAAATAGATACATAATAGCTATATAAGTTCAATTTAATTCATTGGAGTTAGTTTATAATAATTTTAGATATATAATAATTTTAATGAACTTTTCACCGTCTTTTACCCACCTCCTAGGATAATTTTCAAATTCAATAAAACTTAATTTTACCACTTCTGTGAGCGGAATTTCAAACATCCGAGAGACAAAGTTAATATAAAGGAGTAAAATGTGGATCAATAAGTTAAAAATAATTTTTGGTTAATACTAACTTTTTACTTTTATTTATCACGGTTAAAAGTAAATATGGTAATTAAGGGTAAAAATGATATTATTATTACCCTAATACATGTCCTAATTCTATTGTATAAGTATAGTTCCACCAAAAACAACCTTAGGAATAAAATATGAACCTCTTTGGTCCACTTTGATTAGATTAAGTCACTTATTATTATTATTTTTAAGGAAGAGTTAAAAGAGTAAAATCAAATTTTAATAATTAAAACATTTTTAATATAGGGTTAAACATAAGATAAATTAGACTATAAATATTCAATAGAAAGATAAAAATATTTCCTACATAATTCTATTTTATTTATATTTTTTATACATTAAATATTTCAATTTATGTATCACACAATGATGATGCAGTAATTACATAGTTAATGATTTATTAAAATAAGTGATATTATAAATATCCAAATAAATGTAATTTGAGACTTTTTATGAATTAAACTAATTTTATAGGTTAATATGACATATTAGGGTTTGTTAGATGAATTTTTTTCCAAGAAATAATGCTGTTATGAATTTAGAAAAAATAAAATACCAAATAGTGTCAAAATTGACATAAAAGAGTTTTTAAAACAAAAATTATATTATTAATTGATATTCTATTCTTGAAAATCTAAGGTTTGGGAAAAAGACTTATAAAATTATAGGTGTATCATTAATGAACCATTTTTTGTTCTCTTGGATGTATATAGTAAGTTTATTAACCATATTATATAAAAATACAAAGAGATATGGTAAAGGTCAAACTATTTAACTATGAGTTAAATCTAAAAGATAAAGTTAATATAGTGACCCAAAACTATCTAAACCCTATTGTTTAAGTGGTTTTCGACCCATACCTACCTTAGCGTTTAAATAATCTATTTTTGAGCCATTAAAACCTGAAAATTATTTTAGTATGAAGTAATATTTCTAGCTTTTCCTAAGGTGCCCCTCACCCCTCTTATAAAGGGCACTTCTCCTTATCTCTAATTCACACCTACAAAGCCATTTGGCTCGGCCAACCTATGCCCAAATACCCTCTCAACCGTCCTTCCTTAATCATAGAGTCATTCCTTTAGTCATAAATCCATCCTAACAAGTCCTTTTGATCAAATCAAAAGGAAGAACCCGAAAAAGAGGTAAATATCTCACCATCACTTTCAAGTTTCTTTCTTCCTCCGCTTCCTTTTTATTTGTTGTTTCCATTATAAAATAATAAATACAGTATCTTCTATATACTGTGATGTTATTATAAATATGGTACAGCCAAATTCATTATTCTATCCATCCTTTGAATGAAATTTCACCATACGTGTGTGCGTACGACTTACCGTCTCCACATCGTGGTGTAATTGTTATTCAATAAATTATTATTTGGATGGGTATAATAATGATGTGTAATTGATGTAAATAATAAATATAACATGATAATGATTCTCTATATATGATATACCATCCAATTATATATTATTTTAATAACAAAATAATGATATTGTCGCTCGTACGTACGTATGGATTACCGTCTCCACGAACGCGGTGAGATTCATTCCACATCGTATCCATTTAAGACAAATATTAATTAGATGATTAAAAATAGTTCTTAAATACTTGATATCATTCTGTATATAAATAAGATACATCCCATACATATCAAATATGACTCACATAACAAATAATATAAAGGAAAACGAATCTGTTAACACCTGAAACAATGATAATACTAAGATATTATTAACAAAGAAATCTTAAAAGATCATATATGATATCATATTAATGTATATTATTCTTGTATAATTTAATAACAATTATTTCACCATTATACAAGAGGTTAACCTACCCTCAATCAAGGAAAAGTACAAGCTAAGGGTTAATTCTACAATCTCTTCATTATCTGAGGTTGTTTATACATAATTTTCTACTGGGACCTCTTTATCATCCACATCCATGTTTCTTAAAAATGTATTTCAAAACATTCTTACTATTTAATAAACTATGGGTTATTCATTTATACCCTTGTTTGAATTTTATAATATGTTTATAAAGGAATCTTTCCATCGTTTTCCAAACAAGGTTCTTTATATCCTTTTCGACAAAATTAATGTAAGAATGTCTTTTTTAATTTATACGGCGGGTGCGGCTATTTTCTACCATTATAAAATCGTTGAAGCTTCCCTTACAAGCATATAAGAATATTTTCAAAGTAAATGTTTTATTTTATAATTATGTTACTTTTATATGATTTCAAAAAATAGATATTTATCTCAAATAGTTTTGATTTCATCTATGTCAACATCCTTTGATGGATTTTATGCTTATTTAAAGTTTCGTTATTATGATACAAAACTTCCATATTGTATTGATGGTTTTGTGATACGATTGACTATAGATGTGTTATTTTTATGCCATTCATGGTTTATAGATAAAGTATTGGCATTTATTATGCTAGTTTTAATACTAATGTTTATGTTATGTTTAAACCTTTTCATATGAGAAATGCATTGGACTTAGTATGTGACGGGTGGAGCCCGCTATAGCTCCTCGATGCATCGGTAGGTCTCATGAGACAAACTAGTGTATTGGAATAAGGCCTTGAAAAAATCATATTTGTATTCTTGGCACAAGTCCTTGACTATGTGGTTATGATAGTCTGGAATTATGCATTCCATCATTATGAAAGTGGTTATTGATATTGCATGTGATTATTCTACTAGTAGAATATCCATGTGAATAAGTAACTGGAATTATTTAATTTTATTTTTTCCATGTTATGCTGAAGTTAGAGTTTAAAAGGATTTTTTTATATATACATAGCCTTAAATGTTTATTCTTGTTTATGAATGTTTCTGCTATATTGTTATCCTTACTGAGCATGTGAGCTCACCCCTTTCGATGTTTTATTTTTCCCAGTATGTGAAGATGTATTTTATGGCTGACCTGTAGGGATTGTATGAGGGGATATGAGTGTGGACTATAGAGACTATGTTGTTGCAGTTTTTCACTTTATCATGTAATGCGATACTTATGATTGTATCTAGTGCTTCCAAGGATACTAAACTTATCGGTCTTTCGAGAATTCAGCTTTTGTGATCATGCCAATGTTATGTCATAATGCAGTGACTCTAGGTAACTGGGGTAGGAGTGTTACAGTTTTTATCTTTTCAAAAACCATCTGAACCAACCTATATTTATTAAAGTCGATAAACCAAACCAATAAATAATTCTATAAGACTGTGGGATAATCTGTTAGACTGTGGATTTATAGTGGTTAGGGCCTTTAAATTCAGTCCCGTGAAAATTCAGACATCATTTCCTCCAACCCGTAAAACTCATAGCCCAGATGGAGTAGTCCGTTGGGTATCAATATTTCTCATTTTACCCACGATTATAAGTAGTAATCCAAAATTATATTCTTGAAAAATAAAATAAAATAATGTAATATAATAAATTAATAGGTTTTTGGTAAAAGCATTGTTCATTTTTAATAAAACCATACATAAATCAGAGAAAATATTGACTCATGTTAGGATTCAAACCAGACGGTATGGTTGGCCATGGGATAGATAGTTAATGTGATTATATAGAGCATAATATGATTGAGGTATTAAAAATTGATGAAATAGTTCTGAAAATGGATATAAAATACTTCCATTTTGTTTCAAATACAACGTTTTACTAATATTTTGATTTATGTATTTTATTTTTATTACTATTTTTTATATTACTATTTATATATTTTTCATAGCATTTTAAAATATAAAATAATTTCTATAATTTTATATTAAATTAAAATATATGTTAACATATGTTTTTTTATAATTTTCTATAACATCAAACAATTAAAAAAATTTGACATCCAATATTTATTTTTCACAAAAACTATATATATATTGCTTTGAGTTTTTCAAACTAACATAGAAAAAATTAATAAATAAGAAAAAATAAAAATAAATAAATATTAATATTATATATTAATATATTTTCATTTAAAATCCATTAGAATATTTATTTTAAAATTTTAATAATCAATTATACAATAAATATTTTTGATGTCAAATTTCAATGAAAATTATGAGTACTAATTTGAACTCATAATAGTAAAATTTTTGTGCATAGAAAATATAATTTTCTTATTTAAATTATAAATTTCAATGTAAATTTAATCTATAATTCACTTACGGATGTTTCCATTCAGAGTTTATGGTTCAAATTTTCAATGTAAATTTAAAATGAAATTTTAAAATTTTTATTTATGTATCATTATATTTTATTATAGTTTCAAGTGGATGTTTATAGTGAATGTATGCTGTAAAATCTTATAATGAAAATTTTAAATGTAATTTTCTTGTGAAATTCTACACTTTTCTTTTTTGTTTTAATTTTTCTACATTGTAATTTTAGTTGAAAAATCAAACTGTGGATTTCTTGTGAAAATTTGCACTGAGAATTTTCATGAGAAGTTTGTACTATAAAATTCCATAATAAAATTTGAGCATGGATTTATTTTATAAATTTTTAATAAAATATTCATTATAATTATAATAAAAAATAATTGGAAATTTGTATTCGAAATTTATGTTTAGATCTGAACAAAACTTTTCTAGTGGAAATCTTTACGTAATGTTTTTCATGGAAATTTCTAATGAAAATTTTATGTTAAAATTTACATTTTTTATATGTGTATTGACATATTTTTATTCTTGTGGGATGGAAGATTAATCTCTAGGTACCACATGGTAGGGCTGGAATTTTATTTTTTATTCCCACATTCTTTGTGGACCGAACCGAAGCGCTCAATAAAATTTGAAACCCACATGATCTGACCCATGGGCTGACTTGACCCATCCTGTTAACACCTCTAAGTGTATTCATAAATGCATTTATTTGGGTAGTGGTCTTGTTAAGTGAGGGGTGATGTATAGTATAAGTGATAGGTTTCTTTGATATGGTTTAAGGGAGGTAAGATGCTAGGAAGGAGGTGTGGTGGTTGGATAGAGGGAGAATACTATGATCAAACAGGACATGCAAACAAGATAGATGATGGAGAGGGATAATAGGATAAGAGTATGAGGTGTGACAGGGAAAGTGAGGATAGGGATGATGTAGCTAATCTTCAACACCCTCCCCCCCCCCCCAACAGGTTTGGCTGAACACCACATGATGTACTACATATCACATAATAATTTACAGATTTAATAATATTTGGAATTATTAGGTTACTTATACCCTATATCCTACGAGAATGTGAATCAGGTATTAACTTTACTACCCTAACCTAAATAAGAAATGCTTTTTTTCAACCTAAAGCCAATTTGACTGAGTTAGGTTGTGTTAGGTACCCAGGATTCCTTAATTTCTTTGTAATATACACATACAATTAATATATATATATATATATATATAAGTTCTCAACTATAATATATTTAATAATTTATTTTTATGGATATATAATGTTAATTTTGGATAACTAATAATATAATATTAAAAATAAAAAAATTAATAAAATAGCCCTAACCACCCTACTTAACAGATTTGGTAGGACTAACCATGGATAAATCCCCTAATTGGTTCAACAACTGGTCCAACTCTCAGAACATTTATTGAACCCCCTAGTTATGATAATTTATAATTTTAACCTTTTTCTATAATTAACTTTGAATCATGTAGTTGATTTTTCATGTTTCCTTAACCAATATTAAATGTTTCTAATCAAAATAAGCATATTAATCCGGTTTATATCAGTTATGGACAAATCATTAATTAGATTCAGTTTTCACTTAAGGATCTTTTTTTCAATGATGGTTGAATGTAATGTTCCTAACTAATATTAACTAACCATGAACACCCTTAACTATTCATGTACAATAAAATAGTGGTGTCTTTTAAACACCCATAATCAATAAAATAAAGGACTATGATATAACTATACGTGACCCATACATAATAATCATTTTTGGATATTTATACTTACACAATCAAGTATAGGTATATTTAATTCTAGTCACACATGTCATATAATATCATTCATACATTTTTGTGACATATAAAAAAAAACAATCGTTAAAAAACATAGAATGAATAACCCGTGATGAAAAGGTTTAATACAAAATAATTTCATATGTAATAAAAACAACCATATAAAGTGAGTGGATAACACTTAAAATCTAAATCCTCATAAGAAGGGATAATATTTAGCAAAATAGTTGTTAAAAGTTTAGAATAAGGATATTTATATAGACCAACCATTAAATATATATAATAAATTGTATAATATTTAAGAAAGTGGTTCATTAGTTTTTATACAATAATGAAACATTCACAAATATATAGAAAATTGTATATAGAACATCATTATCAAGAAATTGAAAAAGAATAATTTTCATAAGAAAAATATGTTTTAAATATGAATAAGGATTATGATGTATAAAATGAATAAATTCTTTAATGAGAAATATTTTAAAGAAAAATAATAATTATTACAAAAATTAAAAAATAAATCTTTTTAGCATTTTAGTAGTACATGAAATATCTATAAAGAAAAAAATGGAAGTTTCATAAAAGAGAAAGAAAAATAATTTAACTAATGGAATTGTAATGAAAAAATTCCAAAAATATAATAGAATAAACTTAAATATGGAAGAGAAATATCAAATTGAACTAGTTATCAAGATGAGGGTTTATAATCTAATTAAGTAATATTGACACCAAAATCCCTTTAGAGACATTGAAATGGAAGAAATCTAGATAAATTATAGTTAAAATAATTTAAATCCAAAGATGTTACCATATTAGAAGAAATATTACGATTAAAATGGAATTTATATACAAATTATTTAAAAGAAATATTAAATATTGAAAATCAAGGAGATAACCTTTTCTTTAACTTTTTAATCGCTTGAACATTCTATAAAACACTATTTAATTAACTTTAACTTTTTTTTAATATATTTAATAAAATTAATTATATTTATTTCATTTAATATTAATCACTTATATTAATGTATAACTTATTTATTAGTTTTATATAGTTTATGTCGGTCATCTGACGTTAGGAGTTCCAATTATTCCATGCTCGTTTTGTTATGTCAATATCATTCATCATTTATTTTTCATGAATATATTAAATATAAAATAGTATATGTAATGAAATCATAATTTAATAATGAAATATAAAGTTCCATGTTTATTGCATATGATTTATTGTTGTGATTCATGAATAAAAAATTCATACTTTATTTCTTTTGAATAATTTTACCGACCATAAATAGTTACTTTATTGTTGCCATGCTAAAATTCTATAAGGGATTTCTGTAACACCTCGACCCCAGTTACCTAGAGTCAGTGCATTATTACATAACATTGGCATGATAAAAAAGATCAATTCTCGAAAGACCGATTAGTTTAGTAGCCTTGGAGTCACTAGATATATTCATAAGTCATACATTACATCATAAAGTGAAAAAAACTAAAACCACATCTTTTCTTCATATCCCCTCATACTATCCCTGCAGGTCATTAATAAAATACTTCTTCACATCCTGGAAAAAATTAAAACATTGAAAGGGGTGAGCTCAGATGCCCAGTAAGGATAACAATATAGCAGAAACTTTCATAAATAGGCATAAAAATTTAAGGAAATGTATAACTAAAACAAAAGCCTTTTAAACTTGAAATTCAGAATAATAAGGAAGAAACTAAATGAAATAATTCCATTTAATTATTCACATGGAAATTCTACTAATCGAATAATCACATGCAAGATCAATAACTTCTTTCATAATAATGGAATCGATAATGCTAGACTATCATAACCACATAGTCAAGGCCTTGTGCTAAGGCTACAAATAAGATTTTTTCAAGGCCTTGTGCAAAGACACTAGTTTTTCTCATGAGACCTACTGATGCATCGAGGAGCTGTAGCAGGCTCCACCCATCACTTATTATGTCCAATGCATTCCTCATATGAACAGGTTTAAACATAACATAAATATTCATATTAAAACTAGCATACGAAATGTCAATACTTTCTCCATAAACCATGAATGGTATAAAAATAACACATCCATAGTCAAACATATCGCAAAACCTTCCATACAATATGGAAGTTTTTTATCATAATAAATCAACCTAAAATAAACTTAAAATCCATCAATGGATGTTGACATAGATGAAATCAAAACTATTTGAGAGAAATATATCTTTTTTCTAAATCATTTAAAAGTCACACAATTATAAAAGAAAACATTTACTTTGAAAATATTATTATATGATTTTAAGGTAAGCTTCAACAATTTTATAATGGTGGAAAATAGCCGTATAGGTCGTATAAGTTAAAAGTAGACATTCTTACCTTAATTCTATTGAAAAGGTTAAAAGGAAATTGTTTGGAAAACAACGGAATGATTCCTTTATAAACATCATATAAAAATTCAAACAATAGTATAATTGACTTTAAACCATAATCTATAAAATATTAAAAATGTTTTGAAATACATTTTTAAGAAAAATGGATGTGGATGATAAAGAGGCCCCAATAGATAATTACATATAAACAACCTCTGATAATGAAGAGATTGTGAAATAAAACCATAACTTGTACTTTTCTTTGGTTGAGGGTAGGTTAACCTCCTGTATAATGGTGAAATAATTGTTATTAAATTATAAAATAATCATATACATTAATATGATATCATATATTATCTTTTAACATTGCTTTGTTAATAATATCTTAGTATTATCATCATTTCAGGTGTTAACTTACTCGTTTTATTTTATGTGTTTTGTTACATAAGATGTGTTTGTTATGGATACGTTGTATCTTATTCATATACACAATGATATCAAGTCCTTAAACATTGTTTTTAATCATCAAATGAGAATTAGACATGAATGGATACGATGGGGAATGAATCTCATCGCATTCGTGGAGATGGTAGTCCGTACGTACGCACGAGCGACAATATCATTCTTTTGATATTAAAATAATATATAATTGGATGTTATATCATATATAAAGAATCATTATTATGTTATATTTATTAATTACTTCAATTACACATCATTATCATACCCATCCAAAAAATAATGTTTTGAATAACAATTACACCACGACATGGAGACGGTAAGTCGTACGTACGTACGTATGGTGACATGTCATTAAAAGGATGGATAGAATACTGAATATGGTAGTAACATATTTATAATAACATAAAAGTATATAAAAATACTGGATTTATTATTTTAGAATGGAAATAACAAAGAAATAATAAGTTGAAGAAGAAAAGAACTTGAAAGAGGGTGGTGAAAACATTACCTCTTCTTCAGGTTCTTCATTTTGATTTGATCAAAAGGGCCCCTTAGGATGGATTTATGATCAAAATAAGGCCCCTTGGTTGAAGTGAGGGAAGTGGAGATAATATTTGGGAAGGGAATGGCCGAGCCAAAAGTCTTTGAAGGTGTGAAATAGAGTGAAGGGGAGTGCCCTTTTATAAGAGGGGTGAAGGGAACCTTAGGAAAATCTAGAAATATTATTTTATAATAAATTAATATTCAGTTTATAATGGCTCAGAAGTGTATTCTTTAAAGGTTAAGGTGGGGATATGTCGCAAACCACTCAACCAATACGTTTTAGATAGGTTTGGGTCACTATATTAACTTTATCTTTTTGATTTAACTCTTCGTTAAATAGTTTGACATTTACCATGTCTCTTTGTATTTTTATATTATATAGTTTATAAAATTACTATAAACATCCAAGATATCCCCAAGTGGTCCATTAATAATAAAACTATCATTATATAAGTCCTTTTTCTGAACATTAGATTTTTAGGAATAGAATATCAATTAATAATAAAATATTTGTTTTAGAAACTCATTTAAGTCAATTTTGACAATATTAAATAATTGATTTTTTTAAAGTCTTAACAACTTCATTAATTAAAAAAAATTCATTTAAGAAATACTAACATGTAATATTAACCACTTAAAGTTTTTTATGTCATCAAACTTTCAAATTATATTTATTTTGACATTTATAATACGAATTATTTGATTCTTTCATTAATAATAAAAATATTGCATCATTATTGTGTCATAAATAAATTTAATTATTCAATGTCTAAAATTTATATATAAAATAACATTATGTATGAAATTATTTTATCTTTCTAATTAATATTTATAGTCGAAAATATAACATATATAACTCTATGTAAAAAATGTTTGCTAAAAGATATATGCTTCTTTCATTTTTGTATTTACTTTAACTTAATTAATATAAAGTGCCATTATCACTTAAAGGTGGATCCAAGGGGTCCCAAAATCAACCCAAAGATGCCCATGGTTGTACATGTATCAACCAATAGGATTAGGACAGATTTTAGGGTAATTTATTATTATTATTATATTATTTTTTTACCCTTATTTACCGGATTTACCCTTTAACCATGGTAAATAAAATATTTACCGAAGTAATTATTCAAAACGTCTAAAAATTAAAGTTACCTATTTAAAAAATTTGGTCCTCCTGATTCTAAATATGGAATCCATTTTTCTAAATTCAAAACACAGAAGTGGCAGAAATTAATTTAAAATTAATTCCTGCTGTCAAAACAAAAAGTGTGTTTTTAAGAAATAATAACTATCAAAATGTTGACACTTTTTAATGTCCGGTTTAAATGTGAAATTACATCCAATGAACAAAAATGTATTAAATGGTAAAAATATATTCTAAATATACTTTAAAACCACTCAAATTCATAATTTATCACTATTAATTGTTTCGATTAAAAAAGTTGTTTTTAATTAAAATTTAGTAATTTTCACTATTCATCAAAATATAAAAGTTATCATAAATGTACCAAAAAATCACCCTAAGATAATTTCAATATTATGAATCCAAAAATGAAGTCCATTTTGAAAGAAAAAATGTATAAAATTTCAAAAAGTGGTTATTACTATTCATAATGGCTAGTTCAATTGGTTGTGGTGTGTGTTAGAACTCGAAGTTGCGTACAACACACGCAACTGTATTATTCAAAGAGAAGCGTACCGTGGAAGCTTGGGGTGTTACATTATAACCTCCTTCAAATAATTTCGTCCTAGAAATTTCTAGAATACTACCCCATGAAAAGACTCGAGTGGTTCTTCATCATATGTTCCTCAGGTTCCCACATTGCCTCTTCCATCTTAGGGTTTCTCTATAGAACTTTTACCAGACGAGTCGTCCAGTTTCTCAGCACTTGTTCTATCTTATCAAGAATCTTGACAGGCTCTTCGCAAATATACAGATTGAGTTCCAGTTCTAATTCCTCATAGTTGAGTACATGCATTGGGTCAGGCATGTATTTTCTCAACAGTGATACGTGGAATACATCGTGAACTTTGGAGAGACTTGGCGGAATTTCCAAACAGTAAGCTACAGCCCCAATTCGTTCTAGAATTGAAAATGGTCCGATGTACCTGGGACTAAATTTTCCCTTCTTACTAAAACGTATAACACCCTTCTATGGAGATACCTTCAAGAAAACATGATCTCCTACCTGAAATTCTAAATCTTTCCTTCGATTGTCAGCATAGCCCTTCTGCCTACTTTGAGATGCTTTGATGTGGTTTTGGATTACCTTCAACTTTTCCACCGTTTCCTCCACCAGTTCTGGGCCTACGAGTTTTCTTTCACCAACCTCATCCCAATAGGTTGGTGTGAGACATCTCTTTCCATATAATGCTTCACATGGTGCCATCCGAATACTTGAATGGAAACTATTGTTATTGGAAAATTCTATTATAGGTAAATATTGATCCCACATACCCTGAAAGTCAAGTGAGCATGATCTCAACATGTCTTCTAAGGTTGAGTAGTCTATTCTGATTGTCCATCTGTTTGAGGGTGGTAGGAAGTGCTCAAACGAAGTTTAGTATCCAGGGCCTTCTGAAGACTCTTCCGGAATCTTGATGTAAAATGGGGATCACGATCTGAAACAATTGATAGGGGTACTACATGAATCCTCACAACTTCATTAATATATAGCCTTGCTAGACGTTCAAGTGGTAGATCTTCTCTTATAGAAAGAAAATGTGATGATTTGGTAAGATGATCAACAATGACCCATATTGCATCGTTCCTTCTAGGAGTCTTTGGTAGTCCCATGACAAAGTCCGTCGTGATATTATCTCACTTCCAATCAGGTATGGGAAGAGGTTTCATGACTCCTCCAGGATATTGCCTTCCAGCTTTTACTTGTTGACAAACCATACATCTTGACACAAAATCAGAAATCTCTCTCTTCATGTTGTCCCACCAAAAATGTTACTTCAAATATCTATACATTTTGGTTCTCCTAGTGTGTATAGAGAAATTGGAACTATGAGCATCATCCAACAATTCCATTTTTAGATAAGGTATATCAGGAACACAAAGTATCATCCAAAATTTCAAAATTCCATCTTCATACACAAATTCACTCAATCTCCCATCATTTACAGCTTTAATCTTCTTTTGAAATTCTTCATCATCGGTCTGATTAATCTTAATCCTTTCTAGTAACTATTTTTTGGCAACCATTTGAAAAAGTATCTATGTTTCACCTTCCATGGTGATTCCCATATTCATCTTTACTAGATCCCTGAAAATAGGATCCCTTTCAATTCTCATCTTGTTCAAAACTCCATAATCCTTTTTTTCTCAAAGCATCTGCCACCTTTTTTTCCTTCCCCGAGTGTTACTGTATCGTTCAATAATAATCCTTGATTAGTTAAATCCATTGCCTTTGCCTCATGTTGAGTTCTTTCGGTGAGAAAATATACTTCAAACACTTGTGATCAGTATAAATCTCACACTTTTCACCATAGAGATAGTTTCTCCAAATCTTCAAATAAAAAAATACACCTGCTAACTCAACATCATGAGTAGGATAGTTTTGCTCATGAATTTTCAGCTGTCGTGATGCATTGGTAATAACCATATCATTCTGCATAAGGACATAACCAAGTCCTTTCTTCGATGCATCACTATAAATAATGACCCCATAATTCCCCAATGGTAGAGTCAATATAGGGGAATTGAATAATCTTATCTTCAGTTATTCAAAAAATTATTCACACTCTTTCGTCCAAACAAATTTACCCCCTTTACATGTGATCTTCGTTAATGGGTTAGCCAATCGAGCAAAATTCTGGACGAAACATCGATAATAACCTGCTTAACCAATAAAACGGTATGCCTCAGTTATACATGTCGGTGCTGGCCATTCTTGGATTGATCTTGTATTATAAGGATAAATAGAAATTCCATCTTTAGAAACAATATGGCCAAGAAAAGAAATCTCTTAAACCCAGAATTAACACTTGCTAAACTTCCCATATAATTCATGTCTTCTTAGAGTCTTCAGGATAATGCGCAAGTGATTTTCATGATCTTCGTAGTTTTTGGAATATACCAAGATATCATCAATAAATACCACTACAAAGTCATCAAGATATTCCTTGAAAACTCTATTCATTATATCCATGAAAATAGAGGGTGCATTAGTCATCCCAAAAGGCATTACTGTAAACATGTAATGCCCATACCTGGTTCGAAATTCTGTTTTCAGAATGTCTTCCTTCTTTAGACACAACTGATGGTATCCAGATCGAAGGTCAATATTTGAAAAGTATTTAGCTCCATGCAGTTGGTCAAATAAATCATCAATGCGAGGTAGGGGATACTTGTTCTTTATTGTTTTAGCATTGATTTCCCTATATTCGATACATAACCTCATAGATCCATCTTTTTTCTTAACAAAAAGATTATGGGCTCCCCATGGAGAAACACTAGGGTGAATTAATCCCTTATTACTTAATTAATCTAGTTGTTTATTTAGTTCCACTAATTCCACAGTGGCCATTCTATTAGGGGTATTTGATATGGGCCTTGATCCAGGAATTAAATCAATGGAAAACTCAATTTCTCATTCTGGAGGATGTTCAGGTAAATATTCTGGAAACACATCAGCATATTCATTCACAATAGGTACGTTCTCTATTTGAACATTCTTTTCCTCACCTACAGTTATTTCTTTCTCTTCCTCCCTGATAATTGAATTTAGTTGAGCTACTTGGGGTGGATCTAGATAAGAATCAGGTGGTGATGATTCTCCTCTAAAGATAAGGTGCTCCTTATCATCATCATCAAAAATCGAAACCTACTTATTATTACAATAAATATTCAAAACATGATCTAAAAGCTAATCCATATTGAGGACTATATCGAATTCAATCATGGTTATAACGATGAGATCAGCAGATAGAGAACATTTATATTCCCTAATGGGGACGGATCCATAGAACTTTATAGCAATGATACTTCCATTAGGAGTTTTACCTGAAAACTCCCTTGTTAAATAAAATTTGAAATATCTAATTTTCTTAGCAAACTAGGAAGATATGAAACAATTTGATGATCCAGAATCAAATAAAGCATTGGCTAAACTTGAGTAAACCATTAAATTACCTGCCAGCACGTCTTTCAGAGCTTCTACCTTAGCAGTAGTGATAGCATAAGATTGTCCTTGATCCCATGGCCTTTTCTGAGGTACGTTCCCCTGACGCTTAAGACATTCATTTTCATAATGTCATATCTCCCTATAGTTGTGGAATTGAACATCAGTAGCTTCTTTCTTCCCCTTGCAATCATGATATTGGTGGCCTTTTTCACCACAATTATAATAGACTCTCATTCCTTTCAAGAAAGTACCGGGGTGTTTCTTCCCACATTTACTGCAGAATTGATATTTAACTTTTCCCTTATTCCCCTTATTTTCATTTCCAGAGTGATCAGTGGATCTCTTCTTCTCTTGCTTTGCTTTAAAGTCATAAGACTTAGATAATTCCTTTTCTGTCTTAATAGAACACGATACAATGTCTTCGTATGATGAGAAGGATTGTGAGACTAATGCTCAAAAAAGAAATGGATTTAAACCATAAAATGAACGATCAATATTACTCCTCAGGTTGCATATATAATCTGCTACATGCCTTGATAACCTTGTAAAGTTAGCTTCATACTTTGTGACATTCTCATCCTCCATTTGTCTCAGACTCAGAAATTGCCTTTCCATATCTGCTCGATGGTCACGAGGAAAGTATTTTTCTAAGAAAATTTCTTTGAAATCCCTCAATTCCATATTTGATACTTCACCATCTTCCTTTGTATTTTAAATTAATGACCACCACTGATCAGCATCTCTAGTGAGGCGGTAAACTGCCATGATAACTTTTTCCCTTTCACTACTCCCCAAGGCATTGAATATTTTCTCTAAGGAATTTATCCATTACTCAGCTACTAAGGTATTTGTACTCCCATTGAATTTTGGTGGTTTTTTCCTCATGAAGCGGTCAAACATTTATCCTCCACGCTGTGGATCAGGGTTCTCCATACAGGTAAGGTTATTATTCATAACCCGAGTGAGTTGTCACAATATGGTGATTAGATGATCAGCACCAGTTGCATCACAAAATCCTCTATAATTATCTTGATCAGGAGGGAAATACCTACATGTATTGGATGCATTGATATTATTTCCATTTCTTCCACTAGGTTCCATTTCTAAACAATAGAATACACTAGATTAGTTTATGAATCGCAATACATAAATCCAAACTTGTCAAACACTAAACATAAATTGAAGAGTTTATAGATATAATCCATAACCATAAAAATGTTTTCTTTGAGGAAGTATATACCCATAAAACCTTCATAATGGTTTATAAAGAAATGATAATTATCCTAAGCATATCCCCCGGGAGTGTCGTAACCAAGAGTGCAGCAAGATCTGTTGTCGTGCACCATTTCCCGTTCGAGTCAAGCTCAAAGTGGTGTTTTCGGGTTTTACCCCTTGGTAAATATGTGCCAAAGCCGCCTCTACCTGCTCGTATCCATATAGGGATTTATTTCTCAGAAAACTCACAAAATATCTACAATACCAAAATTCAAGGAAGTTCTTCTACACTAATTCTCAAAGTCCATCTTAGGTCTATGTGCTCTAATCAGAGTTTATCTAAATCTTTCCCCAAAGGTTTGTACTAAACTTCCTATAATACCAAATGTAACGCCCCGACCCCAGTTACCCAGAGTTGGTGCATTATTACATAACATTGGAATGATCACAAAAGATCAAGTCTCGAAATACTGATTAGTTTAGTATCCTTGGAATCACTAGATATATGCATAAGTCATACATTACATCATAAAGTGAAAAAAACTACAACAACATCTTTTCTTTATATCCCCTCATATTATCACTGCAGGTAATTCATAAAATACTTCTTCACATCCTGAGAAAAATTAAAACATTTAAATGGGTGATCTCAGATGCCCAGTAAGGATAACTATATAGCAGAAACTTTCATAAATAGGCATAAACATTTAAGGTAATTTATAACTAAAACAAAATCCTTTTAAACTTGAACTTCAGCATAACATGGCAGAGATAAAATGAAATAATTCCATTTACTTATTCACATATATATTCTACTAATCAAATAATCACATGCTCTATCAATAACCACTTTTATAATGATGGAATTCATAATTCCATACTATCATAACCACATAGTCAAGGCTTTGTGACAAGACTACAAATAAGATTTTGTAAAGGCCTTGTGCCAAGACACTAGTTTGTCTCATTAGACCTATCGATGAATTGAGGATCTATAGCAGGCTCCACCTCTCACTTATTAAGTCCAATGCATTCCTCATATGAACAGGTTTAAACAAAACATAAACATTAGTATTAAAACTAGCATACGAAATGTCAATACTTTCTCCATAATCCATGAATGGCATAAAAATAACACATCCACAGTAAAACATATCACAAAACCTTCAATACAATATGGATGTTTTGTATCATAATAGATCAACTTCAAATAAGCTTAAAATCCATCAAAGGATGTTGAAATAGATGAAATCAAAACTATTTGAGAGAAATAACTCTTTTTCTTAAATCATTTAAAAGTCACATAATTATAAAAGAAAAAATTACTTTAAAAATTTTCTTATATTATTTTAAGGGAAGGTTTGACTATTTTATAATGGAGAAAAATAGCCACTCACGCCGTATAAGTTAAAAAAAATACATTCTTACCTTTATTTTATTGAAATGATTAAAAGGACCTTGTTTGGAAAACGACGGAAAGATTCCTTTATAAACTTATTCTAAAAATTCAAACAATTGTATAAATGACTTTAACCGATAGTCTATAAAATAATAATAATGTTTTGAAATAAATTTTTATGAAACATGGATGCGAATGATAAAGAGGTCTCAGTAGATAATTACGTATAAAAAAACTCAGATAATGAAGAGATTGTGAAATAAAACCTTACCTTATACTTTCCCTTGGTTGAGGGTAGGTTAACCTCTTGTATAATGGTGAAATAATTGTTATTATATTATAAAAGAATCATATACATTAATATGATATCATATATGATCTTTTAACATTTCTTTGTTAATAATATCTTAGTATTATCGTCGTTTCGGGTGTTAACTTACTCATTTTCTTTTATGTGTTTTGTTACATAAGTCGTGTTTGTTATGGATAGGTTATATCTTGTTAATATACAGAATGATATCAAGTCCTTAAAAATTATTTTTAATCATCAAATGATAATTATACTTGAATGGATACGATGGGGAATGAATCTCATCACGTTCGTGGAGACAGTAGTCCGTACGTACGCACGAGCGACAATATCATTCTCTTGATATTAAAATAATATATAATTGGATGGTATATCATATATACAGAATCATTATGATGTTATATTTATTATTTAATTCAATTACAAATCATTATCATACCCATCCAAATAATAATGTTTTGAATAACAATTACACCACGATGTGGAGACGGTTAGCCGTACGTACGCACGTATGGTGACATGTCATTCAGAGGATGGATATAATACTGAATATGGTTGTACCATATTTATAATAACATAACAGTATATAGAAGATACTGGAGTTATTATTTTAGAATGGAAATAACCTATAAAGAATAATTTGAAGAAGAAAGGAACTTGAAAGAGGGTGGTGAAAACATTACCTCTTCTTCAGGTTCTTCCTTTAGATTTGATCAAAAGGGCTCCTTAGGATGAATTTCTGATCAAACTAAGGCCACTAGGTTTAAGTGAGGGAAGTGGAGATAATATTTGGGCAGGGTATGGTAGATCCAAAATGATTTGAAACTGTTAAATATAATGAAGGGGGAGTGCTCTTTTATAAGAGGGTTGAGGGGCACCTTAGGAAAAACTAGAAATATTATTTTATAATAAATTCATATTCGTCTTCTAATGGCTCCAAAGTGTATTATTTAAATATTAAGGTGGGGATAGGTTGAAAACCACTCAACCAATAGGTTGTAGACAGGTTTGGGTCACTATATTAACTTTATATTTTTTATTTAACTCTTAGTTAAATAGTTTGACATTTACCATGTCTCTTTGTATTTTTATATTATATAGTTAATAAACTTACTATAAACTTTCAAGCGACCCCCCAAGTGGTCCTTTAATAATACACCTATCATTATATAAGTCCTTTTTTCCAAACCATAGATTTTTAGGAATAGAATATCAATTAATAATATAATCTTTGTTTTAAAAACTCATTTATGTCAATTTTGACAATATTTAATAATTGATTTTTGTTAAAGTCTTCACAACGTTATTAATTCGAACCAAATTCATTTAAACAATCCTAACATGTCATATTAACCAATAAATTTTTTGGATGTCATCAAAACTTTAAATTATATTTATTTTAACATTTATAATACTAATAATTTAATTCTTCTATTAATAAGGACAATACTGAATAATTATTGTGTCATAAATAAATTTAATTATTCAATATCTAAAAATTGTAAATAAAATACCATTATTTAGAAAATATTTTTAGCTTTCTAATGAATATTTATAGTCGAAAATATAACATATATAACCCTATTTACACAATTTGGACCTCCTCATTCTAAATCTGTAATCCATTTTTCTAAATTCAAAACACATAAGTGGTAGAAATTAATTTAAAATTAATTTCCGCAGTCAAAACAAAAAAGTGTGTTTTTAAGAAATACTAACTATCAAAAGATTGACACTTGTTTATGTCTGGTTTAAATGTGAAATTACATCTAATGGACAACATTGTATTAAATGGAAAAATTGTATTCTAAATATACTTTAAAACTACTCAAATTCATAATTTATCACTATTAATTATTTCGATTAAAAAAGTTGTTTTTAATTAACATTTAGTAATTTTCACTATTTATCAAAATATGAAAGTTATCATAAATGTACCAAAAATTATCCCTAAGATAATTTCGATATTCCAAATCCAAAATGAATTCCATTTTGAAAGATAAAATGTATAAAATCTCAAAAAAGTGGGTATTACTATTCATAATGGCTAGTTTGATTGGTTGTGGTGTGTGTTAGAACTCGAAGTTGCGTACAACACATGCTACTGTATTATTCAAAGAGAAGCGTACTGTGGTAGATTGGGGTGTTATAATTTCTCCTTTCTTATTTCTATTCATTTATTTAACCTATATTATTTATCTAAATTCCATCTTATATGTTGTAATATTATGTTCCATGATCCCCTTACTCTGTATTTTATTTATAAATGTTGATAAACCCCTTTATCTCTCATCAAACTATTATATGAATTTCCATAAGATGATGTTATGCTACCGAAATTGCACCGCGATTTTTCAAGTGAAAATCATCATGTATTGAATACCATACCTATTTCTCCATCGAGGGTGTTCAACTTTATGAACATATACTTATTTAATGGTACTTACATTTATTTATTCCTTATTCCTTAATCGTTTAATAACTTATGATGTTGAATGATTCCATGTTATATGATCCATGTGGCACACTTATTCATGAAATGAAATGTTTATTAAGGGTGTGCCCTGAGAGCACTACAATGCATTGGGTAATGTTTAGTATCATAATACTCCATGGGAAATGTGGTTTTACTCATTCTAATTCATGTTCAATGGGGTTTACTAATTCTAATCCATGTGCAATGAGACTTGGCTCATGAAAATAACATGTTGTATGTTCTTGCCACATTTCCATGTTATGATAATCGTGTTATATAATGAATTTATGTTAATGTTTCTGTTATGCTCCATTGATATGCCTATTTCCTAACATGTATTGTATTCTTCAGGTTATTCCTTGTTTACTCCCATACTGGGCTTTATATCTGACCTTTTTCTTATGTTTTTCATATGGTTATCCCATGCAGTGTTAAGTACAAAGGAATGAGTTGGTCATGTAAATTATGTTTACAATAAAGATGTTGTATTTTATGTTTTAATTTATTATGTGTTGTTCCTAATTTCCCAAGACACTACACCTATCAATCCATTGAATTTTATTAATTACAATTTTATGTAATAAATCATGTTTAAGTGTGTAATAATGTTCAGGGTCATTATAGTTGGTATCATAGGAGGTTTAGTTATTTTTGGGATTAGGATAAGAAAACCCTAGTGAAAGACTTAAGGATAAGACTATGTATAGGAAAAACATCCCTAACTTTTAGTGAGTATATATTAAGTGGTTTATAACGAAAATACGTCCATGTCCTGATACGAACAAGTAGAGGTGGCTCTGGAATAGCTGTATCTAGTGGTGAAACCTGAAAGCGCTGCTTTATGCTAGACTCAAACGAGAACTAGTGAATGAAAACGGGCCTTATAATACTCTTGGTTTGGAACTGCTAGGGGTTATGCTTTGGTAAATTCATATTCTTAGTATGAACCTTTATCAAGGGATAAAAAATCCCATAATAATATACATTAGGAAATATACCATGGATAACTTAGATTGATGCCTATAAATTCATGAGTTAAAGAAATCAAAGTAATTTATAATTTATCCAATTTTTCATTTGATTCCCCTTATTTGTTTAATAGTTTAAAATACTTACCCCTAATTTTCCTTTTATTCTAGCCAATGGCCAGTGATATAAGGACTCAGGCTAATAACGGATGTGAAGATCAATGTGATGAATGTTCAAATGAGATGCCCAATCTGATGGGAGCAGGAATCACAAACATTTTCACGATACACACTTAGTTAACTCATGTTTTGAATAGAAACATGGGTCAAGAGGAATGTCCAACCCCCCCCCCCCCCCCACAAAGAACAATCCGCAATCGAGAGCTTCATGAGACTAAGGCATCCTACTTTTAATGGATCATATGATCCATTAATCATCAAATAATGGATCAAATCCATTGAGAAGATATTCTCCATCTTTAAATGTTCTAAACAAGAGAAGGTTATTCTAGCTTCTTATCATATGGAGGGTGAAGCTGGTCAATAGTTGAAATTGACCAAAAATACGAAGCCTAAGGAAAAGATCGAGGTGTTGGAATAGAAGGATTTCCAGAAAATATTTTTTAGTTAATATTTTCCTCATGCCCTTTGACATAAGATAGAAAGGGACTTCATTTCCCTCAAGAAAAAAGACAATGATTCCATTGGAACATACCAGGAAAATATTACAAGCCTTTTATTATTCACCTTTGACTTTGTCGATACCCACGAATGCAATGTTGACTTCCTCTTTGGTGGTATAAAACCAAGCCTACGAAAATCCCTAGCGATTCATGACTTTGATTGCTATGAAAACATTTTCTGATTTACCCTTAATGTAGAAATGGAGATCGGAGAATCTCATGGGTATCATGGGGATAAGAAGAGGAAAGTGGGCTTTAATTCATGAATTTCGATGGATAAATCCAAAGGTTCTTTGAAATTTCAGCACTCCACTTTCCAAATGTGTGGAAAGAAGAACCAAAAAATTTATTAAAGGGGATGAGGAAATGATTTCGGTGTGAAAGAGGACACATGGCCATTAATTTCCCCCACTGCTGTGATAGAGGAGAGGAATTCTTTGTTCAACCCTCAAAACATTGTTCATTGCTACAACTTCAAATGACCAGGGCACTTTGATAACTAGTGCCCCAATCAAAGGGGTTTTTTATGTAACCAACAACCTCCAAGTTAGCAAGGGAGATATTTTTTCATCACTACTGCCGATGTGAATCCTGACAATGTAGTGGTTAAAGGTACGCTAGTTATTCATTCAATGATAGAAAATGTACGTTTTGATTTGGGTTCTATGCATTCCATTACATCCAAAAGGATTAGTAGAACAATCCAAACTCCACCACAAATCATGGAAGTAGAGATGTCAGTGAGAATAGAAAATGGGGCAATATTTCCTCCCTTTAATATAACTCCTCCCCTGTCACAATTTTTGGATTGAACTTCCTAGATAAAGTCTTCATACTACCTATGTTGGAATTTGATGCAATTCATTGATTGGACTGGATTTCCCTATATAGAGCTAACATAAATTTCCTTGAGATGGAATCGCTCTCCATATGGTGAATCGACCCCTGATTCTATACATGTGCAAGGAGGAAGATGAATCTTCTATATAACCATCATATCAAGCATGGATATTACTACCCCATGAGCATACATATCTTACTAAGATAATTGAGTCTATAAAAAGAACCATCCTCAAAGACATGCCTATTGTGAGGGAATTTTATGCTGTGTTTCATGAGTAATTGTCTCGTCTTCCTCTTCGAAGAGATGTTGAATTCTTGATTGATCATATACCTAGTGAATTTACAATATCCAATAATTTATATATAGTGGCTGTTGTAGATCATTAGGAGCTAAAGAAATAACTATAGGAGAATCTGGATAAAGGGTTTATGCTCCTAGGTGCATCACCATGGGGTGCACCAATACTCTTTATCAAGAAGAAGGATGGGTCAATGCGCCTTTGAATTGATTATCGTGATCTCAAAAAATCATGATGAAGACAAATTAAATTGTGCCGCAAATTGATGACCTGTTCAATTAGCTATGTGGAGCACAATACTTCTCCAAGTTGGATTTGTGGCCTGTATATTATCATGTAAGGGTGAAGAAGGAGGATATCCACATGATTTCTTTTCATACAAGGTATGGGTACTATGAATTCAAAGTAATTCATTTTGGACTCACTAATGCTCCAGTAATCTTTGTGGACTTGATGAATAGAGTCGTCAGTGATTACCTCATCAAAATTAGGTAGTTTTTAAAGATGATATTTTGATATACTCCAAAACTAATGAGGATAATGAGGATCATTTATGCATTGTACCAGAGACCTTACGAAAGGAGAAGATTTATGAAAAGTACAACAAGTTTGAGTTATTGTTGAAGGAAGTATCATTCTTAGGTCATATCATTAGCAAAAATGGGATATCTGTAGATCCCTATAAGAGAAATTCAACTGACGGATGGCTGAGGTCAACATATTTGAAAAATATATGTAGCTTCCATGTGATAGCTAGATATTAATGCCAATTTTTGAGAAATTTCTCACGATTTTAAAACACTGTAACCAAGATTACTCATAAGGGAGTCAATTTTTCTTGGAATGATGAATGTGAAGAGAGATTCAAGGAGTTGAAAAGGAGGCTTATCATTGAGGTAATGCTCACACTACCCACAAGTGGAGAAATGTTTGGGGTATTCAGTGACGCTTTGAAGAAGGGAATGAGCTGTGTGTTGATGCAAAATGAAAAAGTCATTACCTATGCTTCAAGGAAATTGAAAGTTAATGTGAATAATTATGAAACACATGATCAAGAGTTATATTCAGTAATCTTCACTTTGAAAATGTGGATACATTACCTTTTTGTAGAGAAGTGTGAAAAATATATGGATCAAAAAATCCTGTAGTATATATTCTCATAGAAAGAGTTGAATATGCACCAACAAAGATGGTTAGAGCTGATCAAAAACTATAACTACTCAATACATTACCACCCTAGGAAAGAGGAAAAGTTGGTGGATTTTCTAAGTAGAAAGGACCCAGTGATTCTATAATTGATGAGTATTTAAAAGGAACAAATATACTTAGATTTGATGAAGATGGACTTGGGAATCATAAATAAGGGAACATCGTCAATCCTTTTAGAAATGATTTCTCAATCATCTCTTTTGGAATGGTTAAAGGATGATTAAAAGGATGATGTGGGAAATTAGAAGAAAGTAGAATCTATCAGAAAAGGGAAATCCTCATAGTTCCCTTTTAATGAAGAAATATTTTTGATATTTGGGTTAAGACTACGTGTTCCAACAAATTCAGAGATAAAGAAATAACTTTTGGAAGATTCACATAGTTTGAATTTACCCATTCACCTAGGAAACACAATGATGTATCGAGATCTCTGAGAGAATTATTGGTGGGATAAAATGAAGAAGGATATCACTTCGTATACATCAATGTTCCTGGTATGTCATCAAGTGAAGGGTGAGAGGCATATGTTTAAGGGGATGAGACAACCATTACCCAAACTAACATGGAAATAGGAAAACATTACCATGGACTTTTTCATTGGAATTTCGATGAAATACAAAGGAAAAACTATTATCTTGGTTTGTTTGGATCATATTACAAAGACTTCACACTTAATTTCAATTCGTGAGGATTTATCATTTGATAAACTGGTAGGAATATACATCAGAGAAGTGGTATGGTTTTATGGGGTACCAATATCGATTGTATCAGTTCAAGATCCAAGATTCACCTCTATGTTCTTGAATAGTCTCCAACTTTCTCTGAATACTGAGCTAAAATTCATTACGGATTATCATCCTCAAAAATGATGGCCAATCTGAGAAAACTATCCAAACACTTGAGGACATGTTGAGATCATGATCAATTGAATTCAACGGAGGATGGGATCAACATATTCCTCTTGTGGAGTTCTCTTACAACAACATTTTCTACTCAATCATCCAAATGGATCCTTATGAAGCCCCTTATGGGAAGAGGTGAAGAACACCGGCATGTTGGGATGAAGTTGGGAAGCATGACCTTCTAGATCCAAAAATGGTCAAATAAATGGTGGAGACGGTTAAGACCAACCAGCGACACATTAAATATGCTCAAAGTCGACAAAAGGGTTATCCTAAAAATTGTTGGCGGGACATATAATTTGATGTTGGAGAACTGGTATTCCTCTACATTTCACCATAGATGAGTGTTATAATATTTGGGAAGAAGTGAAAGCTCTTTCCAAGGTACATCGCCCCTTTTGAGATCCTTGATCTCATTGGAGAAGTGGCCTATCGACTATCACTCCCACCAAACCTATCTCAAGTACATGATGTATTCCATGTATCACTCTTGAGGAAGTACATACCTGACCCATCGCATGTACTAAATCCATAGGTGGTACCATTGGAGAATGACCTCTCCTGTGAAGTGAAGTTGATGAAGATATTTGATCATAGGGAAAATTTTGTATGAAATCGGTAATTGACCCTCGTCTATATGTTGTGGAGAAACTAGAAGTTTGAAGGAACAACATGGGAACCGGAGGAAGTGATGAGGCAGAGTTATCCTCATCTTCTTCAGTGTGGGAAAAGGAAATTTTTTAGGGCAAAATTTTTTAAGTGGGGAATTTTATAATGACATGATCATTTATGAATAAAATTTCATTTATTTTAATGTCTTATAGAAATCACAAACACTCATTTTTCATTATTAGGTTGAAAGGACCATTAATTTTCATTATTGTTGATAATATATCCATTGATTAGTGATCACACAATTGAAATAATTTTAATGTTTTAAAAAATAATCTTTTCGACTCACACAATGGAAAGGATTGCCTCATCCAGTAGACTCAGTCCATATGAAGCTCATTTTTAGAAGCTCAGAAATGAGGTTCCATCCCTGGGCTTCACTCTTGATCAATCACAAGTCGTGCTTTAACATTTTAATCTTGAACGGAATTTCCTATTAGAAATGTTCATTTTAATATAGATTACCACTTGGGTGATGTTATCCGAGCCGCCCCAAGAGTCTATCATCATCGCACACCTTACCCTTAGGTCTTACGCGAGTGTTATAAGGGGTTATGTAATAAGGTATTAGTTACTTATTATGTAATACATTTTTTAAAATAAAATTCTTATTCAATCATTTCTTTTATGAGATGAAACATTCTTAAAAAAATTATGACTTTGATAAATTGACTCTTCGGGTAAAAATGGTACTTTTGAGAAATATATATAAATTATCAACTTAAACTAAGGTTTTTATTACAAATATTATTAAAAAAATTCTTATAAATGGTGATTATATTAGTTATTTATCTGTAAATGATTATGTAATCAGTTTAATAAGAGTTATATTTTTTTATATAATAAAATAGAAAGTGTATTTCTAAAGAATTTATTTTAAGGAATTAATGAATTTTTTAAATAAATAATATTTTAATAATATATTATTAACAAATTATTTTTTTAATAATAAATGAGTATATAACTTTTATGAATTCAAATGTAATTTTTATCATGTTTTGAAAACTGTTTTTTCTCAAAACCCAAGATTTTTCAATAAATGTGGGTTTTCATTTAAAAGGTTAAAATTCATATATTTATACAATTATTTAGATAAAATGAATATTATTTTTGGAATCAAGATGTGTAAATTGTCCAACGATGAATTTTTCATAATATTTTGAGATAATCAAATTTTCTGGTAAAAATTAAATACCTTATAAATAAAATATGTATTTTATGATATCATAATGACCCCAAAATAATGTAATAAATACTATAATGGGTATTAACAGACAATATATATTTTTCCATTAAAATTATGTTATTTTATATTTGTTTTACGTTTTTTATAAATCCTTAGTGAATCCTCCAAAATGTATAATATACTTTATGATTTTAAATTAATTTCTTTAATAAAGTGACTCACCTACATATAAGAAAGGATTATATTTTAACATGTTCAGCCATTTTCCTTATAATTTTATTTTCCAATACACTTTGGAATAAACCATGGTAAGGATTGTGGTTTTGAATATTTAATTATATAGATTCGAAAACCTAATTTGGTGAAATATTAAAGAATTCCCCTTTTATTTCCTATATAAACCCACACATTATACCACATTTCTTCAATAAAAATCATTTAAGAACGTCCCTACTCTGTCATAACCTATCTAGAATCTTCCCAAGGTTCCCCAAGCTCTTAAGAATCCCCTCTTCAATCTTTCGGAGTCACAAACTAAAGTAAGGGATCCGCATTTTCCTTCTTTTTTGTTTTTTTTTCTAAATTTCTTCATGTTTTGATACCCTTTTATTTTCAAAAACAAATGTTGGGGTATGATTTATAACCTCCCCCATACATCCCTACTTATTTATTAATGATGATATACCATTTTCTCTCTCATTAATTCCTTCTTTGTACACTCGTTACCATGCCAAAATTCTATAAGGGATCTCTCTCTCCTTATTTCCATCCAAGTATTTACCCCATATTATGCATCTAAATTCCCTTTAATATGTTGGGATATTATGTTCCATGATCCCCTTACTGTTTATTTCATATATAAATGATTAGGGACACCTTTATCTCTCATAAACCCAACATATGAATTTCCATTAGATGACATTATGCTTCCAAAATTGCACCGCGATTTTCCAAGCTAAAATCATCTTGTAGTGAATACCAAACCCATTTCACTATCAAGGGTATTCACCATTATGCGCATGTACATATTTAATGATACTTAAATTTTTGTATTCCACATTACATTATCTTGAAATAACATATGATTTTGAATGATTCCATGATTTTTGATCCATGAGGCACACTTATGCATAAAATTAAATGTTTATGAATGGTGCATTCTGATAGTGCTCAAATGCATGGGTAATGTTTAGCATCAAGATACTCCATGTGAAATGAGTTCTTACTCTTTCTATTTCATCTAAAATTGGGGTTTCCTCATGGTAATCCATGTGAAATTAGTCTTGGTTCATGCTAATATCTTTTTCTATGTTGTCACATTTCCATGTTATGGTAGTCATGCTATATAATGCCTTTATGTTCATGTTTCTATTAAGCTTCATTGATATACCTATTTTATAACATGTATCATTTTCTAAATTTTATTAATTGTTTACTCTTTTATTGGGATTTGTATCTCACCCCTTTCATGTGTATATCCTCAGGTTACCCATACAATGATAAGTATGGAGGAATGAGTTGGTCATGTAAACATAGTTTTCGATAAAGATGTTGTATTTTATGTTTTAAGTTGTTATGTATTGTTCCTAATTACCCAAGACACTAGAAATATCGATCCTCAAAGTTGTATTAAGTAAATTTTTATGTAATAAATCATGTTTTAGTCTGTAATAAAGAGTAGGGTTGTTATATATATAATGTAATAACATAAAAGATCATTACATAATATATATTAATAATATACATATATTTATAGTAAACAATACTTTATGAGATAAAAATTGAATTAAATATTTTATGGGAATGATAGGTCATACGTATACTTGATCGTTGTTTTTATTTTTCAATAAATGGAATGAAAAAAGGTATAAAAACTCCTTTGAATAATCATTATTATATTATATAAATCATATATATTCATAATATCTATCCTCCTTACCAAACAACATAAATATAAATAAAAAATGAACCACATGGATTCTTAGAGGTGGTAGTCCACACTTATGCATGAGTGATGTTATCATTTTCTGTTACACCACAAGTTTCCATGGTACAATTCTCTTTGAAAAATACAATAGCTTATGTTGTACGCATCTTTGAGTTCAAGAACACCACGACCAATCAAACCAGCTATTTAAAAAGTTGTTACGAATAGTAATATCCACCTTTTAAAATTTTATAAACTATATTTTTCAAAATAGACTTCATTTTTGGATTCGAAATACCAAAATTATCTTAGGGTGAATTATTTTTATTTTTCTAAAATCTTTCAATATTTGATGAATAGTGAAAAACAATGTGTTATTGTTTAAAACAGACTTTTTATTTAAATAATTATTTTTAATATATATTTATTTTAAAGTCAAAATAGATACATAATACTTATATTATTAAAATTTAATTCATTGGAGTCATTTTATAATAAGATTAGAAATATAAAATTTTATTGAACTTTTTAACGTCTTTTACCCACCTTCAAGTAACATTTTCAAATCTACATAAAACGTAATTTTACCACTTATATAAATATAATTTCAAAAAAATGATATACATGGTTCTTATCAGTAAGTAAAATCTGGTTCAATATGATGAAAGTAATTTTTTGTGAATAGAAACTTTTGAATTCAATTTACCATAGTTAAAAGTAAATAAAGTAATTAAAGGAATAAATAATACTATAATAATATAAAATTAGCCCAACACATGTCCTAATTCTATTAGAAAATAGTTTTTAAACCAAAATAAACCATAGGGAAAATAATAATATCCTTTTTGATCCATTTTGGTCAGATTAGGACATTTATTATATTTTATTTAAAGAAGAGTTAAAAGTGTTAAATTCAAAATTTTAAAATCTAAACAATTTTTAATATAGGGATATAAATAATATAAATTAGACTATAAATATTAATTAGAAATATAAAAATATTTCCTACATTGTATTATTTTATTTATATTTTTTAGACATTAAATAATTAAATTTATTTATGACACAATGATGATATCATAATTACCTTATTAATGAAAGAATTAAATAATTGATATTATAAATATTAAAATAAATGTAAATTGAATCTTTTGATTCCATACACGAATTTTATAGGGGAATATGACTTGTTAGGGTTGATTAAATATATTTTTTTCGAAGCAATCAAGTTGTTATGACTTTCACAAAAACCAAATACTAAATAGTGTCAAAATTGAGATAAATGAGTTTTTAAAAAAAATACTATTTTATTAAATGATAAAATATTCATAAAATCTAAGAATTGGCCAATGTAATTATATAATTTTAGATATGTAATTAATGAACCACTTGAGGTTCTCCTGGAATTTTATAGTAAATATACTAACCATGTAGTAAAAAAATACAAGAAGATGTGGTAAAAGTTAAACTATTTAACTAAGAGTTAAATCTAAAAGATAAGGTTAATATGGTGACCTAAACTTGTCTAAAACCTATTAGTTGAGAGGATTTAGATACATCTCCACCTTATCATATAAATAAATCCATTTTTAGCTATTATAAATCAAAAATAAGTTTATAATAAAATAATATTTCAAGTTATTCCTTAATTTCTCATCACCTCTCTTGTAAAAGGGTACTTCCCCTTCTCTTAAATTCACACCTCCAAAGCCATTTGGCTCGAAAAAATAATGATAAAATCACTTCCCAACTACCCTCAATTCATCATAGAGGCCTTAATTTGATCATAAATTCAATTTAAGGAGCTATTTTGTTCAAATCAAAATGAAGCACCTGAATAAGAGGTAATTATTTCATCACCTCTTTCAAAGTTCTTTTCTTCTTATACTTCCTCTTTAATTTTGTTTAAGTACTAAAATAATAAATTCAGTACCTTCTACATACTGAGATGATATTAAAAATATGGTACAACCATATTCATTATTCTGTCCGTCCTATGAATGACAAATTCACCATATGTGTGTACGTGCGGCTTACCATCTCCACGTCATTGTGTAGTTTATTATTCAACACTTCATTATTTGTATGGGTATGATATTGAGTATAATTGATGTAAATAATAAATATAACATGTTAATAAATATTTATATATAATATAATATCGTATTACACACGATTTCACCATCAATAGAATGCTATTGTCACTCGTGCATACGTACGGCTTACCGTCTCCATGACGTGATGAGATTCGGTTCCCTATCATAACCATTCAAGAATAATTTCCGTTTGATGATTAAAAAATAATGTTTAAGAACTTAATATCATTATATATATGAATAAAATACATCCTATCCCTAACAAAAATGATCTACATAATAAAACATATAATGAAAAATGAATTAGTTAACACCTGAAACAATGATACTACTGAAATATTATTAACAAGGAAATTTTTGAGGATCATATACGATATTATAATTATGTATTTGGTTCTTATATAATATAATAATAATTATTTAACTATTATACAGGAGGCTAATGTACCCTCAACTAAAGAAATGTATAGGGTAAGGGTTAATTTTACAATCTCTTCATTATATAAGGTTATTTATACGTAAGTAACTAGTGGGAATTATTTATCATCCACATCCATGTTTCTTAAAAATTTATTTCAATAAAATATTATTTCCAATATTATGTTTTAAAGTCCTTTATAACCTTGTTTTACTTTTTAAAATATTTTTTTAAAGGAATCATTTTGTCATTTTCCAAACTAGGTACTTTATAACCTTTTCAACAAATTAAGGAAAGAATGTTTTTTAACTTATTCAATAGGAGTGGCTATTATCCACTGTTATAACAAATTCAAAGATTATCGTATAATATTATATGAATATTTTCAAAATAAATGTTTTCTTTTATAATTATGTGACTTAAATTATTTCAAAGTAGAAAGACATATTTCTCTCAAATAGTTTTTGTATTGATTTCATCTATGTCAACATCTATTGTTGGATTTTATGTTTAATTTATGTTGATTTATTATGATACAATATTCCATATGGTATTGATAGTTTTTGGATATGTTTGACTGTGGATGTTCTAGTTTCTATCATTCGCATTTTATGGTTAACGTATTAACATTTTTTATGTTATTTTAATACCAATGTTTATATTATGTTTCACCATTTTTTATATGAGGAATGAATTGTACACAGTATGTGATGGGAAAGGACCCCTATATCCCCTTGATGCATCAGTATGTCACATGAGAAAAACTAGTGTCTTGGAATAAGGCCTTGATAAAAAATTTATTTGTAGTCTTGGCATGATGCACTGACAATGTGGATATGATATTTGACATTATGGATTTCATCATTATGAGATTAACTATTGATATTACATGTGATTATTCTACTAGTTGAATATCCATGGGAATAATTAAATGGAATTATTTGATTTATAATTTCCATATTATGGTGAATTTTATATTTAAAATACTTGTGTTTTAGTCTTATACATTTCCTTAAATGTTTATTCTTATTTATGATAATTTACGCTATATTGTTATCCTTACTGAGCATCTGAGATCACCCTTTTCTTATGGTTTATTTTTTCCAGGATGTGAAGAAGTATTTTATGACTGACCTATAGGGATAGGGTAAGGGGTATGAGTGTGTTCAAAGTAGACACAATGTTGTTTATTTTTCATTTCATAATGTAATGTAAAACTTATGAGTGTATCTAGTACTTCCAAGGATACTAAACTGATTGGTATTTCCGGACATGATCTCGTGTGATCGTAAAAATGTTATGTTATAATCCACCAACTCTAGGTATCTAGGGTTGGGTAATTACAGTTGGTATCATAGGGATGTTTAGTACAAAAATTGGAAACTATATTTAGAAAAACACTAATTAGAGAACATTACCCTATGATAGACATTGAGGATTAGTGTAGAAGGACATCCAAATATTTTTGTAATGTAGATATTATGTGGGTTTTAAAAGAAATATATCCATTTATAGATACTAAAAGTGGGCGTGGTTCTATAAAGATATACATTGGAGTAAAAACTCTAAAAATAAGTTTTTTGGTTTTACTCGGGGTATCCTGGTATACGACAATGGTTTTTACTATTCACCTGGTTTGACACTCCTAGGAGATATGCTTAGGATAATTTACATTTTCTTTACAACCCATTATGATGGATTTATGATTAATTACTTTCCCTAAGAAAACATATTTTTATGAATAGGGATTATATGAATAAAATTTTCAATTTATGTTATGTATTTTATAAGTTTGGAATTATGCATTACGATTCATAAATTAATCTAGTGTATGCCATTGTTTAGAAATGGCTCTTCGTGGAAGTAATGTAAACTGTATCAACACACATAATCCATGTAGGCAGTTCCCTACTATTTAAGATAATTATAGTGGATTTGGTGATAAAACTGGTGTTGAATAGCTTATAACCATACTGGGACAACTCACCAAGGTTATGAATAATAACCTTACCTGTATGGAGCTCCCTGATCTACAAAGCGGAGGATCAATGTTAGATCGCTTCATGAGACAAAAAACACAAACATTTAATGGCACTATAAATCTATTTGTAGATGAGCAATGGATAAGTTCCTTATAAAAAATATTTCATGCTTTGGGGAGTAACGAAAGGTAAAATGCTTTCATGGCAGTTTATAACCTCTTAGGAGATACAGATCAACGGTGGTCATTAATTCAGAACAAAAAGGAGGATGAAGAAGTATAAAATATGTAATGGAGGTATTTCAAAGAGATTTTATTATAAATATAATTTCTTCATGAACATCGAGAGAATATGGAAAATAAATTTCTGAGTCTGAGGCGGAACAAGGATGATAATTTCATAAAGTATGAGGCTAACATTACAGGGTTAGAAATTCATGATGTATATTATATAAGTGACCCTATAATTAAGATTAATTAATGCTTTTATGAGTTTAAAACATTTCTCCAATGATAATTAGTCTCACAATCCATCTCATCGTATGAAGATATAGTCTCATGTGCTACCAAGACAAAAAAAGAATTCGTTATGTCTTGTGACTTTAAAGTGAAGCAAGAGAATAAGAGATCAGCTAAAATCACTGGGAAAGGAAATAAGGGGAATAATGGGAAAGGTCAATTTCCATCCTATACTAATTGTGGGAAGAAACATCCCGGTACATGCCTAAAAGAGATGGGATTTTATTACAAGCATAGAAAAAAAGGCCTCCAAACTCATGATTGAAAGGGGGAGAAATAGGCATCCATTGTTAAATGATACTATTTTAAATAGATGGGGCATTATTCAAATGAATGTCCTAAGAATCAATGTAACATACCTCAAAAAAAACCAAGGAAGAAAGGCCAAGCTTATACAATCACAACTGTTGAGGTTTAATTTCCTAATGATGTGGTTGTATGTAATTTAATTGTTTCATCAAAATTAGCCAATGATTTATTTGATTCTGGATCAACACATTGTTTCATATCTTCCCAGTTTCCAAGAAAATTAGATATTTCTAATTTGACTTAATAAGGGAGTTTTCAGTCAAAACAACTAAGGAAAGTATCCTAGCTATAAAGTTTTGTCAATCAGTTACCATTATGGTATATAAAAGTGATTTATATGCTATTATTATTGTCATACCCATGATTGAATTTGATATAATCCTTATTATAGATTGGATTTTAGGCCATGATGTGAAAATTTATTTTAATAAAAAAAAGATGTTACAATTTTTGATGATGACAATTAATCCCTTAACTTTACAGTATAAACATCACCATCTGATTCTCATTTAGATCCACCCTCTATAGCTCTAATAAATTCAATTATTGGGGATGAATGGAGTGAAAATACTATGGGTGAGGAAATTAATGTTCAAATAGAGGATGTAGCTATTGTGAAAAAATATTTTCATGTGTTTCTAGAGGATTTACCTGGACATCCTCTAGAATGGGAAATTGAGTTTTCTGTTAACTTAATTCCTGGTTCAAGGCCCATATCAAATACCCCTTATAGAATGGTTACTGTGTAATTAGTGAAACTGAAGAAAAAACTAGAGGAATTGATTAATAAAGGATTTATTCACCCTAGTGTTTCTCCATGTGGAGCCCCTATTCTTTTCGTTACGATGAAATATGGATCTATGAGGTTTTTCATTGACTACAAGGAGATCAATGCTATAACAATAAAGAACAAGTATCGCCTACGTTGCATTGATTATTTATTTGATCAACATCATGGATCTCAATATTTATCATAGATTGGCCTTCAATATAGATACCATCAATTTTCCGTGAACAAATAAGAAATTCCAAAGACAACATTTCGAACTGGGTATGTGCATTACGTGTTCACAGTAATGCCTTTTGGACTGACTAATGAACCCTCTATTTTCATGGATATAATGAATAGATTTTTCAAGGAATATCATGATGAATTTTTAGTGGTACTTATTGATTATATCTTCATACAATCCAAAAGAATAGAATATTAGGAAAATCAATTGCACCTATTCTGAAAAATCTTAGAAGAAATGAATTATATGGGATGTTTAGAAAGTTTGAATTCTAGTTTTAGGATATTTCTTTTCATGTCTATATTGTCTCCATGGGTGGAATATTTTTTGATCCTTTAAAGACAAGGTAAATCCAAGAATGTCTAGAACCAATAAGTATAACTGAGGTATGAAGTTTTACTGGTTTAGCAAGTTATTATAGGTGTTTCGTCTTGAATTTTTCTCGATTGGCTAACCCGTTTACCAATCTCACATGTAAAGGGGTTAAATTTGTTTGTACAAAAGGGTGTGAAGAATGTTTTGAAGAATTGAAGAGAATATTAGTCAATTATCCTATCTTGAATCTACCATTGGGGAATTATTGTTTTATTATTTATAGTGATGCTTCAAATAGAGGACTTGGTTGTGTCCTTATACAGAATGATATAATTATTGCCTATGTATCACGGAAGCTAAAAATTATTGAACAAAACAATATTACTCATGGTATTGAGTTATTAGCTAAAATATTTACTCTAAAGATATGGAGACACTATATCTATGGGGGAAATGTGAGATATATACTGATCACAAGAGTTAGAAGTATATTTTCTCACAAAAATAATTCAACGTGAGGAAAAGGTGATGGATTTAACTACTCGAGGAATATGATTTCATAATACACTACAATCTGGGGAAGGCAAATAAGGTGGAAGATGCTTTGAGAAGAAAAGATCATGCATTTCTGAACAAGATGAGAGTAGAAATGGATCCAATGTTCATGGATCTAGTTAAGATGGATATGGTAATAATCATGGAATGCGAAGCATAAATACTTTTTCAAATGGTTGTCAAACCATCTTTCCTATAAAGGATAAAAAGTTCTCAAACTAATGATGAGGAGTTTCAAAAGAAAACTAAAGTTGTGAATGATGGGATATTGGTTGAATTCATATATGAAGATAGAATTTTGAAATTTAGGAATAGGCTTTGTGTTCCCAATATATCTAATCTAAAAATAGAATTTTTGGATGATTTCTATCGATCCAATTTCTCTATACACCCTGGTAGCACTAAGATGTATAAAGATTTGAAGGAACATTTTTGGTGGGAAAACATGAAGGTGGAGATTTCTGATTATGTGTCAAGATGTATTGTTTGTCAACTAGTGAAGGTCAGATGTTAACATCCTAGAAGAGTCATGCAACATCTTTATATACCTGAGTGGAAATGGGGTGATATTACAATGGAATTTGTCATCGGGCTACCAAGGACTCTGAGAAGGAATGATATAATATGGGTCATTTACGATTGTATTACCATGTGAGAACATTTTATTTATATAAGAGAATATTTAACCCATGAATGTTTAGATAGAATATATATTAATGAAGTTTTAAGACTTCATTATTTACCCCTGTCGATTTTTTCTGATCATGATCCCCATTTTACGTCCAGATTCTAGAAAATTCATCAGAAAGCCTGGGATACTGAACTTTGTTTGAGCACTTCCTACCACCCTCAAACTAATGGAAAATTAGAATGAACTATTAAAATCTTAGAATACATGTTGAGATCTGGATCACTTGACTTTCAAGGTATGTGGGATTAGTATTTACCTCTGGTATAATTTTTCTATAACAATAGCTTCCACTCATGTATTAAAATAGCACCATATGAAGCGTTATATGGAAACAGATGTCACACACGAACTTGTTGGGATAATGTTAGTGAAATAAAACTCATAGGCCCATAACTTATTGAGGAAATAATGAAAAAGGTTAAGATTATCCAAACCCATATCAAAGCTTCTCAATGTTTTCAAAAGAGAAATACTGATAACCGAAGGAAGGATTGGGAATTTCAAGTAGGTGATTATGTTTTCTTAAATTTATCTCCATAGAAGGGTGTTATATGATTCAGAAAGAAGGGTAAATTAAGTCCTAGGTACATCAGACCATTTGAAATTCTAGAACGAATTGGAGTTGTATCTTACCATTTGGAAATTCTGCCAAGTCACTCCAAAGTTCATGATGTGTTCCACGTATCACTGTTGAGAAAATACATGCCTGCCCAGCACATGTACTTACCTATGAAGAAATAGAACTAGAACCAGATATGTCTTATTGTGAAGATCATATCATGATTCTTAATACTCAAGAATAAGTGTTGAGAAACCAGATGACTCGTCTGGTAAAAGTTCTTTGGAGAAACCATAAAATGGAAGAGGAAATGTGGGAACCTAAGGAACTTATCATGAAGAACCACACAAATATTTTTATGCAGTAATATACTAGAAATTTCAAGGAAAAAATTATTTGAAGGATGGAAGAATGTAACACCCCAAGCTTCCAGGGTACGCTTCTCTTTGAATAATATAGTAGCTTATGATGTACGTATCTTCGAGTTGTAGCATGCCACAACCAATCAAACTATCCATTTAAAAAGTAGTTATGAATATTAATATCCACTTTTTGGAATTTTATAAATTTTATTTTTCAAAATTGTCTTCATTTTTGGATTTGGAATGTCAAAATTATCTTAGGGTGAAATTTTGGTATCTTTCTGAAGTATTTCAATTGTGATGAATAGTGAAAAACACTACGTTGTTATTTTAAACCAACTTTTTATTTAAATAATTATGTTTAATTTAATTTATTTTAAAGTCAAAATAGATACATAATACCAATATTAGTCCAATTTAATTCATTGGAGTCATTTTTCAATAATATTAGATATATAAAATTTTATTGATCTTTTTAACGTGTTTTACCCACCTTCTTGGCACATTTTGAAATCTGCATAAAACATAATTTTACTGCTTCTATGAATTGAATTTCAAAATTTTGATAGTCAGAGTTTTCATGAGTAAGTAAAATTCAGTTCAATATGATGAAAATAATTTTTAGTGATAAGTAACTTTTGAATTTTATTTACCACGGTTAAAAGTAAATAGGGTAATTAAAGGTAGAAATAATAGTATAATAATATAAAATTACCCCAAAAAAGTTCATAATTCTATCGAATAAGTTTATTCAACAAAAATCAACCATAGGAAAAAAATATCCTTCTTGATCCGTTTGGGTTAGATTATAAAAATTTATTATATTTTATATAAAGAAGAGTTAAAAGTGTTAAATTCAAATTTTAATAAGTGAAAAATTTTTAATATTCGGTTATACATAAGATAAATTCAACTATAAATATTCATTAGAAATATAAAAATATTTCCTAGATCATAGTATTTTATTTATATTTTTTAGACATTAAATAATTAAATTTATTGATGACATAATGATGATGTATTAATTACTTTATTAATGAAATATTAATTTAATTGATATTATAAATATTAAAATAAATGTAAATTGAAACTTTTTATGTCATAAAATAATTTTATAGGTGAATATAATGTGTTATACTTGAATAAATGTATTTTTTTAATTAATCAAGTTTGTTTGACTTTCACAAAAACCAAATACTAAATAGTGTCAAAATTGACATAAATGAGTTTTTAAAAAAATATTATTTTATTGAATGATATAATATTACTAAAATTAATAGATTCGGACAAAGAACATATATAATTTTATATATGTAATTAATTAACCACTTCGGATTCTCTTCTCATTTTATAGTAACTATATTAACCATGTATTTTAAAAATACAAGAAGACATGGTAAAAGTTAAACTATTTAACTAAGAGTTAAATCTAGAAGATAAGGTTAATATGGTGACCTAAATTTGTGTAAAACCTATTCATTGAAGGGATTTAGACTCATCCCCATATTATCGTAAAACTAAATCCATTTGTAGCTATTAGAAATTGAAAATAATTTTATAATAAATTAATATTTCAAGCTTTTCCTATAGTGCCCCTCACCTCTCTTATAAAATGTTACTTCCCCTTCTATTAAATTCACAACTCCAAATCCATTTGGATCGGACAAAACCTGATCATATATCCTCCCAAATACCATCAATTCAACCTGGAGGCATTACTTTGATCAAATATCCAACATAAGAAGCCCTTTTTTTCAAATCAAAAGGAAGCACCCGTAGAAGATGGAATTATTTCATCACCTCTTTTAAAGATTTTTTATTCTTAAACTTAATATTTATTTATTGTTTCCATAATAAAATTATAACTCTAGTAACTTTTACATACAGAGATTTTATTATAATTATGGTACAACAATATTCGTTATTTTATCCATCATATGGATGACAATGTCACCGTACGTGCGTACGTACAGCCTACCGTGTACACATCGTGGTGTAGTTTGTTACTCAACACTTGATTATTTTTATGGGTATAATAATGAGTATAATTGATTAAAATAACAAATATGTCATGTTAATGATTCTATATATATTATATACCGTCCAATTACATATACCATCAATAGAATGATATTGTCAATCGTGAGTGTGTACAGCTTACTGTCTCCACGATGTGATGATATTTAATTCCCCATCTTAACCATTCAAGAATAATTTTCAATTGGTGATTAAATATAATTTTTAATAAATTAATTCCATTCCGAATATGAATAAAATACATCCTATCAATAACAAACATGACTTACATAACAAAGCATATAAAGGAAAATAAATCAGTTAACACCCGAAACAATGATACTACTGAAATATTATTAACCAAGAAGTATTAGAGAATAAAATAGTATATCATATTTATGTATTTTTTCTTGTATAATTTAATAACAATGATTTTACTATTATACAGGAGGTTAATTTACCCTTTACTAAGTAAAATTACAAGTTAATTTTTAATTTTACAATCTCTTCATTATCTGAGGTTGTTTATACATAAGTAACTACTGGGACATCATTATCATCTACATCCATGTTTCTTAAAAATGTATTTTTCAAAAAAAATTACTATTTCCTAAACTATGGGTTAAATTCATTTATATACATGTTTGACTTTTTATAAAAAATTAAAGGAATAATTTTCTTGTTTTCCAAACTAGGTACTTTATGACCTTTTGAAAAATTAAGGAAAAGTGTTTTTTAACTTATACGGTAGGTGTGGCTAATTTCTGCCATTATAACACCTTCAGAGCTTCCCTTATAATATTGTATGAATATTTTCAAAAAAAATTATTTTATAATTATTTGAATTTTAAATGATTTGAAAGTAGAAAAAGATATTTCTCTCAAATTGTTTTTGTATTGATTTCATATATGTCAACATATATTGCTATATTTTATGTTTAATTGAAGTTGAATTATTATGATACAATATTAAATATTTTATTTATAGTTTAATTATATGTTTGATTGTAGATGTGCTATTTTTATTTCATTCATGGGTTATGGTTAATGTATTAACATTTCATATGTTAGATTAATATGAATGTTTAAGTTATGGTTCACCTTTTTTATATGAGGAATTAATTTTACATAGTAAGTGACAGGAAGGGCCTGCTATAGCCCCTCGATACTTCGTTAGCTCTCATGAGAAAAACTATTGTCTTGGCACAAGGCGTTGACAAAATTTTTATTTTTAGTCTTGGCATGAGGCCTTGACTATGTGGTTATGATGTCCAACATTATTTTTTACATCATTATGAGATTAATTGTTGATATTACATGTGATTATTCGACTAGTAAGATATCCATGTGAATAAGTAAATGGAATTATTTTTTTATATTTTTCTATTTATGGTAATGTTTATGTTTAAAAAGCTTTTGTTTTAGTATTATACATTTAATTAAATGATTATTCTTATTAATGATAGTTTCCACTATATTGTTATCCTTACTGAGCATCTGAGCTCACTGCTTTCTTTTGTTTTGTTTTTCCTAGGATTAGAAGAAGTATTTTATGACTTTCCTGTAGGGATAGGCTAAAGGATATGAGTGTGTTCATAGTAGACACAATATTTTTTATTTTTCATTTCATAATGTAATGTAAACCTTATGAATGTATCATGTACTTCCAAGGCTACTAAATGGATTGGTCTTTTGGGACTTGATCTCTTTTGATCAAGGCAATGTTATGTAATAATGCACCGACTCTGGGTAACTGGGTTTGGGGAATTATATTTTCCATTATTTTGGAAGCTAAGGAGGTAGATATGATATTGTAATTATAGAATAATTATTATTTCATAATTATAATATATAAAATTAAACCCATCATAATAACCATCCATGAAATATGGTGACATAAATTAAATTTTCCCACTGCTTGGAGACATTAAGTTGTGCATACGTACAAGAGATTATTTAACTTTCTAATTTATATAAATATGGTGGATAATACAGTTTTCAATATAATAAAAACTTTTAAAAATATTTAGGATATTGAATTTATTATTTGATGATAAAAACACAAATTTCGAGTAAGTAAAATATGAAATAAATTGAAATATGTTTGGTTATAAAACTACCTATCTTTTGGGAGACCTTCTATAGATCTCTTCTTAAATAAAATAGGTTAGGTATTTTTTTGATACCATTTCCTAAAAACATGTATAGTTATTTTTGAATGAAAAATTTGAAGGTTATGGTCGACATATATAGCTCAAAGTGGTTTTAATAACAGAAATAAGGGGTTTTCTTTTATAAGGGAGGAAGAGGAAACAGTTGGAATACAATTCTTATGTATGTAAAATCATGGAAATATATGCCACTAATCGGTGCCCGAAGCTGAGTTCGCCACATGGCCTCAAGTGCATCTCCCCAAATGCCAGAGGCTGCCAACTGGCAGTGAGGGACTAGGGGGTGTCTGTTGGGAGAATATTAACTCTTATCAGATTGTAACATAGTGGTTGTTTTTATATAATCAATAGCATAAATTTTAAATCAATCAAGCGATAGATAAAAACCAAAGAGAAATATATAAAACAATATCATAAAGAATATCATATATAATATTGATCAAGTCAAATGTTTGAAAAACATATAAAACATGTTTACATGGAATATGTACAATACATATATCAAAGTGTAAAAAATACCATAAACTATTATTTTATGATAGCATCATGAGCCTTATCTCAATCTCATGCTCCCTTTCTCCTAAGCGGCAATCAGAAACCTATTATGGGGAGATTTTCCTTATCCATAATAGAAGTCATATAAGCTTCTTGGGTACCAAAGGCAGCCCCCAAGTAGGGTGTGAGATAAATTCATTATAAGACACCAACAATGTTGTCTAATTCCATAGACTTAGCGAAAATATAAGAACAATAGTGTTCCTAAAGTAATATAGTTTTTAAAAGAAGCGTTGTATGTAAAAAACTGTAATGGTCTAGGTTCCAATGGACACCCATACTCTTATACCATCTTCATCCTTAGCTGAAAATTTTCTACATAAGTAGTCTTTCCTTTATCATTTAATAACCAAGTCCAATTAATTAATCAGTCTCATATAATGAAACAGTATCATTTAATAAATAAGTCTCAGGACCTAGAATTTACCCTAGCATGACCCATAAAGATAAGAAATCAAGAGATGCCTAACCAGGCCACCAATAAGGTATATGATCCTGACCGAATCCAAGATTGTGATTTGGATTGGTAGACGCATCATATAAATAATTTCATTAATTAATCAATTAAAATATAAACCCATACTTAGAAATCCTTATTTATAATCTTTTTATCACTCTAGGCATAACATGTACCAAAAACCTTACAATCTCATCCAAGACGATCCTCGTTAGAACCTAGGAATCGCTCGAGATGTGGTTTAACATCAACGACCTGTAATTTGGTCTGTGATAGTCCTCTAAGGGATCCCTAGTGTCACCCATGGTGTATATAATCAATTTATCTCTGATTCCATATCTATAAATCTATAAGTAGTCAATGTATCACTCAGGTGTATAGATTATCATCCCTCTTGAATCCATCCTTGGCAGCACACTAGGGATTCCATTTGTCACTCGAGCACAATAAAGGTAATAGCAAAATTATTCTTTCAAATGCATTCATATAAAAACCCATATTTCACCTAAGAAATATAATAACATTAAATAAAATTCATTCAACTAATTTAAAAGTAATTATAGTGCTAATTTCAATTAAATCTCACCTCAAAAGGTGACTCAAAATAAGGGTTATCCTTTGAAATACCATCCTCTAAATTATCTCACATGGTTATATAAATTTACTAAGAAATACATACTTATGAAAGTAATAACATGTCCAAATCCTTGGTACATGGTCTTCGATTCCATTTCTATAATCATTAAAATTAAAATTCAATTAAAGTTACAATCCATCATTTAACATCCAAAGGAAAGGGTTAAACGACACACACAAAATGTAATCAAATTCATATTCCACAAATGGTTGTCCAATTAAATAAACACACACCCGAGGGGTGATTAAAATTCATGGTTCATATCTTTTAATCGTTTTTCAATGGGTCTCACTAATTACATAGGTCTTACTATTGGTCGGAGTGGAATCTCAAGAGGGGTGTGAATTGAGTTCCTACTTAAAATTTCTATTAAAAACATTATGATTAAGATCCCCCAATTTTTAAATGGCCCAGTTAATTATAGCAGTAGAGATATAAATGTTTAGTTGGTAAACAGGTTTCTCAAAGGGTGATTATTCCTTTGTTGAATTAGTGTAAAAAACTTCTTCAACATTTGAAACAAGTTTACTGAATTAATCACATACACAAACGAACCAAAACTAACTTTCAAAGTCAATGAAACACAGTTTTCTATTTTAGCAATTATAAGAAGCGGAAAATAGAAAAAACAAAGCATAACAAAAATATAGTGCACATTAGAGTTAAACAAGAGGTTCAGTCTCGAGCTGACACTTAATCCTCTCCACATGGTGATCACCTGTCACCAAGCAGTTTATATAAATGATAAACTTGATACAAAACCTGTATCATACTTTACAACAGTTTTCACAAACCTTACAAGGTGCACACCCTCTATAATATTTCTTCATGGGAAAAAACAATACAGACCACACGCAGTCTCTTCCATAGTTATATATGGGAAACAAAATTTAAGTGAAGTTTGATGTGAGGATTTTCAGTATCCTCCAGGTCAAGCACAAGATACAGAGGGTGTAATAGACAAACACACACTTCACAAAAATGTAAAATAAAAGAACATAGTAGAGCTAATATTATGAGATTGAGTTTAGAAAGATCTATGTGTTTACACTTGAACTCTTGACTCCTTGGGATGGATAAGTTTCAGTTTGAGTCTCTCTCTAGAAGTTGTCCTCAAAACCGAGTATCATAACTCTAGGTTCTAGCTTTCATTAGGTGGGTGTTCTACTTCTTGTTTGACAAAAATCGGATAAAGCATAGAAGGCAGAATTGAAATTGTTCTCCTTAAATGATCTTCTTGAGATTATTGGGTTCACATTATAAGTGTCGAGTGGTTCTTCCTTGTTATTTTTGATCTAGCAAGTATGCTCTTTCTCATTCATTCCTCTACACTCTCACATGCCTTTTCGCACACACTTCTTTTATTCCTCAATATTCTCTTTTATATTTGTGGTCATACAATAGGAATAATTAAACTACGTGAAGACCTCCTCATACCTTGTACTATCCTCAGATATAGTTTTTTGATATGTCTACAATCAGCATAAATTAATGTCAGACGCATTAAATTTACCTAATATGACCATTATAATATTCGTAAAAATTTGAAAAAGTATGGAAGGGTAAGCATCGGTAGACTGGTAATGGAAGCCTTCAAAATGGAAGGCTTCAAGAGTAGTGTGCATCGGTAGCCTTCATTGTTATCCTTCAGTGGTGGCCTTGCATCGGTGACCTTCATTGGTTCCCTTCATCGGTGACCTTCATCGATGACCTTCTCAATGGTAGCTTTCAGCGGTAACCTTGCATCGGTGACCTTCATCGGTTCCCTTCAACGGTGACCTTCTCAATGGTATCGTTCAGTGGTATCCTCGCATTGGTGACCTTTTCATCAGTGACCTTTGCATCGGTAACCATTTCATCAGTAACCTTTGCATTGGTAGCCTTTTCATCAGTAACCTTTACTTAGATAAATTTTGTACTATAAGCTTAATCAATAGAACAGTGAGATTAATGATATATAGGTATCACTGGAACATGATTATCGCATTAATTAAACAAGATTATTCTATAGTAGAAACATTATTATCACATAGATGAAACATGATTTGGGATTATCCAAACATGTGATTCCAACAATCTCCCCGTTTTTGATAATCACAAATTATGTTAGTATTTTCTCAATCAGGGTTAAGCACATTTTCTAATATCTTTAGAGATGTGTATAATTAAAACTGAACCATAGTTATGGTGGAAAATACAAATATTGTATATATTAAAAAATTCTAGGTAACTAAAAACTTTTCCCCCTTTGGGTATCATTAGGGAACTTAAAACATCTTCCCCTTTCTGATTAACAAAAGGAATGTAAGACAAAATGTGATAAAAGAGGATTTTATTATTAATGAAGCAATAATACAAGATACAAAAAATTTACAAAAGATCCCTATCAACTATGACATCCCACATTCAATCCATATTAGAAATGTACAAGGGTGCTTTGGCTTTTGTAGCTGAGGAGTTTGAGTCTAAAGATGGACGGATAGGCCTAGGTATGGTAGTCAGCAGGGTTGGAGGAGCTGCTACAGAGGCATCAGAAGACCTATAGTGAATAGATATCTAAGGAATCATAGGGGGAAAGATTTGGATATCCAGTGCAAGAGTCATCATTGATTTAGTACTGGTAGATCCTCAAGCAGTCGAGGAAGAAGATATGGCTAGAGGAATAATGATGGGAGTGCAGTCCACATGGAGAAAGGCAAAAGAAGATTTCTGAAGTCCATAATAATGCTTCCTCCTCTTTCCAAGGCTGAGATAAAGTCATCCTTATTCTCCATGAATTTCACTAAGGAAAGATTCATATCTATAAGCCTGCTAACTTGACCCTTAAACTCTTGAGTGACAGGTGGGATCCTCAAGTTATCCAACAGTAGCTTAATGTGACCATCCATCTGATTCTTAGTGTAAACCCTTTCGTAATAGAAATAAACTTGCTCTTTGATGGACTTCTGATCTTGAGAATCTTCCCTTAGATAATCTCCCACAAGTTTATGAATTTCTCTGGTAGTGTAAATGACTTGAGTCCTAGAATGAGGGTCTGAGGTACTAGCACAAGATAATTTCTCCACATCTTCTCTAACAACTTACATGAAGGATTCTAGATCAATAGGAGGAGATGGTGAAGAGTAAGTAGATGCACACAGAGGTGCCATAGTGAAAGCCACTGTCTCCTTAAAATATTTATTCATCCCATTGATCATCCTTTTCACAAAATCATCCTGGACACTCACATGTGTCTCCATAGATTTCTTAAAGTCCTCAAACACAATGACCATCTGCTGAACCACACTCTTAACAAATAGAGGATCTATGTCCACTTGCACCCCTAAATCCATAAATGAATATAATATGGAAATTGACTGCTTCAAAGATTCCATATATTCTTCTAAGGTTATGATTTGATTTTGAAAATCCTTCACTTCATGTAGAAGATTTGAGTGAGAGGTATAAATAACTCTCTTTAAGGCAGATGCTACAACTTCTTGATTTATGGACACAGTTCTCTATATCTCAATAGATTTCTCATCAAAATGTCTTTTCAAATATGACTTCAAAGATTCCAAATCATCCTTATTCATATAGTCTCGGGGTAAAAGTACTACTAGCTACACAATAGTGGTCTCTGTAACTGAAGGAATTGGATGACTTCTGATAGGCTGGTCAACATTAGAGTCTCCATAATTTAAGCCCAAGAACAAAAAAACCAGGTTTTCTGACCAATCTTCTATTCCGTGAATAAAAACAAATGAACCTTGGTAACAGGTTCCTCCCCCTCACTTGGAGCATTTTTCTAAACAACTACATCCATATCAGTTATTACTCTTTGATCAACAACATCAACAGAAGAGTCCATTGCCACTTCCTCTATAGAATCATCAACTACTACTGTTGCAATTCCAGCTTTAACTGAATCAGAAATCTCTTTATTCACACTTTCTACCATTTTAGTATGTCCTATCAGTGGACTGAGACTTAGACATTCCTCTTCACATTCACCACCAGCTGTCTCGAAGTCATCATGACTAGATTCAGTGTCATCTTCCTCTTCTGAGGTCTCTCTAATGTCTCTTAAGACATTTTGATCTCTTTCTTATTCACTGGTTTCCTCATCATCAATGTCCCTTAGGACAGTATCTCTTCTAGGATGTCTTTTTGGTGGTCTAGCCTCACCAAAAGATACAATATTGGCAAGAGGAAGGTCAGGATGACTCATGTCATCTGTAGGAGAATCCTCTCTAACTTTCAAAACATCAGCCTATTCTTCTTAAACTGAGTATGTAGGCTTCACTTCATTAGGCTTTAGACCAGGGTCTCTATTATTCTTAGGCCTAGTAGGATGAGTAACTATGTTTAATTACTCATATAGCTTAGCCTCATCCTTTACCCATCTTCATTGCCAAGGTTTCCAACTGATCTTGATAAACATGAAAATTATCTTGGTGATGTAGAAATTGTCTCTCAAAACAAATGTTTCCTACTTATTTATATAAACACCTTTTACTTTCAACATTAAGGATATCAATATGGCATGAAATAAGGCATTGGACTTGGATCTAGGCTTTGGCATATCCTCTAATCGAATCATTATCAATCTACACAAATTTATCTTTTTTCCATGCTTCAATAGATATAGAAAGAAATACATCCTGATACTTCAAGGTTGAAAAGTCCCCTCTCCTGGGAGTCAAGACATGATGAACAATCTTAAACAGCAACATGTCTTCTCCTTCTACTTCAGTAGAAATTACTTTCCTAAGGATCCCATTCCATTTCAGTTCAGCTAAGGTTTCTTCATAACAGAAGAACTCACTAGTGGGAGGCACCACTCATGAGTAGTAATCAAAAATACATTCATGTGGAATTCTCAAACACTCTGCCCATTCAATAGAGGAAAAGATCACACTTACCCCATTTACCATTGGAGACATTATATTCTCTTCCACAGACTGCTCGAATATTAGAAATTCATAAAATTCCGTCACTAGCTTCGGGTATTATAGTGCATATAGTTTGCAAATCATTCAACCCATCCCTGAGCTTCATGTTCCTTTAGCACCAAATACTTTCTTGACATCATCCATTCTGAGCTCAGTTCCTTCTCAACCATGATTTTCCACTTTGAAAAATGAGGGTTGATTACCTTTTCCACTTCCCAGCTTTCACTACTTGACTCATCTCGAGGTCTCTTAGGATTTGGTGTATCTCCTTCATCGCATACCAATGGTCACTTCAATCTTTCCATTTCAATCTAGAGTCATTCGAGTGTTTCAAGAAAAGGAGAGGTTCTAAGGTTAGGGAGAAAGAGGATCGGAAGAGGTTTGAAGTGGATCGAAATGTGGTGTGTTCTTTATTTGTATCATTTAGGGATTGAAAAATAAATCAATAAAAAAGAAATAAGTAATACAGAAAATGTTTCAGATTCTAACAGAGAAAACTCTAAGTCCTAGAAAAGTCAACTATTGGTAAGGTGACAACTGTGAGGTTCCAACGATGAGGTCTAATCGGTGAGGTCTAATTGAGAGGTTCAAATATTTAGATCTAATGGTGAGGTTCCAATGGTGAGGTCCAATGGTGAGTTCTAATAGTGAGGTTCCAACGGTGAGGTCCAACAGTTAGGTTCCTAATGGTGAGGTTCCAATGATGAGGTCCAACAGTGATGTTCCAACGGTGTGGTCCATTAGTGAGGTTCCTAATGGTGAGTTTCCAATGGCGAGGTCCAATGGGGAGGTTCCTAACGGTGAGTTTCCTAATGGTAAGGTCCAATGGTAAGGTTCTTAACTTAATAGTTTATCATACCTAACTCTTGTTTTATGTAACTGAACCTCTCAGAACTCAAAGTCTTTGTGAATATATCAGCCAATTGATGTTCAGTGCCAAATAATTCAAGGGTGATATCACCTCTTTGATAATGATCTCTCAAGAAGTGATGTCTCACATCAATGTGCATTGTCCTAACACGAGATACTTGATTTTTAGAGATTTTAATAGCACTTGTATTTTCACAGTTTACAGAGACATGTTTGAAATGAAACCCATAGTCTAGTAAAGTGTTTTTCATCTATATAATTTGAGCACAACAACTACGAGCAGTAATATATTCTGCTTCGGTAGTAGATAATGCAACATAATTATGCTTCTTACTACACCATGATACTAGTGACTTTACCAAAATGTTACATGTTCCAGAGATGATCTTGTTATCTAACATTCAACCAGAAAAGTCAGCGTTTGAATAACTTATTAAGTCAAATGATTTTCCACTGGGATAAAATAGTGCTAAGTTTGTATTATACTTGAGATATTTAAAAATACTTTTAACAGTTATTAAATGAGACTCTATGGGATTGGTTTAAAATGATCAAACATGCATACACTGAACATAATATCAGGTCTGATAGCAGTACGATAGAGAAGACATCTTATCATACCTATATAATTGGTTTGATCCAAAGATTTACTAGTTTTACCAGCATCCAATTTATAGGTGGTACTCATAGGTGTATCAATACCTTTATTACTATTCAAACCAAAACATTTCAAAGTATCTTTTGTATATTTACTTTGATTTATAATAATACCATTTTTAGTTGGAAAAAATTGAAATCGAATGAAAAATTTAAGTTCCCACATTAAACTCATTTCAAATTCATATTACATCATTTTTCAAAAATTAGTACATAATGAATTTTTAGAGGATCCAAAAATAATGTCATCTACATAAATTTTTACTATTAAAACATCTTTGGAAATCCTTTTAATAAAAAGAGTAGGATCCTCTATTACTTTAGTAAAACTCTTTTAAAAGAGAATAGAACTAAGTCTCTCATACCAAGATCTTGGAGCTTGTTTTAGACAATATAGATCTTTAGAATGATTACAACATTATTTTAAAAATGGGGATTTGAAAAACCAGGCGGTTTTCAATAAATACATCCGCAACTATATACTCATTTATAAATTCCCTTTTGACATCCATTTGATACAGTTCGAAATTCAGATTAGCTTCATAGGAAAGTAGTATCCTAATGGATTATAGTCTAGCTATAGGTGCAAAGGTTTCCTCATAGTCTATTCATTCTTCTTGACTATATCATTCTACAACTAGTCTATCATTATTTCTAACTATGTTTCCAAATTCATCAACTTTATTTCTAAACACCCATTTAGTGCCTATGCTCAATGTGTCTTTAGGTCTTTCTACTAATTCCAAAACTTTGTTTCTTTAAAACTGATTTAACTCTTCTTGCATAGTTATCACCCAAAATTCATCATTGATTTCATCATCAATATTTTTAGGATCAAGCTGTGAAACAAAAGCTTGATGTTCAACCTGGTTTCTCAGAGAAGCTCTAGTTTGTGTTCATCTATTTAGATCACCTACTACAATATCTAAAGGAATACTCATGAGAGTTATATTACCTCTAGGAAGAGTTTAACTAGACTCTTCATGGTTGTCTATAGTTTTAGATTCACCATACATGGATTCTGTAAAATTTCCAGAACTAGATGTTTTCATTAAGGGTTAATTATGTATATCATTAAGGTCCAGAATTGACATATCTACCTCAAGATGCTCAATGGAGGTTTTGGGTTCATGTGGATCGGTCTCATCAAATTTTACATGAACTTATTCTTCCACACATTTGGTTCTCTTATTGAATACTCTAAAATATTTACTTGATATTGAGTAACCTAGGAAAATTCATTCATCACTTTTAAAAGAAAATTTATCAAGATTATCCTTAGTGTTAAGTATAAAGACTTTACAACCAAAAACTCTAAAGTAATTAACCTTAAGATTCCTATTATTCCAGAGCTCATAAGGGTTCTTCTTAAGAACAGGTCTAATTAAGACTCTATTGGTAATGTAACAAGCTATATTAACAACTTCATCCCAGAAATAGATAGTTATATTATACTCATTTAGCATAGTTCGAGAAATCTATTGAAGTGTCATATTTCTTCTTTCTATAACCGCAATTTGTTGAGGTGTTCTAGGAGCAGAGAAATTTTGATTTTTGCCATTTTGTGAGGAAAAAGATTCAAATTCTTGATTTTCAAACTCACGTCCATGATCACTTCTCAAGGTCTTAATTCTAAGTCCACTATGATTTTCTACAGACTTGGAATATTTAATGAAGTAAGAACATGCTTCACTTTTCTGGGCTAGAAAGTATACTCATGTATATCTATAAAAATAATCTACAAGAAAATAAACATAGTTCTTCACATTTAATCTTGAAACTCTAGATGGTCCAAACAAATTCATGTGAAATAACTCGAGCATTTGAGAAGCATAAAATTATTTCATTGGTTTGAATGAAACATTGTGTTGTTTTCCCTTTTGACTATGATGACAACTTTTTTATGTTGGAATTCCAGTTTAGGTTAGTCTCTAACTAAACTTTTCCTATTTAGTTTCCCAAGTGACTGAACATTGCAGTGTTCTAACCTTCTATACCATAACCAAGATTCCTTATTAAAAGAATTTAAATAATAAACATTTTTCTTAGCTAAATAATTCAAATCAACAGCATATACATTTTCATTTCTAAGAGTAGTGAATATTAAATCATTTTTAATATTAAAATCATTGAATGAATAAGTTTCAAACTTAAAATTAAAACCATCATAAAAAAACTGGATGATACTGAGTAAATTTTATTTTAACCCATCAACAAAAGGTACTTTTGAAATAAATACAGTATTTGGGTTACCAATTTGGCCTAATCCGACGATCTTCCCTTTATTATTATCACTGAATGTAACATTTCCACCATCAACAGTAATTAGGATCTTGAAACATGAATATTCTTTTATCATATTTCTTAAACATCCACTTCCCAAGTACCATAGAGTTTTACATGAGCTCTTTAGACAATTTTCCTACAAAACAAATTAAGTATAGGGTAACTCTGGTACCTAGATTGTCTTGGGTCGAGAGAGGTTAGGAAGTAAAACTTTGGGAACCCATACTTATCTCACAAGTTTTCTATAATCAATAGGTATGTTTTGATACATTAATACATTGTTAGGTACTTTATAGAAATGTTCTTCAAACGATGGTCTAGAACATGAACTAGTAGTAAACTATCTAGATTTTGGATCAAATTTATTTTTAATAATCATTCTTCATCCTGGTTGATATCCTATACTAGTTGTGTATTTTGGAGTGATTGGTTTCCCTAGAAACTGAGTCAAGGTATCTCTACCGGCTGTAAACTTCTCAATATCTCTTTTTAATTGCTCATTTTATAATTTAAGTTCCGTATTTTCTTTAAATAGTTGATAACATTTTTATTTTTCAATATCTGGATCAAACTTATAATTATCATGTAAATCATGTTGTCTGTTCAATAAATTATATTTATCCTTGAGTTCATTAAAGGCGTCCTAAAGAATTTCACAATATTCAAATAGTTAATATTTAGTCACATTATCATCATTATTTTATTCACTTTCATTACCAGAAAAATATGCATTATGTATATGAGAATTGGGTGTTACCTCAAACATTTCTGTCATGAAACACAGGTTTGTATGTTTGTTCTTTTTAATAACAGAAGAGTCAGATCCACTGGAGCTATCTTCTGAATCACTCCAAGTAGCTTTCAAAGCCTTTTTATATCCCTTTCCATTATCTTCATATTTCTTCTAAAATTTCAGCTTGGGGAAATCAGCCTTCACATGGAGTTTTCGTTTAAACTCATAGCAGACTATCTCATTTGTTTTGTCATTCCATTTTCTGTCCTTTTTCCACTTTCCTTTGTTATCACACCTTCCTTTATAGTTTTACATTCTAAATAACTTCTTCTTATGGTAGAACGTTCTTAATCTCTTAGAAAGATGATCCATCTCATTATCATTGTCAGAAGTTGAGTCTTCACTGGTGGAATCGTCTATACGAGCTTGAACTTTTTCTTTATCTTTGCACTTTAAGGTGGCAGTATTGAATGTTACATATTTCATTCTTGGTTATTCATCTTCTTCTTGATTTATCTTATCCTCTTCTTCTTACATAATAAGTTTTCCAATTAGTTCATTCACTAGTATCTTTCCTATTTCACTGTATTCTCAAATAGAAACACAATTTCCTCTCCATTTGTCAGGTGGGCATCGAAGCAATCTCATAATATGATCCTTATTGTCCACTAGTTTTCCTAGTAGACTCATGGTATTCACTATTTCATTGAACCTATGATAAATTTTAGATATAAATTCATCAGGCTTCATTTTAAAATTATCATATTTAATACTATAATTATTTAATCACATTTATTTAACATTGGTTGTTCCCTCCTGAGAAATAGCCAAAGTATCCCAAATTTCATAAGTAGTTTTATAGGCATGTTTTCTATTGAATTATTCATCACCTAGAGAATATTACAATGAAATGATTTATTTATAGTTATTATTATATGTATATTTAGTCAACTGAGACCATGTGTTTCTAGAATTAAGAGGAAATTCATGATGTTCATCAATTATGTCCCAGATTTCAGGACTCATACTCTCTAGATACTTTTTCATTTTTAATTTTCACTGAGCATAGTTATTTATATTAAAGAAAGGTGTGATGTTAGTATAATCACCCTCAACTCTGTTATCCATGGTTATTTATAATTTTAAAGAATTCAAAATTTAGATACGACCGAAATTTTAAGATCTTTAAGATACAACTAAAATCATGGTTGAAAAGAATTTGACAACTTGCACAACAATTCAGATAATAGAACTAACAAATATCCTCTGAAACCAAATTTTGGTTGGAGTGGAATCTCAAGAAGGGGGTGAATTGAGTTCCTAATTAAAATTTATGTTAAAAACTTTATGATAAAGATCCACTAATTTTGAAACGGCCTAGTTAATTAAGGTAGTAGAGATATAAATGGTTAGTTGTTCAATAGGTTTCTCAAAGGATGATTAGTCCTTAGTTGAATTAGTGTAAAACACTTCTTCAACTTTTGAAACAAATTTACTGAATTAAACACAAACACACACTAACCAAAACAAACTATCATAGTCAATGCAAAATAGTTTTCTATTTTAGCAATTATAAGCAACAGAAAAAAGACCAAACAGAGTATAACAAAAATATAGTGAAAATGGTGTTAAACAAGAGGTTCAGTATCAAGACGAGACTTTATCCTCTACACTTGGTGTTCCCCTGCCACTAAGCAGTTTATATAGATGATAAATTTAATACACAGTCTATATGTGGCTTTACAACAGTTTTCACAAACTCTCCAGGGTTCACACCCTCTACCACAGTTCTTCATAGGAAAAACAAACAATAAATACCACACACGGTCTCTTCCAGAGTTATATGTGGGAAACAATATGTAAGTGAATTTTGATGTGAGGATTTTCCATATCACTCAGCTCAAGAATAAAAGACATTGTGTGTAATAGACACACACTTCTTAGAAATGTAAAATAAAAGAACACAATAGAGCTAATATTATGAGATTGAGTTTAGAAAGATCTATGTGTTTGAAGTTCAACTCTTGACTCCTTGGGATGAAGAATTTTTAGTTTGAGTCTGTCTTTGGAAGTTGTCCTCAAAACAGAGTTTCGTATCCCTAGGTTATAGCTTTAAATAGGTGAGTGTTCTGCTTCTTTTTTAAAAGAAATTTGATGAAGTATAGATTGCATCCTTAAATTTGTTCTCCTGAAATGATCTTCTTGATATTATTGGGTTTACAATGTATAAATTGAGTGGTTCTTCCTTGTTTTCATTTTTCTAGAGAGTAATCTCTTTCTCATACATTCCTCTGCACTCTCACACGCCTTTTCCACAAACTTCTTTTCTTCCTTGGTCTTCTATTTTATATTTAAGGTCCAACAATAGGAATAAGTAAACCATGTGCAGTCCTCCTCATACCTCATACTGTCCCCAGATACAGTTTCTTGATATGTCTACAATCAGCATTAATTAATGTCAGACGCATTAAATTTACCAAATATGGCTGTTAGAATATTCTTAAGAATTTGACAAAGTGTGGAAGGTTAGGCACAAGTAGACTGGTAACGGTAGCCTTCACGACGGTAGGCTTCAATAGTAGTGTGCATCAGTTGCCTTCATTGGTAGCCTTCAATAGTAGCCTTGCATCGGTGACCTTCATCGGTGACCTTATCAACAGTAGCTTTCCGCTGTAACCTTGCATCGGTGACCTTTGCATCGGTGAACTTTTCATCGGTAACCTTTGCATCGGTAACCTTTCCATCAGTAACCTTTGCATCGGTAACCTTTACTGAGATAAATTTTGTACTTTAAGCTTAATAAATAGAACAGTGAGATTAAAAATACATAGGTATCACTGGAACATTATTATAACATTAACGAGACAATATTATTCTATAGTAGAAACATGATTATCACATAAATGGAACATGATTTGGAATTACCAAAACACGTGAGTCCAACAATCTACCCCTTTTTGATAATCACAAATTATGTCAGTATTTTCTCAATCTTGAATAAGCACATTTTCTAATATCTTCATAGATGTGTAAAATTAAAATTAGAGCATGCTTATGCTGAAAAATACAAAGAGTGTATATATGAAAAAATTCTAGGTAACTTAAAAACTTCTCCCCCTTTGGGTAACTTTGGGGAACTTAAAACTTCTCCCCCATTGTGATTAACAAAAAGAATGTAATACAATAAGTGACAAAAGATGATTTTATTATTAATGGAGAAATAATACATGATACAAAAAGTGTAAAAAATATCCCTACAAACTAAGACATCCCACATTCAATCCACATCTGAAATGTAAAAGGGAGCTTTGGATTTTGAAGCTGAGGAGTCTGGGTCTGAAGATGGTTGGATAGGCCTAGGTATGGCAGTCATTAGGGTTGGAGGAGCTGTTATAGAGGCATCAGCAGACCTATAGTGAGTAGATCACTGAAGAATCATAGGGTTCAAGCTTTATATGTCTTGTGCAAGAGTCATCATTAGGTTTGTACTGGTAGATCCTAAATGAGCCAAAGAAGAAGGTTAGGCTGGAGGAATAATGATGGGAGTGCAGTCCACATGGAGGAAATGCAAAAGAAGATTTCTGAAATCCATAATAATGCTTCATCCTTGTTCCAAGGCTGAGATAAGGTCATACTTATTCTCCATGAATCTCTCAAAGGTAGGAGTCAGCTCTCAAATACTACTAACTTGATCCATAAATTCCTGAGTGACAGGTGCGATCCTCAAGTTCTCCAATAGTAGATTAAAGTGACCTTCCATATGATGCGTAGTATACACCCTTTTGTACTAAAAATCTACTTTATCTTTGATGGACTTCTGATCTTGATCAGATTTCCTTAGATAATCTCCCAAAAGTTTATGAATTCCCCTGGAAGAGGTAATGACCTGAGTAATAGACTGAGGGTTTGAGGTACTAGCACCAGATAATTTCTCCACTTCTTCTCTAACAACTGACCTGAAGGCTTCTAGATCAACAGGAGGTGCATCTGAAGAGGAAGTAGATGCACACATAGGTGCCATAGTGAAATCCAATGTTTCCTTAAAATATTTAGTCAGCCCACTAATCTTCCTTTTCACATCATCATCCTGACCACTCACATGTGTCTCTATAGACTTTTTAAAGTCCTAGAAAATAGTGACCATCTACCGAACCACACTCTTAACATATCTAAGATCTCCTTCCACTTGCACCCTTGAAGTCATATAGGAATCAAATATGGAAATTGATTGATTCACAGATTCCATAGATTATGTTATGGTTATAATTTTCTTTTGACAATCCTTCACTTCATGTAGAAGATTTGAGTGAGAGGTATAAATAACTCTCTCTAAGGCAGATGCTAGAACTTCTTGATTTTGGGTCACAATTCTCTCTATCTCAACATATTTCTCATAAAAATTTCTTTTCAAATATGACTTCAATGAGTCTAAATCACCCTTCTTTACATAGTCTTGAGGTAAAAGTACTAATAGATGCACAATAGAAGTCTCTGTAACTAATGGAATTAGATGAATTCTGATAAGCTGGTCAGCATCAAAGTCTCCATAATCTAAGCCCAAGACCACAAATCTAGGGTCTTCTGACCAATCTTCTATTCCATGAGTAAAAAAAAGTAAACTTGTTCTAACAGGTTCCTCCCCCTCACTTGGAGCATTTTCTGGAACAACTACATCCATCTCAGTTATACATCTTTGATCAACAGCATCAACAGGAGAGTCCACTTCCACTTCCTCAATAGAATCATCAACTACTACCATTGAAATTCCTGATTCAACCAAATCAGCAGTCTATTCATTCACAATTTATACATGTTATATATGTCTTATCAGAGAGATGAGACTTAGACATTCCTCTTTACTTTCACCAGCAACTATCTCAAAGTCATCATGAAAAGATTCAGTGTCATCTTCCTCTTATGAGGTCTCTCTAATGTCTCTTAAGACATTTTTATCTCTTTATTCTTCACTGGTTTCCACATCATCACTATCCCTTAGGACATTCTCTCTTTTAGGAAGCCTTTTTGGTGGGATAGGCTCCCCAAAAGATACAATATTTGCATGAGGAAGTTTAGGATCACTCCTGTCATCTATAGGAGAATCCTCTCTAACTTGGATAATAGAAACCTCTTCTTCTTCATTTGAGTATGCAAGATCCACTTTATTAGACTTCATACCAGGTTCTCTCTTATCCTTATGCCTAGTAGGATGAGTAACTAGGTTGAATTCCTCATATATCTTAGCCTCATCATTTACCCATCTTTTTTTCCAAGGTTTCCAGTTGATCTTCATAAACTTGAAAATTATCTTGGTGATGCAGAAATTTTCTCTCACAACAACTCTTTCCTCCTTATTTCTAGAAACTCCTTTTACTTTAAACATCAACGATATAAATATGGAATGAAACAAGGAATTGGACTTGGATCTGTGATTTTTCATATCCTCTAATTGAATCATTAGAAATCTACACAAATTTATCTTTTTTCCATGATTCAATATATATAAAATAAATACATCCTGATACTTTAAGGTAGAAAAGTCCCCTCTCCTAGGACTCAAGACATGCTGAACAAACTTAAACAACAACCTATCTTCTCCTTCCATTTTATCAGTAATAACTTTCGTAGGGATCCCATTCCATGTTAGTTCAGCTAAGGATTCTTCATAGTAGAATAACTCACTAGTTGGAGGCACCACACCTGGGTAGTAATCAAGATACATTCATGTGGAACTCTCAAACACTCAACCCATTCAAGAGAGTAAAATATCACACATGCTTCATTTACCATTGAAGTAATTATTTTCTCATCCTCAAATAGCTTGAATCTCAGAAATTCATAAAATTCCTTCACTAGCTTTGGGTAGTAAGGTTCATTATTGTTTTCAAAGCATTCGACCCAGCCCTGAGCTTCAAGTGCCTTTAGCACCAAAGACCTTCTCTACATCAGCCATTATGAGCTTAGTTCCATCTCAACCATGATTTCCCACTTCGACAAATGAGGGTTTATTATCTTTTCCACTGCCTGGCTTTCACTACTGGACTCAGCTTAAGGTCTCTTAGGATTTGGCACATCTCCTTCATCATTGACCAACGATCGCTTCAACCTTGAAATTTCAATCTGGAGCAGTTCGAGGGTTTTGTCAGATGGAGAGGTTCTAAGGTTAGCGAGAAAGAGGTTTGGGAGAGGTTTTAAGTGGATCAAAAAGTGTTGTGTTCTTTATTTTTATCATTTAGGGATTGAAAAATAAATCCAGAAAAAAGAAATAAGTAATACAGAAATTGTTTTAGATTCCAGCAGAGAAAATTCAAAGTCCTAGAAAAGTCCACTATCGGTAAGGTGACAATTGTGAGGTTCCAACGGTGAGGTCCAATCGATGAGGTTCCAACAGTGAGGTCTAACGGTGAGGTTCCAACGGTGAGGTCTAATGGTGAGGTCTAACGTTGATGTTCCAACAGTGAGGTCTAATGATGAGGTCTAAAAGTGAGGTTCCAACGGTGAGGTCCAACAGTGAGGTTCCAAACAGTGAGGTTCCAATGGTGAGGTCCAATGGTGAAGTCTAATGGTGAGGTTCCAACGGTGCGGTCCAACGGTGAGGTTTCTAACGGTGAGGTTCCAATGGTGAGGTCCAACGCTGAGGTCCAACGCTGAGGTTCCTAATGGTGAGGTCCAATGGTGAGGTTCCTAACATAACAATTTATCATACCTAACTCATGTTGGATGTAACTAAACATATCAGAATTCAAAGATTTTGTGAATATATCAGCCAATTGATGTTAGTGCCAATGAATTCAAGAGTGATATCACCTCTTTGATAATGATCTCTCAAGAAGTGATGTCTTACATCAATGTGCTTTGTCCTAGAATGAGATACTAGATTTTTAGAGATGTTAATAGCACTTTTATTATCACAGTTTATAGAGACATGTTTGAATTGAAATCCATAGTCTAGTAAAGTGTGTTTCATCCACATAATTTGAGCACAATAACTACCAACAACTATATATTCAGCTTCATTAGTAGATAATAAAATAGAATTCTACTTCTTACTACACCATGATAATAGTGACTTGCCCAAAATGTTACATGTTCCAGAGGTTCTCTTTCTATATAACTTTTATCCAGCAAAGTTAGCATCTGAATAACTTATTATGTCAAATGATTGTCCTCTTGGATAAAATAATACTATGTTTGTAGTATACTTGAGATATTTAAAAATCCTTTTAACTATAGTTAAATGAGACTCTTTGGGATTGGCTTGAAATCAATCACACATGAATACACTGAACATAATATCAGGTATGCTAGCAGTAAGATAGAGCAGACTTCCGATCATAACTCTGTAATTGGTTTGATCTACTGATTTACCAGTTTCATCACCATCCAATTTACAGGTGGTACTCATAGGTGTATCACTACCTTTATTAATGTCCAAACCAAACATTTCAAAAGATATTTAGTATATTTACTTTGATTTAGAAAAATACCATTTTTCTTTCTTGGAAAATTTGAAATCTAAGGAAAATTTTAAGTTCTCCCATTAAACTCATTTCAAAGTCATCGGGCATAATTTTTTAAAAATTAGGAAATAAATAATTTTTAGAGGATCCAAAAATAATGTCATCTACATAAATTTGTACTTTTATAACATCTTTTGAAATAATTTTAATGAAATGAGTTGGATCTGTTATTCCTTTAAGAAAACCCTTTGAAATAAGAAAAGAACTAAGTATGTCATACCGAGCTCTTGGAGCTTGTATTAGACCATATAGAGCTTTAGGATGTTTAAAAACGTGATTTGAAAATTGGGGGTTTATAAAACTAGGGGGTTGTTCCACAAATACATCCTCAACTATATACCCATTTAGAAATGCACTGTAGACATCCATTTGATATAGTTTCAAATTCAGATGAGTTGCATATGCAAGTAGTATCCTAATGGCTTCTAGTCTAGCTATAGGTGGGAAGGCTTCCTCATAGTTTATTCCTTCTTCTTGACTATATCCTTGTGCAACTAGTCTAGATTTGTTTATAACTGTGTTTCTAGATTCATCATCTTTATTTCTAAACACTCATTTAGTTCCTATGGTCAAGGTGTCTCTAGGTCTTTCTACTATTTCACAAACATTATTTCTTTCAAACTGATGTAATTATTCTTGCATAGCTATCATCCAAAATTCATCATTGATTTCATCATCAATATTTTTAGGTTCAATCTATAAAAGAAAAGCTTGATGTTCAACCTGGTTTCTCATAGAAGATCTAGTTTGTGTTCCTCTATTTAGATCACCTATTACAACATCTAAAGAATGATTATTTAGAGTTCTAATACCTCTAGAAAGAGTTGAACTAGACTCCTCAAGGTTCTCTATAGGTTCATATTCACCATACACAGATTCTGCAAAATTTCCAGAACTAGTATTTTTCACTAAGGGTTCATTGTCTTTATCATTAAGGTCCATAATTGACATATCTTCTTCAAGATGTTAAATGGTGGTTTTGGGTTCAGGTGGATCAGTCTCATAAAATTTGACAAGAACTGATTCTTCCAAACATTTGGTTCTCTTATTGAATACTCTATAAGATTTACTAGAGATTGAGTAACCTAGGAAAATTACTTCATCACTTTTAGAATAACATTTTTCAATATTATACTTATTGTTAAGGATAAAGGATTTGCAACCAAAAACACAACAGTAATTAACCGTAGGCTTCCTATTATTCTAGAGATCATAAGAGGTCTTCTTAAGAACAGTTCTACTTAAGACTATATTCATAATTTAACAATTTTTATTAACAACTTCAGCCCAAATATTGATAGGTAGATTATACTCATTTAGAATAGTTTGGGAAATATCTTTAAGTTTCATATTTCTTCTTTATATAACACCATTTTGTTGAGGTGTTCAGGGGGTCTAGAAATTATGATTTTATCCATTTTGTGAGCAAAAAGATTCAAATTCTTGATTTTCAAACTCACAGCCATGATCACTTCTCAAGGTCTTAATTCTAACTTGACTAATATTTTCTACAGACTTGGAATATTGAATGAAGTAAGAACATGCCTCACTTTTGTGGGATATAAAGTATACCCAAGTATATCTAGAAAAAACATCTACAAGAACATAAAAATAGTGTTTCCCATTTAAAATTGAAACTCTAGCTGGTCCAAACAAATCCATGTGAACCAACTCAAGCGTTTGAGAAGTAGAAAATTCTTTCTTTGGTTTGAATGAAACTTTGTGTTGTTTTTCCTTTTGACTAAGATTACAAACTTGGTTATGTGGGAATTCCAGTTTATTTAAGTCTCTAACTAATCCTTTCCTGGTTAGTTTTCTAATTTATTGCACATTGTAGTGTTCTAATCTTTATGACATAACCAAGAATACTTATTAAAACATTTAAATAAGAAACATTTTTCTTATCTAAATAATTTAAATCAATAACCTATACATTTTCATTTATAAGAGCAGTAAATATTAAATTATTTTTAGAATTAAAAACATTGTATGCATCATTTTCAAACTTAACATTAAAAGAATTATCACACAACTCAGAGATAGTAAGTAAATTTTATTTTAACCCATCAAAAAAAAGTACTTTATAAATTAATATAATATTAGGTTTACCAATTTGGCCTAAGTCGATGATCTTCCCTTTAGGATTATCACTGAATGTGACATGTCCATCATCAACATTAATTAGGATCTTGAAGCATGAAAATTCTCTTGTCATATGTCTTGAACATCCACTGTCCAAGTACCATAAATTTTTCCTGGAGCTCTTTAGACAATTTTCCTGAAAAAAAAGATTAAGTATAGGGTAACTTTGGTACCCAGATTGTCTTTGGTCTAGAGAGGTTAGAATGTAAAACTTTGGGAACCCATACTTGTCTCACAGGTTTCATATAATCAACAAGTATGTTTTGAGACATGAATACTTTTTTAGTTCCTTTAGAGAAATGTGTTTCAAACAATGTTTTAGAACATGAACTAGAAGTGAACTGTCTAGGTTTTGGAACAAATTTATTTTTAATAACCCTTCTCTGTCCAGGTTGATATCCAATACTAGTTGTGTATTTTAGAGCAATCTATTTCCCTAAAAATAGATTCAAGGTATCTCTACCTATAATAAACTTCTCAATATCCCTTTTTAATTTCTCATTTGATAATTTAAGTTTAGTATTTTCTTTCAATAGTTGATAACATTTTTCTTTTAAATATCAAGATCAGACTTATAATTAGCATGTAAAGAATTTTGTCTTTTCAGTAATTTATATTTATCCTTGAGTTCATTAATGGTGTCCTCAAGCATTCCACAATATTCAAACCGTTCATCCTTAGTCATATTCTCATCATTATTTGATTCACTTTCATTCCCATAATAATAACCATTATGTATAGGATAATTGGGTGTTACCTCATACATTTTTGTCATGAAACATAGGTTTTTATGTTTGTTCTTTTCAATATCAGAAGAGTTAGATCCAATTTTTCTATTTATTGAAGCACTCCAAGTATATTTCATAGCCTTTTATATCCCTTTCCATTGTCATCGTATTTCTTCTTAAATTTCATCTTGGGGAAATCATCATTCACATGGTGTTTTTGTTTATACTCATAGCAGACTATCTCATTTGTGTTGTCATTCCATTTTCTATCCTTTTTCCACTTTCCTTTATTATCATACCTTCCTTTATAATTTGAACTTATAAATAACTTCTTATTTTGGTATAATTTTTTGAATCTCTTGACAATATGATTCATCTCAACATCACTGTCAGAAGTTGAGTCTTCACTGGGTGAAATGTCTACACAAGCTTGAAATTTTTATCTATCTTTACTCATTGAGGTAGCATTATAGAATGATATATATTTCTTTCTTTGTTCTTCATCTCCTTCTTGATTTACCTTAAGAACTTTTTCATATATCATAACTTTTAAATTTAGTTACTCCACCTGTAGTATGCCTATGTCACAGGATTCTCAGATAGAAACAGAAATTCCTCTCCATCTGTCAGGTAAGAATCGAAGCAATCTCATAATCTGATCCTTGTTTCCCACTAGTTTCCCTAGAAATCTCATGGTATTCACTATTTCATTGTACCTGGGATACATTTCAGATATAATTTCATGAGGATTCATTTTATAATTATCATATTTAATAGTACAAGTATATAATTGCATTTCATTAACATTGGTTGTTCCCTCATGAGAAACAGCCAAAGTATCCCAAGTTTCATAAGAATTTTTACAAGGTAGTATTTTATTGAATTATTCATCACCTATAGAATAGTACAATTCATTAATTACATTATAGTTATTGTTATATGTAGCTTTAGTCAAATGAGACCATGTGTCTCTAGTAGTAAGAGGCAATGCATGTTGTTCTTCAATTGTGTCCCAGATTTCAGGACTCATGATCTCTAGAAACATTTTCATTTTTAATTTTCATGGAGCATAGTTATTTTCATTAAAGAAAGGTATAATTTTAGTAGCAGCACCCTCAACTTTGTTATCCATATTTATTTAGAATTTTAAGGAACTGAAAATTTAGATATGATAGAAATTCTATGATCTTTAAGATACAACTAAAATCACAGTTGAAAATAATTTGACAACTTGCACAATAGTTCATATAGTAGCAATAAAAAATACCTTCTAATACCAAATGTTGGTTGGATTGGAATCTCAATAAGGGGGTAAATTGAGTTCCTACATAAAATTTATGTTAAAAACTTTATGATAAAGATCCCCCAATTTCGAAACAACCCATTTAATTAAGGCAGTAGAGATATAAATGTATAGTTGGTCAACAGGTTTCCCATAGGTTGATTAGTCCTCAGTTGAATTAGTGTAAAACACATCTTCATCTTTTGAAACAAGTTTAATGAATTAAACATATACACACACTAACCGAAACTAACTATCAAAGTAAATGCAAAATAGTTTTCTATTTTAGAAATTATAAACAGTGGAAAATAGACAAAACAAATTATAACAAAAATATAGTGCACAATGGAGTTAAAAGAGGTTTAGCTTCAAGCAGAGACTTAATCCTCTCCACTTGGTGATCACCTACCAACAAGAAGTTTATATAAATGATAAATTTGATACATAGTCGGTATCGAGATTTACAATAGCTTTTACGAACTATCTAGGGTTCACACACTCTACCACAGTTCTATGTGGGAAAAACAAAAAATAAATACCACACGTGATCTCTCCCACGGTTATATGTGGGAAACAAGATGTAAGTAATATTTGAGGTGAGTATTTTTAGTATCCTCCACTTCAAGCATATGAGATAGTGTGTGTAAAAGACAAACACACACTTCTCAGAAATTTAAAATAAAAGAAAACAGCATAGCTAATATTATGAGATTTAGTTTAGAGAGGTCTATGTATTTTTAGTTTAGATATTGACTCCTTGGGATGAAGAATTTTCAGTTTGAGTCGGTCTCTGGAAGTTTTCCTCAAAACATAGTGTCGTAACTCTAGGTTCTAACTTTCAAGAGTTGAATTTTCTGCTTCTTGTTTGAAAGATATTTTATGAAGTATAGAAGATAGCCTTGAAATTGTTCTCCTGAAATGATCTTCTTGAGATTCTTGGGTTCACAGTGTAAGCGTCGAGTGGTTCTTCCTTGTTCTCTTTGATCTAGTGAGTAAGCTCATTCTCATGCATTCCTATGCACTCTCACACGCCTTTTATCACACATTTATTTTCTTCCTTGGTCTTCTATTTTATATTTTAGATCCAAAAATATGAATAAATAAACTACGTGTGATCCTCCTTATACCTTGTATTGTCCCCAGATATGATTTCTTGATATGTCTACAATCATCATTAATTAGTGTCAGAAGCATTAAATTTACCAAATATTACCGTCAGAATATTCTTAAGAATTTGACCAGGTATGGAAGGGTAAGCATTGGTAGACTGGTAATGGTAGCCTTAACAATGGTAGGATTCAACAGTAGTGTGCATCTATAGCCTTCATCGGTAGCCTTCAGCGGTAGCCTTGCATCGTTGACCTTCATCGGTGACCCTCTCAATGGTAGCTTTCAGTGGTAACCTTGTATCGGTGACCTTCATCAGTGACCTTCTCAATGGTAGCCTTCAATAGTATCCTTGCATCGATGACCTTTTCATCGGTGACCTTTGCATCGGTAACCTTTGCATCGGTCACCTTTTCATCGGTGACCTTTACATCAGTAACCTTTGCATCGGTAACCTTTACTTAGACAAATTTTGCAATGTAAGCTTAATCAATAGAACAATGAGATTAAACATACGTAGGTATCACTGGAACATTATTATAACATTAAATAAACAAGATTATTCTATAGTAGAAACATGATTATCACATACATGAAACATGAATTGGTATTATCAAAATAAGTGAGTCCAACACTTACCTATCCATTTTAATCAAGGAATAAATTCCATTTTAAAGGTGTTGCTCTGAAAATTGGGTGTGTAGAATGATGAAATATATATAAACACTTAGAATTTAAGGGAAAAGAATGAGACAATCTGTCGTAGGTCTATAGTAGAGTGCTCGTCCAATATCAGCTCCTGAATTGACTCAGATCAGGAGAAAATGAATAATGGGTGAAAATGATGAAATATGGAATATTAGCTTACACCTTAATAACTATGTCGATATGAAGTTAAAAGAATGAATGAAATAAGAGGGTTTTAGTTAGTGATGAGAATCCAATGCAACAATCGTAACATTAATCCATGTTCAGATAGAAAAGCGATATCTTAGGCTATGATTCCACCTTCAAAGGAGATCCCAAGATCAAGTGACTATCCAATGTGAGAGAAGTAGAATTAGGTTTGAAGTTGTAAACATCTTAATGGTAATTTTTTATTTGGACTCGACAAATTAGACCGTATAGTTTTCCACTTGGTTGGCCAAACTATGTACCAACCATGCTCCCTATGTTCTGGTAAGGGGGCACCCACATGGTCATTGCACACAATCTTACTAACCATACGCAAACCATGAAAAATACATATGATAAAAGTTACTGGTGATCCCGCATGGGCATGTGCCTCCATCAGCACCATTTGAAAAACTGTGTGGGCTCTTATTTACCTCTGTCTATGACTTACATGGTTAGTCATACTCTGTGACTTGTCCTATACTATTTCTACTAACCATGTGACCTACCATTTTTTTCTTAAAAGTTGTGTTCTAGGGTCCAAATAAGCCCCATGTACCCCTGATACCCCCCCTAACCTCAAATGGTATTCACAAAATTCCATAAAAAAATATTTTAACTAAAATTAAAAATATCCATATCTCATATAAAAGCTAGTGATCTTACAATCTTCCCCCTAATGAAATATGTCCTCAAATTACCCTCTCAAGGGTGGTCAAGAATCAGATGAGAATAACTCTCGCCACTAAGCACGTATAATGGTCTCCACTACCAAGGATCATCCTATAAATAGTCATGATTCCTCAGCACCCATGATAGAGTAATTGATTGGCATCAGATAACCCTCGTTCTCTTGTTAATGATATGAATCAGATTTTTCTCAAAGGTTGCATAAACATGTAACTCAACCTCCTCATGCTGAAAATCATGAGACAAGACTAAATGATAATGGTGAAGTTTAAATTTATGTAAGACATCCTGCATGACTCGATACCTCTAAGGTAACTACAAACGATATTCTACTCGCCTGATGCTCACCCGAATCTCAAAAAACATGACATACCATTGTGAAATATTACCCTGTATCTTGACCCGTCTATGTCCCAACCTCAGTGAAACATGTAAAAAGATATGATCCCTAATCATGAACTCTAGAGGTCATATATGGTGATTGGCGTAAGATTTCTATCAAGACTAAGAAGTAACCATTTGTTTTTGAATCAACTGAACATGTTCTATAGTCTCTTATATGAGAAAAAGTCCAAGATAGACTGCCTCCCCTACCTCTATCTAGCACAGGGGTGATTGTCATGTCCTATCATACAAAGCCTCATAAGGTTTCATCTATATAGTATCTTGAAATATATTTTCGTAGGTGAACTCAACTAGGGGTATATGCCTCTCCCAAGAGCCCCAAAAATCTAGGACATATGCTCATAGCATATCCTCAAGAACCTGTATCATATACCATGACTGGCCATCAGTATGAGGGTGGTTTGTCATGCTTAGAATCACATGTATACCCAATACCCTCTAAAACCTCTTCCATAAATTATATATAAACTTGGCACCCCTATCTAAAATTATAGAATGAGGGACCTCATGAAGTCATACTATTTCATGGATATACAACCTCCAAATATCATCAACACTGATGGTTTCTCTGATCAGATCTAAATGATAAACCTTCACGATCCTATCCACAAAAACCCAAAGATCATCACTACCATGATGCGACCTTGATAATCCTATCATGAAATCCATCTCGACATCATCACATTTCCCCCAAGGTATGGGTAGCTTCTATAATAGTCCATCAAGTCACTGATGTTTTTCCTTCACCTACTGATAGGTGGAACACCTCATGAAAAAACCAACTACATATATTTTCATACCCGATCACCAGTACTGGTGATGTAAATCCCAATACATCTTGATAATGCCAGGGTGCACTACCCAAAATGAATCATAAAATACTCACATCATCTCCCCATGTATGTCTTATGAAACACAAACATGACCATGGATACATAGAATTTCATCATCACCTATGGTCTAACCAAGAGGTGGGTCCTCCCCTACCACAATCTCCCATAGGACTATGCCCTCAGAATTTGATAGCTACATCATCCTCACTCTATCCAAAATTTTAGAGGTCATAACTAATTAAGAAAGATAACTATTCCCTAGACTATATTTCACCACCAAGTGCATCTCATAGAACAAGTCCATAAGCTTCCACTCATTACTGGCATGTTAAACCACCTAAATCTAAGTCCTTATACTCAGTGTATTGACTACTACATTAGGTTTCCCAGGCTTATAGGAAAACTCTAAGTACATATACTATAGGTAATATACACACCTTTACTACCTCATATTTATATCACATGGTGTGAATATTTACTTGAGGATTTTATGGGTTTTTTACACCATAAAATTCTCTCCAAGTAAGTAATTTATCTAATAACACAAAGCATTAAAAAATACAGCTTACTCAAGATCGTGTGTTGGGTAATTCCTCTCATGTGGCCCGAACTGCCGTGAATCATATTCCATGACTCTATCCCAATGTATAAGAACATCTTCAAACCCAATACCTAATCCACTATAGTAAACAGTGTAACTCCTACCTTGTTCTAGAAAATTTAGTACCAGTGCTAAAGTCAATATCCCTTTCAACTCCTAAAAGGAAGTCTCACATGTATCTGACCATACAAAATTCACACCCTTTTTAGTAAATCTGAGAAATGGTGCTTCTTATAGAGATAAGTCTTATATGAAACACATGCAATATCCAACTAGCCCCAAGAAACTCTATATGTCAGATACATTCTATGGATTCCCCAAGGAAACTATATCTCTCACATTATCTAGGTCAACTGATACTCTAATCTCTGAGATAATGGGACCTAAAAAAGGTGAATTTGATCCATTTATAAGTGGAACATTCCAAGATTATCATATAAGTGATTCTCTATCTGTGTATCCCATAAAATCTAAAGATGTTTGGCATGGTTGTGTCAATTGTGAAAATACACCAAGATATCATCCATGAAAACCATGAAAAACAAATCCCAATAAGGATAGAAAACTTGGTTCATCAGTTACATGAAACCTACTGGTGTATTCATTATATGAATAGAAAACTAGATACTCATATAGACATACATGCTATAAAAATCGTTATCAGGTATGTCTACGGTTCAAACGTGCACCTGATGCAATCTAGATCTAAAATCAATCTTCGAGAAAACATGAGATTCTCATATCTAGTCGAATATATCATCTATCCCCAACAAAGGATATTGATTCTTAACCATCATTTGGTCCAATTTTAGGAAATACACACATAACGTAAGGGTAATATCCTCTTTTTTCACAAAAGGACCGGTGAACCCCATGCAGAAGTACTGTGTTGGATAAAACACTTTTCCTCTAAATCCTCTTGGAGCCTCTTGTTCTCCTGCATCTTAGTAGTATCCATCTTGTATAGAGAAATGGATACCGATGTATCTCCAAGCACTAGAAAAATAATGAATTATAACTCTCTCACTAGAGGTAATCCTAAAAATCATCTGTGAAAACATCCCAACAACAATCAGCCATTGGTGGAAAATATATCGGTTGTGTTTCTTAATCATCTAGATATAAATTCACAATCTGGGTTGTCATCCCTCATGGACCATGATTATCTAGTCTATCTCAGCTCACCTAGACATCACATTCACCCTTTTGAATAAACTATCCGCCCTATGGTGATTTGAAGGCCATCCTTTAGTGATAACAATCAACAGAATCATGAAAGGGAACCTACCAGTACATCCAGATAATGATATAAAAACCTATCATCTCAAGTGACACCCTCCAATCTCAAGTGGAACTCCCTAAACTAATGTACATCATTTATCCTAATTCCAAACAGAGTATCAAGCATCATAAATCCATTATAACACTAAATGATGATCCCAATGTTCTCTATAACATGAATAGATATAAAATTATGTGAAGAACCTATATGAAAAAAGAGAAGATACTAAAGTTAAGGCCACTATAAAAGTACCTATCATAGTAGAAGTTCTGAGAATCTACTCCTCATGGGTCGATTTCATTGCATATATCTATCCTGATCCATGATCATTTGATATAACCTGGCTACCCAAATTAAATCTTCTCTACTATCACTGAAAAACCAAGGTTTAAATACCATGGCCATTACCACCATCTTAGCATGATTGGACAACTGTACTTCATATCCCTACTGGATGAGAAGCTATTGAACCTTCTCTTACATGTGGAGCAGTTCAAACACACTCTCACTAGATGGTATAGGAAAATCTCTGCAAAATCACTATAGATGGACCATATTTTCATAGGATCGACACTCAATAAGGTTTCTCGTTCACTGAGTTCTCATATTCCCTAGTCTACCAAACTAGTGGAACCTCACCTATCTACCTGAGTATGTTCTATGGCTACTAATATTACCATTTGAAATCTCTAGATAATGCTTCCTACTATAGTCAATATAGTACCAGATCTAGGTTCCAAATCACCCTGGATCTCACTCCTAGCCTCTCTAAGGTTATACTATAAAAAATGATATTGATTCACTATTTCAGAAATGGTAGTTAAATGAAAGATATTCATCTATGATTGGATTTCATACCTGATACCTTCTTCAAATATCCTCGTATTAGATAAATCATCACCCATAAAAATAGGTTCAAAGCACTATAGCTCTATAAAATTGGATGAATAATCCATAAATATTAACACACCCCTCTATAAGGGTATGAATTCTCAAGATTTATCATCCCATAGAATCTCGGGATAGAAGTAATCATAGAAGTCCAAATAAAAATTCCTCCAAGACACCTCTCAATGATGATATATCTTATTAATAACATCCCCCCATCTCTTGGTGGAATCATACAACATATAAGTAGTGATCTTTACCATCCTCTCAAGAGGTGTCTCGAGATTCTCAAAGATAGATGGAATGGTCTCTTTCAATGAATCCACGGAATGTGGCCTTCCATCCTGATAAAATATGGGTAGATGCTGCTACTGGAACTTATGTGTCAACTCTTCTATATTCAGGGTAGGTCACGATGCTCCATGAATGGTCTTTATGAAACACAATATGCATTCAAGAAACTACACCTCATCACCTAGATCTGGTACAAATACTAGTTCCTAAACTAGCACTACTGGATGATCTAATGGTATTCCATTTCCCACCTCTTCTAGAGCATGGTTGTTACCACTCTTTTGGCATGAGACTGGAGGACGTCGAGGTGGAATATCTCTAAAATTCCAAGTTCACACCATGAATCAAGGTTCAAACCCCACTAAAAGTGAAAATATTAAAATATGACAGGTACACATGTTCCTATATAATAACCACACCCCTCTTGCTGCTCCTAGATTCTGGTCTAGACAAGGTACATATCATAAGAAAACAAGTGATACATTCTATATCCCACTACTAAGGTTGGTTCTGGGTCAAGTTATCTCCTATATTCAATTTCAGTTTCCATTTTTTTAATTATTATTTAACATTAATTTTAAATGTTTGAACCAAATGTTTCACCACTTTCAATCTGTAAGGGTCCATACTCTTCATGAACTAAAATATGTTGTCCACCTAATCTACACCATAAAACATTCCAGTCTATGCAACTCATGGGACATGAATCAACATGCCATAATTGGATGCTTAGTGTGTTTACTATAGCCTAAATTGGAAAACATTGTTTTGGTTGTGACAAAACATCTAATTACCAGGCATGTTTTCTTAATCCCTACACAAAATATATATCAGACAATAGGTATATCTATCATGGAACATATCAAAACATCATAAAATCAATCAATAGATCCTATATGTCATGGCATAATGCATGGAATGTAAATCCTATAAATTTTATAAAATAATTCATGATAAGGAATACCATTATCTCATTATGTTATAGCACAATAGAACCCACAATCATATCAATGAAAACATCACAATTCAAGTGCATCACCCAATAGTGGAATCAGATCAATTATAATAGTCAATGTCTAGAAAATAACAATTTCATTCGAGGAAATTTGAATATATCCTTTATGTGGGTTAGCTACTCCCAGTAAAATCTCATTACCTGTAACACCCCGAGCTTCCATGATACGCTTCCCTTTCAATAATGCAATAGCTTGCATTGTACGCAAGTTCGAGATTCTAACACACCGCAACCAATCAAAGTAGCAGTTATGAATAGTAATACCCACTTTTTGAAATTATATAAATTTTATATTTCAAAATGGACTTCATTTTGGTATTCGAAATATCGAAATTATCCTAAGTTGAATTTTTTGTGATTTTCTGAGAACATCCAATTTTTTATGAATAGTGAAAAATACTTAAAACAACTTTTTTAATCAAAATAATTTATAGTGATAAATTATACTATTTAGTGGTTTTAAAGTATAATTAGAATATATTTTTACCATTTTATCCAATGGTGGTCATTAGAATTAATTTCCCTTTGAAATTGGACATAAACAATTGTCAATCTTTTGATATATATTATTTCTTAAAAACACGCTATTTATTATGACAGCGGGAATTAATTATAAAATTCATTAGTGCAACTTATATGTTTGTAATTTTTTAAAATAGACATCATTTTTTAATTCAGAATATCAATTAAAGCTTCGGGTGAAATTTTGGCATTGTTCTGGAAAACTTCAATTTTTGATGAATATTGAAACCACTAAGTGGTAGTTAAATAACTGATTTTTCGTTTAAATGAAATATTACCACTTCTGTGATTTGATTTTCAAAAATCTGACATACATGGTTGTCATTAGGAATTAAAATGTGGGTCAATGGGATTAAAATAATTAATCGCGATTAAAGGTAATTAGTGAAATTTAAGGTAAAAATGATATTATAAAAATATGAAATGACCTTTACACTTGTACTAACCCTATTGGATGAGTCATGTCTGACCAAGACAATACATCGGTCAACTTGGGGACCCCATGGAGCCACTTTGGTAGGAAAATAACATTAAAAACGTTTTCTTTAATGTTAAAATAACAATGTCACAAACATGAGTTATTTTACTAAAACAATTTTTAAATGGGGTTATACAAGTCATATTTTTTAATATAAATATTCATTAGAAATATAAAAATATTTCCTACATAATGATATTTTTTTAGAATTTTTAGACATTAAATAAATTAAATTATTTATGACACCATGATGATGCAGCGATTACCTCATTAATTAACGATTTAAATAAAATGAAATGATAATGTAAAATCCAAGGGTTACACTTGTCAAAAACCTATTGTATGAGTAGATTTATAACCATTATCACCTTATCCTAGAAATATATCATTTTGGGACCTTTAGAATCCGAAAAGCATTCATAATAATGTAACATTTCAATCTTTCTAAGAGTGCCCCTCCTCTCCTCTTATAAAAGGCCCCCACCACTACCACTTTACTCACACCGTCAAAGCCTTTTGGCTCTGTCAATGTCTGCCAAAATACTCTCCCAACTTCCCAATATTACTCCAAGAAGCCTCACTTTGGGCAGAATTATTCCCAAGGAAGCCTTTGGCTAAAATCAAAAAAGAGTTACCCGATTTTAAGGTAATGTCTTCTCTTCTGTTATTTTTTTTATTTTGCTTCTCCAACCCCCAAAACACTTTTTATTCATTTCTTTTGTAACAACAACAGTATCCTCAATATACAAGGATTTTGTTATAAGAATGATTCGAGCTACACTTACACACACTTACATATAATGGTTAAAGAACATACTATTTCTGTGGATTGAAAATTTCTGCCTCACGAAACGATGATTGTTCAACACTCATATAACACCTTCAAAGGTGTCCATGAAGATGTCAATATATATATATATTATATATAATATTTTTATGTTTTACTTAAGCTTTTGTATTTTTCATTTGTGGCATACCTTTATGGTTTCCATTATGGGTAAACGTGATATCTTCATTTTAGAAAGTGCGTACTACTGCCCCCTCAAAGTAATTTGAATCGTTAATGTCATATGTGGGATGTATAAAGGATGGAGTAAATGGTATTATAAATTATATTATACTGGAATTATATTATACCTTTATATAATTATAACTTCATTCAATTAAATACGAAATAGAAATGAAATTAGCGTTCATGCGTACGTACGGCTTACCGTCTCAATGAACGGTGCATGTCATTTCTTACCTCTAAATGTTATGTAATATTATAAATGAATGTATATAATTGATATATATGATGTATATGATATCTACATCATGAATATAATTATATATATAATGGATATTTTACCACATGAACAATGTGAAATTATAAGAAGTTTATTTTTGACCCAAGTACCTAAGATCGACAAAATGACTGTTATTAACTTAAATAATTACATAATGTTCTTAACATGGTAATAAGTGATATAAAAGGAATAATGAACTTGAAAAAGGTTCTTAAACAGGTAGATATTAACCCAAGTTTATTATTCAGGAGGTTAAAGAGCGATCTAGTCAAGTCGGACATGAGGTAAGGGAACTTCTTAACCCAATTTCTATTCTTAGGGTTAATCTCCTACTTTCAAATTATGTCATGATATTATTATGTCCTATCTTGTATTTGTACTTTATTTATGTTTACTTATAGTGAATACACATAATAGATCTATTTTATTTAAAAAAATGTTCTTTGTAAGGAACTTCATCTCAATCTCCATTCATTGAGGCATATTTGGTTTTATACACAAATTTCTTTTATATGGTGTATAAACCCCTTTGACTTTTACGTTTACTCAAAAGGAATCATTTTATAAGAATCGTTTTACTAAATGACAAAAAGGAATGTTTTTCTTGTTGTATGTATGCGGTGACAACGACTTCTCCACCGTCGTGACCATTATTTGAGTTTCGGCTTCCTCTACAAGCCATAACTTTTTTTTAAAAGAAAAATAAATACCATTTTTTAATTTTCTTTTATTTTGGTATTGAAAATGTTTTTGATAAAGTTTTTATTATATAAATGTTTTGTATTTATATCTTGTGATTGAAGTGTGGAAATATTATGTTTCCTTTATGCATGTTTTATGTGATACATTTATGTGATGGTTTATGATATGTTTAAATCTGTTCATATGAGGAATTCATTAGACATATAAGTTACGGGTGGATCCTACTATAGCTCCTCAATGCATCGGTAGGTCTCATGAGACAAACTAGTGTCTTGGCACGAGGCCTTGGCAAAATCTTATTTGTAGTCTTGGCACGAGGCCTTGGCAACGTGGTTATGATAATCTGGCATTATGCATTTTATCATTATGAAAATGGTTATTGATATTGCATGTGATTATTCGACCGGTAGAATATCCATGTGAAGAAGTAAATGGAATTATCTCATTTTACTTTTTCCATATTATGTTGATGTTCAAGTTTAAAAGGCATTTGTTTTAGTTATACATTGCCTTAAATTTTTATGTTTATTGATGAAAGCTTTCGCTATATTGATATCCTTACTGAGCATCTGAGCTCACCCCTTTCAATGTTTTAATTTTTCCAGGATGTGAAGAAGTATTTTAGGAATGACCTGCAGGGATAGTCTGAAGGGGATATGAGTGTGGAAAATGGAGACTATGTTACTGTAGTTTTTCACTTTATGAAGTAATGTAACATTTATGAATGTATCTAGTGTTTCCAAGGCAACTAAACTAATCGGCCTTTCGAGACTTGATCTTTTGTGATCATGGAAATGTTACGCAATAATGCACCGACTTTGGGTAACTGGGGTCGGGGCGTTACAGTTGGTATCAGAGGCAGTTTACTACTAACCTTGGAAGCAAGATTTAGTTAAACCTTAATTAGAGCGCATAGCCATAAGATAGACTTTGAGGATTAGTATAGAAGAACTGCCTAGAATTTTGTTGTTGTAGAGATTTTATGAGTTTTCCGAGCAATACATCCCTGTCTGGATACGAGCAGGTAGATGTGGCTCTAGCACAGATGTCCCTAGGGGTAAAACCTGAAAACACCACTTTGAGCTAGACTCGAACGGGAACTGGTGCACGACAACAGACCTTGATGCACTCTTGGTTATGACACTCTCGGGGGATATGCTTAGGATAATTCTTATTTTCTTTGCAAACCACTATGAAGGGTTATGAGTATATTCTTCCTCAAAGAAAACATTTTTATTATTATGGATTATATCCATAAATAGTTCAATTTATGTTAAGTATTTTACAAGTATGGAATTATTTATTTTGATTCATAAACTAATCTAGTTTATTCCATTGTTTAGAACTGGCGCCTAGTGGAAGGAAAGGAAAACGTATCAATGCATGCACTCCATGTAGGGATTGCCCTCCTTCTCAAGATAATTATTGTGGATCTGTAGATACAACTGGTGTTGATCAACTTATCACCATACTGGGACAACTCACCCAGGTTATGAATAATAACCTTACTCGTATGGAGCACCCTGATCCGCAATGTGGAGGATCAATGTTAGACCACTTCATGAGGCAAAAACCACCAACATTTAATGGGGGTAAAAATCCAATAGTAGCTGAGCAATGGATAAACTCCTTACAGAAAATATTCCACGCCTTAGGGAGTAGAGAAAGGGAAAAGCTTATCATGGTAGTTTACCGCCTCACTTGAGATTTCGATCAATGGTGATCATTGATTCAAAATACAAAGGAAGATAAAGAAGTATCAAGTATTTAATGGAGAGAGTTCAAAGATCTTTTCTTATAAAAATACATTCCTCGTGACCATCGAGCAGATATGGAAAGGAACTTTCTGATTCTGAGACAAAAGGAGGATGAGAATGTCGCAAAGTATGAGTCCAACTTTACAAGGTTAGCATGGTATGCTTCAGATTAAATACATAACCCAAGAAGTAAGATTGATCGTTTCTTTGATGGGTTAAAACCATTTCTCCGTCGAGCTTTAGTATCACAATCCTTCTCATCGTATGATGATATTGTCTCATGTGCTATCAGGAAAGAAAAGGAATTCTCTAAGTCTTATGACAACAAAGTAAAGAAAGAGAAGAAGAGAACGGTGGAACAAGAGTTAGATAAAGGGGAAAATGGAAAGAAGGATTTTCCATTATGCAATAATTATGGGAAGAATCACCCAGGTAATTGCCTAAAAGGAATGGGAGTTTGTTATAAATGTGGAGAAAAAGGTCACCAGGCTCGTGATTACAAGGGAAAAAAAGAAGCTATCAATGTTGAATGCTACACTTGTAAGGAAATAGGGAATTATGAAAATGAATGTCCTAAGCGTCAGGGAACCTTACCTCAGAAAAGGCCAAGGGATCAAGGACAATCTTATGCTGTTACTACAGTTGAAGTGGAATAATTAATGTATTGGTTCTTTTGGAAAGAAGGATTATATTCTGGTTACAAGAATAGTGTGATATATGTATAAGGATTGTACTGCAGTACTTTTTGTTTTCATTAAGGTTTTAATATGATGAAGGTAATCATATTTTTAGTATGTGAAAAAAGAGAAACTTTACTTTGTTTGGGGAATCTAATGTTACAATTGTTTTAGGAATTTAAGGACCTTTTTGAGAAAGTCTGGATGTAGGTATTTTGGATAACTATAAAAGTTGGAATGGATTAAGTTGAACTTTGGATAGTATTGTTTAAGGTTAAAACATTTATGAAGATTATTTTTGGAATATTATAATACTATAGTTTTAGGAAAAGGACAACCTGTAGGTTGGGGGACAACACATCGCGTCGGACAAAGCTGCAGGAATCGAACCCAAAACCATAGTGCCACAAGCCTTTATTACCTACCACTATCCTACAGGAAGTCCCTATTTATTAAAAAATAGTTTTCCTAATATAAATGTTATGTGTTAATACTTTGAACCTAGTACGATTAGGATAAATATAATATTTTTGAGTTCCATTATCTTTTTGAGTGAAAGATGAGTTTGTGGTAGAAATTAGTTGAAGGTTGAAACTCTACTTGTCAAGCATATATATATATATACCTATCTCTTATTCTATGAATAAATTAATTCTTAAACTTTAGTAAAGGGATATTAAAACAAAAAAAATGGGTTATCCTAATACCTTATGTCTTGTTGAACTGATAATATTTTAAATCAACATAGATTGAAGGCTTTGATTCCCTCAATTTTACACTTGTTTGTGATTGATGACCTCAATCACTCCCTACAAATATTTATATTTTTCCTCCAATTGTATGTCTCTAATTTCCCCCAATATTCTCCTCATCGAGAACATAATTTGGTGGTGACTTTTTCATTTCCATTTCCCTCTTATTAAGGCTAAATTTTATTAACCTTATTTCCAATGTGGGTTTTCCACAAAGGTATTTTCTATTTTCAACCTTTTATTTTCAAATAAAATTTCAAATTGCGAGGATGCAATTTATTAAAGGAGGAGAGAATGTAACACCCCGAGCTTCCACGATACGCTTCTCTTTCAATAATGCAATAGCTTGCATTGTACGCACGTTTGAGATTCTAACACACCGCAACCAATCAAAGTAGCAGTTATGAATAGTAATACCCACTTTTTGAAATTATTTAAATTTAATATTTCAAAATGGACTTCATTTTTGTATTAGGAATATCGAAATTATCCTAAGTTGAATTTTTTGTGATTTTCTGAGAACTTCCAATTTTTTATGAATAGTGAAAAATACTTAAAACAAATTTTTTAATCAAAAACATTTATAGTGATAAATTATACTATTTAGTGGTTTTAATGTATAATTAGAATATATTTTTACCATTTTATACAATGGTGGTCATTAGAATTAATTTCACTTTGAAATTGGACATAAACAATTCTCAATATTTTGATATATATTGTTTCTTAAAAACACGCTATTTTTTGTGACAGTATGAATTAATTATAAAATTAATTAATGCAACTTATATGTTTGTAATTTTCTAAAATAGACATCATTTTTGAATTCATAATATCAATTATAGCTTAGGGTGAAATTTTGGCATTATTCTGGAAAACTTCAATTTTTGATGAATAGTGAAACCACTAAATGGTAGTTAAAAAACTGATTTTTTGTTTAAATGAAATATTACCACTTCTATTATTTGATTTTCAAAAATTTTACATACATGGTTGTCATTAGGAAGTAAAATGTAGTTCAATGGGATTAAAATAATTAATCCCGATTAAAGGTAATTAGTGAAATTTAAGGTAAAAATGATATTATAAAAATATGAAACGACCTTTACACTTGTCCTAACCCTATTGGATGAATAATGTCCGACCAAGAAAATCCATGGGTCAAATTTGGGACCCCATGGAGCCACTTTGGTAGGAAAATAACATTAAAAACTTATTTTTTAATGTTAAAATAAAAATGTCACAAACATGAGTTATTTTACTAAAACAATTCTTAAATGGGGTTATTCAAGTCATATTTTTGACTATAAATATTAATTAGAAATCTAAAAAGATTTCCTACATCATGATATTTTTTTAGAATTTTTAGACATTAAATAAATAAATTATTTATGACACCATGATGATGCAGCAATTACCTCATTAATTAACGATTTAAATAAAATGAAAAGATAATGTAAATTACAAGGAATACACTTGTGAAAAACCTATTGGATGAGTATATTTCTAACCCTTATCACCTTATACTCGAAAGATATCATTTTGGGACCTTTAGAATCCGAAAACCATTTCATAATAAAGTAACATTTCAATCTTTCCAAGAGTGCCCCTCCTCTCCTCTTATAAAAGGTCCCCACCACTACCACCTTACTCACACCTAAAAGCCTTTTAGCTTGGCCAAACTCTTCCAAAATACTCTCCCAACTTCTCTCTCTTCCTCGTAGAAGCCTCAATTTGGGCAGAATTCTTCCGAAGGAAGCCTTTGGCTCAAATCAAAAAAGAGTTACCCGATTTTAAGGTAATGTCTTCTCTTATGTTATTTTGTTTTATTTTGCTTCTCCAACCCCCAAAACTCTTTTTATTCATTTCTTTTGTAACAACACCAGTATCCTCAATATACTAGGATGTTGTTATAAGAATTATTAGAGCTACACTTACACACACTTACATCTAATGGTCAAATAACATACTGTTTCTGTGGATGGCGAATTTCTGCCTCACGAAACGATGATTGTTCAACACTCATATAACACCTTCAAAGGTGGCCATTAAGATGTCACTATATTTATATATGATATATAATATGTTTATGTTTTACTTAAGCTTATGTATTATTCCTTTGTGGCACACCTTTATGGTTTCCATTATGGGTAAACGCGATATATTCATTTTAGGAAGTGCGGACTACCGCCCCCTCAAAGAGATTTGAATCGTTAATGCCATATGTGGGATGTATAAAGGATGGATTAAATGGTATTATACATTATATTATACTAGAATTATATTATACCTTTATATAATTATAACTTCATTCCATTAAATAAAAAATATAAATGGAAGTAGCGTTCATTCGAACGTACAGCTTACCGTCTCCATGAATGGTGCATGTCATTTCTTACTGCTAAATGTTATGTAATATTATAAATGAATGTATATACTAGATATATATGGTGTATATGATATCTACATAATGAATATAATTATGGATATAATTTATATTTTACCACATTAATAAATTGTAATTATAAGAAGTTTATTTTTGACTCAAGTACCTAAGATCGACAAAACTACTGTTATTAACTTAAATTATTACATAATGTTCATAACATGGTAATAAGTGATATAAAAGGAATAATGAACTTGAAGAAGGATCTTAAATAGGTAGATATTAAATCTAGTTTATTATTCAGGAGGTTAAAGAGTGGTCGAGTCAAGTTGGACACGAGGTAAGGGAACTTCTTAACCCAATTTCAATTATTTGGGTTAATCTCCTACTTTCAAATTATTTCATGATATTATTATGTCCTATCTTGTATTTGTACTTTCTTTATGTGTATTTATAGTGAATACACATAATAGATCTATTTTATTTAAAAAAATGTTTTTTGTAAGGAACTTCATCTCAATATCCATTAATTGAGGCATATTTGGTTTTATACACAAATTTCATTTATACGGTGTATAAACCCCTTTGACTTTTACATTTACTCAAAAGGAATCTTTTTATATGAAGCATTTTACTAAACGAAAAAAAGGAATGTTTTTCCTGTTGTGCGTATGCGGCAACAATGACTTCTCCGCCGCCGTGACCATTATTTGAGTTTCGGCTAGCTCTACAAGCCATAACATTTTTTAAAAAGAAAAATAAATACTATGTTTTACTTTTCTTTTATTATGGTATTGAAAATGGTTTTGATGAAGTTTTTATTATATCAATGTGTTGTATTTATATCTTGTGATTGAAGTGTGTAAATACTATGTTTCCTTTATGCATGATTTATGTGATACAATTATGTTATGGTTTATGATATGTTTAAACCTGTTCATATGAGGAATGCATTGGACTTAATAAGGGATGGGTTGAGCCTGCTATAGCTCATCGATGCATCGGCAGGTCTCATGAGACAAACTAGTGTCTTGGCATGAGGCCTTAACAAAATCTTATTTGTAGTCTTGGCACGAGGCCTTGGCTACATGTTTATGATAGTCTGGCATTATGAATTCCATCATTATGAAAATGGTTATTGATATTGCATGTGATTATTCGACCAGTAGAATATCCATGTGAAGAAGTAAATGGCATTATCTCATTTTACTTTTGCCATATTATGTTTAAGGTCAAGTATAAAAGGCTTTTTTTAGTTATTCATTGCCTTAAATGTTTATGTTTATGTTTATTGAAGAAAGCTTCCGCTATATTGATATCCTTACTGGGCATCTGAGCTCACCCCTTTCAATGTTTTAATTTTTCCAGGATTTGAAGAAGTATTTTAGGAATGACCTGCAGGGATAGTCTGAAGGGGATATGAGTGTGGAAAATGGAGACTATGTTATTGTAGTTTTTCACTTTATGAAGTAATGTAACATTTATGAATATATCTAGTGTTTCCAAGGATACTAAACTAATCAGTCTTTCGAGACTTGATCTTTTGTAATCATGCCAATGTTACGCAATAATGCACCGACTCCGGGTAACTGGGGTCGGGGAATTACATTACCAAATTTCAATACCTTTCTAATACCCTTTATATTTTCTCAAAATAGTAAAACAATAAAGAAATGATCTAACACCACTTTGTAATGTCCTGAACCTAGATGTCACTATTCAGATCCCTAATTCATGTTGGCCACATGGCCTCAAGTTCATCTCCCCAAACATTAGAGGTCACAGACTAGTAGCGAGGTCATAGGTTGTATCTTTAGAGAGACAATGTCCTCTTATCAGAGTGTAACACAGTAGTAGTAGTCATACAATCAATAGTGGAAGAAATAAATAAATCATACAATAGATAACAACCAAAGATAGATATGTGAAATAATACCAAAATGAATCTCATATATATTGGTGATAATATTAAATGTCTACAAAGAAACCAAAATAGGTATACATTTCTTTTGTAAAATACATATATCAAAGAGTACAAAAAGGAAAAAAATAACTATCTCTAAATAGAATCAAATGCCTCAGCCTGGTCTAATGTTCCTATGACCCTCACTAGTAATGAGAAACCTATAACACGATTCTTTCCCTTAACCATACCTACGTTCATATATTATTCTAAGGTACCAAAGGCGGATCGTGTAGGGTTTAAGATAAAATCCCAGTAGCCCACCACCAACGGTATCTAATTCCATCCCATGAATAAATATTTAATAAAAACTGCATTCATACAGTAATAAAAAATATGTAAAAGAATTTTTGTATGTAAAAAAACCATAAAATTCTAGGTTCCCTTAGACACCCATCCTCTTCTACCTACTTCAACATTAGCAGGAATGTTTTTGAATAAGCAGTCAGTCCTATCTCATTTAATTAGTAAGTTACTTTAATTAATCAATCTCATTTAATGCAAAAATCTCATTTAGAAAGTATGTATCCTGACCTGGCATGTATCCTAGCATCCCCTATAAAGATATGTGATCAAGAGATGCCTAACCCATCCAATAATAAGGTGTAAGACACTGACTTAGTCCAATCTTGTTCTTTGAATTGGTATACACATCGTATAAATTATTTTATTAATTAATTAATTAATAACCCAAGACCATCCTTGGAATTCCTTATTTGGAAAACAATTATCTCTCATGCGGTAAAACGAACCAAGAACCTTATAATTTCATCAATGGTGATCCTCATCAAAACTCAGGTATCGCTAAAGGTGTGGTATAACGTCACTTCTCCCTGAGTCAGTCCTTAGTGGTTTGCTAAGGGATCCCAAGTGTCACCCATGGGGTATATAATCAAATACCGTCTTAGATAATACCTTTGATTCCATAAGGATTCCAAGTATCACTCAGGTGTATATAGAGTCTTCCATCTTTTTTCTATCCTAGACAATCCACTAGAAAACCCAAGTGTCACTCGGGCATAAGAAAGGTAGTAGCCAAATGAGTCCATCCATGGAATTCATATAAGAACCCATGCACCAACTAAGGCATATAATAACATTTAATAGAATTCATTCAACTATTTAAAAATTCATTATAGTGATCATTTCAATTGAACCATACCTAAAAAAGGCGGCTCATAACAAGGTATGAGCTTAGATGTTCTTGCTTCTTAATTATCTCATGTGGGCATATATAAATATATATATATGTATGTATATATAAGAAGAAAATAATGATTAAGAATGAAATAACATGGCCAAATCCTAGTGAAATGGTCTTCCATTTATTTTCTTTAATAAATTCAAATTACAAGTCAGTTACAATTAGAATCCATCATTTAACATTCAATGGATAGTGGTGAATATAACACCAAAAAGGTAATAAAATTAGTTTACCACCCATGGTGGTATAATTAATTAAACAAAGCAAATAAGGGGTGGTCCGAATTAAATTTTCATATCCTTTTATAATTTATAAATGGGACTCATTAATTACATAGGTCTTACCTATCCATTTTAATCAAGGAATAAATATCATTTCATGGGAAATAGTCAGAAAATTGAGCATGCTTCACAAAAAAATATCTAAACACTTTGACATTATGAGTAAATCATGAGACCACATACCATAGGAACATAGTAGAGTGATCATCTAGTATCATATATTGATTCGACGCATATTGGGTGAAAAATATATAACGAATGAAAAACATTAAAATATATCATATTAGCTTACACCTCTATAACTTTGTTGATCCAAAGTTAATCAAAGAACAAAATAAAAGGATTGTAGTACATACCATTGTGAATCCAATGAGATGATAGGCACTCTATTCCAATATCAAATGGAATAACAGGAGCTAAGTCTATGATTTATCCTTCAAAGGAGATCCCAAGATCAAGTGGTTGTCCAATGTGAGAGAAATAGAATTTGGTTTGAAGTTATAAACATTTTAAGGATTTTTTTTATTTTCCCTAAAAACACTAGGATGAATGGTTTGGTCACATGGTTAGCCAAAATATGTCCCAACCATGAACCCTTTATTATGATAAGGGGAACCCAAATGGTCATTGTGCAAGGTTTGACTACCATGCTTAAACCATTCCAAACACCTATGCTAAAAATTAAAGGTTTTCCTGAATGGGTATGCACATCCATCTGCATGGTTTGAAAAACTATGTGGGATCCTATTTCCTTTTACCCATAACTCTCATGGTAATTCAGGCTTTTTGTCCTATCCTGTATGATTCATACGAACCATTTATCCTACCTATTTCCCCCTACAATTTGGGTTCCATACTCCGAACAAGCCATGGCCACCCTCGATTCCTCATAATCTCAATGGTTATTCACAAAAGGCCATAAACAATCATTTAAACTGGAATTAAAAATATCCATACCTCATATAAAAACTAGTGATATTATAATGTCCTTATCTATTAAAGTGTACATAATGGTGATGGGACTCAAAATAGATGAAGAATATTTTGAAAAAACATGAAATTATTATTGAAGGAAATGTTATGTTCAAGGATGATAAGTTATAGAAATAAAGAGAAAAGGTTGAAGATACATGGATGGATGATGAAGAAAATATTGATGACTTCTATATAAGATTGAAGAAGATTTTATGTAACATTAAAAGTTTGGGAGAAACTTCAAATAATATATTATTATTAAGAAATAAATGAGAAACATATATAGTAGGTCTATGATAAAAAATATTCCTTTACAAGATATGGATTATATATCACTTAATGAATTAAATTATATGCTTATTTCTTATTAATCAAGTAAATAACATGTTTTTATGAATAAAATCAATAAGGATGGGGATATATAATTAAAATCCATTAAAAAGTATAAAATCAATGAAAATAAGGATGGGTACTCTAGTGAATCTCAATATACTGAATAGAAGGACGAAGAGTATAAGTGGATAATGGTTCATATCTCAAAAACATTAAAAAGAAAATGGTAAGTATAAATTAAAAATTTCATTCAAATTTTTTATGTGTGGTTAAATTTATCACGTTTTAATGGAGTGTACCAAAAATAAAGGGGTGGGTATACGGATGATGAGCAAGAAGAAATTATTCTGAGAAATAAATTGCGTAAAATCTCTATCAAAGTCAAGAAAATCATTGAGATTAATAAAAGGATTAAAAGAAGAAACATAAGAATCACATTAATAAAATGATAGGATTAATACTCAATTATATGTAGTAAATTGGAAGAGGAAGAAACAAAAAAGGTCATAAATTTTAAAGATTATATTGAGAAACTTAATGAAACCTCAATAATTAATTAAAAATGTGAAGATACTTACATTAAACTCATGTTGAAATCTGAAAATGGGAGATTTATTAGGAAAAATAATTAACTAAAAAGGTAAAACAAGTTGTTGAATAAATAGGATGAAAATAAATATGAAATAAAATAAGAGTTTCTATTAAGTAACATGATTATATTGAATAAATTAGTCTTCTTGTGGGAAAACATACAAAACAATCTAAGATGTTAAATGATTTTGATGAAAAATAAGTTCCAAAATAAGTACAGTTAAAGAAGGAATACCCATGGTCTCATGATTCTTAATGTACTATAAAAAATGATAGAATATTTATGTAAATATATGGAAATAAATACTGAATCATATCAAACTACTAAGAATTATTTCCCAAAAATTTAATTAAAATCTAATCCTAGTAAACTCAAAGTTATTAAATTAGTATTAACTATTAGTGTAACTAATAAAAAATAGGTACATTTGGACTGAGAAGAGTCATGATAAATATACATCTATATTAAAGGAAGTTTATGGTAACATGAGAAGTAATTTATCCACAAGACCAAGGAAAAGGGAAGAATAAAATATGATTGGAAAATAACAACAGTTTTCTAAACATAACACATATTATTATGGAAGAAGAAAATTCATAGGTTATTATTGGTGTTGTGAAATATTTAGCCACAAAACTTATGTTCATTGGTACAATATTTATTTTCCTCAAAGTAAAAAAGGAATTAATTAGGGTTGGTAAATTATGAGAAAATTTATGTTGAGATAAAAAGTACACAAACTCGTTACAAGTAATATAGATTATGCTGTTTGGAAGAAATTTTTAGAATATGTGACCAACAAGCTCATTATACTAAAGAATGTATAACTACTCTTCCAATAAATTTTCTTAATTCCAAATAAGGTAATAAAGTTAATAAATAAAGTAATAACAATCACTAAATATTAATGTGCTTCTAAATGTCAACAGGAAGAGAAATACCTAGATTATTTTTAGTGGTTGTTCCTATCATATGATAGTTACATAATGATATTGAATTTTTTGAAAGGATGATTAATTTGATGTTCATGAAACATATTTATGATGTAGTACAGATGATCTAAATTTTTAGAATAAAAGTTGAGAAATAGTAAGAAGTCTATATTAAACTGTTAAGAGATTATAATTTAATGAAGTTCACTAGTAATTATTTTCAATCCTATCTTACTATGTATGGGATTAAAAATAAAAATAGTTCTCCATATACACCACTAGGAAAATATAGTTTTATAAAGAAAAAATAGAATCTTTTATGAAATAGGAAGAACCTTTCTGACTGAATTCAAACACTTAAAATTCTTTTGGGAAGATATTTTAAGTATATATGTGCATATTCAAGATAAACGGTTATTGAGACATGAATAAAACATGAATTTTTATGAAATGTGGTATAAGAATAAAAATAAATGATTTATTATAATGTGTTTGATATTACATGCTTTATGATGATCAATAATTAAAATCTAGTAGATTTTGATAACAAAACTATAGAATGGGTTTTCCTGGGATATTTATCCAACAGTGGTTGCTTGAAAATATAGAATAAAATATATAACAAGCTAGTCTATTTATATAATATTAAAATCATTGAAAATAAGGTCAATTTAAAAGATTCATGTATATTATATTTTGACAGATTTTAGGAAGACACCATATATAATTTTGAAAATACAATTCAAAAGTAATATGATTATGAACACAATCATGATTATACAACTTCTTATCTATCCAATGATGGAAAAGATATTTTTTTAGGGGGCATAAAAAGTTTAAGAGGCTTAAAAATAATTTTGAACCTAAAAATATCATTGGAAGTCAGGAAGAAACAATACATATAGTAAAATAATTAATTCTTGATAATCAAACATCTCTTATTTCACAAGTTGAACCACAATCAGTTATCGATCTTATTAAGTATAAGGATTGGATACACGATATAAATGAAGAGGTAGATCAAATTGAAAATAATAGAACTTGAGATCCCATTCTAAGACATGATGGTAATGATGTTTTTCGAACAAAGTTGCTATTCAGAAACAAGATGAATGATAAAGGTGAGATTTCAATAAATAAGGATAATTTTTTTTGGAATGAGTATTCTCAAGAGGAAGGTATATACATTAAAGAAACATTTTCACCTAATGTAAGACCTAATATAATTAGGATATTTCTATTTTCTCCATTATATAGAAATTATAAATTTTATTTCACTTTCCTAAATAGAGATATTTAAATATAAGTTTTTATTGAGAAACTTAAATGAGTCATCATTGATAATGATGGTACTATTGTGTACAAGATGAGTAAATTGATGTATGAGTTGAAACCGAACCATAGATCTTGGTATCCCAGTTTGGATAGTTTTTTGAGTTAAATGTATTTCACAAAATTAAAGTTATATGTGAAATATATTTTCATAAGTACTCTTATTGTTATTTTTTATGTTGATGATATAATTTTTATAGGTGACAAGCGGTATGATTATGAGGAATTCACAAAATAAATAAAGATTCATTTTGAGATGTCATTACTAAGAGAGATGAGGTTCCATAAAATATTTCAAGTCATCAATAAATAAAAATATAATTTTTATATCAATAGAAATATGTCATGGAATTGTTGAGGAAATTTTGTCATGGAAGACTCTAATGTAGTATCACCAGTCAGGATTTTTAGTGCAAAACTAAATAAGGAAGAAACATGGAAAACTGTGAATTAGAAGAATTTCAATAATTTTATTAGAATATTTATTTATCTTACAATATCAAGACTATATATTTTTTATATAGTATCATTTTTTACTAAATATGAATGTGTTCTAAAGGAATCACACGTGTTGTCTATAAAGAGAATCCTCGGATATAATCAAGGAAATTTTAGTTAATGTTTGATATACAATAATAGTAAAGAATTGATTCTTATTAGATTAATTTATACTGATTGGGATTGATATTAAAATAATTAGGAATCAACATTATGAGGAACATTATTTTTGGGAGAAATTTTTGAGAGTTGGAATTGTAAAAAAACAAAGATTTGTGACATTTGGTATTGCGGAAGCTGGGTATATTTCAATTACACATGAATGCACACAAATTCATTTGATTATTTAGTGTTTGAAAGATATAAAGTTGAAATTTTAGAAGACAATTATTATTTCATGTGATAATAAATGTGAAATTATTCTATCTAAGAATTACAACACTATAGATCGAAACATATTGATATAAAATAGTAGTTCATTAAAGAGACTATTTAAAATGGATATGTGAGGATGGAATATATTAAAATAAAAGATTAGATTTCTAATATGTTCAAAAAATATATACCTCAGGATATTTTTTAAGATTTATGGTTGGAAATTCATATTCATACTTTCCTTATTACTTAAGTAATATTTGGTTTATCCCATAATCCTTTGGATACTATTTTCAAAGGGGAGAAAGTTTATCACTCATGTAACACATATTTTTTGGAATAAAAAAGGTAATTTTTTATTAATGAAAGGGGAATTATTATTTTATTTTATTTAAGGGGGGACATTAAATTTATAGGCTAAAAATTTACTAACACATAGGTATGTAATCCACTTGAAAACATTATTTTATATAGCAGTGTATTGTTAGGATATTTCTCTTTGAGAAATAATTTGATTTGATGAAACATGATGATTTATTGAATTTAAAAACTAATCGAAATGGGGGGATTGAAGAACCCATAGAATTATTGAAGGATTGTTGTATTTCTTATTAATAGTGTGTACGATTTTTTATTATGTCTTGATAAAGTTTTTGAGTTGAATTAAATTGAAGGATAATCCAAAAGTTTTTTATTCAAGAAGATATTATAGAATATGATTTTAAAAAGGTATATTCCTGAATATGAGGCATTGATTTATTGAAATTTTAATTTAAAAGATTAATTATTGATAATATATTATAATCCTAAGATAATTGGTAAAGTTATATAATAATTCACAAAGTAGTTTTCAAAAAGTATTTTTCAGAAGCTGATATATAGAACTAGTTAATAATAATACATGAGCTAAGTTATAATGATTATCATATAAAGATATAAGTATAATAGTGGAAGAGGAATATTTATATAGAAATTAAATATGAAATCATCAAAGTGTGGTTATTTTGAAAGTATGTAAGGTGGTTCTATTAGAATCATCTTTTATTGGAATGTGAATATGTAAGTAGAAACAACATAATGATGATGATCATTTCATCTAAGGTGAATGTTTGGAATTATAAGAATGTTGAAAGTGTTGATGACTATTTTGGATGATGTTAAAGTCTAGAATCAAATTGAGAAGAAGTATTGAGAAGGTTGATATTGAATAATATATGTGAAATAAGAAGTAAAAGTATTGAGAAGGTTCCTAGAGAAGTGCATAAGAATATGTAGAAGTGGAAGAAGTATGATCTAGATAATGAAAGAGTTCAGAATATAAGGAAGTTCAGAAGAAAATAAATATTAAAATATGTATAAAATTAATAATATATCATGAATTTATACCTCAAAATTAACTATGTAGAGATTCAAAGTTGTTCTACACTACAAGGATTTGTTTTTTCTATTTTTTAGATTATTTGTATCCTGATATTTCATTACACAATGTTCATATGATATGTTCAGGATATAAAAGATAAATTCTATAATATCAAGTTTAATATGTGGAAGAATAATTTTTTTCTATAGAAGTAATTATAACACTGATAAGTTATTCTTCATGAATTAAATATGATGATGTTTGAGTCAAGATTGATGATGAAATTTGAGGAAATGATAAAGAAGGGTGACCAATAATTTAATGAGAAGATTTCTGAGTCATGATGAATTGTTATGAAGGGATAATAAAGAGCAGTTAGTGTTCAATAAGAATAAATTCATAATTCATAAAATTAAGAATTTAAAAGTTATAAAATATTGAATATTGTGTTTTCTTATTTCAAGGATGTTCTATACTCAACACTAGATATAAAATGAGTAGATCCAAGTTAAAGAAAATTCATATGAGAGATTAAGAGACCAACCCGCATGTTTTGATAATTCTTAGGGTATTGAAGGAATAATAGGTTATTCTATATATTGAATGATAAAGTAAAAATGATCTGGTGAAATATATATATCTTTTTAATTCTTAGTTTCTATAATCAAGGATAAAGACTAACTTTTAAACAATGAGATTATGGAAAGAAGTACTTCAGACATTATAATTCTAGGAATTGAGATTTTAGACACAAATAATTCATATATAGTTCTTCCAAAAAAATTGATTTTGTAAATTGATATTCTGTAAATAAAAATTTGAAATGTTGATTTTCTTTAATATTTCAGCATTTTTTAATTTTGAATGTTTTAACGGCTATAGAAAGATTAATCGTTTGGTGTGAATGAGAACTAGAGATAATTGATCTTTATAATTTTATTCTGGTTACTTTGTAAACCCTAGGGATCCATTATAGTCATAGTTGTGAGACAACTATGGGGAAATAATGTTGGGAAAATGATGATACATTCCTATAATTTTTAATCATTTCATTTTATTAATGATGAAATTCATGTCTCAAACTCGACCTGAACACAACAAGGATATAGTAAACCATATTGGAGGGAAACCATGTAAAAATATTATATTCCTTGTGTTACATTATATTTTTTGGTATATGTGTAATTGTGGGGATTAGATATTGGGTGGATCCAGACTTTGAAATGTCAGAAAAATTAATTTCATAAATGGAATTGTATGCAGAGTTACACTGATTCAACCCCACATAGGATTAAATTATATTCCTAGGTACTTTAATATAAGTTATCATATACTATATTGACATATTCTATGTCTATTTTTTGATATTATTTCTTGTAAAAGTGATTATTTGGGTATATATATAATGTTCAAATATATACCTTTTAGTGTAAATTTTAATATGGTGATATGAATGTTTTAATTGATATTGTTTGAGATCACATTATATATTGAGTAGTTATAAAATTTTAATTTAGGGTAATTTTTTCATATGGTTCGTAATTATTTATTGATAATGAAAAAAAGGCTCATAGGGTCACACGATAGGACATGGAAGAAGGATTGGTTTTTTACAAAGTGTTTTTCTAAAATTTTATGGAGTTTATAAGATAATCATATCCAAAGGAATTTATATAAACTCACAAAGATTTATGAAGTTGTTCATGATATATGAGAGGATGTTTTCAAATGGGATAATTTTTTATATGTGAATTAAAATAAAAACCACTATGTTTTAATGTCATTGTGACATGGTTTATGTTATGGTATGGATTTTGTTACAAATTCTGGCATCCATCGTGAATTATATGGTACATAATTTGGTTTCTTATCCAATTATTATTATCACGTCATTTAATTTTGACACATCATATAATGATGTTTAGATGGTTACATAAATGTTAATGAATTTAAAAAAATAAAAAATAACTACTGATCATTTTGTAGACATTATAATAAATAGAGCTAAATAATTTTCTTCTTTCTTTACGTATAATGATTATGATATAAAAGTAACTCATTCATTTAATTAAGAAGTTATTTTTAAATAGAGTTCAAGAACTTCATTTTCTATTAAAGGATATCACTCTCAATCAAGATGAATCTCTATCAATTTTTTTATTATCTTTCATAATTGAGGTTATATGATGGGATTTGAGGGATAAAAGGTTGTAACAAGGTGTTAGGTGATTTTGTGGGATAATAGTTAACTTAAAATAAATGAGTTTGTTGATTTTTTATCATGTAAATTTATTAATATCATTAATATGGAAGATATATCATTTATAGTGTTATACACCTTGATTATATTTTTCATTTCATTTTATTATTTCATCATCAACAAAAGTATTTATTTATTAAAAATATATAAGAAGTGTACAAGAGACTAATGTGGTCTGAAGTGATGTAGGACTAAATAATACCCTCTTATATGATTCTCCCCTTCAAGACTTAAGAAATTCATAATCAGAAAACTATTAACACCAGATCCTCGAGCTGCAATGGAAGCTAGGTGGTCTCCAACCATGTTTCCATATTTCTAAATATGGAGAACAAAAATATTATTACTGATAAGGCTTTTTTATTTTTTGATAATGTAATAAATAGACCATATAATTGTGCCAACTCCAGTTAGGGATTTACGAAAGACAATACACTATGTTTTCTCCATAGTTAGCTTTATATTCCTCTAACAAAATAGGTTTAAACCTATGATCATAGCCTTGGCCTTTTCTTGGATGGAGTACCATTGCCATTATATGTTGTAAAGGACAAAATAATAGTACATCCCAAATGACCCCCCCACCCTCCATTCATGTCGCTGAAATTTCAAGAGTCTTCCATGTTTAGTTTGATCCCCGACTGGGGAAGAGTCCATCAAAATTCTTGTACTTAGATTTCTATGTGAATAGTGTGCTCAGGATATCTGAAGACCTACAATGTCCTAAGAGTCGGAGAAGTTCACTAGTTGGTGAATAGTCTAACCATGTCAATGATCATGTTTCTTATTCTAGAAATAATATATTTCCCCATTGGATGACCAGCCTTGTAGTGGTCCAAATTTCATGCTTTCCAAAGGCACCAACATCCGGCACTAAGAACCATAACTCACACCATTTTTTCAAGTCCTGCAACTCCAACACCCTGGAACCATCATTCCATGAATGGGAATCTAATGTATCTTCAAGATGAGAAGATAGTCAAGTCACTAAATAATATCCAAATTGTTTTCCCCATTATCCTTCAAAAAATAGATGGTTCAAACTCTCCTCGCATTAGGTTTTACATCACACACACCTAGAGTTATATAAAATTCTCATTCTTTTAATGATGACATTGGTAGGCATAGTCTGGTTCCTGATTCTCAATTTCAGAAAGTTATATTTATAGGGGATCATATTTCACTATATAAACTCATTCCATATATCAAAATTTTCTTTGTTGGTTGTCTCCCTTGGAAAATATTTCATGGGGAAGGTCCCAATTAAGGAGGTAGTAAGAACATATTTTTCTGGTTTAGAGTTCAAGTCAATGAGATCAAGAGTTTCAAGATGGTATTTGTTTAGAACAACCTTATTAAATAGTAAAAACATTTTAGATTTACTAAAGTAAATGTTTGGAGATAAAAATCTGGGAAACCAAGAGATGAACCTGCCCATTTATAGTACAAAAAAATATTGTCACCTTTCTTCACGATCTAGCAAGTAAGCAGTTGCTGGTATGGGATGAGTGGAAAGATCCATGACCATAAGGTAGAAGAGAGTCCATTGTGAACCTTTGAATCACCTTTTCACTTAGAATCCATTAACTTTCCCTAGATATTTTTCTCATCATGAGTCAACCATACTAGATTAGCATGCATTCTATGGACAGTATTAGGTATATTTCTCACATCAATTCCTCCTTCTTGGATTGGCCTTGTCATCCTGGCCTAGGAGACCCAGTATCATTTTCCTTCTAAGAGGGAATCCCAAATGAATATGGATAGGACCCCATCAATGGAATGGATCACTCCCTTATAAACCTTTATAGTGACAAGATCATGAATTGGGATAGCTGAGAAAACATTGTTGACCAATGCAATCCTTCCACCGAAGGAAAATTACAAGCTTTTTCAATTCATAACTCATCCCATGATCTTTCTAACAATGTGATAAATATGGAGGATCTACAATCTACTAGGTGAAATGGGGTACCCAAGTACTCTATGGGGAATCTTCTTCTCTAAATTAATAGCTTGTTACACAAGGAGACATCTGGATTATTTAGGCATCTATTGGAGAAGAATATTTTTCCTTCGTCCATGTTGATAATCGGTCCAATCCAACGACTGTACTCTTCAAGATCCAAGTTGATGCCTTAAAATTATCTCTTACTTAAATTGATGAAAATTATTGTGTCATCTATGAACATGAGGTTGGAGAAAAAATAGGGGTTTAGTTTTCTCTGATAAGGTTGAATATCCCCCTAATTGTGCTCTTATTGATAAGGCGACTAAGGATATCTCGTACAAGGAGAAAGATGCTCGGAGATATAGGATTTTCTTGTCTCAACCCGTGATTATTCTTGAAAAGTCCATGGGTTTTTTCCATAAATGTCACAGTCATCCATGGAGAACTAAATAACATGAAGAATAAATCAAACACCCAAAGATATAACCCCATACCTGTTAACACTCTGTTAATGAATCTTTATTCAACTCTATCATATTCATTATTGATACCATGTTTAAGAGCCATGTTTGATCCTTGATCCTTGAGGTTGATGTCATCTAAAAGCTTTTGATCCAGTGTTATGGCCAATTGAATAGTCTAGAATTTAACCAAGCCATTATTCTCCATCGAAACCCATTGAGGGAGGTTAATGGATAGTATTTTATTGAGAACACTTTCCAAGATTTTAATAAAAAAATTGCACACGACAACAGGTCTGTAGTGATGAATATATAAGGGGTCCTTAATTTTGGGAATAAGGACTTATGTATTGACCATGAAACGTTTAGGATACCTCCACCAATAAATAAGTCTTGGATATCCATAATCATCTCATCCTTCAACACATTCAAATACTCCCTATAAAGCAAACCTGGAAAACTATCTGGCCCAAGGGAACTCTCTAGGTCCAGACCCATCACGACATAATGGATCTCTTTCTCATCTGGTATAGCTTCTAGGGTCTCATTAACTTTTCTGGAGATAATATTTGGATTCACCTTAAGAAACTCTATAGATCCTCTTAGATATCCTTCAATAATTCTTGGAATAGGGCCTTCAAGGAGATTCTTAAAATATGAATGGTTCATGACACCAAAGACATCTCTATCATTAGAATTGAATCCATCCTCTAGTAAAATATTGGGTTCAATAAATCAGAATCTCTCTCTAATGAATGTGTGAAAATAGGCTGTATTTTTATCCCCCTCCTGATTCCATTTCATCCTCGACTTATCATAGGCCACCCGTTCTTGACAAATGACCATTCTGCCATGTTTTCCTTATTTAGAGTGATATCCTCAAATAGTGCTTCATTATAATCTATCTGAAGACTTATTTTGATCTGATCAATCTCTTTACTGAGTGATTCAATATCCTGGGATGTGGGGGATTATCCCGATCCCACAACAAAAGAGTGTTTTTGAGGCATCTCTGTTTTCAATAAAAACTAATCCAAGGTCCTCGAGCATGTTTTCTCCAAAAATAATACACCACATGATGGTATCCATGGTTTCATGTCCACAAGTGGGAGAATCGATGTAGTCCAAGTGACTCTTTCTTGGGATCTAGAGAAATAAGCAGATGAGAATGGCCAAAAATACCATAGACCGTGTGGGTAACTTTAGCAATGGGGTAAGAAAAAATGAAATAAATGTTTTCTAAGCATCTATCAAGTCGAATCCAGGATCAACAACTCCCTCTTTGGTTGTTTCACCATGTGTAACAATCCCAAGAATAATACATGTCCATAATCCCATTATCATACATAAACAGAAAAAAAATCCAACATAGACTTCTAAGGCTAAGACCATCAACCCTTCTTCTCATCTGGGTAAACAATTACATTGAAGTCCCCATCCACAATCCATAGAGAGTCTCCTAGATCAAAGGATTCAAGGCCCTTATAAAAGGATTCTCATTTTCTAGCATCACAAATTCAGTAGATATAATATAAAAATGGATTATTGTTTCCTGTAGAAACTCTTGTCTTTACAAACTACTCATCAGCTTGAATCATTTCTTCAAAACTGTTTTTTTTTCAAAAAAATCTAAATGTGTTGGTTGATGGGATCAGCATGTATGGATTCATGAATTCTTATTCTATGAGTAAACTTTCCAATTTTGGGAGAGCTCTGTTTAGGTTCAAGGAAAATGACAATAAAGTCTTTTTTACTCTTGATCTCTGAGGAAATAAAGTCTGACATGACTCGGGCCCCCATTCCATGAGAATTGCAGAGGATGATAGGAATCATTTATTAAGGTGTGGTATAGTTTTGGGCCCAGGAATAGTGGTATTTTTCTAATTTCAATATGATTTATCTCAATTAAGGATGGATCTAGATATCATACACATCCCAAACTTCTATGGCGAGAGAACTAGTGTTGGAAGGGTTGAACATGACTGTCCTATGGTTTTCACCCCTCCCACCATAAGAGGCGGGGTGTGAGTAGAAAAACCAAGCCATTATGAAATGAGATATATATTGGGGGAAACTTCTAAAAGATAAAGGATATTGGAGTCATTCATTTGAGGAAGGATCCTATTTGGTCCTAGAGCTGAGGGGGCTGGGGAGGATATCCCTACAATTCAGAGACAAGAACCAAGATTGAGAAAACATCTTCATACTGAAGGACCACGCTAAATTCCTATTGAAGAGAGATCCAAATAAAAAAATTAAGAGTAGGGGGAAATCTTTCCTGAATAATTACTCTAAGCAAGAGATAAATCATTAAGATGGAATTCCATATGGGAAAAAGGATGGTAAGAGGTCATGGGTCTCTAAAGAGGGGAGGGACCTCTAAGAATCTCTCCACAACACACTTCCCAAGTATTTTCCAAGGGGGGGGGGATAGAAAACTATGTGCAATGGACAAAGGATGGGTATGGGGACTTTTAATGATGGGGACCAGAGCCATGTAGGGAGAAAAAATGTCATCCAAGCTAGGTGAAAACATAGGTATTGATTCAGGCGCAGATAAATCATCATATAAAGGAGATGTTGTGACTAGAGTGTTCGTGCCTCTTTTCTCATACTACATTCCATAGTAAAAAGAGAGGGGTCTACTTGTTGGAGAAGCCAACCTTCCCTAGGGACCACATGAAAATATCCATCTTGACCTCCTAGGTTTTTCTACCTTTAGATTGAATAGGAATATCCTTATAGATTATATAATGATAAATACCTGGGAATCTAGGGATAAAAAATATCTTTATTTTGGTTTAGTTATCCAATAAATACCTTTAGGTTCTACCTACCACCATCTGTGGTAGAATTTTCTCTATTTTATAAAATTTAATAAGGGGTATTCTGGGCATTATTAACTAAACATGGTTTTATTACAACCATGGAATTCCTTTATCATTTTCTAGTAAAAACTATGGGTAACACTTCCTTTTTTATCATTTCCAATAGTATATATTATAAAAACACCCTAATATTATAAATAATGATTTCACAACTGTTATTTTCAATTTTATAGAAGAAAATAATATATATATATATATATTATCATGGTTTTTGATACAACACAAACATAATCCATGTTACCCCAGTTAATACCACAACATTGGTTCACTAAGAAGGTGGTAAATTGGGTAAAATCTTTTTTTAAACCATTTTATGATTTCTATTGAAATCAATATATGATACATTTTAATATGTATGACCACTTATGTTTAATCGTGTTCTTCATTATTCAATATTAATTCAATATATATAAGATCAATTAAATTAGGAAACATTATATAAAAGAAATCATCCATAGAGAACATGTAATTATTTACATGTTTTACTAAAAAAATTGAAGTTAAGTATCCTTGGAATCATCTATAATCATATATAATCATAAGATACACTATAGTAATTTAGTAAATATAACAAGAATATTATATTCTAATAATCATTTACAAATTTTTCTATCAATGATATAGATACAATTATTCCTACTAAATCTCTATGAGAACATACAAAACATTCTCTCAAATTCAAAATGATATGATTTTAGCCATCAATCAACATGTAAAAATTTGATCTTCATCATTTAACAATATATAAATCCCTAATTCTTATTTATTTATTTACTTGGTCTCTCTCTACTAATTAATTTCCTTAACATCTTCAATAGTTAAAAATATCACTAAAAAATTTCTACTCTTCTCTGTTCTCAACACAAAATTAATGTGTAAACTCTTCTTCATTTTTAACACACAATGGATTTGTTAACTCCTCGTTCTATTTATGAACACACAAAGGATGTGTATACACCAATTAATATTCTTAAACAAATAATGGATGCATTAACTCAACTTATTTATCTTGAGTCGAATCTACTTTTCTACCCCTTGATTCATGCCATCTCTCATTAAAACATTTTCTATAAAATTTATAGATTTATCCAAATCACTTTAGATATAATAACACCAAATATATATAATATTTTAAAAAAAATATGTTTGTTTTATTCAAAAAATGGTAATAAATTATAGTTGTATAAGTTACACAATAACTTCTCAAAAACAAGTCTTTTCCAACTCAAATAACACATATTTTTTACATTAGAATAAATTTTTTACCTCTCACATGATATCCAACTTATGTTGGTTTATTCCCAATGTTTATTATCCAACTTATTCTCCAACACAGCATTAAAACACTTTGTGTTGACTTCCCCATGTCAACCAGCCACATCACAATGGGAAAAACATCACGTTGATTAAAAAATGTTGGTCTTTAAATAAGATGTGGTGTTGAAAGCTAAGACAAGATGGTTTTGGACATTTCCATCATTTTACCACTTCAATAATCCTTTTTCAAGATCAAGTCAATCAAAACACTCATAGTATTTCCTTAACATCTTAATCAACCATTTTGACAACTATGGTTAAAACTTTAGTTGAAATAAACTTATATTATATTAGAGACTATATATATAAGTTAAAATAAAGTTTATTGAATGTATTATTTCAATTAGTAAAATATTTAGTAAACTCACCAATTATTAATTTCATGATCTTTATTCTTTATTATCATATCAATCTTAAAATAATTTGTGAATAGGGTTTCAGCAATCTCAAGCCTTAGATTTTGGTTTTAAACCATACCTCATAAATAAACTAAAAATCCTAGTCCACTTAACCTTGATTAATTATACTAATATCATTCTCATTTTTGATCATTTTTTAATAAAACATTAATCAATCAACATTATGTTTACTTCAGTAAACATGATGTTGAAAATAAGTGTAAATACAAATATATACATTTTGACCAAAAAATAGTAATAAAACCTTCATACTTACCAAAACTATTATATAATTACTTAATTACTCTATTTATTCAGATAAAAATCATGATTCCATTTGTATAATAGTATCCCATCAATAAACATCGTGATAAAGTCCAAGTAGGTATGGAAGATTCAATTCATGAGAGTCATGAACATCATTAGTGCATTCATTAAACTGAATGGAAATAGTAGGTACCTATATAACCTATACCATCTATAGAATGTTGTCTTAGATATATCCACTACCTTGATCCATTATTTACGGTATTTTATTCATGTCCAAATCTTGGAGAACTATCACGCTCTCCACTACTAATAAAAAAGTTCATCTATCCTAAATAGCGGATACATATTCTTCACTATAACCAAGATTATCTTCTGGTGATCCACGAAAAACCTGAGGCTGACATAAAACTTCTTGGAATAAAATATAAGGAAGCCAAGGTGATAGATTTTGTTGAATAAATCCATGCACCTTAGAGTCCTTGAGCTTCACCTTTATCATTATCATCTTGGTCCTCTCTGTGTGATAAGAAGGCATTGATATATGATTTTTTTTTTACTTTGAAAGAGATATATCATGAACTAAATCTACATAACATGAGGAAAGCCTAAGAAATAATTTGAGAAAATATTTTATAAATGGTCCACTATTGGAATAAAAATAACTGAAAACATCACATAATTTCCTTCAAGAACAATCCTCACCACCTATATTATAATGGTTCTATCTATTTAAGGTCATGTCTCACTCTATATGAATATGAATCCCACCATCCCATGAGAATTTACACATATCCCAAAATTTATGTAATAGGAACCTCCATTTGGTAGCAATGGATATGTTCCTATAAGTGTGTCAACCAGTCTATCCTGCAGATGGTGTTGAAGGTCTACAAATCTTGAACAAGGAAAACCCACCAGTTTACATAGAACCCAACCACTATGGAACATGTTGGGATCCTATAAACATGACTCAAACTCTTCCTATGAGGAATATCAAGATACAACATCCTAAGAGATAAATTCATTGTAACTAAAAAGTATACACAAGTCATGAAAAGATAAAAGAACGATATGTCAGAGTATCAAACAAAGAAATGAAAAGAATGGAATTAACCTGAAGCAAACCTCTCATTGTAAAAGGGAAATTCTATTCATTCAATTTAAATTACACTAAAACATATACGCTTCCTACCTTAGATCTATGGACCTAACCCAACAATCACTACCTTTCTTTAGGAACTAACCCCTAAGGTGTCTATTGTAGCTACTACCTCTAAAATCATCGGCTAGCTCCATAGCTCGACCTCCCATATAAAGGCCTTCTATCTCTATGAGTCCCCCCTAATCATGCCCTAACAACTACATCTTACATAAATATATACATTAACCCATCTAACAATTCCATGAATATAACAACCAAACATGCTCCCTTTTTTCACATGCATGAATCTCCTTCAAATGACTCATAAAAAATGTCGAAATACCATATCAATCAAAAATAATATATTTTATGGATAAATCCTACTAAAGGATGGATTAATGAACCCGTGCCCTGCCAAAAATATCTCTGACCACCCTAGAACATCTCATCTTATATCCTATTCCTACCACTAGTATATGCACTAATATTTCCACTAGAAAGGCCACCACTCGGCCCATAAGAGATGATAAGAGAGCCCACTTTATTTTCCTCCACTTGAACCTTATTAATATTAAGATCCTTATAAACCAAAAAAAAGTTATAAATCAGGTTAATCATCATGATATAGTTCCTCACCTTTGTTATAAGTCCTATAAAAAATCTATAGGTCTTGTAGCATTAGCAACTAATAATATAGAAAAGTACAATACCTTAGTGAAGTGAGTGTAACAACCCATCACATATAAAAACCCCTATTATATATCCATAAACTCTTATTCTCAGAATATATTTAGTTACTTAGGGAAGAATTCTTCTAACAAGTGGTCCTTAATTTCCTCCCATGATAGGCCCTCATTCCTCCTAGACTAAACCATAACACCCCACTATCTCCAAGAGGGCTGCTAAGACATATAAGCTGTTAACTTCACCAATTGATTATCAAGTGTCTCTACCAACTCAATGACACCATTTATCACCTCAATTCAACCATTAACATCCCATAGACCTCCCATACCCTACAAATCAACATGATGTAGCATATGGAGTCCTCTTAAAAACCCCCATTGTAGGACCTCCTTAATGTGCACCACTACCTCCCACTGGTACTATATGAAACACCCATGGCTGAAGCAACTCCACTGCCCAAATCATTGTAAAAACCTTGGAATCATTCTCAAAACCACCCTCATGAACATATATAGGAATAACAGGAGGGTTTTCTACCAAAAAAATACTCAACGAGTTCTATTGGAGGCACCATAAGACACGTTCAAGGTGACATTTTCTAAAATTCCAAAATATAGACTTTAAACAAAATTTAATAGCATAGATCTTAATAAAATTAATAATTTATCTATATAAAATATAATTAATCAACCTAGGTTATTCACCCTAATAATTTCATAAAAATTCCCAAGATTATCCACATACTCAAAAGCATAACATAAGGCCCTTTACCTTGGTTGGATCCCCAACAAGAAGGTTTTCACACACACTAGGGTGATCATGTATGGTATGTGTAATAAACCCAGTAAGACACCAACAAAATAAGTGAAAAAATTATATGATATTGTATATACTAATATAAATAAGTAAAAACACAATCATACATATATGTTGGGTCATCGTGTGCTAACAAAGCCTCCAAAATGCTAACCATACCTACTTAATATCAATGATAGAAGGAATAGTCATCTCAAGCCGCACGTACCTACCATAGAATTAATGGTACCTTCTCACTCATGGTACAGTCCCATCTCAAGTACTAGACCATACCCTCTCACACAAGGGAGGTTACAAATCCTATCTCATACAAATCCATGACCCTCACTTAGGTCTGGTCGCAGACCAAGACTAAATAATTCCCCCTCACTCAAGGGAGGATATAATGCATCATCATGGTCCCAACCTTCTCACTTAGGGTAGCCTAAATATCCATGATCTTATACCACTACATCACAACCCACTATCCTATCTCTCATGATGTGGTCACAACTATTAATACCAATATATAAATAAACATTCACTAGTAACAAAAAATGATCAACCAATTTTATAAGGTTAACCACTATCCCAACAAAACCTCATAAGAAAAAGGACACTGAAAGGGATCCTTATCAACCTCTTACTTACCAACCCCTATATTGAAATATAATAGATGTTGGTAAAAAATCCCTCAAGGTAACATTTCATCATTTTTGGGTTGATTGTGTTTGTTGACAAAACAGGTTTCCATGGTGAATTTTCAAGTTCCAAAGATATTGTTGAAAATCCATGTTGACAAAGAACCACGACAAAGGACTGGACGATTTGGAGGCGGTTTAAAACAACATATACAAGGTGGTATAGTTTTCCAGTGTTTGCCAAATTTTTGTGGTCCAAAATTTATAGTTTGGTAAGCATCGCGAAATATGGATTTCCTTGAATATATCATCAATATATGGCAAAGGCATCAGTTTCGTGAAGATATGATTCATGGATTGGATTTCGCAAAGACCAAAAGAATGTTGACGGTGATTCTTCACAATTACGACAAGTTTCGCGAACAGCAGAGTCAAAGAGCATTGCGGCGGTGAAGGTCACTATGAGTGGAGCTTCGCGGTGATGGCGTGAAGGAATTTATAGTATTATATACAATTACAATGATCTTTGTGATCAAAAAATTTCCATGGTGCTTCACGATATTGAGAGAATTTTGGCAGAATTTTCAGAGCTTCCCGATTTGTGATGACGTGGCGCTGACTTCGCATGGAAGGATCAAGGGTCGGTGGAATCTCTTATAGATAGGCCTCGACCCCCTCGAAATAATAGGAGAGTTTTCAAAGAAAATATTTTTCTCTTATATTGAGAAGGTGGTTTTCTAAGCCGGTGTGCTTCACAAAAGAAGAGCTTCGCGACGGCTAATCTAGCTCCGTGAAAGTTGCAAGCTCCACGTTATCTCGGTGAGCTTCACGAGGTAAGTCCCTATGTGATAACTTGAGCTCCGCGAAGGCCTAAGATTTGCGAATTATTGATCTTTTTGAAAAGTCAGGAGCTTCACGAAGGCTTCTTTGAGCTTCCTGAAAATGCAGGAGCTTCGCGAAGGCTTGTATGAGATTTGCGGAATTGGGAGCTTTGCAAAGTAGGGTTCTTTGAGAAGGTACATCACAAAGGTTGTTGCCCAGTGTTCAGGAGAAAAGATGTATTAATTAGTGGATGAAATTTGGAAATCAATAGAGCATCTACATACAGAGGAGGATTCATTCATTAGTGGTAATTAAGAGACCTACAAGTCTATAAACTGTGAGTAGATCTTCTGAAGAAGCAGTGAGCTCACTTCAATTGAGAGAGTAGTGAGTTCTCAAATTGTGAGTGGTTGTAAACTAGAAGGGACAGTGATTCCTCTTCAAACTTGTAAACAACAGTTTGTTTATAGTGGAATTGGTACATAGGCACATTGTCGATGTATGCTTCTTGGACGTAACCCAGTAAGGGTGAACCAAGTAAAAATTGTTGTGTCATGTGCATGCTTTAAGGTTTATTCATATTCTGCAATAGGAAGGAGAGAGAAGAGGGTTTTTTCTAACAGAAAAACTAGATTATGAGGGGAATTTGTTTTAATCTATCATACCCTGATTCACCCCCCCTAAGGGTATCTAGCCCAGTGGACCTAACAATAGATATGTTTGTTTACCTAAAACCATTAAAATGGTAGTATTTTTCACCCAAACCCATATATCAACCCATAATTCCACTCAAGCCTTACCCATCCTCAAATATCTCTATCTAGGAATAATTTACCCATGTGGATAGATTTAATCCCAACAAATCCATATTTCATTGTTTCAATGAATCAAAGAAAAATTATCCATATCTACCATTAATGGGGTAAAATGAATCTATCTAAACTCACTTGGTTACTTGATACCCAAATTCATAACATCGTGAAGCTAACTCATGAAACCATGTGTAATTCATGTCATACAACCACATGTAAACATTGTTACATGGTATGCACATCTTACCATGAGAGTAAGGAGACAAAGTCACCAAGAAACTCTCTCTGATCCACACATGAACAACCAAAACCATAAAAATATACAAAAACCCTTAAAATTGTAGATTTACTAAGGTAAACAAAGAAACAATATAATAAAGAGAAATTTAGGACATGGATGGATTTAGAATTACAAAGAGAGGGGGCATGCGATGAACAACACTTCAAACAGAGGATAAGAGAGTTAAGAGGAGCTTAGACTACTGATTTAGCACTCAAAATCAGTCCAATTATGTGTTAGGGTCATGGGAGTATGAGAGTAATGAAATAAATGGGTTCTATTTAAAATTACAAGGATTCCCCTAACAACCCAACCCAAAACTCACTGGGTGCGTGTTCACCAAACAACGGTTACATGGTGATCCTTTAAAAATGTGTCTCCTTGTGATGTAGTGATAGTTATCCCCATTTAATATTTATAAGAAGATATATTTTTATAACCTCTAATTGATATGATAGTATTTCTACAATCAATTAACTTGTATTTTTGACATCCATGATGTCACAAGTATATAGTAATTCTAGTCATTATTTATTTTGATGAGTCACATGGAGTTTGGGTGAAAATTTTGGAAATTTTAGAAATTTTCCTAAAATAAAAGAGGGAACCATGTATTTTAGTTATTAAAATATTAGGAAGCATTAAAATGTGTGTATTATGGTATCATGTATGGTTTTATAGATTGTGAATTCAGGTCATGTATTGCTTTTAAACTTCGATTTTTTATATTTTAAAAATACAATTGGGGTTATTTTTAATCCCAAATTCTTACAAGGGTTTTGGTTATCGAAAAAAGGAGTCCCTAAGGTGAATCATTTCTCCAACCTCACTTATTTGTTTCATTTATTTCAGTTTATTAGAGTAAATTCATTTTTAAGGCTCTAATATGCCTCGTATTTCTCTCAATTATTTTATTATCACTTCTTATTAACATAATATTTTATAATGGGGTGATTTCATCACTAAGGCCTATCCAAATTTTGGGTTTTTGGTTTATAGGATTTTTTCTAACCCTATTTGAGCCTCTGTCAACTCATATTTGAAGGAATCACTTTTTCTCAGTGGTTTTTTGCTGGTGGTTTTATAAATCTCAGATTATTTGAAATAAAAATATGTTATTGGGTAATTATTCTTGATTTTATATGATGATAAATCTTATTCTTATCTAATTTGGTTTTATATAAAATTTTGATTTATTATTTTATAAATATGTGTGTTATCATATATTCCATCATGGTTTATGTTAACATTCCATTTATAATGGTTCATTGAAATTTAAACTATTTTGATAAATGTTATTTTGATTTAATTATTCCAGGTTCTATTTTCATTAATGATTATATTATTTATTATTGATTTGAAATTGACTTCATGGTTTAAAATATTATTTTTAAAATTATGGACTTCTTTGGCATTTAAAATTCCAATTTCTTTATGTTTATTATGATGTGTAGGAATATTGATTTTTTGTTATAAATGAGCATTGGATTATTGTTTATTTTTTTATTAATTTATAATTTATGGGTGTGAAAGAGATTTTTTTCTTTGATATAGTGCATGAGTGATTCACTTAGGAGATTTAATAAAAAATATTTACCTTATTTCATTGTTTATGGGTTTTAAACATCATGGGAATCTATGAGTATCTAAATAGAAATTATATTCATGACTTTTATATTAGTTATGTTTATTCTATGAATAGTACACTAGTTGTGGACTTGTTCTATATAGTTGGAGGCCCCTGATCAAGCTTATTATATACTAATTGGGTGTTTCATAGGATCATGTCATATTCAATAGGTATAGTTACATGGAGTTGAGCCCAAATTAAAAAATTTATGATCTAGAGGTTTTCTACATGATGACTTATAACTATTTTAAAATATTGTGGGAATAATTCTTGATTATAATTCATTTTTGATGGGTTATAATGGTTTTAAAAAAACTATTTTATTAGGAAAGAGTTTAATAAAATGATATATTTATTTTAATAATTTTTTATTCATAAAAAATGTTTTATCATTTTATTTCCAAACCTACATGTTTAGTTTTTATTTTGAATAGAAATGTGCTGAATCATTATAGATATATTAATGATTTTTTACTCAATCCCTACATGAACAATATTATGTGTGTATAGATTTTGTTACTCATGACATGGGTAAAGGAAATAAATCCTCATCTTTTTTAGATGTAATATAATTGCATACATGGATCTATGGTGGCAATAAACTGGGATGATTGAGAATGTTTAATATATATATAGAGAGAGAGTCTACTTTTGGAGGTTTGAGTTTTTTTTTTGTTTGGTTTGGGATATTATATATAGTTCCATACCATCCACTCTATATTTTTTCATTTTTTAATCACATTTTTCCAACTTATTTTTTAAAGTATGTGTATAAATCTAGATATATTATATGGTTTGTGGGATTTTTATAAGATTATAAATTATTAATGTTTTATAGTTTAATAATTATTTTATGATATGATTTAATATTATTGCACATTTATTTTTCCAGATTTAAAAATATATTTTTTATATAGCATGGAAAGTTTGACTTCTAGATATTTCATTGTGGATTTAAAGTAGATTTACAAGTTATTATTTTCACTATTTTAGAAAGGTTGAAACTATTCCCAAGTTAATTTTATAATGTCATAAAATATTTTGTTATCCTTGGATGATCAGGAATACGCTTTTAGATTTATAACATCCCATCTTAAATTCCATGATAAGGTATCTGGGTTATTGTGTTACAAAATAGTATCAAAGAACAAATTAAATATATTACTAATATATTCATCATAAAAAAGAGGTTGGATTGTCAAAACTCGGTATAATATTGTGGAAAAGTGTTTGGAGAGAACTTTTAAGGATGGTCCTTTAGTTTTCATGTTAATCTATGTAAGTATCATTTGATATAATATTTTTTTAATTATATATTTATCATATTATGTAAACTGGTGTTATTATAATTTATATGGAATATATATAGATTATTTGGTGAAATTTTTATGTTTGGGAGTGAACATGATGAAAATTATAGGTTTCAAAGTCATGTATCATATGTTGAAAACTATGTATGTGAAGTGTCCATGTAACTCTTAGGTATCAAACTGTCAATGCATGGTGAGACACTTGGTTCAAAATCTAACCATTCTAACTATGCATTTTTTGAAAACCCTGTTTTGGTTTTTATTTTTTTATATGATTTTTTATATGTTTTTATGAATTTATGACTAGTATTTTATGAATTAATTTTTTTTATAAATTATAGATAATGTATTATTTATTTGTGATTTTATTTTTTATTTTTTTAAAAAATTAATATATTTTGTTAATATTTTATATTTTCCATAATATATAGAAAATTACTCCTATAAGAGCACTAAAAATCCTTAGGAAGAGGATATGGATAATTTTAATAAGGTATTCCACCTGCTAAATTGAACTTAGTGGATCTAGTTATCTAGGGAATTTAAGATGAGAAGATAATTAAGACTTTTCTTGATCTATATAGCATTAATATGATATTTTATATAAAATACACATACCTTTCATGGTGATAAAGACCCACGGGAAACCAAATAATAGTTAGAGAAGATCTAAAGAATGTTTTATTTCTTTTAGATACATAAACCTATTAACATCAAATTTTCCACTTATATATAGAAATGTATAAGCTAGAAGTTTTGGGAGTTAATAGTTGTTGATAAGCTGTGTAAAGTTATATCTTGGGAGTTCTTTAAATATTTATTAACCCAAAGTATTATCGAGAGTCCATGAAAATGTACAAGTGAAGGTAATTTCTGAAAATTAATTTGAGTGATCATAATGTGTTAAATTATGTGACCTATTTTTATAATATGGTTAATTTTCACCCCATTTTGTATCTAATAACTCTCAAAATGCTCATTTCATTGAAATTGGTTTACATATTGATATTAGATTAAAGTTTTTTATCTTATTCTTTACCTCATATCCTAAAGTGGTTAATTATCTAGTAGTGGCTATGACAAACATTATAGGAATATCATTTATGGGAAAAAATATTGTTATTGTTGGTGGTAGTTGATATACTTACTTTAGTTAGAATAGGAGGTGTAAATTATTTTGACGAGGATGTAGTTGAAGTTTTAAAACCCATTTAATCTTATTTCCTCTACCTCCTCAGGATATAGACCATTGGTGTTCAATCAATGGGGTATGGTAGATCTTTCAATGATCAATTGTTAATAATCCCATAAGAACTATCATTGGTGTAGTCGTTTGGTCTATCTACACTGGTTTTATAGGAAGACACTCTCATATAGAAGTATAGTTGGTCTCAATGTTACAAGATGATCCTATTATAAGTATTATACATATAAATTTATTAAGACTTGATCTCTTGGACATGTAGGGAGAAACAAACATTATTGATGATAGAGTTAGATACATAGAGGCTCATATCATGGTGGAAAACCATAGTGTTATCCTGGGTTTAGGAAATGAATTGTTACAAATAATTAAACTATAAAATTTAAATTGAAAACTATGATATTTTGATTTAATATATATGTTTAATATTATTTTTTACTGAATTTTGTTAAAATAATTGTTTCATATACTTTTATAAATTATAATGAAGTTCACCATCTGATTTTTCAAGTTAAATTTATGTTGTATACTATAGAGATCAATAATCCTTTGGGAATTATGTGAGATAAAATATTTAAATATAACTTAAATTTTTTAGTGATTTTCATTATTAATTTCATATGGTACTTTCTTATTCTTATTATGGATTCCTTTGATCTTACCTTGGGAATGGATTTGATTGTTATCAATAAGGGACATATGAATTATTATCATCAAAAAGTGGTTTTTTGTCATCTTATGTAAATACTCATAACATCTAATGTGGGTGAGATCTAATGATACTATGAGTGGGTCTTATTCTGTAGGATATAGCGACCATATCATGTCAGTTATCAATATTTCCTTTGGATGGTATTGAAGTAAATTATGAAAATCAACATCTTACAATAGTGGACAGGTTTCCAGAAGTGTTCCTTGATGATTTATCTAGATTTAAACTAGATAAATAATTATGATTCTTGATTTTAATACCTCTATAGATTAATGTAAAACCATTACCTTCATAACAAATGGATAACATGTTATAAAAAGATTTGAAAATTAAGTTAGTATAACATAGAGATAAGGGTTTTTTCATGTCTGTTCCACCCTGGGAAAGTTTGGTTATCTTTAATAAAAATAAAAATATATGTATTATCCTTTGTATTTATTATTTAAATCTTAACCAAGGTATGGTGAATAATATGTACCCTTAACCCTAAATTTATGGCGTCCTTGATCACATCAAAGGTGAAAAATGGTTTTTTGATATTGAACTAAGGCCAATATACCAAAAAATGAGTCTAAATATGTTAATATCCCAACCACTACATTAAGAAGTGTGTATTAGAATTTATAATACCTTATTATTACCATTAGTTTCATGAAAATTCTTGTGATTATTATGACATTAATGAACTATATCTTCCATAGATACAATGAAACTTTTTATGGTGTTCGTGGATGATATTCTTATTTATCCAATGTTAGAGTGATACCATTAATGTTGTCATGAGATCATGGTATATTATATAAAGGGTCATAATATGTTTAAAAAGTTATCCAAATGTTAATTCATGATTTAGTAATTCGGTTTTTTTGTTATACGGTTTTTGGAAAGAGTATATCAGTTGACCCGAAGATGATTAAAGTTGTCTTGTCATGGGAGAACCCCATGAATTCTTTCAAAATTATAAATTTCTTAGGATCATATGATATTATAGGTGAATTGTTCTTAAATTATAAAAATAAGTCTCACCCTTGACTACTTTTACACATAATTGAGTAAAGCATTAAAGGGTTGATGAATGTCACAAATCCATTGATGAATTTAATAAAATGTTGGATTCCACTTCTATGTTGATTCAACCTGAGACATGTGAGATAAATATTATTTATTAAGATTATCTAGGTATCAGTCAGGTATTTATTATTATATATAAAAACCTTTTTTGGATTGTAGTTCTTATCAATTACTATAATATAAGAATAGTTCTCCCACCCATGATCTTGAATTCATAGTGTTTTTTCTTACCATGAAGTGTTTGTGGTATTATCTATACGAGGAGAAGTTAATTATTTATACAGTTCTCAAAATTCATAATTATATATTCTAATAAAATGATTTAATAATTTCTAAAATAAAATGGGTGAAATAATAATAGAATTTTTATTTTTATCTTTCTTTTACACTAGATAAATTAAATCTATTCTTCAAAACACTCAGTATAAAGTTGTTAGTTTAGGTAGTGAAAAAGTATCAAGATAAAGTGAAATTGAAGAGAATATTTATTCAATGGGATTTAGAGATAAAAGAGTATAAAAATTGAGTATTCCTATCAAGTGTGAATCCATACCATCTTCGACTGGTCGAATTCTTCAAGAAAATTTATTAGATTCTAAATATCAATGTATTAGATGAATTTTAAATAGTGGGCAGCCATTGGTTATTGGTATGAATTTTATGATAAAGATATCTAATTATAGAAAAGTATTATAGTTAATATTTTCATAGGACATGTGGGGATAAAATTATTTCATAATTTTAAATATGTTTTTAATACAATTGTTACCAATATGTAGTATAATATTATGCATCGATACTGTTATCTTGGAATGAGATGTGGGGTCGCTTATTTTTTGTCTCATTGCCTCACTATTAAAATATAAAGGTGGATGATAAAAAAGATACTAGTTTTTTTAAACCTCTTTATTTTGTGACATGTAATTGGGATAAGGTACTCATGGAATTCATAATTGGAATACCTTGGTCACCTCATGGGAATAATTTAAAAATGGATGATAATATTTCATCTAAATAAATATTCTCATTTCCTTCCCGTCAAGGAAAATTTTAAGGTATAAGATCTAAGAATTTTTCACCTGAAAAATATTACAATGATGTAGAGAATTTATTTTAATGTTTTTTTCATGAACCTTGATTCACATATTGGTTCTATGAATGTTTTTAAGTGTATATGGTAACTCTATTAAAATTTATCACAATATGTAATCCTAAAAGGGAGGGTCAAAGTAAATGAGAAATTCATATTTTATAAGATATGATTTGTACTTATTATCTTTATTTTTAGGGGTTATGGTAGATCTATATATCATGAATTCAATTTTATTATAATAATAGTTTCAAGTATTTGAAACATATTGACACTTTTCTATCATCGGGTGTGGTGAAATATATTTTATCACTAGACTAAAATATAGTATTAGTGGTAACCCTAAGTTCTATCTAGAGAGGAGTGCTCAAAATAAGATATCACTTTTTTAAAAGAAATGGACCTTTTTGGTTTGTGTTTTTAAAAAAATGGTTTTGAGAGAAAAATAAAGGAATGGAAAAAATATTTAAAAGAATATTTATAAATAAAGTGATGGGTTATTGTTGGATTTCCTTTTGAAATGTAATCATAGTATTTCAAAAATATTTAACTTCTCTTCTTATCAACAAATAAATTAAATTTTGATCAATTTATTCATCAATAACCCATCATTAAAGGTTATGATTGATACTAACCTAAAAGAAATTACCTCTTGGTAATCCCCCATCTAATGTGAGTGAAAATTTAGTAATCCACTCCCAAGATTTCAAGACAAGCCCCAATTGGGAATTAGTGTTCCTTTGAAATTGAAAAGTAACTCACTACCACCACACACATTCTACTTATTGTAAGAAAACCCCAACCTAAAAAACCTTACCCTTATAGAAAAAAAATATTGGATATAGGTAGATTCAAAATAATCATCCAAAGATATAGTCAATTAATGAGTTTAGTACCATAAACACAAACATATTAAAAGTGTCAAACAAACACTAAAAAATAAAATCATTTAATATAATAGTTTTTTATTTAATTAAAGTAGTATTAAATCCTTATAAAGGATATCCTTCCCTTAACTAATCACTATAAATATTATCCCTCCATTAAAAGGGTAACAAAGAAGAAAGGGGAATAATAAGTCCTTACAATATTAGATAAAAATAAAAATTTAGTTAATGATGGTAGATAGAAACAAAAATTTACATGATCCAAGTCTATAAAATCCATAAAAAAACTTCTTTATCCTCATCCTCATTTTTTATATGTGTGTTTCCTCTCTTTATCTCCTCTAGTCAAACCTCTAAGATCTTATATTTTCATTTTTTTACGAATTCCCCTTCATTATTGGGTCTTCAAATATTCTTAATGTCTTCATTTGTTATTTTACATTTCCATGTTTCCTTGGATATGATTTCATTCATCCTAATCTATGTGTAACCCTCCTATTTATTGTATTCATTATGATATGGCATCCAAAAACCCTATATTGATGTTGAGATGATTACCATATAGTCTTCTTATGATTATCCTTTGGTTTGTTTCTGTAACCTCATGAATGAAAATTATGATGACATATTCAACCCTATGTAGCTTTAATATGGCACCAAAATTGTGCACATATGAAACATACACAAAGTATATAGAACCTACATTGAGAGGAATGACACCTAAACTGCTGAAAATGGATAATACATTGAGGGAGATCACACCAAAACTTAGAAAATTCACACATACAAAGTGCCAAAATGACACATGCGCTCAAATTCCTTTACCATATTTCTTCCTAAATTCATTGTAGAAGGACAAATACAATAATGAAAAATCAAATGTAAACTAATATTCCTCCACAAAATATATGGGCTTCTCAAAAGTAATTCAATATCTTCAAATCATCATAATTCCCCTTTAAATATTATAATAAACTAAAATCAATTCCAATCCACTAATTTTATTAAAAAATAAAATAGAATATTTAATTATATAATTTTATCTCTTTAAACAATTTCTTCCAAACTTATCCAAATGATAATTTAATTCCAAAACATATAAAACCATAATAAATTGAAAAATGCTAGGGGATAAAATAAATTTCATATTTTAATTATATAATGAATTTTTTAACTCTATAAATTCCCCCACACTTAACCCTTATACACCTAGTCAAATGAAAATAAAAAATATAACCCAAGAATAAATCAAAAACTTGCCAAAGTAAGTTCCCTTTCCAAAACCAAGGTCACAAAATAATTATTCCACCCTAAGGATATTGATTCATTTTTCTTCATTAAGTAAATTCAATTAATTGTTACTTTTCTTATCCTCTTAGGCTCACATATACATGTATTCTGGTTAATATTTCACTCGTCACTCAGATATAAAATTTAAGAAAAGGTCTTCTCTTTCCAAGTACATACAAAGGTCACTATATACTTGATGAATTTTTTCATCTCCACACACTGAGTTGAGAATTTATGCATACAATGAGAACTTATTTAGGATCATTTTCAACATTAATGTTTGTGGTTCTTATTCTATAAAATGTTTGAGATAGATTTAGGAGGATTCGATCTAAGTTGAATCATAATTAATGATTTTTTGTTTCCATAATGAATGGATTCTTATTTCCATCATGATTCCATTAAAAATTAACTTCCTTGATTACTGACGTTTTATATCACACCTTTTAATAGCTCAAATTTAGTAAATATTCCCCTCTATATTTCATTTATCTAGTTTCTATAAAAATATTTTTTTATAAATTTATTAAAGGTAGTGTAAATTTAAAATATTTTATGGTCGGTTTTAGGTCTACCATTCCCCAAATTTGGAATTATTTACCTCCATTTTTATGTATTCATGGGTACTTTATTCCATAACATCAAAAAATATTTTCAACTGGATCTTATTTGATAGTACATATATAAAAAATTTCATAGTAGATTTTATCTTTGAAAAACCACTTTTTGTCCTACAAAATCATCCATGGTATCATTGATACTCTACACTTTAAATAAATTAGGTGAATCAACATATTATTCACTCCTTCACCCTTTTATAGTACCATAATTATTGAACATTTAGATGTTGAATTCCATGAGGATTTGATTTTTGAGGGATGAAGAGGAACTTCTCATTTCAAAATAGTGGTACAATTCCATGACAATCTTTGAATTATAACACGTTTGTTTTCCCATCCTCCCTAGAAATATTTTTATCGCATATTAGTAACACAAAATTTATAGTACATCCTTTCTTCATCTCATGAATATTTTGTAAAACAATTTTTTATAGCTCTATTTCTCTCTTCCCCATACTAGAACTAAAAATGGGCCATGCCTTAGCTTATAGAGAAAGGTAGATAGGGTTTTTTTTAACATGAATATATAATAAAGACATTAATTTATAATAAGGCCTACAAGGATTAAATATCAAGGTTGTCCAAAACATAGATTTCATTGTAAAAAGGTGATTTTTAATCCAAATAATGACTCAATCATTTTAGCACAGGGTACTTGAATACTACAATGTTTTGATAAGACTAAATGATATGTTCTAGTTATTTAAACATGTATTGGTTTTCTCAAGAGGTCATTGTAAAGAATATATAAAATTTTAGTTTGAAAACACTCAAGAAACAAATTTAAAATGTAGGATAGTATTATATATCATGAAAATAAAATATTAGTTTTATGAAAATTAATTTACATCACTTATAATATGAAACAAATATCATTTAAATATTTTTTAATATTGATTAAATGGGTAAAATTAGTTTATAAATAATGTAATTGTCACGACCCCCTCCCACCAAAGATGCCCCTCCTGAGCTGGTAATGGTGAAAGGGAGATAATGACCCCCGATTCCCGCCTCCAGTAGGCCCCGGGGTGGCGACTAGCACCAAGGGTATGCGTTTTCACAAATATGGGAGGCATTACCCTTTTTATTTATTTAGGATCGGGAAATAGGACAAGTCACCCACCAAAAAGGAAAAGAACAAGTGTATATAAATAAACCCAAACCAAGCCCACATGCATGTTTAAATGATTTTATAACGAGGTACAAGTAAAAGAAAGCTCAAAGTACAATACCAAAAGAAAAAAAGAGAACAGAAACTACGACAACTCCAACTGTCTGACTAGTAGGGTCCTGCACGGCCCTGGTAGTCCTCCTGGATACCTGAAAGTAAACGTAGGGTGAGCATACAAGTATACTCAGTAGGGAAACCTAAAGCTCTCATGCACAAGTGGGGAGACATCCTGATGTCCTTTGAGAACAACTGAAGAACCCTAGAAATGAATTATATCCTCCCAACCTCACCAGCCACACACACCAAAACACAAGCACAACAGGTAGTAGTATATAAGAAACAAGAGTATTGGGTACCCCGCACCATTTCCCTTTAGTTAGCTTCTCTTCCTAATGGTGAACGTCCTAATGCTACCAAACTCTCCCCGCCCGCACACACCTGGGCCTCACTACCACGTATCCCGCCCGCACACACCTGGGCCTCAGAACCACGTATCCCGCCCGCACACACCTGGGCCTCACAACCACGTATCCCGCCCGCACACACCTGGGCCTCACAACCACGTATCCCTCCCGCACACACCTGGGCCTCACAACCACGTATCCTGCTAGCACACACCTGGGCCTCACAACCACGTATCCCAACCGCACACACCTGAGCCTCACAACCACATATCCAGCCCGCACACACCTGGGCCTCACAACCACGTATCCCGCCCGCACACACCTGGGTCTCATCCCGAAGATTCTTGAGAAACAGTAGAACCTTCCCGAAGAGTCTTGGGCTAAAGCCACCCTAATCGAACCCTACCTGATGAGTCTTAGGTGTAAGGTCACCTCAAGTCATCACATCCTAGGGGAGAAGGAGTAGGAAGGAGCTAGTAACTAAGGGAAAAACACCCTCTCCCATGAAATGGGAGTGTTCGGCACTAAGTGCTCAACATGGGTGGGGTGCGATAAAACACAAAAGATGCAGATATATATATACCAACCACATAGCCCAACCTATGGCTTCTAAACAGAGAAACTGAGCACGTGCCTCGGCACTTCTACAATGAAGCATGCATACAACAAACAACCCCAACCTCATTTAGGTTTTCACGTTTCAGCAAAAGTAGTTTATTTAGTTCCTTAACTACTGGGAAACTATCCACAACCAACCACATCAATCGTTTGTAAAACATATCCCTGGCATCCACAAATCAAGTTAGGAAAACCCAAGCAACACAACCAAGTCCTTCTTATTAACCAACCAACCCCATTGATTATTAATCCCGTTCCATTACCATGACCCACCATTTATTAACTCTTCCACTTTTTTTATTTATTATTCACAACCCACTGTCTGTTCACATTCAAACCCAACCCTGCAGCCCCGTTTCCAACTTCCATAACCACAACTGCACCGCACATCATTATCCCTTTAATACCACTTATCACAGCCCTGCTGCCCGTTACCAACATAACATTTACACCAACCCACAACCAAGCCAACCGCAACCCCGCTGCTCACCCTATCCACAACAACACACAAAACACCCTCATCACATGCCACATATCCAAGACAACACCCACTTGTTCATTATTCCATTTTTGTTTAACCGGGGTGATCACACATGGGTTCCAGATTTTAAACACCCTACTTTACGTGATTAACCAATTTCCACATTCCACAAGTTTCCATCCATAAGAAAATCCATAAGGAGAGGGAAAAATTTAATTTCGTAAGCAAAGGCCCCCAAAGAATATGATTTTTAGTAGGTAGAAGATCATTCAATTCACAACATAATATCACAGGATATAAAGTAACAACAATCAAAAACTTCCCAACCCCGTTATAAGCCATTTATTATCTTTATTAAACCGGTTCAAAAGTGTTTCACGTAAGAAAGAGGACACCTACCCTGCATGATGCACAAATTGGAGAGACGGCGGTAAGATCCCTACCTCAACAGGTTCTGATCACAGCACTCCCCCGGATCAAGTTTAGAAGATGTTCGTCGGTGTTCATCACTTCCGTCAAGTCCCGAAAAAACCTCCTCGGGTGGAAGTAGGAATGGAGAGGCCGAAGGAAAGACAAAGGATCTATGCTCGGAAGTTCTGCCTTGTCGTTGTGATCCTGTGGCCGCTGACGGATCGTAAATCGGAGCTCGGACGAAGAAGTTATGGAAGAAAGAGCCTTCGAGTCTCTTGGGAGAACTCTGCTCAGAGGAAAGGGGAGGAGAGGAGTGAATTGAAAGGAGGAGGGGACCCCTTCTTTTTATAGGTGAGAAAAGGAAAAGCACATAGCATGTACTTTATGGTACACGGCATGTACTCGGTTATTTTACACGGTCTCCACATGGATTCCAACACGGCTCCGCGACCATTGACTGGTCAACACACAGTTTGAGGGTAACGCATACGCAGGGAAAGACTACACAGCATGTAGTTTAGACACACGGCGTGTACTCATTCATTGCACACAGCAAGGACATGGCTCCAACACGGCACATGGCCGTTGACTGGTAACGCGTACGCGGGGAAGGACTACACGGTGTGTTGAACTGGACACACGGCGTGCACCAATCATTTCACACAGCAAGGACGGAGCCTTCAACACAGGGTATACCCATCAAGGTGGTAAATGGCGTATAGTTACACTACATGTCATGTACTCATATACTTCACACAGCGAAGACACGGCCTGCAACACTGGGTATACCCGGAAAGGGGGTACACGGTGTGTACTCAAACTACACGGCGTGTAGTTTTAAAATTCTGGAAAGTGTGGGAAAAGTCCATTTTACTCTCCATAACACTTGTTGACCTTATGTTTTCCAAAGGAATTGGCCAGAGAGATCCGGGCCATTACATCAGATACCTCTTAAAGAATTCTTGTCCCCGAGAATTCAAAAACCAACCCAGAGGAACCCAACAAGAAACCTCTTAGGGTTATCGTTATAACAGGAAACCAACCAACAACCCTAATCATATGTGTTAGGAAATCGTTCTCCTATGTCAAGATATTGTCCGCTTTAGGCGGAACTTACTCGCTCGCACGGGTTCAATCGCATCCTCATTAATGCGTCTCAATTAAGGGTCAGGTTTTACCCTTTCCCCACACATCCAGACATGTTACACATTACCAGGGAACAAAGAAACAAAAGGTCTTACAACTGAAAAGCCAAGAATTCCATATATCAAAGGTATAGAGTACAACATCAACACAAATCTCAGAAGAACAAGGGAAAACACAAGTCAAAACAACTACGGGTACTGAGCGTGCATCTGGGTCTCCCGCTCCCAAGTGCTCTCCTCGAGGCCTCCATGCCTCCACAACACAAGAACCAACAGAATGGTTCATCCACAGAGCACCTTCTCTTTACGATCCTCGATCCTGACTGGTCGTTCCTCGAAGGTTGAGTCATCTCCCATATCTAACACTCCCAAATCGATAACATGGGAGTCATCGTGTAAGTACCAACGAATCTGGGAGACGTGGAAGACGTCATGAACCTTCTCCAACTAAGGTGGTAGGGCTAGCTGATATGCCACCTCGCCAACTCGCCTCAACACCTCAAAAGGTCCAATGAACCTAGGTGAGGGCTTGCTCCCCTTCCCAAACCTTCGTTGCCCCCGTCGAGGGGAAAACTTCAAGAACACATGATCTCCCACCTCGAACTCCAAGGGCCTCCTCCGATGATCAGCATAAGACTTTTGTCCATCCTGAGCCGCTTTCATCCTCTCACGTACAAGATGGACTTTCTCTATGGTGCTTTGCACTACCTCTGGCCCAAGAGCACCTGTCTCACCAACCTCTGCCCAGCAAATGGGTGAACGACATGGTCTTCCATACAAAGCCTCATACGGTGCCATGCCAATAGTAGAGTGGATGCTGTTGTTGTAGGAAAACTCAACTAAAGGAAAGTGTCATACCCATGATCCTCCGAAATCCAGAACGCTTGCTCGCAGCATGTCCTCCAATGTCTGGATAGTCTGCTCCGTCTGCCCATCGGTCTGGGGGTGGAAACCAGTGCTAAGGCATAGCTGGGTGCCAAAAGAATGTTGTAACCCCCTCCAGACTCGTGAGGTAAAACGAGTATCCCGATCTGAGACGATAGTCTTCGGGACTCAATGAAAACGTACAACCTCGTCTACGTACCTCTGTGCCAAGGTACTCACCGGGCCTGACTCCTTAATTGCTAATAAGTGAGCTGAATTCGTCAGTCGATCCACCACTAGCCAGATAGAATCATAATCACCCTGAGCTCTGGGTAGTCCTGTGACGAATTCCATTGAGATGTCATCCCACTTCCACTCCGGGACATCTAAAGGATGCAACAAATGACTGGGAACACGGTGTTCAACCTTCACTTGCTGACACACTATGCATTTAGCCACAAACTCCGCCACTGTCCGTTTCACCCCGGGCCACCAAAACTGTTCCCTCAAGCCTCGGTACATTTTTGAAACTCCTGGATGTACCGCCAAGGATGAGATATGGAACTCACAGAGAACTCCCTCACGCATTGTCTCTAGGACAAACAACCTTCCATGGAAAAGAATCTGATGTCGGCTGTCCTCTGACCATCCCTCTGGAGCGTTCCCCTGATCGACATGATCCCGCATCACTTCCGCCTCGGAGTCCCCCCACTGAGACTCTTTCACCTACGGCAACAAGGAGGACTGCACCGTTATCTGAAACAAACAGCATATAACACCTTCTACCCTGGCTTCCAAGTGCAAGGAAACCGACTCTCCCATCGCCTTCCAAGCATCAGTGGACTCCCAAACCACTTTCTTATGCGACTTCCTGCTCAGGGTATCAGCCACAACGTTGCCCTTACCTTTAGTGTAAGAGATCTCAAAGTCATTGTCTTGGAAAAACTCGACCCATCTCCGCTGCCGCAGGTTCAGATCACGCTGGGAGAAGATATAACGCAGGATCTTGTGATCTGAGAAGACCACAAAGCACTCCCCAAAGAGGTAATGTCACCACAACTTTAGTGTGAACACTAATGATGCAATCTCTAGGTCATGGGTGGAATAGTTACGCTCGTGAGGGCGTAACTGCCTAGATCCATAACAGATCACTCTGTTCTTCTGCATCAGCACGCACCACAGACCAAGGCCAGAAGCATCACAAAAAACCTCATACAACAACCCTTCCTCTGGAAACCTGAGTACGGGAGCACTGACCAACTTCTCCTTCAGGTAGTCGAAAGCTTTCTGGCACTGCTTGCTCCATAGGAAGACCTGGTTCTTTCTAGTCAAAGATTTCAATGGAGCAGCAACTCGAGGGAAGTCCGAAACGAACCTCTGATAGTAACCTGTTAACCCCAAGAAACTACGAACTTCTGCCATGCTCTTGGGTGCTGCCCAAGAAACAACTGCCTCCACCTTCGATGGCTCCACCGATACTCCATGCTGAGACACCACGTGCCGAAGGAAGTGTACTTCTTGTGTCATGAACTTACACTTCAACAATTTCCCTTAAAGCTAGTGGTGTCAAAGGACTTCCAAGACTACCCTAAGATTCTCAACGTGCTCCTCCTATGATCTTGAGTAAATCAGAATTACATCAATAAACACAATGACGAACCGGTCCAAAAACACTCAGAAGACAAAGTTTATAAGTCCCATGAACACAGCCGGTGCATTTGTAACACCAAATGGAATCACCACAAACTCGAAGTGCCCATACCTGCACCTGAAAGATGTCTTCGAGATGTCACTATCCTTTACCCTCAGCTGATGATATCCAGATCGTAGATCAATCTTGGAAAACCAACATGCTCCCCTCAGTTGGTCGAAGATATCATCTATCCTTGGGAGGGGATAGCGGTTCTTGACCGTTACTTGGTTCGACCTTCGGTAGTCTATGCATAGCCTGAGACCACCATCTTCCTTCTTCATGAAAAAAAACTGGAGCACCCCCTGGCGATACGCTGGGTCGAACAAAACCCTTCTCCATCAAGTAGTCAATCTGAATCTGCAACTCCCACAACTCTGAAGGTACCATCCGATAAGGGGCCATCGAAATCTGACGGGCACCAGGCTGTAAGTCTATCCCGAACTCAACGTCACGTCGGGGGGGGGGGGGGGGTAGAGTCAAAACCTCCTCCGGAAAAACATCGAGGAACTCCCCAACATCCTTCGGGACATCCATCATCTCTGTATCAGCTGGAACCACTGATATCCCACCTAACAAGGAAAGGAGAGGCTCCACACGTTGGCTTCCCACCTGATAGCTCCTGTCGCCAACAAAAGCTACACGTTGCTCGTCCACGTCGGAGAACACGACTCTTCTCCGGAAGCAGTTGATAACGGCACTAACAGAAAACAACCAGTCGATGCCTAGGATGACATCGTATGGCTGCATCTGTAATAGAAGAAAGTCCTTACTAGATCGATGTGGTCTAAACGTCAGCCCACATCCCCAGAAAACACAAGATATGCTGGTCTGGCCTCCAACTGGTGTACTCAGCACCAGTGGTACGAAAAGTCTCTCTCTTTCTACTCCCAAATCATGGGCTAGACCAGGTGCAACGAAGGAGAGTGAAGCTCTCGAATTGAACAAGGAAGAAACAAAAGTGCTGAACAAAAAAATCGTACCTCGCACCACCTCTGGTCCTACTGGAGATGTCATCTCTGCTACGTGCAACTTTCCACGCCCAGCTCCTCTGCCTCTCTGATGTCGTCCACCTCCCCGACCACACCCTGTTCAAGGTCCCGGAGGGGCACCCTGAGGTCTACCTCCTCCCACAGAGTCTACCCTTGGAGGAGCATGGTCCTGCTGCTACTGGAAGGGCCTCGCCAGCAACTAGTGCTGCTGAGGTGGGCGCTGAACCTTCCCACCTCCACCGTATTGAGCTCGGGTCGGGCACCGACTCTGAACGTGCCCAAAACCTCCACAAGGAAAACAACTTGGTCTTGGGCTCGAGAAAAAGGGACGAGAACCCGAAGATCTGAATTGGAACTGCTGGGGCCTGCTCCCCACTGGTCTGAACCTGGAAGGTCCCGTCGTAGGGGACCTGCTGCTGACTGCCTTCCCCTTTGACGAGCCTGGATGGATCCCCACTCGGGGTGCACCTCCAAGCGAGTGCATCCTCTCTACAACCTATGCCTTCTTCTTTACCGCCAAGTACGTCGGTAGGGTGAAGGGGTTGACAACATACTAGAGCGAAGGACGAAGCGCCTCCTCCAAAAGTCTCACCCGAGAATCCTCATCCGGAAAGAGATCTGGAGCAAAGTGCATGAGATCCTTGAACTTGATCCCCAGCTCTCGTACGGACATACTCCCCTACTGAAGGGAGAGTAACTCATGTCGCTTCTCTGCCTTGATCATGGAAGAAAGGAATTCCTCTCGGAATTCCTTCTCAAAGTCAGCCCATGGAACCTCTGCCTCTATCCTCTCTCTGAGGTAGAGTGTCCACCACTGTCGCGCCGCACCTCTCAGCTGACTGACTGCTAGGGGAACCCAGTAATCCCTTGGAGCTTGGATCAAGGTAAAAGTGATCCCTAGCTCCTCAAGTCACCCCTCCGTCTCTGTATCCGAACTACTACCCTCTTACTTCTTGAGGTTCCGCCGCTGGAAAGAACAGAGAGTCTTCTGCCACTAGCTATCTTCCTCCTCTCGGTCAATCCCCAGCTGATCGACCGCCTGAATCTGTTGGGCCTCAGCTGTCTGAGCCACCCGGGGATGACGTCCAGGTGCCATAGCTGTACGGTAAACAATGATCGCCTAAGCCCAAGTAGTAAAGAAAACTCAAGGTTTTATTTTATCATTTTATTTCAATTTCTTTCCCAGAACACCCAAATCAAGTAAAACATAATCATGATGATGCATGTACCTTCCCTAGGGTCTCTACCCTGCAATCAATGTAGTCTCACTTGGTCGTTCGGTAGGCTTAGAGTCCTTGCATCGGATCACGTGGGGCCTTAAAAATCTCGTGTCCTAGCCGGTATTCCATGGCCTATGTCACGCACCAAGATTATCTAACATTGTTACCCTACCATCCCATGCAATCCTCATTGTGCCTAACTTCAGACTCCATCCAATCTCTCAACCATCAGCTCTGATACCATTCTGTCATAACCCCCTTCCACCAAAGATGCCCCTCCTAAGATGGAAATGGTGAAAGGGAGATAATGACCCCCGAGTCCCGCCTCCAGTAGGCCCCAGGGTGGAGACTAGCACTAAGGGTATGAGTTTTCAAAAATATGGGAGGCATTACCCATTTTATTTATTTTGGATCGAGAAATAGGAAAAGTCAACCACCAAAAAGGAAAAGAACAAGTGTATATAAATAAACCCAAACCAATCCCACATGCATGTTTAAATGATTTTATAACATGGTACAATTACAAGAAAGCTCAAAGTACAATAACAAAAGAAAACAAGAGAACAACAACTGCAACAAATCCAATTGTCCGACTAGTAGGGTCCCACACGGCCCTGGTAGTCCTCCCGAAAACCTGAAAGTAAACATAGGGTGAGCATACAAGTATACCTAGTAGGTAAACCTAAAGCTCTCGTGCACAAGTGGGGAGACATCCTAATGTCCCGTGAGAACAACAGAAGAACCCTAGAAAAGAATTCTATCCACCCAACCTCACCAGCCACACTCACCAAAACACAAGCACAACAGGTAGTATTATATATGAAATAAGAGTATTGGGTACCCCGCACCATTTCCCTTTAGTTATCTGCTCTTTCTAACGGCGAACGTCCGGACACTACCACACTCTCCCCACCCGCACACACCTGGGCCTCACCACCACGTATCCCTCCCGCACACACCTAGGCCTCACAACCACGTATCCCGCCCGCACACACCTCGGCCTCACAACCACGTATCCCGCCCGCACACACCTGGGCCACAAAACCACGTATCCCGCCCGCACACACCTGGGCCTCGCAACCACGTATCCCGCCCACACACACCTGGGCCTCCCAACCACGTATCCCGGCCGCACACACCTGGGCCTCACAACCACGTATCCTGCCCGCACACACCTAGGCCTCACAACCACGTATCTCGTCTACACACACCCGGACCACATCCCGTAGATTCTTGGGAAGCAGTAGAACCTTTCCGAAGAGTCTTGGGCTAAATCCACCCCAATCGTAACCTACCCGAAGAGTCTTAGGTTTAAGGTCGCCTCAATCCATCACAGCCTAGGGGAGAAGGAGCAGGAAGGAGCTAGTAACTCAGGGAAAAACACCCTCTCCCATGAAATGGGAGTGTTCGGCACTAAGTGCTCAACATGTGTGGGGTACGATAAAACACAAAAGATTCAGATATATATATATAACAACCACACAGCCCAACCTATGGCTTCTAAACAGAGAAACTGAGCACGTGCTTCGGCACTGCTACTACGAAGCATGCATACAACAAACAACCCCAACCCCATTTAGGTTTTCACATTTCAGCAGAAGTAGTTTATTTAGTTCCTTAACTACTGGGCAACTATCCAAAACCAACCACATCAATTGTTCGTAAAACATATCCCTGCCATCCACAAATAAAGTTAAGAAAACACAAGCAATACAACCAAGTCCTTCTTATTATCCAACCAACCCCATTGATTATTAATCTTGTTCCATTACCATGACCCACCATTTATTAACTCTTCCACTTTTTTTATTTATTATTCATAACCCACTATCTGTTCAAATTCAAACCCAACCCTGCAGCCCCGCTGCCAACTGCCATAACCACAACTGCACCGTAGATCATTATCCCTTTAATACCACTTATCGCAGCCCCGCTGCCCGTTACCAACACAACTTTTACACCAACCCACAACCAAGCCAACCGCAGCCCTGCTGCTCACCCTATCCACAACAACCCACAAAAAACCCCCATCACATGCCACGTATCAAAGACAACACCCACATGTTCATTATTCTGTTTTTGTTTAACCGGGTTGATCACACAAGGGTTCCAGATTTTAAACATCCAACTTTACGTGATTAACCAATTTCCACATTCCACAAGTTTCCATCCATAAGAAAATCCAGAAGGAGAGGGAAACATTTAATTGCATAAGAAAAGGCCTCCAATGACCGTGATTTTCGGTAGGTAGAAGCTCATTCAATTCACAACATAATATCACAGGATATAAAGTAACAGCAATCACAAACTTCCCAACACCATTATAAGCCAGTTATTATCTTTATTAAACTGGTTCAAAAGTGTTTCACGTAAGCAAGAGGACACCCACCCCACATGATGCACAAATTAGAGAGACGAAGGTAAGATCCCTACCTCAACAGGTTCTGATCACAGCGCTCCCCCGGATCAACTTTAGAAGACGTTCGTCGGCGTCCGTCACTTCCGTCGAGTCCCAGAAAAACCTCCTTGGGTGGATGTCGGAAAGGAAAGGTAAAAGGAAAGACAACGGATCTAATCTTGGATGTTCTGGCTCATCGTTATGATCCCGTGGCCGCTGACGGATCGTAAATTGGAGCTTGGAAGAAGAAGTTATGGAAGAAAGAGCCTTCGAGTCTCTTGGGAGAACTCTGCTCAGAGGAAAGGGGAGGAGAGGAGTGAATTGAAAGGAGGAGGGGACCCCTCCTTTTATAGGTGAGAAAAGGAAAAGTACACGGCGTGTACTTTATGGTACACGGTATAGTACTCTGTTATTTTACACGGTCTACACGCGACTTCCAACACGGCTCCACGGCCTTTGACTGGTCAACACACGGTTTGAGGGTGACGCATACGCGGGGAAAGACTACACGGCATGTAGTTTAGACTCACTGCGTGTACTCATTCATTGCACACGGCAAGGACACAGCTCTAACACGACACACAATTGTTGACTAATAACGCGTATGCGGGGAAGGACTACACGGTGTGTAGAACTGGACACACAGCGTGCACCAATCATTTCACACAACAAGGACGCGGCCTTCAACACGTGGTATACACAGCAAGGTGGTACACGGCGTGTAGTTACACTACATGGCATGTACTCATTTACTTTACATGGCGAGGACATAGCCTGCAACACGGGGTATACCCGGAAAAGGGGTACACGGCGTGTAGTTTCAAAATTCTGGAAAGTGTGGGAAAAATCCATTTTACCCTCCAGAACACTTCTTGACCTTCTTTTTGGAAAAGGAATGGGCCTGAGAGATATGGGCCTTTACAGTAATAGATTCAAGAACACTAAGGGTTGTAAAATTAAGCTCACAAGGTTTCATAAACCTAGTAAAATTTGAATAATAGACACATATTGTTTTTTTGGGAGAGTCGCAATATTTTAAAAAATAAATATTTTGAAAAATATTAGACTACAAAGGTACCCTCCCCTACACTTAAATAATCCAATGTCCCCAATGGATTCAAATATATTTAACATATAATCATAATTTAACTAGAATCACAACAACAAGTAAGTGTAAATGATATCTACAACCTTAGGTTTCTAATTGATAAATACGTTAGAGGAGTATTTTCTCCCCGAATAACTCTTGGGGAAAGTTTAAATTGAAATTATTTGGCCAATACCAAATAAAAGTGAATGGGTTATTGTTCCCTTCATTCATGACTAAATATCTCTAAATGATATACATTAGTAACTATAAATGGAACTTCCCATCTAAGATGAAGATTCCTTAAATCAACATTAGTCTTGATTTATATAACAACACATAGTTTACTATATGGAAGACAATGTCAAATCATCTTTTCAGGATCTAATCCCATCCTTTCATTATAAATTATGTAATTTTCAAAGGCTTCTATTATAATTTCCTCTAAATCTTGTAATTTTTATCCTCTATCTTTTCAATATTTTTTAGTTTTAGATTCATCTATATAATAGCTCAATATGATTTGTATTCCAACTCCACATTTAGGTGAAAACTCTTCCAATAAATTATCTTGTAAGGGATTAGGCCAATAGGGGTGTTCTAGACTTTCATTTAAGTATATGAGGTTAATTAAAACCTTTGTATCTTTATTTTCTATTAGGGTTTACCATAATTTCTAAAATTATCTTTATTTCTTTATTAGACATATTATCTTTCCCATGTGTTTTTTTATGGTAAGGTTTAGATGTCTTGTGATGAAATCCATAATTTCTCATCAAATAATTTATGCTCCTATTCTAAAAATTTGTCCCTTTATCACTGATTGTGGATATTGAAACACTAAGACTCTAAAAACTATTAGTCTTGAAAATTTCATACATGGACATAACATCATTATTTTTGGTGGATTTAGCTTCCACTTATTTTGATAGATAATCAACTACTAAAATAATATAAATGTTATCAGAAGTCATGGGAAAGGGTCCAATAAATTAAATTCCTTGGTCTTTAAAATTGTAAAAAAAACTGATTAGTTAAGGGGTAATTTCTTATCTTTTTGATATTTTTCAAGAAAATTGACATTTTCACACCACTATAAAAATTTGTGATCATCCTTGAAGAATGTGGGCCTATAAATTCATGATTAAAAAAATTTCCTAGAATTCCTTTGAAGTCCAAAGTGGCCTCCGTGGGATAGTGTGTGAAAATTTTTAGAAACAAATATATATTTCACTTACAAGTAAGCATCTCTTTTTTACATTATCATTATATATTTTCCACATGTACATATCCTCCCAAATGTTGAATTTTGATTTCTAATTTAAGGAATTTAATTTATTGTAAATTTAAATGAGATGGTACCTAATAATTTAAAAACTAATTTACCATGTCTACATACCATGGTACTTTTCCTTTAACCAAGTAGAGTTGCTATACTAGAATTTGATTATTTAGTGGTTTTTATTTATGAAAATATACTTAAATATTGTTGAGAAGTATTCTCATGTTATCATACACTTGGTTCTTAGATAATTTATTTTACTTGAAATTTATGTTTAAAGATTTTAACCACATCATCTATATAAACAGTCATGGTTTTTCTTCAAGCTTATTCAACAACCAGCTAAGGGCTATAATACCAAAAAACACAGTGACATTAGTTTTAAGAAAATAGGATACAAATTTCCCCAGAGAAAATACAACTGATACAAATTCATTTTATATTATTTTGTAATTGAGTTCAATAGTATCCAAGTTTATCATGTAATATAATATTATTTGAGGTTTGACTTAAATTGTTTAGAAAATAAATGATCTCAACGCATGATTGGAAGCATCCCAAAATAACTCAAAGGGGAACTCTAAGTTGAGTGGCTATGGAACTGGTGGAGTGATTTATATAACTAAAAAAATATTCTTTTAACTCACCAATCAAATAAAAAACATCATCATTTAAAAGTAATCAAGAGAGTTGAAGAGAAATATTACCAAATTCCTTTAATAAGCATCCAATAAAATCTTACTTGTACATGAAGGATCTAACACATTTTACACAATTTGGGTAATGTAAATAATTCATAACATAAATATTTCATCAGTCCACCCGAATTTATTTTTATGAGATGAAATTCCTTAAGACTATTCCATTTCTCATCATAAAATGAAACTTCTAAAAATTCCAAACCAGGTTCTTTTCAATTCATGTTTTTAAAACTTTTTCCTAATTTTTAAAATAATGATCAAATAAATTATCATATATAGTGAAATAATCCAAAAATACCTCCATTAAATCATCAATATGATCTGAACATATACATATCATACATATTTTAAGGTTACTTGGGGAAATACAAAATAAAAATGGAATGCTTTTGTAAATAAAATTTCTAAAGGTGTATAAAAAGGTGGTTTTTTCTTAGTCCAGTTGGGAGATGGGAACATGGAAATATTTTAAAAACCAATATAAGAAGAAATAGTGAGTTTTTCTAAAAAATATTTTCAACATATAGCTAATAAGAGGAATATATAAATGATACTTCATGGTGACCTGACTCAACTTCCTATAATCTATAAAAACACTCAAGCTATTTAGAATTCTCACAAGGATGAACTCAAATTGGTCATTATTAAAAATGGTTTGGTTTGACTTTCTTGGAATAATTTGAATTGTTATGACCTATTTCATGTTGAAAATGTGTTAGGTGATGTCATCCTATAAAAATCTCTATATCTTAATTTTAACTACCATAATCATGGTGGGATTTTTTCTTCTTTGGGGATATCTAACGTGTTTGGAATTCTCCTCAAGTATAATTATGTGTGATAAAATTTTAGACTTTATAAATGAGATATATCTTAAATTCTAACCAATTTATAACATGTTTTCTTTCAAAATTTCAAAAATTGTTTTTTGGTTTCTAGATATATTATTAGCAATTATCACTGGTAAATTTTCTCCTTCAATTAAATAGATATATCATTGGCTTTAATTACACAGTTGATGGTTATTCTAGAGATGAAATGAGATTTGGGATTCTCCCTTACAAAGCTTGGACTTACTACACATAATATTAAATATTTATTGCCTAATAATTGAATAGATAACAAAATCTATCAAAAAACTCATAATTTACCACATTTTCTATATTGAAAAATAGAATCCCTATAATTATGTACTACATTATTCTCTATTGAATTTTCAACCACTGTGTTTTTTCCTAAGGTAAAAAATTCATCGAACGTACCTAAATATTAAATGGATTCAAACTATTTATAATGGTAAATTGTACGGAGTAAATGGTCAACACACATGTGACTCACGGAGTCAATATTACTAAAATGGATTGTGTTTTCTCTAAACTCCATAGTGTGTTTTACTCCATGTGTGTTGATGATTATCTTGGATTTATTCAGGAATGGTATCCCAAAAATTATCTTTTTTTGTGATATTCTTATATATTACTCCATTTAAAATAAATAAATTATGATATCAATACTAGATCATGGAATCATGTACTTAAATCTTCTAATACTTTTTCTAGAAAAACAGTAGATCAGTTTGCAATCTATAAAACAACTTACGTGGTATTTAAGTCTACCATATACAAATATGTAATCATTGAGTGGGGTAAAACATTTATACAAGCACCTAAATCACTTAAATCATATGAAAATGTTATATAATCAATAGTTCAAGGGATAGAAAATGTCTCCAGATCATGAAGTTTTATGGATGTTTTGGTTTGATTAATACTAACACACTTCTTAAATTGATTATATAATTCCCTTGAATTCTTTTTTTCTTGGTGAAGAGTTATATGAAAAACATATAATAATTTTGAATATTCATGAGTTCATCAATAAGGATAATACTAATCTTAACTTTTTATATGTTTTATAGAATTTATATTTAGATTTTTTCTTTTTTGGATATTTTTTTATTTGATCATATTTGATAAGAATGAAAGTGGTAGATATTTATACTACCCTTACTTCATTTACCATTTTGTATATTTAATTTTCTTCCGCCTTATTTAATCTTTATCATATTTCTTATTCTATCAATTATAGGGGTTTTTTGGACTACTTCACATGTTCTTCAACAATATTTTATGCTAATTTTTGTTCAGCTTCATCAATAATATTCCCTATAATGTTGGGATTTTTTTCAAGTTAATGTTTTCTAAATTCTTCTTTTTCACTGATAGGTTGATTTTGTTCCAACATTGGTGTGTTCATGGTATTAATTAATTTATTTCTTCTAGTGTTTATCATTCCCACATTCTACTTGGGGTTATAAACTATTTAATCTAGTATATATCTTGGGTTCTTAGGGAAATATTCCACAATATATTCAACTTTTTTGTTAACTTTTCTAATTTATTTCTAATGTATGAAACTTATGATAAATCCTATTTTACTAGGTCATAGTTTTTGGTAGGGGTTGATTAAAATATTCATTTTTCTATAAATTAGGTGGCTAGTAGTATGGTTGATTTTAGAATTACCTAAAATATTTTTGAAGAGATGAAAGGTTCTATACTAGTTGGGCTTGTTGGAATTGTTTTTTCTATTATTAGGGGGATGATGTTAGTGATTAGTTTCTAGAAGTTTATCTAGATTAGTTCTTTATATTATTAAATCCAGATTAGACATAGGAATTATCTCTCGATCCCTGATTTTATTGCTGAAACAATCTCCTCTCGAAGGAAACTATGTGGTTATCAATGTCTTGTACATTAGCATGCTAGTTAGTAAAATAGTGAGGTGATGAGTATAAACAATATATATTAACTAGTTACAATTATTCACTAGTTTATTTCAAGGTTGGGTATTTATTTATTTTTATATCCAAGTAATATAGACGAGACAAAAGTTCTTACCTCATGAATACCACTAGTACTAGAACCTCTTGTGCCAAACTGTTATGCCTTTTGTGTTTCCTTATCAATTAGTCCATTTCCCTTCATTGCAGAATTTTATATCATATTTCCTCATAATTATGCATTTAATAGTTTTTTACCATTGTCTAAAATACCTTTAATAAAAATGATAAGAAAATTATTCTATTCAATGACTTGATGTGGGAATCTAGCACGCAGTTTATTAAATTTCCCCCAGTACTCATAAAGGGGTTTTTCTAAATATTTTTGGTTGGTGTAGATCTTCTTTTTTATGGAAGTGATTTCATATGTGTGGAAATATATTTTAACAATATTCTTTATAGGACATATGATTCATTAAATACCATATGTTTTAGGTTGTATAACCATACTTTCAAAACTCCTTCAAGTGAAAAGGGTAATTACCTCCACCAGACATGCACCTCAGCCACTCATATTGAATTTAATTTTGAGCACAAATAGGTAAACTTATTGATGTGTTTATTTTGGATCTTCAACTGCATTTCCCTAAATATTTGGAAATAATTTTATTAGACTTTTTTCAATTCAATTTATTTTAAAGAATGAATAGAAATTTGATTTTGATGTTTTTAAAGTGTGATTCACATAGATCTATCATTGTTTGATTTGGGTTTCCTTCCATGTTGCTGGGATATTCCTCACTAGTGTCTAATAATGAAATAATATAAAATTTAGTTTTCTAGTGTTGATTATAATGGGTGGTTAGTAAGGTTATTTATCTCGAGTGAAAAAGGGTATAATTGTTCATTTGAGGGTCTCATTATGCAATTTAGAGTTGGTGAGTTGGAACTGCCTCTCTGGATATGGTGGCATGTTTTGGCATGTTCCTCTCATTGGGTGTATACAAACTTTGTCTTCTCATACGTGTATATTACATGTTTTTGATAAATATTAATTACTTTACATAAACACATTATTTAGGACCATATTAGTTTAGTTACTTTGGAAACATGGAACAAAATATTCATAATTCATGAAAGATCTTCAATTTCTCCCATAAATATATCCCCTTTTGTATTCCTACATAAAACCCATTATTCACTACCCTAGTAAAGGAAACATAAGAATGGGTGATCTTAGATTCTCGGTAAGAAAAAACAAGGTATATATATAATCATATCATGAACATAAGGATAGGAGAACACGATCATAACATTTGAAATCCATATCCAATATATCAAAGATCATAATCTTAAGTCATAGCTTAAGGATTGGAAGTTTATAAGTCATTAATTGTAAAGGAATCAAAGAACATTGTCTATGAGAGAATAATAATAGGATAATACATAGATATGTGTAAGAACATAATCATTGAAAAACATATATCAAGGATACTGACCAAGAAATTCATTACATGTTAGGCTTGGGATAAGCACATGTGTACCTACTTTGGGCTTTGGCTAACTACTCGTGTGCCCTATTTTTTAGGCTTGGGATAACCAATAGTGTACCCTTATTTTTAAGATTTGGAAAACCATCCATGTACCATTTGATATAATATAACATTTGACATTACCCAATTCATTAGAGGAATATATAGTTCCCACCAATCACATAATGAGAATCACACGTATGTGTGCCAAAAGATTATAAAAAATCATGAACGAATAACCAATGAAATGAAATGGGTTTCATAAACATTTCATAATATCATAACCTATGGAAAAGATATAGGTTTCAAAATTATTTAATCATTTCATCATAACACAACCCATGTAAAAAGAATCGGTTTTCATAAAAATTTATCATGGTATAACCTATGGAAGGAAATGGGTTTAATAAACATATTTTTATCATAAATCATTCATAGAAAGAATAATAATGGTATCACTGGTTCATAACCCCAGTAAATCCTAATTTACATAAGAGGATTCTATCTTAGATGTGAAATTATTTTTTTAGATAAATAACTTGAAATGTTTTTTAAGGAAGATAACATTAATTAGAATGTCACTTTAAAAAACATTTTAGAATTTCTATTCTTTGAAAATAAACATGAAAACATATAAATGAATCATTTAAAATATTTTAAAACATTTCTCAGGGAAATATTCATTCCACTTTGAGAAGTGCTTTTGAAAACATAAAACACTTTCAAAATCCTTTTCGAATTGAAATCATTTATTTAAAATATAAAAAAATTCCCAATTATTAAATAAAAAAATATCATTGAAAATAAAATTGAATACATATAAGGTAAGCTTCCATATTTGAGCATTCATGATTGTGATAAATAATATTCTTTTCATGCATTAAAACCCAATATTCTTTTCTAAATTTCAGTAAAATCAAAATGTGCATTATTTTAAAAATATCATGAAGATTCCTTTCAAAAAATATTTCTTAAAAATTAAAACATGGGTAAACAATTTCTTTAATAAACCATTTTAAAAAAATTAAAACATTTTAAAAAAAAGTATAGAATAAAGTTTTTGAAGAAAAAGGGTTTTTGATTGAAGAGAGAAATAAATATGATTTTTCTTAAAAAAACTATTTTTATTTTTTATATCTAAAAAGAGAGGAAAAATAATGGAAAATATTAATTCTATATAAATAAATATATAAGAATAAAATTAATTATTTTCTTGATAGATTTATCTTAATATTTCATTGTTTGAAGAATAATCAAAAGAAATCTTGATAAACAAGAAGATTTTAACATAAGACCCATACCACATTGGTAACTCTGAATCGTAAGCTCCATAAAATTATAACATTAAATGAAACTTAAAATATAGTTAGAATAAATAAATTCATGATATTAAATTTCAAAGGGGTTTTATATACCACTCATAAAGTAAGATAAGTGCATGACATGACATAAGTCTCAATGAAGTCACATTAAGACAAAAACCCCTTACCACTATAGTAATCTTTTAAATATTAATCCTCAATAAAAAATAACATAAAATGAAGATTTATGTATCATTAAAATAATTTTATTCATGGTATAACATGTAAAAGGGGAGGTATATACATCACACAAAATAAATGAGTGGGTAATTTTCATATGTCTCCCATAAATAAAAAAAGAGACTATAAATCCCTTACATTAAGTCTTCACTTCCATCATTCACTTTACAACCATGTGTATAAAAATTATAATTTAATTATACATCCTATTACAGAAAAATATTTATATATATCATACCATATATTATTTTCTTATGACCTGTTATTAAACATTTATTAACATTTACATGTTATAGTTATGTTTCAGGTAATAACTTCTCTATTTTTTGTATATGTTTTGATTTGTTATTTTTGATCCTATTACTTTTAAGATAATATAATAATATAAAGAATATTAACCATGCTATAAATATCATAAATATTGATTATATATTTATTTATATTTAATGATAAAATTTATTGTTAGAAAATGAAATACACTATTCATGGAGACGGTAGGTCGTACATATGCATGAATGATATTTCTGTTTTCTTGTTAGATTGAAAGAAATAAAGATTAATGACCTTTTATCATACCTAAATCATTTTTTATTTCATATATATCACATATATTAATCAAACCCATTCTTATTAACATCTATGTAAAGTGTAAATGAACCTCATTGCTTCGTTAAGGGGTAGTCTTCTATACACATGAGCGACATTATCATATTACCAAAAAATGGAAAAAAATATGGAATGTGTGATATTATAATTATAGAATAATAATAATATAATATAATATAATATAATATATATATATATAATAATATATCCCAAATTATTTCCAACTAGGATATGTGGTAATGGAAAAAATAATGACATCGGTACGTGAGGAAGTAGTCCACTGTACACACGAATGATGATTTAATCACCCATTTAATGGAAGTGGATATAGTTCTAGGTCATGATATTAACATAAAAATATATAATAATATGTAATATATTTATTTATCATAATGGTATAATAATAATTGAAGGAGGTGGATTAATAAATAAAACAAAAATGGTTGTTGATGAAAATTGCCTCTTCTTCGGGTATCCTCCTTAGGATTTCACCAAAAACATTCCTAGGTTAGATGTCTATCTAAAATATGCATTCTAGTAAGACATTATAGAAGTTGGAAATCAATTTTTGTGGGTATTTTTCCAAAAAAGGTTTGATTATATGTGAAATAGTGGAGAATTGATGGTCTTTTATACGTGGGGTGAGTGACACACTTGTAATTTTTAAAAAGAGAGAATCCCGCTCACATTTTCTTCAAAAAATAGGGCTCCAATAATGGACCATTATCTATATATTAAGAGATAAAGTAAAAAATATGTCTATAAAATGTGTGTTGTAAAAGAATTGGGTTATTTTTTATCCATCTATTTTTAGTTAACCTCCCTAATAAATACATTTTTACCTTAATTGTGGTATGTAGTTTATATTATTTTTACTATTTATTTTGGTAAAAAAATAATTTGGATTCATTAGATAATATAAATTATTATGAATCTAAATATATAATCAATTATTCTAAATTCCATTTATATAATTGGAAGATTTTAATTTAAAAATAAACTTGTATACATGTCATTAAAGTGGGTGTTTAAATAGAAAATGTTCAAAAATTTGAATGGTTTTCATAAAAAAATTCAATATAAAATTGTTTCCAATGACCTAAATTGAATTAATGGATTTATACTTGGCCTAATTTTACTTTAAAACCAATTTAAAATATAATTTATGTTTATAATTAATTTAAAAACAATTCTTTTTTCAATTAATATTTAGTATTTTTCACTATTCATCAAAAATGAACCTTTTAAGAAAATCTCAAAAATAAACCCCAAGATAATTTTGATATAGAGATTTAAAAATTAATGTTTATTTTTCCAAATTATATTTCTAAAAGTTTCAAAAATTATTTTTTTTATTCTTCATAAAAATAAATAAATAGAACCATTTTTGAGAAAATGGTATTTTCAAAACATATAGACATTATCAAAATATTAAATAATTTATTATCAATATGTTTTCATTATATAAAATCATTACACATAATTTTCAAAATATATTTATTACTATTTACTCCACCAATTTAACAGCTAGGTAATTATGGTCTTTTTTAAATTAATATTAATTGATTTTCATGGTTTGTTAAAGCATAATGTGCATGTAACACAAGACAAACATGGTGTTGCATGTGACACAATCTAAACCCACTATTTCAGGTAATGTAAGAAAAACTTGATATTTATTTCAATAAAAATATATAAAGGATTAAATTTATTTAAAATAATATATCACAAAATATCAGTTTATTACATTCTACCCCCCTTAACATGTATTTCACCGTCGAAATTCCGCACTTTGGTACTAAAAACTAAGGATAGTTCTACTGGATTACATCCTAAGGTAACCATTTAGTTTCTTTAAGCTAGTTATTTCACTACAAGACACTCACCAGATCATTGTTCTCGTATCATAAAACATTCTATATTTGATCCAGAATCCCTTTGAGTTTTTCCTTATAAGGAATATCGTGCTCTATTGGTACAACCTTTGAGTTATGTACATTTTATGGATTAGGTATTTACTTCCACAATAGTGATACATGGAACACATATTGTACCAGAGAGTGGTTTGGTGAAAGTGGAAAATAATAAGCTAATATCCCAATATGATCATGTATTTCAATGACATAGATATACCAAGGGATTAGTTTATCCATTATTTTTTCCATGGGAAAATTCATAGAAATTTCTTCTCCTGAAATTCAAATTTTAGATCACGTAAATTATTTTTATCATATCTTTATAAAAAAAATTTGTTCTCTTTATATATTATAGAATAGACCTATCTTTCTTTTCCAAGTCAACAGCTTGCTCAGTTCCAAAGAGAATTGTTTATTCAACTTCATTCCATTACATTGGAGATCTACACTTATTTCCATAAAGGGATTCATAAGGGGACATATGAATTCCCAAGTGAAATATATTTTTTTCAATAATTCCCAAATTGAGGAATGTTTTGATCCCAACCACCATTGAAATCCAAAGAACAATATTCCAACATATACTCTAGTGTTTTAATTGTTCTTTTAGACTAACCATTTTTATGATTATGACACAAAGTTATTAAACTCAATTTCATGTCAAGATCATGATGAAGACATTTCAAAAACATCATGGTAAACTTCATATCCTAATCAGATACAATTTAATGTGGTGGTATAGGAAACCTTAACACTTCCTTAATTTATATTCAGGTAAGGATATCTAGAGATAAATCTTATCTAATAGCAATGAAGTGTGCTGACTTGATAAAGTGATTACCTCAACCAAAATTATAAGATAACCCATAAAGAATACTAGTACCTTTAATCATATGTCCAAAATTTTTAAAGTCATTCCTCCTTAAATAAATGTTTCATAAAACATGTACAAAACAAAAGGGTTGTATTGCTATAATTATCACTTGAAATATTGTTATTCATAATAAAATAACATCATATAAAACCTCAAAAGGGGTGTCAATGACATAGAATTTATTTTCAAAAATAAACTTATAATTTCATGATGGTATCCATAACTCTTAATATAAACTTACCTAGAGACAAAAAAAGTCCAAAAGGTAATTCACCCTTTAATCCTTAAATAATACTTTATCATAAAAAATTCCATTGGAAGCTTGGGTTCAACCTTGTATTGATAGAATGTAAAATGTGATTTCATTTTTCCAAAATTAATGTAGAGTGATATAATCACATTAAATTTCACTAAAGGGTAAATAATAATATTTTCATAGGGCTCATTCATACAAAATAAAATATGAAATTAGCAACTAAGGTGGAGATGATTAGTTTTTCCTTAATTATCATGATTCACTTTACACATCATGATGGAATATGATTTTCCATTTTCCTTTTATATTTAGAGGTTTTTTGTTGATCATTGTTATTAGCCCTTGGATTTAATAATTTATTAGCATGATCCCCAAAATACCTGAAATTGAAACACTAAAGTCTGTGAAGTACATTCTGTGGATATTTCTCATTATTCACATCATTTTCTACTTTCTTCAAATCAATTCAGCATTAATCTTATTAATGACCTTCCTTTACACACTTTAAGATTTTAGAAGTCCACTTAAGACAATTTCCTCTATGTTTCTTCTGACACAATGATGATTAAGGAAAGATCATCTTCTTCTCTCCATGGTTCTTAGATGTTTTTTTGAATTCCATTTTTTATCTTTTTATCAAAAACTATGAAATTGATATGTAACTCTAACCTCCTACTCAATATTGATAGAAAATAAAAAATATATTTATAGATATGGAAGTCCCTTATGGATAACACCCATCAGATACTTGGTTTTATTCCACTAAATAATTGATCAACCTTACTTTAAGGTTGGATTATAATACTAGGTTCATACCTCGTAAGTCTTTTAAAATTTTCCTCATAGGAAACAATAGGTTAATAATACTTTTAAAATATTTAAAGAAAATCATTCCCCGTCTTTGAATGAATAATATGAGTAAACTAATTTTTGAAAAATAAGTTCTTGAACTCATCCCAAACCATGGAGTCAATTTAATTTTGTTTCCTCATATTCATTATAAGATCCCACCATTGATCTGATTCGCCTTCCAAATGGTAGATACCCAAATTGACTTTTTTATGTTTTGAATACTAGATAATAGATAATATTTATTTAGGGGTTCTGATTCATTCTTTAGAAACTATTGTATCATAAGATCTATTAAAATAAAGTGGGAATCTCCTCATGAATGAATCAATAGAATATTGTTCCCACATTGTTTTTCATTTGGTTGTCCAGCATGATTCATAGATTGAGAAAGTTGTGTGGGCATAAAAATGAGATTTTGAATTCCAACTCTAATAATGTTTGGATGATCAGGAGGAAAATCATTTCATTTTCTGTCATACATAGCATTAACACGGTTCTTTTAGGTTATAACCATTGACTAAACCCAAAAATCATAGTGTAAGAAACAGAAATCAAAATGGGGAACCACATTATCATGAAAAATCACTTATAGAATGTCTAAATCATAACAAATTCATTTGAATATATGACATCTTAGTCTTAAACTATGTCATCTATGATCATAATTTATTAAAATAATTCCTGGTGGTTAATAAAGAGTCTGTGAATTTAAAAAGTGTATCCCTTGGGAGTGGAAAATTTTGTGTGAAGCAAGGCCCATTTTTTCACAACAAGAGATGATAGAGTCTAGCTCAATGTGACCTTTTATGAGTTATTAAACCTATATAACTCTATAGTAGAGATATATCCACTTGTAGAATGTATACAGGGAAGTAAATTCTTGGAAATAACTCACTTTATTCTTTAGAAAATTTACAAGACATTTTCTTACACATTTACTCATCCTTATAATTATCTATAGACATGTACTTTGGTATCTCACTAGTTGTTTCTCATCCTAGTTTCTAAAGGTTAAATAAACCAATCCTTTATACCAACTATAGTGACCAAGTATTCTCATATATTGATATTACATCATTTTAGATGAGTATTCATTGCCTTACACAAACCCACACATGATAACCATAACATTTTAGTGCCTTTGGAAACATGGAACATAGTTTTCATAATTCATGACAAATCATGAATTTCTCCCATAAAGATATTCCTCATTATAAATCATACTTCAAAACCTTTCTTCATGATCTATGGAATGGAAACATAAAAAATAGTGATATCATATTCTCATTAAGGGTAAACAATGTCTACCCATAAGTATATCATGAACATAAGGGTATGATAACATGAACATAACATTTAAAAACCATAGCATATATATTAATGATCATATTCATGAGTCATGTAATAAATATTGGATGTTTATAAGTCATGAATCATAAGGGAATAAAATAACCTGATCCATGAGATCATATCATTCAAATCAGACATTGATATGTGGAAAACACGTAATTATAGGAAAACATATATCAAGGCTACTGATCAAGACATCCATAACATGTTAGTCTTGGGATAACCACTCAAATAACTACTTTGGTCTTTGTCTAACCACATCTGTACCCTATTTTTTAGGCTTGGGCCACCAATGTACCCTTCTTTTCTTGTTTGGGCTAACCACACATGTACCCTATGAGATCATAGAACATTTATAATTACCCAATTCATTGGAGGTAGATATATGTCCCACCCATCACATTATGAGCATCATACGTATTTATAGAGCAATATCATAAAAAATTCATCATATAATGACCCATGAAATGAAATGGGTTTCATAAACATTTCATCATATTATAACTTGTGTAAAAGATATAGTATTAAATATCATTTCATGATTTTCTCACAGCATAACACATTGAAAAAGAAGTGGGTTTCTTATAAATTTCATCACGGTATAACCTATGGAATAGAAATGGGTTTCTTAAACATATTTTCATTATAAAACAAACATAGAAATGATAATAATGGTATCATTATTTCATATCCCCAGTAAATCACAAGTTATATAAATGGATTACATCATATATTTTAATGATTTTAAAAGATAAATTGATTGGAAATTTTCTTGAGGAAGATAACATTTCTCTGAAAATAAATTTTTTAAAAAATAACTAAACATTTTTGTAATAATTTTATTAAAATAATAAATTTGAATACTAAAACAGTAATCATTAAAAATTATTTAAAACATTTCATGAGGAAATTGTTTTTCTATTATAAAAGATATTTGTAAAACATAAAACACTTTCACATTCCATTCCACATTAAAATCATTTATATAAAACTTTAAAATTTCTAAAATATTAAGAAAAAAAATTATTTTAAAATAAATTTGAAAACTTATAATGGAAATTATCAAATATTTTATTGGGAATTAAAGTGTGAAGTATTATTCATGTCATGCATGTTAAAACGAATATTATTTTCTGATTTTTTGGTAAAATAAAAATTGACATTATTTAGAAAATTCAATGATGATTTATTTCAAAACATTTTGGGTCAAAAGTAAACCATGTATAATTTTTTTTTAATAAACCATCCTAAAAATTTTAAAAACATTTTTCAAATAATTTATAGAAAACATGGTTTTGGAATAAAAAGGGTTTTTTATGGAAGTGAGAAATAAAGTTGATTTTTTTTAAAAAACATTCTCTTAAAGTATTATATACATAAATAGAGGAAAAACAAGAAAAAACTTGTATTATATAGAAATAACTAGAGGAGAATATAATTTGGGAGTTAAATGATTGATAGACCGTGATATTTATTCATTGGAAGCATAATCATGAGAAACTCAATAAATGATGAGATTTCAACATAAAAACATTACCACTTGGGTAACTTTTATTCATAAGCCCCATGAAGGGATAAAATTAAATGAAACATAAAATTTCATGAGAATAAATAAATTCATGATATTAATTTTCAAATTTCCTATATATAAACTTCATAAAATAAGATTTGTACATAACATGACATATGTCTCAAAGAAGGAAAATTGAGACAAAAACCCTCACAGCTTTAGAAATATTTTGAATCTTAATCCCCAATACATCATAAAATAAAATGATAATGTAAATATCATGAAAATATTTTGATTCAATACATGACATGTAAAAGGGTAAGAACATACACCATTCTAAAGAGAAGTTTGTTTATTTTCATATATCCCCAGAAATAAAAGAGATACTAGAAATCTCTTACCGTAAGTCCTGACTTCCATCATACACATTCAGAACTCATGTATAAAAAATATAATTATATCATAAATATATCACAAATACATATTTGTATATATTTTACCATATATGATTATATTATGACATTTCATTTCCATTTTATTAACAATTCCTTGTTAAAGTAACATTTTTAAAAATAACCGCTTTGTTTTTCATATGTTTTTTTTATTTGTTATTTTTTGTTATTTTTATTTGAACATGATTTAATCATCTAAATGTTTTTCTAAATGATATAACTATCATATATATTCATTATATGTGTATTTATAGAAATCCAAAAAAAATAGTAATTGAAAATGAAATACATCTGCCATGGAGACGGTAGGTCATATGTACGCATGAATGTTGTTTACATTTTCTTTTCAATTTGAAAGAGAGAGAGGTAAATGATTTATCATAACTAAAAAAAATTTTCTATGTTTTATATTTAAAAGTTATTATTAAACCCATCTTTAATACCTTTCATACAAAGCATGAATGAATCACATCGCTCCACGATGCGGTAGTCCACTATACACACGAGCGACAATATCATATTCCCAAAAAATGGAATGAATGAAGGTATATGCGATGAAATAATTCAAAAATAATAATAATATCATAAATATAATATATAAGAAAAAAATAAATTATTATTTATAAACATTATAGTTGTTAATGGAAAAATGAATGACATCAATTCACTATGTGATAGTCTGTCGTATACAAAATGATGATTTCATAACCCATTTTATAGAAGTGGAGATGGTATTATGTCATGATATAAACATAAAAAAACATAATTATATTTAATATAATAATTTTATTAAATCGTCTTAGTATAATATGAATTTAATTATGTGTAGGAAGAAATAAAATAAAAACCCTTATTGATGAATGTTACCTCTTCCTCGAGTGTCCTCCCTATGTTTGTACAAAAATACATCCTATTTTGTATTTATATCCAAACTAAGGATTATAATATGAGATTAGGGAAGTTGGGAATTTTTTTGAAGTTATTTTCCCAAATAAAACGGTCTTAATGTGTTATAAATATAAGAGAAGGGGTGTCCATTTATAAGTGAGGTGAGGGAACACTTATATTGTTTTAAAATAAAGAATTGCACCAATGTTTTTTCATGACACAAGGCTCCAATAGTGGAACATTATTGATAATAGAATATATAAGGTATAAATATTTCCATAAAATAGGGTTTTTAAAAGTTTTGGGTTATTTTCAACCCTTATCTTTTAAGTTCAACCCCTTGAAACCCCATTTTTACCTTAACCGTGGTAAATAATTTTTACTTTTTATAATATTTAATTTGGTAAAAAATAAATGTGACCATATAATATATTATAAATTATTATGATTCCAAATATTTAATCTATTTTTCCAAATTCAATTCACATAAGTTAAATTTTTTAATTTAAAAATAATCCAGCAGACATGACGAGAAAGAGGGTTTTTAAAGAGAAAATATTCTAAAGTTTGAAATGTTTTTATAAAAAACAATCTATAGGAAATTTATTAAAATTACCTATATTGAATTAATTTATTTGTAATTGAACTAATTTTACAATAATAATAATTTTAAATATAATTTCACTTTATAAAAAATATAAATGAAAAGAAAGTTTTCATTTGAAATTCAGTATTTTTCACTATTCATAAAAAAAATAAAACTTTTCAGAAAAATATCAGGAATTCGCCATAAGATAATTTTGATATAATTAATCCAAAGAAAATTTTATTTTTTCATATTAATCTTCTAAAAGTTTCAGAAATTATTTTTATTATTGTTCGCAAAATGAAATAAATTGAACAGCTTTTGAGAATATTTTATTTTCAAAACATATAAAGATTTTATTAAAAAATATAGTACTTTTTCATAAATATGTTTTAATTATATAAAATAATTATACAAAATTTATAATATTTATCTGTTCCAATCTATTCCAACAATTTAATGGCTACGTAATAATGGGTTTTAAAAAAATATTTTTTATTGTTTATCAAGATTCCTTAAAACTCTATTTTCTGTGTAATGCAAGATAAACTTGGGGTTCAGTGTAATGTAATCTAAACCTATAATTTACGTTAATAAAATATAAACATGATATTTATTATAATTAAAAATATATAAATTTTTAAACTTTTTTGAAAAAATATTTCACAAAATCTTAGTGTGTTATAGGGTGTGTTAAGAACTATTTTCTTTCTCAGTTAAAAACCAATATTAGTGATAACCCTGCATTTTATCCAAAACATGAATACTTAAAAATATATTGTCTCTTTAAATTATATCAAATTTGTAACACCCCAAGCTTCCATGTTACGCTTCTCTTTGAATAATATAGTAGCGTGTGTAGTATGCAACTTCGAGTTCTAACACACCACAACCAATCAAACTAGCCATTATGAATAGTAATACCCACTTTTTGAAATTTTATAAATTTTATATTTCAAAATGGACTTCATTTTGCAATTCGGAATATCGAAATTAGCTTAGGGTGAATTTTTGGTATTTTTCTGAAAACTACCAATTTTTTATGAATAGTGAAAACACTGAGTTATAGTTTAAAACAAAATTTTTATTTAAATAATTATTTATTTTATTTAAATTTATTTTAGGTCAAAATAGATACATAATACCTAGATATGTTCAATTTAATTCATTGAAGTTAGTTTATAATAATTTTAGGTATATAAAAAAATTAATGAACCTTTCACCGTCTTTTACCCACTTCCTATGAGAATTTAAAAATTCACATAAAACATAATTTTACCGCTTCTGTGAGTGAAATTTTGAAAATCTGAGAGACACGGTTAATATCAAGGAGTAAAATGTGGTTCAATAAGATAAAAATAATTTTTTGGTGAATAGTAACTTTTTACTTTTATTTACCGTGGTGAAAAGTAAATAGGGTGATTAAGGGTAAATATGATATTATTATTACCCTAACACATTTCTTAATTCTATTGGATAAATATAATCTGACAATAAACACCATTAGGAATAAAATATGAACCTATTTGATCCACTTGGATTAGATTAAGACACTTATTATTATTTTATTTAAAGAAGAGTTAAAAGAGTTAAAATAAAATTTTAATAATTAAAACATTTTTAATATATGGTTACACATAAGATAAATTTGACTATAAATATTCATTAGAATGATAAACATATTTCCTACATAATGGTATTTTATTTATATTTTTTAGACATTAAATAATTTAATTTATTTATGACACGATGATGATGTCGTAATTACCTAATTAATGAAATATTAAAATAATTGATATTATAAATATACAAATAAATGTAATTTGAGACTTTTTATGAATTCCACTAATTATCTAGGTTAATATGACATATTAGGGTTGGTTATATGAATTTTTTTCTAAGAAATAATGATGTTATGAATTTAGCAAAAACAAAATACCAAATAGTGTCAAAATTGACATAAAAGAGTTTTTAAAACAAATATTATATTATTAATTGATATTCTATTTATAAAAATCTAAGGTTCAGCCAAAAGACTTATATAATAATATTTTTATCATTAATGAACCATTTTGGGTTCTCTTGGAAGTATATAGTAAGTTTATTAACCATATAATATAAAAATACAAAGAGACATAGTAAATGTCAAACTATTTAACTAAGAGTTAAATCTATAAGATAAAGTTAATATAGTAACCCAAACCTATCTAAAACCTATTGGTTGAGTGGTTTTCGACCTATCCCCACATTATCCTTTAAATAATCCATTTTTGAGCCATTAAAAACTGAAAATGAGTTTATTATAAAATAATATTTCTATCTTTTCCTAAGTAGCCCCTCACCCCTCTTATAAAAGGGCACTACGCCTTCTCTCTAATTCACACCATCAAATCCATTTGGATCGGCCAAACTCTGCCCAAATACCCTCTAAAATATCCTCCCTTCGTCTTAGAGGCCTTATTTTAGTCATAAATCCAACCTAAGGAGTCCTTTTGATCAAATCAAAAGGGAGAACCCGGAGAAGAGGTAAATATCTCACCACCTCTTTCAAGTTTCTTTCTTCTTCCACTTACTTTTTCTTTGTTTTTCCATTATAAAATAATAACACCAGTATCTTATATATACTGTAATGTTATTATAAATATGGTACAACCAAATTCATTATTCTATTAATCCTTTGAATAACATGTGACCATATGTGCGTACGTATGGTTTACCGTCTCCACGTCGTGGTGTAATTGTTATTCAATACATTACTATTTGGATGGGTATAATAATGATGTGTAATTTATGTAAATAATAAATATAATATGATAAATATTCTTTATATATGATATACCATCCAATTATGTTTTATTTTAATACCAAAAGAATGATATTGTCACTCGTGCGTACGTACGGATTACCGTCTCCACGAACGCGATGAGATTCATTTCCCATCGTATCCATTCAATAATAAATTTCATTTGATTATTAAAAATAACGTTTACAGACATGATATAATTATGGATTTGAATAAGATACATCCCATCCATAACAAATATGACTCACATAACAAATAAAATAAAGGAAAATGAATCCGTTAACACCCGAAACGATGATAATAATAAAATATTATTAACAAACCAATGTTAAAAGATCATATATGATATCATATTAATGTATATTATTCTTGTATAATTTAATAAAAATTATTTCACCATTATACAGGAGGTTAACCTACCCTTTAACAAAGAAAAAGTACAATGTAAGGGGTTTCTTATCTCACTTTTAATTCCGTGAGATTTCCATTGTTCACCACTTATTTATTGCATGTGGTGTGTGTACTGCCCATGATTGTATTTATTGTGTAATATACTTTAATTTATGGATATTTAAATCATCATTGTATGATCCTTCTTTCATGGGTGTATGTTTCTTAAGTTACCAAATCGATAAGGGAATTTGAAATTTCAATTTCCACTCATTCGGCTTTATGCATACTTCATTGATTATTTTACTCCAAGATTATGTGTGGAATAACAATTTATTTTCTTATGTCATAATTTCCACTCCCCTTTCTATGGATATACTTTTGATACACATAATCACTCCATTGATAAATTTTCATGTCATCGATACGAACTTCATAAGATTAATTTTAACTCAATCTCCATTTATTGAGTTAAACATCCCATTCATTGGTGTTGTTTTTACAAGAATATGTGTGAATGTACTCTGATTGATTTACACTGAATATCCTATCATATTGAGTGTATTTATATTTTTCACACATAACTATGTCGTTAATTTATCCTTAACCTAAGGAAACGGTCTTTATAAGATATTTCATCTCACTTTACATTCCATTGAGACTTCTTTGTTATTATACACCAAATCACTTTTATATGGTGTATATAATTTACTTTGACATAGTATATCATGAATAACTTTATTCTCAAAATATTATAAAGTTTTGATTACCTCAATTATTTGTATTCAAATGTATTTCTTTTAGTTAGGAACTCTAATTAAAATATCATTTTAAATGTTTTAAAGATTTATTATTCTAAATCTTTCTCATTAATGTCCATGTTTGAAAAATGGTTTTAAAGATTTATTTATATGGACATTAAAGTTTTAAAATTATAATTCCTTTTAAAATTTTCAAAGTGGTATGGGACACTTTGATTAAAAAATGTATTTTTAAACGGCTTCTTGACAAATAGTGTGACTTTTAAATGTTTTCAAGAAAAAGGGGGATATTTCTCTCAAATAGTTTTTATGATTATTTTCATCTATGTCAATATCCTTCATTATTCTCGATTGAGGTTGATTTAGTATAATACAATATTCCATATTGTATTTAATGAGTTATGTATGATTGTGGATTTGTTATTTTTATACCATTCATGTTTTATGGATAAATTATTGATATTTCGTATGCTAGCTTTAATACAAATGTTTATGTTATGGTTAAACCTTTTCATATGAGGAATGCATTAGACTTAGTAAGTGATGGGTGGAGCCCGTTATAACTCCTCGATGCATCGGTAGGTCTCATGACACAAACTAGTGTCTTGGCATAAGGCCTTCACAAAATTTTATTTGTAGTCTTGGAACGAGGCTATGACTGTGTGGTTATGATGTCTGGTATTATGCATTCCATCATTATGAGATTAGCTATTGATATTTCATGTAGTTATTCAACTAGTAGAATACCCATGACTATATTTTATTATGGAATTATTTACTCAACTCATATTCCTGCCACAAAGTGTTCATGTTAATTATTTGTAAAAGCATGTGTTTTCAATTATTCACTGTGCCTAATGTTTATGTTATATTCCGCTATATTTCTTACTCTTACTGAGAATTTGAGCTCACCCCTTTCTTATGTTTTATTTTCCCAGGATATGAAGAAGTTAGTTATGAGTGACTTGCAGGCATAATCTAAGAAGCATGGATGTTTCTAATGGAATAGTTTAGTTTAGTTTTTCTTTTCAAGTTGTAATGTTGGCCTTATGAATGTATCTAGTATTTACAAGGCTAATAAACTGATCGGTCTTTCAGGATATGATTTCATTGTATCATGACAATGTTACGTAATAATGCACTGACTCTTGGCTTCTAGATTCAGTGTGTTACAGTTTGTATCATTGGAAGTTTAGTACAAACCATGAAAGATAGATTTAGATAAACTCAGATTAGAGCACATAGCCCTAAGATAGACTTTGAGGATTAGTAGAGAAGAAATTCCTAGAATTTTGGTATTGTAGAGATCTTGTGAGTTTTCCAAGAAATACATCCCTGTCTAGATTCGAGCAGGTAGAGGCTGCTCTGGCACTGATGTACCTAGGGGTAAAACCCTAAAACACCGCTTTGAGCTAGACTCGAATGCGAACTGGTGCATGACAACGGGCCTTGCTGCACTCTGGGTTACGACACTCCCAGGGGATATGCTTAGGATAATTCTCATTTTCTTTACAAACCATTATGAAGGGTTATGAGTATATATTTCCTCAATGAAATTTTTTTTATGATTATGGATTATATCCATAAACTGTTCAATTTATGTTAACTGTTTTACAAGTTTGGAATTATGTATTTTGATTCATAAAATGATCTAGTTTATTCCATTGTTTAGAAATGTCACCTAGTGGAAGGAATGGAAACCGTATCAATGCACGCACTCCATGTAGGGATTTCTCTCCTGCTCAAGATAATTATAGTGGAGGTGGTGATATAACAGGTGTTGATCATCTTATCACTATACTATGATAACTCACTCAGGTTATAAATAATATCCTTACCCGTATGGAGCACCCTGATCCAAAACGTGGAGGATCAATGTTAGACCACTTCATAAGGCGACAACCACCAACATTAAATGGGAGTACAAATCCATTAGTAGCTGAGCAATGTATAAATTCCTTAGAGAAAATATGCCATGCCTTGGAGAATAGTGAAAGGGAAAAAGTTATCATGGCAGTTTACCGCCTCAATGGAGATGCTGATCAATGGTGGTCATTGATTCAAAACACAAAGGAAGATGATGAAGTATAAAATATGGAATAGAGGGATTTTAAAGAGATTTTCTTAGAAAAATACTTTCCTCGTGGCCATCGAGCAGAAATCGAAAGGAAATTTCTGAGTCTGAGGAAAACAGAGGATGAAAATGTCGCAAAGTATGAGGAGAACTTTACAAGGTTAGCGAGGCATGATGCAGATTATATACGTAACCCAAGAAGTAAGATTGATCGATTCTTTTATGGGTTAAAACCGTTTCTTCGTTGAGCATTAGTATCACAATCCTTCACGTCGTATGAAGATATTGTCTCATGTGCTATCAATATAGAAAAATAATTCCCTAAGTATTACGACTTTAACGCAAAGCAATAGAAGAATAGATTTTTTTATCACTGTGGAAATGTAAATAAGGGGAAGAAGGGAAATTTTGAATATCCATCCTCCAGTAAATGTGGGAAGAAACACCCTGGTACTTTCTTGAAGGGAATGGGAGTCTGTTAAAACTGTGGTGAAAAAGGCCACCAAGCTCATGATTGGAAGGGGAAGAAATAAGCTACTGATGTTCAATGCTACAATTATAGGGAGATGGGACATTATGAAAATGAATTTCCTAAGTGTCAGGGGAACTTGCCTTAGAAAAGTCCAAGGGATCAAGGCCAAGTTTATGTTATCACTACTGCTGAGCTAGAAGCTCCGAAAGACGTGGTGGCAGGTAATTTAATGCTTTCCTCAAGTTTAGAAAATGCTTTATTTGATTCTAGATCATCGCATTGTTTCATATCTTCCAATTTTACTAAGAAAATTAGTTATTTCCAATTTTATTTAACAAGGGAGTTGTCAGTTAAAACTCCCAAGGGAAGTATCATCACAATAAAGTTTTGTGAATCCGTTCCCATTAGATCATATAAATGTTCTTTATTTTCTAATCTCATCATTATACCCATGATTTAATTTTATATAATCCTCGGTATGGATTGGATTTAGGACCATGATGAGAATATTTATTTTAAGAAGAAGGAGGTTATGATTTTTGATGATGATGATAAAGAACACCTTATCTTTAGAGCAGAATCGTCACCACCAGATTCTTATCTAGATCCACCACCAGTAGGTAAACTAAATTCAATTATTGGGGAGTATGAAAATGAAATAAATATGGGTGAGGAAAGGAATGTTCCAATATAGGATGTACCTATTGTGAAATAATTTGTTGATGTGTTTCCAGAAGATTTACCTGGACATCCTCCAGAACAAGAAATTGAGTTTTCCATTGATTTAATTCCTGGATCAAGGCCCATATCAAAGAGAACTTATAGAATGGCCATTGTGGGATTAGTGGAACTAAAGAAACAACTATATGGATTGAGTAATAAGGTATTTATTCTCCCTAGTGTTTCTTCATGGGGAGCCACTATCCTTTTGTTAAGAAGAACGGTGGATATATGAGGTTGTGCATCAACTACAAGGAGATCGATTCTATAATAATAAAGAAGAAGTATCCCCTACCATGCATTGATGATTTATTTGACCAACTTCATGGAGATCAATACTTTTCAAAAATTTACCTTCAATATGGATACCATCAGTTGTGCGTGAAGAAGGAAGAGATTCCAAAGATAGCATTTTGAACCAGTTACGGGCATTACGAGTTTACAGTAATGCCTTTTGGATTGACTAATGCACCCTCTGTCTACATGGATCTAATGAATACAGTTTTCAAGGAATATCTTGATGACATTGTAGTGGTATTTTTTGATGATATCTTGGTATACTCCAAAAGCTACGAAGGTCATGAAAATCACTTGCACATTATCTTGAAGACTCTGAGAAGACATGAATTATATGGGAAGTTTAGAAAGTGTGAATTCTGGCTTCATGAGATTTCTTTTCTTGGCCATATTTTCTCTAAGGATGGAATCTTTTTTGATCCTACAAAGACCAAGGAATCCCAATAATGGCCAGCACCGACAAGTATAACTAAGGTACACCGTTTTATTGGTTTATCTGGTTATTATCGAATTTTCATGCAGAATTTTTCCCGGTTGACTATCCCATTAACAAAGCTCACACGAAAAGGGGTTAAATTTGTTTGGACAAAAGAGTGTGAATAATGTTTTGAAGAAATGAAGAGAAGATTAGTCAATGCTTCTATATTGACTCTACCATCGGGGAATGATGGGTTTGTTATTTATAGTGATGCTTCAAAGGAAGGACTTGGTTGTGTACTTATATAGAATGATAGGGTTATTGCCTATGCATCACGACAGCTCAAAATTCATGAGAAAAACTATCCAACTCATGATATTGAGTTAGCATCTGTAATCTTTTCTTTGAATATTTGGAGACACTATCTCTATGGTGGAAAATGTGAGATATATACTGATCACAAGAGTTTCAAAAGAAGACTAAATCTGTGAATGATGGGAGATTGAGTTACTTTGTGTATGAAGATGGAATTTTGAAATTTGGGAAGAGACTTTGTGTTCCCGATATACCTGATCTAAAAATGGAATTGTTGGACGATTCTCATAGTTCCAATTTCTCTATACACCCTGGGAGCACCAAAATGTATATAGATTTGAAGGAACATTTTTTGTGGGATAATATGAAGAGTGAGATTGCTGATTTTGTGTCAAGATGTATGGTTTTTCCACAAGTGAAAGCTGGAAGGCAATAGCCTGGGGGAGTCATGCAACCTCTTCCCATACCTGAGTGTAAATGGGATAATATTACGATGGACTTTGTCGTGGGACTACCAAAGGATCCTAGAAGTAATGATGCAATATGGGTCAATGTTGATCATCTTACCAAGTCAGCACATTTTCTTGTTATAAGAGAAGATTTTCCACTTGAACGTCTAGAAAGACTATATATTAATGAAGTTGTAAGACTTGATGGAGTAACCCTATCAATTGTTTCTGATCATGATCCACGTTTTACATCAAGATTCTAGAAAAGTCTTCAAAAATACCTGGATACTGAACTTCGTTTGAGCACTGCCTACCACCCCAAATTGATGGACAATCAGAACAGACAATTCAAATCTTAGAATACTTGTTGAAATCATGCTCACTTGACTTTCAAGGTATGTGGGATAAATATTTACCTCTGGTAGAATTTTCCTATAACAATAGATTCTATTCAAGTATTCAGATAGCAACATATGAAGCGTTATATGGAAATAGATGTTGCACACCAACCTTTTGAGATGATGTTGGTGAAAGAAAACTCGTAGGCCCATAACTTGTGGAAGAAATGATGGAAAATGTGAAGGTAATCCAAACCCACATCAAAGCAGCTCAAAGTAGGCAGAAGAGCTATGTTGATAACTGAAGGAAGGATTTGGAATTTCAGGTAGGAGATAATGTTTTCTTGAAGGTATCTCCATGGAAGGGTATTATATGTTTCGGTAAGAAGAGAAAATTGAGTCCCATGTACACCAGACCTTTCGAAATTCTAGAATGAATTGGAGCTGTAACTTACTATTTGGCAATGCCACCAAATATATCTAAAGTTCATGACGTGTTCCACGTATCACTGTTGAGAAAATACATGCCTGACCCAATGCATGTACTCACCTGTGAGGAATTAGAACTGGAACTCGATCTATCTTATTGAGAAGATCCCATCAGGATTCATGATATGAGAGAACATGTATTGAGAAACCAAACAACTCGTCTGATAAAAGTTCTATGGAGAAACCATAAGATGGAAGAGGCAGTGTGGGAACCTGAGGAACTTATGATGGAGAACCACCCGAGCCTTTTTATGCAGCAATATTCTAGAAATTTCTAGGATGAAATTATTTGAAGGAGTGATGAATGTAACACCCCAAGCTTCCACGGTACGCTTCTCTTTGAATAATACAGTAGCGTGTGTTGTACGCAACTTCGAGTTCTAACACACCACAACCAATGAAACTAGTCGTTATGAATAGTAATACCCAATTTTTCAAATTTTATAAATTTTATCTTTCAAAATGAACTTCAGTTTTGGATTTGGAATATCGAAATTAGCTTAGGGTGAATTTTTTGTATTTTTCTGCAAACTTCCATTTTTGATGAATAGTGAAAACACTAAGTTATAGTTTAAAACCAAATTTTTATTTAAATAATTATTTATTTTATTTAAATTTATTTTAGGTCAAAATAGATACATAATACCTATATAAGTTCAATGTAATTCATTGGAGTGGGTTTATAATAATTTTAGATATATAAAAATTTTAATGAACTTTTCACCGTCTTTTACCCACCTCTTAGGAGAATTTGCAAATTCACATAAAACTTAATTTTACCGCTTCTGTGAGTGAAATTTAGAAAATCTGAGAGACACAGTTAATATCAAGGAGTAAAATATTGTTCAATAAGATAAAAATAATTTTTGGTGAATAGTAGCATTTTACTTTTATTTACCACGGTTAAAAGTAAATTGGGTAATTATGGGTAAAAATGATATTATTATTACCCTAACACATGTCCTAATTCTATTGGATAAGTATAGTTCGACCAAAAAAAACCTTCGTAATAAAATATGAACCTCTTTGGTCCACTTGGATTAGATTAAGACACTTATTATTATTTTATTTAAAGAAGAGTTAAAAGAGTTAAAATCAAATTTTATTAATTAAAACATTTTTAATATAAGGTTACACATAAGATAAATTCAACTATAAATATTAATTATAAAGATAAAAATATTTCCTACATAATTGTATTTTATTTATATTTTTTAGACATTAAATAATTTAATTTATTTATGACACAATGATGATGCAGTAATTACCTAATTAATGAAATATTAAAATAATTGATATTATAAATATCCAAATAAATTTAATTTGAGACTTTTTATGAATTCCAATAATTTTATAGGTTAATATGACATATTAGGGTTGGTTAAATGAATTTTTTTTTGAATAAATAATGCTATTATGAAATTAGAAAAAAAATTCCAAATAGTGTCAAAATTGACATAAAAGAATTTTTAAAACGAATATTATATTATTAATTGATATTATATTCATAAAAATCAAAGGTTTATCCAAAAGACTTATATAATTATACTTTTATAATTAATGAAACATTTTGGGTTCTCTTGGAAGTATATAGTAAGTTTTTTAATCATATAATATAAAAATACAAAGAGACATGGTAAATGTCAAACTATTTAACTAAGAGTTAAATCTAAAAGATAAAGTTAATATAGTGACCCAAACCTATCTAAAACCTATATTTTAATGGTTTTCGACCCCTCCCCACCTTAAAATTCAAATAATACATTTTTGAGCCATTAGAAACCGAAAATTATTTTATTATAAAATAATATTTCTAGCTTTTCCTAAGGTGCCCCTCACCCCTCTTATAAAAGGTCACTCCCCCTTCTCTCTAATTCACACCTTCAAAGCCATTTGGATTGGCCAAAATCTGCCCAAATACCCTCTCAACTGTCCTCCCTTAATCCTAGAGGCCTTACTTTTGTCACAAATCCAACCTATGGAGTCGTTTTGATCAAATCAAAAGGAAGAACCCAAAGAAGAGGTAAATATCTCACAACCTCTTTCAAGTTTCTTTCTTCTTCCACTTAATTTTTCTTTGTTGTTTCCAATATAAAATAATAAATTAAATATCTTATATATACTTTGATGTTATTAAAAATATGGTACAACCAAATTCAATATTATATCCATCCTTTGAATGACATGTCACCATACGTGTGTACGTACGGCTTACCATCTCCACGTCGTGGTGTAATTGTTATTCAATACATTATTATTTGGATGGATATAATAATGATGTTTAATTGATATAAATAATAAATATAAAATGATAATTATTTTTTATATATGATATACCATCCAATTATATATTATTTTAATATCAAAATAATGATATTGTCGCTCGTGCGTACGTACGGATTACCATCTCCACGAATGTGATGAGATTCATTCCCCATCATATCCATTCAAGACTAAATTTCATTTGATGATTAAAAATAATTTTTAGATACATGATATATTTATGGATATGAATAAGATATATCCCATCCAAAACAAATATGACTCACATAACAAAGAATATAATGGAAAACGAATCTGTTAACACCCGAAACGACGATAATAGAAAGATATTATTAACAAAGCAATGCTAAAAGATCATTTATGATATCATATTAATGTATATTATTCTTTTATAATTTAATAAAAATTATTTCACCATTATAAATGAGTTTATCCTACCTTTGACCAAGGAAAAATTACAAAGGGGTTTCTTATCTCACTTTTAATTCCGTGAGATTTCCATTGTTCACCACTTATTTATTCCATGTGGTGTGTGTACTGCCTATGATTGTATTCATTGTGTAATATAATTTAATTTATGGATATTTACATCATCATTTTATGATCCTTATTTCATGGTTTTAGGTTTCATAAGTAACCAAATCGATAAGGGAATTTAAATTTTCAATTTCCACTCATTCATCATTACGCATACTTCATTGATTATTTTACTCCAAGATTATGTCTAGAATAACTATTCATTTGATTAGGTCATAATTTCCACTCCCCTTTCTATGGATATACTTTTGATACACATAATCACTCCATTGATAAATTTTCATGTCATCGAGATGAACATGATAAGAGTAATTTTAAATCAATCTTCATTTATTGATTTAAACATCCAATTCATTGGTGTTGTTTTTACAAGAATATGTGTGAATTTCCTATGATTGATTTACAATAAATACCCAATCATATATTAGTGTATTTATATTGTTCACACATAATTATGTCCTTGATTTATCCTTAATCTAAGGATACGGTCTTTATAAGATATTTCATCTCAATTTACATTCCATTGAGACTTCTTTGTTGTTATACACCAAATCGCTTTTATATGGTGTATATAATGTACTTTGACATAGTATATCATGAATCCCTTTATTATCATGATATTATAATGTTTTGATTACCTCAATTATTTCTATCCAAGTGTCTCTCTTTTGGTTAGGAACTCTAACTAAAATATCATTTTAAATGTTTTAAATATTTATTATTCTAAATCTTTCTCATTAATGTCCTTGTTTTAAAAATGGGTTTAAATGTTTATTTATATGGACATTAATGTTTTAAAATTAAAATTCCTTTTAAAAGTTTCAAAGTGGTATGGGACACTTTTATTCAATAATCTAGTTTTAAATGACTTCTTGACCAATAGTGTAACTTTTAAATGTTTTTAAGAAAAAGGGGGATATTTCTCTCAAATAGTCTTTATGATTATTTTAATCTATGCCAATATCCTTCATTATTCTATATTGATGTTGATTTAGTATAATAAAATCTTCCATATTGTATTGAATGAGTTATGTTTGACTGTGGATGTGTTATTTTTATACCATTCATGGTTTATGGATAAAGTATTGACATTTTTTATGCTAGTTTTAATACGAATGTTTATGTTATGTTTAAACCTTTTCATATGAGGAATGAATTGGACTTAGTAAGTGACTGATGAAGCCCGTTATAGCTCCTTGATGCATCAGTAGGTCTCATGAGACAAACTAGTGTCTTAGAACAAGGCCTTGACAAAATCTTATTTGTAGTCTTGGTACAAGGCCTTGACTATGTGGTTATGATGTATGGCACTATGCATTACATCATTATGAGATTAGCTATTGATATATCATGTGGTTATTCGACTAGTATAATACCCATGACTATGTTTTATAATGGAATTATTTACTCATATCATATTCCTGCCATAAAGTGTTCATGTTAATTATTTGTAAAAGAATGTGTTTTCAATTATTCACCGTGTCTAATGTTTCTGTTATCTTCCACTATATTGCTTACTCTTACTGAGAATTTGATCTCACCCCTTTCTTATGTTTCATTTTCCCAAGATATGAAGAAGTTATTTATGAGTGACATGGAGGCATAATTTAGATGTTTCTAATGGAATAATATAGTATTGTTTTTCTTTTCAAGTTGTAATGTTGATCTTATGAGTGTATCTAGTATTTCCAAAGCTACTAAACTAATCGGTCTTTGGGACATGATTTCCTTGTATCATGCCAATGTTACATAATAATGCACTGAATCTGGGCTTCTGGGGTCAGGGCATTACAAAATGGGTGTTTTTTGTGATTTTAAATTTTTTAGTTTTGAGATAAAAAAATAAATTGAGAAAATAATTGGAAGTATATTGATAAATAAAGTGATGGGTTCATGGATAAATTTCCTTTTTAACTGTTATCAAATCCTTTAAAATGTATTTTACTTCTATTTCAATTAACTAATAAATAAAATCCATCTCAATTTATAAATCAGTAACCCTAGGTTTAAGTTTATGATGGAGACTCATCTAATATTAATAACCACTCAGTTAGACACCCTTCATGTATTGATGAAAAGTTAGTAAACCACTCCCAAACTACCAAAGAAATAACAAGTCGAGTATAGTGTTCCTTAGTAATTCAAAAGTAAATCACTATATCCATATCAAAGCTAGTTATTTCTATTTAGATTATACCTAATATAACATTATTATTTGAGACGGGTTATACTATTTTGATGGATATTACAAACAATCATCCTACGGAGTAGTCAATGAATGATTTTAAGACCTTAAAAATAAATGTATTAAAATTTTCAATCAACCATTTAAAACTAAATAACATTCAATAAAAGAGTTTTTTTCTTCAATAAAAGTTGGAATCAAGCATTACAATTTATCTTCATCCTTTCCCTAATAACTTAAGAGATTACCACTTCATTCAAAGTCTAAGATAGAAGAATGTAGAGTAATATATCATTAAAAAATAGAGAGAAACATTAAATATGATAAAAATTGTAAACAATAGTGTAAATTTCTCTAGTATTTTTCAAATGCGAGGTTTCTATAACCTGGCCTATTAACCTTTATGGAATCTTTATTTATTTGTAGATGAAAAACTTTTTTATTCTTCCCCTCTGGTCAAACTTTTGACATATTATATTTTTTTATTTTTTTAATGTTTCTTTCCTTATCTGGGCTTCAAATATTCTTGTTTTTCATAGTTGTCACTTTTCTTGAGTCAAAATTTCTTCTTGGATTTTCTATTCCTTTGGTTTTGGAAATAACAAAATCTTTTAGAAATACTTAATTAACTAATTATTTCATGTCCAAATTGTTTTAATTTTTTTTAAATAATACATAATTTTCTATTATACTTATAATTAATTCAAGTATACATTATTCATTACAACTATCATAATGCATAAATATTTGATCATGATCGCACTCACCTTTATCCAATCATATTTGAAGACTTTTTGTTTCATATTCATACTGATAAAAGTTTAATCAGATTTGACATAAGAACTAGTATCATTAAATTCATACTCATAAAAATAATCATAAATAAATATTGTATTTAAATCCATTGGATTTACTAATAGTTAAATTCTGATTACGTAAAAACATATTATATCATAATGGAATACATTTCACACTATAAATTAATTCAAGCATTATGTTATAATATGTGTAAAGAAAAATGATTTCATGCATTCAATTATAATATGACCATCGGAGTGTAATGTGTTCATGTCCTTACGAAAATCTTAGAGAAAATATGATTGTTGGAGATAATGATGACTATCGGGTGGCTTTCCTATAAATAAATGGTCATTTGAAGATTTTGGAGCATTGTTTGACATAATTTTTCATGTGATTCTATTCATTGATTTTGCAATCATCTTTCTAAAGTGTAAAAAGTGTGAACATATTGTTCTTAGTAACTTTAATTACTATACTTATATTCTTTTATAAGTAAACCTTGTTAGATTTTCTCCTTAATAATTTGTTGTATTTTATTCGCGTGGTTCTGATTGTTGTGATTAAGATTAAGGCCTTAAAAGTATTGGAAGATAGATGAGTCGATCACCTTCTGGATTGAGGGATTATGTGGATAGAAAGATCAAGTCGATCATCATATCGAGGGCTTTCTTTGGTAAGATAAATATATATTTTCTTGTAATTATATGTTGGACGGAGTGGACACTCAAGAGGTGTGTGAATTGAGTTCTAATGAAAATTTCTGTTAAAAAACTTAATGATTTAAATCCCCCAATTCAGAATAGATCATCCAATTAAGGCAGTAGAGATATAGGTGTTTAATTTGTCAACAAGTTTCTCTAAGGTTGATTAATCCACAATTGAATCAATGTAAACACTAATTTAATTTTTGAAACAGGTTTACTAAATTAAGCACATATACACACTAACCAAAACTAACTATCAGTGTGAATTTTAAAATAGTTTTTTGTCTTTGAAAAATATAACCAGCGGATAAAATAAAACAGACAACATGAGGATTAGCACAAGAATATAAACAAGAGTTTCAGTCTCAACCCGATACCTAATCCTATCCACTTGGTGATCACCTTCCACTAAGAAGTTTGTATAAATAAACTTGATACACAACCTGTATCATGGTTTACAACAGTTATTACAAACTATTCAGGTTCTACAATCTCTTCCACAGTTATGTGTGGGAAAACAAGAAACCAAGCCACACAAGGCTTCTTCCATGGTTATGCATGGAAAAACAAGGGTGAGAGTGTTTTGAGTGAGGATTTTTAGTATCCTTCATTTAAATCATAGGAGACAGTGTGTGTGTAACAAACACACACTTCTCAAAAATGTAAAATAAGGAACACAGTAGCAAGAGAAATTAGGATGGAGTTTAGAATGATTTGTGTGTTTGAGGATCTTCTGTAGACTTCTTGGAGTTGAGGAAATGAAGGTTTTGTTCTTCTCTGCAAGTTGTCTCCAAAAACAGATTGTCGCAACTTCTAGGTACTAGCTTCCAGGTACTAAGATGTTCAACTTCTTGGTATAATAGAGTTGATGAAGCACATCCGGATAGCCTTGAGTATGTTCTTAAAAAAGGATCTTCGTGAAGCTTTTGGATTTTCAGTAGATTGTTCTTCTTCTTGTTCTTCATTAGTTTCTTCCTTATACATTTGACTTGTGAACCTCACTCCTATTTTTTTGTTTTTCTCTATGCCTCTATATATATCTTCTTTTTCTTCAGTCCTTTTCTTTCGTATTTGAGGTCCGACAATATGAGTACGTACATCTTGTTCAATATTTCTTGTACCCAGTTCTGTCAAGATATGGTCTCCTGATATGTCTACAATAAGCATTAATTAAGTTAGAAGAATTAAAGTTAGCACAAATGACCATTATGAATATATTAAGAAAATGTATAAAGTATAGAATATGTTATCAATAGACTGGTAACAGTAGCCTGTCAATCGGTATCATCTTCAACAACAAGCTAAAACCACAGTATACTTCTAACAGTAGGTGTATCCAATGGTAGGATTTTTCAATGGTAGGCTTGTCCAACGGTAGACTTCACTAACAGTAGACTTGTCAGGCGGTAAAGTTTTCCAATGGTAGACTTCACAAACTATATACTTCACTAATGATAGACTTGTCCAATAGTAGACCTGTCCAACAGTAGACTTGTCCAATGGTATACTTGTCCAACGGTAGACTTGTCCAATAGTAGACTTGTACAGCAGTAAACTTGTTCAATGGTAGACTTGTCCAATGGTAGTCTTGTCCAACTATAGACTTGTCCAGTGGAAAACTTGTACTAGTGACTTCCAATAGTAAATTTATAACTATAGATCTTATAATGGTAACTTTCATCAATAAGGTCTTAAACGGTGACGTTTTCACCAATGACTTCAAGTGGTAAGGTTTAGCTTTAGGTTTGTCAATGGTGATCGCGACAGTGACCCCTAACCTGTAACCTTCAACAGTGACCTTTGACTTAGAAAATTTTATGTTGTAAACTGATTCCAGTAAAGTCATGAGATAAAAAATAGATTGAAATAAATTTTCAAACAACTAACCCATTATAGAATTGAACATGATTTGGGATTATCAATATAGGTGAGTCCAACAATCTATTATTTGGGATTATCAAAATAGGTGAGTCTAACAATATCCCCCTTTTTGATAATCAAAAATTATACCATTAAACTTTATAATAATTATATGTTTATCAAATATAATCTAATAGAATAAATAGGTGTTACAGATAAGCCTACCACACATGCAGTAGTAGGGATTAATGTGATATGGATATGAAATTAGTTTTGGGGTATGTTCTCCCCCTTTGTGATTAGAAAAAAGAAATACAATAAGAAACAATTGAGAATATTTATATTAAAGAAATATCATTACATGATTCAAAAGGGAAGCACAAAAGCCCTATAAAAAGATATAACCACACTCAATCCACATCAGAAATGTCCATTGGATCTTTGGATTTGGAAGTTGAGGATACAGGATTTAAAGCTGGAGGGATTGGCCTAGGGATGGAAATTAGCAGGGTAGAAGGAGCTGCAAAAGAAGCATCAGTAGACCTGTAGTGAGTAGATCTTTGAGGAATGGTAGGGGTCAAGCTTCTGATGGCTTGAGCAGCAGACATCATAGGATAAGCACTGGAAGATCCTGAGGCACCGGTGGTAGAGGGAAAGGTTGGAGGCAAAATGATGGGTGTACAGTCCACATGGAGAAAAGGTAACATAAGATTCATGAAGTCCATGATGATAATGACTCCTCTTTCCATAGCCAAAATGAAATAATCCTTATTCTCCATAAATTTCTCCAAAGTATGAGTCAGCTCTCGATGCTTGCTCACTTGATCCTTAAATGCCTGAGTGACAGGTGGAATCCTCAAGTTCTCCAACAGCAACATGAAGTGTACATCCATTTGATGCTTAGTGTTTAACCTTTTGTAATAGAAGTCTACTTGATCCTTGACTGCCTTCTGATCTTGAGAAGCTTCTCTTAAATAATCTCCCCCAAGCTTATGAATTTCTCTGGTAATGGAAATGACCTTAGAGTCTTAGGTACTAGTACTAGAGATCTTTTCCACTTCTTCTCTAACAACTATCTTGAAAGCTTCAATATCAATTAGAGGAGAGGTGGAAGAAGATGTCGATGCACCCATAGGTTCCAGAGTGAAACCCACAGTCTCTTTAAATGATTTGGTTAGCCCACTGATCAGCCTTTTTACATAATCATATTGACCTTTCACATGTGTTTACATGGACTTTTTAAAGTCCTCAAAGAAAAAAACCATCTGATACACTACAACTTTGATATATTGAATATCATTTTCCACCTAATACCTTGAGGTCAGAAGAGAATTCAGGATCACCACTGATTTCTTAAGAAGCTCCACAGACTCTACCAGTTCACTCATTTGACTCTGACACAGCTTTAATTCCTGGAGAAAATTAGATTGAATGCTGTATTGAATTTTGGCTGACTCAGATGCTGAATTCTCCTGAACTAGAGCAATATATTTGTCCATCTCAGAGGAACTATCCTTATAAATTCTCTGTAGGTCATATTTCAAGGATTCAAGCTCTGCCTTTCGGACATAGTCTTGAAGGAAAGAGTTTTCTGGAGGTACGAAAATGAGGTTTGGCACTGAAGGTCTTATGTTGGGCCTTTCATCTGCTAATTCATCATAATCTAGTCTCAACACAAGAAACCCAGGGTCCTCATACCACCCTTCAATGTCATGCACAATAGATACTGACCCCTCTATAGCATGATGCTCCCCCTCACTTAGAGATACTTCCTAAACAACTACAGCAGCCTCTTCCAGTCTTGTAACCTCGACAGTTGTTGCTGCTTGATCAACTGACTCACCAGTAGAGTGAGCCACTGTTTCTGCTTATTTAACCACAATTTCTATAGCAAGGGTATTAGGTATACCTGATTCTTCTTGTTCACTCATTTCCCTTGTAGTGTCTCCTATAAGAGGACTCAAACTGAGTTCCTCTCCTTCACTATCCTTATCAGCAGCAGCCTCATGTTCCTTATGGACAGAATGACCAGATTCAACAACTTCTTCCTCTTATGAGGTATCTCTAATAGTTATATGAGCCTCATCATACTCTTCTTCACTGGTTTCTTCAATATCATTTTCCCTTAGGACAGATTCTCTTCTCAGTAACTCTCTTGGAGGACTGGGCTCTCGAGAAGCTATCACTCCAACTAGAGGACTGGCAGGTAGATCGGGATCACTCCTATCATCTATAGGAGTAACCTTTTTCTCAAGTTCCATAGACTCCTCTACTTCTTCATCAGAATATACAGGTTCTACCTCATCAGGTTTCAAACCTGGATCACTCTTATCCATTGGCCTAGAAGGATTATTTACAGGGTCACACTTCTCATAAAGCTTCCCTTCATCATTTACCCATTCTCTTCTCCATGGATTCCAGCTGATCTTCATGACCTTGCAGACTATCTTAGAGATACAAAAGTTGTTCTTAGCTACAATTGTTTCATCTTTGTCTCCAACATTGCCCTTAACCTTTAGCATCACAGAAATAAGTTTGGCATGAAATAGAGCATTTGATTTAGAACTTGGATTAGTCATGTCTTCCAACTGATCCATAAACAACCTACATAGGTTGATCATATGTCCATGCTTCAAAAAATATAATATAAATATGTCCTGATACTTCAACACAGCAAAGTTCCCTCTCCTTGGACTTATCACATGTTGGATAAACTTGAACAAAAGTCTATCCTCCCCATTCATTTCAGCAACAATCACCTTCCTTGAGGCCCAATTTCCTATCAACTCTTCCAATGATTTCTTATATCCAAAAATCTCACTGTCTGGTGGAATAACTCTAGAGTAGTAATCAAATATACCCTCATGAGGTACCCTTATACATTTAGCCCACTCAGCATATGAAAATCTTACCTCAGTGCCATGTATTCTAGATAGCATTCGGTTCTCTTCATTAGACTTCTAAAATCTCAGAAACTCATAAAATTCTTTGACTAACTTCAGATAATAAGGCCCATTGTTGTTTGAAAAACACTCCACCCAGCCTTGAGTTTCTAGCACTTCCAGCACCAAATATTTGCTCGAAAGAAACCAGTCCTCACACAATTCTTTTTCTAGTACGATCTCCATCTTTTTCCGATGTGGATTAACCAACTTCATTACAATACTACTTCAACAAGTAGGATAGACTCGAGGTCTCTTGGTTTTTTGTGCATATTCATCACCAACCATCGGACTCTTGACTCTATACATTGAGGTTCAAAGAAGTTTGAAGGTTCAGTGGAAAGGTAGGGTTTATGGATTTTTGGGAGCAAGGGTTCGAGAGTGATGAAGAGAGTGAATCAAAATGTGATTGTGATCTAATTTTATCATTTAGGGATTAAAAAATTGGGAAAAGAATACTAATAAAATGGTTCATATTCCCACATAAAATATGAAGTAACTGTAAATTCCAATAGTGACGTACCCAATGGTGAGGTTCTAACAGTGAGGTGAAACGGTGAGGTTCTAACAGTGAGGTTCAGGAGTGAGGTTCTAACAGTGAGGTTCAACGGTGAGGTTCTAACAGTGAGGTTCAACAGTGAGGTTCTAATAGTGATGTGCAATGGTGAGGTTCTAATAGTAAGGTTCAACAGTGAGGTTCTAACAGTGAGCTTCAACGGTGAGGTTCTAATAGTGAGGTTCAATAGTGAAGTTCAAATAGTGAGGTTCAACAGTGAGGTTCTAACAGTGAGGTGCATTGGTGAGATTCTAACAGTTTATCATATGTAAATAATGTTTGATGTAATTTACCCTCTCATAATTCAAAGGATTTGTGAATATATCCCCCAATTGGTGTTCAGTGCTAATGATTTCAAGAGTGATATCACCACTTTGATAATGATCTCTCAAGAAGTGATGTCTTACATCAATATGCTTTGTCCTAGCATGAGATACTAGATTTTTAGATATGTTAATATCACTTTTTTGTCACAGTTTATTGAGACATGTTTGAATTGATATTCATAGTCTAGTAAAGTGTGTTTTATCCATATAATTTGAGCACAACAACTACCATCAGCTATATATTCATCTTTGGAAGTAGATAATGCAACAGAATTATGTTTCTTACTACACAATGATACTAGTGACTTGCCTAACATGTGACATGTTCCAAAGGTTCTTTTTCTATGTAACTTACAACCAGTAATGTCAGCATCCAAATAACTTATTAAATCAAACGGTTGTACTCTTGGATAAAACAGTCCTATGTTGGGAGAATATTTGAGATATCTGAAAATCTGTTTGACAAAAGATAAATGAGATTCTTTGGGATTAGCTTAAAAACGAGCACACATGCACACACTGAACACAATATTAGGTCTGCTAGCTGCAAGGTAAAGCAGACTCCCTATCATACCTCTATAGTTGGTTTGATTCACTGGTTCACCAGTTTCATCATCATCCAACCTACAAGTGGTACTCATAGTTGTATCACTACCGTTACTATTATCCAAACCAAAAAGTTTTAGAAGATTATTAATGTATTTGTTTTGATTTAAGACAATGCCATTTTTATTTTGAATAATCTGAAATCCAAGAAAAATTTAAGTTCCCCCATTAAACTCATTTCAAATTCATTTTTCATTATTTTTGAAAAATCAGTACATAAAGAATTTTTAGAGGATCCAAATATTATATCATCTACATAAATTTATACTATTAAAACATCTTTGGAAATCCTTTTAATAAATATAGAAGGATCAACTATTCCTTTAGTAAAACCTTTTGAAATAAGAAAGGAACTAATTCTATCATACCAAGCTCTTGGAGCTTGCTTTAAACCATATAAAGCTTTAGAAAGTTCAAAAACATGGTTTGGAAAATGGGGATTTGTAAAACCAGAGGGTTGTTAACCAAAGACATCCTCAACTATATACCCATTTAGAAAATCACTTTTAACATCCATTTGATAGAGTTTAAAATACAGATGAGCTGCATAAGAACGTAGTATCCTAATGGCCTCTAACCTAGCTACAGGTGAAAAGGTATCATCATAGTCTATTCCTTCCTCTTGACTATATCCTTGTGCAACTAACCTAGCTTTATTTCTAACTATATTTCCAGACTTATCCACTTTGTTCCTAACAACCCATTTAGTGCATATTGTCAAAGTGTCCTTAGGTCTTTCAACTAGTTGCCAAACTTTGTTTCTTTCAAATTGATTTAATTCCTCTTGCATAGCCATCACCCAAAATTCATCATTGATAGCATCATTAATATTTTTGGGTTCAGGCTGTTAAAGAAAAGCTTGATGTTTAACCTAGTTTCTCATAGAACCTCTAGTTTGGGTTCCTCTATTTAAATCACCTACTACAACAACTAAAGGATGATTCTTGAGATTTATAATACCTCTAGAAAGAGTTGGACTAGACTCCTCATGATTTTTTATAGGTTTAGACTCAATATATGCAGATTCTGGAAGATTCCCAGAACTAGTTACTTTTACAGGGTGTTCACTATCATTACCATTAGGGTCCATAAATGACATATCTTCCTCAAGATATTCAAGAAATTTTTTGAGTTCATTTGGATCAGTCTCAACAAATTTGACATGAACTGACTCTTCCACACATTTGGTTCTCTTATTGAATACTCTATAGGCTTTAATCGAGATTGAGTAACCTAGGAAAAATCCTTCATCACTTTTGGAGGCCAACTTGTCACGATTATCCTTAGTGTTAAGGATAAAGACTTTGCAACCAAAAACTCAAAACTAATTAACCTTAGGCTTCCTATTATTCCAAATCTCATAAGAGTTCTTCTTAAGAACAGGTCTAATTAAGACTCTATTGATGGTATAACAAGCTGTATTTATAGCTTCAACCCAAAAATAAATAGGTATATTATACTCACTAAGCATAGTTTGGGAAATCTCTTAAAGTGTCATATTTCTTCTTTCTATGACTCCATTCTATTGAGGTGTTCTTAGAGAATAGAAATTGTGACTATAGAGATTGTGTGAGCAATAAGATTCAAACTCCTGATTTTCAAACTCATGGCCATGATCACTTCTCAAGTCATAATTTTAAGTCCACTAATATTTTCTACAGACTTGGAGAATTTGATAAAATAAGAACAAGCTTCACTTTAGTGAGCTAGAAAGTATACCTAACTGTACTTAGAAAATTCATCTACAAGAACACAAACATAGTGCTTCCCATTTAAACTTGAAACTCTTGATGGTCCAAACAAGTCCATGTGAACCAACTCAAGCGATTTAGAAGTAGAAAATTATTTCTTCGGTTTTAAAGAAACTTTGTGTTTTTCCCTTTTGACAAGGATTACACACTTTGTTAATTGGGAATTCCAGATAAGGTAAGTCTCTAACTAAACCTTTCCTAGTAAGTTTCTTAAGTGAGTGCACATTGCAGTGTCCTAATCTTCTGTTCCACAACCAGTATTACATATGAAAAGCATTTAAGCAAGAAACATTTTTCTTGTCTAAGGAATTTAAATCAATAGCAAACCCATTTTCATTTCTACAGGCAGTGAATACTAAATCATTTTTGGAATTAAGAACATTACATGCATTATTTTCAAACATTAAATTAAAACCATCATAACACAACTGAGAGATACTTATTAAATTGTACTTCAATTCATTAACAAAAGGTACTTTGGAAATTAATATTGTATTAGGGTTACCAATCTGGCCTAAGCTGGCGATTTTTCCTTTTGCGTTGTCATCAAAAGTTACATGTCCACCATCAACTTTGATTAGCCTCTTGAAGCAAGAATAATCTCATGTCATATGTCTTGAACATCCACTTTCCAAGTACCATAAGGTCTTTCAAGAGCTCGTTAGGCATATTCCATACAAAATAGGTTAGGCATGGGTTAACTTTGGTACCCAGATTTTCTTGGGTCCAGAGAGGTTAGCAAGTAAAACTTTGGGAACTCATATTTTCTTTATAGGTTTACTAACATCAACATAAATATTCTGAGGCATAAATACTTTGTTAGGACCTTTAGAAAATTGTCTCTCAAAATATGGTCCATAACTGGAATTAGCATTGAACTATCCAGATTTTGGAACAAATTTGGTTTTGTAAATTTTTCTCTGTCCTGGTTGATATCCTAGACCAGTTTTATATTTTGGGGCAATCTATCTTCCTAGAAACTGAGTTAAGGTATCTCTACCAGTAGAAAACTTCTTAATATCTCTCTTTAATTTCTCATTTGATAATTTGAGTTTAGTATTTTCTTTTAACAGTTGAGCAAATTTTTTCTCAATATCCAGATCAGACTTATAATTTGAATTTAAAGCATATTGTATCTTTAATGATTTATATTTTTCCTTGAGATTATTAAAGGTATCCTCAAGCATTTCACAGTATTCAAATAATTCAACCTTATTCATATCTTTATCATTATGTGATTCACTCTTATTCATAGAATAATAGGCATTATGTATAGGATAATTAAGTGTTACCTAAGATGTTTCTGTCATTAAACATAAATTAGCATGCTTTTTCTATTCACTATCAGAAGCATAAAATCCACCGGAGTTGTCTTCTCAAGCTCTCCAGGTAGCTTTCATAGCCTTTTTATAACCCTTTACCTTATCTTCATATTTATTTTTAAATTTTATCTTGGGGAAGTCTGCCTTCACATGACCTTTTCGTTTGCACTCATAGTAGATTATTTCATTTGAGTTTTCATTCCTTCTTTTGTCTTCCTTCCATTGTCCTTTACTATCATAATTTCCCTTATAGTTTGACTTCATAAACAATTTCTTATTTCGGTAGAATTATTTGAACCTTCTAGAAAGATGATTCATCTCCTCATCAATGTCTGAATCTGAGTCTTCACTATTGGAACTGTCTACAAGAGCTGGAACATTTTATTTATCTTTACTCATTCAGGTTGAAGTATTGAATGTTACTGACTTCTTCCTTGGTTCTTTATATACTTCTTGGTTCACATTAAGCTCTTTTTCATAGATCATAAGTTTTCCAATTATCTCTTTCACTTGAAGTTTGCCTATATCACAAGATTATAGAATAGAAACAGAAGTTCCCCTCCATCGGTCAGGTAGGAATCGAAGCAGTATCATGATTTGGTCCTTGTTGTCCACTGGTTTCCCAAGCAGACTCATGGTGTTCACTATTTCATTGAACATGAGATACATTTCAGAGATAGGTTTATCAGGCTTCGTTTTAAAATTATCATATTTAATAGTTTATGTTTTTAATATCATTTCTTTAACATTAGTTTTTCCCTCATGAGAGATAGATAAAGTATCCCAGATTTCATATACAGTTTTTCAAGAAGATATTCAATTGAATTTCTCATCACCTAGAGAACAGTAAAAGGAATTCATTGCTTTGCAGTTATTAATATATGTGGCTTTAGTCATCTAAGACCATATATCCCTAGCAGTAGCAGGCAGTACATGTTGTTCTTCAATTGTGTCCCAAATTTCAGGTCCCATGCTCTCTAGATACATTTTCATTTTTAATTTCCACTGAGCATAGTTATTTCCATTAAAGAAAGGTGGCATGTTGGTAGCAGCACCCTCAACTCTAGTTTCCATAGTTCCTTAGAATTTAAAGAACTGAAATTTTATATATGACAGAAATTTTAATATCTTTAAGATACAATTAAAATCGAAGTTGAAATGAATTTGAACACATGAAAACAAAATCCTCTGATACCATATGTTTGTCGAAGTGGATACTCAAGAGGGGGGTGAATTGAGTTCGAATTAAAATTAATGTTAAAAAACTTTATGATTAAAATCCCCCAATTCAAAACAGCCCAGTCAATTAAGGCAGTAGAGATATAAGTGTTTAATTGCTTAACAAGTTTCTCTAAGGATTATTAATCCTCAATTGAATCAATGTAAACACTAATTCAATTTTTTAAATAGGTTTACTAAATTAAACACATATACACACTAACCAAAACTAACTATTAGAGTGAATGTAATAATAGTTTTCTGTCTTTGAAAAATATAAGTAGCGGATAAAATAAAACAGAGTGTATGAGGATTAGAAAAACAATATAAACAAGAGGTTCAGTCTCAAGTCGAGACCTAATCCTCTCCACTTGGTGATCACCTTCCACCAACCAGTTTTTATAAATAAACTTGATACACAACCTGTATCGGGGTTTAAAATAGTTATTAAAAACTTTCCAGGTTATATAGCCTCTTCCAGAGTTATGCATCGAAAAACAAGAAACCATGCCACACAAGTATTCTTCCACAGTTATGCATGGGAAAACAAGAAACCAATACACACAAGGCTTCTTCCACAGTTATACGTGGGAAAACATGGGTGGGAGTGTTTTGAGTGAGAATTTTCACTATCCTCCAGTTAAAGAACATGAGATAGTGTGTGTGTAACAAACACACACTGCTTAGAAATGTAAAATAAGGAACACAGTAGAGCCCGAGAAATTAGGATGGAGATTATAATGCTCTGTGTGTTTGAGGATTAGCTCGGGACTTATTAGAGTTGAGGAAATGACGGTTTTTTTCTTCTCTGCAAGTTGCCTCTAAAAAACAGTGTTGCAGCTTCCAGGTACTAGCTTCCAGGTACTGAGATATTCAACTTCTTGGTATAAGAGAGTTGATGAAACATAGCAGGATATCCTTGAGTGTATTCTTCAAAAAAGATCTTTGTAAAGATTTTGGATTTTCAGTAGAGTGTTCTTCATCTTGTTCTTCAGTAGTTTCTTCCTTATGCATTCGACTTGTGAACTTCACTCCTATTTTTTGTTTTTCTTTGTGCCTCTATATATATCTTCTTTTTATTAGTTCTTTTTCTTTCTTATTTGTGGTTTTACAATAGGAGTACGTACATCACGTGCAATCTTTATCTTACCTAGTACTGGAAATATATGGTCTCTTGATATGTCTACAATAAGAATTAATTAAGTCAGAAGCATTAAAGCTAGCACAATATGATTTTTATGAATATATTAAGAAAATGGATAATGTATAGAATATGTAATCAGTAGACTGGTAACAGTAGCCTGTCAATCGGTAGCATCTTCAACAGCAAGCTTAAACAGCAGTAGACTTATAACAGTAGGAGTATCCAGTGGTAGGCTTTGTCAACGGTATGGTATTCCAACGGTAGACTTCACTAACGGTAGACTTTTCCAATGGTATACTTTTCCAACAATAGACTTCACCAACTGTAGACTTCACTAACAGTATACTTGTCTAATAGTAGACTTGTCCAACAATAGACTTTTCCAATGGTAGAATTTTCCAAAAGTAGACTTGTCCAACAGTAGACTTTTCCAATAGTAGACTTGTCCAATGGTAGACTATTCCAACAATAGTCTTGTCCAACTATAGACTTGTCCAGCGGTAGACTAGTCTAGCAGTAGACTTGTACTAGTGACTTCCAACAGTAACTTTATAACTATAGCTCTTATAACGGTAACCTTCATCAGTAAGGTCTTCAATAGTGACCTTTTCACCAATGACTTCAAGCGTTAAGGTTCAACTGTAGGTTTGTCAATGGTGACCGTGACAGTGACCCCTTACCCGTAACCTTCAACAGTGACCTTTGACTTAGATACTTTTATGTTGTAAACTGATTCCAGTAATGTCATGAGATTAGAAAGAGATTGAAATAAATTTTCAAACAACTAACCCATTATATAATTAAACATGATTTGGGATTATCAAAACAGGTGTGTTCAACAATCTCTGATTTGGTATTATCAAAACAGGTGAGTCCAACAGTATAAAACAAGGGACCTTTATCCATGGTTATTGGATACCATTCTCTTTGGGTTAAAAGAATATTATTAAATTGTATTACTTGTTTTACTACAATTTTTCATTCTTATTTAATTAATAAACGTGATTCTATTATATCTCTTCTTTCTATTAGTATTACATTTGTCATAGTATCTTTGATTATGATACAACTATTTTATTCGAATACAATTTTAGATGATTTAAGATAGAATCATTACATTTTTTATATTACATTGATTTATCTTAACCATTTTGATTATGATACTTTTTAATACTCTGATAAATTTTCTTCTATTATGAATATGATTAAATTTTGTTTGTGTTACCACGAAAACTAGAATACAATTATATATGTTGTAAAGATAGAATCATTTTATTATGACCTGTGGAATAAATATCAGAATCTACTTGATTATGTTACTTTTACCATCGGACCCAAGGGCTAAGTCTGATTACTATTTAAATACTTAAGAGGTTTTGTGAATACAATTTTTTTAATCTTTTTAAAAAAAGTTTCTTTTACAGTTAAAAGTTAATGTTTTTAAACATGAAATTCACCCCCACGCCTATTGAATTTAACCATGTGTATTTACATTTCGATCCTACAATTGGTATTAGATTCAAGTCTCTATAATAGTAATACATACAATTGGTATCAGTTCCTAGGATCTATATTATTGATATCTAAAAATTATATTATATCCAAGTCTCGAAAATATTGATACTCACATTTGGTATTAAAAGATATTTTCATGGCTCAATTTCTGGATAATCCTTTTAGTTTCTATAATTTTTCAAGTTAGTTAAAATTTTTGTCATAAATGTTTTGTTTATAAATCTATTGTACGCTAACATGTATTGTGGAAAAAGATTTTTTTTATTGTTTTATAAGATGGAAGGATTAAATGTAAGAACTATTGATAATATCAATCCCACTTAACCTCCAATTTTTTATGGTAATGATTATGAATACTATAGGTAGAGAATGAATAATTTTGTGATCAACACTAGAGTTGATAATTTTGTAATGATCACTAGATATTATAAAATTCCAGAAAATGAATTCAGAACCTTTAGAAGTCAAGAAAAGTAGGAATACCAGTTTAATTACAAGGTGAGAAATTTTTACAACGTTCTATGAATAGAAACATATATAGCCATATTTCTTCTTATGAAGTAGAAAATATTGGTTGGAAGAAGTTAAATATTACTCATTTTGTAACTACCAAATTTGTAGAAACTAGAAGAGAAATATTTAGAGCTAACAATCTAGAATTTGAATTCCCTTTTTGACAACCCTATAATAAATTTATAAAACATGTTTATGACAATAGTCAATAGTCTACAATCTATGCGAGAGAAAGGATTACATGATGAAATCCTTATTCAAAATATTATTGATATTATTCCTAATGAATGGGAATAAAAATGGCTATTGATGAATCTAGAAAGATTAAAAATGTTACTCTTCATGATTTTTTGGAACTATTTTACAATATGATAATATATTTAAAAGACATGCTGAAAATAAATAAAGATTAATGGTGGAGTTTCTTTTACTTATACTTATAATTCGATAAAAGCTCATACTTCTAAGAAGTTTGTTAAGTAATCAAAGAAAAAGGTTTTTGTTTAATTTGATTCAGGTGATTCTGAACATTCTGAGAATTAATTACCCAATATTTCTTGATGAATGAATAATATTTTTTGTAAAAAGGATTTTGAGTTTCATTACAAGAAATGTAAAAAATACATGATTGAAAATAAATACTCTAAAGTAAATTATTATGAATTCAAAAGTTTTTTACATATCTTACTTGATTGTCCTAAGTTGAAAAGGAATGATATAAAGGATATACATTCCGATCTAAATTAGAAGATATTTTATAATTCAAAAAACAATATAGTTCTTAAAGCTGCTGACACATGAAGTTCTAGTGGAGGTGGTTCTTTAGAAAATACCTAAAATAATAAAAGTTCATATTAGAGGATTATAGGTCTTCTTACTAGTGTACCTATCAAAAATTCATGTTTTATGGAAAAGGTATACACAACTGATACTTTAGAGAATATGTATTTTTATGAAAATTATCATTATAATAACAATTCTATATCTTCTGATAAAGAATCCTCATCAACTAGTGATAATAATACATTACCTTCCTATAAAGAGGTTTCTAGTTTTTCTAAACTTCATGAAAATGAGAATAGGAAAGTTATCAAAAAACATCAAAAGGAAAATACTAGGATAAATGTTTTAACAAAAAAGTATCATATATTTCTACTGATATCGATAGAATTTTTTTGAAATTGAAACTATTTCTATAAAACATGATAAATCTATTTTTGAAAAAGGTAATATTTCAAAAGATTTATAAAAAGTAATTTCTCGTAAAGATAGTTTGAAAACAAGTTTTTAGAAAATCAATTACGAAATAAATAACTATGAGCATAATAATTTAGTTATGAAACTATAATATGAAATTTTTCATTTAAAGAAACTCTTATCAAAGTTTTCTTTTGGAAAAGAAAATTTTGATAAGATGTATCAAAAACTCTTTCCTCATGGTACTAGTTCAAGAATGGGTTACTCACATTTAGAACTGATATTTAGTAACAATTATTTTGTTCAAAAAAGTGAACCCTTTGGTACAAAATTTCAAATTGATGGTTACTAAAATAAATACTTTTCCTTAAATAAAATCCAATACTTAGGGTTCAAAAAGGCCCATTTTTTAAAACAAATTTGGATTCCTAGAATATTTTTTTATAACATTTTTGGACCAAAGAATTTTTGTGTTCTAAAAACCTAATTGTTTTTTTCTAAGAAAACAAATGAAGTACCAACAACAAGAATACATGGTATATGTATAGTGATTGTTCTCATCATATGACTGGTAATAAAGATATCCTTGAAAATATTATTAAGATTAATGCTAGAATAGTTACCTTGGGAGATAATGTTAAATGATATATCAAGTATTAACTCATCGGAAGGCTAGAACAACTAGCAGATATTTTTACAAAACAATTTCATTTCGATAAATTTGAATATAATAAATAGAAGCTGGGAATGATTAATGTAAAGTAATAATTCAGATATAATTCTTTTTTAAACCATCCCTTTCTATTAAGTTACTCGTTTTCATAGGGGGGTTACATTAGATTCTTTATTAAAACTTTTATTTTTCTAAAATTTTAATTTTTCAAAAAAAAATTGTAATGAATCTTCCATAATCGAGTCTGTTTTAAAATTGGATTTGGAAAAAATTACAAATTTGAAAATTTTCTTGTATACAATTTTTTTTAGATATGAATGTTTTTTTGTATTTAACTTTTCAATTGTATTTCGAAAAATAATCGGATTCAAATTTTTAATTAGGTTTAAAAAATATCATATTCATATAAATCAAAATATTTTAGGTTTTCTTTTCAAATTCTTTCTATAATCTAATTATTTACTTCTAAAAACTATCATATTCAAATAATATAGTACACCTAAAATTTTTCTTTCAACTATCATAACTGTTTATAAATCAATGAAGAACAAACTATCATATCAATTTTTCCACTCTAAAAGATATTCTTATTTATTTTATAATTTAACACTATTTCATCTAAAATTATCTAATTCTATTTTGTTGTTATTAAAAATTTTAATGTTTTTTTTTTCAATTTATTAATCATATTTTCTCAATACGATAAAAGTTTTATAAAACATCAATAGTTTTTCTTTAAGCTTTCTTTTGATATTCACTCAACCGTCAGATCAAAGAGATTAAAGATCAACTATTAGATTAGTTTGGAAGATGAAATATAATTCGTGATCGCTTATATATTGGGGTCCCAACCCATATCCCACATTGAAAAGTATTAGTTCCTTGACATGTAGCACTACCTCAATTATGATCCCCATTCTGATTTTCCCTTCATGTCTGAATTCTTTGTTTCCTCTCTGAATACGATGGCACCTGTGAAATATTTCAACAAGTGGTTTCTGTTTTAGGAAAGGTTAGTTTCAACATCCTTTTATAATGTTTCTGATTCATCTTTAAGTAGGATGATATATTTTCAAGAATGATAATCCTTATGTGTGGAAGAAAACGTAGATTATGATTTTTTTTACCTAGAACTGGTGAAATTGTTTTATGAATCTGTATAATTTCTTAAAGAAAATGGAAAAGAAATGTTCCCATTCTGAATTTATGAGAAATGGTATAAGATGACTCATAGGGATTATACTAGATTTATTTGTATTTTTGATGAAAGGTATGCATTTTTTCCTTCTCACAACCCTTGTAATTCAAAATGTACTTTTGATAGAGAAAGGGATGAAAAGTATTTATTAGGGATATATCAGAAGATTAATCAAAGAAAGTCACTCATCTAATACCGGATCACATAGTTTTAGCTATTTGGATGTAAGGATTTCTCATTCCAAGAAATGGTGATATATATACTTGAAAAGTATGTGATATTTTTTATTTATATTATCTTATCAACATGAGAAAGATAAATTTGGTTGTCTTTTGCAAGAAGCTATCAGAACCACCGAAAGAACCAATCAGTCAGAATCAGATTCACCAAATACGATCCCTACTCAGGGTCTTAATTATATCTTTCACACTTTAATCATATTATAGAAAACAATTCCTTACCTTCCAACGTTAGAGACCAATGTTGATTTGGTTATTTAGAATCCATAAAAAGATTCGGATTCCATGAATGATTTGACAGAAAGGCTGATAAGGTTGGAAGAATATTAAAAAGTGTTTAAATAAAATATTGAATATCATATGAAGAGTTATAATAAGTTTTTAAAATGGCCTCATAACATTGATGAATACATCAAGATTCATGTTGATAATCTTGTAAAATTTCAGAATTCTCTGGATAAAACCAATATTTCATTCAATATTATTGCAAGAGATATAGCCACCAAGGTTAAATATATTGAATCATTCAGAAGCACATCTGAAAAACAAACTCAAGATACCTCAGATCTGAAAACAAGTTTAATATTTCTTCTCATTGAGATTTCAAGATTCAAAGCCTACAAAGATTAAATTATTTCTTTAAAGATATTTAGTGAATTTTTCACTGAGAATATCAAATCTTAGGACAATCAAAACAATATTTTGGAAGAACATTTTCAATATCTAGAAGAAAAGGTGAAGGAACATAATTAATGAATTAAAATTCATAAGGAAATGATTCATGATATTGAGAATAAAAAAAATTCCTAGGGTGAGTTTTTGGAAAATTTAGAATAAGACAGAATGGTATTCAAGAAGCTAAAATCAATTTTTTGATCCATGATGACAAAGAAAGATTGATTTTCTAAAAAAACTTGTGGTATTATTATTGTTTTTGGAAATTCAATGAAATACTTCTTCCTCTATATTCAATTTTATAGAATGTATTCAAATTCATATTTGGTTGAATGTACTTTAATTTACTTTATATGATCAAGTACTTTATTATTATTCTTCGTATAGTTGTTTCTCTATCCCTTTTCAGGTGCTTTAATAATTTCACTATTATTTTTTGTAAATCATAAAGTGGGGGAACTTTTTAAATAGTGGGAACTCTATAGAAGGGGTAGATTCTTTACGTATTAAGGATAAAAACTTTTAAAGAATAGAATATGATCCTTTGCGAAATTCTTATCCTAAGGAAAAGTTAGTTGTACTCACTGTCATATTCAGAAGAGTTTATAAAATCAAGGGGAGATAAGTATAAAGGTTTAATTATCAATATACAGTTTTTAAAAAAGAATAATGCACTTTTTTTAAGTAATTTTGTATTTTTTTTCTTCCCAAAAAGGGGGATATTATTTAGTCAAAGTTTTTTTAAATTTTCCATTCCTTTTGTTTTGGAAACCACAAACTCTTTATTAAAAATGTAATTAACTAATTCCTTCATGTCCAAATTTTTTAAATTGTTTTTAAAGAGAACATACTTTTATAGTATACTTAGAATTAATTTTAATGTATTCATGAATTCAAATCTACTCTATTCAATACAATTGTCGTAGTGGGAATAGATCTGATCATGATCATACTCAACTTTCTCAAATTATATTTGAATATTTAATATTTCGTATTTATACAAAAAAAAGTTTAATCAGATTTGAAATCAAAATTAGTATCATCATATTCATACTCAAAAAACAATCATAATGAAATACTATAAGGAAATGCATTGGATTGACTAACAGTTAAATTATAAATACAGAAAATCATATTCTATCATAATGGAATACATTTCACACTATAAATGATGTAAATAAAAATAATATAATGAATTCTATTACAATATGTGTTAAAAAAGTATGTCATGAATTCAGTTGTAATGTGGTTGTTGGAGTGTCATGTGTCTAGGTCCTTGTGGAAATCTCAGAGAAAATATGACTGTTAGTGATCAAGATAACTGTTTGGAGGCTGGCCTATAAATACCTTGTTATTTGAAGATTTTGGAGCAATGGTTGGAATAATTTTTCATGTTCTTTTATGCTATGATTTTAATATAATTATTCATAAGTGTAAAAATTGTGAACATCTTATTCCTAGTCTTTTAGATAACCATACTGAGAGTCTTTATTAATGAAACCTTTTCAGGTTTTCTCCTTAAGATATTTTTTTTCTTTGTTTCATTCCAATTGTTGTGATTACGATCGAGGACTTATGATGATAGGAAGACCGAAGAGTCGATCACCTTCTTGATCGAGGTCATGAAAGGATAGCAAGAAAGAGACGATCATCATATCAAGGGATATCAAGGATAGGTAGATAAAGAATCTTTGATCATTGTATCGAGATATTTCTATGGTGAGTGAAATATAGACTTTATTATAAGTATAAATCAAGGGACATTTATCCCAGGTTACTAGATACCCTTATCCTTGGGTTAAAATAATTTTATTAAATTTTATTTCTTGATTTATTATAAGTTTTTCATTTTCACTGCATTAAAAGAAAGTGATTCTTTTATATTTCATCTTTCTATTATTAATACATTTTTATGAAAACTTTGATTATGATACAACTATTTACTCAAAATATGATTCTATAATATTTAAGATTGAAGCATTGAATTTTTTTATTACTCTAATTTTTCGTAACCATTTTGATTACGATACATTTTAATACTCTGATTAACGATTTTAATTTATGAATATGATTAAATGTTTTTTGTGTTACCTATATATATTGAATACAATTCTATAAATTTTAAAGATAGAATCATTTTATTATTAAATGTGGTATACGTATCTGAATCTACTTAGTTGTGATACTTTTACTATTAGAACGAAGGGCTAAGTCTGATTACTATTTAAATAATTAAGAGGTGTTTTGAATATGATTTTTTCAATCTTGTTAAACAAAGTTTATTTTAAGGTTAAAATGAAAGTTGTTAAACTTACAATTCACCCCCTCTTGTATTTATCCATCTTATAAACATTTTGATCGTATAATTTTTATTTTTCATGTTTTATTGGCTGAAATTTCATTAACCAAAATCTACATGTAGGCCCCGTATTGATTGTATGCATGTTGGCCTTGCATCCAAAACCCTAGATTGAAGTCATGATGAATCCCCTAAATTATTCTAGTGATAATTTTTTGACTAATTATTTTAAATAAATGACTAAAACTTACATAGGTAGATTCAAACTAACATGGGTGTAATATTATGTGTAAATTGGGTAGAAATGACACAAATGTCAACAAAATCAGACTTATTTTGAGATGAATGACACCTATGCTAGTGAAAATGACATATACCATGAGGTTCATCACATATAAACTTGGTATATTCGCACATTCATATATCCATAATGACACATACCCTCATATTCCTTTTCTATTTTCTATCTTATTCGTTATATAAAATGAAACATATGCTAATGTCGAATCACACCTAAACATGGCCTCCTTCACAGAATATCTGGTATTCTCAAATGTACATCAAACACTTTAAAACATTAAAATTAACCATCAAATATTATAACCACTTCAAATAAATTCAATTCATTAATTTTATCCAAAAAGTAAAATAGAATAATTAGTTCTATAATTTTTTATCTTTAAACAGAATTTTCCAAACTTATGAAAATGATACATTAATTTCAAAACATCCAAAACCACAATATATTAACAAATATGTTGGAATAAAATAAATTGAATGTTAACAGAATATAATGAATGTATTTAATTTTTCAAATATGGATCCTTTAGAATATCATCATTTTTAACCATGTTAGTTTAATTTTTCTTAGGTTGATGTAGGTGAGTCCTCATTACTTAGATTGATAATTGTGTTATAAATGAATTAGAATATTCAAATGATCTAGAAATAATTAGTGTGACCTAAATTCATTATTAATTTTATATGGATCTCCTTCGATTTTTTTAGAATTAATATATGGTGATTAGATTTCTCTCAAGGTCTCTGCTCAACGAGGAAATAGATACTTAGAGAAGAAAGGTAAGAATATACTGATATATTTAGTTCTATTTAAGACCGCAGAGTGGTTTAGAGACGTGGAATACTGAATATCATTACCTCCTTTTTTTATACCAATTTATAATGTATTTAATGTATCTTAGTTAAATAATTATTAACTTGATCCATTACATGTTATTTATTGGAATAATCTTGATCTTGAAAAGGATGAAACCATCCACAAAAAAAACCTATCCAAATTTTGGATCATCTAAATAAATTGTTGTGGGGTATATCAATTCTTCTAATTTTAGTTCCTTGGAAACAAGGAAGGATTTTTATAAAATTTGGGATTGAAAATTTGTAGTGATGGATTAATTGACTCATATCATTTCTAATGAGGAATGTCAATTAATTTTTAATTGAAAAACGTTATGTGGTTGTTATAATTTTGACACCCAATATTTCACTAGTATGTAATCAATTTATTCATTTATTTATATAGAATTTCTTGGAGTTCAAGTGAGAAATAATAATTTTTTCAAAATGTAAAAGTGGAATAAATAGGCTAAGAGTCCAACAATTTCATCGTATAAAGGTTATAGGAGATGACTAATAGGTTTTGAATAATCTTATGAATGGTATGGAAGACCATGTAGTTAATACTTTTATATATGTAAAAAATAAGAATTTTATATTTTAGAAATCTAATTAGTGTACTTTTTACTCCCAAATAATTCTAAGTGGTATAGTTTCTATCCAGAGGAGTCCCTACAAGAACTCCTTTTTTCATTTTCCTTTCTCTGCATGATTTATCTAGGATACTTAGTTTAAAATCAAGGTTAGATCTCTAATATGACTCTTATAAACCATTTTTATATTTTTCTTAATTTTTATTTCAATAATCTTCCATGGTGGGACAATTTCATCACTATTGATTATCTAAATATAAAAATTATGGTTTATAAGGTGTGTAGATATATTATTAAGCCCTGGTCTACTACTGTCTAGAGGAATTTCTTCATTTTAATTGGGTTTAAATAGGTGATTCTATATATTTACTAGTTGTTGGCATAACCATATATACTTTGTTATATTTTATTAATTTTATGTGATTATAACTCTTCTTATTATCAAAATTATCTTTATGTTAAATTTTTATTACTTATCTGATAAATTTGTTTGTTATCAATGTTTCATATATTGGTTATGTTAAAATTACACTTCTAATGTTTAATTAGAATTTAAAGGGTTTTAATGAATATTTTTATGGATTTTATTATTCCATGTTTCATTTACCTAAATTATTACATTCTTTATTATTATTCAAAACTATCATTTCAAGGTTTAAAAGTATGTTTTGAATGATAATTCCTTATTTGGAACACAAAATGATGAGTATTGACTATTTAATATTATATAAAAAACCAATGATGTTTTTTTATAAATGATAATATAATTACTATTTAAATTATGTATTAACTGATGATTATTGGATAGTTATTTCATGGAAATATTTGGGTATCTAAATGGGAACTTTTTTATGAGTATTATACATGTTATGATCATGTTTTTACTATAACACCATTCCATGTTATTTCTCTATCTAGTGGAAGGACTCTAATTAGTATTAGTATATAAAATTTAGGGGATATTTGGATCACATAAAATACTATAGGTATGGTCTAGAATGGGCCATTTATGACCTATATGTTTGTTCCATGATGACATAAAGATCTTTTGAAACTGTGTGAGAATAATTTTGGAATGTTAATTATTTTTTATGATTTATAAGGGAATTAAAAAATCCTTTATTAAGAAAATATGAAAACCTTATTTTGATTTCAATAAAAAAATTAACATAAATTTTTATATCTTATTGTTTTTAAACATGAATAATTAGTTTTGATTATGAATGTAAATATATATATTCATTGGATACATATTAATAGGTTTTAATTCACCCCATAGATATATATTATTTTTTGTATATAGATTTGGTTACACATGACATGGGTAAAGGGAAGGTGTCCCTATCTTTTAGTAATGGACCATAGTTTCATAGATATAGTTATAAGAGGTGGTGACATTAGAGTATTGAGCATATTTTTTACGGATATAGAGATTATTTTTAGCTGTTAATGTTTACTTTGGTTAGTTTTTGGAAACATTTTTTAGCATCATTTTAGTTTTTGTATATTTTATTTCATTTTTTTACTTTCTTATTATGTATATTATGTATATGAATCATAATATATTGTATGTATTATGGGATGTTTGGATAATTATTAAATATGCAAGTTTTATAGGTTTTTATTGGTTTTATAACATTATTTTGTCTTATTCTCTATTTGGTTAGCTACATTTTAAAAAGTATTTTTCTATAGTATTTAAAGTCCAACTTTGGGATATTTATGCTATGTTTTCAATAAAAATTCAAAGATATTATTTTAATCATTTTAAATAGGGTGAAATAATTATTAAATAAATTTTCTAATACCCTTGGAACGTATACCAAATTACCAAGATTATGAATGCACTTTAAGTCTTGTGGAATGTCATATTTATAGTAAAGATATGGTATTCGGTTTGATATATTATTATATCACTATGATCTTCTTTAATTAATAATATAAGAATCCATACTTTTTTATTTCAGGTATCTATTTCCTCCTAAAAAATTATAATCCATACCTCTAAAAGTTGATATTGTCACTAATAACATGAGATAATTTTCCTTATTAAACTCACATTGACGGTTCAAAATTATCTTCCTTTTATTCATTAACACAATTATTGTGGGAGATCCTCATTTTATTCTTTAATATATAAAGGATGTGTGTGATACACTTCCTCTTATTCAATACATAGAAGGTGCATGAACTCTGCTTCTTCTTCTTGAATATATTCCTCTTTTACCTCCCTTAGTTCAAGCATTCTATCACCCAAAATTCTATATAAACCTTAATACTTTTATCTGGCACACTTTAGATGGTAAAATATCTAATATTTATAATATTCTGAATACCACATTGTGTTTCATTCTATATATTGTAGTTCGATAAATGTAAATTTTTTTATATATTTTACATTATTTAAAATTAATTATATTTCTCTATTTTTATAATTAGAGTTAAACCATGTTATATTATTTATTATTCATTTTAGTGACTTTGTAATAATAGAATAATTCTACCTTTATAATGAAACAAATTGAATTGGTTATTTTGTGGAATAAATTTTTTTGTTGAATAAATGTTTTTTGGGTTTTTTATAAATTCAATTATGATGACAGTGGAAAATTACGAACACAATGACTACGTGATAATGAATAATTCAATAGCAATGTAATATTAATATAAGGAGTTTGAATATTTTCTAAATTAAATCTAAAATTTCAAATACTCATGTATAAATGAATTTGATCCATGTAAGAATAAATTTTCATCGTGTAAGTAAGATTTTTCATTGTGTAAATGAGTATAGAAGTTTAAAAGGTTGTGTAAGTGATACTGAATAACAAATCTACACGCATAAGATTGAAATTTCAAATTAAAAAGTCCATTAAGGATAATTAGATTCTATGTCAGTATGAATTCATGCACTACTATAAGAAAATTGACTATGTAAGTGAAAATATAATCGAATTATTGTGTATGAATCATTACCATCTATATAATATTAAAGATATATTGTATAATAATCAATATAAATTTCAAAGGCTACGTGTATGAGAATTACAAAATGAATTTCACACTTAAGTGATTATAAAGTATGTTTTTAATAATGATTTTCTTGAAATCAATAATTAAATATAAATCATTTTATTTATAGATCAATAAATTGGAAACCATAGAAAAGACACATTGAAAGTAATATTTGTAGTAGTTTGTAAAACTATATTGGTAGAGGTCCTAATAACATGGATTGGTGGAATTTGATCAATAAGAGAGAGGATCTCAAGAATGATTCAAAGAAGTGAAATTATAATTGAAGAAGGGAATATGATATAAAAATATGGAATGTGTATATTTCATGTTGAAGGAATCAATGACTACTACTGTATATATCGTTATCATTGAAATCTTGGAGTGACACAAAAATATAATATAGAGGATATTTAAGGACTTTTTAATACCCATTTTAGGGTGTATTTTGGATCTCTTTACATTAATTGTTACTTATTTTCATTATTTTATAATTTTATCTTCTTTATTTTTGTGATGTATTTCATGGAGAGATAAAACCCTTTTAGGGATTGATTCGGTATGGAATATCCTAAGTTATACTTGATTCTATTCACTTTATTGTAGTTTTCATTTCCATATCTTTTTCTTAGTTTATAGTTATTTGAATAATTGAATGAAATATTATTTTTTAATCTTAATACCTATTTTTTACGTTGGAAACAATTTATATTCAAAAGGAAATTAAAATGGATTTATAATATGAACTGAAGTTATAACTAAATAAAGGAAAGGTAAATTGAAATTGATGGGAAAAACTAAAATATAAAAAAACATAAAACAAAATGGAAATAATTCCATCCTTGAGAAAAGGTAAACACTTATGGGATCATGCATAAAGGGTGATGGTGGGTGGAAGGGTGGGATCAAGGTGTAATAATGGAACCATGAATAGGGGTGGTGGTGCCAAGGTGTGAAGGTAGAAATAAATGAGTATTTTGATGGAAGTGATGGGGGTGGAGTACAATAATGACAGGATAATGATAATAGTTGGAGGTTTTAGAATTTGGGTGTTATAGTGGTAATTCATTTCAGATTGGTATTCAACATTAATCATTATAGTGGTTATAAAAGACAATTATGATTTTTTTTAGTATTTCATGGTTATTGGAAATGTAGAGTGGTCATCATTTTAGGAAATATTCTAATATGGGGAATTGTAGTATAACACTACAGGATAATGATGGTATGACAAGGTGGCTACAGTGGCTGTGAGAGAGTAATAAGATGAGGATATGTTTTTATTTTACAATTTTTTATAGGGATATTTTGGTTTAAAAGTTTTTATTCCCTTTCCCTAACCCTATTTAAACAAACTTTGGTAGGAACTATGACTCCATTATTTAAATTAATAGGTCATTCTATTATAACATACCAAACACCCTATTTTCAGTATTTTATTTTTATTTACAAGCCTCTACTTCTAGTATACCATACAGGGACTTAGTTTTTAATGAGTTAATATCAAACTGATTTATTTATTACTAATTCTCTCTAATCTATTTCTTTCATATAAAATGGAATGAGTTTGATAAAATTGTTAGTTTCTATAGATCACTGGCATGAGTAAATGAAATTGATGTTCTCACTCTTTATCATTTAAAACTACCCTATTATGATAGAGATTATTTTGGGTAGTAAGTCATTGGTTCATTTTTGAATGATATAGATATCCCCAGATACTTCCCCCATACACATAGGAAAGAGTACCAAATCACTGTGATCATAATGAGTTTTAGACTTACACTTCATCTTAACACAAGTTAAGTGATTTCTTATTATCTGTCCACTCATTATATAAGAGTAAGAATGTGGATTTTTTGAATTATTGTAATAGTATAAGTATTTGGTGACCCTACCCTAAATTAATAATTAATTATTCTATCAATAATTAAATCTTATTTTCTTATTTCGTGGATAATTATAAACCAAGACAACACTACAAAATACTTTCACATATTTTATCCTACATATGAAATATATACAAATTAACACTAAAAATTAAGTATATGTCCATGAATACTTAAGATAAACCCTATGGATACAACTACACTATATTTTTATTGGGTTTATTTTATTTTTTACAAGCCCATGATAGTGCTTATAAAAAATAAATCACTGTTTTTGGGGAATATTTCTCACATTCATTCTTTCTTTTGGTTTCATTGTATTTTGATTATGGAATAAATGAAAATATCATTTTATGGTAGTATATTAGATAATAATATTTATATTTACAAATCATACTTGACTAGATATAAGGAGTTGAGAAGTATTAAGAATTTATAATTTGATTTTGAAAATATTTCTTTAATTAACTGAAGATAAAGACACAAATTTTTTCATTATAAGTCTCATTTTTAAAGTATTGTAAAAAATTGAGGTAAATTTGGCCACAAAGATTCATTAATAAAAATAATCACATTTATTATTCAATATTTTAAACTAATTTGAAAATCAAAACTAGACACATTTAAATTCTCATAAAGTTTTATATTCTTGAATGTAGGAATATTACAAATAATTTGAATGAATTCATAATTATTTATGAAACATAAAATAAATAAGGAGTTGTTGAATATCATGTAATGTGTATAGAGTTTCCATTCTCACTTGATGGAGTTTTGAATGGGAGGATATATAATATACAACATATATACGTCAAAGTATGGGATATAATTTAAAATAAATTTATTTAAATATTTTTCCCAACTTCAAGAAGTGCGATTTTAATAAAGGATATATATTGGATATGGTAGGACATTAGAGGAACCATGTACAAGTACATGGAAAATTTTATGATGATTTTTTGAGTTATCCATATCATCTAATTAAATATTATTAGTTATTAATCTTATTTTACCATGTGTTTCTTAATAGTGAAAGAAACCTCCTAGTTACAACATCTCAAGGGGAACTTTTAAATAATTCACCTAATAAATCTAAATGAGTCATTGTGAAAATTCTAAAAAAACTCACAGTAGTTTGGAACAATGATCATAGTAACAATATTGGTACGTGAGATAAAATATTTTTAATCTAAAATATTTCAATATAGTTTTAATAAAATAACCACTTTGGTGATATATATGTCACTAACTCAAACATAAAAAATCACTCCTACTAGGATTTATTAATTATGTACATCCTAAGAGTATTTCACCAAATGATTCCCACTACTACAGGAACCATAGAATCGTATCATAATATTTCAAAAAAAATCATATTAGTAAATAATGTATTACAATGTATAGAATTAGTATAACAAAATAAAATATGGATTTTCCCATCAACAATAACAAAGACCTCAATTCTAACAACACATTCAAAAAGGGTATCAACAACCCCTATTTCATCAATTAAGTATAAATAAAAAAATCATCAAATAGATAAAAACTTAATAGAAAATTCATGTTAAAGAGGAAAATTATCTAAATATTTACTAAAATATAATATGAAAAGTTATGGTTATCACTAAACTACAATTGAAAATAAATTCAATTATCTCATAGAATTAAAGAATCTATTTGTAAAAATTCCTGTAACATTTAATGCATTTATGAACCAAGGTTCAGGTAAAAATCCCTCTCAATTTATTATTAACCCTAAAATTAATGTGAGTGTTATTTATTTTAAAATTTATATGGAAATTCAACATGAATTTAATGAACACATCATATAAAAAAAATAGGAAAGAAGTATTACATAACAATAATAGTTGAGAAAAGAAAATAACCCTCTATCAAGGAAAGGGAATGGTAAGGAGAATATATAGGACATGACTCCCCTAACACAATAATATACATCAATTGTAATAAAACCCAATAAGCTAGTTGAGGAATATTTTTAGAAATATGTGCTTGATAAATTCATGAATCTATAAATCAACATTTTACTTTTAGAAGACAATAAAAAAATAAAGTATGAAAAACTTTTTAAAGATATTTTTATAAGGATTATGAGGATTTAAGTAGATAAAAGTTTGATTTTACTTTTTGATATTTCTAATTTAATTACACTATAACTTCCCTCAATTTTTGAGGTTCTATGTTATTTTATTATACAACACACTATAGTTAAGTTAACTTTTAATACTTCTTTATGTGATCTTTGGAATTATATAAATATTATACCTCACTCTATGTATTCATATTTTCATATTAGAGAGCTTAAACCCATAAAATAAATAGTTCAATTAGATAATTGATTAATAATATTCCAAACTAATATTTAAGAATATGTATTGGTAAGAGTGAAGGACTTTATTTTCTCATTAACATTTTATGTCCTAAAATGGAAGAAAGGTAAGGTTACTCTCAATAACATACCATGAAAAAAAAATATTTTTTATTAAATTATATAGACTATAATAAATTTTCATGAAGTAAAACTCTCAATGTAATTTAATGAAGATGTTTTTAAATTTATTATTTTAGATTCAAAGAAATCCCCCCTAAGGAACACTCTATTTTGACACTTGAAAAATTTAAAACTCAATATATCACAAGAGGGTAAAATGATGTGTTGAAATAAATTTATACAATGGGAACCCAACTAATATATTTGAGTTATTTTGAAATAAATTGAAAATATTTTTGTAAAAAAATTAAAACTAGGTTTTTTTAATATGATGTTGATTTTTTAAGGAATGTTGTGTTGGTTTTATTATTTTGTTTAAGGATGATTATAAAATTTATTCTTCTCATTATTTCATATAGGTAGCACAAGTGAGTAAACCAAAGTTGGTATCCTAATTAATAGACCTCAAATATTAGATTTGAAACCACTACCATTAAATTTGAAATCTGTTTATTTAATGGAATTATTTATTAAATAATCATTTTCAATACAAAAAATGAATCGATTATTTTAGTGAACAAAATATTTGGATTATATTTTATTTTTATTATAAAATTTACTTCCAGTGAGAGTATAAAATTAAAAACCCTTTTTTTATTCTACCTTGAATAATTGGATGGTTGTTTAATATTGATTTCAGGAGTTTGAAATTTACATAAGTGAAATTTGGAATTTCAACTATTCTTATAAAAATGAATTTTTTCCTTATAAAAATGATTTTTAATGAGATAAGTGAGATCAATCACTTTGTAAATGAGAATGTAATTTTTAAAATTTATTTAAGTAATATTTGATAAGAAAAAAATCTTATGAAATAATTAAATGTGAAATACAAAGACCACATAAGATCAGTTATAATATATATATGTAATAATTCATACAACACTCTAACAAAACTAATTGGGAAAGTTAAATAATAAAAAAAACTTCTTGTGTAATGATCATTACTATAGACATAATATTGAAGGGATATAACATGAAATTGAACAATAATTTACAAAGTCAATGTAACTGAGATTTATAAAATGAGCTACCCTCAAAAATGATTATGAACTAGCTGTGAAATAATGAATTTCTAAAACTAAGAATTTAAGAAAACTCATTGAAATCCATAGATCATGTAAGTAGAATATATATTATTTGATCCAAAATAATGATCTTATGAATGATTTTGGAAAGTGGATCTATTGTTGAATAAGGGATGATGACATAAATTTATAGGATGTTTGTAGTCCACATTGAAGGAATCAATAACATTATTATACACAGAGAGTTATCATTAAAATCTAGAAGGTTGTAACACCCCAGAATGCTAAAATATTAAAAGGATAAATGTTACTACCCATGCCAAACAGGTGCACCTTTCTTTTCTAGAGAAAATGATTAAAACTCCACAGTTAAGCATGCTCGGCTTAGAGTAGTGATCAAGATGGACGACCTCTTGGGATGTTTCCCATGTTGTGTATGAGTGATGAAAAAGAACACTAAAAGAGCATGTATTGGACCATGGGGATATGAGTTAGTCTGATGATACCTTCATAACTTGGGGACAGAGAGGGGACACCACCTTTCTAAGAGAAACCTGGTGGTTCCTAGTTATCTAGGACCCAATGGCCATGTTAAGGAGGTGTGTATGTTCTATTATCAGGGAAAAGTAGTTACATTGGTATCAGTGAGGGAACCCAGCCAGATGTGTTGTGGAACTGCTTAGGTTGAGATGTAGGGCCCACAATGAGGTTTTAATGCTCTAAGGGGGTGAATTTAACTCTCCATAATGTTAATGGGTAAAATTTATAAATGATACTACCCATGTCAATAAGGTTAAAATTTCATTTTAGGTTCATACCTGATTAAAACTCCATAGTTAAGCATGATTGACATGGAGTAGTGATCAGGATGGGTGACCTCCAGGGGTGTTTCCTTTTATGTGTGTGTGTGTGAGGAAAAATCACACTGAAAGAAAATATCTTAGTCTATGGGGGCATCCATTAATATGATGATCCATTCAGGCATGTTGGTGGACCCTAGTGAGGTATCACCACACATCTCATGCCTAATGGGCCAAGCCCCTACTATAATGTTAAGGTAGGTTGTTTGTGCTGAATGTATGGCATGGTTATTATAGAGGGAATCTAGGATGATTCAAAGCGGTTATTTAATGATATGGTAATATTGATTTTATAGAATTTATTAGATTTCTTTAAACTATTTAATAATTTAATAATTATTTATCATGTTCATCCCTTACATGTTGTGATGAATTAGATGGAGGGATAACACGATTTTTAGTGAATGATTCATTGAGAGATGTTATAAGCTACATTTGAGTCCTTATGATAATCCATCCTATACTTTTTGTGATGTATCAGATGGAGGGATCAAAAAAATTATTGAATTATTCATTGGGAGAGATCATAATCCTAACCTGAGTCCTTATGATTTATTATAGTTATCATTGTTATTTCTTTCTCTTAGTTTATATTTAGTTTAAAGATTGAGTGTTTTAGTATTACCCTCTAAATTATTCTATGAGTTTTGATCTAATTGGGTTGTTTATTCTTAATTCTCTCTATTTAATTCATATCATATAGGATGGAATGTGGTTAATAAAATTGTGGGTGTTTATAAATAATAGGAATGTGTGTGATAAAATATTTTTCTCAGTCATTAATTCTTAAAATAACCATATCATGATTGGTAGTTTCATAGAAAGTATGTATAAGGTTCATAGAATGATCATGTTATTGTTAGAAACTTCCCCCACACACATAGGCAATGGTATCAACTCACTATGATCGTAACGAGATTGGGAATCATCTATTATCTCTACTAAAGGTGAGTGATATATGATTATAGACCCAATTATTGAGTAGGAGTAATAATTAAGTATCATTGTTTTGAAGGATTGGGATAGTATATGTCTTTTATGACCCTATCCAAAATAAATCATTAATTATTATCTTGATATTTAAATATTATTTCCTTATTTATTGAATAATTATAAACCAAAAAAACACTACACAATACTTGAAGAAAATTTTTCACACATATATAAAATACAAAAAGTGACACTAATAAAATTAAGTGGATGTTTTTTCTTCCCTGAGAGACATCTTGAGGTCACCGTTGTGATATATTTTCCCTTGGGTTTATATTAAGTTTTGAAATTGTATAATAATAGTTTCATCATAGTTACACCTCGACTACACATAAACTAAATTTTTTAATTCAAATAACACAATGTGCTGATGATAACAAAACATGTTTTACCTCTAATATTTCATCGAATCTATGGTGGCTTATTCCTTGTGAAATCCAAACAACTTATTCTCCAACACTGCCTGAAAACACTATGTGTTGAATGTTGGTTCTGGGAACATCATGATGGAAACAAAACCACTAGGACTTCAATCATGGAAAAGATATATAGAACTTCTATAAATTTTTTAAGAAACCTTCCCCTACCTTTTTATAGTGTGTTCAAGATAGTGAAACCAGTTCTACCGCCATTTGATGTTTTTAGGGACCATCATTGATCACAAAAACCTTTTATTTCCCATATAATTCACTATCTCAACCAATATATTCTGATGAACAATTAAATTTAATCACATTTACACCACTATATAATCTTATGTGACCATTGAAAAATATAAAAATAAATTATGAAATTCCTTTGAATTTATTCTTAGATGAGATAGAGCTTCCAGGATTTCATTATCTATACATGGTCAGATTACACCTATTTATAGAGTAGTAACATTCATACCATATTTCCTCCCCTAGTATTCAACTATCATAATACTCTCCAAGCATGAGTCCTAATTTATTAAAATTCTTCTTCAAGAATCGATGAGTTAAAACAAGAATGAATTCATCAAAAATAATAACAATGTCCCACTTGAATATTACTTTCAAGGATTCAATGACGCTACTAACACTAAGGAAAAATTCAAAAAATACTATCCTCTACATCAATAGTTAGTGTCTTTATTTCCATATATTGTTCACCCAAGTCTCAATAAGGAATAATGTTGCCTCAGACTTTCCAAGACTAAGATCATAGCAACATGTTAGCTGAATTCTAACTTCTTCTGATCTTCCATACTTCTATAATCCTATCTTCCAATAGATTTTAGATGAAATGATATTGTAGATAAATTTTCTCCATCCATGAATAAAGCACTAGATTATTTTATAGATGAATCAAATCTGAATCTCATTGAGTAACATTCTACTTTCTTGATTCCTTTTAATCTCTTCTAATAAGAACTCCATCCAGACCAATTCCATCCTTGATTTTTTGATGACCACATACTCTAATTCCATTATTTCAAGTCCAACTAAAGAATTTAGTCTTAACATATATATTATGGCTATCCCTCAAAAATTGGTCACCAAACATGTGGTACTATTTCAGGAATCCATACCCCCCAAAGTCTAAGTCAACATATCCCTATAATAGCTCATCTATTCCAAAACACAATTATATATATATAGAATATTTAAGATATTGAAGATTCCATTTCATATATTTTTAGTGGTCTTTTAAAAAATTCTCCATATACTGACTAGAATATCCCATTGTAAGAGTAATTTATGGCCTTGTAAAAACCATGTAATATATAAAACTTACAATAACTGATGGAAACAGAACATTCACCATATACATAGCCTAGTCTTATATTTTTGTTGCATTCTATTTGGATTACATGAGGTTTCTAGTCAGTGTGGTCATCATAAGATTTCATTTTATTATTTTAAATATTTCAATGATCTTTGAGATATACCACTTCTAAGATAGAACCAATGTTTTTTTATTCATATACCTCTCAACCCAAATCCCAAAAATCTGATTGGATTTAATGAGATATTTCATCTCAAACCTTTGTGGTGAGTTAGATTTTAACTCCTTAATCATATCTATGTCCAAACATGCTATGATCATATCTTCCATATACAATAGAATAATAATATATCATACATCATTATAAACTTTTTATAACAATAACGATCATAATTATTCTTGAAAATCCCCTTATCTTCCATTTTGAGCTCCCCTTTTTCAATGAGCATCAAACAAATAAAAATAAAAAATGCATAGCTTAACATGTTCCCAATTCATTCACTTAGGTAGCCTTCACCCTACCTATAAATGCACTATATGCACCCTTGTTGAGTGTCAGTAATGCCTTAATCAGTCACTTTTATGATAGGAGAGAGGCCTCACTAGTTCACTGATTCTATGTACCTTGATCACCTACATGAAACTCATTATCATCTAGCATTCCTGTACTATGTTCTGCGGATTTGTGTGTAAATAAACCCCATGGGGTCCACATTGAATATTTTTTGGAGAAGATTAAGTAAAACCCAATAATATTGAATCACAAGTCCTCTCTTGCAAATTTAGGTGGGTTATTATTCTAAATAAGGAGAATAACTAATATTTAGGGGTAATTATGTTAATAAAATGGTTAATATAATAAAACCTTCCTTGAAGACGACTTCTCCCCTAGTCCTCTTAAATAAAGGTGAAGGGCCCCTACTGATAAATCCATACTAAGTCATCACATGGTCAAATCACCTTGAGAGTAAATCACTAGGGATAATTATTTTCCAATCCATCCACTAGGGTGACCACTTCACCCTAATATCTCATTAGGGTTTCCCATTCAGTATAGGAACTATATAGGGAGAAACTTATCCTTAGGCCCTCTCTAACGCATCTAGTTCACCACATGTGATTGCTATAGTGACAACTTCACTCTAATATCTCTATAGGTTCTTCATTAAATATATAATTATACTAGGGAGACACTTAACTATATGATCTCTCTAGGCACCCCCATTCTACTTATATTTACATTAGGGAGACACTTCAACCTAGCCTCTCACAAGGTCACATTATTTTCCATAGATTTCAATTAGGGTGACACTTCTCCCTAGGATTTGACTAGGGATCCACATTCACCCTAGATTTATTTTAGTGTGACACTTCATCCTTGGATTTCACTTGGGTTACCCATTTTCCCTACTTAACTATTAGGGGAAATATTACCCTAACATCCCAAATAGGGAACCATTTTCTTAATCTCTTATTCCAAACCTCTATGAAATCCTCTCATACATATAATTCATTTAGAGTCCTCAAATAGAAAAATAATATTCCCTGTAAGACCTTGAGGACACTCATTAGCCTTATTCAACTCGATAACGGATGATAATCATTCAATCCTCCTATATGGCCTTGTAAATTACTTGAAAATTCAATAAATACAAGTGTTCACCCTATATATCATGTATTCCCTTGAAAAAGGGAACATCTCACATTTCTTTCCCAACTACTAGAGCCTTCAAGAGATTTATAATCTTGTATCACCTTTATGATGAGGGTAATTATCATGATTACATTATTGAAACCTCCCCTAGATCATAATTCACCTCTCAGGGGTCCCATGTTTTGAGTTGATATCCCAAGTCCACCTAATAATCCATGTCAGAATAGGCTTCCCCAATAGTTTTAAGACCCATCCATGTTACCATTGATGAATTCATCACTGTGACTCAATAACAAGCTAGATATTTCTATGAAAGTGCCTCCTTCTAGGTGTAATCCACAATAGAACACCTTCATCTAGGTCAAATACTAGGACCAGTTCCTTTGGGAAACATCCAAGCCTATTACACTTAAGACATGGATAGGATAATTATTAATATATCCGAACTCCTTCCCCATGGGTCCATATCCCCCATGATTCCAGGCATCATTCACTCACCAAATACAAAATTGACAGGTATAAGATGTGCATATGGTCCTCCTATTAGGTATAAACCCCAATCTATATTCAATGGTAAGTCCATGTGTAACCCGAAAATCATCCTTATTGGGCCTTATCATTCACGAGATCTTCTTCCATGGGTCATATTCCCTTTGATCTATCTTCCATAAATGGTTATCTTACCTCAAATCATTATTCCTTAAAGGGCCATATTTTCTATAAGATAGACTAGAAAGGGTTTCCCATGTGTAATCCCTACTCATTCCTTTTCTAGGAAACTTTAAATTAGTAAATTTCCTTATTAAATGATGTAAAAATATATGAAAAATTCCATATTGCATGACATTAAATTTCTTTATATGGCATAGTCACAAGTCCTTAAAATATGAAACCCAAGATACATAATATTTAATTCCTATTAACTAGGGTATGTAAGATACCTATTTGAGTTTTAATCCCAACACCCTTGGTCATGGTCGCGTAACATTAAAATGAAACACAATAATCCTCTTCACAAAACCAAAAAAGGTATTATTTTTCTCATTAAGAAGCACCAAACTATGTGGGATTTGATTCTCTTCATGGAAATACTTAAGAATCCCCTTTCATGGGATCAATAAAAACTCCATGAAACCAAAGACCTCCCTAGATGATGATAAACTTCATATTTCTCAACTGTGCTTTTAAACCATATAATTACTAACTAATATATGAAATATGTAGAACCTTTGATACATACAGATGTTCACATAGACACATGGTTTTGAAAAAATCATTAGCAAGGTTGTAACCAGTCCCACAATGAGATTTGGGATAGATTCATTAACATATCACATATCTATAAGTGAGTCATAAAGTATATAATAAATCCCCGCTAAAGGGTGAGATGAGCCTGGCTGCATATCCTCTTAGCCAATGCACATTCCAAAGCATTGTTGGTAAAAGCCCTAGTGACTGCCAAACTTTGAAAAGTCAGTTCAAAAATGAAATGATGGGTCATTATTGAATCATACATTATAAATAGAATACTAATCATAACTTGAATCTTTTACCAATATGATTTATTTATTGACCATGATCCTCTTGTGATGTTTCATTGATAATTTTATTGTTTTTAGGTGTTTATATATTTAGAAATCTCAATAATCACATGACTTTTCATGAATCCTGTATATTTCCCTTTGATCCAAATAGAAGCTTCCAACGAAAACACATATCATGTTGTTCTTCTGGTAAAAATTGATAGTCTTTATTGGGTTCCTCAAGCTATTTCCACCCCTAGCTATGGAACTCAATATAAACCATAGTAGTGATGAGAGTTTTGGCTTTGATACACATGATGAAGTTTCCACCAACTCATCTCATCCAATACTAGATATTTAATGATATGATATGTCAGCTCCTTATCAATGGATACATCCCCATTCTAGAGGTATCTCATGTAATAGTCTAGAAGGAAAATCCCTATTGTTTTTCCTGTCAATGATAGGCCACAGAGAAGCATGAGGCACATATGATCACATCCAACCACACTAGGATATTTTAACTGAATAGAATTGATGTTATTATCTCTTATATTATGTGGGTAAATGGGAATGTCATCTGAATCTCTTTTTTTCTAGGATCCACTTAGTATGGCTCTTTCCATTAGTCATCATCATCGCCAGTGATGCACGACTTCATCCCCTCTAGAACCTATTTAGGAGGAAACTCATTAAAAAATTGACCTGATCACTTAGACTAGGGAACATGAGAGGATTTCTTACTAGGAAAAATAGACTATTGAGCAAAGGGAGTGGGATTATATTATATTTTCTACTTAAGAAGACCATTATCACATTCTGGTTGAAATAGAAGAGCGGGCTAATATCCCAGCTCACGCCTCAAAATCCTGACTGTACATTCTAGTTGTTATGGAATAAAATTGTTTTTATATTCTAATAGACTATAAGGAAAAAAGATTAATTTTTTCCCCCATCAATAAATGATTTAGTTAACAAAATTCATCAACTACATATGAGAGGGCCCATTTAATCGCCCCTAATTGATAAGATCATCAACATATCTTGGTAAAGAGACAAGAACGAGATCCATACTATATTCTTATTCAAATAAGGGCTCATCATAATATCCTAGAACTCAACCAGGAGATTGTTTATATCACTTCATCTATAATAGGGTCTTATCAGCATATCCCAATAATCTCTCTAGAATAGGTTAATATCTCTTCTCATCCCAAGATAGTTCATTGACGTATCTAAGAAGTCGCTCCCAAGCATCTTTATATCCCTTATAAATCTAGGAATGTTCACTAGAAAATCTCAATAGTCCCTCTAGATCAAGTTAATATCTCTTATTATGGAAGGATATTTAACCAAAAATATTTTGGAAGTCACTTAGGGATAGAACAATATTCTTATACCCAACTCAGTATATCAAAAAAACACACTGAAGATAGTATAGGATCAAGATTATATTATTGCTTATATATATAAGGACCATTATCATATCTTAGTGGAACCCATTTATGAGTAGGGTGATATTTCTACCCTTACCTACGAATCAGGTCAACATTTTTCAACAGTGGATGAAAACCAAGAAAAGTCACATATCCCCATACTCACTAACACATTCAAAGCATGCAGACATATTCTAAAAAACACTCAATAGAGCCATCGATATATTTTAAATATATGAAAGTGGTATCATGGGAATATTCCTACACATGAAGTTTATTTACCACATTATTAGACTCTAATAATAACTGATGTTCTAAACCTTGTCACTAGACCATTAAGATCTAGGAGGTATCTTCAAGTGAATCGTATAACTCAGGAGAGGGCTTGTATTCATACTCTGATCAGTACTGACATTCTTGAGGTTATTCAATGAGTTTTATTAGAATATTGGGAATATAACAACTCCTCAATAATTGGATAAATATTTTATGATCTTGGAGTTCATCCCTATAGTATTGGAATCAAAAACTCTAAAGGTCCACCCTAGAGTATCAACCATGAAGGTCCTCCCTATGATAACATGAATTTCCCCCATAGAGATCCTTCTCATGGTGATCATTATAGATTTACTCTCTATAATGAAATTTTTTTTAGTATAAAGGCCCCCATATATTGATACCACTTTAATTTTTCCTTCATATCAAGAGTCACTCGATAGTTTGAGGCTTACCACACTAAGCTCTTCATCAATAAATAGTGACATTTCATCCGATCCAACAGATAGTCTAGGATATCGGTCATCATCTATGCCTCCTCCAAATCATTTACCCTCTAATAAAACCAAGATCTTTCTAAATGTACTCTATTACCTTGAAAATGTAATATGGAAATGACTATTATGGTTATAATAGGCTAAAGAATACCTCCCTTAATATGTGGAGAATTTTAATGGTAATGTGGAAAGATCTAGAAGATAATAATATATTGATCATGTTCTAGACCGTGTTCACTCCCTGATGTGACATTATGAATTCATTAATTGAATAATTCGTACTTAATTTATGTCATAACCTATTTGTAATGCTTTGTAATATTATTCTATGGAAACTAACATTTAGGAAATATGCTAACCACATTAAAGTGTTGAGAAGTATATACCATTATATCAATTTTGATTCATTCTAAGAGGCTCAAAATCCTATGGTTGTAATGTAGTTTGACAACCTAAAATAATATTCCCTCAATGGTATGAATTCACTCTATCAGATAATAAAATATTATCTACCTGATGACCACATCATGGGTTGGGGAGAGTATGAGGATATATACTTCTCCCCTCTCACGGTCCAGTTTAGTTCATCTAGAATAACAACATGTGACATCATCACCTAAGGATATGTCTCAAGCTCAATATCTTCATTTGATATTTATCTATACAACATGATCCATTCATTAATAAAACTTATAAACTGTGTATTTATTCGGAGAGATCCATTAACTATTTTTGGCATCATGATGCTATAAAAGTAGATCTGGAATCCCAATTGAGGTAGGCCAATACTAACGTCACAGATTTGTCAAAATAGAAACTATATCTATCCATTAAAGGGTGTTTAATATTGATCATTCTATGTTATAGGCCTAAAAATCATGAGGGACCTAATACAGGAGCATCCCTAGCCTGCGAGGCTAGGGGACTCTTTACCACCACCACTATACCTTATATCATTAATACCCCTATAGATCCAAGATGAGATGGTGGGGGAACCAAGTCAAACCCAACCTATAGGTATGGGGGAATTTATGTTACATTCTCCTCCTCCATAAAAGAAAACATTATTCTCTAAATAATGTTATAATTCACATAAATTACCCTTGTTGTTCATGTCATTTTTTTATTGAATTAACATATTATACCTAAGTTAAATATAGTTTTACTGGTAACTTGGTTTGTCTCCTAGAGAGGAGTGCATAAAAAATAGTTTTCACTTCTAATTAGAAAAGGGTGTTGGATTTGGTTTTTTGGGTTTGAAAATAAAGTAACCAATAAAATAAGGATTTGAAAATTGATGATGAGAAGGGTGATTCGTTCATGGTAAGATTTTATCTTTCAGTGTTACCGTATTCCTAGAAGTGATTTTTATTCTTATCTTAACAATTGATAAATGAAAATTTCTTCGATTGATTCACCAAACACCCTAGTCTATGGGAATATATTAAAGACTATCCTGAAAATATTACTTCTCAGTAAATCCTATGTTCTATGTGAGTGAAGGGTCAAAATATCACTCTAGACCTTCCATAGATATTCTCAATTTGTTGTTATATTTCTTTTTAAAGTTACAATTACTAACTACTCTCACACACATGTCATCTATTACTAGACGCTCACCCCCTGCCATAGTCTATTCCTTCATAAAATCTATACTATGTGGAGGGATATGAAAAAATTTCATCCTCAGAAGTAAAAATAAACACATTAAAAAAATAAAATACAATTATATTAAAAGCATTAAACATTCACTGAAATTTAAATCAATAAATAAGAAATATTTTCTTCAATAATACACAAAGTGAGGAGTACTGAATATATTTCTTCACATTTTCTAATAATTCAATGATTATCCCTCTATTTGGAGGGTAATAGATAATAATGGGGAAGAAAATAAATTGTGAAGATAATAAAAATGAATAAAAATGAAAGTAAAACTTGGTACTCTTGTAACTCACATGATCCATATTTCTGAACTCTCATATGGGGTGGTGTCTTATTACTTTTTGTGATCATCAGTTTTCCATCTTCTTTATCCCATAAAAAACTCTAATATCTACATGTGTTTGAAATATTTATCACCCCTTTTATTTTCCAATTTCCAAATTTCCATCATGGTCTATTCATCTATAAAACCTACATCCTCCCTTATTTGGTTTTGAATAAAATATTATGAAATATTAGACCCATGGGAAGCCTTTTAATGATCACATGTATGCTAACATGGAATCAAAAAGGATCAATTCATGTTTTGGATGAGTCCCCCTAGATTCCCATTGTCCTCATCCTTTGCCCAAATTTCTCAAATTAAATTATCATGCATTTGGTCATCTTAGGATAAATCATTATATGGTGGATCATTGTAGGACAACTTTCATATTTGTGGTGAATTTTATTTTCTATTTTTAAATGATCATCAAATCTGTTTACAAGGGAAAAAATTTCTTATTTGTATGACTTTTTCTTTTTATAAATCTTGACAATATTCAAATATAATATGAATCCTTCTCAAAATATCCTACAACCCATGAAAAAATAATAGAATAAATCTTTTGGAAAAGGAAAACATTATATGATTCTAACAAAGCTATTATGAGAATAAAAAGTTAGTAAATTAAAACATCATATGAGGATAAATATCCAATGAGTAAGAATAAAAATTTTCTATGAGACTGGGATTTTGGAAAATTATAACATCATATGAGCAGATATCTTATAAATTAGAATAATAATATCCTATGAAATAGAACAAAAATATACTATGAAATTATAGAATTAGAAAAAAAATCACCAATTTTATGTTCCAAATGATATTTTCCCAAGAATTTACATAATTGAGATTAAAATCATGGATTGATCAAAAATTCATAAAATAATTCCAAAACACTTAACCATGAATTTATCCATTTTCAAAATTAAAACCAATTCATTCCTTTAATCACAATATTTAACAAATACCCATGAAATGATGAATTTTAAATCCTAAAAACCCAAATTAAAATAAGAATAAATATTTTCTTTGTAAATTCCCCACACATTAACATTAGAATTTAGAGAATTGAATTTCAAAAATATTATAAAATAAAAATTCAAATACCTATCCGATGTAAATTCTCATTTTCAACAACATGACCCTAAAGCTATCATAACTATTCAATATTATTTGTTCTATTTTATTTCACTAAGTAAATTTAATTTATTTCCACTTATTTAATCTTATCATGTACACTTAGACCTATCTTCCTATAAATAATTCACTCAACACTCAATCACGACTTTTATGAAAAAAATTATCATTCTAAGTTCATACAATTTTTACTATAAGCTTCGTGAATTTGTTCACCTACACCCAATTTGTCAATTATTTATATCAAAAGCTAATAATTAGGTTTACCTATGGCTTAGGAGTTTATTTGATTTGTATGTTTAAACATTGAGGTTGAATGAAGAGGCTTTGTTCTAATTTGCAACTCAATACATGATTTTCAATTTCCTCTAAGAACAGATTCCACCTCAACTTACACTTCTACTAACTCGGTCTCACATCATTGAATTATATATAGATTTCATAAAACGTTTAGAAATTCAGTAGTAGAAACATTCCCTTTCAATATTTTCATCAACAGGTTTCCCAAAAAAAAATCAATTTACATTCATTTTTCTCTCAAAGATAGAGAGGGACAGAGAATTTTCTTCTTGGTGGTGGGTCTTCTACCTGGACATAGATTATAAAGTTTTATCCCTCTAATATTATGTGTTTTGGGGCCTTTCTTCCCTAGATTTGATGCATGTTCTCAACCATATCCTACTATTCATCGCTATTATAATAGATTATGTGGTAGATTTTATCTTCTAATCAACTTTATTTATTATCTAAACCCCTTTCTAGCTTTATGGGAAATCCTCCTTATATATTTTCAGTATCAATTATATATTTATTCCCTCTTCCCTTCTTTTTATAATTCTTTATACATGAATTCAAATCTATTATAACATTTCCATTCTACACTTTTATTCTAAATTGAATGTTCATATGGAAATAGAGATACATTTCACTTCAAAAAATAGTAGACTTCCTGGAATAGATTTAACTAATAATTAAAATATCTTCCCATTATTATAATATTTAATTTCTTTTCAAAATAGTAACAAAAACGTTGTAGAAATTTTTTTATTTCTAAATCATAATTTTGAAAACTATATTGTTCTAGATTCTTTTCTCTCATATACCACACTAGAATTCAACTAATATCATGAAAATGATCCCAGAATAAGGTATATATTGGTAATTGGTGTGTCATTTGGATTCATCAAAAATACATTCATGGTTTCTACGGTCTATAAGGATTAATATCAATGTGGGATTCAAAAATATAGTTCATTATAAAAAGGTACTTTAATTAAAAATAATGCCTCAATCATTTTAGTACAAGATCCTTGAATTATCCAAGGGTTTTACTATATGACTCTATATTTTATTCTTATTAAATCATTTGTTGGTTCTCTCAAGAAAATGGTCATTGTAAATAAGATGTGAAAATTGGTTTATAAGCCTCTCTTGTAAGTTCTTTTAAATTATAATACAATATATCACAGCATAAAATTCAAAAATTTGTGTGATTTGTATAAATTTTGTTCAATTTTAATTTGAAAAAAAGTGTGTTTCATCATTCATATAAGGTGATTTAATGGATCAAATCGTTTTTAAAACATTGGAATGGATTCATATGTTTTCAAATGAATTCAAATTAAGCACTGTGGGTTCTAAAAACACACTAAAAATGAAAAAGAAAATATAAAAAATTAAATATAGAAAATTTAAAAAAACATAAACTAAAAAGTTTTCATAACCAACACTTAAATAAAACATTTTCTTAAATTAATTAAAATTGATTCATAATGTTAGAAGATTTAAAATGGAATCACATCAGCACTTAAAGATAAGAGTAGGTATAACCTAATGGTTCTAATTGATAAACCAGTTGGGGGAGTGTGATCTCAACCACCGGTTCTTATGGTAGATTCCCATTGTACTTATTCAGAATATTTCCAATTATAGTGAATGGGTTATGGTTTCCATATTTTATAACAATAATGGTATAAAAATATGATACATTAGTAACTATAAAATCTCAATCCCATCTATAGTGAAACTTACCAAGCATCATCTTTAGCCTTGATTTTTATAACTACACTTTGTCTCTTGGCTAGAAATTTTTTTTGGAATCAACTTGCCATGCGACACTCTAGTTATTTATTTTTAAAATTTTTATCTCTCAAAATATTCTCTCTTAATTTCATACAGTTCTTTGAGATGTAAACTTCTTTCTTGTCCAGCTCTATCCAAGTCTAGATTCATCTCTCTCACAGCCTAATGGGCCTTGTGTTGAAACTATTTTGTTCAGTAATAGAACATAATATAAATTAGTGGGTATGGGATAATTTCTATAGGTGTCTTATTGTTTATCCTATAATCCGAAAAGGTGTATTCCAACCTTTTCCTCTAATATTATTTATTTTGGTTTTATAGTCTTATCTCAAATTCCCTTGATATCTCGGCTGGACACTTTATCTTGACCATTGGTATTTGGATGGTAGGGTATGGATATTTTATGATGAACTCCATAATTCCTCATTAAATATTCCATAATTATACTAAAAAATTAATTCAATTGGTCCCTAATGATGGGTATTGGTATTCCAATCCAATAAAAAATGTTAATCCTGAAAAGATCACATGCAACATTATTATCATCATTTTTGGTGTATTTGGCTTCCATCCATTTTAAAACATAATAAAATATAATCCAAATATATGAGTTCCCAAAAGACATGGGGAATGTTCCCAAAACATATATTCCCCAGAATTTAATAATTTCAAAAAATATAATGGGTTTTTATCCATTTCTTATCTCTTTGAAATATTTACAAAAATTGATATTTCACACATTTTTTACTGAAGTCGTGTACATCTATAAATAAAGTTTTCCAATATATTTCTAACAATAAGACTTTATATATTATACTTTGAGGTCCAAAATGGCCTATATATTCTATAGTATAATAAAATTAAAAAATAAACTCTATTTTACTTTTACAAAAACATCTTCTTATCACTTAGTCATTATAGATTTTCCACATTTATAGTTCTTCCCAAATGTAAAATCTAGATTCATATTTAAGTCCCTGAATTTGGTAATAGTTTATATGATATCATACCTATGATTTTATCAAATAATTTCACATGTATTCTTACCAGGTTACTTCTCCTTAAAAAAATAAAAAAATTCTCCTATTATGTGGTCATTTAGTGGGTCATTTTAGGGAATTTCTTCTTCACCTATGTTGGGCAATCTGCTCAGTTGATCGGTTACCTGATTTTTAGTTCCTTTCTTGTCCTTGATCTCCGGGATGAATTCATGAAGTAACATAATCCATCTGAAAAACCTAGTCATCATAACCTCATTCTTAATTAAGTATTTTACTGTTTCATGGTCAAAAAACAAAGTGACATTAGTTCTCATAAAATAAAATTTGAATATATCTAAATAAAAACGTAAAATATAAGAAACTATTTTTAAATGGTTTTATTGTTGTGTTATGTGGTATCTAAAGTTTATTAGGAATAAGAAATGAAATTTTTTTCCCAAAATTCATTAGGAAATAAATTCTCTCACATCCTAATAATAAGCAACCCAATGTAACTCGAATGGATGCTCTTAATTTAGGGGCTACTTCATTGGTGGGTCATCAATCTCATATTAAATTATTCAAAGGTTGTCCTACCCTCATCATTAAAATCAAAAATAAATAACTCTAAAAGTTACCAAAAAATAAGGAGATTTGTCTTATTTAAATCATTAATAAACATCCTATAGAATATTTTATATCCTAAAAAATATCTAACATGTTTGTACACAAGTTGGGTAAAGCGGTGAAATTAATAATGCAATCATTGAATAATCCACATAAATTTATTTTTTGAAATTATATTCCCATGGAAAATATATCTATCAACTATGAAATAAAACTTTTCAATATTTAACCAAAATATTTTTTTTCAATGAAATTTTTCAAGAAAAATCAGATGTCTTAAAGAAGGATCAAAATATTTTCCAAAAATAGTGAAATCATCCAAGAATACTTCTAGGAAGTCCTCAATGTCGTCTAATAATATACTCACCGAGAACCATAGAAATGTACCTGGGGGATAAAAACCCCAAATAGTATCATTTTCTAGGAAATAGAACCATATATATTTCTAAAGTTTGTCTTCACTTGGTCCTCTAGAGAAATACGAAGCTAAAAATATCATAAAACCCCATCTGAAAAGAAGTATTTAATTTTTTTTTCTTCCAACCTTTCTAATATATTATAGATAAATGGTATGGGGAAATGATTATTCCTAATGACATTTTATATCTTCTGATAATTTATACACACTCTCCCGATATTTTAAATTCTTATAGGGATTAATTCATTTTCTCATTCCTCATAATGGTCAAACCTATTTTCTTTGGAACTATAAGGATTGGGAAAATCCCTTGTGTGGAATAGATGAAAAAAATGATGTATGCTACCAAAAAATACTATATATCCTTATTTAATACATCTATTATGGTGGGATTTAGCCTCTCTTGGGGCTACCTAATAGGTCTAGATTCTCCTTCAAGAAGAATTTTATGTTAGAATATTTTTAGGATAATAACTAGAATATATACTAAAAGGTACCCAATTTCTTGAAAATTTTCATTAAAAATATCAGTAAATTTATTTATCAGTCTGGGGATAGGTTATTATCAATTATTCCTAGTAGTCATTCTGTAACACCCCGAGATTTTATGAAAAATATTCTTTTTAATTTCATTAATGTCTTGTGTTGTACGCTACACCAAAAGAAGCTTTCACAACACGCATACTTGACTTGCCTTGAATTACACGCAATCACGACCTTTCTCGATAGCGTGGGTAGTACGCAATACCGAGTTTCACTAAACAACGATATGCTATTAAAATATTATTAAAACTAGACGTTATGAATAGTAATAACCACATTTTAAAATTTTATAAATTTTATCTCTCAAAATGGACTTCATTTTTGGATTCGGAGTATCTAATTTAGCCTAAGGTGAAATTTTGGTAATTTTCGGATAACTTTCATATTTTGATGAATAGTGAAAATTACTAAATTTTAATTAAAAAAAACTTTTTCAATCGAAATAATTAATAGTGATAAATTATTAATTTGAGTGGTTTTAAAGTATATTTATAATATATTTTTACAATTTAATACAATTGTGGTCATTGAATATAATTTCACATTTAAACCAGACATAAACAAGTGTCAATCTTTTGATAGTTATTATCTCTTAAGAACACGCTATTTGTTTTGACGACGTGAATTAATTTTTTTAAATTAATTAATGCAACTGATAAGTTTTTAATTTGGTAAAATAGACATCATTTTTGAATTCATAATATCAAATATAGCTTAGGCCTAATTTTTGGTATTTTTTTGGAAACTTTTATTTTTTGATGAATAGTGAAACCACTAAGTGGTAGTTATGAAAAATGAATTTTTCATAAAACTTAATTTTACCACTTCTGTGAGTGGAATTTCAAAAATCCAAGAGACACGGTTGATGTCAGTAAGTAAAATGTAGTTCAATGAGATGAAAATAATTTTTGGTGAATAGTAACTTTTTACTTTTTTTTACTACAGTTAAAAGTAAATAGGGCAATTAAGGGTAAAAATGATATTATTATTACCCTAACACATGTCTTAATTCTATTGGATAAGTGTAATTCGACCAAAAACAACCTTAGGAATAAAATATGACCATTTAGTCCCACTTGGATTAGATTATGACATTTATTATTAATTTATTTAAAGAAGGGTTAAAATAGTTAAAATCAAAGTTTAATAAGTAAATCATTTTTAATATGGGGTTATACATAAGATAAATTAGACTATAAATATTCATTAGAAAGATATAAAGATTTCCTACATGATAGTAGTTTTTTTAGAATTTTTAGACATCTAATAAATTAAATTAATTATGACACAATGATGATGCAGTAATTACCTTTTTAAGAAAATATTAACATAATTGATGTTATAAATGACCAAATAAATGTAATTTGAGACTTTTTATGACTTACACTAATTTTCTAGGGTACTATGACATGTTATTGTTGATTTAAGTAACTTGGTTAGAACTTATCATTCTGTTATGAATTTCATAAAAATCATGTACCAAATAGTGTCAAAATTGGCATAAATTAGTTTTTAAAAACAAATATTATATTATTAATTGTTATTTTATTCCTAAAAATCTAAGGTTCGAAAACATGACTTAGATAAGGTTATATATATTAATAATAAACAACTTGGGGTTCTTTTGGCTTGATATAGTAAGTTTATTAACCATATAGTGTAAGAAAACAAAAAGACACGGTAAAAGTTAAATTATTTAACTTAGAGTTAAATCTAATTGATAAGGTTAAAATAATAACCTAAACTTGTCTAAATCCTATTGGATGAGAGGATTTAGACCCATACCCACCTTAGCTTAGAAATAACTCAATTTGGAGCTATTTAAAACTGAATTTGGCTTTATAATATAATAATATTTTTAGTTATTCCAAAGGTGCCCCTCTCCTCCCTTATAAAAGGGAACCTCCTCCCTCTCTTCCTCACACAACTTTGATCCTTAAAGATCGTCAAACCCCTGCCAAATTCTCTTCTCCACTTCCCTAAAAATATCCTAGAGGTTCTGGTCTTCCTCAAAGACAAATTTTAGTGCCCTAAAGGGAGATCTCAAAGAGGCGCTTCAAAGAAGAGGTAATTTCCGTTACTGATTCTTTCAACTTTATTTCTTCTTCCACTTTTTCTTCTTAGGTTGTTTCATTATGAAGTAATAACATCAGTATCACTCATATACTGATATGTTATTATAATTATGAAATAACCCTATTTCACCATCTGTCCATCCTACGGAAAAAGGAAATCACCGCGCGTGCGTACGTACGGAATACCGTCTCCACGCCGTGGGGTAATCTATTTTCCGCCACCACCTTAATTGGATGGGTATAATGGTGTAATGGGTAACTATATATGATTATTATAAAGTGATATTGATACTGAAATAGTATACATACACTTCAACACAAGTTCACGATCATGAGAATGATATCATCGCTCGTACGTACGTACGGACTACCGTCTCCACGACGCGATGAGATTCATTCTCCACATTAACCATTCATGAATGATTATAATGTATATATAATGAATAATAATGAAATATATGACATGTTAAATCTACTGGATTTATGTATATATATATATTTATTTCATCTACTTACTTCCATTCAAGACAATAAGGAAAGGAAAACAGCGTTCATGCGTACGTACGGACTACCGTCTCCATGAACGGTGTGTTTTATTTCATTCATCTATATAATATATATATATATATACTGAATATTTATGATATATAAATCATGTTTTATATTCTGTAAGTAAGTAAATCATGATATAAGAAATAATAATGTCAAGAACAACAAGTCCAAACACCTACGATAAATGAAACAATTTTACCCAAAATGCTTCTTTAACATGGAATTTACAAAATAATGGGTAATATAAAGTCATAAGTGAACCATATATGATATCATAACAATGAATATGATTCTTTAATAATTTAATGACATTATTTAAATCATTATACAGGAGGTTCGGATACGTACAAAGCATATCGGACATAAGGTAAGGGAAATATCAATCTCATTTTTATCCGAGATTGTTTATACTTTAGTATTTGCTGGGGTGTATTTTATCATCCACATCCATGTTTACTCAATATGTAATATTATTTATATCCACCTACAATTGTTTAAATCCAATTTTACCCTTCGGTGAGTTTTTAGTAAAGGATATGAAAGGAATATTTTGTCGTTTTTCGTACGAGGTACTTTTTGACTTTTCCGACAACAGTACGAAGAATGTTTTTTTAACTTATACGGCATGAATGTATTTTTAAAACATTACTTCCAAGAAGCTTCCTTTACAAGTTTTCAAGTTTATTTTTAATCAACTTATTTTAGATTATAATTGTACAACATGTTAAGAAAGGAAAAGTGTTTTTAAAGTATAAAGGATATTTTCCTCAAGAATGGAGTTCAAGTGTTTTATCAAAATTATTTTCCATCTAAGATAATAAAGGGTTATGTTTTTATCCCTATTATTACATTGATTTGATTATGTTGTGATGGAATTATTTTTATGAATTCCTTTATCGTATATGAATTGTTTTATGATGTCATGATTTTAAGATTCCCATTTTTATTACATGGGTTATGCAATGATGTATGGTTTATGATTTTGTGGCACACATAAGAATGGTATCATTATGAGATGGGTGGGACCTATATCTCCCTCCAATGCATTGGGTAAAGATTTTATATCTCACGAGATAGACATGGCTGGAATGGTAGGTTATACCGGTTCAGTGAAACAGGACTGAAACGAGGGTGACTCGGTTCAGAAATTAACTTTTTCCACTAAGATATTCTTGGCAAAGAGTCTTGACTAATAAGAAATGATTATCTATGATTATGTGTGTATGCCACAAAGTTTCATGTTTTAAGTTATGATTATTGGGATTTCATTTCACTACTATGATTTATCCCATGTTATGAAATCATGATCTCTTTTGCATGTTAAGATTTCCAAAAGATATGTTCTTATGAAAATGATGTGATTGATATTTCTTTTGTTTACCCTTACTGAGCATTTGAGCTCACCCTTTTATGTTTTCTTTTCCCCAGGATATAAAGAAAGGTTTTAGGTAAGAAAAAAAAGGGAAGATCTTTATTGGGAGATGTTGATGATCTTTCACCACAATTAAAAGATGTTATTCCGAGTTTCCAAAGACAATAAACTATTATGGTCCTTGTGTGTTTGTTTTTCTTATGTTTTAAGTATTCCGAAAAAGTAATGTAATATTCATGTACGTCAAGCTTTGGGTCTCTACAGTTGGTATCAGAGGAAAAGTTTAGTCAACCTTTGGAAACTAGGATGCGAAAACGTTAGTGAGATCCCTGGAGATATTTCTAAGGTATGTCTAGGGATGTCCCTAAGGATAAGTATACGTATAGGATATAGTCCTAGAACTATGGTAATGAAATTAGATTAAACAAAAGATGTTAGATATTGAAGTTACTCCCCCTTTATTCTGATTTTTGCCTCTCACACTATTCTTTTTGGGTTTTTGACGATGGCAGGAACCCGAAGGAACCGTGTTGATCACTGTAATGGACAATGCAATGATTGTCCTCCTGAACAAACAAATGTTATGGTATATGGAGTGCAAAATCTTATTTCTATACTTACACAAGCTATGAATCATTCTAGACTTCCAAATGAGCAGAGAAGGGAACAATATTCTATTGAGTCCTTCATGAGGCAACGTCCACCTTCTTTCAGTGGGTCTTCTGATCCAATTGTTGCTGAACAATGGATCAGTACCACTGAAAAGATATTTTCAGTTCTTCAATGTTCTGAACATGATAAAGTCATCTTAGTAGTATATCTTTTGGAAGGTGAAGGTGATCAATGGTGGAATCTTATCAAGAATACGAGGCCAAGAGATGAAATTGAGTCCATGGAATGGGATGAGTTCAAGAACTTGTTTTTCAGTAAGTACTTCCCTCATATTCTTCGAACAAAGATGGAAAAGGAGTTTCTTGAGCTGAAGCAGAAGGATGATGAATCTGTTGGTATATACGAAGCGAATTTTACAAGACTTGCAAGGTATGCATCTGGCATTATCATCCAACCTGAAAGTGAAGATGATTGATTTTTCAGTGGCTTAAAACCAAGTCTTCGAAGGGCATTAGCTATAAGTGACTTCAGTAGCTATGAAGAAATTCTGCGTTGTGCTATCAAGGTAGAAATGGAAGTTGGTGTTACATATCCATCTCATGGTTTTGACAAGAAATGAAAGATGGAGTTCAAGGAGAAATCTCAGAATAATGGTGAAAAGAAGATGAATGTTTCCTTATGCACAAAGTGTGGAAATAAGCATGGTGGAGATTGTCTTAAAGGGACTAGAAAATGTTTTAAGTGTGGAAAAAAAGGTCATCGAGCAGCTGAGTGTCAAAATAATGGAAAAAGGTTTTCTAATGATGTGAATAAAGAAAACACTGCAGAGAACGCACCACCAACACTTCAATGCTTCAAGTGCAAGGAAATGGGGCATTATGCTAATAAATGCCCTAATCCAAGGGTTAGTGATGATCGACATGAGAAACCGCATAAGGCAAAGGACAAAGGGAAGTCACATGCGATCACTATTGGCGATGTTGAATATGAAAATGATGTGGTGGAATGATTAAGTGTTTATGTAATGGGATTCCAAAATAATGTTGTATCATGGAGTATTGGAATATATATGTATTGGTCTAATGTGGTATTCAATGTGATTGAGATATTTTTGGAAATAAGATTATATGCGCATAATAGTATTCATGAGCTCATGATTGATATAAGGACTAAGTGATATCATGGTTTGAGTATATAGAATTTTGAGGATTTTGGTATGTGAAAAGAGTTAACTTTTGACAGCACTCATGTTTTCACTATGATTCAATGGGTATTCATTTTTCAGGAGAATACATGATTAAGGCCTTCGAATGTTTGGAATGTGACCAACAAGACATATCTCATGATATACGGGGATCAACGATGGTATTAACATGCTTGTTATATGAACTCTTTGGTAATCGTTTTCACTATAATATGAGATTGGATAGCAGTATTTTGGATAAGCCTAAAGATTGGAAATGATTATGTTGGACATAAGTTAGTATTGTTTAAGGATAGAAGTTTTTTTTTGATATTATTGATGGGGTGTTATAGTAATGTAGTTTTAGAAAAAGGACAACCTGCAAGACGGGCGACATCCCATCGCGTCGGACAAGGCTGTGGGAATCAAACCCACAACCGAAGTGCGACTGGCCTTTATCGCCTACCACTGGCCTACAGGAAGTCCCTGTTTAGTAGAAACTAGTTTTATTATATTAAGCAGTATGATATATGAAGTATAAGTCCATTTTAGGAACCATATATGATTAATCTCACTATATATCGACTTATGTATATAACTTTTTCTAACCTTTTGTTTAAGACAGATGGAATGACCCGTCATTCTATCACATGATCTGCTAATACTTCACGAATAACAAATTCAACTTCATTTATTTAAGATATGAAGTGGAAATTGTTCAAGGCACGAAAAACAGTGAGATTGTACCAAAATAAAGTAAGTATTTATTCTAATTCAAATTCTTCAACTTTAGGGAAATGATCTTGAAAACCAAAAATGTTGTCATAGTGCCCTTATATCCGATGAATCAGATGGTACCCTAGATCGTCACAAATTTATGGCTTTGTGATTGCTGGATTTTCCATAGCCATGTTCTCTACCACTCTCCATCAGAACATGATGGTTAGATTTCTCTTCCATATCCATATTTTCACCTATGTGGAAACCCAGTGATTAGTTTATTTGAGTAACCGTTATGTTTCATACTTTTGTTTTTAAAGATTGGTTTTGGTATTCCTTTTTACGATGTGAGTTTCTATTAAAGAAACTTTCGATTAGTAAACCATTTATAACCCTGATGAATTTCGAGGGCGAAATTCATTTTAAGGGGGGTAGAATGTAACACCCCGAGATTTTATGAAAAATATTCTTTTTAATTTCATTAATGTCTTGTGTTGTACGCTACACCAAAAAAAGCTTTCACAACACGCATACTTGACTTGCCTTGCATTACACGCAATCACGACCTTCCTCGATAGCATGTGTAGTACGCAATACCATGTTTCACTAAACAACGATATGCTATTAAAATATTATTAAAACTAGCCGTTATGAATAGTAATAACCACATTTTAAAATTTTAGAAATTTTATCTCTCAAAATGGACTTTATTTTTGCATTCGGAGTATCGAATTTAGCCTAAGGTGAAATTTTGGTAATTTTCGGATAACTTTCATATTTTGATGAATAGTGAAAATTACTAAATTTTAATTAAAAACAAATTTTTCAATCGAAATAATTGATAGTGAAAAATTATTAATTTGAGTGGTTTTAAAGTATATTTAGAATATATTTTTACAATTTAATATAATGTTGGTCATTGAATATAATTTCACATTTAAACCAGACATAAACAAGTGTCAATCTTTTGATAGTTATTATCTCTTAAGAACACGCTATTTGTTTTGACAACGGGAATTAATTTTTTTAAATTAAGTAATGCAACTGATAAGTTTTTAATTTGGTAAAATAGAAATCATTTTTGAATTCATAATATCAAATATATCTTAGGCCTAATTTTTGGTATTTTTCTGGAAACTTTCATTTTTTGATGAATAGTGAAACCACTAAGTGGTAGTTATGAAAAATGAATTTTTCATAAAACTTAATTTTACCGCTTCTGTGAGTGGAATTTCAAAAATCCCAGAGACACGGTTGATGTCAGTAAATAAATGTGGTTCAATGAGATGAAAATAATTTTTTGTGAATAGTAACTTTTTACTTTTTTTTTACCACGGTTAAAAGTAAATATGATAATTAAGGGTAAAAATGATATTATTATTACCCTAACACCTGTCCTAATTCTATTGGATAAGTGTAATTCGACCAAAAACAACCTTATGAATAAAATATGACCATTTAGGCCCACTTGGATTAGATTAGGACATTTATTATTAATTTATTTAAAGAAGGGTTAAAATAGTTAAAATCAAAGTTTAATAAGTAAATCATTTTTCATATGGGGTTATACATAAGATAAATTCGACTATAAATATTCATTAGAAAGATAAAAATATTTCCTAGATTATAGTATTTGTTTTAGAATTTTTATACATCTAATAAATTAAATTAATTATGACACAATGGTGATGCAGTAATTACCTTTTTAAGAAAATATTAACATAATTGATGTTATAAATGACAAAATAAATGTAATTTGAGACTTTTTATGACTTAAACTAATTTTCTAGGATAATATGACATGTTATTGTTGATTTAAGTAACTTGGTTGAACTTATCATTCTGTTATGAATTTCATAAAAATCATGTACCAAATAGTGTCAAAATTGACATAAATTAGTTTAAAAAAAATTATATTATTAATTGTTATTTTATTCCTAAAAATCTAAGGTTTGGACAAATGACTTATATAAGGTTATATATATTAATAATAAACAAATTGGGGTTCGTTTGGCTTGATATAGTAAGTTTATTAACCATATAGTGTAAGAAAACAAAAAGACACGGTAAAAGTTAATTTATTTAACTTAGAGTTAAATCTAATCGATAAGGTTAAAATAATAACCTAAACTTGTCTAAATCCTATTGTATGAGAGGGGTTAGACCAATCCCCACCTTATCTTCTAAAGAACTCAATTTGGATCAATTTAAAACCGAATTTGGCTTTATAATAAAATACTATTTTTAGTTATTCCAAAGGTGCCCCTCTCCTCCCTTATAAAAGGGAACCTTCTCCCTCTCTTCCTCACACAACTTTGAGCCTTCAAGCTCGGCCAACCCCTGACAAATTATCTTATCCACTTCCCAAGAAATATCCTAGAGGTTCTGGTCTTCCTCAAAGACCAATTTTAGTGCCCTAAAGGGAGATCTCAAAGAGGCGCTTCAAAGAAGAGGTAATTTCCGTTACCGATTCTTTCACCTTTATTTCTTCTTCCACTTTTTCTTCTTAGGTTGTTTCATTATGAAGTAATAACATTAGTATAACTCATATACTTATATGTTATTATAAGTATGAAACAACCCTATTTCACCATCTATCCATCCTACGGAAAAAGGAAATCACCGCGCGTGCGTACGTACGGAATACCGTCTCCATGCCGTGGTGTAATCTATTTTCCGCCACCACCTTAATTGGATGGGTATAATGGTGTAATGAGTAACAATATATGATTATTATAAGGTGATATTGATACTGAAATAGTATAAATACACTTCAACACAAGTTCACGATCATGAGAATGATATCATCGCTCGTGCGTACGTACGGACTACCGTCTCCACGACGCGATGAGATTCATTCTCCACATTAACCATTCATGAATGATTATAAAGTATATATAATGAATAATAATGAAATATATGACATGTTAAATCTACTGGATTTATGTATATATATATATGTATTTCATCTACTTACTTCCATTCAAGGCAATAAGGAAAGGAAAACAGCGTTCATGCGTACGTACGGACTATCGTCTCCATGAACGGTGTGTTTCATTTCATTTATATATCTATTATATATATATATATATATATATATACTGAATATATATGATATATAAATCATGTTTTATATTCTGGAAGTAAGTAAATCATGATATAAGTAATAATAATGTCAAGAACAACAAGTCCAAACACCTACGATAAATGAAACGATTTTACCCAAAACGCTTCTTTAACATGGAATTTACAAAAGAACGGGTAATATAAAGTCATAAGTGAACCATATATGATATCCTAACAATGAATATGATTATTTAATAAGTTAATGACATTATTTAAATCATTATACAGGATGTTTGGATATGTACAAAGAATATCGGACATAAGGTAAGGGAAATATCACAATCTCATTTTTATCCGAGATTGTTTATACTTTAGTATTTACTGGGGTGTATTTTATCATCCACATCCATGTTTACTCAATATGTAATATTATTTATATCCACCTACAATTTTTTAAATCCAATTTTACCCTTCGGTGAGTTTTTAGTAAAGGATATGAAAGAAATATTTTGTCGTTTTTCGTACGAGGTACTTTTTGACTTTTCTGACAAAAGTACGAAGAATGTTTTTTTAACTTATACGGCATGAATGGATTTTTAAAACATTATTTCCAAGAAGCTTCCATTACAAGTTTTCAAGTTTATTTTTAATCAAAATCTTTTAGTTTAGAATTGTATGACATTTTAAGAAAGGAAATGTGTTTTTGAAGTAGAAATGGTATTTTCCTCAAGAATGGAGTTCAAGTGTTTTATCAAAATTATTTTCCATCTAAGATAATAAAGGGTTCTGTTTTTATCCCTATTATTAAATTGATTTGATTATGTTGTGATGGAATTATTTTTATGAATTCCTTTATCGTATATGAATTGTTTTATGATGTCATGATGTTTAAGATTCCCATTTTTATTACATGGGTTTTGCAATGATGTATGGTTTATGATTTTGTGGCACACATAAGAATGGTATAATTATGAGCTGGGTGGGACCTATATCTCCCTCCAATGGATTGGGTAAAGATTTTATATCTCATGAGATAGACATGGCTGGAATGGTAGGTTATACCGGTTTAGTGAAACAGGACTGAAACGAGGGTGACTCGGTTCAGAAATGGAGTCTGTCCACTAAGATAGTCTTGACAAAGATTCTTGACTAATAATAAATGATTCTCTATGATTATGTGTGTATTCCACAAAGTATCATGTTTTAAGTTATGATTATTGGTATTTCATTTCAAGACTATGATTTATCCCATGTTATGAAATCGTGATCTCTTTTGCAGGTTAAGATTTCCAAAAGATATGTTCTTATGAATATGATGTGATTGATATTTCTTTTGTTTACCCTTACTGAGCATTTGAGCTCACCATTTTATGTTTTCTTTTCCCTAAGATATAAAGAAAGGTTTTAGGTGACATTAAAAAAGTGAAGATCTTTATTGGGAGATGTTTAAGATCTTTCACCACGATTAGAAGATTTTATTCCGAGTTTCCAAAGACACTAAACTATTACGGTCCTTGTGTGTTTGTTTTTATTATGTATTAAGTATTCCGAAAAAGTAATGTAATATTCATGTACGTTAAGCTTTGGGTCTCTACATATTCTCCCTTCATCAGGTACACATATTTAAGATCAATCGGTAAGGGATTAAGTTCTAGATTTTGATGTTTTTAAATGGATGAAATAATATTATGGTATCTCATTTTATATAATTATATTTTCTATATACAAGATTAAATGTAAGAATATTTATCATGTATATTTGCCTAATTTTGGAATATATTTTCCATTTAAAATAAATATGATTCTATTGATAGAATTATTTACACAAAACACTAAACATAAACGAACCATGCTTGAAGTATTATAGTATATGTGACTTGGGAATTGCATTGGTAGGTATGAATAAGTATAACCAAATTATAAAATATAAGAACAAAATATTTCTTTAATACAAATTTATTAAACAATTCCAAGTAAAATGAGTACTAAATTTGAAATATTAAGAATAAAATCATTGACTTTTAATGTGTCTAATATTGATTGTATTGTATTTATATACCAATTATGTATTATTAAAACCAAGGAATATTTCTTTTTATGAGATATATTGGTAATTAATGAAAAATAATTCATAAATTTGTTATCTATTTTATTGAAATAAATAATAATAATAATTTTAAGGTAAAAAGGGACATTTTTGAGAATTTTTTTAAGTGCATGATTTATTTATATTTTGAAAAATTTAAATAATAAATATTGATAAATGAAATTTTATATTATATCATCAATAAAATAAAATTTCAATCGTATAATTATGATTACAAGTAAAATAATTAGAGTAAGTTTATTTTATAGTTGAAAAGATCATTTTTCTAAAAAATGTCCTCATCGCATTTTATGGGTTTATTTTTAAATTAATTTTTACCACTCATAGGGATTAAATTTGATAAAATGGATTAAATATTTTAAATAATAATACCCAAATCTAGTAAATAATTCAATTTCATTTTTTCTCATAATAAATAGTAACCGAGGGAAAAATCATTATTATGGTAAAGGTTAAAAGGGTTAATGAGGGGTTAAACTAAATATATAAGGGTTAAAATAACATAGAAATTTATTAAGTAGTATTAGTTGAAATTATTTTGACACTATCTAATCCCACATTCAAACTTTATACAATTTTATCCACTTTATCATGAGAGTTACTATATTAAATTTTAATATTCTTGGTATGTACAAGTTTTCCACCCACTTCACTTTTAAAAGGGCACCACCTCTCCTCTCTTATACATGCCGTTTGAGCTCTTTATATCAATATATATATAGCCAAATTTCCTAAAAAATATTATACATGACCTTTAGGTTATTTTATTCCCAAAATACTCATCCATGATGATTTAATTTTCTTTTCAAAGGGGGAGACCCTTAGAAGAGGTATATGTTCTTACAAACCATTTTCATGTTTCATTCTCATAAAACCTCTTCCAAATATTATATTAAAATATAAAGAGATTAAAAAAGTATATTTAATCTATTTAATTATTTTATGATAATGTTAAATCCATTTTATGTCTCTTTTATATGTAATACAAAATAAAAACATCGCTCATTCGTTTATACGAACTACCATCTCCATAAAGTGGTGTATTCTACTGTTTATCACCATCTCTATTGAATGGTTATATATATGAATTTAGTGGATATATATATTATTTATAACATAATTATGATTCTGGAAATATAATATAGTATCTACCTTCTTACCCTTCTATCTATTGGAAAATAATAATGTCGCTCATGTGTATGTGAGATTGCCACCTCCACGAAGCGATGTGATTCATTTTTTATTTAAAATTTAAAAGTATGGAAATAAGGATATATTTAATGAATATATATAATATATATTATATATTAATTTATATATAAATTCTAATTATTATTTATCTTTATTTTTTTCCACCATTGAAAAGAAGAAAAATCCCGCATGTGTACGTACAGACTACCGTCTCTATGAAGTGATGTAATTTATTTTCTATCACTAAAATTTATATATGGTTATACAATAGTATATAATGAATAAATGTAATATTTATTACACTATTAAAATTCTATATATAATTAAAACATGACCAAGGTGAAAATATATGAACCGTCAAACTGAAACATGCAAGAAAAAAGGACCAGTTTTCACCTGAATAGTGATTTTAATAAACAATTGTTTATAAAAGGTAAATTAGAAGGTATAAGGGAATTATATATAGTAACATATATAAATATATATGAATATTGGTTTATAATATATTTATAATAAATACATATTTTTTATAAAATATTTTTTCATGCATATGAAGTAAGACGAGACTTGAGGTAAGGGTTTGTCATCCCACTTTTATTTCAGTGAGACTTGTTCCATTTTCATGACTTTTTTATTTTCAGTGGTTAATATAATTTCTTTCATTTTATTTTATTATTTTTTTAATTAAACTTATGGGGATTTAAAAATCCATCTAAGGTCCTCTATTTTATGAGTTTTTTATTTAGATATTACCAAAACTATACGAGTTTATGTTGCAATATCATTTTATTTCAGGGTTGTCTATATTAAATTTCCATTGAGGAAAATTATATGATCCTTATACTATAAGGCCAATATATTATACTCTCATCTATTTTTTTCATGTTTTCTTCGTATTTTCCTCTCTTTGTTACGTAAAATTATCAATAAATATGTTTAATAAAAGTCTAGCTTATTTTTTTGTTTTGGGTCGGGAATCCCTATCCTCAATATATATGTTATTGAAAAGTATTTATCATAGTTTTTATCTATACTTAAATTTTTGAGAAAGTTTATTTTTATTAAATTTTACATTCTTTACAAATTTTTAAAATTAGTATTTTAAAATGTTTTTCATATGAATCAATTTTTTATTTTTACAAAAGTCTAAAAACAATGTTTTATTTTAACATTTATGGAATAAATAGATTTTTACAAAATCATGTATTTAATTTTTTATTATTATCTATTTACAAGGTCCAAATGTTTTACAAAGAAAAATATATTCTCATTTTTTTGAATTTTAGTTTTAAAAGTTACCATAAAAACGATGTTTTCTTTCACCATAAAAGTGTATTTTAAATGCTTTTATAAAAGATATTTTTCACATTTTTCATCATCATTTAAGGATTTTTTATTCTTAAATGGGGATATTAACTTATTATACTCTGAATTTTCATTATTTATATGGTTTATATTGATGTCATTATAATGAATTTTCCATGAAACCAATTTCATTCCAATGGATTAATTAAGATATAATGAAATAATGAATGTTTTTATGATATTGAACACTTCCTTTCACTAGATGTCTTGTGATTATGTGATGATGAAATTTTTATGAAACCTTTTAACCTTCCTTGAGTTATTATATGATTAAATGATGAATGTTTTCATTTTCCTATGGCACACATATGTATGGTTTTACTTATATTATGGGTGGGAAGGGAATTATATATCCCTCTAATGAATTGGGTAATGATCGATGTCTCACATGATAATATGGACTAGAATGGGGAGTAAATCTTGTTCATTAAGGTATTATATACACTATGATATTCTTTTAAGTCAGCCTCTAATAAGGAAATAATTGAAATGGGGAGTGAACCCGATCTACTATGGGAATTTTCCACTATGATAGTCTTTACAGTGATACTTAACTATGGAATTTATAGAAAAGGTGAGTGAACACAATACTCTATGGGACTCTATCTACTATGATAGTATTGGAAGTGAGCCTTGATTGAGAAAATAATGGTAATGGGATGTGAACCCAATCCACTAGGAGAGTCTTTATATTATGATTTCTTGGTAGTAATCGTTGAATAATGAAATTATTTTCTAGGAATATTTAAATTCCAAAAACTTATGATGTATTGTTATGTTTTTCTCTCATGGACCGGGATTTATTATTTATGATTCTGAACTCTTATTACTGATTTATTTTATAAAAAAATCCTTATTCTATAACTCATGATTAAGGATCTTTGACTCATTAAGTATAAATTTTTTATGTTATGATTATGTTCTCATGCACTTATCTCTATATTAAGATCACTTATGATCACTGATTTATATCTTTTATTTTTAGACTTTTTGATTGTATGAAATCACCCTTTCACTAATATAAAATGTACCTTTAACAATTCTAGAACTGACCTTTATGAGTGCAGTAAAAGCACTGACTACCTTTTTGTACCTAAAAGTACATGGATGTTATCAATTCTAAAAAGGCACTAATAAAGTGTAGATTTATCAGATCCTTTGTTTATAACGGATAAAAGATTGATTTATTATCACAAATAGAAGAAATGATAAAAGTACTATTTATCATCCCTTTAAAAAGCACTGATAAATCATACATTATTAGAACATTTATTAGCACTAATAAAGGTAAAAACTATATTGCGATGTTATAGTACACTACATCACCAGAAATTGGTGCGGTGTGCTACAACAACAACCCTGATTCAGAAAAAACAAAAAAAAATTACCAACATAATATTAAAAATACTAAATTTAAATGAAATAAAATTTTTAACACAATTATAAGAAAAATAAAACACTATTATAGACTAAGTAAGTTGTTTTTTTAATAAATTTAATGTAAATTTTAAATAAAAATGTGCACCTAGAGTTAAACCGGTCACACCATGAGTCAAATTCTGGTGTGACAGATTTCTACACATCACAAATGACATATGGATCATTTTTCTAAAGTAATAACACAATCAGAATGTGTTTGATCCATTTTGAGTGTGATAGTTTTTTTATATTAGAATTAATGTTAGTTTTGAATAAAATGATGAACTTGGATTCATACCGATCACACCATGAACTAGATTGAGGTACGGTTGATCCCTACAAACCACAATTTAAATATGGATCATTTTCCTAATGTACCAAAACAATCTGAATGTTTTTGCTCAGTCTGGAGTACGCCACATGTTTTTTTACTAAAATGTTATTTTAAACTGGAAACATGTACTTTGAGCCATAAAGGTGGAATCGTGTGTCATTTTGACATGAGATTTACTCATACATGTCACAAATGAATTATGAATCATTTTTTCAAATTATCAAGACAATACAAATTTGTTTTCTTGTTTTTTATTGAGTGGAACTTTTTTTATTAAAATGTCAATTTTAAACTGATAACAGAAACTTGGAGTCATACCGATCACACCGTGTATCAGATTGAGGGGTGGTTGATCCCTACACATCATAAATGATGTATGGATCATTTTTCTAAAGTACCAAAAAATACTAATGTGTTTTCATAGTTTTGGGTATTCCACATCTGTTTTTCACTAAAATATCAATTTATATTCAAAAGACACACAATTACTCTTATATTATGTGAATTTTTTTGTGTTCACTTTTAAACAATTTTTATCGAACACAATCATGGTATGATACTAATTATACTTCATTTCCAAACAATTTTACTATTTTCAATAGAGCACTTCTTATCCTCATCTGCCACGGTCTCCACCTCAGTCTTCAAATATACCTCCCCCATGTTAGTCTTCGACTCTGAATTTACCTCTTCCTTCACCTCCACCTATACCTTCACCTTTTTCTCCACCTCTACCTCTGTGATTTCCCAATAATTTTTTTGCTTTCAGGTCATCACTTCTAAATTAATTTATTTCCTCCATTAGTCTTTTCCTTGAGAAATAGATCAAAAATAATATATAATCATTCTAACAGTAATTCTTCGTACCCCAAATATAATTAAAATGTCATAACTCATACTAGATCACAAATATAGTAGTTATTCACCAAAATTTGTTGTCGTCATACATTCTGACAATAATTATGCTCCACAATATTCTATAAAAATGATTTCTTCTTTTGAGTAACTCTGTTGTTGGATATCTTGATTGTACTAAGAAAATATATATAAAAAATGATAATGAAATATATTTAATGAAATTTCAATTATATTTATAAATTAATAATTGGGGGATGCTATTTTTTAGCCTTTATGATTTCTCTCATAAATTTTCAAACATAAAATCCACAATCGATATCATTATCTTATTTCGGACACTACAAAAACATTAAAAAAATAAGTAAATTGTTTTTATAATATTTTCATTGCTAAATATTTCTATATATACCTTAATTTGTTTCCAGTTTTAGTAATCCACGAGATTTATCCATTCATACACCGACTTCATGCCATGATCAAGCCTGTATTAAGTGACCACCCTATCATTACAAAATTCTCATTAGAACATAGAACAAGCATATAATTCAAAGTTTATCTATAAAATTTTTATTGTAGTCTATTACATATTCACAATACACATCATGTGTGGCTGGTTAGTTGGAAATCCATCCATTGAATCCAAAAATAAATATTTGGGTTGCCTATATTGATAGCTAATAGTATCTAGTGATTCTTAAAAAAACAATTAAGTAATGAGAAAATTAAAAAATATATTTTATGTGATTAGATCATATAGTTTTACCTTTTTAATGTTGGTATCAAAAAGAGACTGTCATCTAATACTTTTTTATTAAACACTTTGGGTAACTCATTTTTTTAATCTCTATTTCTTACCTATCCAATGTAATTTTTGGTGTAGAAATGATACATGAATTAATGAATCCAAATCAGGATTCGCATGATCTTCCCTTTATATAGTTGTAATACAAACACCTTTACAAAATATGAATAGTTATTAATTTTAATAAACATATTTATCTCACTATTTGGACAGACATATTATGAAAATGTGCCTTATGTATGTATTCACAACTGAGACATCCAACCATTCTTGCTCGTGAATCTTAGTTAGAGTCTTGAGAACAATTACGTTTGTGAAGGATTATCCACATATTTTTTCATATTCAATTTAAGAAAAAGTTTTATCTTTAAATGTGGTATCTTCATGAAGTTTTAATGATAATAAATATTTCTATAGAATTGGTGGAGAGAAGGTACTCTCGAAAGGTCGTTTTGTTTTCTTGGTTGATTCACTGTAATTTCTTGATTCAACTTTTCGTTTGTACACTACCTTTTTCATCTGTAATAGAATACCTTACTTCAGGCCTTTTATCATCAATTGTTACATGTTTTTCATATGAATTTTTTTAAAGACTTATCTAATGTATCTTTATAATATTAGATGGACAAACTATGAAAGCTCTAATAGCATCTTCGACCATTGTAATATTTGTACCATTGAGTGGAATAAGAAAATCATCAGTCGGCTCATAAGCTACCTCAATCCCCACTTTTATGTGATTTTTTGGGAGGGGATGATTGTGTAGATGGTCTTATTGGATATTATACATTGTACCCATCACAACACGACAGTACATGGGTGTTGATAGATAAAAATCACATAAAATTGTACCCTATAGAATTTTAGTAATATAAAGTTATCGAAAGTTATTTGATTCACAATTAAGAGAAAGAGTAAGGAAAAAATTGATTACCTTGGGTAAGGTACAAGGTTGGGGGAATGACTATCCTCAAAGATAGTGGGATCATTTTTTTTATATGAAGATCTTTTTTCCATTATTAGTTCACTTTGATCATTTCTTATACATTGTTATACCAAAACAGACCACAAAATAATAACTTGTAGTGAGTCTATTTGTGCATGCATTCATATAATCATATTGTATGTATCTTAATGTGGTTTTATATTATTGAAATATATTCATGAGACCCCAAAACATAATCCTCTAACACAGCCGTATTGTTCAGTCTTCTTCAAAGTTACTAAAAGTCGCTTTTCTTCTAGTACGACCATTACTGATTCTTATGTCTAAACCATATAAAAATATTAACATATTCTTTTTATATAATATCTTTATGAATATTAACAAATTACAATTCTTTCATACATAAAAGTTCTTCACATACAAATTTTTTATGTTCATCAACTAATATACCGTCCTTATTTACACGATCCTCCTTCTATATCATATGATGTTGGATAGAAGTGGCTTTGAATTTTGATTCATTGATCTGCATATAAACAAAATAAAATATGTTGTTTATGATCACATAATTAAACTTTTATTTATTTTAAATACATACCAATTTCTTCTCTAATGAAGTATACATCATCTTTCCTTTTCAATAGGGGTATGTTCGTTTTAATGCACATTCATTATTTTCAGAACTCTTTTGTTGTTTCATTAATTAACAATATTGAATCAAGTGAGATAAATGAATAATGTCAAATAAAAAATTATCAACCACAATGTACCTAAAATGATATCTTATTGTGATGATTCTAGAAATCAGTCCATGTTTCATACATTACAATGTGTGAATAACTAAGTGGTGGGTGGGGTTTTATTTTCCCCATAGCATCCATAAGTTGTAACTTCATCAGAAGACTCTTGAAGCCTCTATGGGATTTTCCAAGGGCCATTAAGACAAATTTCTTATGTAAACAATCTAAGATAAAATAAGTATGCATGGAATAATGAAAACTAAATCAATGTTTCATTATATAATTCTTCAGTAAAATAGAGAAAGTATATTGTAACATTAACATTATATATTTCTAAAGGATTTCCTTTATTACAGGTTGGACATGACGTCATGAGTCAATAACAATCAGTACATTCATCCTCGTTGTGACCCTATGATAACTAATGAACATTGACTTGTTGGGGTAAATAGCTTGGTTGTGTTGATTCCAACCAACCACAAAATTTATACCCTAACATCGTACCTTGATAATTTTATTCTAAACTATGATGTTGCATCATTCTTGTTTTTTCTATTTTTTCATCAACATGTTGTTGATCCCCTAAATATTCTGTAGTTTCATCGTCAACAATCTTTTATTGATTGGGATTGATAACATCATCATGTTCGGAATACATTTTTTTCATGAGTAGTCAAACATTTAAATTTTCTTGAATAACAACAATGCAATACACTTTATGCACAAAATTCCACAATTGAATCCACCATGCTTGAAAAGTGTTTCTGTCTTGAATAGAGATATAATACTTTAATACTTCAGTATCACAGACCTTCACTACCTTTGTTTAATCTGTCCTTATATGCTTGATTACCTTCAATATCTTGATAATTGGAGGAAGCCTAGTTTGAAAGATGGTGTCTAATCCATCATCAAGAGATGGAAGAAAATCAAGCATCTAAGGATAAAGTTTCCTAGGAACCTACACTAATGGAATCACTCCAAAAGTCTCCTAAATTAAAAAGGAATTTGAATACCTTCACTCTAATGGTTTTGAAGAAATTAATATCACCCCACATACATTGGAAATCAAAAATGATTACTCAAGGATTCCTCACCTTCCAATTTTGGATATTTTTTTCCCACTATAAGATCCCTCCAATAACATACATACCATTCAAGGGTGATTTTTTCAACTTATTCTCAGTATTGATCTATAAATTTTTTACATTTATAAATGTAATGAATCTATTCAATGAAATCCTAAATTTATTATAATGATATATTACATTAAAATTTTAGTGTAACCATAGATACTTCCTGTCATTGAAAATTATACCACATATCTTGAAGTAAATCTATAATTACCTCTTGGAATGTCCAAATTTATGACTGATAATGATATTATAAGTTGTAAAATATAATATTGGAGATAATAATTACTAAAACTCAATCATATTCTATGATAAAACAGTTCTTAATACCACATTACTGTTATCACCAAATATGATAGGAGATATTGTATTTATTTTATCATATTTAACAATTGAGGTCATATTTTATTTGTGCTTTGATCCTTTGTTTTCACACAAACTATTGATAGAGTCATATTTTATGATATCATATATTGTATGATAAAACGCAGTTCAAATACATAGATTTTATATATGTCATACCATATGATATATAATACCCATATGTTATGGCTGAAAAAAGAAATATTTCATAACATAATATATGATATTGAAATAATACAATATAAAATTTCTTTTTTCAAAAAAAAAACTAATAGATTAATACATTGTGTCCTTGAAGAACAAGTCTCCGATAACACTTATGAGTTTTAGGGTATCATCCTATGAACACTGAAGGAGTGCAATCATCTTAACCTAGTGAAAAATAGTGATCAAAGAAGAATAAAGGTTTGTATATGGAATGAAATAAAGGGTTAATTACAATAGGGGAGGTTATATCTATGTTTATTACATTTTGGGCATGGATAAAAAATTACATGAATTATAGGAAATAAAGATCCAAACCATAAAAAGTATATTTTAATAAATTTTTGTTCTCTCTATAGTTATTCACCATGTTAGATGGCTTTTAAAATTATTTTTATATCCTATAAATTAATTATCTCACTATTTTGATTAGTAAATCTATTAATAAATCACATCTCAAAGTTTTCTTGATCAATAATCCAACCTTGCATAACTCACTTACTTTTGGTAAATACACTCTTTATTTGTTGTTGTGTATTTCTATGTCCATTTACCCATTGATTTTTCAACTCTATCTAATATATGAAATTTAAAAAAATTATTCAGCATACTTTTCTCAACAAATATATTCGCTATCACAATTTGTAACCCATGGTTAAAGTTTAATAATATTATTCAATTAATTAAAAAAACTAACTCTTACAACAAACATCACTAAAATAATTTACAGAATGTGACTAATTAATTCAATAGTTTTTTAAAATTCAATAAAAAATTATTCATCAAAATAATAAATATAAATAACCCATTTCATAGTTTAACAATTTAAATAATAACCAAAATACACAAAACATGGTTTAATCATTTTTACACTTACCTTGGTCCCTATATGTCCATCACCCATAAATGAGGGCCATAACATGGTATCCTATAATCCTTAAAACCCCTTATAATGTAGCGTTTAGAATCCCTAATTTAGTATATAAGATGAATTGATTTTGAGAAACTACCTAGATTTTGGAACCTTATATTATTCAAATGAAGAGAAAAATAAAGTGGAATGAGAAATATATTTGATAATTTTGAGAGTAGTGTAAACCATCTATGTATGTCTCTAGGGGAAAATGGGATGGACACTCAAATACATATGAAAGGAGAAGACAAAATATAAACACACTAGTTGTATTTCAGTAATGACGAGAAGAGATATAGGGTTCGTCATATATAAGAACAGTGAAAAAATGAATAAATGTGGAACCAAAAACATCAAACAATAATAGTAGAAGAGTAGAAAATACCATACATTAGATTATAGCCTTGATTAATCCAAGGGAATGTATAGGAGTCGCGCTGTCAGTAGAGGAGTTCCACGAGAGCTTGAGAATCATGAGTGACTGAGTTGTGGTAAGAGTTTTTCTAGATAGATCTTGGACACTTTTAGCAGCACTTTCAGAAAAGCACTGATAAAGATCTCTTTTATAAGCACTAAATTTATAAGTGATGATAAAAGGGGTTTTTATCAGTGCTTTTTAGCACTGATAAATCTCGATCTTTATCAGCGCTAAAAATGGTTGATTAAAGACATATTTCTTTGTGCTATAATTTTAGTTCAAATAAAGATTGATCTCTATCAACACAAAAAAAGCACTGATAAAGGTTTCATAATTATAATAATTTAAATAACTTTATTATAATTTTAGAATTATTTAAATAAATTTATTATAATTTTATATTTATTTAAATATATATAATCAATTAAATATATATAATTATTTATTTATAATTATATAAATATTTGTTCAAAAATTAATATTTATTTATTTATAATAATTATAAATATAGTAAATATACATTTCTAGATATAATTATTTATAAATATTTATTTACAATTATATTTTTAACATTATTAATGGATATATAATCTTATATACATGAATTTTAAAAATGGGTGAAATTGAATAATTCAAAATGAGTATAGTTTAAAAATATTCAAAAAATTGATAAAATTTATTAATTAAATATATGTTATTAAAAAATATTGATATATATATATATAAGTAGATGAATACATATTTAAAACACTAAAACATATTAAATAAATATATATATATAAATAATTGAAAGTTGTCAAATTCAAAAATAAAATAAAAAACAAAAATCATTAGAAATGAAATTTTAGTATTGAAAACAAATAAATAAAATGGATAGATTAAAAGCATAATATATTTTAAATGTATCATGTCATAATGAAATTCTAAAATATACTAAAATTTGAATAAATTACAAAAATATTATGTGTATGTGTTTCTATATATTGCGTAAATATATTTTTTTGTGCATTTATATACAAATATATTAACACAGACACAGACACACACACATATATATATATATGTGAAATAAATGCAACACATGATGTTTGATATAAGTTAAATTGAAAAATAAAACAACATTAAAAATGAATAAGAAATTTATATGTTTTAAATTTAAATTATATATATATTATAATTATTCATTTTATATATCTATATTTAATATATATTATTTATTAATATTTATAATATATATATATATATTAAATTTATTCATTTTTATTAATAATTGTTTAATTAATAAAATGTATTTTTAATTTACTCATTTTTTGTTATTTGTTTAATTTTTATTTTTATTCTAGAGCTTTAGCATCGCTAAAAAGTGCTGATAAAGGGAAAAATTTATCAGTGCTAAAAACATGCTGATAAAGGGAACCTTTTATCAGGTCTAAAAAAAGTGTTGATAAAATTTTCCTTTATCAGAACTAAAATAATGCATTGATAATGGTTACCTTTTATTAACGCTAAAAAAGTGCTGATAAATGGTACCCTTTATCAATTCTTTTTTAGCACTGATAGAGGGATTCTTTTATCTGAGCATAGTTTAGAACTGATAAATATGAACTTTATCAGCGACTTTTTCTAGCACGGATAAAATCCAGTGCAATTAAACGCACATTTTTTATTAGTGTTTCTTATATTTCATTTTACCCAGGTTATAAAGCAAGGTTTTATTTAGGGTATGTCTTAGAATAGTACTAGGTGAGAAGATATTTATGGGATATGTTGAAGATATTACATGAAATATGATGATTATGTATCTAGTCTCCAAAGAAACTAAACCTTTAGGATTATTGATTGCACATTAATTTAAAATATATACTCACCCTTATACTTATTTATTACATTTTTTATGGGTTTTAGTATCTCATTATTAATGTTTTTTCCCACTCAATGTTTATTTTGAATTCATGTGTTGAAAAAATTCTTAAAATGAATTTCTATAGTGAACCAATTTGATAGAAGTACATTATTTTTATCATAACATTAAATAAAATCATCCAAATGTAAAAATTCAATTTTTTAGAATTCTATGATCATTGGTCTTAAATTGATCCAATAGGACCAAAGGATGGATCTGATCATAAGAGGCCCAAATTAGGCCCACAATTTAAATAAATTCTAAGTGAGGAAGATTGTACCACCCATCAGTATTTGGTCTATAAGTCAGGCCTCAAACATTAAATTAGCATGATTCTACATCAATTTCATAAAAATCTGTATACCCACTTCTCGACAGAATTTCAAGTAAATTGAATGTGTTTTTTTCAGTCAACCGTCTAAAAAATGTAGAGGGAAAAAGTATTCATGAATAATCACCCAGTCCCTTAAGCAGTTGATTTTTTTGTAGAAATTTTTATTAATTTTACCAGAAAACAAACCTCACCATAATTATTTTTTTCTAGATAATAGGCATGTATTTTAATTCATGGGATATTATTTTCAATATCTATGGATTCTTCCCTTTCAATGGAGTTCTAAACTCCTTGTGATCACTTGGAGAGGACTGTGATGAAAATATCAAGCTTCAAGTTTGTATTATTTTGAATGATCTTTTAAATTACAAGATTTTATGCTTTTTTCATTATGATATATTCTGTTTTAATTTATCTATATAATCTTCTGACATACTCAAACTCATATGATCATGTTTGGGGTTACCCATTCATGTGATGTTTCACACATTATTCACCACTTCTTTTTCCCCATTCAATTTTGTGTTCATTTAGTTTATATTAGTCAATTAAACTCTAATAAACATTATAATGGGAATTTAAATTTATATCATGGTATCACATTAAAATATTCTAAAAAATTGGAAAACATTTCACGTTCTTCATGTGTTTCCTTGTTGATTTTTGGTAATGCAGTCGGTCACAAATTACCATATCATCGGCATTAGCCGGTGAATCATTTTATATTTCCGACTAAACCCCAAGAGGTATCCTAATATAAAATTTATAAAATTATGGTTCTAGATGTTATAATACATGTATTTAAATATCTAAACCATTTATATTGAAATGATAAAGGATGATCACCATGAGATTTACCTGGGTTGATCGCTCTTAATCACATCTGTTAATTTCAAATTTCTTTCATCTCTTAATTTCATATGATTTCCTATTAAATAGAAAAATAAAAAATTTCTTATAAAAAATATCCCATTTTCAATATAGAAACCCATTTTTAAATTAACTATATAAGGCTACATTGAGAGACGATGTAGGGTTCTTGCAGAACTGTAGATAGTAGTGTAAAAAAAACTGAACAACTATTTTTTCACACTCGAAAATACGATCATGTTTCTTCACTATTTCAAGGGATCCAAGATAATGTTTTTCTATTTTTCCATTTTATTTTTTTCTTTTCTTTTTTATTTCTTACACCTTCCAATATTTTACCCTTCCCCTTTGATTTTTTTGATTGTTTTTATTTGTTTCTAGGTGTTTCTTCTTCTTCTTCTCTCTCTCTCTTCTTCTCTCTCTAATTCTTTAATATATCATTCTCTTTTATTGTATTAATTAATTTTTATTAAGTGTTTTTATTTTATTCATATTATATTAAGAAAATAAAAAAAGAAAAAAAACATCAAAACATATTTGTGTGATTTAATTAGTAAAAGAAAAACTGTTTCAAATAGACCCTAAAATTGAAAAGAATCTACACTCACAAATTTTGTATTCTAGATCATGATAATAAAGTATCACCAAGGTTCCCCTTGTGGAATAATGGGTTATCCAAAACCAATCTAAAATTGAACAAAATGAAACCCCAAAAAACATGGCTTTGAATAAATTAACCTTAATTGAATAGATAACCACAGATGTGGAGTATCAACCTATGTACATCCAATATACTAAATAAGAATCCAAATTTGAGAAAAGGTCATGCCTCATAAACCTCCTTCCTAAATTCTAAGACCTTCATGGTGAGGAACCTCACAAAAATCTCAAAGAGTTTCACATAGTTTTCTCCATTATGAAACACCAAAATGTGATGGAGGACCTTATTGCGTTTACGGTATTCCCTTTCTCTTTTAATGGTGTTGCCAAAGACTGGGTATGTTATTTTCCTAAAAAATTGATAGAATAACCTTAAATGACTTTTTATAGAGAATTTCTTCTCTACCTCCTAGACTGCATGAATTATAAAATAAATCTATTGCATTATGTAATCATAATTAGATACCCTTCATGAATATTGGCAGATATTCAAAAGATATTGTTCAAGTTTCACCCACCACCAAATTATTGAACAATTTCTAATTCAATTCTTTTATGACGGAATTTTCCCTATATATACTATCCAGTTAGATGTTGTAGCTGGTGGTTCCCTTGAGGATAAAACTCCTACAGTCACTTGTGACTTAATAGCCAACATGGCCCAAAATGAACAACAATTTATTACATGATCAATTGCACCCACTCAAATAGTTCTGGAGGAAATTCATTTATCCCTAGATAAAAAGGTAGATAAAAAACATGATTAAATTCATACGCTTCTAAGAAAATTAGATTAGGATTAAGGTAATTCAAACTATCTATATATTCCATTACATTATGGTATTTTTTCCTAATAATAATCATTTTTATAATCAATTCCCCCAACTTCAGTATTCATTTGAGTCTTGTGAAGTAGTCTTCCCCAAGCATCCTTTTTAGTAATCACCTCCCATAAATAAAGTGAACTTTAGGCTAAATATAAATTCCATGGGGTAATCACAACCAGAGTACCGATAAGGAGGAAACTTGAGCTACCCTAAATAGAACTTGTATCAACAAGGCCAAGGTATGAAACCTTATATACATCACCATCTCAAAAAACTTCTCCTCCTCCAAAATTTGAACCAAGACTTGAGGTAATGGATAAGGAAATGGAATCCCAGAATATCTAGTTCAACAGACCATACAATCATCTATTCAAGACCTATGAACATAAATGGGACAAATGGAAAACACCATCAGTGAGCTAAAGATGCAAGGTTCTAGAAAACTACCATCCCAACCTATTATTAAGCCTAAAGAAATAGGTAATGTATTTGATATCACAAATCTTAGTGGGAAATGTTTTTATCATTCCAGGGATTTTACCCTACTGGTATATCCCCCTATTGAAAACTCTCTTTCTCTACACTAAAAATATTCTAGTGAATAATGAAAAAAATGGTAAAAAATCATCAAGGATTTCCCCAAACAATCAATTATAATCCCCTTTCCCAAAAGACTCTGTTAATCAAAGAAAATTTTGGATAATGAAATTGAAAAGGAGATCATGGATACATTTAAAAACTTACAAGTTAACATTCTTTTCTTAGATATAGTTAATCAAATTTCTCAATATACCAAATTCATTAAAGGATCTTTTCACCCATAGATGAAGACTAAACAAGAATGAGATATTAAACCTTGAAAAGAATGTCTCATCCTTTATAAAACTGGTTATTCCAACCAAATTCAAGGATTGAGTAACTTTTATGATACCTTTCACCCTTGGGGAGACTTTCATTTCATATGAAATGCTTGAGTTAAGTTCTTTTATTAATATGATGCCTCGATTTCTTTATAATTCGTTTTAGGATGGAGAACTTCAACCAATAGGAATCATCATTTAACTTTCCAATCAGAGCACAACACACCCAATAGGATTTATCGATGATGTCCTCATAAAACTGAAGAATCTCATATTACTTACATACTTCTACGTTCTTGAGATGGAAGATACTTGAATCTAAGGACATGATCCTCTCGTACTTGGAAGGCCATTCCTTAAAACATAAAATATGATAATCAAGTTCCACAATGGTATGATATCCATAGATTTTGGTAGATAAAAGTTAAGTTTCAATGTCATTAATGCTATGAAACACCTTATTGAAGATAACTCTACTCTACATGACTATTCAATGGTTGTTATCTCTAAATACACATACACACAACATTCTATCTATAACCTATATTATTATTCATTTTCTTCTTCTTCACTCATTGATTATTTGATTTTTGATTTAGGTTTTGAGTTTTTTTGGGTTATGAAAATGGTAAATTATATGATTTAATTGATGAGTGTGTTCGTTCTGAGGTACCCATGACCGTCGATGATTCTAAAAATATCATTTCAATTAATTCTATTTCTATAGAGAATAAACATGACAAGATAGATAGTTTCATATATCTCACTCCCTCTAAATCCCCTCCATCAATCCAAAAAAAACTGGTGTTTAAATAAAAAAACATCCATCTAATTTAAATCATTTCTATCTAGAGGGTATTGAAAAATTTCCCATCATTATTGACAACAAACTCTCTCCTCAGTGGGAATAAAAAATGCCAAACCTTTTATGATTATAAAAAAAGTGATAAGATAGACATTAGATGATATTCCAAGGATTATCCCATTAATTTTCATGAATCATATACTTTTATATTATGAGGATAAACATGTAAGGAAATCTGAATTCCAGTTGAATCCCACCATCATTGAATTTTTAAGAATGTAACTTGTTATATTGCTTACTAATGGGGTCATTTATCTCATATCTGATAGTAAATGGGTTAGCCAAGTGGAAAATTTCCCTAAATTTGTTTGAATAATGGTAGTTTCAAATTCAATGAATGATATAGTTTCAACATGTGTTAAAATAGTTGTATAGTATGTATTGACTACCATTAACTAAATCAAGCCACAAGAAAGGATAAATTTCCTATGTCTTTCATTGACCAATGTTAAAAATATTGGATGGTAAGTCCCATTAATGATTTCTTGATGGCTATTTAGGTTATTTTTAAATACATATATCCCCTAAGGATCAAGAAAGAACTAAATTTACCTATTCAATCTACACATTTTCATACAGGCAGATTCCATTCGGTCTCTATAATTCTCCAGGTACTTTTTAGCATTTTATGTTGAGTATATTTTATGAGTACCTTGAGAATTTCATGTAATTCATTATGGATGATTTCATAGTTTATGGATCTTCCATTGATGACTATTTTGAAAACCAAGTTACTATCCTTCATCATTGCATTGAAAAATATATCTTATTTAATTAGGAGAAATTTCATTTCATGGTAGAGTGGCAGATATTTCATGGGCATGATATTTTTAATAATGTAATTCAAGTGGATAAGTAAAAAATTGAAATAATTTCCTCCCTTCCATTTCCAAAATGTGTTCTTCGTGTGTGATATTTCTTAGGTCATGCATCTTTTTTACCACCAATTTATTAAATTATTTATTATGATCATACTTCCCTTGTATTGACTGAAAAAAACGGATTCTGAGTTGTTTTTTGATTGAAATGTTGAGTATTCATTTAATTCTATAATAAAGAGGCTCACATTATCTCCCATCATTCATCCACTAATGTTGGATCTCCCCTTAGAACTTCTATGTGATTCCTATAACATTAAAATTAGAGAAGTTTTATCACAAAGGTTTTAGAGGTATATTTATGTCATAATGTATGCCACACTTACCATTGAACCTACCCTGGAAAACTACACAACCATTGAAAAAGACTACTTTATATTGTTTTTTCCTTGAAAATTTTCCATTCATTTTTCTTGGATCAAATTTTATTGTGTTTTCTGATCATTTTTTCCTTATTGTTCTATTTAAGAAACCTAACGTTATGACCATAATCATTCGGTGGATGCTCCTCCTCTAGGAGTTTAACCTTGAGACTCGAGATAAAAGAGGACTACAAAATGTGGTAGCTGACCACATTAATAGGATTTCACCACCATTGGACCATCATGTTGACTCACTATTCCCCATTGAATAATTATTCCTTCATGAGAACCTTTATGATGTTGTGGACCTTACCCATTGGTATGAAAAAATTGTGAATTTTCTAGAAACATGTAGGGTCCCGACATATTTTAGCCATTCACAATCCCAAACACTAAAGCATGATTCGTGATTGTATATTTGGGATGACCCATAATTGTAGATGATTTTTAGGGACTAGGTTATTCATCGATGTGTCCTCGACCATGATTTCAACTTTTTTTTTAGATTCTTCTACACTTTAGCTTATTAGGAAACTTTATCTCACAATGTACAACTCAAATGGTCCTTGACTCTAGACTTAAGTATCCAACATTTTATAGATATTCCCATTGGTTTAATAATTCATGAACAAGATCTCAATTCACTGGGATTATCTCCCAAAGGAATGAAATTCCCCAATAACCCATGTTATTTTTTGAGATCTTCTATTAATGGGGAATTAACTTCATGGGGACTTTTCCAAATTCATTTTTCTATGTGTATATATTATTGTTTGTTGACTATGTCTCTAAATGGGTGGATGTAATGGCTACCAGGACCTATGATTCTTGAGTGATTATTGATTTTGTGAGATCTTAGATTTTCAGTAGGTTGGTTTTGCTAAGATTGATCAGTAGTTATTAGTGTTCACATTTTCTCAATCGTAACATGAAAATATTACTCTATAAGTATGGGGTTGTACATAAAGTCTTCACTTATTATAACTCCAAAACTAACAAACAAAAATAAATCTCAAATCAGGAAGCCTGTCAAATCTTATAAAAAATGGTTCAACCCAATAGAAAATATTGTAATTTGTGCTTGGAAGATTCACTTTGAGTGTATTGTATAGATTTTAACATCCCAATTGGAAGTTCACCATATAGGATTGTGTTTATAATGGATTGTCACCTCCTTATATAGTAATAACATCATGTATATTGGTCTCTTAAACAATGTAATATGAATCTCTCAGATAAAGGTGAGCATAAGCAGTTGCAGATTCATGAGTTTGATGAAATTTTACATTATGCATATTATAACTCTAGGATAAAAAAATATAATACAAAAGTTTTTCATGACAAAATGATTCATCAACTGAAGTTTTATATTGGGGAGATGTACCTCATGTATAACTCTAGGAAAATGCTCCACTGAAGTATGCTTTTCTCCCAATAGTTCAGTCTTTATACAGTTACTAATGTTTATCCTTTTGGTGAAATATATGTTTTTCATGATCATGGTGTAAAAAGTTTTACCACTGATTTTTAGAGACTTAAAACCTTCTATGATGATTTTACAAAGTATTTAGTGGAGGAAATATAGCTATTGGATTCCACATATGACACCACTTAGTAGGTTGTCCCTTCTCCCTATTTTTATTTACTTTTCTATTTATTTAAACTTCTTTAATTGAGTAAAATGTAATTTTTAGGTGTGGGGGAGGGTTACATAAGATTATTAGTATATAAATAAAAAACACAAATAGAAAAACAAAAAAAATTATTTTGTTTCCATTTTTTTCTTTCTCTTTTCTTTCTTTTTTCTTTCTTTTGTTTTTTTTTAAAAAAACATTGATCTTAAATAGAATATCCAAAATCATTTTTAATGCTTCAATTTATTTTTAATAAAATTTCTTTTTTTAAAAAAAATTGATTTTCCAATGAATTTTGATATTGAATATTTTTCTAGAATTTTTATTTACAAATAATTATTCTATTTTTGAGGGATTTTCGAAACCCATGCCTAATTAACAATGAATAATATTATTAATACCTTACATGAGAGACATTATAATACCATTACTAGATATTATTCCTTTTATTCACTTTCTTGAGAGTCTTGGGTCATGTAGAGAAACTATAACGTGGATTGATTCTATTTGAAGTCATAAGATTTGAGCCTGATCAATTCATGATAAAGGTCGTCATTCATTGAAACTCCCTTTGTAAAATTAACCACTATTTTTTAAGCTTGAAATATTAACCTTCTTAAGTTGTAGATACCATGAAATTCCTGTTAGGTATCCACATTACAAACTAATTTATCCCTACCTTACCATCTCTTGTGTACATTCGTTTTTTATTTTTAGAAAGTGTGGGGGAGGATGTTCCCATGAGAATTATTAGGAAAGATTCATTGTTATGGGTTTAGAGAAAGGGTACCAACATTTGTTTTGGAATGTTGGTTTACAATCCATATTGTATAATTGTTTTAAACATGTTTCCATCTTTATCCCTAATGAAAATTGTAAACAAAATAGTTTTATACATTGAGAAAAAGAACAAAAGAAAAATAAATAGAGAAAAAAGGAAGTTTACTAATTATTATTCACTGATCGACCATGAACCAAAAAAATGGGAAATGGGAATAGTTATCTGGAAGTGATACAATTTTTGAGGAGTTTACAATGTAAATTTATTTTCAACACTTTCTGAATTTTTACATTGATCATTCTTAAGAGATTAAACAATCCTCTTCTACCTGATATTTTTGAACATCAAATCCTACCTACCCTTGAACCCTAGAACAATCTGATGGAATTCCTATTGACTATCACATTATTTTATTCTAGTACAAAATTTAGAATCTAAGGAAGCATAAAGTAAGATCACATGAACTCTCGGAAAAATGCATAATTCCACTTTTATCTTTTCATGGAGTGAATATGAAATATTTCTAGGTGAGGTTGGTTGTGAAATGTTGCATGGGTGAATAAATGATGTTAAAAAAAATTTGAATGTGTTAAAATAATAAGGATAGGAAAATTGATTTTATAAATGAGACCTGATGTATTTAATTTCAAAATAATCATGTATGTTTTCTTACCTTTGTTTTAGGAATGGGACTTGATTATTATATAAGACTTTTCCCAGGAGTACAAAGGTTTTGGAGTGGGTGTGTGACCACACATTGATATAACATATATTATCAACCTTATAACTATGTATTTCATTTTTTATGGGTTGTGCTATCTCATTATTAATTTATATTTTACTCAATGTATATTTTTAATTCATGTGTTGAAAACATGCTTAGAAAATTAAATTGTACGGTGGCCCAATTTGATAAAAGTTCACTATTTTTGTCATGAAATTAAATACACTAATCCAAATGTAAAAATTAATTTATTTAAGATTATAATATTATTAGGCTTCAGTTCATACATCTTAACAAAAGTCTATATCTGTTCATAAGATTCCCATAAGAGGCCCACAATGTGAAGAAATTATGGGCAAGGCATATTGGATAACCCTTTTGTATTTGGACCATAACATGGGACCCAGACCTCCAATTGGTCTTATTACAACTCCATTGGATATCTAACTATATGAAACACATATCCACTACATTTCAAATTAATTTAATAAGTTTTTTTAGTAAATGATCCATACAAAGTAGTGGGAAAAGGTCTTATATGAATTATCACATAGTCCCTTAGGCAATTTGAAACTTTTGTAATATTTTGATGTATTTGCCAAAAAACACTACTCAACCTCATTATCAATTTTTTCAAGACCATAGGGTAGTATTTGAGTTCTTGGGACATTTTTATTTAACATCTTTGTCTTCTTCCCCTTTCATGGAGTTTTAAACTCCTTATGATCACTCGGGGAGGAAAGTGATGCAAATCCTAAGCTTTATGTTTTAATTATTTTGAAGGATCTTATAAAATTTAGGTTTGTGTGTTTTTTAATAATCCTATATTATTTTTTAATTTATTAATTTACAGGTTTATCATACTAAAACTCATATGATCATGTTTGGGGTTACCCATTCATGTGATTTTCACACACTATTCACCACTTCTTCTTCCCCCATTCAAATAAAATGTTTGTGTGGTTCATATTAGTCAATAGAACACTCATAGACACTAAAATGGACATATAAATTTAAATCATTGAATAAAATTGAAACATCTTAAAAATGTGGAAAACATATCAAGTTCTTCATGTGTTTTATTGGTGAGTTCCGGTCATAAAATTGGATAAAAATCACCCTATCATTGGTTTTAGCTGATGAATCATTTTTTACTAAAACCAAAGAGGTATCATTGTATAAACACTATAAAATTATGGTTATGGGTGTTAAAAAACAAGTATTAATAGATATAAACACTTTCTCTTAAAGTGATTAAGGATGAGCATTGTGAGATTTACCTGGTTTGATTACTCTTAATCGCATATCTTAATTTCAACATACTTTTATTGCCTACATTCATATGATTTCCTATTAAATCAAATAATCAAAAAAATTCTATAATCCCATTCCACTTTATCATAATAAAAACCTTTTTATTAAAATTAATTATCTATGTCTCAATCGAGAGATGACCTAGTGGTCCTGTTATACTGAATAAATTCTAGAAAAAAATGAAACAACTAATTTGACATGCTTGATAACATGATCAATTATGGGGTATGTATTATTATGAAAATTATTGAATATTCATCTAATATGATTTTATATTTATGGATGTAATTTTCGTGATCCTTAGTTGGTATCAAAGAAGGTTTTAGTTATTTTTGGATATTAAGATTAGACATATTTGGTGAATCCCCTAGGGATAATTATAATATATTATGCAGTATAAAATCAATTTCATTCCTATATATATTTAAATAAGTGGATAAAACAACTTTCATATATTCACCTAGGGTTAATAACCCTTAAAATATAGGTTGGGTACTAAGTTTATCTTTACCTGGTGTATGAAAAATAAGCCTAACTGCACACCTAGTTTGAAACTCTTGGGGGATATTCTTTAGTTTTTCACATTATCTTTATGAACCATTATGAATAATTATATTATAGTATATATGATAACATATAATGAAAAAAAAAGTGATATGGGATGAATTTACCATTACATGGGTTGAAATAAGGTTCTATAAATTTGGAAATCATAAGAATGATTTTCATTATCATATAATTTCTCACTCTGATTTATATTGATTGATACTCATTCTAACAATTTTGGTTTTAGTAAGGGATTAAAGATAAATGATGAAGTTTAGGTGTTGATAGGTACACTCAAATTTTGAAGTGTCTTATTTGATCTTAATCATATGAATTTATTTATATCATAAAAATTCAATTAGACTATTAATTAATATTCTAAATGATTAGATACTGATTCTGCAGTAAAAACTCATAATTGTATGATAATCACATAACAAGTCTAGATATCTTATCTGATAGAAGTTTTTGGGAATTTTCTTCTAATTAATCTTGTTATTCTTTCTCTAGTTGAATTTACTATTATTTTTCGAATGGATTGGATTTTTTTTATAGATCCCATATCAATTTTCATGTAAGGTATGTCGCATTTGATATTTTGAATCAACCTATGATCACTTATCAATGTGAGGATGAATATGAAATTATAATGGAAATTGTATCCATTATAAGGGTCTTACAACCTATTCATGAGGGATATGTATCTCAAATGGTTGGGGAGAAACTCAATATTGAATATATGCTTATTGTTTGGGAATATGATTATGTATTTCATGAAAAAATATTAGTATTCATCTAAATTTGGAGGATGATTTATTAAATGAACACATTACAAGTACTACACCTACATAATGGCTCTAATTGAGTTGAAATAATTGAAGAATAAAATATGGGAGAATCTAGAAATGAGATTCATATTCCTGAGGACATCACCATGGGGTGTACGTGTTCTTTTTGTTAAGAATAAATATGGTTCAATTTTTCTTTACATTGATTATTGGGAACATAAAAAATCACTATCAAGAACAATTATCCTCTACCTTGTATTTATGACTTGTTAAATTAATTTTGAAAAGGTCAATTATTTTCCAAGATTGACCTTTATTTTCAATATCATGAATAAAGGGTAAAGAATAAGTGTATACCCAATATCAAATTTTGTATGAGGTATGGACATTATGATTTTATAGTTATTCAACTTGGACTTACTAATGCTCACTATTTTCATTGATCTAATGAATATAGTCTTTAGATAGTACCTTGATTAGTTTTTGGTAGTCTTTATAAATTATATTCTTCTATATTTAAAGATAATCAAAGAGAATAAAGATCATTTAAGGATTGAATTTAAGATCCTCGGGAAGGATAATTTCTATTAAAAATTTACAAAGTGTGAATTTGGGCTACATAAAGTTTCTTTATTGGGTCATAAATCATAAGAGAGGGTATATCAATGGATCCTTCAAAGAAATAAGATAGAGAGAAATATAACATACCAATCACAGTAATTGATATCCATATTTTTCTTAGGATGGATGGTTACTAATGAAACTTTTTGAGAGATTTATCATGGATATCTAATCCAATACCCATTTGACAAGGAATGTATCCATGTTCCTTTGTACATATGAATGTGAGGAAAATTTCAAGGAGCTAAAAATAAGGTTGGTAAGTACACCTACACTCACATTACCCTACATTGGAGAAGGGTTTTTTAATTATATTGACGTATCTAAGAATATATTTGGATGCATATTAACTCATAATTACATGGTTATAGCATATAACTCATGCCAATTCAAAACTCATGAGAAAAATTACTAAACTCATGATTTAGAGTTGGAATCATTGATTTTTCATTGAAATATGGATGAATTATATTTATGGTAAATGGTGTGACATATATATATATATATATATTATAAAGGATTAAATTATACATTCACCTATAAATAGTTGAATATGAGCCAAATTATATGGTTTTAGTTGATTAAGGATTATGACTATTTAATACACTATCACTCTCAGAAGGTTAATAAGGTGGTAGATGCTCTGAGTCAGAAGGATCATGATAGTTTATCTATGATAATGATTGAATGAGAAAAAATAATTATTGATTTTTATAGTATGGATCTTAAAAACATGATGAAAGGGGACAAATCATATCTTTAATAGATGAATGTTTAACCATCCATCCATGTGAAGATTAAATATTTGTATAAGGAGGATATATAACTTTGTAAGAAGGTTAGGAATATTATGAAGATCAACCATGATTATAATATAATGATAAGGTTAAAGAACCAAGTATGTGTCCCTTTAATAAAATACTTAGAGAAGTACTTTTCTTATGAATCTCGTAGTTCATTAATCTCTATCCACCTGAGAAGTATGGAGATATATAAAAATATGAAAGAGTATTTCTAGTGGGATAACATGAAAATGGATATTTAAATGTATGTATATCATTACATGGTTTAAAATTTAGTTAATTATGGTAAATATAATTCTAATGGGATGTTACAACCATTACTCAAACTATAATAGAAATGGGAAACATCACCTTGGATTTTATCTTCAGATTCGACAAAACATCTAAAGGATATAATGCAATTTGGATTATATTTTATCAACTAACGAATTCAACTCACATAATTATTATTAGAAAATATTTATCTCTTAATAATATTTTCATATTATATATTAATAAAGTTATAAGGTTTCATGGGGTAGCACATTCTATTGTTTCTGATCCTGATACAAGGTTCACCTCAAAGTGTTGGAGTACTCTTTTGTAGGCATTGAATATATAGTTAATCTTTAGAATTAAATTATTTACATGAAATGATAATTTGTTTTAAAGGATCATTAAAACCCTAGATGATATGTTAAGATCTTTTTCTATAGATTCCAAATGTTTTTAGGATCAATACCTTCCTCTAGTCAAATTTTCTTACAATGTTAGCTTTCACTCGAGTATTTAGATGGATTCTTATGAAGTTTTTATGGAAGGAAGTGAAAAAATAAATTTTTCTAAGATTAACATACAGAAGAAAATCTATTAGGACTTGAACTAGTTTATTAAATGGAATATATAGTCAGAACTATTCAGTAACACGTCAAGGAATCTCAAAGTTGAAAAAAGAGTTATGCTAAGAATCATTGGTGAGATATAATGTTCAAAGTAGCCGATAAGGTATTCCAATGAATATCACATTTGAATAATGTTATGATATATATAATGAAGATAAATATGATCCTTAGATACATTGGTACCTAAGAGATTCTTGATCATATTAGGTTGGTATCTTATAGTTTAGTGATTCCACCAAACCTCTGTCAAGTTCATGTGTGTTCAATGTATCTCTTTTATGGAAGTAGATACCTAGTACTTAATATGTAATGAACTCAAAGATTGTAAAAATAGTAAATTATCTCTCTTATGAGGAAATATTAGTGGTTGTAATGGATTTTATAGATAATGTACCACATAAAAAACAACTCATCTGGATAAAGTTCTATAGAGGAAACATAAATTTGAGAAAGTTATATAAGAACTGGAAGATGTAACGGAGAAGATTTATCACCATTTTTTATCCAAGTAATATAATTTATAGGGTGAAATTTATTTTAATAGGGGTAAAATATAACATACCAAGATTTGGTAATATATTTTCAATTAAAAATAAATTTTATGTCTTCGATAGCTTGTTTTACACACATCACTAAACTTAAATGAATCACAATTAAAATATTATAATATATATGAAGTAGTTTTTTGAATGGAATGTATGAGTAGAAATAACTGAATTTTGAAATATATGAATAAAATATTTCCTTAATGTAGATCTATTTATCAATTTCAGAGAAAATGAGTACTAAATTTCAAATATTATGAATAAAACCATTTAATGTTAAAGTATAAATTTTTAAAAATATTTTATTTTTATATATATTATTTATTATTATCACTAATTAAATTTTATTTTGATTAAATATATTTGTAATTAATGAATAATAACTCATAAATTGGTTATCTATTTCATAAAAATAAAGAAAAAATATTATGAAGGAAAATGGACATTATTTAGAAAACTTTTTTAGTGAACATGTATTTATACTTTAATAAATATAAATAATATATATTGATGAATGAAATGTGTGTATTATATATTAAATTAAATAAATTTACCTTTATCAAATGATTATGACTAGGTAAATAATTATTGTACAATTAGTTTATACTTAAAGAATATATTTTTCTAGAAAATGTTTTCATAGCATTTAATGGGTTTATTTTTAAATTAATTTATTCCAATTTTAGGAATTTATATTTATAAAATGGTTTCAATATTTGAAATAAACATTTATAATTTTTTTAAATATGTTAATTTCATTTTATTATAATGAATAGTAACCAAGGTAAAAAATCATTACAATAATAAAGTTTAAAAGGGTTAACGAAGGGTTAAACTAAAGAGATATGGGTTAAAATAACCAAAAAAACTTCTCTATATCCTATTTATTGAATTAATTATGACCCTATATTATACCATATTCAATATATATCCAATTTTGATCCACCATCCCTTGAGAGTTACTTTATTATATTTTAATAGCCTTAGTAGTTATATGTTTTCCACCCATATCCTTATAAAAGGAAACCTCCTCTCCCTACTTTTTTTCTCCCCTTGAGCCATTTAGATTTACTAATTTATACCCAAATATCCTACAAATATATTTTCCCATTAACTCAAGGTGGTTTCCTTCATAAAATATTCATTCAATAATCCTTAAAGAGCATTTTTAAATGAGGTATCTGAAGAATAGGTATATATTTGTACCAACCATTTTCAAGTTTTGTTATTTGTAAACCTACTACAAATAATAAAATACCAAATTAACAAGATTAAATAAGTATATTTAATATACATAGACGTTTTTTATTTTAATCTTACATCCATTTTCTATCTCATTAATATCTAATGGAAAACTAAAACATCACTCTTTCATATGCACGAACTACCGTCTCCAGGAAGCGATGTATTTTTTTTCATCAACATCTCTCTTGGATGGTTATATATATGAATTTATTGGATATATATGGTTTTTATGAAATAATTATAATTATAGAAATTTAATACACTTTCTAAATTCTTACTAATTCATCCATTGGAAATTGATAACGTCGCTCGTGAGTATGTATACATTTACCACCTCCATGAAGTAATGTGATTCAATTTTCAATTTATCTTTACATGGATCATAATTTGGATAGATTTAATAATTATATATAGAATTTATTGTATAATAATGATTGAATTATGATGAATTATTATTTACATTTATTTCATTACATCCATATAAATTTGGAAACACCACTCGTGCATTCGTACGAATTTTCCTCTCCATGAAGTGATGTAATTCATTCTTCATCCCCACCCTTTATGGATAGCTATAAAAGTTTATATAATGAATAAATATTATATTTATGTACTAATTAATATTATGGATATGATGAAACTATTAAAAAGGTGAAAGGACCCAAACCGTCCAACCTAAACATGTATGAAAAATAGACCAGTTTTCACCTGAATAACAATTTTAAGGAATAATTGATAATAAAAGGGTAATTGGAATGTATAAGAGAGTGATATATAGTAATAAATATATATATCTATGTGTGTGTGAATATGGTTCTGGAATATATTTAAAATAAATATATATTTATTATGAAGTAGGATTAAATGCATACAAAGTAAGATGAGATTTGAGGTAAGGGTTTCTCATCTCACTTTTATTTCTGCGAGACATATGTCATATTCAACACTTGTTTATTTATTTTTTTATGGTTTATATACTACCCATGAATTTATTTTATGACGTTTTCATTAAAACTGTGTTTATTAAAAATCATTATTATGTTTTCTCTTTTATTAGGTTTTAATTCATAGATTAACTATAATAACCCTCCCTCCAAATAGTGCCCCTCCTTGGCCAGTAATGAGAGATGGGATATGGTGACTGCCCAAGTTTCACCTCCAGTAGGCCTTGAGTTTTTTACTAGCACCTAGGCTATATCATACATAAAAATGGAATTCATTACCCACTAATAGAAACATGTTTAAGAGAGATATAATATAGATACACGAATCAACTCCATCTTATACATATATAGAAAGGAAAACTCATGTTCATACATGTAATGTCATACAAAGCGATACTACTAAAAATGAACTGTAGGAGCCAAAATGGTAAACTCGGTATCCACCATAATGCCTAAACAGATCCTAAACCAACTACTAATAAAATACAGCTTGATCTTCAACCAGCTCCTATTAACCTAAAAAATACTTTATATATACATGGGGTGAGTATAATAGTATACTCAATACAATAATCCATGGATTCTCTCTTGAAAAATATTAAGAAAGAATACTAAATCCCAATGAGCAAGTAAAACTTACTCATCACTTAAATATTTATACTATGTTCCCAGCCTCACCATAGCTAGATCACACCAATTATCACATAGAATAATTCATTTAATATAATATCAATAATAAGGGTACCCCACTATCACTTCCTCACTAATTTTCTGCTCGACCCCAACGTCGCATGTCATTTGTCACCTCTTTCCAAAAGAAGTCAGCTCGTAGGAACCTGGGCTATTATATCATAACATGCATCTTGTTTATCACATCATCTCATCATCCCAAATCACATATCCATATAGTGACCAAGTATTTTTTTGGGATCCACCACATCCCATAAGATGTGTATCAAACATCGGGTATTATATCTGAATCCATCAAAACCCATATATTGAGTAAGGTACCTCAATCCATCGCATCCTATACATGTCATAACTATAATAATTATTTAGATAATATATCTACAGATACATGTTTTAGGAAATAACCACAAGACATTATAACCCTATATACATAAATATGGGAAACTAACCACCATTCATACTGATGTGGCCTTATTTTTACATAGTTTTGCCACATCTTTTTATTTAATTTTTCGTAATTTAATTAATTAATTTTTCATTTTTACTAAATAATCATAATTTTTTATTTTTATAATTAAATTTGTTAATTAATAAATTTTTTATAATTAATTAGGTATTTTTATTCTTTAAAATAATTAATTTAATTCAACTAACTTATTTAATATAATTATTTACTTAATTAGTGATGTTCTAAATCTTCTTAATTTTTAAAAATTTGATATGTTTATTATTTGATCACTTGTTCATTTTTACTTTCATTTATCTAATGTAGTTTTTAATTTAATATTCTTTCTTTTAATTTAGATATATTAAAATAAATAAACTATATTAATTAATCGGATTAATTATCCTGTTAATTAAATATGTTAAAAAATTATGTTTTAATTCAATAAAATAATGTGTTTTTAATTTTAAGTCTTCTTTTAGTTCTTTTATTAATTGATTTATAAATTCTAACACATTATTTTACATTGTATTTTAAATAAATGGAGGTAGTTAAAATTTAAAGTCAACAATTTTTTGTGTTGGTCTCACTGATGTTCACAATAACTATCTGTAGAACAAGCTATCAATGCCCCCTATTTTATTTTTTATTGTCGGTGACTCATTGAGTCAACGACACAATTCTTTTACACACGTTTATTTACGAATATTAAATTTATTCTTTTATCAATTTAATCTAATCTTAATTCATTTTACTAATTAAATTGTTTTAATTTTAATAATTTAAATATGTAATTTAAAAGTTTAATCTTAACGTAATTAATAATTCAGTTTTAATTCATGTTTTCAAATTTTTGTGGTTTAATTATTATGTTTTTAGTTTTGTTAAATTCTTATTAATTTAAGTTTTATTTATTTATTTTATTGTGCTATCTATGCATTATTTTTACACTATCGGTGAGACGACTCACCAATCACCCTTCAGCATCAGTTTCTCTACACACATCAGTCTCACTGATAATAATTGTTGAGATGTTCCACAGATACCGATGTTATTTTCATCTCCATCATGTCTCACCTATGAAAATTATTGTTAATTCCTTATTTTTTTAATTATCGTTGACTCCCTTTCTTTTCTTCATATCGGTGTCTCACCCTGCCCTCACTCACTGATCCCTCTTTTCCCCATCGGTCTTCTAAGCTCTCATCGACACTACTTTCTCATGAACACATCGATGACTTCTTATTTTCATTGATCTCTCTCACCCTTCCTTCACACCAATGGATCTCCCCTGCTACAGATCCATTTCTTCCACCATCAGTGTCTCACTATACACCGATGATGCATTTCCACCTGTTTTTCCATGAACTCACTGATCCTTCTCCTCCCCTAGCCTTTCATGCTACCGAGCACTTCCATCATCCACCACAGGATGAAAATCTCAGATCCCTTCAACCATTGAACCAAAACCCTTCATCTGCACTTCCTCATTCCCAAGTGACAGCCAAGAGAAATATCTAAGCTTCTAAAGAATAAATTTGAGCCGCTACCATTTTAATCATCGCCTCAATGGATGATCCAATGTCGGATACTTGAGTAATTGATGCCCAGATTTCCTGATTCAATGTGACTCATTTCATACTGACGTTGAATCACAAAATCAAATCATTTTTGAAGATGATATCTCAACACCATCCAAGCCAATGCAACTCAATTCCACTGGTTGCAATCATTTGAAGCCATGACCAAAGTTGTCATCAATGAAGCGAGGTGTTTTTGTTATACCGCACCAGCTGCAGCTGCTATTCTGGGAGAGAGAGGGATATGGTATACCGCCTTTTCATCATGAATCGAACCGGACCACCATCATCGCCTACCTCTATCCCTGTCCCATGAGCTCCATATGCCTCCTATCTAGGAGGATCCAACCACTATCTGGGATGAAACTCATCGCTACCCCTGTGTTGTCGTGCCTGAAGGAGTTTTCCTCTATCAAGGAGATGTCATGTAGAGTGAAGTCATTGCTATGAAGAAGAAGTTCGTAGGAATGCCACCACCACCGCTACCAGACCTACTGTCTCGAGAAGGCGCCGAAGAATACACCCCCCAGGGTTGTGTCGAGATTGGGGGGGAATAAGAAAATATTTGAAAAAATAAATTAAAATAAAACTAAAATAAAAACTTAAACTAAAAATAACTAAATTAATATATTAAACAATAATATTTTTAAATAAATAATAAATATAATATAATTAACATAAGACAATAAAATATTATTATTAACTTAATTAACTTAAATTAAACACTATTAAACTAAATTAAATAAATTTCTGAATTTATTTAAAATGGATTAATTTTGCATATTAATAATTATTGAATAAAATTTATTAATAAAATAAAATGCTAATATTTTAAAATAAATTAATCTAATTAATTTAAAATAGTAAATAATTTTAAATTTAATATAATAATTTACTTAATATTTATAATTACTTTTATTAATATTAAATAAATAATTAAATAACCTAATGAATTATTGATAAATTAATAATAATTAATTAATAATTAATAAAACCTTTTAACATAAATTTTAATAATGATTAATTATTAAATTGATCAACCAAGTAATACTTTAAAAATTATTTAATTTTTTTAACGTAATGTTTATAATAAAATTACTTTAATCATTATAGTTTAATAAAATTAAATAAAAAATTAATTAATAAAAATATATTTTTAAAATGTAATTACTAATAAATAATAATTCTAATAAAATAACTTATTAAATAATATCTAATTTTAAACTTTTTAATTTTATTAAATACTTTTAAATAAACTAATAACTTTATTTAGAAATATTTATGTATTTATTTCTTTTGTGTTTTTAACTATTTTGTTTTTTCTTTCTTGTGCGGGTTTATTCAAGAGTCGATGCCCCATCCAGATTCATTTAACAAACTTGTGGGATGTTAGTTACAAGGGTAAAGTTAGTGCGATGTGTGGTTTGCGAAAAAACACATGTGTGCAGTGTAGTAGTGAAAGATAGTTTTAAGTCGGTGAAAGTTGTGGGTGATGTGTAAAAACAGATCGTGGATATTAAAGCAAGGCAACATTAGAATTTGTGGCGGGAAATCATTTCATCATTCAATCATTGAAGAATTGACAAATTCTCAGTCATTGGAGCATAGCAGATATGAGGAGATCCTGGAGAGCTTTCTTCTTCCTAGAGTACCATGGAGCGGAGCAGTGCAGTCCTTGCTATCGTAGGGGAGTCTTCTCCTCTATTTTATTTTCAATTTCTTTTACTGTAATTGTATGTTTTCTGTTTATATGATAATGAACTTGATTTTTAGCTAGATATTCTATTTTAGGGATCAATTCTTGTTTTGCTAGTATTTTCATTTACCTTTTTACTTTTGCACTCTAATGTACTTAGAATAAATTAGCAAGATCAGTTCTGAGTCCATTCAACTGAATCATTCCACTTACACATAATTTAATAATTCCATAATCATATGGAAATATTGGTTGAGGATTCAACTTTAAAAACTTTTAAATCAAAATGAAAACTTCAGAATTAACACTGAGTCTATTCTATTGTAATTTTTTTCAAAATACTACAGTTGGACCTTTCGTGGTGTGGAAAACTACAAGATGGTTTGACCTGAGCAACTTATCTCTTGGTGAGGGAAATAATTCACCCTTTTGCAGTGGACATGGTTGGAATCATTTTTGTGAAAAGGAATACTTTTAAAACTATGAGAATAGAGTTTTTCCCCAGGCATATTCCACTTGATTCTTCATTGTCAGCATTTTATATATTTGTTACTTACTGTTTCTAAGTTGTTTTCTATTTCATTATAGTTTAGAAAAAAAACAAAAGAATATTGTGGTGTTTCTTTTCATCCATATAAAATCACAAAAAAATATAAAAAGTTAAAAAAAAAATGGAAGTCCCCTCACTCCTGAATTTCACTTTTTATCACTTATTTCATGAACAATGGGTCTTCTGCTAATAGATTAGATCACCTGAACCTTAAATTTGATAAACATTTAACAGATCTTAGAAAAAAGAAAACAAATATGAAATGGAGAACATAGGTTATAGGTTTCCTACACCGAAAAACTTTCAAAATCATCCACATGAACTCTTAGAATAAAATGAGATGCCTAGGATGAGGGAATTCCAACTTCCTCTAGTTTCAATTAATTCATCTTCCATTAGGTTATCTCTTAGATCCTGAAACTATGAACTAAAACAATCAAACATTTCACTATTTCCTGACTTTAATGGACTTTCTAGTGAGTAATCTCTAGACTTAATTAGAGATCTCTACAAATACTATGGTACAACTACCTCTTTTAAGACTCCCTAAAAAATAACTTAGAATGAGAGTCCTTCCTTTTTGACTTAAATAGAATGCTAGGAATTGGTTTTTAAGTTTAGATGTGAATATTTTTGAAAATTGGGATCGAGTTTATAAATCATTTATAATGAAATTTTATCCCCAAATACTGAAAGGTGACCTGAGAATGAAGATAACTAGATTTTATCAAGAGGATGGAGAATATTTTCAAAAATCCTGGGATATATTCCGAGACCTGCTTAGGGAATTTCCTCATCATCAACTCCTATCTAACCTTCTCATGGACACATTCTATGATGTTTTTTCCTCCTCTTGATAGAACATAGTTAATCAGGCTGTTGGGGGTAACTATAATGATAAGACAGATGAGGAACTGAGAGAAATTTTCAATAATCTTTCCCTTAATTCTCAATATAAAAATTCAAGATGAAAAATAGTTAACAGAAACCCAAACACTGGTTCAATGAATGAAACTCAAACTCAACTTACTGAAATCACCAACCAACTTCAATCTTTATTGAACCAGCACTCTAAGAAACCTTCTAACCAACTTGGTTTTCAAAACACCAACCAATCGTTAAGAGAACAATGTTCACTATGTGGAATTTTTGAGCACACAGAGAAATATTTTCCTAACTTTTATATTCTAGCCCAATAATAAGAGAACTCAAACTTTTTCAATTATGGTCCTAGGATTATTTCTAAAGAAGATCCGTTTTCAAAAAATTAAAACCAAGGATATAGGAACCATCCATACTTTTCATGGAAAGATCAATGTTTAATTAAACAATCCACTACCCCTAATTACTCAAACCAACCAAGAACAAAATTTCAAAATCAACAAAGGGGTGAGAATTTAATTTCACAAGGAAATAATGATAACCAAATGTCTTCCAAGATGGATTTAATTTTGAATAAAATGAACTCTCAAGAATAATGATTCATGAATCAACACAATAAACCTGAATCCAAATATGAAATTCATAAAATGAAAAATGATGTGAGAATACAGAATATGAAAACTCAATTGGACCAATTAGTAAGATATTTTACTTCTAAGGATTAAGGTAGGTAGCCTAGTAGAACTAAACTAAATCCTATGGAGAATATCATGGTTGTTTTTACTATAAGTGGGTTAAATACTCAAACTGTTGTAGAAAAACTCACTGAAATTGCCCAAAATAAAAATCTGCATGAAACTAAAAACAAAAATCTGCTTTATTCACATTCTATAAATTCGCAAAAAAAAGCCTGTAAAATGATGAGAGTCTTAATTTTTAACTGAGACAGAAGGTAGAAATTATTATAAAAATAAAAATATTAAAGGAAAAGAAAAAGTAGATGAAGAGGTAAGGGAAATTTATTCTTTTCTGAAAAAAATTTCCCCACCCATTACTTTCCCTGAGAAGTTGAAACTTCAAAGAAATACTAGGGTTGAACTTCATCAGTTCCTTAGTCTCTTATCTAAACATAAAATTAACACTCCATTCATTTAGGCCTTGATTCAAATTCCTTTTTATCTAAAATATCTCAAGAAAATTATTTCAAACAAAAGGACCCTTGAAGAATTTTCTACCTACATCATCACTGAAGAGTGCATTGTTGTACTCCAAAATAAAATCCCACCCAAACTTAAAGACCCAGGTAGCTTTGTAATCCCCTACAACATAGGAAATTTTGATCAGCCAAATTTTTTATGCGATTAAGGTTCCAGTGTCAACCTGATCCCATACTAACTATTTCAACAATTGAGGTTGGGTAATCTTCAACCCACCATAGTCATATTGCAGTTAGCTGATAGATATTTCACTCATCTGGTGGGTAGGGTAGATGACTAGCTAGTTATGGTAGGGAAGCTGTTTTTACCTATTGACTTTCTAGTTTTAGATATGGAGTATGATCAAGAGGTTACCATCGTCTTGGGTAGGCCCTTCTTGGCCACAGGTGGTGTAGTTATTGATGTTTCTAAGGGAGAACTAATATTTAAAATTAGAGAACAACAATAAGAGTTTAATGTGTTTAAAAATGTCAAAGGATCACCTTTTTTTCTAAAAACTATTCATTAGTAGAGTCCTTAGAAGATGAAAACTCAACTGAAACTCTAAAGAATCTGAAAATAAATCATCTATTGAAGAAACTCATTTGGAAGCTGAAAATCATGATTTAAATGTCTTATAATTTGAAAATTCTTCTCAAACACTGAATTAGGAAAATTTTCAAGAATTGGACAGCTGTCTAGTTTTTACTGTAGGAGAGTCCTTTGTTTCTGAACATAAGAGCTTTTTTGAGTGATATTGAGGGTGACTCTATTGTCACCAACACTGATGAACACTTTGATGATGTTTAGGGATAACTTTTGAGACAACTAGATGATTCTTCTCTAATTAATTTGTTAAATTCTAATCTAGAAAATCTGGATAGTGTGTTGTCCACTTTGGACAACAGCACTGTTGTCTCTAAAAATGAACATGAAACTGAAAACCTTTCATCATTTAATACTTCATACATGATATTTTTTTGAATATATTGGTCCTCCTAGGCCTAATAGTCTTCCTTCGAGTGTCGAACCACCCACTCTTGAACTTAAACCACTCCATGCTCATCTAAAATACTCATTTTTGGGTGACAATTCTACTTTGTTTGTAATAATTTCTCTTGAGTTGAAAGATAATAAAAAATAAATATTACTTAATGTTTTGAAAAAATTTAAATCTACCATAGGCTGGAACATATCTAATATAAAGGGTATTAGTCCTTCATTCTGTATGCACAAGATTCCTATGGAGCCTGACCATAAACCTCGGGTAGAGTGTCAAAGAAGGTTAAATCCAAACATGAAAGAAGTTATGAGAGAGGAAGTCATTAAGATACTAGATACTGGTATTATATATCCCATTTCTAATAGTTTTTGGGTTATCCTTGTTTAGATTGTCCCAAAGAAGGGAGGATTCACTGTTGTTAAAAATGAAAATAATAAAGAAATCCAAGTTAAGAAAACCACAAAATAGAGAGACTGTATTGAATATAGAAAAATAAATTCATTCACTAGGACAAACCATTTTACAATGCCCTTCCTTGATCAAATGATTGAGAGGCTTTCTAGAAATGATTTATTTAGTTTTATGGTTGGGTATTCTGGTTGCAACTAGATTCCTGTTGCTCTAGAGGATCAAGAAAAGACCACATTCACATGCCCCTTTGGGACATTTGCTTATCGGCGGATGCCCTTTAGGTTGTGTGGAGCTCCAGCCACCATTCAAAGGTGTATGATGGATATCTTTTCTGACATGATTAAAAGGATCATTCATGTATTCATGGATGATTTATCCATTGTGGGTTGCACTTTTGATATTTGTCTTGGAAATATTGACTTAGTTTTGGAGAGATACATTGAAACCAACTTTGTTCTTAACTGGGATAAGTGTCAATTCATGGTTATAGATGGTATTGTGCTTGGTTATAAAGTTTCAAAGATAGGTCTGGAAGTTAATACTGCTAATGTTGAAGTCATTCGAAAACTTTCACTTTTAGAAAATTTTAAAGGTATTATATATTTCTTAGGGCATGCCAGTTCCTACCGGAGGTTCATAAAAAACTTCAAAAATCACTATGACCTTGTGTTTTCTACTTTTTAAGGATGCACCTTTCAACTTTGATGAAAAATATTTAAAGCCTTTTAATCTGTTAAAATAAAACTCACTTCATCACCCATCATCACTACACCTTATTGGAAACTACCTTTTGAACTTATGTGTGATGCTAGTGACATGGTTGTAGGTGTTGTACTTGCAAATAGGAGAGATGGGAAGTTATATGTTTTGTATTATGTTAGGAAACTACTATATGAGGCCCAAAATAATTACACCACTACTGAAAAAGAATTTCTAGATATTGTTTTTTCTCTAGAAAAGTTAGACTGTACTTTTTTTTCTCAAAATTCATCATTTTCACTGACTGTTCTGCTTTGAAGTAATTTCTATCTAAAAAAGAAACTAAAACCAGGCTGATTAGATGGATTTTATTTCTACAAGTATTTTATATAAATATTATTTATAAGCAGGAAGCTGAAATTTTAGTTGTTGGCCACCTATCTAGGCTTCCTCTTACTCAATTTGAAGATCCTAGGGAGATAAACTCTTCCTTTCCTGATGAAAACTGCTCTCTATTTCTATTAGGTTGTCTGCATGGTATGCATATTTTTCCAATTTCCTGGCATCATGATTCTTTCCCAAAGATAATTCCAACAACCAAAGGAATAAATCCATTTCTGAACTTAAATACTACCTTTGGGATGACCCCTACTATTTAAGAGATGTGTTGATGTCATCCTTATGAGATGTGTTCCTGAAGAGTAAATGATTCCTAATTTAGAGAGTTTTCATTCCTCACCTTGGGGAGGTCACCATGGTTTGAAAGGATGGATCAAAAAGTCTTACAATCTTGTTTCTATTGGCCCACTCTTTTTAAAGATGCTAGGAGCTTTGTAGTTTGTTGTGATAGATGTCAGAGGCTAGGAAATGTTCGTAGGAAACAAGAGTTACCCCAAAAGTTATTCTAGAAGTAGAAATTATTGATTTATGGGGTTTAGATTTCATGGGTCCATTTCCATCATCTCAGGGGAATTAGTACATTTTAGTTGTTGTAGATTATGTTTCAAAGTGGGTTAAGGCAATGGCACTGCCCAACAATCAAGCCAACTCTATAAAAAAAAATTTCAAAAAGAATATTTTTTATAGATTTGGAGTCACAAAATCCTTTATCATTGATAATGTAACTCACTTTAAGAACAAAAAAATTATGGCTTTTATGGAAAAATATGGTTGTGTTCATAAAATTATTACTCCTTATCATCCATAGTCCACTGGACAAGTGGAAATTTCTAATAGAAAACTGTAACAAATACTTGAGAAAACGGTGTCAAATTCTAGGAAGGATTGGTCTCTTAAATTGGATAAATATTTATGGGAATATAGAATAGCATCAAATACCCCAATAGTTATGTCTCCATATAGGCTTTTTTTTGGTAAATGTTTTCATTTACCTATGGAGTTGCAACAGAAGACTTATTGGGCTGTTAAGGCTATGAACATTGATTTTAAGAGTGGTGGTGAAAGAAGATTGCTTGAGCTAAGTGATTTAGATGATATTAGGATGGAGAGTTATGATAATTCAAGGATTTATAAAGATAGTACTATTATCATTCATGATTCTATCATAAATAAAAATAATTCAAACATGTACAGAAGGTCCTACTATTTAACTCTATACTCAAACTCTTTCCTAGAAAATAGAAGTCCAAGTGGTCTGGAACTTTTACTGTTGTGAGAGTACTTAATAGTGGATCTCTAGAAATTATTGGTAATGATTAAAAACCCTTGTTATTTAATGGGAAGATAGTGAATCATTATTTTGAGGGACAACCGAAGGGCTTGGCTGCTTCACTGTGCTCGAGAACTGATCTTGAATAAAGTCTGACTGAAGACTTTAAAACATCGTGCTTCATGGAAGGAAACCCATGGTTTTTTGTCCTTATATTTATTTCATTGTAATGTGCTTCTTATATGCTATTTTTTGTGAAATGATTGTTGCTACTTTGTTCTTGTTATTCTTGTTCATAATTAGAAATGTTGTTTCTGTTGCATCATTAATGGAGTGGAATTCCCAAGCTGAAGGATTAATGAAAAATTTTAATTCATGGAAGTGTCTTAATCCCTATATTGTATTTTTATACTCTAGTTCATTTTACTATAAATTCACTACTAAGTCACAGTTAATACTATTGGTGAGTCATTGACTCAGTGATGCATCATTGATAGTACTTTCAGTCAGTCAGTGAATTTTAATTTAAAAAAATTCATCTCTTATTAAAAAAGTATGCTTCTTGATTACTGGAAAAATTTGCTGCATGTATTGTATACTAAATCTTTTTGCACATGTCACTAAGCTTAAAAAAATAATTCTGCAAGTTCCTCCTTTCTGAAAAATTTCATTTCACTATTGTAAAATAATTCCACTGTGAGAAACTAAGTGTGGGTGGAATGCAAGTAGACTGGTTGTGTGTTCTATTTAATATACATGTATTTATGCGGTATTTAGCATGTTCTTATCTTCTTTACTAAAAATCCATTTGAACTCAATCTGTGAACTTTTTTTTACCATAGTACATTGTGCACCCACAAGTTACATTCTATTTCTTGAACTTAATTGAAAATATTTATCACATGCTTAAATGATAATGCATTCCTTTTTATGTGAACCTACTGTAAATTAATATTTGTGAAAAAGAATATTTTTGAACTTTAATGAGACCCTTAAAACATTTCATAAATCTATTAAATTTAAAATATTTTCTGAACCCTAAATGTCAACTTTGGGGATAAAGAAAGGTTTAAGTGTGGGGGAGGGGGTCAATTCTTGACTGAGCTAAACTATGTTTAATGAGAAGTTCATCAATTCCCACTGCAACTTAACATTTTTTGTTAAAAATGGTTAAATATTTTCAAATTATTTAATAATTTTAGGCTTTACACTATTTCTCAAATGGTTTTTTCCTAAGGATGATCCTAGGTTAGTAGTTAAGAACTACTTTGAATCTAAAATTATTGAAGATGGATGATTTTTGAGTGATCTTTCTTAGTGATTTAATGGAAACATTGGTTTTGGGTATATTTTTGAGATTGATGTATGTAACCTGTTAGTGGAGTTATGATCATAACCTTTGGAACTGGAAGATTGAATTTGATTTTAGGAGAGTCTTTCTTATTTTAATTATTAAAGTAATTACCTTAGTGAGACAATTTAAATTCCGTTTATATAAATATTTTGAAACTGGAGTAATTTGGTCATTTGGGATCCCACTGCAAATCTCTGAGACCCTAGAGGATGGGTGCATTTCTATTTACTATAATCCCTTTATAGACCTTTAATAAGTGCATTGCATAGTGATTGACACATGATACATGGCTTGTTAAAAGTAAAATAAAGTGTCTATGGTCAAAAACAAATTCATTAAGGTGATGGGAATGATTAACACCAAATGAAGAAGGGGAAAATTGCTTTAAATGAGACTCATTTAGGATTGTATCAATAAGGGGATTCAGAAAAAAAAATTATTTTTTGGAACCTAGGTTATGATTCAAAATACAGATATCCTTTGGTTAGGTTTTTAATCCCACATAAATTATACATGTTGTCACTCTCGAACATAGGACTTAATCCTAGATTGTAATGAGTCACTAAACAGTTTCACATATGAGGCAAGACATATTCAATTCTTGTTGAATCATAGATTTCTAGACAACTAGTTGGAGTTTTATTTAAGTAAAGTTTCATTTGAATAATTCCTTTGAAAATTTTATTTCTTAAAGCCTTTTGATAGTTTTCTGTTTTAAAAACTGTTGGGCATGTTACTTTTTAAGCTGTAATATACACACTTTACTATTTTTCACAGATAATAAATGTAGAGTCCCAAAGCTTGAAGTACATAGACATTACATTAATTTTGTGGAATACTTAATACATAACAAAAACAGACACACAAGGACTGTAATAGTTTAGTGTCTTTGAAAACTTAGAATATAATCTTCTAATCGCGGTGAAAGATCTTCAACATCTCCCATAAAGATCTTCCCCTTTTTTCTTACATAAAAACTTTCTTTAAATCCTGGGGAAAAGAAAACAAATAAATTTTGTGCTCAAATTATCAGTAAGGGTAAGAATGGAGAAAATAAAACAAATCATATACATTTTAACTAAAAAAACATGAACATAATGTTTAAACATCAAAATCTTGAGCAATGACATAAAACATGGCAGTACGTAAGGCGTAGATAATAAATAAACATTAATCCTGATAAAATATAATGGGAATAAAACATTTAATTATGTCAAACCATTAAGCACATGATATTATTTCCATAGTATCCAAGGAATTGCTGCCAAGACCATCTTAGTGGACAAAGTCCCTTTTTGAATCGAGTTCACTCTTCGTTTCAGTCCTGTAACACTGAACCAGATTAACTTACCATTCTAGCCATGTCTATCTCATGAGATATAAATCCTTACCCAATGCATTGGAGGGAGATATATGTCCCACCCATCTCATAATGAAATCATTCTTACTTGTGCCACAAAATAAACATAAATCATTCATCATAACCCAAAGAATAAAATGGGTTTATAAACATCATCCCATCATAACATAATCCATATAAAACAAATGGATATCATTTCATCATAAGAAAAGTGAAAGCATGTAAATAATAGAGACATTATACTTGAAACATACACATATGAAATAATGTCATCTTATATGGAAAATGGTTTTGATAAAACACTTGAAAAGAATTCTTGAGGAAAATATCCTTTCTTCTTAAAAATCATTTTCTTTTCACAAAATGCCACGCAATTTCAAAAGAAAAGGATTTTATTGAAAATAACCATGAAATATTGTAGAGTAAACTTCATAAAAATAAGGCGTTATGAAACTGTAAAAATACATTCATGCCATATAAGTTAAAAAAACATTCTCCTTGTACTTTTGTCAGAAAAGTCAAAAAGTACCACATATGGTAAACAAAAGAAAGATTCATTCCATAACACAAAGTAAAAGTCAAATAGGGGTAAACATTAATTTAAACATACATGGGGAAATATTAAACACTTTATGAAATACATTTTTTACGGACATGGATGAAAAATATAACCCGAGTAAATACTTACGAATAAACAATCTCGGATAAGAACAAGATTGGAATAATTATCCCTTACCTTATGTACAATTTCTTCTGTATGTGTCCAAGACTCCTGTATAGTGGGTTTAAACATATTATTAACTTGTAACAAAACCATAATAATATTTATGATATCATATATGATTCACTTATGACTTTATATTATTCGTTCATTTGTCAATTCCATGTTAAAGAAGCGTTTTGGGTAAAATCGTTTCATTTATCGTCCGTGTTTTGACTTTTAATTATTAATATGATTACATAGATCATGATTACTTAATTCCAGAATATAAAACTTGATTTATATATAACATATATTCAGAATATACATATATATAATAGATCTATAAATGGAAAGAAATACATCGTTCATGGAGACGGTAGGCCGTACGTACGCATGAACGCTATTTTTCGTTTCCTTATTGAATTGAATGGAAATAAGTAGATGACATACATATATATATACATAAATCCAGTATCATTATTATTTCATATATTACATGATTAATTATTATATATTCTTTATAATCATTCTTGAATTGTTAACATGGAAAATGAATCTCATCGCGTCGTGGAGACGGTAATCCGTACGTACGCACGAGCAATGATATCGTTCCCATATTTATTGAATGGAATTGGAGTGGATGATATAATATCTTAGAATTAGTATGATGTTATAATAATCATATAAAGTTATTCTTTACACCATTATACCCATCCAAGTAAGTTGGTGGTGGACAAACTGATTACACCACGGCGTGGAGACGGTATTCTTTACATACGCATGTGCGGTGATTTCATTTTCCGTAGGATGAATAGAAGGTTAAATAGTGTTGTTTCATATTTATAATAACATATAAGTATATAAGTAATACTTATGTTATTACTTTATAATGAAACAACTAAAGAAGAAGATGTAGAAGAAGAAAAAAACTTGAAAGAGTCGGTAGAAGAGATTACCTCTTCCTCGACACACCTCCTTTAAACTTCTTCTTAGGGAACTAGAGTTGGTCTTTTGAGAAGACCAGAACCTCTATGAAATAAATAGAGAGGTTGATAAGAAGAATTTTCAGGGGTTGTCCGAGCTTCAAGACTCAAAATGGTGTGAAGAGAAGAGGGAAGGGGTGCCCTTTTTATAATGGAGGAGAGGGGCACCTTTGGAAAAACATAAAATATTATTTTATAATAAAGTCATATTCGGTTTATAATAGCCCCAAATTGATTTATTTCGAAGATAAAGTGGGTATGGGTCAAAATACTCTCAACCAATAGGTTTTATACAAGTTTAGGTTACTATTGTAACCTTATCTTTTAGATTTATCTCTAAGTTAAATAATTTAACTTTTACCGTGTCTTCTTGTTTTCTTTCACTATATGGTTAATAAACATACTATAACAAGACAAACGAACCACAAGTGGTTCCTTATTAATATATATAACCTTATCTAAGTCATTTTTTCAAACCTTAGTTTTTTAGAAATAAAATAACAATTAATTATATAATTTTTAAAAAAACTATTTTATGTCAATTTTGACACTATTTGGTAATTGTTTTTTGTGAAATTCATAACAGCATTATTAGTTCGAAAAAAGTTAATTGAATAGATAATAACATGTAATATTAACATATAAAATTATTTTAATTCATAAAAATCCGCAAATTAAATTTATTTGGGTATTTATAACATCAATTATGTTAATCTTTCATTAATAAGGTAATTACTACATCATCATTGTGTCATAAATAAATTAAATTATTTAATGTATAAAAATTATAAGTAAAATACCAATATGTAGGAAATTTCTTTATATTTCTAATGAATATTTTTAGTCAAATTTATATTATGTATAACGCTATATTAAAAATGTTTTAGTTATTAAACATTGATTTTAACTATTTTAACTCTTCTTTAAATAAAATAATAATAATTGTCCTAATCTAATACAAGTAGACCTAAAGGGTGATATTTTATTCCTAAGGTTGTTTTTGTTCGAATTACACTTATCCAATAGAATAGGACATGTGTTAGGATAATAATAATATCATTTTTACCCTTAATTACCCTATTTACTTTTAACCGTGGTAAATAAAAGTAAAAAGTTACTATTCACCAAAAATTATTTTTATCATTTTGAACCACATTTTATTCCTTGATATTAATCGTGTCTCTCAGATTTTATAAATTTACTCACAGAAGCGGTAAAATTAAGTTTTATGTAAATTTTCAAATTCTCCTAGGAGGTGGGTAAAAGACGGTGAAAAGTTCAATAAAAACATTATACACTAAAATTATTATAAAATGAATTACATTGAAATTATATAGGTATTATGTATCAATTTTGACCTAAAATAAATTTAAATAAAATAAATAATTATTTAAATAAAAAGTCGGTTTTTAAATAGTAACCCAGTGTTTTCACTATTCATTAAAAATTGAAAGTTTTCAGAAAAATACCAAAAAATTACCCTTGGCTAATTTCCATATTCCAAATCCAAAAATGAAGTCCATTTTGAAAGATAAAATTTATAAAATTTCAAAAATTGGGTACTACTATTTATAACAGCTGGTTCATAATAATATTATAATAATATCTCATTTAGTGAAACTCGGTATTACGTAATACACACGCTATCGAGGAAGGTCTTGATTGCGTGTAATGAAAGCCAAGTCAGGGATGGATGTAGTGAAAGCTTCATTTGGTGTTGCGTATAACATAATCAAAACTTATTTCATTTATACATTAAACAAAATCTATAATTAATGTTGTGTAGAATAATTTCCACAAAACGAACTTGAAATTGTGTGTAACACGAGCCAAGAATAGTGGTGCGTATACTGCAATCTAATACGGTGTTGCGTATAGTACAAGCTAATTTTGGTGTAGCATACAACACAAGACATCAATGAAATTAAAAATAATATATCTCATAAAATCTCAGGGTGTTACATTCTACCCCCCTTAAAATCATTTTTGCCCTCGAAATTCTTCTGGGTTATAAATTGTTTACTGCTTAAAAGCTTCATTCATAGAAACCCATGACGTAAAAGGAATACTAAAACTTAATTTTAAAAAGTAAAGTAAGAAATGTAACGGTTACCCGGATTAACTCATCACTGGGTTTTCACATAGGAGAACATAGGTGAAAATATGGATATGGAAGAAAAATCTAACCATCATGTTCTGATAGAGAGTGGTAGAGGACATGGCTATGAAAAAGACAACAATCAAAAATCCATAAATTTGTGATTATCTAAGGTTCCATCTGATTCATCAGATATAAGAGCATTAGGACAACATTTTTGGTTTTCAATATCATTTCCCTAAAGTTGAAAATTTTGAATTAGAAGAAATACTTACTTGATTTCGGTAAATTATCGCTATTGTTTGTACCTTGAACAATTTCCACTTCATCTCTTAAAGAAATGAAGTTGAATTTGTCTTTCATGAAGTGTTAGCAGATCATGCGATAGAATGATAGTTCATTCCATCTGTCTCAAAAATAAGGTTAGAAAAAGTTATATACATAAGTCCATCTATGGTGAGATTAATCATACATGGTTCCTAAAAATGGACTTATACTTCATCTATCATACCTCTTAATAATATAAAACTAGTTTCTACTAACCAGATACTTCTTGTAGGCCAGTGGAAGGTGATAAAGTCATGTCGCACTTTGGTTGTGGGTTTGATTCCCGCAACCTTGTCCGACGCGACGGGTTGTCGCCCATCTTGCAGGTTGTCCTTTTTTCTAAAACTACATTATTATATCATTCCAGTAATAATATCAAAAAAAATTCTAGCCTTAAATAATACTATCTTATGTCTAACTTAATTCATTCCAATCTTTAGGTTTATCCAAAATACTTCGGTCCAAGCTCAAATTATAAAGAAAATGATTACTTGAAAGGTCACATAACAAGCATGTGAATACCATCATTTATCCCCCATATATCATAAGATATATCTTGTTGATCACATTCCAAACATGTGAATACCTTAATCGTGTATTATTTTGAAACATGAAGTACCATAATACCTTAGTGAAAACATTAATGCTGTCAAAAGTTAACTCTTTCCACATACCAAAATCCCAAAATTTCTATATACTCAAACCATGATATCACCTTGTCCTTATATCAGTCATGAGCTCATTCATACTATCAAAAATCTCATTTTCTCCCTATCCCTTCATAATGCGCATATCATCTAATTTCCAGAAATATTTCAATCACTTTTCATTTTTATCAGTACCAATACATAGATATTCCAAAATTCAACGATGCCATAAATGAGATTCCATGATACTATTTTGAAATCCCATTACATAAACACTTAATAATTACACAACATCATTTTCATACTCAACATCACAAATAGTGATCGCATGTGACTTCCCTTTATCCTTTTCCTTAAGAGGTTTCTCACGTTGATCATCATTAACCCTAGGATTAGGGCATTGATTAGCATAATGCCCCATTTCCTTGTACTTGAAGTATTGAAGTGTTGGTGGTGCGTTCTCTGTAGTCTTTTCTTTATTCACATCATTAGCAACCCTTTTTCCATTACTTCGACACTCAACTGCTTGATGACCTTATTTTCCAAACTTAAAACATTTTCTGGTCCCTTTAAGAAAATATCCACCATGCTTCTTTCCACACTTTGAACATAAAGAAACATTCATCTTCTTTTCACCATTATTCTGAGATTTCTCCTTGAACTCCATCTTTCATTTCTTTTCAAAACCATGAGATGGATATTTAACACCAAATTCCATTTCTACCTTGATAGCACAATGCACAATTTATTCATATCTACTGATGTCTCTTATAGATAATGCCCTTCGAAGACTTGGTTTTAAGCCACTGAAGAATCGATCAACTTTACTTTCAGGTTGGATGATAAATCCAGATGCATACCTTACAAGCCTTGTAAAATTCTCTTCTTATATACCAACGGATTCATCATACTTTTTCTTAAGCTCAAGGAAATCCTTTTCCATCTTTGTTCAAAGAATACGTGGTAAGTACTTATTGAAAAATAAGTTCTTGAACTAATCCCATTCCATGGATTCAACTTCATCTCGGGGCCTCGTATTCTTAATTAGAGTCCACCATTGATCTGCTTCACCTTCTAAATGGTAAATAGCCAAAATGAATTTTTCATGTTCCGAACATCGAAGTACGGAAAATATCTTTTCAAAGGTACTGATCCATTGTTCATAAACAAGTGGATCAGAAGACCCACTGAAAGAAGGTGGATATTGCCTCATGAAGGACTCAATAGAATATTGTTCCCTTCTCTGCTCATTTGGAAGTCCAGAATGATTTATAGCTTGTGTAAGTATAGAAATAATATTATGCACTCCATCTCCCATAACATTGGTTTGTTCAGGAGGACAATCATTAAATTTTCCATTACATTGATCAACACGGTTCCTTCGGGTTCCATCCATCGTCTAAAACCCAAAAAGAGTAGTGTGAGAGGCAAAAGTCATGCTTGGGAAAAAACATAATAAAGGGGGAGTACCTTCAATATATAACATCTTAGGGTTAATTCTAAGATTTTTACCGTAATTCTAGGACTATATCATATACTTATACTTAACATTCGGGACATCCCTATACATACCTTAGAAATATCTCTAGGGATCTCACTAAAGTTTTTGCATCCTAGTTTCCAAAGGTTAACTAAACCTTTTCTCTGATACCAACTGTAGAGACCCAAAGCTTGATGTACATAGACATTACATTAATTTTACGGAATGCTTAATACATAACAAAAATAGAAACATAAGGACAATAATAGTTTAGTGTCTTTGGAAACATGGAATATAATCTTCTAATCACAGTGAAAGATCTTCAACATCTCCCATAAAGATCTTCCCCTTTTATTTTCTTTGATAAAATCTTTCTTTAAATCCTGGGGAAAATAAAACATATAAAGGGTGAGCTTAAATTCTCAGTAAGGGTAATCATGGAAAAATTAAAATAAATCATATACATTTGAACTAAAAAAACATAAACATAATGTTTAAACATCAAAATCTTGAGCAATGACATAAAACATGGCAGTACGTAAGGTATAGATCATAAAGAAACATTAATCATGATAAAATAGCATGGGAATAAAACATTTAATTTTGGAAAACCATTAAGCGCATGATATGATTTCCATAGTAGCCAAGGCATTGCTTCCAAGACCATCTTAGTGGACAAAGTCTCTTTCTGAATCGAGTTCACTCCTCGTTTCAGTATTGTAACACTGAACCAGATTAACTTACCGTTCCATCCATGTCTATCTCATGAGATATAAATCTTTACCCAATGCATTGGAGGGAGATATAGGTCCCAAACATCTCATAATGAAATCATTATTACTTGTGCCACAAAATAAACATAAATCATTCATCATAACCCAAAGAATAAAATGGGTTTCATAAACATCATCCCATCATAACATAATCCATATAACAAAAATGGATATCATTTCATCATAAGAAAAGTGAAACCATGTAAATAATAGAGACATTATACTTGAAACATACACATATGAAATAATGTCATCTTAGATGGAAAATGGTTTTGATAAAACACTTGAAAAGAATTCTTGAGGAAAATATCCTTTCTTCTTAAAAATCATTTTCTTTTCACAAAATGCCACGCAATTTTAAAAGAAAATATTTTTATTGAAAATAACCATGAAATATTGTAGAGTAAACTTCATTAAAATAAGAAGTTATGAAACTGTAAAAATCCATTCATGCCATGTAAGTTAAAAAAACATTCTCCTCGAACTTTTGTTAGAAAAGTCAAAAAGTACCACATATGGTAAACAAAAGAAAGATTCTTTCCATAACACAAAGTAAAAGTCAAAGAGGGGTAAACATGAATTTAAACATACATGGTAGAATATTAAACACTTTATGAAAAACATTTTTTATGGACATGGATGAAAAATATAACCCCAGTAAATACTTACGAATAAACAATCTCGGAGAAGAATGAGATTGGAATAGTTATCCCTTACCTTATGTCCAATTTCTTCTGTATGTGTTCGAGACTCTTGTATAGTGGGTTTAAACATATTATTAACTTGTAAAAAACCATAATAATATTTATGATATCATGTATGATTCACTTACGGCTTTATATTATCCGTTCATTTGTCAATTCCATTTTAAAGCAGCGTTTTGGGTAAAATCGTTTCATTTATCGTCCGTGTTTTGACTTGTAATTATTAATATGATTACTTAGATCTTGATTACATAATTTCAGAATATAAAACATGATTTATATATAATATATATTCAGAATATACATATATAAAATAGATCGATAAATGGAAAGAAATACACCGTTCATGGAGACGGTAGGTCGTACGTACGCATGAACACTGTTTTTCGTTTCCTTATTGAATTGAATGGAATTAAGTAGATGGAATACATATATATATAAATAAATCCAGTAGCATTATTATGTCATATATTTCATGATTACTTATTATATATATTTTATAATCATTCTTTAATTGTTAACATGGAAAATGAATCTCATCACGTTGTGGAGACGGTAATCCGTACGTACGCACGAACAATGATATCGTTCCCATATTTATTGAATGGAATTGTAGTGGATGATATAATATCTTAGAATCAGTATGATTTTATAATAATCATATATAGTTATTCTTTACATCATTATACCCATCCAAGTAAGGTGGTGGTGGAAAAACTGATTACACCACGGAGTGGAGACGGTATTCCGTACGTACGCACGCGCGGTGATTTCGTTTTCCGTAGGATGGATAGAAGGTGAAATAGGGTTGTTTCATATTAATAATAACATATCAGTATATAATTAATACTGATGTTATTACTTTATAATGAAAAAACTAAAGAAGAGGATGTAGAAGAAGAAAGAAACTTGAAAGAGTCGGTAGAAGAGATTACCTCTTCCTCGACGCACCTCCTTTAAACTTCTTCTTAGGGCACTAGAGTTGGTCTTTTGAGAATACCATAACCTCTATGACATAACTAAAGAGGTTGAGAAGAGGAATTGGTAGGGTTTGACTGAGCTTCAAGGCTCAAAATGGTGTTAAGAAAAGAGGGAAGGGGTTCCCTTTTTATAAGGGAGGAGAGGGGCACCTTTGGAAAAACTTAAAATATTATTTTATAATAAAGTAATATTCGGTTTATAATAGCTCCAAATTGACTTATTTCGAAGATAAAGTGGGGATGGGTCGAAATTATCTCAACCAATAGGTATTATACATGTTTATGTTACTATTTTAACTTTATCATTTAGATTTATTTCTAAGTTAAATAATTTAACTTTTACCATGTCTTCTTGTTTTATCTCACTATATGGTTAATAAACTTACTATAACAAGCCAAAAGAATCATCATTGGTTCATTATTAATATATATAACCTTATCTAAGTCATTTGGATGAACCTTAGATTTTTAAAAATATAATAACAATTAATAATATAATATTTGTTTTAAAAACTATTTTATGTCAATTTTGACACTATTTGGTAATTGATTTTTGTGAAAATAATAACAACATGATTAGTTCGAAAAAATTAATTGAATAAATACTAACATGTCATATTAACATATAAAATTACTGGAATTAATAAAAAGTCTCAAATTACATTTATTTGGGTATTTATAACATCCATTATGTTAATATTTCATTAATAAGGTAATTACTGCATCATCATTGTGTCATAAATAAATTAACTTATATAATGTTTAAAAATTATAAATAAAATATGATTATGTAGGAAATATTTTTATCTTTATAATTAATATTTATAGTCGAATTTATCTTATGTATAACCCAATATTAAAAATGTTTTAGTTATTAAACTTTGATTTTAACTATTTTAACTCTTCTTTAAATAAAATAACAATAATTGTCCAAATCTAATCCAAGTGGACCTAAAGGGTAATATTCTATTCCTAAGGTTGTTTTTGGTCGATTTACACTTATCCAATAGAATTAGGAGATGTGTTAGGGTAATAATAATATCATTTTTACCCTTAATTGCCCTATTTACTTTTAACCGTGGTAAATAAAAGTAAAAAGATTCTATTCACCAAATATTATTTGTATCTTATTGGACCACATTTCACTACTTGATATTAACCATGACACTCGGATTTTTGAAATTCCACTCACCGAAGCAGTAAAATTATGTTTTATGTAAATTTTCAAATTCTCCTAGGAGGTTGGTAAAAGAGAGTGAAAAGTTCAATAAAATTTTTATATATCTAAAATTATTATAAAATGACTCAAATGAATTACATTGAACTTATATAGGTATTATGTATCAATTTTTTCCTAAAATAAATTTAAATAAAATAAATAATTATTTAAATAAAAATTCGGTTTTTAAATAGTAACCCAGTGTTTTCACTATTCATCAAAAATTGAAAGTTTTCAGAAAAATACCAAAAATTCACCCTAGGATAATTTAGATATTCTGAATCCAAAAATGAAGTCCATTTTGAAATATAAATTTTATAAAATTTCAAAAATTGGTTATTACTATTCATAACAGCTAGTTCATAATAATATTACAATAATATCTCGTTTAGTGAAACTCGGTATTGCGTACTACACAGGCTATCGAGGAAGGTATTGATTGCGTGTAATGAAAGCCAAGTCAGAGCTGCGTGTAGTGAAAGCTCTGTTTGGTGTTGCGTATAACATAATCAAAACTTATTTCATTTATATATTAAACAAAATCTATACTTAATGTTGCGTAGAATAATTTCCACAAAACGAACTTGAAATTTATGTAACACGAGCCAAGAATTGTGTTGCGTATACTGCAAGCTAATACGATGTTGCGTATAGTACAAGCTACTTTTGGTGTAGCATACAACACAATACATCAATGAAATTAAAAATAATATATCTCATAAAATCTCGGGGGTGTTACAATAAAACTTGGACTTGTTTGAGGACAAATAATTCCTAAGTGTAGGAGAATTTGATGTGGTCTTATTTTTACATAGTTTTCCAACATTTTTTTATTTAATTTTTAGTAATTTAATTAATTATTTTTACACTTTTTATTAATTAATCATACATTTGTATTTTTATAATTAAATTTGTTAATTAATCAATTTTTTATAATTAATTATGTATTTTTAGACTTTAAAATAATTAATTTAAATCTACTAACTTCATTAATATAATTATTTACTTAATTAGTGATGTTCTAAATCTGCTTGATTTTTAATAATTTTATATTTTTATTATTTAATCACTTGTTCAATTTATTTTCCTTTATCAAATTTAATTTTTAATTTAATTGTATTTCTTTTATTTTAGATTTATAAAAATAAATAAACTGTATTGATTAATCAGATTAATTATCCTGTTAATTAAATAAGTTAACAAATTAAGTTTTAATTCAATAAAAGAATGTGTTTTTAATTTTAAGTCTTCTTTTAGTTTATTAATTAATTAATTTATAAATTTTAACACATTAATTTCCTTAATATTTTAAATTAATGGAGGTAGTTAAAAATTAAAGTCAACAATTTTTGGTGTTGGTCTCACAGATGTTCACAATAACTGTCGGTAGCATAAGCTACCAACGCACCCCTGTTTTATTTTTTATTGTCAGTGACACATTGAGTCACCGACGCAATTCTTTTCCATCTTTTGATTAACAAATATTAAATTTATTCTTTTATCAATTTAATTTGATCTTAATTCTATTTACAAATTAAACTATTTTACTTTTAATAATTTAAATATGTAATTTAAAAGTTTAATCTTAACATTATTAATAATTCAGTTTTAATTCATGTTGTCAACTTTTTGTAGTTTTATGTATTTTGGTTTTTGTTTAGTTAAATTCTTATTAACATAAGATTTAGTGTTTATTTATTTTATTCTGCCACTGATGCATTATTTTTACACTATCAGTGAGATGACTCGCCAATCACCCTTCGGCATTGATTTCTCTACACCCATCGGTCTCACCGATAACAGTCGGTGAGATGTTCCACCAATACCGACGTTATTTTCTTCTCCATCACGTCTCACTGATTCAAACTATCGGTAATTCCTTATTTTTTTAACTATCAGCGACTCCCTTTAATTTCTTCCTATTCGTGCCTCACCCTACCCTCACTCACTGATCCCTCTTTTCCCCATCAATATCTTAACCTCACACCTGTTGTAGAGAATCCTAATTCCGGACCGAAAATGGTTTGCCAAAAATATCGTGAGAAACCCATCGAAATATGGAAGCGATATAAGCAGAATAAATAAATCCACATGCAAGATTTTTTAACGTGGAAAAACTCTCCGATACGGAGAATTAAAAAACCACGGGGCAATTCCCAAAATATCCACTATGAATCAGAGAATACAAGAATCCAAGTAATGCCCGAACTTGAATTAAAAATAAGGGAGCGTAGAAAACCTGTGTGAAAACCACATCCTGGTACACCTTTTCCTTCTCTCTGATAAACATCCCACTGACGCCATGTATCGGAAGATCAATCTGTGACAAAATGTCACCCTTCTGTCAATGAAACGTCACTACCTCGGATATCATCACCCGAACATGCGCCAACCTCGCACCAGCTTGCGACATCCGAATGATCTCACCATTATGATGTATCGTTGATCTCCAATCGGGACACGCCACCTGATCACTGCTATCAGGAAGACTTTTGATAAGTGTCCATGATCATCAATCCCATATTCACTGCTCTGCACCTGTCAAACGTCGACGCGCCGCACATGCTACCGCCGACGCGGCAGCCCCCTTCTTGCTCCTGGTGGACTGCATCTTGAACACCCTTCCAGGAACATCGCCACACGTCCAAGATAATTGTGTCATCGTCGTTGTGCCACACGGGACACCATAAACACAGCAACCTCTTCCTGGGTCACCCTTGCCGGCTACATCTTGGTGGCACAGCTTTGTACTTCAAAATATGTTTTTTCATCCTCTTTATATAGACACCAAGTCCATAATAATCAATTAATGCAGTCAATATCCATTATTTCATCCGTTAATATTGAGAATTAAATATCCATTAATGTTGGGAGAAAATCCTCAATTAATGGTGATATAAATCTCCTCATTAATAATTTTCTTTGATCAATAAATATGATGAATACCTCCATTAAGAATTTCCTTCTCTCATCAATAAATGGGATGAATCTAAACAAGACCAACACCTCTTTCTCTCACGCATACACCGATGTCTTCTTATTTTCATCGGTCTCTCTCACCCTTCATTCACACCGACGGCTCGCCCCTAATACGGATCCATTTATTCCACCATCGGTGTCTCACAACACACAGATGAAAATCTTAGCTCCCTTCAACCATTGAACCAAAACCCTTCATCCGCACTTCCTCGTTCTCAAGTGAGTGGAAGATCTGAGCTTCTAAAGATGAAATTTGAACCGCTACCATCTCAATCGTTGCCTCGATGGACAAACCAGTGTCAGATACATGAAGGATTGATGCCCCGATTTCATGATTTGATGTGACTCACTTCATACTGATGTTGAATCGTGTTTTAAAATCATTTTTGAAGATGATATCTCGACACCGTCCAAGACAATGCAACACGATGCCACTGGTTTGAACCATTTGAAGCAATGGGCTAAGTTGTCGTTGTTGAAGCGCTGAGTTGTTGTTACGTCGCACCAGTCGCAGCCGTTGTTCCGAGGGGGAGAGGGAGCTAGTGTACCGCCTTGTCACCGCGAACCGGCCTGGATCGCCCCCGTCGCCTACCTATGTCACCAACCCCTGATTCTCATGAGCTGCATACTGAGGACGAGTCGACCGCCATCCGGGATAAAACCCCCCGCAACCCTAGTGCTGCCGCGCCTGAAGGAGTATGCCGATATGGAGAAGATGACCAGCAGAGTGAATTTTTCCTTCTGAATAAGAAGTCCGGAGGACTACCACTGCCGCCACCGTTGGACCTGCTGTCTCAGGAAGGCACCAAAGAAGACACCCCCCCCCCCGGGTTTCGCCGAGATTGGGGGAGAATGAAAATATTTAAAAAAATAAAAAGTTAAAAGAAAACTAAAAAAAACATAACCCACAAATAACTAAATTAAAATATTAAACAATAATAATTATATATAAATAATAAATATAAGTCAATAAAATAGAATTATTATCATAATTAACTTAAATTAAACTCTATTAAACTAAATTAGTTAAATTTCCAAATTTAATTAAAATAAATTAATGTTTCATATTAAATAATTTACTTAAAAAAATTATTAATAAAATAAAATAATAATATTTTAAAGTAAACTAATCTAATTAATTTTAAATAGTAAATAATTTTAAATTCCAAATAATAATTTACTTAATATTTATAATTAACTTTAATAATATTAAAAAATAAATAAATAACATAAAGAATTATTAAAAAATTAATAATTAATAAAACTTTTTAACTTAAATTTTAATAATAATTAATTATTAAATTGATCAACCAAGTAATACTTTAACAATTAATTAATTTTTTTTAACTTAATGTTTATAATAAAATAAAATTAATTATATAGTTTAATAAAATTAAATAAAACAATTAATTAATAAAAATATAATTTTAAAATGTAATTACTAGTAAATAATACTGCTAATAAAATAAGTTATTAAATAATATCTAATTTTAATTTTTTTTTAATTTTTTTAAAGACTTTTAAATAAATAGATAACTTTATTTATAAATATTTATGTATTTATTTCATTCATTTTTTAACTATTTCGTTTTTCCTTTATTGTGTCGGTTCATTCAATAGTCGAAACCCCATACAGATTCATTTAACTAACTAGTGGGAAGTTAGTTACAAGGGTAAATTTAGTGAGACGTGTGGTTTGCAAAAAAAATGTGTGTCGTGCAGCAGTGAAAGACAAGTTTAAGTGAGTGAAAGTTGTGGGTGATGTGTAGATGATGATAGGGGATATTAAACCAGAGAAGTAGCAGAATTCTTGGGGGCAAATCATTCCATCATTCAATCATTGGAGAATCGGTAACTTCTCACTCATCAGAGAAGAGCTGATCCGAGGAGATCCTGGAGAGCTTTCTTCTTCTTGGAGATCCAAGGGGAGGAGTAGTGCAGTCCTTACTGTCGTAGGGGAGTCCTATCCTCTGTTTTCTTTTCAATTTATTTTATTGTAATTTTATGTTTTCAGTTTATATGATAATGTACTTGATTTTTAGCTAGATCTTCTATTTCGGGGATCAATTCTAGTTCTGTTGGTATTTTCATTTACCATTTAACTTTTTCACTCTAATCTACTCAGAATGAATCAGAAAGATCAGTTCTAAGTCCATTTAAAAAAATCGTTCCACTATCACTTAAATTCTTAATTCCACAATCACTTGGTGAGATTGATTGAGGATTCAACTTTGAAAACTTTTAAATCAAAATAAAAACTTCAGATTTTACAGTGAGTCTGTTCTGTTGTATTGTTTTTTAAAATACTGCAGTTGGACCTTTCTTGGAGTGGCGAACTCCAAGATGGTTTGACCTGAGAAACTTATCTCATGGTGAGGGGAATAAGTCACTCCTTTGCAGTGGACATGGTTTAAATCATTTTTTCGAAAATAAACACTATTAAAACCTGTAGAATAGAGTTTTTCTTCGGGCATATTCTTCTTGATTGTTCATTGTTAGCATTTTATATCTCTGTTACTTATTGTTTTCAGGTTGTTTCCTATTTCATTATAATTTAGAACAAGAACAAAAAATGTTGTGGTGTTTATTTTATTACTTATAAAAACAAAAAAAATATAAATAGTCAAAAAAGGAAGTTCCCTCACTACTGACAACAGTACATTATTTTTAAGAAAATTTGAAAAGTTTTGGTAAATTTTACATTCTTTGTGGGTTCAAACCTACATTACGCATACACAGTAGTTAGTAGGAATAAAAATTTTAAAATTTGACTGACTTCAATGATGGTTGTGTAACATACAAATAGATATTATTACCAAGTGAAGATATTAGGTCTAGAGTGGGTAGTCTGATATTTGTCCTCACCAACCTAGATGTTGGGGAACACACCATCCCTTAGTCTAATAGGTTCTAGTCACCCTAATTGAAATGGGTGGGGGTAACATATGATGTCAAAAAACATGTAGGATATAATATATCTCACAACCAAACTATGATCATAACCTAGTGTTAGACTCAACTACACCTAATGTCTCTCAAACTCTGAGTGTCCACTGCTAAGAACTATATATCTTATAAGCACACAAGAATATAAAAAGCTACATTAAAGTAATTCTTTTTTTAGAATTCTATATTATGTTAATTAATTCATTAACCATTAATTAACATTATTTTTATTACATTTCACTTACCATCAAATCCAATATAGTTAAGTTCATTCCCTTTAAGAGTAACCAATAGAGTCCGTAGTTTCTCAAGATTCACATTTTTTAGCATTTTCATTATTATGAGAATCAATACTATGGATTAAGAATTTATTAAAAATTGTTAAACATTCCATATTTTCAAGTACTCTGGTAAAACATCCTAATATACCATCAAGAATATGCAACCAAGAGAGAGTAAATATTTACCATAATAATGGGTAATCCCATCTTCAACCCATTCCATCATCTCCAGTGTCATCCCTGACACCCTCATCCATATCATGATTCATCTCACCATCACAATAATCAATGGCTACCTCATCATTTAGGCCTCCCCACCCATATATCATCATCTATCCCAAGATCACGTTACAATAGAAGGCTCACATCCAGAGCACAAAAGAGGTATAAAATAGACAAGAGTAGTCAGTAGTGCAATCTAGGCCCTAAAAACATGGCATCCAGCCGTTACGTACAAATAGACTCCATAATCCCCTAACAAAAGGCATCCAAACATTATAAAAAATGGTCACTAAAAGTCCCAAATATTCATGTTTATCAAACAACCGGTTTTTATTCCATCTTGAACTAACCATTTCATTATTCAAAATTTACAACTACGGGAAACACAAGGAATCAACTATAAAAATTACCAAAAGTTTAAGCACGTTATCCTACATAAAACTAGTTTCAATAAATGGTGAGTATAACAATACTCAAATTAACATGCCTTTTATTATTTTAATCATTTTCATGCATTAATATTTCAATTTATTTATCAATTCCATCAACACATGGAATAACATAATCAATTAAACTTTTATACTGCATCAATTGGATTACCATCAAATTATAAGAAACATCGGGTTATTCAACATTCCTCTTTAATTCCTTAGCCAACAAAAAATTATCACTGGATTTACATTCTATAACTAATTTCTTCAATTCAACATTATAATACATAACATAAAAAACATGCTAACAAGCATAAGATAAATATAACACTCTCTAGAAAATCAATAAGAAAATTGTAATCATAAAAAAAAGTATGATATCAAAAAAACAATAAACCAATTTCATTATTGAATATGATTTAATCTCTATTATGTTAATTTCATTTCCATACAATGTGGTAAACCATATCCCATTTAAAATTTCAAAAAAATAAATTTGAAGAAATGAATCCCCTACCTTGGAAGTGTCAATGTTCTTCGCATAAGAACTGACCAACATCGTAAATCTCTGATCACCTCTCCTATGAGGAATCTATGATCCAATTAATATTTCATTCCTTGAAAATGCAGTAAAATGCTGAGAAATATTCCATTATAATTATTGAGATAAAACATTGAAGCATGGAAATAGGAACGAGATGAAAACGGGATCATATGGAGAGAAACCACTAGAAAAAGAAGGTATAACTCACCTTGGATCACATCCAATATATCAAGGGAATACAAGGATTGATCTATGTAAAAAGGGATTCAAATACCTTCAAAAAACACCTTTATTCATCTAGGTTTTAAGAGTAAAATGGTATAGAAAGGTTGGGTTTGTGGGTATCTAGGTGTTTATAGACCATTAAAAACATTAGGCCATGGAACAACACCTTAGGCCACACCATATCTTATTGAAAAATAGGAGTAATATAGTGTCATACCCTTAGACCAGGTCACATCCCCTTTATCCAAACACTTTTTTGGGTTATAAGGAAGGATCTTTTTTTAAGTGGATATGGGGGCTATGATGCTCCCTTAAAGAACACACCACATAATTCCCTTTACCAATAGGGAGGCTATGCTGTATTCCAACCACCCTAGTATAGCTACCCCTAATTTAGAATTATCCCTCAAAACCTAATACACTACAGCTACCTCACTATGAAACAACTATCGGACCTCCTATGCCACTACCTCACTCCATGTCACAATATTATAGACACACTAAGCCACATCCTCCTCTCCATGTCGTAGCCATGCTAGAAAAGGTAGTGGACATGTTTTCTCCCTTGTTCCTCTTAGAGTCACTTATAGGATCCACTATGTTGTAGCCACTAGAACTATAGAATAGTGCACCCTTCTACACTACATCCTAACCAAAAATGACGTGTCTCCCACAAAACACCTTATTTCCCCTCCAAACACCTTGGATCCTCCTTTAAGTTCCTCAAAGTCCTAAAACACACAAGGAAAATAAATTATGGGATTTGAGACCTTACATTAGATACCTCTAAAACCATTCTTATCCTCATGAATCTAAAATCAAACCCTATAGTGAAATAAAGAAAAGGGGTCATTTGAATAGACACCACACAAGATATCCCACAAGGATCTCACTGTCATAAGATCTCAACCACCTCATCATATGAATAAGGAAAAAACCATGAAATAGAAACAAAAAAATCCAAAAACACTCTCCATTTAATATACCAATAAAAATAGTGTAAGACACCAATATAAAAAAAATCAATAGAAACCATCTCATAAACCAAAAAAAGGTCATCATCCACCACTATGGTTACAATAATAGGACAACTTTACAATAAATAGATCGAGGAAATAAGTCCATATCTATGACTCACATTCCCATGTACTCTCCTCTATGCCACTGTGTCACCATAGGACTTGAACCAATGAAATTGAATACTAATACAACACCTCCTCTTCGCGGTCTTGGATCTATACATGCTACTCCATGAATGATTCATCACCATCAACATAAATTTATCTGAAATATATGATGTGAGATTCATCATGAATATGACAATGGAGCTATGAAACATGGAAAAAATTGTGTATATGGCTCTTATGTAGGGGAATTCTATCTAATATTCCACAACTCCAACATGAGACAACATCTCAAAAGGCCCAAAAAATCAAATAGAAATCTTACTCCGATGACCAAACCATCATTGCCTATGATGAGGAGTCACCTTCAAGAAAAAATGATCTCCAACGTCGAACTCCAAAAGTATCATCCTATGATCAATATAGTACCTCTAACAATCATGTGATACTTTAAACCTTTAATGAATGACATTAACAATCTCTATCATGTTCTACACTAGCTCCGGACTGAGAATTGTTGACTCTCTAACCCCAGTCTAGTAAAATGGAGAATATAAAGGTTATCTATATAAAGATTCAAACATAACCATACCAACGGTGGAGTGAGAATTATTATTTCAAGAAAACTCAACCAAGGGTAGGAGAATCATCCACAAATATACAAATGTAGGACATAAGAATTTAACATGTCTTCATGAGTCTGGATGGTCCACTCTTTTTGGCCATCCTTCTATCAATAAAAAAAAGTGCTAAGGAATAACTAAGAACAAAGAGCATGATGGAAACCTCTCCACACCCTAGAGGTAAAATAAGTATCACGATCAGAGATAATCAAACTCAAGACTCTATAGAGTCTCACCACCTCCTCTAGATACTACCTTGACAAAACCTCCACTAAGCTCATATCCCTAAAATCTATGAAGTGGACTGATTTCATAAAATTATCCACTCTCACCCATGTATTATAAAAGTCCCCATAATCTCAAGGTAATATAGTAACCATGTCTATCAATATGTACTCCCACTTCCATTAAGGAATATCTCACAGATTGAGAAAACCACTAGGAACACGATTTTTGGCCTTCACATTCTGGCATACTAAACATGGAGATAAAAAATATATAGTAGCATGCTTCAACCCAAAACACAAAAATTTCCCTCTTAGAGATCATTACATATTTTTCACACTAGGATGTACCACCAAAGGTGAGATATAAAACTCAAGAAGAACCATATCATGAATCACCAAAGCAATGATAATCCTTCCTTAAATTAACATATGATGTAGCATATCCTCAAACCAACCAACGGGGGCATCGCCAAAGAGAAATAAGTCCCTCTAAAACTCTACCTTAGAATCCCCAAGATGGGACACCTCCATATGTTGCACCAAATATGAATGCACTATCATATTCAAAAGAAAGCCTCTTCCCCCAACCTCTCCCATATCTATATTCATTCCTGATATCTCTTCCATCACTCTCTATGAATTTCCAGATTCACACCCGGTATCACTTTGTGACTTCTTACTTAGCACATCGACCACAATATCTCCCTTTCCTGATTTATATAAAATCTCAAAGTTGTAATCCTATAATAATTCCATCCACTATCAATGTTGAAAGTACAATTTAAATTGGGATAAGACATAATCAGGCTTTTATGATATGTAAAAACAAAAAAACGCTCACCAATGAGGAAATGTCACCACAAATTAAATGTAAAAACAACTACTGAAAACATAATATCATTGGTGGAATTTTTATGCTCATGGGAACTTAACTTCCAAGACCCATAAAAAACAAATAATCTTGTATTAATTAGATCATATCCCATTCCATGATGTGAAGTGTCATAGAAAATCGTTGAGCTTGTAAAAGAAATCCTACAAAACCATGAGCTAGTAAAATCCATCCACATCACAAACCTTCTCTTGATGGCATGAAGAACAGTTTATATATGTATGGCATGAGAAAAAGAAAATAATATGTAGGATCCTCCCTAGAGAATCTCATGCAAAATATAAAGAAAGAATAATAAATACTAGTGGACAACAATTGAAACTAACTCATCACCTCAATAGGTATACAATGTTTCCAACCAAACCAAGGATAAATATCACAAGTTATTTCATATATTTGGTCATGTAATATAATATCAATAATAAGGGTACCCCGCTGTAGCTTCCCCACTGTTTTTCCTCTTTAACACAACATTGCACATCCTGGTTCATCTCTCTCCAAAAGAAGTTATCCCAAAGATACATGGACTACTGTATCACAACATGAACCTCATTCCTCACATAATCTCATCACCCCATATCACATCTCTTTATAGAAACCAATTTTCTCAGATCTGCCACAACTTATATGAAAAGTATCATACATAAAGTATTATACCTCAAGCCATTATAGCCCATACATAGAGTAAGGTTCCTTAAGAAATTAATACATACACACATTATACCTATAATAATCCTTCTGATGCTATATTCTTAGACACATGTGTGTGAAATAACAACAAGACATTTTATCCCCCTATGCACATATATGGTAAACTAACAACCATGTATACCAGCCCATATTATAACAATAGATTTGATCGGGGCTAGTGGGTGTGGTCATACATCCATCCTCACCATCCTAGATGTTTGGTAACACACCCTCCTATATTCTATAGGGTGTCATTCACCCTAGCTAACATTGGTGAGGCATTGATCGCACCACAATTCACTACTTTATTCCACCCTTACATCAATGTTTTAAACAAGTTTTTTTATTGAAAATTTAAAATATAATAATAAATTGTAATTTATATTTTATTCAATTATTCAATATTTATCACTATTGAAAATGGAAATTATACTTGTTTTGGTCATTTCATTTTAAGAGAAGGTGATTTGGAGGGTCGAATATGATGCAAGGAGAATGGGCCAAACTTCATAGAAGAATAAGGAAATATTTTCATTGTTTTACATGTCCTAAGAAATAAATGAATCCAAATGGGATAAAATTTTGTTATCTAATGTAGAACATAGTGGGATACAACTCATCTCAAAAAACCCTAGCCTTATTCATTCATATGGTGGCCCAACTAGGTTGATCTGTCCAGAGAACTGAATCTGCAAAAGGTCAAAATTTAGAGTTGGTATTTTGAATATAAATCTCATTCTATATGCACAATTTCCACTAAATTTGTCGTGGTGATATTCATAATCCTAAAAAAAATTATATTTTTTCCAAGTCAATATAATGCAATTTACCAACCCAAAATTGAGACACAAGTGGTATATCAAAATGTCGGTTCCCAAAACTGCTTCCTGTTTTTTATATAAAAGGGATCCATGGGAACCTCATTTGGGAGTTCGAACAAGGAGTGAAATGATACAATTTGTTGAGTTCTAGAAGAGTCATATAATCATCTTGGAGGTTCTGGAACTACCTATACTCATAGGGAGAGATCTTGAAACAAATATCCCTTTATCAAAGCCTTCTTCTCCTTCTCATGTTGTAATATTTTTGTATTCATAATAAACATCTTAGTTTCTCTTTCATTTATTCTAATTTATTCAATTTTATTATTCTACACCAATCCTCTTTGGGCTTAAAATCATGATTATAAATTTTATTTGTTTATAGCATTTCCACTACCTTTATGAATGAAAAAGGTTTTTACAATGACTACACCACCCATGGAAGAGTAATTCTTCTTAGTAATTGATATAATTCTAACCTAATTCACTTTTTTTGAATCTATGAGATAATTTAATTCACATAATATGATCCATTAATTGATTTTTTAACTTAAAGGAAACCATGAAATATATTGACTAATTTACACAAAACTCGTGAGGTTGAGTAATGTGTGAATTATGAGAATGTGATCTGAATCGGTAAAACAAAACCACAGAGGGTCAATTTGTATAGTTAAAAATTAATTCCTAAAATTAATTCATCCTCATTTACCAAGTGTCTATGTGCCCCGATTTTTCACTTACCATAAGCTAGTCTTGTAATGACAATCAACTCAAGGTGCTACGAATTCATGTTCTGAAGCCCACCTAGGATTCAATTCATTTCATTATTGTGGTTAACACCCACAGGGTTCGACAGTTCGAAAATAAGGGGATCATAATTTAGTGGAGATTAATATAAATGATAATTATTAATATGTATGTGAACATGTAGGGTTATATTTATTACTCCTAAAATTTTTTTCTAAAAAAACATCTTCTCATTGTGTTTTATTAATCAAATTTCATTTCAAAAACAAAAAAATAATAATAATATATTCCTCGAACATAATTATTATTATTCTTTTATAAACATAAAAAAATCTAACCATACTTATATATTATTTATTTATTTAATATTTATTTTCATAATACCCTTAATATTTTTTTTAAATTACTACCTCTTTGATAGATGTCCTTCTTCAACCACTCTGCTGCACCTAAGTACCCAAAAACCACACATCATTTGAGAGCACCCACAACATCACCTTTTAGGTATCATATGAAAACATGAAATTTATAGGATATAATATATAAAAAACACACTATGGTAATAACCACGTCTTATACTTCACTAAAGATATCTCAGATTCCTGGTTTCACTACTAATAACTAGATATCCTATAACCACCCCAGCATATAAAGAGATACATTAAATTACTTCTTCTATTTTAACGTTCCAATTTATGTTAATTAATTCACTAGACATTAATTAACATTCTTAATAAATTTCATTTTACATTAAATCTAACACATTGAAGTCCATTCCCTCTATAAATAACCATCAAAGTCAATGGTTTCTCATGATTAATATCTTTTTATCATTTTCATTCCAGCAAGAATAAACCCCATGGGTAAGACATATATTAAAATTTATTAATCTTTCCATTATTCGAGGAACACTAGGAAAACATATTAAGCTACCATCAAGAACATGAAACCAAGCACATCTAAGATCTTTAAGAAGTGGGGAAAGGAAAGACCATAAAACAAGAAACATGATCATCTGACCATTAAAAATTAATTTAAAAACAAGAATATGTCTTTATCACGATAGCAGGATATTTTAGCTTCAAAAAATTCCATATTCTCTATTTCTATCCTCAACACCCACATGAATATCTCGATGCATCTCACCATTGTAGGAATAAACTGCTGCCGCATCATCTGGGCCTCCACATCCATATATCATCATCCATCCTAGGATCACATTACATCATAAGGCTCTCATCCAAAAATCATAGAAGTTATAAAATAAACATGAATGATCAATAGGTTAGTCCATAGCCAAAATACAAGTCCATCGGTCTTCACATGAAAATAGAATCTCACCCCCCCCCCCACACACAAACACACAAGGAATCCAAACTTTATAAACAAACAGGTTCTCACAACACTAAAGATTTGTCTTTATCAAATAACTAGTTTTATTACATCTTGAATAAACTGATTCATTATTCATAGGTTCCAACTATGTTAGACTTAAGGAATTTTCTATAACAATCTATAAAATGTTTAAACATTCTCTCTAGCACAAAATTGGTTTCATCAAACAGGGAGAAGAATAATTCTCAAATTAACATTCCTTTTATTCTTTTCATCATTTACAAGAATTCCAATTTCAAGTTATTTATCAATTACCTCAACCCACATAATAACATATTTAATTAAACACGTATACCTTCATCAATTTTATTATAGTAAAATTACAAGAAACACTATATTATTCCAGATGTCTCTTTAATTTTTTATCTAATATAAAATTATTACCATCTATGAATTATTTAACTGATTTCATCACTTAAACATAGTAATCAGCATGATAACAAATATTTTAAAAACCATAAGATAGATAAAACCCTATCTATAAAATCAACTTGAAAATAGTTATCACAGTATCAAACACATGTAATTTCAAAACAACCATAAAAATAATTCTTTAATCTAGTTTAATCTTTATTAGTTTAATTTAATTTCTATACAATGGGCTAAAATGTGGTCAATTTATGATTTCACATAAATAAAGTTGACAAAATGAATCATCAATATTATTCACACAATAATGGATCAACTTCATAGATCTCTGATCACATCTCCCATGAGGAAACTACGATCCCTTAAAGGAATTTTGAGATAAACACACCATAAAATTAAAAGAAAAACTCTATTAAAATTATGCATATCAAACACCAAATCATAGAAATGGGAATGGTAGTAAAATGAGATTATACTGAGATAATCCACTATAAATGTGATGTATAACTCACCAAGTATCACCTTAGATTAATCATGGTATGTCATGGATTTGTCCATGTTGAAAGGTATTAAAAGACCTTAAAAACCACCATTAGTAACCTAGGGTTTAAGAGGAAAAGGATGGATAAATTTTGGGTTTGGGGGTCTTAGGGTATTTATAGACCACTAAAAAAACCTAAGACTATGCGATAGCCCCTTGGACTATGTTTTAGCCTGTTGAAAAAAACGAGGACTATCGTGTAGTCCCCTTAGACCACGTCGTGACCCCCTTGGTTAAACCTACATCCAGGTTCTAAAGTAAGATTTTATTTAAGTTGATCTAGGGGATATGGTGTATCCTTAATCACCATTCCATATAATCCCCCTTACAACATAGAGGTTATCACACATCCCAACCACTACATTGTTGCTACCCCAGATTTGGTAGTATCCCTCAAACCCCGCCATATTGCAGTATCATCGCTACGTCGTAGCCATCCAACCTCATATATCATAGCCTAACTCCATGGAAGTAAATCAGAGACACACTATGTGGTAGCCTCCTAATTATACTATAGTCATTCTTGAAAAGTTATTAGCCTTGTTTTCTCCTCCGATCCTCCTTACTCCACTGCCAAGATCCACTATTTCACAACCACCAGCACAACGACATAGTTCACCCCTCCACATCATAGCTTATCCAAAAATGGAACGGCTCCCCCAAAACTCTTCATTTTCCCTAAAAACACCTTGAAACCTATTATGGGTTCCTCTAATACCCAAAAAACACAATTTAAATTCCTTATGAAATATATAACATTAAAATACCAAAATTATGAGGGGTTATGTTATAATCTCATTTACTTTCAAGATTATCTATATTAAATTTCTATTAAGGGAAATCATATGATTATTATCCTTTAAAACAGACATATTTTATTCTCTTATTCTTATTTTTGGGGTTTTTATATTTTCCTTAATTTATTTAATCTTTGGTACATAAAATTACTGAGAATTATTTTTAAGAAAAGATGAACTTGTTTCTTTTTTTGGATTGGGAATTTTTCTCCTCAATGTCTATGTTCATAGAAATTTGTATGGAAGTGTTTATCTTTAATTTTTGAGAAATGTTATTTTTACTATTTTTACAACCTTTGACTTTATTTACAATGGATTAAAAGGAATCCTTTCAAAGGTTTTTTATAAGACTCATTTTTAACTTTTTACAAAAGTGTGAAAAGAATATTCAATTTTAACATGTATGGAATGAATACATTTTCTCATCATCATGTATTTACTTTATCAAAAATATTCATTTACAAGTATCAAAAGTTTTACAAAGAAAATTATATTCCCATTTTTTTATAATTTTAGTTTAGATGCTACCAAAATAAAATTGATATTTTCTATTTACTTTCAAATGATATTTTTAAGGATTTTATGAAAGATAAATTTCACCTATGTCAACATCGTTTAAGAAATTTTATGCATCACTGTGGATATGGTCTTATGATACTATCTACTTTATTTCTTTGTATGGTTTCTAATTATGTTTTTATAAGGGTGTTTTTATGAAAACATTTTATTTTCAATGAGTTAATTAAGATATAATGAGATAATTATTTTTTTTATGATACCATACACTACATTTATCTGGATGGAATTTGATTATGTGATGATGAAATGGTTATGAAGCCCAATTCTTTTCCACTATTTATGTTATGATGAAATAATGAATGTTTTAATGATCTTATGGAACATATATGTTTGGTGTTAATTATGTGATGGGTGGGACTAGAATTATATAACTCTCTAATACATCGGGTAATGATTGACATCTATTGAGATAATATGAATTGAAATAGAGAGTGAACCCAGTTATGTAAGGGACACTATCCCTTATGATTGTCGTTCTAGTGAACCTTTACTAAGAAATGATGGGAATGGAGAGTGAACTCAATACCCAATGGGTCGTTTTCAAATATGATAGTCATGGAAGTGATCCTTGACTAAGGAAATTATGATAATGAGGATTGAACTCAATCCACTATGAGACAATGTCCACTATGATAGTCTTCGAAGTGATCCTTGAATAAAGAAATGATAGGAATGGGGAGTGAACCTAATCCACTGGGGGACTCTAGCCACTATGATAGTCCTGGTAGTGATTCTTGACTAATGAAATGATTTTATAGGATTATTTATATTACATAAAATTATGTCTTATGATTATGTTATGTTCTAATGGATAATTATTTATTATTGATGATTCTAAAGTCTTATGACTCATGTCTTTTGTTAGGAAAAATCCAAATTCCATGAATCATGATTAATGATATTTGACAAATTGGGTTTTAGTTTTGAATTTCATTATCATATTCTCATACCCTTATGCAAATATTATACTCACTTATTATCATTGATTAATATATACTATGTTTACCCTCACTAATCATCTAAGATCCCGATTTCTTATGTTTCTATTTCCCCAGATTTTGAATAAAGGTTAAATATGGTATGTTTAATAATGTATTAAGTGAGAAGAAATTTATGGGATATGTTAATGATCATATATGAAATAATATGAATGTGTGTCTATTCTACAAAGACACTAAACCATTACGATTTCAGGGCATGTATTATTATTATATGTATTGAATTTTCATCTAAAATAATGACAATATATATGTATTTAATGCTCGGGTAAACTCACATCATTAAATAAAAAACTAAATCCCTCATGGTATTTATATTTTAACTTATCCACCAATCTGGAAATAGATTTTTTTAAATTATAGACTGCATCATTATCCATGGAATTTTAAATCACTAAGTGTTCCTCTAATATTAATTTCACAATAAATTTACATGAATCGTAAATAGTATAAGCTTATTTGAAGTGGTATTGGGTAAGGATTGACTGGTTAGCTGAAGGGTGATTCATGCACTCAAAGGTGTTGAGATGCAATAGGATATCTCCAAACTCCATGTTAAGTTTTCCAACATTAACATTAATGATTTCCTTAGTTTTATATAGGAATAGTCATTCTAAAATGACAGGTGAGTGTGATGGGGTCATATTTCCTCCAAGTTCAATACATAGAAGTTTTCTAGGAAGAATAAATCTTTTACATTATCAAGGACATCTTAAAAAACTCTTTCTTGAAATATAGTTGACTAGTTTACATGTTGTATCACCTCTATAATGTAATTCACATATCATATCTACAAATATGTAATCTTTTAGTGAGGTATACTATTTATAAAATAAAATAAATTGCATAAATCCTCTTAAAAGTGATGGAATCAATAGTGAAATGGAAATAAACTATCCCTGGATCTTGAAATTTTATAGGTAATTGTTGTGTGATTAAGTAAGATACAATTATTCCCAAATTAATTATGTCATTCTGTTGAAGAATCCTCTTTTTACTGGAAAGTTCATCAATAAATTTATCATACTTGGGTATTTGTTTGAGTGATTTAAAGAGGATAATATTAATCTCAACTTTTTGAAATATCTCCATAATTTCTCTTTTTATTTATTCTTATTGGATAATTTTGGACTAACTTACTCTGGATGAGAATAGAATTGGAATATCTTTCATCTCTCTTTGTTATATTTTCCATTGAGTTTTTAGTCTCTTATTTCTTCTAGGTTAAACTTTCTCTCCCTCCTTCCTTTCTTCTATTTGGGTTTACTTCTCAAAATTATACTAATAGTTTCTAGATTTTGTTTATTTATTTTCTTCTTGAGAATGATCTTCATGTATAGGTTTTACTGGTTTAGGGTCAGGTTTTTCAACTCCTTCTTAACTAATATCTTGAACATTTTCTAGATCAAGAGTGTTCCTGGGGTGGATCACCTTGAAACTTCTTTTTGTACTCATTATCGTATTCATATTTTTATTATGGAATGTTTGAGATAGTAATTTCTTATGATTTATGGATGAAAGTTTTCTAGATTTCTAATTGGGTTCCTTAATTCTCATACATCATTCCTATGATTCTTAGCTTCTATTCCTTATTATTTGATTACTAGGGTTTGTACATTGGTTTAAGGATATTCACTAGGTCTATTATTTCATAATGAGGTGGTTGTTTGTATTCAGAATGGTTAAAAGTTTTCTTGTAGTTTTTCGAGAAGGATGGTGATTGGTATTGTGAGTTTTACTGCTAGATAAAGGGTTGTTATTGAAACTAGGTTTGGTATGGTTGTCAGGAAAGATTCTATTTATTACTAAAGAAATATTGGACTTGGTTATGCTCTCTTTATCCTTTGTTTTAATGTAATTTACTTGGTTGAAGAGTCATTGCACCACTCTCTATTCCTTGTGCTTTTACACATTAATGAGTGAAATGATGATGGGAAGAACATGGAACACATACCTTGGCTAATTTTTTTTCACTATTTTACTTTAAATCTATTTATCTCATCGAACTACTTAGATATTAAAGTCTATATTTTAATAATGGAGATGATACAAAAGTTACTACCTCATGGATAAATCTTATATGAGTATCTATTGTATGAACTATTTTGAATTCTGAGAAATATTTCTAATAAGTCCCTCATATTTAGCTGGTGACTTATCCCTCAAAGCTCATTTGGTTGAAGCATCTAGTATAATTTTTTCACTATCTAATGGGTCTTAATATAATATGTCTATGAAGTTATTCTACTCTATTTCTAGATGTGGTAAAGTGGAATGACTCATTTTAAATCTTCCCCAATACTCATAGATAGTTTCTTAGGATGATTATCTAATAGAATATAACTATTTACTTTTTATTGTGCTCTTAAAATTAATAAATAAACATTTTCACTAAAATTAGTTTAAATTTTTCCAAGTCATGAATTTCATCAGATTTTTAGTTGTACAACCACTCCATTTCATCACCATAAAGTGAAAAGTGGAATGTCCTCTACATGAATTATTCTTTTATTACACCTATCATCTTTAAAGTATAACACACCAATGTAAACTACTTTATGTCCTTTTTCAGATCCTCACCTAAAAGTCCATGGAACATAGTTAGTATTTTTATTAAGTCATTTTGGAGTTCAAATTTATTTTTTAAGGAAGGAATACCAATTTAGTTATTTTGGTTACCAAACTGAGGTGCAAAAAGGTTCTCTATGGATATGTTTGGTATTCCTAGCCATGATTCCTTGCCTAGAGTAAAAACACGAGGTTTCACTCATGTCTGCAAGAGAAATTTCTTCAAGATCTGAGTGAAAATTTGTGTTTCTTAGTTTAATAAATATTCTTTCTATTTTAGGATCAGAATTAAGCATTGGGTTATTATATGTTCTTTTAATGAAACATTAAAATTATTATTTTTTATGGAACTTCCACCCTAAAAATAATTCCATGTTTTGAACACACATGTCATGTGGAGGTATAAAATGAATTAAATCCCTGTGTTAAATGCAGTATTAGTGGTAACCTAGGCTTTATCTTGGAGAGGAGTGTTCAAAATATTAGTTTTCAATTTTAATTAGAAAAATGGGTTCTGATTTAATTTTATGATCTTGAAAATAAATTAAATAATGAAACAAGGATTTGAAAATAGATTATGAGAAGGTTGATTGGGTAGGTCATATTTCCACTTGTAATCTTACCATGTTCTTAAAATTATCTTTCCTTATTTCCTTGATGATTTGTAAATGCAAGGTTTTTTGATTTATTGACCTAACACCCTAAGTTGAAGGAATATAGTAGAGACAATCCTAATAGTATTATTTCTCATTTAACCCCCCTTCCTATGTGAGTGAACATTTAGTAGATCACTCCTAACCTACCAATTAAATTACCAATTGACATTTTGTTTTCTTGGATAGGTTGAAATTAAATCCCTACTCTCACACACCTGTTTATTATGATTAGACACTCAGACCCTAAGATAGTTAATTCCTTTGGGACAAACTAAACTAAGTGTAGTGAGAAGATAGGTTTTCAACCATGGTGGCAACAATGAACATGTTAAAAACCTAAAAAAATTGCTTAAAATGTATTGAATATTAACTAAAACTAAAAGTAGTCAATACAAAATCATTTAATTTAAAATGATAAAAAGGATGAAGCATAAAAAAATAAATCCTCCCTTTCCCAAATCACTTAGAGATTACCCCTCTACCTATAGGGTAACAAATAATAGAGTTTAAAAAGGAGAAATTATGAAACAAGTAAAATTTAATAAAAACTAATATAATAGAGAGTCCTCTAGAAACACACATGATCTATGTTTCTAAACTATCCTATGAGGTAGACTCATTTTCCTTTTTATGAGAATTAGTTTCTTTATTTGTCATCCAATCAAAACTCCTATGATCCTCACATGTTTGAAATATTTATCATCCATTTTCTTTTATTGTTTCTAAATTTCTATCATATTATTCTCTTCCTAAAAATCCATACCCTTCCTAATTTAGTGTTTACATAAATATACTACATGATTAGACCCACATGGAAGATTATTAATTTTCACATTCTAACAAACATGGTAACCCAAAGGTTCGTTTTGAAGTTTGGATGAGTTATCCATGATGTCCCCTTATACTCGTCCTTTGGATGAATTTTTCAAAGTAAATTATCACATAGTCTTCCATCATAGGATAAATTTTTCTATGACGGGTTTCTATAAAATAGTTTTCCTATAAGGAGATAATTTTCTTCTATATTTTAAATAGCTCCTTAAATATCATAATGTGGGATCAAATTAACTCTCCTTATGAATTTTTTACTTTAAAAAATATAGATGATCTTATAATATCATATGAGGCCTTCTCAAAATATCTCACGACCTGTGATAAAAAATAATACATTAGATACTAAACCCTTTGGAAAAGGAAAACTTCATATGTGGATCACAAAAGTCTTACAAGAATGAAAAGTTTAAAAAGAAAAACATTATATGAGAAAAATTATCTTATGAGGAAGATTAAAAAATTCCTACGAGACTATATTTTGAAAAAGTAAAATATCATTTTATTAAATATCTTATGAATCAAAATAAAAATATCCTACAAAATTCCACTCATAGCTAAAAATAATTTTATGTTCAAAATGATATTTTCTAAAGAAATACCATAATTTTAATTAAAAAATATATTGATAAAGAAAATAAATAAATAACTAAAAAATATAAAATCACAAATTAATCCATTTTCATAATTAAAACCATTTCATTCCTTTAATATAAATATGTAACAATAACCTATTAAATTATGAATTTGGTGCGTTTGAATCATGAAAAAAAAAACATAGTAAAATATGTAGAAATATTGGATCTTTCATTGATCTATCTCATCAATAGATGAATTATCCATTTAAATAATGAGAGACTCTAAAATTCCACATCCATCAAGGGGGAATCCAAATCCTCATGGGGAATAACACAAAATATCACACCAAGAAGGAATGCATCAGGGTGGATCACAATCCACCCCTTTAGGAATACTCTAAGGGATAAAAATCCCATTACTTCTCTTAGGGGGTGAGGAAATGATTTCTATTATGCACTATGTTTCAATAAACATCATCAGCATCAGCATATCAAATAAACTAGAGTATAACCATGACATGTAAGGACATGAAGTAGATGTATCCACTTGAGACATGATTTGCACTGTAGAAGAAGGTGTGTACACCCAAAATTTGAGAAAGACTCAAAATCCAAAAACTCCACCATATTCTTAGTTAACACCCACTCAATATGATTAGGCCATGGATAATTGAAAAATAATGGATATATCTACACCAACCCACTACTTGAGGAAGTTGAAGATATTTCAATCATGGAAGGATTTTACCAATAAGAATTTTTGCAGGATGAGATGAAGTGACTTAATTCAAAACTACTAAAAGGAAATATTCCTACTAAGTACAATTATAAAGAACATGATAATGTATCCCCTTTATTACATATTCAATAGGAATGAATTCTTCAATCAATAAGGTTAGATTCTATCCACATGACTTGGTTTTGGTCCAGACCATCAATTTGTTTAAACCCCATGGATGAAGTGTATAAAGGATTCACTTTTCTTGGGAAAAAGATTACATTTCATGTAAGATGTCTTAGACCTGCTCCAAATAGATATTTACAGCTGACATAGATAAGACGACCATATCAGTCTCTTCCATTGGCTACCACTAGGGAATCATCTCAGGAAACATTTCCACCAGACCTCCTTAAAACCATCTTGTTTCTTATTTCTCAAATGGAAGCTATGAATGGGTGACACATCCTGGTATAGAAAAAGATAAATTTTTATCTTGGTTGGGTGGATGCCACATCTCCTCTTCCCAATTCCAAGAATCCTACAATTTTTTATCTTTAGTAGTATGGGAGACCTAGAGTAGCATAAAATACATATCCGGTCTTAGTGTAGCCCCATGATGGGAAAATTGGATAAACAATAAGTTAAAAAGATTATATGAATTTTATAAACCTTGGAAGGACAAGTATTTGTCTAGTATAAAAATCTTTTGGCAGGGTAAATTACTAATTGAGAAGATATGAGGAGGTAGTTCATTTACCAATTTTGTTCCATATTGAATAAGAAAATGTTCCCAAACCTCTCCAATTGAAAATAGCATGAAAATGTGAGTATTATAGATTTCATCACTATATGGAAGGGACTAGACTACTCTATGAACATATAACATCATCAAGAGAAGATACTCAAGATTTTCATAGTGTATCACTTCGATGAACTGAACATATTGTTGATTCCATTGAAGTACCCTGGTAGTTTCAAGGAATTTAAATCTATTTCAAAATGTATGGAATATAAAATCTAGAAAAATAAGTACAAATCCTAGACAATTCCATTAATAAATAGAATGAAACCTACTATATTATATATCATAACTGTAATTCTCAAGATAACATAAACATTGGCTCCGACACAAAAGCCCGTGTAATATCACATAGTACCTCCCCTAAAAGGTATTAGCGATAATATTTAACTCATCAAGATTGGAAGAGGGATAATACATGATCAATGTTTTAGTATCCAAGTAATAAAACCTACTCATTCCAAATATTACAACCACATATAACAATCTACTCAAATTTCTAGTGGTTAAAAATCTTGATGAAGTCGGTCAAAATGACCACCTAGACAGCTGCCCATTTCATTGAATGTTAGGAAATAATAATGAATACTGGATTGTTTTTAAAGATATACATAATAATATGGTTGATTTTATATAATTAATGTTGTAAAACCTTTAGAATAAGTGACCTATATTTCTTATGCTCCACAAGAAAAAGAAAAAGGATAATGGAAGAAAATCCCACATAGGAATTCATAGAAATTTTATGACTGGATTACTAGGAAATGAATCAACTATATAAATTTTATTCTCAGGCCATAAATGGTCCACCTAGTTTTGGCCCCAAATCTTCCAATAATATTAGAGACAATATGTTTATCATCATAGTCATTGAAAATTCGGAACTATCATCACCAAAAAAATGAGGCATGGAAGGAGGATCTACAAGTAATTCATAATCTCATCTAGATTATTATTATATCTTACATCCATCATAGTTAGGATGGTAATCATCCCACAAAATTATATAATGGGAACCACCCCATAATACAGAATCATTAGAAACAAAGTACTCTCAAAACAATTAGGTCAATGTCATTCACTTGATAGATCCCTCCGCTAGTAAGGATTACTACTTTTATGAATCTAAACACCCCATCAATAATCAGGAATATGTTTTAGAGGTTAATAAGTTCAAAAATAATGAGGTCAAAATGACCAATAATTTTTGAAAACAATTTTTGTTAATGATATATATGCCATAGAAACCTGAAGAAAATCACTCCAATGATCCCAATAAGACCATCAATCTTATCCTAAATCATTTATAGCTTACTCAGATCCCATCATACTAGAGGACCAACATGGTGAAATGTAGTTTCCTAGTTAACTTGAAGATATGGTAAATAGAATTAATCCTAACCCAAAAACCATAAAAATTACCCCTATTTTGATCAGTGAAAGGAGTCTCCAATATATTCAACAATGAACTCCAAACCCTATGATAAAGAACCACATCAGTATAGGAAGAGCATACTAGTGTTCCTTAAGTATATAATCCTATTGTAGTTTTTCATTATTCTATCCAATATATCCATTCTATATGCTCTCCACATTTCCACATTATATAAGAAGGACCTTATTGAGGCCCTTTTGAGCCCTTAAGTGTTTTAGGCAGAAGTCATTACAATCAAGGTATATCATGAAAATATTACTCCTATCGAATTTCATGCGTTAATTTCATTTATAGAGAAATACTATGAAGTATCCTTACCTAATCACAATAGGTAATTTTATATGTCTAGAAAAATGAGTAGTATTGACAAATATTGATCCTTGATTAATAATAGTTCTAGGATCGACCTCTTTCCAATTCGAACCCTCTACCGCTTGGGCTACATTGATTCAAACCTAACTCCATCCTACCTAAACATTCATGGATATGATAAAAGTGAGAAGAACTCACTTGGGATGATCAATATCAATACCTAGTTTGGTGATCTTTTATATAATTGTGAATTTATGGTAGCTAACCAAGAAACATCCTTCAATGTTTTATTGGTAATTCCATGGATCTGCATTCATGGAGTTGTATCGTCATCATACCATGAGTGTCTCAAATATTCTATCAATTGATAATTCTATGTATTGTATGGTTATATATCCCCTTTGAGTACTAATAATCATTTTATATATACATAGGGATCTATAAGAGAGAATATAATAAGTTGGTGGTAGATAACACCATTCTCATTATTAATTCCAATGGTTTGGAAATAGATTAGGACAACCCATAGAGTGAACATAAAAAAGGCTATATGATTCCCATTAACTAAATTGAGGTAACGAATCCTTATTTGGGAGTTCATTGAATCATGGGAGTTCCATTTGAAAACAATATATATTATTCGACAATTTTCCTTTCGTATGTTTTCCAAGAGAATGTCCCCATAGAGAAACCATTACTAGGAAAAGTAAGGATTACCCTATCATTCAAGTATATCAACCTAGATTTATAGAATCTATATCAACATTAATGTCTAATTTTTATTCAGTATTAGTCAATAAAGCCAAGGCTCTTCAAGAAAGTGTATATGAATATTTTAAGAAAGGGAAAATCATTAGTCTGTGGTATGTTTCCCCCAATCATTATGATATAGGTTTCATTTTTTGGGCATGACCATACAGATGAGTGATGTGATCATGTAAAATATAATAATTTCTATGATAATAATATCCCTATATAATCTTCTAAATCTCAAGATATCACTGCATTATCTACCTCTTAAGAAATTTTCTAGAAAGGGGAGCACATAAATAACCAATTATCACCCCTAGGGTTGAAATATGACCATATATCATCCATCATATCCCAAAATTTCATTGTGCCTTCCCAGTTTGATAATGGAAGGATGAAAGAAGGTAGAGGAGGATATCTTAGGGGTGTCCCTCAATAATTTGAGGAATGTGTCTCAATAACCATCGATGAACTCATACATGTGAATCTGGGTGCATTGTAGGATCAGTAATCTATGTTTACCAACCCTTGCATAACCCCTTGAGGACCAGGAGACCTATATTTCTTTCCTCAAGAAGCATCATGATAACTTTTCATCGAACTATATAGAGATTCCCAAATTTGTTACCAATGAGGCTACCCGTCATTTTGGTTTTCCTAGTGACCATCATGTATTTAAATATGAATCTAGAAGAAGGCACCCAACTCATACTACAAAGGTATAAGTTGAATATGACATGATCATTAAAGCTAACTTCATTCTGGAAGTCCAATAACCAAAATGGATTTCTAATATTTTATCCATCAGGAAGAAGAATAGGCATATCTAGGTTTTCATCAACATTACGTATCTTAATAGGAATTTCAAAAAGGATAATTTCCCAGTCCTAATCATGGAACTACTGATTGGTATGACCATAGGTTTCAAGGCCCTCCCCATTATAGATAGATATTTAGGGTATAACCAGATTCTGACAATCCCTATGATGAGGAATCGACTACCTTAAATCATTGCAGGGGGTATATTGCTATAAAGTGATTCAATTTTCCATGAAGAATATTGGAACAAAATATTAATGCTCCATATTCCATATCACCAAACCCCTTCTGTGGAAAATTTTGGTGTTGTTTTTGGGTGATTTAATGGTCAAGTATCAATAACACTTTGATAATATCTCAAATATTAAGAAAATTTTCAACAAACTAAGATAGAAAACCCTATAAATTAATCCATTGAGATGTTATTTTGGGGTAACATAAAGAAAATTTATAAGATTTATGATGTGCCACCATTAAAGTGAAGTTGATCATGAGAAGACCATGGAAATTGTTGATATACCACCATATCAAAATATAAAATAAGATAAGGGACTATAAGGGTTCATTTTATTAGACACTCAATTTCTAATATCACTGGTAAAAGTATACCCTTCAAAAAGTTGATAAAGAAAGGGGTTACCTATCAGTAGGATGTAGAAAACAAATAAACCCTCAATAATATCAAACATTAACTTTTTCACCCACATATGTTATTATCATTGGTGGAGGGGGATCCTTTCAACCTTTATGTTGAGACCCTAAAATGATCGTTTAGTTCACTAATTTATTATTAAAAAAAACATGAAAATATAATGACATATATTATCTCAATAAAAACATTTTGGATGATGAGACTCGATAATCTGATATTGAATTAATTTCCTCGTATTGGTTTTTTTAGTGTAGAAGCTGAGTAATTTCTTACAGTATCATGAGGTCCATCTTTTATCTTTTATGGACCCCTAAAATATATCCTCAGTCACCCAATGTTAATTGGGTGACTATAATAATGGGGGCATATTATATAGTAGTTTATCATCCATAGTATGTCTCAAAATGTTACTAAATAGTATGTGTTGGCTAATTTCCTCACATTGTGCCCTATACCAGAGAATTCAAAATTGAACATTGAACTCTCTAATGAGAAGGTTTTCTCCACAAATGAAACTTCATAGATATAATAGATAAACTTTTATGGATCTTCTAGAAGACCAACAAGAAAATGTATAAAAAATACTAATAAATAATAGGGTTGGCTTAGGTATTATACTCATCTCCCCAGCCACATCAGTATGACTCTACTCATTCCTTATATCAGAATGCAAAAAATGCAGAGGCAGAATACCAATATCTCGTTACAGGCTTAGAACTAACCCTGTAGATACTAGTGTCAAGATTCATCATCAAGGGTGACTTAGAGTTGGTAATTAGGCATATTAATTGAAAATACTCCATTAAGAATAAGAAATTGATCTCTTTTCTTGATTATTTATAATGTTTGATGATTTAATTTCCCCCATCTCCAATGTTGTCTCACATAAAACATTCATAGAATGTCCAATCCAATGTATTGGCCAATTCATCCATGGACCTGGAAGATCCAGACAAGGAATAAATAGTCATCAAGATCATACATCATAGGGAAGTCTCTCCATTTATCAATAACCACATGGAATAAATAATGAAGATAAATACAAACCATGGTTAGGGAAATTTCATATTACCATCAGTTAACACTATAATCAAATGGATGTCCCCCTTAATGGAGTACCTACAAAGAAAAATTTTCCCACAATACCGAGATAAGATATAAAAGATTCAATGGAGTGCAGTAAATTCCACCCTCTTTGAAATACTAAAATACCAAAAAGTCTTTAATAAGTGGGGATTTTATGGAATACTCTTCATATGGATTGAAGAGGAGAAACCCTAACTATTATACATGAATTCCATCCTAGTGCATGTGGTTATTATTAGTTAAGATCCAAGCTCTTATACAAAATCAAGAGACTTCAATACATTTGGCTAATAATGATGCAAGATTTCATGGAGTTCACAAGGAAATTCCATGCTTCTCATATACATGCCAATTTTATCCATAAACCACCATAACTATTTCACACCAATAGATACTCTTGTTCATTTATTATATATGAAATCTAAGTCTTGGGTCCACATACCCTAGATATAATTAGTTAGTTCACGTACATTCTTACTGTCATAGATTTTTTATCAAAATAGGATGGTGATATATCCCTCAAGGAACGTAGAACAATGTCTATTATTGATTTCATTAAGTCAAATATCATCACCATATTTGGTGTACCTAACTCAATAAAATAGTGAATGAATAGATAAATTCATTCAAAAAAATCATCCTTATTGCAATGTATTTAGTCTAACGACTCACGCCATTACCATACAGTATTGAACGAATTGATAGAGCCTTTCAAAACAATTATGTATCATATCCTTTAGAAGACAGTGGATAGGAAAATGAAGTCTTTTTCTAATAAAATATTATATTCTTTGTGGGATTATTACACCAACACCAATAATGGTATATAGAAGACCCCATATTCTCTTATATATGAGAAAGAAGAAGTCTTTCCCATTGATTTTTATCTACCCTTGCTATAAATTTCCATAAAAAATCAGTTTTTTGAAGATGATAAATCTATGATTAGCTGGATTATTTAGAAAGACTTAATGAGAAAAGGATGCGCACACTTTATATCCTTAAAATCCACCATAAAGAAGTATCATGGGTGTTTAATAAGAAGTTTCATCTCTACTCATTCATATAAGGAGATTTGGTGGTCTCTTTATAGACTCCTATGATACCCAAGAAGAATCCTCCAAAGATGGAGACGAAATGGGGGGGGATACACTATACACAAGGTCTACTCTAATGGAGTTTGTTTCTTTATCATAATGTATAGTGATTATATCACACCTTCCACTAAGGAAAGGTTTATCAAGAAATAGTTTTCATCATTTCATGAAAGTTTTACATAATTACTATCTATATGACTATTGAATACATAGCATATAGTGACCTAATATTATTATAAATAAATATTAAATCTTTTTAGATGAATATTAAATATATTTAACAAATAAAAACCTGATAACCATAAAGGTTTGGTGTATTTGGGGACTAGATACACAATCTTATTATTTCATGAAATATCTTTAATGTCTCCAATAAATTTCTCCCCATTTAGTATTCCTCATATGAATACCCAACTTAAAACCTTTATTCATGACATGAGGAAAGGAAACATAAGAAAGGGTAAGCTAATATTCTCAATAAGGGTAAAAATAGGAGATATCAATTGATGATCATATAAAATTATAATATAATATTAAAGTTATGATATCATTACCATAACATTACAAAGTTCATACCCAATATATCAAATATCATATACATGAGCCATTATATAACGATTGGTAGTTCATAAGACAAGAATCATAAAGGAAATCAATGAACATGAGACATGATAGAATAACATTGACATAGTAATGTGGAAAACGAAAATCTCATAACATTATGAACATGTATAAATAGTGAAAAAGTTCCTCATTAGGTTAATTATATGAAATCAGACCCTTGAATAAACTTATGGAAATGAAAAACAAACCCATGATAAATGTTATGGAGATGAAAACCAGGTCTATACATGAAATTTTGAACAAGAAATCTACTTCATTCATACTGTATTTACCTAGTGAGTTACCCATATTTACCCGATGAATTTGAGAGATATAATGTGCTCACCCATCCTCAGTTTATAATGTAGCCACCCATCCTTGGTTATAATATAACCACCATACTTGGTTATGACTTAACGACCATCCATGGTTTTTCATAGAACCACCCATAACATAATGAAAACAAAACATATGATTTTCATAGGATGGTAAAACATTCATCATATCTCACATTATAACCCAATAAAGGGAAATTTTTTTTATAAACATTTAATCAATTCATCATATCATAACCCATGAAAATAAATGGGTCTCATAAAAATTTCATCATCACAATCATAAAACATCTAAAGAAATATTAAGTATAGTACCCTTGTATAATATCCCCATTAAATCTTATTTAACATCAAAGGATGTTATCTTAGATGGAAAATTATTTTGAAAGATCGATGGCATGATTTTTAGAGGAAAATATTCTTTCTACTATGAAATCACTTATTTAAAATCCATAAATTTCAAAAATATTAAAGAAAAAATTTTAACTCTAAATATCATTGAAACTTGTAAATTAAGCTTTAAATAATTGATAAATCATTAAATATGGAAATATTTTTCATGTTTTTCATTTTAAAACAAAGATTCCTTTACCATTTTTTGGTAAAAATTCAAAAGTACCTCATTTCGGAAAGCAACATGAAGATTTTTATAAATCACTTTGTAAAGGTAAAACTTTTTTTAAAATGACTTTAATAATTCATAGATTAATAGTAAAACTTTCATGAATTTTTTTTATAAACCAGGGGTATGCAAGAAAAATAAATTTCAACCGAAGAAAGAAATAAAGTCATTTTTCCTTAAAAACAATATTTTATAATTTTGAGTTTATAAGGAGAGGAAAATGAAAGGGAAAATATGAATTCTAAATAAATAACCATATTATAATAAAATTAATGGGTTTATTGAAAGATATATCATAATAGTTCATCATCAAATTATAATCATAAACAATCCCAATAAACAATGAGATTGTATCATAAAACCCTTACCCCTTTTGTAACTTTAAAATCATAAACCACATGAAATAAGAAACCTTAAATGGATATATAAATACCCATAAAATTAATAATAATAGTCATAAAATACATTCATGGTTACAATATACCCAACATAAAATAAACAAGGGGTGAATATGGAATGTGTCCCACAAAAATAAAAGTGAGATGAAAATCCCTTACATGATTTGTTAACTTCTGAACTATAATATTCATAAAAGAATAAATTTAAATGAAACATTAAATATAGTGATCATAAATAAATTCATTATATAACATGTTAAATAGATTTTTTTATACACCTTATAAATTAATATAGGTTCATAACATAACATATGTCCAATAGAAGACAATTTGAGACAAAAAACTCTTACCTCAAGTCTCGAATTTCATCATACATGTTCGAACATCGTGTATAATAAATATAGAGTTATTATAATTGTATTACATAAAAATAATTATATATATATATAATATACCATATATTATTTACTTATACCCTTTTATCACCCATTCATTAATAGTTCTTTTTTGAAATCACTATTTCAGGTGATAACTTGTTCATTTATCATGTATATTCTGCATCGATGGTTTTGTCCCTTGTACAATAATCATAGTTACATAATCGATGGTATTTTAATCATGATATAAGTATAATATATAATAATTATAAATTTATTTGTAATAATATATAAAATTTAGAGATATAAAATGAATTACACTATTCATGGAGATGGTAGGTCGCACGTACACAGGAACGTTGTTTCCATTTTCTCAATGGATGGAATGAAAAAAATTAGACTATAATTCACACTCAAAGAATAATTATTATATAATTTATATCATATATATTTTATAAATATATCCATATTACCATCCAACTAAAATGGAAATGAAAATCACGTCACATTCATGCGTAAGGCGATATTTCGCCATACACACGAATGACGTTATTATTTTCCAATGGGTTGGAAGGTATTAATTTAACTAAAATAAAATAATAAAAGTAGAAATTTTAGGTCATAAATATAACATATATACTATAAATACAAAATTATATTAATCTATGACAAAGGGAGATAGAAAATGTACTACATCCATTCGTGAGGAGGTAGTCCGCCGTACACATGATCGATGGTTTTGTTTCCTATTTGTTGGAATATGAGATGGATATAAGTTATTATATTAACATAATAAAATATAATAATATGGGGTATATGGATATTATTATATCATCATAGTTGAATAATATTTTAAGGATGTTTAAGAACAAATAAAATAAAAACATTCAATTAAGAACGATGCCTCTTCTTTAGAGAACCTGTTTAGGTTTGTACCTATATACTTATTAGGAGGGTTTACTAACCAATATTACACCTATAGGATGTGTTTAGGGAATTAATAAAGGAATTTTGTTTCATATTTAAAAAATAAGGCTTTGGATGTTTGAATAGTAGAGGATGGTGGGTTCCCTTTATAAGTAGTGTACAACACACACTATGAATTTTTTAAAATTAAAAGGCATACCCGCATTTTAAACTTTTTGAAAGGATAAAATATGTTTCATTAAATAACATTATATGATATAAGGTCTAATTATTGCCATTAAATATGATTTAGACAAGTTTTGAGGTCATTTTAACCATTATATTTTTAGTTTTACCCCTTGATAAACCCGTTTTGACCTTAATCACGGTAATTAATTTTTAATATTTTTACTATTCATTATGGTAAAAAATTATGTTGAAATTATTATATAATATTTATTATTATGATTAAAAATACATAATTCATTTTTAAAAATTCAATTCCTAGTATTTAATGAATTTAAATTCAAATTAAATCCACAGACGCAATGAAAAAATAGTTTTCAAAAGAAAAATCATTCAAAGGTATAAAAGGTTTTTATATAAAAAGCCTATAAGAAATTGATTTCAATGACCTAAATTGTATTAATAATTATATAATTGAACTAATTTTAATTTTAAAATATTTTAACATAAGATTTAACTTTTTATATGATTTAAATGAAAATGTAGTTTTTAATAAAAATCAGTATTTTTCACTATTCATTACAATATTAATTTTTTTCATAAAAATCCTTAAAATTATCCTTAATTTAGTTTAGAAATGTTGATTAAAAAAATAAAATTTTACAAATAAAATTTATAAATGTTTCAAAATAAAATTTTATTATTTGTTCACAAAAAGAAATAAAATTTTTTTTTTGAAAAAATAGTATTTTCAAAGCATATAATGACTTCACTAAAAACATAATACCTTTTTATAAAAAAATTATTTATAAAAAACTACTATACTTAATTTTAAAAGAAATTATTCATATTCATGATTAAAATTTTAATTACTATGTTATAATTTTCAATCCCAATTAATAATATTAGTAGTATATTGTGATTCGTTAAATCTCGGTGTTGTGTGTAACACAAGCTATTAAATAAATTAAATCACTTTGAAAAAATTTATAAAATATCAAGGTGTTATATTATAACCCCCTTAAAATTAATTTATCCCTTGAAATTGTTTTAATTTGATACAAACAAATGATAATACTTCTACCTCATCATATCCTCAAGTTCCCACATAGCTTCTTCTTGTTTTTGGTTTCTCTACAAAACATTTATCAAGTGGGTGGTCTTGTTTTGTAGATATTTACCTCTATGACATAGAATATCCATAGTTTATTATTCATACAAAAGATCATGATCCAAAGGTATAACCTCTGAGTTCAGTACATGTGAAGGATTACTTATGTACTTCCTCATGAGAGATATATGGAACACATTTTGGACTTGATTGAGGCTCAGTGGAAGAACCAAGAAATAATCAACCATACTTACTTGTTCAAGAATAAAAAAAGAGCTAATATACCTAGGGATCATATTTAATTTCTTATTAAGTCACATAACTTTATTACATATATAAATTTAGAGTAAAATATTCTTGCGAGTTTCAATATTTATATCATGTTGATGATTATCAGTATAACTTTTCTATCAACTGTGATCTTCCTTGATGTGCAGTTGACTATATATTAATTTATCAACCATTTACTCAGTTATATTAGGTCCCAATAAATTTATTTTTTCCAAATTCATCCTTACACGTTGTAGTTATACATTTTATTCCATATATTTCTTCATAATGAGCCATTTGAATGCTTCAGTGAAAGCTATTATTGTATGAAAACTTAGCTAGAGGAAGTTGTTGATCCCAACCACATTTGAAATGCATAAAATAGTATATTAGAATACCCTCTTGTATTTTAATGGTTATCATAGACTTAACATCTTTATAAGGATGATATGGTGTACTGAAAATCAAATATGTATCAAGTTCTTACTAAATACATCACCATAACTTCTAGGTATACCTCGAATGCCGATTAGATACAATAGAATGTGGTACTCTATGAAACATTACCACTTACTTGATGTATATTATAGAATTATGTTCAAGATATAAATCATCTTTGATAGAAATGAAGTTTTCTAACTTCATAAGAAGATCAACTAAAACCTACATAACATTATTCCCTTTAGATGTTTTGGGGAGTCTAATGAAAAAGTCTACAGTGATGTTTTATAATTTCCATTCTAGTATGGGTAATGGTTGTAACATCCCCTTATAGTTTTACCACTCTACCTTAACATGATAACATATTAAGCATTGAGATGCATACATAGAAATACCTCTCTTCATATCATCCCACCATAAGTCCTCATTCAAATCTTTATATATCTTGGTGCTTCTAGGATGAATAGAGAATGATGAACTATGAGCCAACACTAATATCTCCTTCTTAGAGTCAGGTAAGGATGGAACACATTCATGGTTCCTGAACCATATCATTCCATCATAATCATGGTTAAACTTAGGAACATTTCTCACCTTTTTCTTCAACTTTACATTTTATTTTTTTGGCTCTTTAATCTTTTCATCGATAGATGGTTAAACACTCATTTGAGAAAGATAATATTTCTCCCCATCCTTCAAGATTTATAGATACATACTTTGAAAATATATAAATATTAGAAATTTTTTAACATCATCATAGATAATATATCATGATCCTTTCAACTATAATTATCGTCTACTTTTCTCTCTTTTCCAGGGTGGAAATGTATTGACCAGTTGTAATCTTTAATCAGCTCCAACCATCTTCTCTAGAACATAGTCAACTATTTCGGAGTTAATATGTACTTTTAAAATCTTATGATCAGAATATATATCACACCTTTCTATGTAAATATAATTCCTTCATATATTTAATGAAAAAATTACCACATATAACTTTAAATCATGAGATGGTTAATTTTTCTCATGAAACTTTAATTATTGTGTGGCATAAGATATCACCATTTCATTATATATGAGGGTTCATCCCAAACCCTTATTTGATTCATCACTATATATTAAAAAAACTTCTCTGCTATAGGGTAAAGTAAACATATGTGAGCTTACTAACCTTCTCTATAGTTCCTTGAAATTATCATCACATTCATTTATCAAATGGAACATGGCTCCAAACTAAGTTAACTTGATGAGTGAATTTGATATTCATGATAAATTCTACACAAAACATTGATAGTGCGCACCCAAAGGATGTAAACATTGGATATTACTCACCATGGTTGATCTGGGATAATGTTCAATAACTTTAAACTTTGATGGATCCATAGATATACCCACTCTTGAGATTATATGACCCAAAAATGAAACTTTTTGTAACCAAATTCACACATAGTGAATATTTTTAAAAAATTATCCTTCTTTAGTGTCTTCATCATAATCCTCAGGCGATCTTCATAATCTTTTTTTCTCTTTGAATATATAATAACATCATACATAAAGACTACCACAAAATTATTTATGAAATATCAAATGGATTTATTCATTAAATCCATGAATATAGTAGGTGTGTTAGTAAGACCAAATGGAATCACTATATATTCATAGTATCCATACCTTGAATGGAATGTTGTCTTGGGTGTATCCTCCTTAGTTAACCTCAATTTATGATATTTGGAATGGAGGTAAATCATTGAAAAGTATTGAGCTTCACACTGTTGGTCAAACAAGTCATCAATACAGGGTAGAGGATACTTGTTCTTGATTATGATCTTGTTTAGTTCCCAATAAACAGTGTAAAGTCACATTTATCCATCCTTCTACCTATAAAAAATAAATACAAACACCTCAAAGTGACACACTTGGAGAAACAAATACCTTGTAAATATTCTTCTCAATATTCTTCTTAAATTACTACAACTCAATCAGAGATATTCTATATAGAGTCTTTGAAATAGATGTATCACCAATAAAGGATTCTATTAGGAACTCAACTTCATGATTTGCTGGAAAAAATTGAAACTATTTCGTATATAAAATAGGTATATCATCAATTTTGATTTTCTCCCCACCCCTTTCATATAAACACCCCTTCTGAATAGGAATCAAGACCCATATAATGGATGTAATTTTTATTGGAAGTTTGTATTCATCCTCTAATCGATAAATAAGAATTGGATCATTTTGGAATATGAAATGTGACTTACTCCCTTATCAATTGATATTGGATACATATAAAGAAATCCAATCCATACATAGTATCAAATCAAATTAAACAAGAGGTATAAGAACAAGATTTTTAGGAAACACTTTCCAACAATCTTTAATTGGATCAGAACTATAGAATTGAGATGTGAACACAGTACCATTAGAAGTTTTCACCAATAACTCAATATCTAATCATTGTTCATGGGAATTAAAATTCCTTCATACTATTCTATATATACATAAATTTATATATCTAAGCTCGAATATGGTACTTATATATTTTATCATACCTATTACCACCTAAACTTCATAATTCTATCATCAATTCCATTCTACAACCAAAATGGTTAACATAACCATCACACATATTTGATCAGAGTGACCAATCATAAAAAAATAATTCATTAGACATATAAATCCTAAAAAATATTTTAAATATATGTAACATTATGTTTAACTTATTTCATTCATGGTCATCATCAATTTAAATCCTTTCAGGTGGTTTATAAAGAGTATATGAATTTACAAAACATATCCCATGGGAGCGTCAAACCAGATGTGTAGCAAGGCCCATTTCCATGCACTAGGTGACGATTGATTCAAATCCCAAAGAACCATTTTAAGAGTTATTTCCACTAGGTACAAATTTGATAGAGCTATATCCACTTGTAATAACCAAAGGGGGATGTAATTTATTGTAAACCACTCACTCTATCCTTTACAAAATTCAACAAAATGTTTCTATACATAGACTTATCCTTATAGAACTCAACAAAATTTTCTCATCCTATTTGACAAAGGTTAAATAAACATTAAATTGACAGCAAATATACTGACCTAGTCTTATCATACATAAATATTACATCTTTTTAGATGAACATTCAATAAATTTCACAAATACATGCCTAGAGACTATAATGTTATAGTGTCTTTGGAGACTGTATACACAATATTCTTATTTCATAAAATTTCTTAACTATATCTCATAAAGATCTCCCCATATATTATTCTTCATAGATATACCCTACTCAAAACCTTTATTCATGGTCTATAGAAAAGGAAACCTAAGAAAGGGTGGGCTTAGAATCTCAGTAAATGTAAACATGGGAGATATTAGTCGATTATCACATAAAATCATATTAAAAGCATAAAGGTGCGATATCATGACCATAAATTTAAAATTTTCATACCCAATCAATCTAAGATCATATACATAACTCTTGGAATAAATCGTGGTAGTTCATAAGACATGAATCATAAAATAAATTAATGAATATGTTCTGTTAGATCATAAGATAAGAAAATGAATATGGAAAGAACATAAGATCATAACATCATGCACATTTATAAATAGAAATAGGTCCAATCATTAGGTTAAGGAAATAAAATTAGGGCCTCACATAAAATTATAGACATGAAAACTAGTTCTACACTTAATATTATAAAAACTAAAAAAAGTTCCATGCAACCAATTATGAACATGAAATCAGATTTGTGGATAAATTATTTACCTCATGAGTTATCCATTTATACCCAATGCATTGTTGAGTTATATTGTTCTCACCCTTCCTCAGTTTATAATGTAACCACTCATCTTGATTTATAATGTAACCACTATAATTTCCTAAAATGACACCATAGTCCTTGATTTATAATGGAACCACCCATCATATAATGAAAACCTTACATATGTGCTCCATAAGATCATAAAACATTCAATATATCATCACATCATAATATGTTCAAGGGAAACTAGTTTCATTAACATTTCATTAATTTGTCATAATATATGGGTCTCAAATATATTTCCTCATCATAATAATAAACCATATGAATAATGAATAAGTATTTTCCCCTTGGATCATATCCTTAGTAAATCTTAAGTACCATCAAAGGATGTCATCGTAGATGGAAAATGTTTTGGAACGATTTTTTGGAACATTTCTTAAAAAAATATCATTTCAACTTTTAAATCACTTATTTAAAAATGGAAAAATTACTATATATTAAAGAAAAAAATTTATTTGAAAATATGCATGGGTAATTTTAAAGGAAACATTAAATAATTAACCATTCATGATAGTCAAAAATATCATACAATTGATACATGTTAAAAAACAATTCTTTCATAATCATCATTTGTTTATTAATATTCATAAAAGGATAGGTAGAAAAGAGAAGTTCAAATAGACAAGGAAAAAACACCGAAGGAAAAAAGATACATAGGACTAAAATAGTGAAGACCTAAAGCATATCCTCTAATCAGATTCATCCCTTCAATCTTGAAAAAGTTCACATCCAGCGAAAGAAAAGAACGAAGACCTTGTGATTCCATAGAATCGAAATGATCAGACACCATGTTTCCCTCCCTCTAGGTGTGCAAGAAAACAATTCCATTTCTAAGTAGATTATTTCACCATATCAAGACATAAAGTAAGGACCAAGGATAATTCCCCTTACCATGCATGGAGTCATGAAGGATAACAGATTCTATATCGACTACAGAAAGAACAATACTCTGATATCTACATAGTTGCAGACCTATGAGAATTTACACCGCCTCAGCAATAAGGGTGTGACCTCTACCAATGTGAGTAGAGAAATAAAGTATGACACACCCCATGGGATCCCATACAACACCACCACCCTTCATTTCATTCATGGAACATGATCCATAAAAGTTGACCTTCAAACTAAGTGGATGAAAGAAGCATCACACCCAGTGGCTAGGATTAGAGGAACAAACCCCAAAGGATCCCACCTAAAGTGATAAAAGAGAGGGGTCCATGCACAATTTACACCTAACTAAATCATATCTAGATGAAGAAATTTTGTTATTTCCACCCAGGACCTACCAGTGGACTGAATACCCTCATGCCTGGATTTATTATGGGCCATCCATACGCACCATCACCCGAAATACAGAATGATTCCATGATCATTCTTCTCCAGTCCATCTTCACGTGCACTGTGAGACAATTAATCAAGAAAGGAGAAGTATTACAGAGCTATAACAGAAAACCCTATGAAGTCACCAAAGGCCTTCCACACCCGGTGTGCCCACTCACTGCTGAAAAAGAAGTGGGTCGAAATTTCCTCCCTTGTGGACCTGCAACACAAGAAACATGAGCCCATGCATATACTTGAGAACCACACATTCTCATATTTAGGTAGATCTATGTTCCTGATTCTCCAAAATAGAAAATTGGTTTTTTTAGGAACCTCTCTAACCCATAAGGTCGAACCCCAATATTCTTGATGGGCCGCACTAGTAGACACCCTTCAGTATTCCTTTGTAGTGAAGGAACCAAAAGATAATGCAGTGAAAGAACATATATCTAGATCATCCAAGAGATCTATCATATCGAATCCATACAATATATTCTATCCAGAATAGCACTGATAAACAACAGATACCTACTTTCCTGGTCAAAGGTATTGTACATGAATTGAAAACTATGAAGTTCAAGGGTAGTTCCATCCCAATTATGGTTCCAAAAGGAAATATTCACCTCCCCAAAAATCCACCAAGAGTGATGCTGGAGAGAGTGAATATGGGAGGAAACAATATTCATAAGTGATGACTGGCATGAATTTCCACCCCCCCCCCCCACAACTACTCAGTCGTGTGGCTGTGAAACTACTCAAAAGAGTGCACCCCTCGATACCCCCCCACGCTAACTTTGCATTCAATCCATGCAATGCATCAGAGATACTCATGACATAAATACCACCCTCTTGAACCAAACTTGTAAGAAACTTACACGACACCTATTTTTTTCTCCCCTCCTCATTCACATATCAGATAATGAAGAAATAATGAAATCAAACTTAGTAATCACCGACTTCAGAACCTTGGAGTCCGAGAGTGCATGGCATGGAATGTTGGTCAGAACACCTTTATAAAAGGTGATTCTACCTCCAAATGACAAAAAATATTCTTCAAATTATGTATATGTCCCATAATTTTCCCAAATATGTGATCAAAGTGATGAATTCTCATCTTAACCAAAGAAACTGGAGCTTCTAGGTACTCCATAAGGAAGGAACTGTGTTGTATACTGAGACTCCTAGTCAGGGAAGCCACCCTACTATCTATGAAGCTACCCGGAACATATAAGTTTCTCTTACTATGATTCATAACCTAGCTTATCCAATTTTAATAATCAGCATTAAATTTATTAAAACCACAGATGGACCTCATTCCAGCATTCATAAATATAATAGAATAATCTGAAAACATCAAATGGGAGATACTACATGTAAATAATTACACCAATAAGGAATGATGAAACCTTTCATGGTATCCCTATTGATGAGGTGGCTTAGAAAGTATTGAGAGAGAACAAAAAGGCATGGGCATAAAGTGTCCCCTACCTCAATCCACGCACTTCCTTGAAAAACTTGTAGTTCCTTCCAATGAATCTTATTTACAGCCACGAAGAATTGAAATAGAAAAAAAATAGATCAACAAACCAAGAAAAGAATCCCATACCTATTAAGACATTTATGATAAATTCCCACTCGATCCTAGCATAGTATTTATCCATATCCAACTAAACCACCATATTCTAACTTTGCACTCTGGAGTTAATTCGATTGATGAGCTCTTGGTTCAGTGTGATAGCCACTTGGATGAAACTTTTCTTCACAAGGCCATGCTACTCAGGGGATATCCATTAGGGAAAGTGTGTGCATAGCCTATTGTTGAGGATGGAGGCAAGGACCTTTTACGTGAAGTTTCACATACTCACAGGTCGATTGTGCTATAGAAGATATGGGTCCTTGATTTTGGGGACAAGAACCACTATTGTGGCACTGGTTGAATGAGGGAGGAACCCACCTCATAAGAAGTCCTAAGTGAAAAGTACAACTTCATCTTTAACTGTACTCTAAGAGGCTTAGAAGAAGGAAACCAAAAACCCATCCAGGTCTAGGGTGTTTTCCAGGTTCAAAATTTTCACAGCTTCTAGGATTTCTTCCTCAATCAGCATGGCCTCAATCAAAGCATTATCATTTCATGATAGAACATTGGGAATAAAATTAGAAATTTATTTATTGATACTTGGATATCCTTCTACCATCTAAGGGTTAGGTCCTGAAAGAAGGTTCTTGAAGAAGGCCCACACTAAGCCACCAACAATATCCTGGTTATTTGTGAAAGAGCCTTCCTCCATCCATATGTTAGGCTGAGTGAACCTTCAGTTTTACTTAATGAATGCATGAAATTATGTAGTATTGTGTTCCCCCTCACATTTCCATCTACATCTCAATTCATCATGAGCAATGTGTTCTTCCCTCAGCAGCATTCCAACCATTTGTTCTTTCGTAGCAGCCATCTCCCCAAACATTGGAAAAATGAAATTAATCATTAATATATGAATAAAAATTCATTCTTGAAAATAATTTTTTACAGAAAGCATTGATATGGAATAAAAATTAATTTTCGATAGAAGAAATAAATAAAGTCATTTTTCTTTAAAAGCATTATTTTGTCTTCATGAGTTATTAAAGAAAGAAAAATTAAATATAAAACACTAATTATTAATAAATAATGATAAAAAATCATGGGTTTACTGAGATATAGATCATTATATTACATCATTGAGATAATAATCATAAACAATCCCGATAAACAATGAGATTGTATCATAAAACCCTTACCACTTTTGTAACTTTTGAATCATAATACTCATGAAATAATAACCTTAAATGTGTATATAAATCCCCATGAAATTCATCAGAATAATCATAAAAATATTCATTTTAAATATATACACCACATAAAAGAAAAAAAGTGGTGAATATGTCATGTGTCTCACAGAAATAAAAGTGAGAAAAAACCGCTTACATGTTTTGATAACATTTGATTCGTAAGACCCATGAAAGGATAAATTTAAGTTAAATTTTAAATATCATGATAATAAATAAATTCATGATGTAAAATTTCAAATGGGTTGTATATAAACCTCCAAAAATAATACGGGTTCACAATATAACATATGTCCCAAAGAAGACAATTTGAGACATAAATCCCTTACCTCAAGTATAGAATTTCTTCATACATGTTTAAACCTTTTGTATAATAAATATAGATTTATTATAATATATTAATAAACAATAGTTATATATATAATATCATAAATGATATACTTATACCCCTTTATCACCCATTCATTAACAATTCATTATTGAGATCACTGTTTCAGGTGATAACTAATTCATTTTTTAGGTATGTTCTGGTTCAGTAGTTTTTCTCCTTGTAATTTTATCATAGTTAAATAATATATTTTATTTTAATAATGATATAAATATCATATATATTCATTATATATTTATTTATAATAATACTTAAAATTTAGATATATAAAATGAATTACACCGTTCATGGAGACCGTAGGCCATACGTATGCATGAATGTTGTTTCCATTTTCTCAATGGATGGAAGGAAATAAAGGTAAAAAATGATTATTCATTCCAGAATAATTATTATATCATTTATATAATATATATTTTATAAATATATCCTTTTTACCATCCATGTAAAATGGAAATTAAGAACACCTCACATCGGTTCATGAGGTGGTAGTCTGTCGTACACATGAGTGACATAATTGTGTCCCAAAAGATTGGAAGGTTAGATGTTAGATGTGATATTATAATTAAAAAATTATTTTTAGGTTACAAATATCACATATATACATTAAATACATCAATTTATCAATCCATGAGAAGCAGTTATGGAAAAAACAGCAGTTCGCGAGGCAGTAGTCCGCCGTACACATGATCGACAATTATGCTTCCCATTTGATGGAAGAAGAGATAGATATAGGTTATGATATTAATATAATGATATATAATTATATTTCATATAATAATTTTATTATATTATCATATTTTAATAATATTTTAAGGAGGTTTAAGAAGAAATAAAATAAAAACATATGGTTAAGAATGATACGTATTCTCCGGAGAACCTCTTTAGGTTTGTACATAATGAATTATTAAGAGGGTTTCCTAACCAATATAAGGAATCTTGGAAGTTTATAGGTAATAAAGTAATAAATTTGGGTAGGTATTGGCTGAACCAATTCTCTTTATAAGTGTGAAGAGGAGAGAAGAGGGGGTTCCCTTTTATAAGTGGGGGAGAGAATATACTTAGAATTTTTGAAAAGAAAATAGTATATCAAAATTTTAAAAATGAAAAAAGGATCCAAATGGATCAATATAAAACTATAGATGATATATGGTTTAAATATTTCCATAAAATACTAATTGAACAATTTTTCAGGTAATTTTAACTCTTATCGTTTTAGTTTAACCCCTGGTAAACCCAATTTAACCTTAAGCATGAAAATTAATATTTTATATTTTTACTATTCATTATGATAAAAAATTAACATGACCATATTATACAGTATTAATTATTTTTTTCCAAATATGGAATAAATTTGTACCAATTAAATTCACATAAGTGGAAGAAATTAATTTAAATTTAAACCTGTAGACGCGATGAAAAAATTGTTTTCCAAGGATTTTTTTTTCAAAGTATAAAATGTTTTTATATAAAAATGTTAGATGAAATTGACTAAAATAAACTAAATTATACTAATATTATTATAATAAAACTAATTTTACTTTTAAACCATTTTATAACAATATATAGCTTTTGAAATTTTTTAAATGAAAAGACGGTTTTCAATAAAAAGTATTAGTTTTTACTATTAATTGAAATATTAAAATTGACAGAAAAAACCAAAAAATTCACCTTAATAAAATTTTGAAATATTTATTATTAAAATGATGGTGATTTTTTTAAATAAATTTTATAAAATTATAAAAAACTATTTTATTATTTGTTCACAAAAAATCATTTTTTGAGAAAAATGTATTTTTGAAGCATTTAAAAACATTACTAAAAATTAAGTACTTTTTTATAAATATATTTTATTTATTTAACATAATTATACTTTATTTTCAATATTTGGTTATTCATAATTATATTATAATGTTTAACAGCTTGGTTATAATGGTCATGCTTAAATAATAATATTAATAGTATATTGTGGTTTGTTAAAACTTTGTGTTGTGTGTAATCAAAGCTATCTTAGAAATTAAATCTATTTGAAAAAAAAAATATCTAGAAATATAGGGATGTTACATAGCAGATTATTATTAGATGTGTGAAATTTATCTTTGTTTCAGTATCCCTAGTCATATAACTTTTACCAACAATACATGTGGCCTGCCATAAATGATATCCTAAATTATTTGGGATAGTCTGTTAGTGAGACATATTTTTCTTTCATGTTATCCAGATCCATGAATTAATTCCCAATACATATTATTCTCCATTCATTAATCACACTAGAAATATAAATATCCACATTTAATAAGAACTATGACCAACTTGATTCTTAGTACTTCAAGTTACATAGTAACACTAGGATCTTATATCTTAATCCCTACTATGAATTCCACTTACACACTAATTTATGACCCAATGATGAGACCTTTATTAATTCACATCAGGTTACATATCTCCTTATCTATCCAAGACTTCCATACACATCACCCCTACTATATATGATCTTGATCTATTCAGATATACTTTTATCCAAGATCTAAATGTGGTTGATCCCTATTATTAATGATATGTAGAAATGTCTATACAACTAGACCCATCTACGTGTTTAAATCTAATTATTCCTCCCACTTAATCATGGTGTTATAACCCTTATTAATTCATGATGATGTTTCTCTCTAGGAATGATGCTAAGAAAAATGGGACTTTATTATACACTTAAGATAGATTGGCACAAAATCTCTTATATCTAGGTCCTCATCACATGACCTTAAACTGTAAAATATATATTTTCTAATTGTATGATTTTAAAATTAATTATATATGTTCTATCCTGTAAAACCTTCAACTACTACGAGTATTCCATTCCATGGGGCCAGGTTTACCTTATGTTTAATCAATGTTTATGTAAGATTACCCCAGCTTATGACTCTTTATCTTGGGATGGATTTAAAAATAAAATGTGTGTATATAAAAAATTGATCTGCATAGGGGACTTCTTCCAGAAAAATGTTTGGTTGGATTCCTTCTGAATTATGATATATAGTAATTCTTTGATACTCAATACTAGGTCCTACCAAAAATATCAAATAGCTTTATTCACCATTAATCATAGTGTTTAGAGTCTCTCCATTCACATCAAATTTTCTCAAATAGACCTTAAACTAGGACCCTTTATTTTTAAAAATACATCTGGATTTATTATTATTAACATAAAATATATAGTGGTGTTTAGAAATCCTATCTCTAATCTAACTGGAAATTCCAATCAATTCCCCACTTTTTATTGGTTTTTGAACCTTCATTCATTTAGTTGGTTTTAATACAATGTTGTTTCACTTCAAAAAATAACCAAATCTATGAAAAAGATCCCTCATAATATGGTTTTTTTCATATGGAAATATACTATGTGGAACCCGAGTCCTCATCACATGATGCTAAAATTCATGATACATAGTACACCTAACATTTCATAAAACTATTTAGAATATTCGACCTTGTATGTCCTTAACCCATTTGGAGTGATTAATTCTAATGTGATCTTAAGTCATATAGCCTCCATTTATGTAAGAGTTTGGTCTACATAAGCAAAAATACCTCATGTTCAAGAGCTTACCTCACTAGGGGAACTCTCTCTTCAGATAAATTTTGTCCATTGTTATGTTTTCTTATCTTGGTATCTTGACTTCTCATACCCACAACCTAGGTAATGACCCCACACATATAAAAACAACATATGGATTGATTCTTGTACACATAATATATGTAGTGATGTCTAGATCTCCTATCGCAATCCCAACCACAAATCCTGCTGGTTTCACTCATGGTGACTAGGTCATAACACCTTCACAATGAGTTTATTGTGGTCACCATGAACAAAAGTGAAGCCTCCTAATTTTCCCCTAACATATGAGTTGGAACATTAATAAAACATTGAATGACTTGGTTCCTATAATTTTAGAATATGAAATGACACTTAGATTCTCTATTCGAATTCTAGTTAGATATCTCTTTTAATTTTTCTCCTAGTGAATAGGTTCCTAACAACTCATATGGGGTTCAAAATAATCCTTATTTTATGACATTAAACTACATTGTACAGGTCATTATCTCGTGATGATAAATTGGGTGACATATGGTCTATCATGCAAGAATTTATACTACTTAGAGTAGTCTATTCTAAGTGAATTGATTTCTAGATATGATATATATATCCTTTTAAGGATTAATATAATATAAAACCCTACCTTAGGATAATAAATACCTCTCAGTTCATACGGATCATAGGGTTTGAACTCCCCATATTCATGTTTTTGATTTGCATCAAGAAATTTCCCTAGATTCAAGCATGGGGATTCTTCCATTTCCAACCTATACTAGGATATAAACATGCCACTCCTATGAATTTTAGATATATAGATGAAGGGTGTATCTTTTATGAGAACTATGTATGGATTTATTCCTATTTTTTTAGGTTATGTAGTGACATTCAAACCATATATGCCTAACCCATACATAGATTGTTATCAAGATCCATGCCATCCATCATCCCTAAATAGGAAAATAAATGTTATCTCAAGAATGTATTGTTCCCAACATAATTTTAATTCTCCCTTCCCATGAATCACACTTTATGCCCTAAAAATTTTGAATTTCCATAAACCTTCCATGTTTATTGGTAATGAGTGTATCCAACTTCAAGTGACACATCTACTTGGAAATGTTCCAGACACCATATCTTACCCTGCTAGCCAAATCCATATTCATCCTAAGGAGATAGTACTCTAAAAATTTTACACCTCCAAAAACATTTTCATGGAACATATAATTCTAATGTTAGTCAGTGGTCATCCTTGACATACTTATCCAATCTCATTTAACTGATTCAAATACCCCACATCGTGATTAAAATCATTATCATTACATATTCACGAGGTGTTGGGTGATTTTAATTTTTGAACCCATGTTGGTTGTCACGTCGCACCTGCTACCATATGGTCCATGCACCATGAACTTTAAAAAATATATATGATGCCTTGGCCCTAAAAGACCAAATAATTATTATTATCAAAAGAATGTTTTCAAGAGTCTAAAATATGGGATCATATTACAATCTTTGTCATGTATGGAAATGAGATCAGCGGGGAGGTCTTCGGACCAAGTGATGCCTTGGTTTACTCCCATGTTGGCCAAGCCATCAGAAACCATGTTTTCTTGTCGATAAATATGTGTGATGATATAGTTGAGGTCAATAAGATAACGGGTGCATTCCATCCAAAGGGTAGTAGTCATCCAAACAATATATGTCACACCATTCCAAACTGCTTGGATGATAGTCATCGTGTCACATTCAAGCCATAGGTTGTTCCAACAATAGTGCTTGGTGATGGAAATATCATGTATTGAGCTCATCATCTCATCTTTAAGGGAGGTGGTCGTGCCACAACTTCCCACAAAACATCCAAGAATCTGACTGAGGTGATTCCTGAAGATAGAACCAAATCCAACAGGGCTCTAATTTCTTTTAGAGGTGCCATATATATTAATTTTGATCCATCCAATAAGAGGATAACTCTAGAACACCTCCAGAGTGAGACGAGGTTAATAGAAATTGGCCTTAATCTGCCAATGTTGATGGATTCAAAAGTCATTAACAGTGTTGTGGAAATGTCCCTTTTGCATCAAAGAAACATCATATGTGGCAATAGGAATCTGTATCCTACCTTCATTTTGATTGAGTGAGTAAGTTTTTTGAATAATAACATTCTGATCATAACAAATCACATGGTGGAGATCTGAAACTTCATCCAAGAAAAGGTTTGGGATTTGTTGAGAGCCTTCCATTTCTATACATTTCTTTATATGTGTTTTCATGGAGTTGAGAATCAAACATCTTCAGTCAAAAATATTAAGAATATAGTTCCAAAGATCAGAAGCAGTAGCACAAGAAAGAAAGAGATGGTTATAATATTATCTCTGTTGATTACAGAATATTCACTTAGAGCAGAGTTGGATTCCAAAATATTGAAAGAAAATATTTGTGGAAACTCTGTTGTGAGCAAGTCTCCAGATGATATTGAATCTTAAGGGCTTTATCTAAGGATTTTTGAAATGTTTTATCCAGCTGTAATCACTTTCAGAGTTACAGAAATAATGATTGTGGAAATTTTTTGAGTTAATCATCCCATTATGAGAAGGTTCCCAAATTAAGAAATCATTTTTATAAGAAAAAGAGTAGTTTTCAATGACATTCAGAATAGTATCAAGGAGGTGGTTTTGATGAGAGTTTAGAATTTCTCTAATAGATCAGTTAACACTCTCATGGATTTGATTAGAAATTAAAAGAGTTCCAGTCCAGATATCCAACCAGAATTTCATGGAGGAATCTTTGGAGACCATCCATCTGGAATTATTCATAATATTGGAGAAAGATTGTTTGATGGATGGCCATGTGGAAGAGTTAATGAAATCCAAATTTACCATCTTAAGTTTGTAAAGAAATATATTTTTGAGGAAGGTAGTAGCATCAGAAGAATTGTGAAAAAGGTTCCAAGTAAGTCTATCTTGAAGGTATTCATTAACGTACTTTATATTTTTAATAACAGTATCACCTTTCTCAAGGGGCTTACAACAAGTTGACCGGGGGATAGTCAAATGTTTCTGTTCTAGAGTACTACGAGTCCAGATGAAATTGTTTATAGTAGGGTTTATTTTTTTTATCATACCGACAGAACATTTATAGATCATCATGGAGTAAACTGTCTTTGAAACAATAGTGTACTTTACAAGGAAATTACTACCAGTCATAGAGAGAGATTTACCTTTCCAAGAAGAAATTTTGTTTTTCACTTGGTCAACTATAGTTGAAAACTAGAAAGACATGGGCCTGTCCCAAAAGATGGGAACACCAAGATAACTGAAAGGGAGCATACCCTATTTCAAACCCAAGTCACTGATAATGTTACATTTTCTACTGGTAGGAAAGTTCCTCCCAAATAAGATGCAGGATTTATTCAAACTGAAGGTTTGACCAGAAACCCCCTAATAGTGTGAGAGCACTGTTTTGAGGTTATGAATGTTTCTATTATCACCTTGAAGGAAAAGGATGATGTCATTAGTGTAAAAGAGGTGTGTAGGAGCATTCATGTTCCTAGAGACATGGATGGGTTTCAGCTTATTTTGGTGTAATAGATGGGTGATTAGACGACTAAGATAGTCTTCCACAATAGAGATGAGGATGGAATAGAGGGGATCACCTTGATTGAAACCTTTGGTTCATTTAAAATAGAATTTGGGAGATCCATTGATCAAAATGGAGATAGATGATGAGGTGAAAAAAGTTTTGGTTGCAGTGATAAAATAGGCATTAAAACCAAATACTTGAAGAACCTTGAAGATAAAGCTCCAATCCATGGGGTCAAAATATTTTTCAATGAAAAGTTTAATAGAAATATTTCATCCTCTGTTAGCTTAGTTCAAGTTATTGACACACTCATAGGCAAGACAAATGCAATCATGAATGGATCTACATTTAATAAAACCAAATTGGTTCTAGGAAACAATTTTTTCTGTGATAGTTGAAATTATATTTTCAATGATTTTAGTGGTGATTTTATAAAGAGTGTTAATAAGAGAAATGGGTCTAAATAGGTGAATCTCAGTGTCATTTACCACTTTTGGAATCAAGGTGAGAAATTTTACATTAAGATCATGAGGAAGCACACTATTGGTAAAAAAGGATTTGACAAGTTTACAAACATCAGCATGAATCGAATCCCTATAATATTGGAAGAAACCATTATTTAATCCATCAGTACCTGGAGCACTATTAGGATTCAGACTAAATACAATGTGTTTGATTTCATGATCCAGCCGAGTGTTGAAAATGAAATTGTTGTCCTCCTCAGTTATCACTATCGGAATGACTTCAAGAAGGAGGTCTTTGTTGATATTTAGACTATTGAAGATGGATTCATAGTAATAGACTATATGATTACAAGTGTCATCTTTATTGACAAGAAGTTTGTATTCATACTTTAGAAAGGTTATCATCCTACAAGCCTTCCTAATTCTTTGAATAGAATTGTAGGAATTAGTATTTCTATCACAATATGATAAGCATTTAACTTTAAACTCTTGTTACCTCATATTTTCTTTAAAAGTGATAAAAGAGTTGAGTTTAACCATAAGTTTTATTTATTGAGTTGGATCAGTGTTGAGGTCATAGATGTTGTTCTTGTTTTGTAGATCATTGTGTTCTTCCTCAAAAATATAGATGTCATTGTTAATTTGTTTGGATTTGGAGTTGTACCAAGTTTTGAGAGTCTATTTGAGATGTTTTAATTTGACATTACAGGTAATGGATCATTATTGTGTGACATTTAAGACCAATATTTTTTAATGATATTAGTGCAATCGACATAAGATAACCACAAATTATTATATCTAAAAGGAAATCAGGGTTTCGTGTCTTTAGTGGAGACATTGACCAGAATGGGGTGATAGTGAGAGTTCAGCCTCTGTAGAGTGGTGTTGGATATAATGTCACATTCATCCAAAGTAATTAAATTCATGAAGGCTCTATCCATCATTGAAGTTACCAATATATTGTAATGTATTATATACCAAGTGTATTTCACACTATTGATATCAATTTCAATGAGTTTTTTGTCTTCAGCTGAGGATTTAAATTCTCTCATGAAAATAGAAGCATGAGATGGTCTAATTTTCTCACTTTCTTTGAGAATGGAATTAAAGTATCCAATAAGAAACCAAGGAGAATTAGTATTAGCTCCTAGAGATAAAAGTTCATTCCATATAGTTCTCCTTTCTTGTTATCTATTCATAGAATAAAAAAATATAAGAAAAGGAGAGTGCCATCAGTATTAATGTTTAAAGTAATAATCTGGTCAAGGACATTTTAAATACTAACATTTTGAAATGAAGAGTGCAAGAAATTCCATAGAGAATCAGCATTGTAGGTATTTTTTATTGCACCATTAAAAACATAATTATTCTAGCACAAATGTGATTATTTATAAGAAAAGATAATTTTTGGATCAGCAGTAGAAAATAAGATAATATTATGAGTGTTAACCATTCTTTTTATAATAGTTAATGTGTCAGGTTTGGAAATACCCTGACAATTCCAAAATAGAATCTTCATTTAAACTTGAATTTGGAGTTAGAACTCCCTTTTTTCTTTTTTCCTGGACCTTTTTTTCTATAAGACCTTCTAATAATTTGAGTATTGTTACTAGTAGTGGTTTGTTTTGTTCATTGTTAGATATTATATGTTTCTTCTTAATAGGTTTATTTATTGAAGCATTTATAGTTCAGTCCATAGAGTTCTTATTAGACAACATCAAAGAATATGCATTTTGGTTAGATAAAAAATTTCCATGCAGTTCAGAACAATAATTTCTATTAATATATTGATTACCATCTAAAGGTAAATTTGTATACAGAGGAATAGGTGTACCTGGATCCTTTGAAGCAGTTGAGTCCTACTATAAGATAGTTCCCAGATCAGATGGAAGAGACTGCATATGCCCTATAGTGTCATTATTATACTTCATATAAAAAGGATCATGTATTGAGGGTGTATTTCCTTTTACATGTTTAACAGACCCCAAGGTCATGGAAACATTTTTTCAGCTTAGTGATCTTAGTCAATGCCTTGGCCTAAATAGCCTTTGGTCTAGTGTGTATTTCCCTAGGTTTTACAAAGCTGTCAGTGGGTGTACCTGGATCCTTTGTCTTCTCCACATCAGAATCATCTATGGATTTGACAGTGCCTAGACCAGCCGAGGGAGTATTTTCTTCTGTAGATGTATTGTTCACAGATTGTATGGGATTGACACCAGGTTGATTCATGCTATTGATAGTGGTCTGGGGATCAACATGATCATCATTCTATCTAGTAACTATATTTCTAGTCTCAAAATTTCATATAGAGTTTTCTAGTGTTATAAAACTAACAGGAGAGTGATGCATAGGGTGAGAAGAACTTGAGTTCTTTACCCTGTTTTTGTTCTCTTTTTTTACCCCTAGATTCTACGAGTTATTCTGGAGTGAGTTTTTCTAGATCTGTCTAGTTCCATCATGACCAATATCTTTTTTTTATTTACAAATGGTATCGAAAACCATGTTTTCAATTTCTACTAGGATTTTTTTTCCTTTTTATAGTCTTCTTCCTCTTCAACTACATTAGCCCAAGTTTTACTAGATTTTTCCACTATGTATGCCAAGTTGTTTATTTTTTAACCCAAATTTCAGATTTCTTATAAAAGGTTTTAGGTATATCTACCATGGGACATTTGCCTTGTTTTATTTTACTTATTTCCTTCCATTAATTTTCAATTAGTGGACTTAATTGTTTTCTAACCACACTGCAATTAGATATTGTCTGTCCAATGATCTTACAAAGATGAAAAAATGGGGTCTTTTGATCATATTCTATTATAATTCCAATATTATAATCAATTTAATTAAAACTAATTGGTTAGTTTGGAATCTATGTTAATTTCAACCATAACTCACACAAATAGGACTAATTAAACATTTAATGTTCATTGGTCTATTTTGAGAGGGGTTCCTATTCAAGAAGAAATGTCATTCAGAATTTTGGGGTGCCAAAAGAACCAGTTCATTCCATGTAATTTAATCCAAACTTGTTCCATTGTCTTTTTATATGTATAAGTATTAAGAGAAAATTCCCACTCAGACAATCTAAAAAATCCCGATTTTTTATTAATACTACCAGTCTTTCAAACCTTATCAAGGTCATCTTGTGATCTTAACTGTATGTGATAATAGCCTTTTACTATTTGAATCAATTTCATGTTTCATAAATGCCAACAATGTGCAATTCATGAATGTAAATCAGGCAGAGGCCAAGGATGATCACCTTTAAGATAGAATATTCGACCCATGACAGAGAATTTCAACATTTGAGTGTGTTGTTGAAGTGTGTCTGGGTCAACTTCCACCAAGAATCAGCCATCATCGAGCTTCCTTAAAATTGGAGGCTTCTTCACTTTATATTTTCCTAGATCTGTGTCTTTTAGAGCATCCAAAAAGAAGATCCCCTGAGATCTTCTCATGAATGAGTGATTTTGAACTCTTTCTTCAGGTATTTCATCTATGTTCTTTTCAATAAAAGGAACATTCACATGTGAAGTCTGTTTCGATTGATGAATCACAAAATAGTGGGGTTAAAATCTCTCAAGTATGAGAAAGGCATCATCCATAGAGGTAGAGATCGAATAGAAGAGAAGAGAAGCCCTAATTGCTCGAGGTGTTTAAATAGAGATGGTCTCCCATCTATCTAAAATCCCATTTCCACCATGACTTTAAATAGTATTCATCCCTCTATGAAATAGTCTATAGCATCATTGGGCCTTCCATACATGTTAGGTTTTTTACTATCCCTTGTCACATAAATTATCTTACTTTAATCAATGGTCCAAGAACTATGAGCTTAAACAATATAAAGTCCTCCCTAATATAGTCCACACTATTATTGGTCCTTTATTCACCTTAAGTTTATCATTTCCTTACTATATAGGTTATCTAACCTTTGGTCAAAGCTGTGTGACCTTAAACTTCATCCATTATTGTTCCAAACATTACAATCTTAAACTAAGTGCATCCCCATTTTAAATAGTCTATAATATAATTAAGATCCTACATCACATTGATTTTCACCATTCCCTGTTTATTTAAACTATCTCACTTTTTGGTCAATGTTATGTAACGTTAAAAACAATGCTCTCAACAATCCAAATTATAATATCCTTAACTATGAAAGAAAACATACATGAGACTTTTCATGTTGAAACCCCATAAATTGAATATTAAGAGAAAGTCATGTATCTACTCACTAAGTCATCAAATTTACTGGCCTAGGAAAAATTTATAGTGTAAGGTAAAAAATGGAAAAAAAATTATGTGGAACACCATATGGACCTATCAAAATCCAATAAATTCTCACTGGACCCACAGGTCCAGGTAAAAGTAAGTGCAGTTTAATGTTATGTCTCTTTTCCGTGAATATGTATTCAATACATGGTGGTTTGGACTTCAGGGTGCCTAAACCCCTCTTGAATACTCTTCTATCTATATTACCACTTTATGAGTTTAGTGTTTTTAACCCTTGAAACCCTTCCATATTTTTCAATAACAAATGCATCTAAATATAAGGGACACGACTTCATGGAAATTTTTCGGCATCCTTATTCAAAACTGGTAACTAGAGGCCTCTTCATTCTGAGGGGAATGACCTATAATCATTATACGACTGAAAAGAACCATAGTGGAAACTATAATTTGAATATTTTCCATGTTCATACCTTATATACCTTTTCAATAACACCATTTTCTTATTCAATTATTTTGAGTTATAATTTACATGTTTCTATAAACCAACTATTAAAGTGGATTCGGATATCCTAAATGTTTTTCATTCATGCATCATACCTATTTTAAAAGAAGGAATATAAAATTGTATTCTTTACCATTTTATAGTCCTTGTCACATGGACTTAAACCAAATGGAATAATGATTTGTGTATCATAACCCTAAACTACACACACCAACCCATGAAACTTATCAACTAGAATATGTTATCTTGTTTATGTGAGGTGTTGATTTATCCATTTCTATATGGATTATCCCATACCTTGTTTTTTTCAAATATTTTTTACATTAAATTTAAACATTGGACCCAAAACCGTGACCTTAAAATTATATTCCCCTCTTTCCAAAATGGTCAATATTAGTAGTGGGTCCTCATTTGCATAAGGTTTCCAAATTTCCATCTTTTTATAGGCCATATAATCTTTTTTTTTCAAAGTTTTCCAGCCATAAATACTAGAACTATAGTTTTAGCACCATGATATTAAACTCATGAAAAATTATGTATGGTTTTATATATTCATTATATAGGGTTCTCCATTAATGTTGTGACTTCTTCTCTCATATCTATATGTAGACTAAATCACCTCTTGGATAAGGTTCTTCTACTTTTACCACTATCTATATTGGTCCATCTTACATGTCCTTAAACTGTCTAGGGAAATTGACAAAGAAATTTCCAAGATGAATACACATTAAGAGAATCCTAAGAAGAATTTGAGTTTGAAATTTCTTAGAACCTAGTATAAACTATTAAAAATTGATTATTTTAAAATTAAGAGGCATAAAACATTGCATGTTGAATATGAATCCCCATGTCTGGATAGGATAAAATTTTTAGAGGGAATTTTAATTTTCCATTTGATGGGTTGTTCATTTTAAAAATTTATAATTCAAACATGGTTATAAGTGATATAACATTCATAAATGATGTTTCTGGATGTGGTTTATGTTTCTAAGGAATGAATATGGGTTTAAGAAATCACCATAGGGGGAACGGGAAACTCAAGAAACTAAAAATAGCTGTAGTAGTCCATTCACAAGATAAATAGTAAAGTCATGATGTTAATGATGATCATGGTTTGAGCCCAGAGGATTTAGGGTGTGAAAAGAGTGGATCAGAGGGCTTCCCCAAAAATTCATTATGAGACCTCTTGGTTCACACTATGAATCATGTTGATAGTATTTTTTTTCAAAATTCTCAAAAAAAAATCCCTCCCATATTCTTTTGGATGAACACATTGCGTGGAAGGATTCAGCTGACACCACTCCCCCTCATTTATCCTCTATTCTTGTATTTTTTTTGTAATTTTTTAGTTTCTATGGGTAAATTATTCCTCATCTACACCTCTTATTAATCTCATTCTCATTGTCACATATTTTGGAGATGATTTTTTTAGGTCTGAACTGGTGATTTAACTGGTGAATGGTGAAATAACCTAATCTCGGCAGAATTTTCATGTAGCCTAGGAAGATAGGAACCCAGGATGACATCCACTTACTGTCACGTGTTGTTCTTTTGAGGAATAATTTTGGACGTAATTTTCTATGGTTTTTCACTCTAAAATAAATTATTGGGAAATTAAATCGGTGATATTGATTATGAATTTAGTGTGGTGTTGGTTTGTGTGTTTGTTGAGAGTGGACCAAATCCAGTTACTATTCATAGAGTGAACTAGGTCAGGTCATTACAAAGTGGTATCAAAGAATTTGTTTTTTTTTTGTATTATAGTTTTCGGATTTCATATACAAGACACATGGTAATGTGTCAAAACATGTGATGGATATTGGGTTAGTTTATCGAGAACAACTATTCCAATATGAAGTCCAAGTTACCATGGGTATGGTATTATTGTTTTAGCTTTTGATGTTATTGTTATTTATGATTTTATCCTTGAGTTACTCACATTGATGTTTTAAATTTTTGGTATTTTATTGTATTTTGGATCTTAGATCATTAGAAAGATACAAGTGAGTGGATTTTTCACTTATCCTATAAAGGTAAGATTCATATCATACATCATAGAAGGCATATATGATTCAGATTATATAGGCATGTTAGTGTGTTATTTCACTTATATTTGAGGATAAATTGTTTAAAGTGTCAAAAAATACTCATGTGGTATTTTTCTATAGAAGTACTTGGTGGAAGTCTTATAATCATGGTTTAATTGTATTTATATTATCTTATAATGGAAGGTCATGTGGATCTTTGATGATTCACTTAACAATAATGATGTAAGCCCTCTGTGGATGGGAAATGAAGCGACACTATTAGGTCAACGCAAGCATAAGATTCCCTGGTGGTGAACCCCTAGTGGGTGAATTTAATTTTGATGTTGGTTATGAAAATGAAAATGGGATCAATTATTTAAAATGATAATAAAAAATTATATGGTGTTTTTTAGTATAATGTGGAATATTATTCTCAATAATCAACCCATGTGACTGTGGTTAGATGATACATATTTTAGGAGAGTGATGTCATTATGTCTGTGATGATAAAAGAGAACATGATCCTCATGGGGGTAACTCACATATATAGATGCTTAGTGAGGATCGATTTAAGATAATAGATTCAAGAGTGGGTAGTCTTGTATATGGATACCTAGTGTGGGTCAGCTCCATTGTTAGAAGTTAGTTATAAAATAATACCTTATATTGGGACACCATGTGGGTTTTTGTTGTTTGGGTTTGGTTATTTATGGTAACTAGTAACAACCTATATGGTGGTTTCTAATATATATTGGAATGAAACACAACATAACTGAACCATGGGATGGTGGTCTTCTGGATTACAATTTTTATAGGGTGATACTGGTTGATTGTAGCCTATAGAATCAGTTATTTAAAATGTTAGTAACAACCTATATAGTGTTTTACCATATAGATTGGAATAAAATTTTGTCTAACTATACATTATGTTTATGGTGCATTGAAATGGATCATATAGAGTGATGTCATTATGTGATTATGACCCCTCATGAGACCTGGTGTTGGATTTAGGTGAGAGATCCTTGTACTTTGGGATATAGATCATCCCATAGATAAGCGAAGGATTGTGACTGAGGAGGAGGATTTCTTTTCCCTTATATTTTTGAGATACATCATGAGAGGGTAACCTAGGTTAGGTGATATCCAGGACCTGGGGATTCTCAAAAAATAAGAATCATGGTAGATGATTTGGTGTATATTACCAATGCACATAAGGGGTGATTGGGTATACAATACAGGCATAGTGATGCCTTATTGAATCCAGTATGTTGAAAAAACCCTGAGTGCTAGTGTTTGGAACATAAGACACCTAGAGTTCCTTGGTATCAATGTTTAGTTTCACGGGTAGGACATGAGTGACATTTGTCCATTTGTGATTTTTATTTTCCCTTGGGAGAATGGTTAAAGAACAGGTGAACACTCGTGACTAGAATACCATTTGGTGGTAGTTAGACATATCATTGGATTAATGAAATTACATGTTGTATAGAATGGTCAATGATTAGGTAATTTCATCCTAGTTCCATTGTGTGCAATTCATAGGAGTGTGATTCAGGTGATGTGATCTGGAGGTATGGGATAATACACCCACTATATTTCAAGAGATAAGAGTGGTATATGCTTATTGTTCATGAAACACATTTATGTTTTAATTGGTGAGTGGTCGAGTGCGAGCCGATGAACAATTTAGCATGATAAAATTATTATGGGTATGAATCCAGGAGACTTGATGAAATTAGAGACATCCCTTAGTGGTAGATGACACATTATAATTGGATTGGGTGTGGTGGCACATATGATCTGGGGGAATCTCGGCCATGAGTTAATGGGAAGAGGTGAGTGATGGAGCTAAAAAATCTAATGATGGAAAAAATGTTAAAAATACATAATATAAGAGATTATTTCATTTCCCTATCTTCAATTTGACTAGTTTTGGATCCCAAGAAGACTTACAAATCAAAGTTATTTTCATTCAAAGTTAGACTTCTAAAAACGGTCAGCAAGGGAGATTTTAGAACAAAGTACAGAATCTCATGAAACTTTGGCTATGATACTCAAAATTTCATGGAGATGGAAATCCTTTATTAAACTCATTATTGAGTGAGTGATGGTAACCTCCGTGAAAAATATGTCCCTCTATGAGACTCAAACATTCACAAAGGTTAAAATCCTTTATGAAACTCAAACATTCATGAAAGATGGTAACATTTCAGAAAGGTGTCTTATGGGGACCCAAACACTTATAAATACCCCATCAAGTCACAATTTCTATGGGAGGAGATGTTTTTTTATGACATAATACCCTCAATTCCTAAAACTCCAAAGAGTTTCATGAATACATGTAACTCGTAACCCCATGGGTAATCTTTTGAGAATTACCTCATGCAAGCCCTTCCATATATGGGTTATTGTTTCAGGATGTTTCATGAAACATTCATCCATGAATAACACTATTCATGTAAGATTTATATGCCTCACAAAACTCTAATTTTCATGAAACAAAAAAGTTTCAAAAAATAGTGCTTTTCATATCCATTTGGATCTCTACTTTCACCGAGAATGATTTCACAAAAAATGTGCATCTTCATGAAAACCTTTCGTAAAACTCATACCTTCATGCTTGTTGGTCCATACCATAGGGGATTCCCCCCCCCCCACCACTTGAGATTAGGGATGGACTATGTTCTTGAGCCTACAGTTTAGTCCCTTCACAATTATCATTGACCCCCATGAAAAATGGAGAGCCACACCATGAACATCTCAAGTCTGATATAGTACATTTTAGGGTTCACCCTTATGAAACCCTAACATCCACCCCTAAAATACCATGAGTTAAGATACTCCTCTATTCTCCCTAAAATAACTTCAGTAGAGCTACTACTCATTTTCCCTATCACATGAAATGATTTGTTATTATCCTCTTGGATTCCCTGAATAACTTGAGTCAAAATACTCCTCAAGAAACTCTTGAAACCCTGCAACTTGACTCATATTTTAGGTGGAAACAGAAAAGTCCACTCTTGCATAAGTCCCACACCATCCATTTCTAGGTATTTTATCCCTAGTAGTCCTTTCTACTTGACATTGAACTTTAGTATACAATATAAGGATCATATAAGATTCCTCGTGTGGTAAGAATGAGATGCCTTATATATCTAGAGTAAGATGCCTCATGTAATAATAATGAGGAAACCGCAAAAGAAACATCATGTGCCTCTTCCACATTTGTAACCCCAATTCATATTATTCCACCCATCAGTAGACTAAGATGCCCTCATGACTCGACATTAGGAAGAAGAATGGGAGACCCTAGAACAAAAGCCCCCAATATATCCTTGTTACTCCCAAGTAGCCACCATGTGACTCCTCGTCAAGTCTAATCCCTAATCATATTATTCCACCCATCGATGAGGTGATATTCTCTCATGACTCGACTTGAGGAAGAATAATGGGAATCCCTAGCACGCAAGCCCTAGATATATCCCTTTTGCTCCCAAAGAGCCATCATGGGCCTCCTCCTCAATTGTAAGCCCCAAAAATATTTTTCCACCCCTCAATGGGATAAGATTACCTCATTACTCGACATTAGGAATAAGAATGAGTGGAACTAGTGTGAAATACCCTAATATATCCCTATTGATACCAAATAACCATCATGGGACTCCTCCTCAGGTATAAGACCCAATCATATTCTTTGACCGGTCAGCGGGTCTACATGTCCTCTTGATATGACATGAGGAATAAAGGATGAAAAATATAATGTGAAAGGTCTTCATACATTATCCTTGCACAAGACATGGAAATACCTCATGCAATGAACATGGGACGACCTATGTAATTAGAAAATGATTCCTTGTGTGAGAAGAATGAGATGCCTCATGTGATTTGAATGAGATGATACCCTGTCATATGGGAAGCTTCTAGTCATAATACCCAATCACACCATCATTGATCCTAGTAGCACCTATGAAGCTCCCACAAATAATCCTCATCCACACCATCACTACTCCTAGCAGCACCCGAACATCTTTCAATCATAATCCCCAATCATACCATCGTTGCTCCTAGAAGCACCTAGAAAACTCCAAACTTTGTATGTCCCATCAACACCATTGATACTCCAAGCATCCCTCGAGCATCCCCCAATTGCATAAGCCCCATCCACACCATCTCTACTCCTAGAAGGACCTAATAAACTGCCAATTGTATAAGCTCCATCCACACCATCACTACTTCTAGTGTCACCCAGGAAGATCCCAACTGCATAAGCACTATCCACACCATCCCAACTCCTATCACCGCCCTATCATCTCACACACACAAGCCCCATACACACCATCGCTACTCCCTATAGCACCCATGAGTCATCTAAGCATAAGCCCCAATGAAACCATTCCTACTCCTCACAGCACCCTGGGAAGCTCCCAACGATGTATGCCCCCTCCATACCATTGTTGATCCTAGAAGAACACGGGTATCTCCCAACCGTGTAAGCCCCATGCACACCATTCCTGATCATAGCAGTGCCTCGATAGCTTCCATGAATAATCCCCAATCACACTTTAACTACTATTAGCAGCACCTAGGATGCTACCAACTACATGAGCCCCATCTACACCATTTTTTCTCCTTGAAGCACCTAGGTTGCTCCCAAACATGAATTACATCCACACCATTGCTTCTCCCAGCATCACTCGGGTAACTTTGAAGTATAATCGTCAATCGCACCATCACTGCTCCTAACATTTCTCAAGAAGATCCTAATCACATGACACATATCCACACCATCATTTCTCCATTTAGCTCATAGGCAGCTACCAACTGCATAAGCCCCATGCACACAATCGTTGATCCTATAATCACCAAAATAACATCTAATAGTAAGACCCAATCACACCATCATTTTACCTAGTAGCACCAAGGAATCACCCAATTTCTTAATCCCCATACACACTATCATTTCTTCTAACACCAACCGAGCATGTATCATAAGTATGCCCCATCCACACCAACGATGCTCTTAGTAACACTTAGGAATCTTTCACACATAAGCCACAGTAACACCATTGTTATTCCCAGCAACACCCAAGAACATCCCAACTATTTAAGTCCCATCCACACCATCGTTTCTCCTAGATGAACTTGGGAAAATCCCAACTACAAAATCACCATCCACATCATTACCACTCTCATCATCCCCCATGTAGCTTCTAAGTGTAGTCCCCAATCACACCATCACTGCTCCTACCAACACCCAGAAAGATCCTTATTTTGTAATCTCTATCCACACCATCATTGATCTGAGTGGTACAAAGGAATCTCCAATACATAATCCCCATCCACACCATCACTGCTCCAAAATACACTTGGATAACATCCAAGCATATTCCTCAATCACACCATCATTTCTCTGAGTAGGAAATTGGCATTTCCCAACTACGTAGTCCCCATAAACACAATTACTACTCCTAAAAGAACTTGAGAAGCTCTGAACTACTTAATCACCATCCACACCGTCACTACTCCTAGAAGAACATAGATACCTCCCAACTGTTTAAGCCTCATCCATACCATCATTTCTCCCAAAATCACCTGATAAGCTCTTAACCGTGTCAGCACCATCCGCACCATCACTACTCCTAGCACATGAGAAGCTCCCATAAACAAGCCCCATACACACTATCACCTCTACCAGCATCACCCAGGTATCTTCCAAGTGTAAGTCTCAATCACACCATTACTTGTCTTAGAAACACTCAGGAATATCCCAACTATGTAAGACATATCCACACCATCATTTCTCTTAGCAGCACCAAGGTAGCACCCAAATACATAAGCCCCATTCACAACATTTCTACTCCCAACATCACCCAAGAAGTATCCAAGTTTAAGTCCCGATCACATCATTATTTCCTCTAACAGCACTAGGGAAGATCTCAACATCATAAGCCCCATACACACCATTACCGCTCTTAGAATAACCCGTAAATCTCCCACACATAAGTTCGATCCACACCATCACTACTTCAAATAGAACTTGGGTAGCTCCCACATGTAAGATCCATCCACACAATCACTAATATCAGTAGCACCTGAGAAGCTTTGAAACATAAGCCCCAATCACTCCATTGCTACTCCTAGTAGCACCCAGGGAGCTCCTAACTTTTTATGATCCAACCACACCATCATTTCTCCTAGTATCACCCGACTAGTTTCCAATTGTGTATGACTCGTCAACACCATCGCATCTCCCTACAACACCCAGGATGATTCTTATAATAATCCCCAATCACACTTTCATTCATTCTAATACAACTCAGACATATACCAACTACATAATACCCATCTACACCATTATTTCTCCTAGAATAACCAAGGAATATCCCACACATAATCCCCATCCACACCATCTCTTCTCCCAGCTGTAATAGGGAAGCTTACATGCATAAACCCCAATCACATCATACCTTCTCCTAGAAGAACTCAGACAGATCTGTCTAAGCCCTATCCACTCCATCATAGCTCCATGTAACACCCAGATGGATCCCAACAACATAATCCCCATCCACACCATTGGTTCTCCTAGTAGCACCTGAGAAACTTCCAAGAGTAAACCCCAATCATACCATTGTTTCTCCCAGCAGCACCTAGGAAACTCCTAACTATGTAAGCCCTATCCACACCATCGATGCTCCTAGAAACACTTAGGTATCTCCCCCCTGTAAGCCTCATCTACAGCATCCCTTCTCCCAGTAGCACCCAAGTAGCTTCCAAATGCAATCCCTAATAACACCATCACTGCTCCTATCAGCACTTTGGAATCTACCAACTGTATAAACCCCATTCACACCATATTTATTCCCAGAATCACCCAAGTAGGTCCCAAATATGCAATACCCATACACACCATAATTTCTCACTATAGCACCTGGGAATCCCCCAACTATATAAGCCTCATCCATATATTTTCTTCTCCTTGTATCATCCAGACAGCTTCCAACTACAAAATCCCTATCCACACCATTACTACTCCCAAAAATACCTAGGTAGATCCCAAATATGTAAGACCCATCCTTACCATATCTTATATTAACAGCTCCCAAGAAGCCAAGTTACATAATCCCCACTCATACCCAATATTCTAATTAAATGAAATTAAACTAAATGAGAACATCCTAAACACATGGTTTAAAACTGTAGCCTTACCCAATGTGATAAACAGCATATGCCTTGTGTATTACTAGAATGGGATAACCCCACACCTCTTACCCTATGTGATGAAAAAAGGATTCCCCTTGTATGGACATCATGGAATGACACATCCTTCTACACCATGGGACGGTCCTCCTCATTTGGGAAGCTTTCACATGTAATCCCACCACCAACCCTCATTAACACTCTTTTCATAAAACAAGAATCCCTACTTCATGACATTGTACTACATGGACCGATCCTATCACACAACCTTAAAATATAACATTGAACTACATGGGTTTTGATCTTGGTTTCTAACAAGGTATGTAGGAAACCTTCATGAGGTTTAGTCCTAACTTATCAACACAACTGGGGTTCCTCAATGCAGTTTAAATCCTGACACCTGCAACACTACACTATCCCAAGTGTGTAATCTTCCCATTTATGGGAAAATATAACCAAATCTCAAGTGTGGTTATCATCCCCCATAGGAACACACTTAACCACTCATCTATCCCTGCAATACATTAATACTATGAATATAATTTCCCTGTAATCCATTAAATCTATGAAAAACCCTTCCCCATAAGACATTAAACATGTGACCCATCTATACCCATAAGATGTTAAACATCTGACCCATCTGTCCCCATCAGATGTTAAACCCGTTACCCATCTATCCAAAAAATATTTCAAATCCATGAACCATCTTTCCCCACAATATATTAAACTTATGACCCACATATTCTCACAATACGTTAAACATTTGACTCATCTATCTCCAAAATGTGCTAAACTTGTGACCCATATGTCCCTACAAGATGTTAAACATGTGACCAATCTATCCCCAAAATACGTTTAATCTATGACCCATATATCCCCACAATACGTTGAACCTGTGACCCACCAATCCACATGATAGGTTAAACTTGTGACTTATCTATCCTAACAAGATGTTAAACCTATGACACACATGTCCCTACAAGATTCTAAATATAAGACCCACCTATCCATGCAAGACAATTAAACTTGTGACCTGATCCTGAATATCTACCCCATACAATAAACATGGGATGCCTAAGGTAGAATACCTTAGAAAACTTATTCCCCTATCATCAACTGCCTCATGGCTGACAAAAAATACCTTTTTTTCTATGCCTAATATTCCTCACATATTATATGGCCTATAAAATAGAAATACGTTACAGGTTCCCAACACACCCAACATCCAATAATTCCCATCCATGCCCAATGTTAATATATACTCTAGCCAAATATTTCTTCCCTATCAAGACAGAAGAAATGTAATTAACCAACATCCACCTCGAGATGGAATTGGGAATGAGTTTCTTGGATATGGATTAAATCTATGAGGGAGACTCAAACTAGGAAATAAACTCTAAGAAGAAATCCATGGAATTATGAACTGACATCACAACATCATATTTCAATCAAGGATAAAAAAATCTATGATTAAAGTGATAGAAGCTTCCTTCCTTTGGAAAGCGGGAATATATAACAAAAGGATGAGTGCATCACCGCTAGATAAAATATGGACTCATCCCTAGCAGAAAGCATCAGAAATAGTGAGAGTAGCTCGGGAGGAGTGATATGTGGGTGATGTTGGAACCTGTTGAGGTTACATTCAAGGGGTGGTATAAGGGAATTTGTATAGTGGGGAGTCCACTATATCCTTTTGGATGATGACCCTCATATGGGAATGATTGTGGGATTGGTTAGACTTTCATTAGATAGTTGAGGTGGTTTTTAGACATTGATGTGTAGTACATCTGATTTATCTTGTTCCATGTAAAAACCAAATTTTAGATTTGGATGAGACTTTGGATGGAGTAGGTATGTTGGCATCAAGATCAGGATGTTCTGGTGCGATCAAAATAGATTCATTGGGTGATCCCTGATTCTTGATGTTTTTAGTGGTGAAACATTGTTTTATCACATGGTTTAGGGGGTTAATCGAATGATAATATATAATACAAGAGAATATTGAGAAAAAATATTATTAGTAAATTAGGGGAAGCTAGTGTGGTGTTTTTTTTCACATTATACTTTCTAAAATGGGGATATTCTAAGATATAATTAAACCCTTTTGAGTAGAGGTCCATATATGAAGGCCTTGTGAATGGGAGGTTGATAGTAATCTAGTTCTTTTTAGAAAAGGATATGAGAGAGAGTTACAAATTTTGATTAGTTTTTTCATATGTAATTGGGTGTTGTGAGATATTAACTACATTGATTGGTTCTTTGTACCATTAGAGGATGTTTTTCAATAGGATATTCATATGGTGGAGAGCAATGTGACTCAGGATCACCCATTATGAGCTAAGTCATGTGGAAAGAAGCAACATAGCATGGATGGTTAACTAGAATATTCCACAATGGTGTCTTGGTATAGATGAGTGTGTTGGATGCTGTATTGGATGTTTTCTAGTGGTGGAAGTCTGTTTCTTGGAATTTGATGAGTTGGGTTCTATGTAACAGCCCAAGATTTTATAAAAAAATATTCTTTTTAATTTTATTAAAGTCTTGTGTTGTACGCTACACCAAAAGGAGCTTGCACAACACGCATCCTTGACTTGCCTTGCATTACACGCAATCACGACCTTCCTCGATAGCGTGTGTAATACGCAATACCGAGTTTCACTAAACAACGATATGCTATTAAAATATTATTAAAACTAGCCGTTATGAATAGTAATAACCACTTTTTAAAACTCTGTAAATCTTATTTTTCAAAATGAACTTCATTTTTGGATTCGGAGTTTCGAATTTAGCCTAAGGTGAAATTTTGGTACTTTTCGGATAACTTTCATATTCTGATGAATAGTGAAAATTACTAAATTATAATTGAAAACAACTTTTTTAATCGAAATAATTAATAGTGATAAATTATTAATTTGAGTGGTTTTAAAGTATATTTAGAATATATTTTTACAATTTAATACAATGTTGGTCATTGGATGTAATTTCACATTTAAACCAGACATAATCAAGTGTCAATCTTTTGATAGATATTGTTTCTTAAAAACACGCTATTTGTTTTAACAGCGGGATTTAATTATAAAATTAATTAATGAAAATTCTATGATATGAATTTGGTAAAATAGACTTCATTTTTGAATTCGTAATATGAAATATATCTTAGGATGAAATTTTGGCATTGTCCTGAAAAACAACAATTTTTGATGAATAGTGAAACTACTAAGTGGTAGTTAAAAAAATTAATTTCTTCATAAATCTTAATTTTACCGCTTCTGTGAATGGAATTTCAAAAATCCGAGAGACATGGTTGATGTCAGTAAGTAAAATGTGGTTCAACGAGATGAAAATAATTTTTGGTGAATAGTAACTTTTTACTTTTTTTTTACCACGGTTAATAGTAAATAGGGTAACTAAGGGTAAATATGATATTACTATTACCCTAACACATGTCCTAATTCTATTGGATAAGTGTAATTCGACCAAAAACAACCTTATGAATATAATATGACCATTTAGGTCCACATGGATTAGATTAGGACATTTATTATTAATTTATTTAAAGAAGGGTTAAAATAGTTAAAATCAAAGTTTAATAAGTAAATCATTTTTAATATGGGGTTATACATAAGATAAATTCGATTATAAATATTCATTAGAAAGATAAAAAGATTTCCTACATTATGGTATTTTATTTGTAACTTTTAGACATCAAATAAGTTAATTTATATATGACACAATGATGATGCAGTAATTATCTTATTAATGAAATATTGACATAATTGATAATATAAATACCAAAATAAATGTAATTTAAGCCTTTTTATGAATTCCACTAATTTTATAGGTTACTATGATATATTAGTGTTGATTTAATCAACTTGGTTCGAACATATAATTCTGTTATGACTTTCACAAAAATCATATATCAAATAGTGTCAAAATTGACACAAAGTAGTTTTTAAATAAAATATTATATTATTAATTGTTATTTTATTCCTAAAAATCTAAGGTTCGGCCAAATGACTTAGATAAGGATATATATATTAATAATAAACAATTTAGGGTTCTTTTGGCATGTTATAGTAAGTGTATTAACCATATAGTGAAAGAAAACCAAAAGACACAGTAAAAGTTAAATTATTTAACTTAGAGTTAAATCGAATTGATAAGGTTAAAATAATACCCTAAACTTGTCTAAATCTTATTGGTTGATAGGATTTCGACCCTTCCCCACTTTAGCTTCGAAATAAGACCCCTTGGAACCATTATAAACCGATTTTGACTTTAATATAAAATAATATTTTGAGATATTCCTAAGGTGCCCCTCTCCTCCCCTATAAAAGGACACCTCCTCTCCCTCCTCCTCACACCAATTTGAGCACTCAAGCTCGGCCAAACCCTGCCAAAATCTCTTCTCCACTTCCCTAGAAACATCCAAGAGGTTATGGTCTTCCTCAAAGACCAATTTTAGTGCCCTAAGAGGAGGTCTCAAAGAGGCGCTTCAAAGAAGAGGTAATTACCGTTACCAATTCTTTCATCTTTATTTCTTCTTCCACTTCTTCTTATTAGGTTGTTTCATTATGAAGTAATAACATCAGTATCACTCATATACTGATATATTATTATAAGTATGAAACAACCCTATTTCACCATCTATCCATCCTACGGAAAAAGAAATCACCGCGCGTGCGTACGTACGGAATACCGTCTCCACGCCGTGGTGTAATCTATTTTCCACCACCACCTTACATGGATGGGTATAATGGTGTAAAGAATAACTATACATAGTTTTTACAACATCATATTGATTCTGATATATTGTATAATCCACTCCAATTCAGTTCAATATTTATGGAAATGATATCATCGCTCGTGCGTACGTACGGAATACCGTCTCCACGACGCGATGAGATTCATTCTCCATGTTAACCATTTAAGAATGATTATAAAGTATATATAAGAAATAATAATGAAATATATGACATTATAAAGCTACTGGATTTATGTATATATATATATATGTATGTCATCTACTTACTTCCATTTCAAGACAATAAGGAAAGTAAAACAGCGCTCATGCGTACGTACGGACTACCGTCTCCATGAGCGGTGTTTTTCATTTCATTTATCTATCTATATATATATACTGAATATATATGATATATAAATCATGTTTTATATTCTGGATGTAAGTAAATCATGATATAAGTAATAATAATGTCAAGAACAACAAGTCAAAACACCTACGATAAATAAAACGATTTTACCCAAAATGCTTCTTTAACATGGAATTTACAAAAGAACGGATAATATAAATTCATAAGGAACCATATATGATATCATAACAATGATTATGATTCTGGAATAAGTCAATAACATGATTTAAATCATTATACAGGAGGTTCAGACACTTACAAAACAAGTCGGACATAAGGTAAGGGAAATATCACAATCTCATTTTTATCCGAGATTGTTTATTCGTAAGTATTTACTGGGGTGTATTTTATCATCCACATCCATGTTTACTCAATATGTAATATTATTTCCATTCACCTAAAATTGTTTAAATCCATTTTTACCCTTCGGTGAGTTTTTAGTAATATGTATGAAAGGAATCTTTTGTCGTTTTTCGTACGAGGTACTTCTTGACATTTCCGACAAAAGTACGAAGAATGTTTTTTTTAACTTATACGGCATGAATGGATTTTTAAAACATTAAATCCAAGAATCTTCCTTTACAAGTTTTCAAGTTTATTTTTAATCAACTTCTTTTATTTTAAAGTCGTATGACATGTTATGAAAGGAAAAATGTTTTTGAAGAAGAAAGGATATTTTCCTCAAGAATGGAGTTCAAGTGTTTTATCAAAATTATTTTCTATCTAAGATAATAAAGGGTAATGTTTTTATCCCTATTATTACATTGATTTGATCCTATTGTGATGGAATTATTTTTATGAATTCCTTTATCTTATAAGAATTGATTTATGATGTCATGATGTTTCAAGAATCCCATTTTTGTTACATGTGTTATGCGATGATGTATGATTTATGATTATGTGGCACACATAAGAAAGGATTCATTATAAGATGGGTGGGACCTATATCTCCCTCCAATGCATTGGGTAAAGATTTTATATCTCATGAGATAGACAGGGCTGGAACGGTAGGTTATACCGGTTCAGTGAAACAGGACTGAAACGAGGGTTACTCGATTCAGAAAGGGACTTTGTCCACTAAGATAGTCTTGGCAATTAGTCTTGACTAACAAGAAATGATTATCTATGATTATGTGTGTATGCCACAAAGTTTCATGTTTTAAGTTATGATTATTGGGATTACTTTTTCACTGCCATGATTTATCCCATGATTATGAAATTATGCTCTCTTTTGCAGGTTATGATTTCCAAAATGTTATGTTCTTATGAATATGATGTGATTGATATTTATTTTGTTTACCCTTACTGAGCATTTGAGCTCACCCTTTTATGTTTTCTTTTCCCCAGGATATAAAGAAAGGTTTTAGGTAAAAAAAGGAAGATCTTTATAGGAGATGTTGAAGATCTTTCACCACGATTAAAAGATTACGTTCCGAGTTTCCAAAGACACTAAACTATTACGATCCTTGTGTGTGTGTTTTTGTTATGTACTAAGTATTCCGCAAATGTAATGTAATGTCCATGTACGTCAGGCTTCGAGTCTCTACAGTTGGTATTAGAGGAAAGGTTTAGTCAACCTTTGGAAACTAGGATGCGAAAACGTTAGTGAGATCCCTAGAGATATTTCTAAGGTATGTCTAGGGATGTCTCTAAGGTTAAGTATACGTATAGGTTATAGTCCTAGAATTGCTCTAATGATCTTAGAATTTAACCTAAGATGTTAGATATTGAGGGTACTACCCCTTTATTATGTTGTTTTCCCTAGCATGATTTTTGCCTCTCACACTATTCTTTTGGGGTTTTAGATGATGGCTGGAACCCGAAGGAACCGTGTTGATCAATGCAATGGACAATGCAATGATTGTCCCCCTGAGCAACCAAACGATATGGGAGCTGGAATGCAAAATCTTGTAGCCATGCTCACACAACTTTCTCAAGCTATGAATCATGCAGGACTTCCAAACGAGCAAAGGAAGGAGCAACATTCTGTTGAATCCTTCATGAGGCAGCGTCCGCCTTCTTTCAGTGGGTCTACTGATCCATTAGTTGCTGAGCAATGGATTAGTACTACTGAAAAGATATTTTCAGTTCTTCAATGTTATGAACATGATAAAGTCATCTTAGCAGTATATCGTTTGGAAGGTGAAGCTGATCAATGGTGGAATCTTATCAAGAATACGAGGCAAAGAGATGAAATTGATTCCATGGAATGGGACGAGTTCAAGAACTTGTTTTTCAGTAAGTACTTCCCTCGTATTCTTCGAACGAAGATGGAGAAGGAGTTTCTTGAACTAAAGCAAAAGGATGATGAATCTGTTGGTATATACGAAGCGAATTTTACAAGACTTGCAAGGTACGCTTCTGGTATTATCATCCAACCTGAAAGTAAAGTTGATCGATATTTCAGTGGCTTAAAACCAAGTCTTCGAAGGGCATTAGCTATAAGAGACTTCAGTAGCTATGAAGAAATTGTGCGTTGTGCTATCAAGGTAGAAATGGAAGTCGGTGTTACATATCCATCTCATGGGTTTGACAAGAAACGAAAGATGGAGTTCAAGGAGAAATCTCAGAATAATGGTGAAAAGAATATGAATGTTTCCTTATGCACAAAGTGTGGAAATAAGCATGGTGGAGATTGTCTTAAAGGGACTAGAAAATGTTTTAAGTGTGGAAAAGAAGGTCATCGAGCAGCTGAGTGTCGAAGTAATGGAAAAAGGGATTCTAATGAAGTGAATAAAGCAAACACTGCAGAGAACGCACAACCAACACTTCAATGCTTCAAGTGCAAGGAGATGGGACATTATGCCAATAAATGCCCTAATCCAAGGGTTAGTGATGATCGACATGAGCAACCGCTTAAGGCAAAGGACAAAGGGAAGTCACATGCGATCACTATTGACAATGTTGAATATGACAACGATGTGGTGGAATGATTAAGTTTTTATGTAATGGGATTCCAAAATAATGTTGTATCATGGAATATTGGAATATTTATGTATTGGTCTAATGTGGTATTCAAAGTGATTGAGATATTATGCTCATAATGAAGGGAAAACGAGAAAATGAAATGTTTAACAGTATTCATGAGCTCATGATTGATATAAGGACTAAGTGATATCATGGTTTGAGTATATAGAATTTTGAGGATTTTGGTATGTGGAAAGTGTTAACTTTTAACTGCATTCAAGTTTTCACTAAGGTTCAATGGGTATTCAAGAGAGTACAAGATTAAGGCCTTTGAATGTTTGGAATGTGTCCAACAAGATATATCTTATGATATATGGGGATCAACGATGGTATTAAATCTCTGGTAATCGTTTTCACTATGTTATGAAAATGGACTGCAGTATTATGGATAGGACTAAAGATTGGAATGGATTATGTTGGACATAAGTTAGTATTGTTTAAGGATAGAAGTTTTTTCGATATTATGGGATGTTATAGTAATATAGTTTTAGAAAAAGGACAACCTGCAGGACGGGCGACAGCCCATCGCTTCGGACAAGGCTGTGGGAATCGAACCCACAACCGAAGTGCGACTGGCCTTTATCGCCTACCACTGGCCTACAGGAAGTCCCTGTTTAGTAGAAACTAGTTTTATTATATTAAGCAGTATGATATATGAAGTATAAGTCCATTTTAGGAACCATATATGATTAATCTCACTATAGATCGACTTATGTATATAATTTTTGCTAACCTTTTGTTTGAGACAGATGGAATGACCCGTCATTCTATCACATGATCTGCTAACACTTCACGAATAACAAATTCAACTTCATTTATTTAAGAGATGAAGTGGAAATTGTTCTAGGCACAAACAACAGTGAGATTGTACCAAAATAAAGTAAGTATTTATTCTAATTCAAATTTTCAACTTTAGGGAAATGATCTTGAAAACAAAAAATGTTGTCCTAGTGATCTTATACCTGATGAATCAGATGGTACCTTATATCATCACAAATCTATGGATTTGTGATTACTGGATTTTCCATAGCCATGTTCTCTACCACTTTCCATCAGAACATGATGGTTAGATTTCTCTTCCATATCCATATTTTCACCTATGTGGAAACCCAATGATTAGTTTATTTGGGTTACCGTTACGTTTCATACTTTTGTTTTTAAAGATTGGTTTTGATATTCCTTTTTACGATGTGGGTTTCTATTAAAGAAACTTTCGAATAGTAAACCATTTATAACCCCGACGAATTTCGAGGGCGAAATTCATTTTAAGGGGGGTAGAATGTAACAGCCCAAGATTTTATAAAAAAATATTCTTTTTAATTTTATTAAAGTCTTGTGTTGTACGCTACACCAAAAGGATCTTGCACAACACGCATCCTTGACTTGCCTTGCATTACACTCAATCACGACCTTCCTCGATAGCGTGTGTAATACGCAATACCGAGTTTCACTAAACAACGATATGCTATTAAAATATTATTAAAACTAGCTGTTATGAATAGTAATAACCACTTTTTAAAACTCTGTAAATCTTATTTTTCAAAATGAACTTCATTTTTGGATTCGGAGTATCGAATTTAGCCTAAGGTGAAATTTTGGTACTTTTCGGATAACTTTCATATTCTGATGAATAGTGAAAATTACTAAATTATAATTAAAAACAACTTTTTTAATCAAAATAATTAATAGTGATAAATTATTAATTTGAGTGGTTTTAAAGTTTATTTAGAATATATTTTTACAATTTAATACAATGTTGGTCATTGGATGTAATTTCACATTTAAACCAGACATAATCAAGTGTCAATCTTTTGATAGATATTGTTTCTTAAAAACACGCTATTTGTTTTAATAGCGGGATTTAATTATAAAATTAATTAATGCAAATTCTATGATATGAATTTGGTAAAATAGACTTCATTTTTGAATTTGGAATATGAAATATAGCTTAGGATGAAATTTTGGCATTGTTCTGAAAAACATCAATTTTTGATGAATAGTGAAACTACTAAGTGGTAGTTAAAAAAATTAATTTCTTCATAAATCTTAATTTTACCGCTTCTGTGAATGGAATTTCAAAAATCCGAGAGACACGGTTCATGTCAGTAAGTAAAATGTGGTTCAATGAGATGAAAATAATTTTTGGTGAACAGTAACTTTTTACTTTTTTTTACCACGGTTAATAGTAAATAGGGTAACTAAGGGTAAATATGATATTACTATTACCCTAACACATGTCCTAATTCTATTGGATAAGTGTAATTCGACCAAAAACAACCTTATGAATATAATATGACCATTTAGGTCCACATGGATTAGATTAGGACATTTATTATTAATTTATTTAAAGAAGGGTTAAAATAGTTAAAATCAAAGTTTAATAAGTAAATCATTTTTAATATGGGGTTATACATAAGATAAATTCGATTGTAAATATTCATTAGAAAGATAAAAAGATTTCATACATGATGGTATTTTATTTGTAATTTTTAGACATCAAATAAGTTAATTTATATATGACACAAAGATGATGCAGTAATTATCTTATTAATGAAATATTGACATAATTGATAATATAAATACCAAAATAAATGTAATTTAAGCCTTTTTATGAATTCCACTAATTTTATAGGTTACTATGATATATTAGTGTTGATTTAATCAACTTGGTTCGAACATATAATTCTGTTATGACTTTCACAAAAATCATATATCAAATAGTGTCAAAATTGACACAAAGTAGTTTTTACATCAAATATTATATTATTAATTGTTATTTTATTCCTAAAAATCTAAGGTTCGGCCAAATGACATAGATAAGGATATATATATTAATAATAAACAATTTAGGGTTCGTTTGGCATGTTATAGTAAGTGTATTAACCATATAGTGAAAGAAAACAAAAAGACACGGTAAAAGTTAAATTATTTAACTTAGAGTTAAATCGAATTGATAAGGTTAAAATAATACCTTAAACTTGTCTAAATCTTATTGGTTGATAGGATTTAGACCCTTCCCCACTTTAGATTCGAAATAAGACCCCTTGGAACCATTATAAACCGATTTTGACTTTAATATAAAATAATATTTTGAGATATTCCTAAGGTGCCCCTCTCCTCCCCTATAAAAGGACACCTCCTCTCCCTCCTCCTCACACCAATTTGAGCACTCAAGCTCGGCCAACCCCTGCCAAAATCTCTTCTCCACTTCCCTAGAAACATCCTAGAGGTTATGGTCTTCCTCAAAGACCAATTTTAGTGCCCTAAGAGGAGGTCTCAAAGAGGCGCTTCAAAGAAGAGGTAATTACTGTAACCAATTCTTTCATCTTTATTTCTTCTTCCACTTCTTCTTCTTAGGTTGTTTCATTATGAAGTAATAACATCAGTATCACTCATATACTGATATATTATTATAAGTATGAAACAACCCTATTTCACCATCTATCCATCCTACGGAAAAAGAAATCACCGCGCGTGCGTACGTACGGAATACCGTCTCCACGCCGTGGTGTAATCTATTTTCCACCACCACCTTACATGGATGGGTATAATGGTGTAAAGAATAACTATACATAGTTTTTACAACATCATATTGATTCTGATATATTGTATAATCCACTCCAATTCAGTTCAATATTTATGGAAATGATATCATCGCTCGTGCGTACGTACGGAATACCGTCTCCACGACGCGATGAGATTCATTCTCCATGTTAACCATTTAAGAATGATTGTAAAGTATATATAAGAAATAATAATGAAATATATGACATTATAAAGCTAATGTATTTATGTATATATATATATATGTATGTCATCTACTTACTTCCATTTCAAGACAATAAGGAAAGTAAAACAGCGCTCATGCGTACGTACGGACTACCGTCTCCATGAGCGGTGTTTTTCATTTCATTTATCTATCTATATATATATATACTGAATATATATGATATATAAATCATGTTTTATATTCTGGATGTAAGTAAATCATGATATAAGTAATAATAATGTCAAGAACAACAAGTCAAAACACCTACGATAAATAAAACGATTTTACCCAAAACGCTTCTTTAACATGGAATTTACAAAAGAACGGATAATATAAATTCATAAGGAACCATATATGATATCATAACAATGATTATGATTCTGGAATAAGTCAATAACATGATTTAAATCATTATACAGGAGGTTCGGACACTTACAAAACAAGTCGGACATAAGGTAAGGGAAATATCACAATCTCATTTTTATCCGAGATTGTTTATTCGTAAGTAGTTACTGGGGTGTATTTTATCATCCACATCCATGTTTACTCAATATGTAATATTACTTCCATTCACCTACAATTGTTTAAATCCATTTTTACCCTTCGGTGAGTTTTTAGTAATATGTATGAAAGGAATCTTTTGTCGTTTTTCGTACGAGGTACTTTTTGACTTTTCCGACAAAAGTACGAAGAATGTTTTTTTTAACTTATACGGCATGAATGGATTTTTAAAACATTAAATCCAAGAAGATTCCTTTACAAGTTTTCAAGTTTATTTTTAATCAAATTCTTTTATTTTAAAGTCGTATGACATGTTATGAAAGGAAAAATGTTTTTGAAGAAGAAAGGATATTTTCCTCAAGAATGGAGTTCAAGTGTTTTATCAAAATTATTTTCTATCTAAGATAATAAAGGGTTATGTTTTTATCCCTATTATTACATTGATTTGATCCTGTTGTGATGGAATTATTTTTATGAATTACTTTATCTTATATGAATTGATTTATGATGTCATGATGTTTCAAGAATCCCATTTTTGTTACATGTGTTATGCGATGATGTATGATTTATGATTATGTGGCACACATAAGAAAGGATTAATTATAAGATGGGTGGGACCTATATCTCCCTCCAATGCATTGGGTAAAGATTTTATATCTCATGAGATAGACAGGGCTGGAACGGTAGGTTATACCGGTTCAGTGAAACAGGACTGAAACGAGGGTTACTCGATTCAGAAAGGGAATTTGTCCACTAAGATAGTCTTGGAAATTAGTCTTGACTAACAAGAAATGATTATCTATGATTATGTGTGTATGCCACAAAGTTTCATGTTTTAAGTTATGATTATTGGGATTACTTTTTCACTGCCATGATTTATCCCATGATTATGAAATTATGCTCTCTTATGCAGGTTATGATTTCCAAAATGTTATGTTCTTATGAATATGATGTGATTGATATTTATTTTGTTTACCCTTACTGAGCATTTGAGCTCACCCTTTTATGTTTTCTTTTCCCCAGGATATAAAGAAAGGTTTTAGGTAAAAAAAAGGAAGATCTTTATAGGAGATGTTGAAGATCTTTCACCACGATTAGAAGATTACGTTCCGAGTTTCCAAAGACACTAAACTATTACGATCCTTGTGTGTGTGTTTTTGTTATGTAATAAGTATTCCGCAAATTTAATGTAATGTCCATGTACGTCAGGCTTCGGGTCTCTACATTCTATGTTCTCAGAGTTTCATGGGGGAATAACATTTAGCATTCTCGAGTAGAATGCAGTGATCTTGGCATATATTTGGTAACTAAGTGGTTTAGGTGTGTTGAATAAATGTTTAAAATTATTATAGAGGATGAGAAGTGTTATGTTAGGGAGAATGTAAAAACCCATGTCTGGAGAGGTTAATATTTTCAGTGAAAATATGAATTTTACATTTATTGAATAGTTCATTTTGAGATTCAAGAAATTATAATTAGGTTTTGAGGGTTTTAACATCTATAAAAAATGTTTTTTATCTGGTTTTAAATTTTAGTTGAAGTCATAAGGGTTTAGGTGAGCACTGTAGGATGAACGAATGACTCATCTATTGAAAACACCTACAATATGTAATTCCAGTCATGAATAGTGAGTTCCAGACATGAATGGGGTTCATAGAGTGAGATCATAGGATTTGGGATGTGAAATGATATCCCTAAGGGTCTTCCTTAAATATTCATGGTGTGACCTTTTTATTCACACCATGAATCATGTTGAAAAAAATAAATATTAAAAGGGGGTTGCCCCTCCTTCTTCATTAGGAAGAATGAAGCACATAAGAGGGTTTTAGCTGGAACCTATCCCCCCTCATTTATCATCTGTTCTTATAATTTTGGGTTAAATTAGATGGATTTAGTGGGAAAGTGATTCCTATTCTCCTCCTCCGGTTCATATCCCTCTTATTCGCACTAGTTTGCGAGATGATTTTTTTATGTAAAGAATTACAATTTTACCCGTGAATGTTGTAATTTCTAGATTTAATTTGAGTTTTTATGCATCCTAGGAAGATGGGAACCTCAGATAATATCTTCCTACTATCATACATCATTATGTTGAGGTAAGTCATAGTTTATAATTTTCTAAGGGTTTTCTACCTAAATTAAATTATCAGATCATTGAATTGACGACATTAATTAGGGATTTTGTGTGGAATAGGTCTGGGTGCATGTTAGGTGTGGACCACACCCCATTTCTAGTAGTTTTGGAATGATGTGTTGACCTAATGATTTTTCTCTAAATATTCCTTGTTTAAATTTAATTACATAGTCAATTATAAATGTTATAATTACTTAATTAATTAATGGTTTTTGTCATGGGTTAGGGGCTTAGGTCATTGAGATGAGTCTGGTTGATCTGGGACAAGGTTGGATAGTCTTGGACAGGTCATGGAAGTTGCTTCCAGCCCTTTGGAAAATAAAATTGGAAAGCTTCCAAAATGGTAGGAGGTTCTTATACATCTACCCTTTGGTATTATACATTTATGTATACTCATGTTGTATAAGTGGCGCCTCCACTTAGGGTGATAGGCATATTTAAATTGTTTAAGCTATTTAATAAAATTATTAACCTATGATTGTGGTGAATAAGGTTCAGAGAGCCCTGATGGACCCTCATGTATAGGCTAGACATCTTAGTCACTAATAGTATGGGATATAAATTGATCTATGTGTCTTTGGATACATGGACAAGGGGTTGGTTATGATATATACCCTAAATATATTGGGTTCCTTTATATGACCATGGGGTGAGTGTTCCTCCACCACTATGATGTAAATTATTGGGTGTTTAGACCCGAAAGAGACTAGAATATGGGTTACGTGTTCAGACCAACCTAAGATGGTGGGGGAAGTGGGATGGTCTTAAGGCCATTTCCCTAGTGTGACTTGACTATGGGACCAAGTAAACCATGATAAGACCAAGGGGGCCCTTTTTGTTTCCCCAATGACTTCTGACTCTAGAAATATTATGGACATGGGAATGAGTAGATATGGTCGCAGGTGTCACCTTAGAACTTATAATAATAATGTAATCATGATGGGTTGTGAATTATGAGGGTGGTATTGGGTGTTTGTTCATCCCCTCATATGTTTTATTTTGTTTTAATATCTAAAGTGATTTCTCAAGATGCTTGGGTACACCACTAGGCATGGAACTGGAATGACTGCTCGAGATTCCCAGTAATCACCAATTGACTTAGATGAGACACTTGGATGCCCAATATGTACAGGATATGGTCTCAGAGTATATTGGAGAAGGATGAATCACTTAGATAGCATCCAGTGATTTCATTGATGTGGGAGTGGATTCTTATAGGTGGTACTTAGGATCCAACATTAGAGCATGTGTGACCATGTGTACAAGATTTATTGATATGGTAGGGGTTGTTTGATATTATAATTCTATAGTTAATTCTCGGGTGTTGAGATCAAAATAAAGATACAAGTATACCATTGTTAATGTCTATTATGATTGATATTTAAATGGTGGTATAAGGTTTTAGGTGGTTGTATATCACTATGAATGGATGTTGGAAATTCCTAGGGTTATTGTTGTATCCCCTCAATTGATTCCTAGGATACCCATAAGGATCGGGTGGATGCACCTCTGATGGTTCAGATGAGGATTCACAATTTATTAATGCCTAATATTTTGACCATGGGATCTAGGGAGGGTATTCCATTTTATTTTCTGAGATACTTATGAATCAATCATGTTAGAACATATAGGATTTCCTAGGGCCATCCCCTCATAGAAATTAGCTGTAGACCTAACATTGAGAATGCTCATGTACTACTATGGGGTTCAACATGAGGATTTAAGTATAAGGTATTCCTAATGATACCCTAGGATTTGTTACTCATTATGATGGAGGTGTTTTAATGGTATCCAAAGTTAATGGATGAGATTCCACTGAGGTGATGACTATGTTTAAAGATACAATTCCATTGGTCAGGTTAGGCACAGGTTGGATAAAGTCCTACTATGATGTTATTAACTGAGTTGAGATGCTTAGATGAGTTCACAGATCTTGATATGAGTTCAGTATCAAGTATTTTAGTAGGGCCTCTAGTGTAATTCTATTTTCAATCTTTATTTTATTATGTTATCAGCCTAGTGGGTGATCATCCTTGTATGATTGTATGGATTTTGCATTAAATTTTATATTTATTATTTTTCATTTCTTCTATGTACTTGGATTATTTTTTATTTTAGTTGATGTTCGGTTATTTTTTAAACATTACGCACTCTGATGCATTGTTAAATTCTATCCATTATTCTACCCTAGACCTCTGCTACTAGTCAGCAACCTCTAGCATATAGGGAGGCACAACTGAGGTCATGTGGTGAATGGTTCAGGATACTATTTATATAATGAGATGGGTCAATGGAATTACATTGAAAACCTATAAAGGTATTCCTAATAAAAATAAAGGTCTCTACTAAATAAGATCACCCTATATTAGGATTGAGAAAATTTTAGGGATAAAGGAAGAGACACAAGGATTTTGGGGTTCCCTGTATAACCCCAAAAAAATCTGAGCCATAATCACATGGTCCCTTGACCTAGGTAAAAATTAGATCACCCTTTTATTCCTCCCCTGTAGTGATTTAGATAACCCATGAAAAGTTTACCATGGTGTTGTTTTATGGTTCTCGATCCCTCTTCAAAATTTCAATCCTCAAAATAAAACCTCCCTTCTTGATCCTCACTATATTGAGTTATCCCCTCCATATCTAAAGGTACTAAATCATGTGTTGTAGTGATGGTTCACATGCCTATATCTATCTATGAGCACACATCCATAAGTAAGTCATATCCATATCTAAATGGACCAAATCAAGTGTTTCGGGGATGATACACTTTCATATTCCCATATTTGAGCTAACAACCATGATGATATCATCTCTATATATAAATGAACCAACTATAGTGTTATGTTTATGGTACACATGACTAAACCCATATGTGATAACTTGTCTAGGAGGAAGTCATCTCTATATCCAAATGGACCAACTCTAGTGTTATAGTGATGGAACACATGCCTATACCCATCCATGGAAACATGTCTAGGAGGAATATTCTTCAAATCAAGTGTTTTGGAATGATGATTAACTAAATCAATTCTAGTTCAATGAACACATATATTCAAGTTATCTATATAATTCTCTTATAGGATTTCTCATTTCACCATGAAGTGATAATTAGAGTGTTATAAGGGTTAAATAATTTTTGGTGACTTAGAAAATATCAATTTTCATTCATTATGATTGTGAAGAGGAGTATCCTCAAGTTGTATTATATCATCATAATAAAGATATACTATATAATTCATTATATAGAGACTCGTATTTCATCAACTGGTTGATATAATTTTTCAAAACTACATTGAATCCCATCCAACTCTATATCTTCATCTTCATTAATAGGATAAATATTTTCATCATAGGTATCCACATTCGTTTTCCTAATCTTCAAATATTTAAAAAAAAAAATATCCCACCAATATTTCCTTAGCAGCCTATATCTCCCATTGGAGGCGACCGATATGAACCCCTTTCTCATTAACCAATCTTGATTTCTCTAATGCCACAACTATATAATGCGTTATTATTTAAGTGACACAACTCAAAGTTTAGTATAGTACATGGATGATTTTATCTTGGAAAAGAACATCTAGGCTAGTTGTTGTTACTCTTATTCCCAGATGATCACCTTTACAATAGTATTGGATAGCTTGATAATTGAAACCCCATATTTTATAATAAATGAAAAAAAAGGAAAATTTAGTGCAATTTTCTTCCAAGATAATCTGTTAGAGTCTTATGGATTAATTTACAGATTTCCCTCCATGCTAACTACCATGAAATGAGTAGGAAGTTGAGGGACTCATTGTCTATCTTAGAGTCACTCCCCAAGAATGAGAAATATTCTAGGTCTAGTTTTCTTATAAATATGGTTTGGTCATATACCTCTGAGCTCATCAACACTAGGATAGTCATGACCTTTCTGTGCTCTAGAAGTGGGAAAACAAGGTTGGTGGCCCCTTCAATTGATCAATTCAATTTTTATAGAGGAACTAAAGTTGATATAATAGTAACATATTTGTTAGCTAGTGAGTACCAGATTTTTAATAAGGTTTTATGAAAACATACTTTCTTCCATAAATGCATCAACCTCTACTATTGGTGCCACTTCCACTGGTGGATCCACCTAAGCATCTCATTCGTTTAGTGCTTCCTCCCTGGTTATCTTGGTGGATTATATCATCAATTACACCATATTATTTGGGTCCAAGAGGGTTTTGTCACCCCCTATTATAGCCTAGTCAACTACTAAAATTTAACTCATTCTTATTATATCTGCCTTGTCTATTTTTTCGACATGAATTACAGTGAAAAGAAACCCTTTAGAGGAATGTTCGTGGACAACTTTATGAAATTTGGATAGATCCACCATTTATAATTTTTTTACTATTCTATATAAAGAGGTGAGATGGTTATAATATCTCATTAGTGGATCAACTTATCTATGTTCTCTATAAATAGAGATATATAAGCTGGTAGTTTATAAATATCATGTAATTTTTGGGGATGATATGCTAATTAGGGGAGGAATTATTATCATAAATCCCCTTGATGAACTCTATAAACATAGATAATGAGTTGTGGACATCTAATACTAAATATTTTTTTCCATTATAGTTACTTCTTCAATAATCACGATGATCCCCAGAGTGGAGTGGAGATTCAATAGGGGAATAAAGAATATGTATTTTTTTACTCTATAGTCATACCTGATCCATCCTCCCCTTCACTTGAAAGGATGGTAGGAGTAGGTTTTTATGATACCCCCTATTCCATGGTCAAATTTACTTTTGTAGTGGGCATTGGAAGTTTATCTCAAGATTCCCCTCTAGAAACCTCTAGGGCTTCTTGGTATGGATCCCTTTTTGGGAAGCGATATTATAATCAAGTAATTAGGATGTTTGTATCTAATTATATATGAAAGAGTTAGGTTGAATCTAAAGGAAAAAATATATCACCTATTAAGATATATTTTTTAAAAATATTGGTTCTCCACTGATTCTTAATAAGGTGAGGAGGGGCATCTGGTATTTCTATTAGATGAGAATGATTCATATATGGTAAGAGGGAAGGTAGGTTTGGTTTCTTCATCGCCTTTATCTCTCTTTAATCAAATGAAATATCATATCCTCTGGTTTAGTTGATTCCATGATTTTTATCAGGGTGTCTCTTGTGGTGTATTATTAATATGGAATAGGTATAATCATTATCCCATTTTTCTATAAGAAAGAGTCCATTATATATTATTAGGAGAAGCATGAAATTTATAGAAATATTTTACAAGATAAAAAGGGGACTTACATCCTTGAGGTTTCCAAATTCATACCACTCATCATCCTAGTATTGGTTGATAAATCTTTTTTTTGTACCCTAAATTCCCCTTTCTTACACCATCTTGGTAGTGGGAACCTCTTTCCCGGTAGCATATACCAACATCTCAAGCTCTCTAATATTTATATTGATTTCAATAGGGTTGGTATCAATGTTAATGTATGAAGGTTTGTTCGCATTTAAATTATAGGGAAGATGGATACCACCCTGAATAAAATACCTTAAGTCTATGGAACTCATAGTTATAGGTAATGTTTTCCAAAGGAATCTAGCATTTTTTTGATATATGTAATCTAAGGGAATACTAGCCATCCCCTACCTAGGTCTTGGTGAAGACTTGTGTTTCTTAAAAATTAAAAACTTCCCTATTCTATCATCATTAATTGGAGCACCACTGATATATTAACCACTTCATATTTGAATATCATTTAATCAGATCTTCAATATGTAGATTTTGTAAGCCTATAGGAAAGGTTGATCTAACAGTCTGGATACCTCTCTAGTTTTTCCCTTCTTGTGTGAATTACCAATTTCCATCTTTTCTCTCTCCAAAGATGAGGGTTCTGAAACCATGGGAACATTTATTAACAGTATCATGTTTGGGTATAAGGATGTCCACGATTAGGAAAATATCATGATTATCCCAAAAATGGTGTCCAAGGAAGGTACTCAAATATTGATATGGATGTTTTCTTAGGCCACCATGATCCATTGTTTCTTCACCCAGATTTGGTGTTGTTCCACCTTAGTTTCCATAAGTGGCACAACTAATTTTTTATAGAAGCACATGAATTGATACAAAAACCGGGACGGTATATATGGTTCAAAAATAATGTCATAATAAATCCAACCCATTAGAAAACAGTCTCTTAAGGCCATCTTATATGACCATACCCATGATCATTCTAGTGGTAGGGTCACTGTGAGGAAAGCATTTTAACCCAAATGTACACTTATAAGTTTCATACCATTATCTCCCTTATGTGGAAGCTGCTTTAATATATGAATGGACTAAATATGTACTCTAGGATCCACACATCACCATAGAGATTATATGTGTTGAAATGTGAATCTATCTAGCCCCAAAATACTTGTAATGGCCTCATGATTCGAAAGAGTAACTTACCATTATAAATGTGTTTAAGTAGGTGATGCATCTTCACTGATACCAATAAGGTCAATCCTATGGGATTCCCCAATATTAATTTTTATCCCACCACAATGGTGCTTGGGTATACTCTTTTGTGTGTATCATAGACCAAGAAAATGTGTATACTTGGCCACAATACTAGATATCCCTCTAGATGATTTTGGTGGGATGTTGTGGTTGATTTTCTGACATTATTCCCTATAATAGCCTATCTCTCTCTAACTCCATACAATATGTACTCGGTGGTCCCCTTTTTGGTATAAAAGGAAACCACATTAGGATTTTTGAGCTAATACCATTTCCATGTAGTATTAGGATTATCCTCATACATGTTTTAAAATTTATGCTCTTCTAATGGTAGGGATCCCTCTCTATGGAACAAGTGGACTCTATTATAAAATATTAGACCACTGATGGTGTTCATTGAGGGCACCCTAGGATGAATTTTGGGGAACAAATTCATCATACATATCTCCAAGGATAGGTTCTCCGTAGACCCTATATATATCCCATGGAATAATTACCACATCTCCATGGATTAAGTGGAATGTTTCCATCTATATGATCCAAGGACTGATATGTTTTGGAATTAGATTACTATTCTTATATACATAAGTCTATTAAATTCAAATTCCCTTTAATATTTTCATATCTTTTAGTTGATCATTGAACTCGGTGAATAGTCAGTAGACCTAATATCTCTATATCCATTCTGGTTTGATGCTGCCTCTGTGTCACAAGTCCCAGTCATCAGCCTAAACTCTCAGTTGGTTTGTGGATGAACGTTGAAATACAAGGGAGTAAAAGTGCATCTCAGGATTAGATACATAGGCATGGTTATCTAGGACTCCTTTATTTTGGTAGAGTATATAGTTTGGTGTGACCACTCCCTCATTGGTAAACACGGAATTAAGGATATATTGGTATCCCCTATTTGGGTGTACCCTGAAGCCCATGAGTTCAAGTGAATAGATCAGGCATTGGGACATCTACATATGTTAATAGACTATGACAATAAAATTGAATGAAATTTGAGTCCAGGTACTCCCAATTATGATTCTACCTGACGTTCACCAGGTTCCACATATTTGGTGTGCACTAATGGACATATCCTTTCTCGATATCATTTTCCATATTCTCTATGTGGTAAGTGTATTTAATATATTAAACAATGTTTTAAATATTGGATATCTTTATGTTTAATGTAGAAATCCAAATAATTTAAGTATACAATAGGCAAAAATAAACAGATAATTTATCATAAAAACTTTAGTTCATTACAAAAAAAACATGGTGGAAAATTTTTCATATGAAAAAAAGTTTCCCAGTTCCTTCACCCAAGTACTTTTCTCAAGTACTTCACCGAGAGTGTTTTTATCAAGAGGCCTCACATTGCTTCTTCAACCATGGGTATTCACCCAGGTTCAGTGATACAATCAGTATGCTTAGAAAAACATGCTATGGTCTGGTTGATGTGGAGTTTTTTTCATACCTTGATTATCATGGATAAATAAATAATAGATAGAGAAAGTATGTAGTCCTTATTCAAGTTGGTTGGTGTGCAGAAGTAGGGGGTCCATATTTATAGGTGAGTCATATTTCACACCCAAGAATGAGCACGTTTCATGCCCAGCTACTAGCATGAAATTCAGGTTAACCCCTAACATGGGTAGTAACCCCTTTTATAATACGATGTTTATATAAGAATCACTTATATCTTATAATTTTATCATCCTCGTTCTAATCAGGTTCAATTATTTGGGGAGGAATTTGTTGGTGCTACCCTTTTGTAATGAGCTTCAAATGAATAAAAATATAAAATATAGAGAATCACATTATCCAAATTCATGTTACCCAGTGGACGTATCCCTGCCTATTTTTCCATCACACATGTATTAAAATAGATCCATGAACACCCCAATCGAGCACCCTATAGACTAACATGAGGCCTCACTAGTGCACTCATGTTGCATTACCTAGTCACATATGAAAACCACCTTATCACCCATCCATTATGCACCTAAAACCCATGATTGTTTAATGAATAGACCATAAAGGGTCCTCATTTAGAACTATTTAAATAATATTAAGATACTCTCAAATATCTCCATGCCCAAGTCCTCCATTCCCCTTTTAGATGGGTTTTGAATACAAAACTAATGAGAATAAGTTGTATTTTGGGGAAATTTTGTTACCAAAAGGGTCAAAACACTAAAACATTCATGGAAGACCACTTAATACCTTTTCCTCCAATACTATGATAGAGGTCCCCTCCAAGGTAAACCAAACTAAGGATCCATGTTCCCAGCTCACGTTAAGAGTATAGAACTAGGGATACTGCTTCTCCCAACCTTCCACTTGGGCGACTACATCACCCTATAATATTTTTAGGGAACCCCATTTTACCTATTAAATAACTAGGGAGACACTTCACCCTTGGATCTCTCTAAGGAACCTTATTTTCCCTAGGCATTCACTAGGGAAACAACATCCCTCTAGGTTCTCACTTGGGTACCCCCTTCTCCCTATACCTAGATTGGGGTGAAACTTCTCCCTAGGCTCTAACTACGGTTCCCCATTCACACTACATTAAATTAGGAAAATAAATCACCATAGGATAAAACTAGGGTTCCCCATCAAAACTATATTTCCATTATGGTGACACTTATCCTTTATAGTTCACTAGGGTGATGCACTCACCCTAGATTTCCATTAGGGAGACACTTCACACTAGTCTTTCACTAAGGTGTGTAATTCACCCTAGTTTCCCATTAGGGAGTCACCTCACACATGAATCCATACTATAACACCATTTACCTAGTTTTTTTCCCAAAATCATCTAAAATCCTCCCAATAACCTCATTCAATTATGTTCCTCTAATTGGATAATATGATTTCCAAAAATATCCTATAGATACTCATTAACTTAGGTCAACTCATTACCAGGTGAAAAATAATTTAGACCAACTAAAAGACCTCTTAATTTACATGTTTAGGTCATGAACACCACATTAAACGTCCCTGCACATACACTTCGTTGATAAAAAACACATCCCTCTTACCCTCCCTAACTGGTAGGGACCTCAATGGATTCACAATCACGTTTCCCCTTGACAATGAGGGTATTTGTCATGATTATATTAGTGAAACCACCCCTAGATTAGGATACTCATCTTAGCTACCCAAGTTTCTAGTTTACCTCCCTGGTCTATCCAACAAGCTTTGTTATCATGGGATTCCTCAATAGGTGTGTACCCCATCAAAATTTCCATTAATGATTTAATTACTATGACTCATCAATGATCCAGGGAGATTTATGAAAGGTAATATTACTAGGTGTATGACCTAGAATCCAACATTAACTTAGGTAACCTACCTAGATGGGTACCATTGGGATGCATCCATGCTTATTTACCCTAATCACTGGCTATGTGACATATAAATTATCCCTAAATACTTACCCATGGGTTCATATCCCCCATAATTCTATTCATCCTTCACGATCCAAACTCACATCGACTAGAAGAAGACATTCATATGGGCCTTTAAATAGGTGTAATACCCAAGTTATATCCAAATGGTATCACATCTGTCATCCTGAACTTATCATTATGAGGACCTTCCATACATGAGCACTTCCTCAAAGGGTCATATTCTCATCGTTCCATCTTCTTCAAAGGGCCATATTTTATTTGATCCTCATTACTCAAATGGATATATTCCCTATGATATAATCCATAAATGGGTACTCATGTGTAATCCCCACTCAATCCTTTTATAAATACTTTTCACCTAGTCAAAATCCTGGTCACATGACATTAAATTGCATGACAATGTCATTTCCACATAATGTTAAACTACATGGTATAGTCCTATCACATGACCATAAACCAATAAACCTGAACTATGTGGGATTTGATTTATATTAACCATTTTATATTGGATTCCCCTTTAAGGTTTAACCGCCAAACATTCTTCATGGATGCATGACCATAAAATGAACTACAATGGTTATTATCACACTAAATTAAAAGGTATAATGTGTCCCATTAATCATCACAAAACTTCATATATTATATTTATCTTCGTGTATATATGTTGGAATCCCCTATTAGGGCCCTGATACCAACTACACAACAATTTCTTCCTACTTGGATGGTGATAAACTCCATAGTTTCCAACTATTCATCTTTTAACCATATCATGGCTAAGTGATAAGAAAAAGATAGAGAACCCCTAATACATATAGATGTTCACATTGACATATAATTTTGGTCAAAACATTATACTAGTGGTACACATTATTTCCTAGGGATTTTGAAAATATTCATGAGAATATATTAAATATATAAGAGAGTCTTGAAATAAAAAATAATTCCCCCAAATGGGTGTGATAATCCCAACCTCCCATCCTCTCAACCATTGTACATACCTAAGCATCATAGGTAAAATCTACAATGACCGCCTACATTTAGGAATTAAGTTTGAAAATAATGAGAGGTACCATGGTCATAGATTACCTAAAAATAGACATATAGGCCTCAAACTTATGGTTTCATTGCCTTGAAACTTTATTCAAAACATACAACCACTTTTTCCACTTGCACACCAGTTTTTCATTATATTTTCCAACAAAACCATATATCTACTTCATGAAGATCTCCTAGAAGAAATCACTATAAAGGAATGTTGTTTTTAAATATAAATATTAAAGTTACAACCCTTTAAAATACACTAAACTTAACAACTTATGAATAGTAGTATTATTGATTATAGGACAAAATATTTTTAGAGAAATCTATCACATCCTTCTGATGAAAACCTTTAGCAGCATACCAGGAATTGTACTTCTTATTACCATATTATTCCTCATTTAATTAGTTTACCCAATAATTTTTAGTTATTTATTTATTTATAGGGATTATTTTAGTTTCCATGTTATTCATTCATGAAATAAATACATTTATTCTTTTAAAGATAACTCCCACTTTCTTTTATTACTGAGACTCACCAATTCTTTCAAGATCTTGAGTACTCTTTCATACATAATAAGCCATAAACATTACATCAATTTTGAACCTTTGTACTAGTAATATGATCCTTTTAGATCTCTATTAATCAGCATGTGTATCTTGTATTTCTAGAATAACTTCTTCTGAAACATAATCATCTAAGTATTTTCCTTAAGTTTGTATAGCACTTTTTTCCCTATTGTCTATTGTAGACTTTCCATGATTCCTATTTTTTAATTTTAAAACTTATAAAACCTCCATTAATATCTACTTTGACATGGTCTTTTGATTATTTTTTCTCAGCTCTATATTCTACCAAGTTCCATGATTTCTTTAAGAACTACTCATTGAATGGAAAATTTTAAATTATGATGAAATTTAATTTTTCATTGTACCATATCCAAAACCTAAAAATTTTATTACAGTTCCAAATAAGAAACATTATTATATTTTCTTAAATATTTTTATTATCCATTAATCACCACAAATTTCAAAAATAATTTCAAAAACCTTTATGTGAGACACATAAATAGTTATTATGGGTTATATTTATTCTGAAATCACTGGATATATAGGTGCAGATAGACTTCAGTTCCTGGGATAATCAGAAACATTTATTGAGTCATCCTAAAATATTAACAACCCATGATTTTAATACCTGGATATTACATATCTTTAGATGAATATTCAGTAAATTACACAAACACATGACTAAGGATTGTAATAGTTTAGTGCCTTTGGAATCTTTAAACACAATCTTCTAGGATGGTAAAAGATCTTCAATGTTTCCCACAAAGATCATACCCTTTAGTAATCCAAATTAAAACCATTATTCATATCATGGGGATAGGAAACATAAAAAATGGAGATCTTAGAAACTAAATAAGGGTACAAATGGAGATATGTATCCATAACATGAATATAAGGGTATGCGAACATAAGGAAAACATTTGAAGATCATACCATGCATGTCAAAGATCATATAAATTAGTCATGGTATAAATATTGGTAGTTCATAAGACATGAATCATAAGATAATAAAATAACATGATCTTTGAGAGTATAATAATGGCATAATACATGGAATTTTTGGCATAAACATCATCTTATTAAATTGTGAACATGTGTAAATAGATAAAATTTCACTCATTAAGTTAAGGATGTGAAATCAAGCCATCGCATAAACTTATAGACGTGTGACCAGGTCCACATAGAACATTGTGAACATGTAATCAGGTTCATGCATAACATTGTGAACATGTAATCAGGTTCACACCTAACATTGTGAACATGTAATCAGGTTTATGCAAAACATATATACTCTTTGGTTATCCATCATTACCCAATGCGTTGATGGGAGATATAAGTCCCACCCTTCACTTATTGAAATCATAAATACATGTTCCATAAGATCATAAATCATTCATCATATCAAAAATCATGAAAATAAATGGTTTTCATAAAAATTTCATCATATCATACCTCATTGAAAAGTAATAGGATTCATACACATCAAGACATAAAAACATAAAAAAAATAAAGAAATAATATTAATGTTGCCCTTGGATCATATCCCCAATTAGGAATTATTTTAAAAAAATGTCATATTATATGGAATATAATTTTGAAATAAATTTTCAAAACATTTCTTGAGGAAAATATCCTTTCTATTTTGAAAATAAATTAATCAAAAAACATTTAAAAAAATTATTGAAAAAATAACCTGAAAATTATTAAGGAATATTTTAAAACCAAAACATCATTGAAATAATTTTTTTATAAGATTAAAATATCTTGTAAAAAATTCAAAACATTTTTAGAAAACATGGTTTTTGAATAAAAAAAATTTCCAACCGAAGAGAGAATAACATTACATGAAACTTATAATATCATGAAAATAAGGGTATTCATGATACAAAATTTAATTTTTATTATATACACTTTGATAAAAAATATAGTTTCATAGTATAAAATATTTCTTAAAGAATTAAAATCGAGATAGAATTACCTTTCTGATTTTGTAAATTATGAACCGTTAACCCCATGAAAGAGAGATCATTATATGAATATGTGAATACCCATAATATTTTTGATATGGATCATAGATATAATAATTGGTTAGTATATATATGACACAAAATAAATGAGTGGTGAAATTGACATAAGACTCATAGAAATAAAAGTGAGACTAGAAATCCCATTACAATAAGTCTTGACTTCCTTCATACATATTCAAACCTCCTCTTCTATGGGTATCTCTTTTTGGTTTTCATCAATGGATTTATTTGGTTGTATTTATACCCAAAGGAAGACTTATATTATGAACTGAGATAAGTTGTGAGGATATATGGATAGGTTTTATCCAAACCAAACATTTTTTTAATTGTGAAGAAAAGAGAAGAAGAGGTTCCCTTTTATAAGAGAGGGGAGGAACACTCTTGGAATTCCGAATAATATTAAATTTTAATGAATTCATTTTCTTTTTAAAATGGATAAAAAATGATTTATTTAGAATATAGAATGATTATGTATCTAAATAAATTCATAAAAAAGAAAATTAGACTAAATTTTACAATTTTTTAATCCTTATATTTTTGTTTTAACCCTTATTTAACCTCTTTAACTCTTGGCATGAAAACATGTGTTTTTACTGTTTTAAGGTTAATATAGTTACAGTAAAATTTTAAAAGACCTATAAATGCATAATGTATGATATTTAAAACATTATACCAATAATATTTTCATAATTTTACATTTTTGTTTATTTTATATCATTTAATAAAATATTATTTATTTTAAAATATCATTAATGTTAATTTTGATACTATTAATTACTTTGACATTTAAATTTATCAAAGAAACAAGATATCTTGAAAAAAAATGGTTTATTACATCCCCTATATGTCAAGGTAATCTATAAATTTCATGTATGACATTAATTATCTCAAATTATATTTATTTTAATAGCTTTAATACCATTTTTTCCTTTAATTGAATAATTACTACATCATAATTATAAAATTATTTAAAGTAATTATTTATTCAGTAAAATTTAATAAAAAATAAATAATGAATATAGATATTTTATATTTCAAAATAATATTTTTTGTGGAACATATCTTCTTAATAACAACATATTAAAAATGTTATACCAATTAAAAACATGAGTATGGCATATTTGACTCTTCTTAAAATAAATAGTATAAGGGGATTAAAGTCATAAAAGTGGCTCAAAGAGGTCAAAAATTCAAACCAATTATAATTTTGGTAAAACATAACTCATCTAATAAAATTGTTACAAGTGTTATGGAAATTTTATATTATTTATAATATTATTTTCACACTTAATTACTTGATTTATCCTGAACCATGGTAATAAAAATTACAAAAGTTAGTATTCATATTTTCCAAAAAGAAAAGGGGGATATTTGATAAATTATTAAATTATAATTAAAAATATTGAATATATTTTTAAAAATTAAAAACACATACATGGCTAAAATTAATTTAAAATTAATACTTTAGATGGGGCGAGAAGTGGGTTTTCAAAGTGAAAAGGTTCAAAAGTTTGAAATGTTTTCGTATCCAAATTTAATATAAAAAAGATAAAAATTACCTAAATTTTATTAATAGATGCATAATTTATCTAATTTAAATTTCAAACCAATTTATAATATAATTTAACATCATAAATTATATAGATGAAAAGTCAATTTTCAATTTAAAATGTAGTATTTTTTCACTATTCATCAAAAAAATGAAACGCATCAAAAAATTATAAAAAATAAACCAAAGTAAATTTTTATATTATTATTTAAAAAATGGAGTTTATTTTATCAAATAAATTTGATAAATTTTTAAAAATGTATTTATAAAATAGGTATGTCATTAAAAGTCAAAAAAACATCCTTTTGAAAAATACAGATTATATTATGCATATAATTGGATTTGTTATTATTTTGTGCCTATAAGAAATATTGGATGAATTTAAAAAATAATTAAAAATATAACATATAAATTTTATTAATATAATTCACTAATAGTGATTAATTTAGTTAAGATAAAATTCTTTTGTGGGAAAAAATAGTTTTCCATAAAAACACATCCTTTATTTTCAATTGGTTTTTTTCATCATTTATAATTAATTAGTAACCTAATAATTAATTTAATAATTAATTCAATCCTATTAATTCTAATTATTAAAATGTAAATATGATAATTACCATGATAAATAGTATATTTTTATTTGGTAAAACTCTGTTTTTCATGTAACGCAAGCTATCGAAGGAACTCAACGTAATGTGTCACAAGCCAAACATAATGTTGCATGTTCCACAATATAATATAAGTGTTGTGTTTAGTGAAACAATAACTTAGTGTTGAGTATAAATACATCATAAATTAGTGTAGAATGAAATGAAATCCACCAAATAACTTTAATTTATTTGAAAAAAATGATTTATTAAAACTTCGGGTGTTACAAAAACTCAATTGGGAATCCTATATGAAACATCATTCTTTGAACATTCTCATTAACCATTTTATGGGGGTTATTTAAAAAAAATATTAAATTATAATCTTTATCTTCCATTATTATAAATAAAGTATTGATGATCTCCCATGGAGTTGGACTAATTTTTGAACCACGTAATTTATTATTATCTTTCCTTTGGTTATTTGTTTCACTTGTGTGAGTTTATCAGGAGTTTTGATTGTTAGACAGTGGCGATTTGATGTAGTGGTTGGGGTCCTTTTTTTCTTCTTTTTTCTAATACATATATTTCATAGGTTTGTTAGCTTCCAAAAGATCTGGAGCTTTATTACATCCTTGAATTTTTTGTTATTGCCTTTAGTCAAGGTTGTTCTTGACCTAATTATTGGTATCAGGGATTTTAGTTTATCAATTATCTATTATCTTAGCCTCAGAATCGTAGTTACGTTATTTTCATTATTTTTTTATTTCAATTTGAATTCTCTATTTCTGGAGGATGTAATTGGAAGAGTTCAAGGCCCAGATTAAAAATTAATTAGGATAGACTTTAGATTATAGAGAATATTCATAGAGTATTATCTATTTAAAAAACTCAAGATTCCATGAAAAAGAGTAAAAATTAAAGAAATAGGTAAATAAAAATAGGAAAGGCTTTATGGGAAATAACTTGGAGTGATATGGATGTCACTGGAACAAAATGATACATATAAAATCTAGGAGATGGTGACCACTATGGAGTTGATGAAAGAGATTATTGATATGTATGATAATCCAATAGAAATGAAAAAAAAGTGTTCAGGATGCATAGGTTATTTGACATTATAATATCCGAAAATATTTCATCAGTGGATCATATCAATGACTTTAACATAACCCTATGTTAGTTAGAATCATTATAGATAAATTTCATGGACTCGGTGTGGAATTTTTTTCATCACACTAAGAATCCGAGGATTTGATGGTTACCACTATCATAAAATCTATAATTCAGACTGATATTCTATTTTAGGATGTTCATGGACACATTATGAATTAGGAAATCCTATGAAGGGAATTTTAGGTCCCTATCAAAACTATGTTAAATTTTTAAGGTAAATGATGTTCCATTTAATGGAATGATTGGAAGAAAGTGGAAGATGATTGGGAAATAAGTTGAAGTAAATCAGCTAGACCCAGACCCATATGTTGGAATTTTAAGAATAATGAAAACTTAAATAAGTAATGTAGGGACAACATAGTTAATTACAAAAGGGTATATTTTCAAAGTTCTAAAAACACCAATGCTACGAGAGAATGTAAATTACTGCTAATTCTTAATATTCCATTAGAATCATAAATCATTAATTCTAAGCCCTTATTTCATTATATGGATGATATGGGATGCATGGTGAATTATGTGTCTAAAATATTTGGATTTTTCCATCTTGATGATGATGAAGCTCTTGAGATTTTGGGGAAGGGAACCATTAAAGTAAAAATGTAAAATATAATATCCCTAGAATTGTAGAGAGTTCAGTACATACATAGTCTATGGAATAACTTCATTCTATAGATCATCTGGATTAAGGAGGATTTAAAACAATCATTATATATGGAGTGTTGAAAATCACATAGTTATACATGGTTGTATTTAGTGGTGTTAAATAAGGGAAATTCTATCTGATGAGAATATTGGATGGAGAAAATATTATTGGAATGATAATTTTAAGAAATCTTAAGTTATGAAATTGTCATCTTGGAAACATGAGTGAGAAGGAAATACAAGTACTAGCGATTAAAGGGGTACTAATTATCAGTCATATGGATTTCAAAAATTATGTGATTTTTATCCTAGTAAAGAAAATAAATTTATCATTTATCATTAATCAAAGGATACCTATGTCTCATAAGTTTGATCTCATATGTAATATTGTTTTGGGGTTTTCTCTAGTATCTTCTCATGGAAGATCATCATATTATGTTACCTTTATCAATGATTCAATAAGTAAATTATAGATCTACATTCTTAATAAAAAATATAAGGTCTTTGATTTTTTGTATGATGGGGATCCATTGTGGATAAATAATACAAAAATAATCTTAAGTAATTAAGGTCATAAAATGGTGGTTAGTATGGGGTCATTTATAAGAAAAATTTTGAATTTTAAATCTTTCTCTTTTGTTATTATGAATTATGTAGCAGTGTTCTCCAATAGAGTGGGATTAAATTCAGAACCATATAATCTATTTTTATCTTTCCTTTTGCTCTTTTTTTCTCTTGTGTTCTTGTATTAGGATGTTTGAGTATTGGAATGTAGATATTCAATGTGGTAGTTGGAGTGATTTTTTCTTCTTAGTTATGGTACATCGAGCTCATGAGTTCATCCATCACTATTAGTTTTGTATCTTTCTTCCATGCTTGATGATCTAGTGGATTCTTGCTGTCATAGTAGTTCTAAACCCAACAATGACTTCAATATGTCATCCAGTCACTTTACAACCAAAACCCAGATGATTTTGACTAAACAAATGTGGTGGTTTTTATCCAGCATGTTCTTTTAAAACCTGATACTTTTTTATTTATTCAAGAATTATCCATTTTCAAAATCTCTTATAATGGTACATACCTTCCCTAACTTTCATTTCTGTTTTCATGAGGATCAAGGGTTTTTTAGATGTGCTTAGATGTAATATATAGTATTATGGTGGTGTTTTTTCCTTTTAAGGGACAATACGTCTTGTAAAACATCTTATGAAGCAATAGTGAAGGGTGTTTTACCTTCAGTGATACCCTCTGTAAATTAGGCGAAGTGAACACAACCTGAGGAAGGTGTGGTGTTGGTTGTGTTGGATTGGCAGTCTACCTATGTGCTACATGTATCTCAGAAACACCTAGGTAAGGCATGGCATCGGTGCATGGCTCTTTGATAGAGTTCTTGTCCAAAATGAGAAGAAGAGGCTCACCATGCCATAGTCTTAGGCTTGGTGAGGGTAAAATGGCCAAGTAATTGGTGTTAGGGCATGGAATATCATCATGGTAGTCAAATATCATTTTTAAAATGATTAGTAAAATATTATCTCACTCATAGGCTTCACTATATGTTAACCGGTTCCACCATGGGTGTTTTGGTTGTTCACCATTCTATAGTGGAGTTCAGTGAGCTTGTATTATAAATAGGAGGCTCATCCTCCCTTTTTTTGATGCCCTTGTTCTCCCTTTGAGCTCTATGAAAATTTTTAACCTCCTTATCCCTCTCCAGACATTATTTTGTGAGTCTTAACCTCTTTAATATTTGGAAAAAGTCTTCTGAATCAAGGTATGATATCCTCTCTCTCTATTTTTTATTTCTTACATTTTCTCCTTCATTTATCTCTAATTGTTTTATGTGGTGGTTTTATCCTTTTTTTGGGTAGTTTTTATGGTATTTTGAAATATATAAGTGTTTTTTGGTGATTCCTTCAAAATCTATAGTGGTTCATCCTTTGTTTTGTGTATTTCTCTTGAATCATAAATTGAGGTAGGGGATTCTTCATCGGTCTTCCTTTAAGATGTACATTCGGGGGGTCATGATTTTATTTTCATTTGGTGGTATGGTATGCATCATATTAATGAAAATAATTAAATTTTATAATTGAAGTTTAAGGGGTAAAAAGGAATAAATTGTATAAGGTTTACTTGGTTTTGTGTTTTTCCAATATGTGTGAGTATGTTTACTAATATTACTAGTGTTAGATTTTATTGTATTGTTTTTTGGGATATGGAAATTGGTAAACCTTATTGTGCTTATTGATTTGACTCACTAAACATGAAATTATCTAAGAACACATATCCAACTAATAAAATGGTTTCCCATGGAATCTAAATTTTTTCTGAGAATTCCCTTGAAATAAACAAGTAAATATAATGAAATACCATTTTTAAACTAAAATAAGATACGTGTGAAGTGGTTTTAATGTGTAATGGTTATGAATTTTTGTGGCTAATATGTGGTTTGGATGAGATGTTGTTCTGATGGGGGTCTTTTTATCCTGAAGAGGATGAACTATTTGTGTTTTTATGTGTTGTACTTGTTTCATGGTAGTGATGGAATGAAATAATAATAAATAAACTAAAATGTCATGGGTTGGAAAGGCTAATGAAATCTTTAATTAAAATAGGAAGTGTGGTTAAATTGGTCTTTTAAATTTTAAAATGAATGGGATTAAAGAATTACAATGGTAGTTAATTTGGGAAAATATGGGAATGAATTAACTTGAAGGGAAAAGACAAAATGTGGCTTATAGTTGTGGCTTTCTTATGCGTTGTTATATATTTAGAGGTGGTACTGAAAGTGGTGGATATTTTGAGGTCTTTTGGAGACATTGTTATTTATGGTTGTGCTCTTATTGTGAACTCATAGTTTGGAATTATGTTTGATAATTATTATATATTTTATTTTCATTGTGATTTTCGGTATGCACCCCACCTACGTTGAGAACTATGTGATAACACCCAAATGCCTTGGGGGTATTTTTCTTAATATCCAATATAGAGTGGACATATTGTTGGCTACCCTCTCTTCCCCACTCTCTATTCTAGGTGAGGTTCTTATGCATGGGTTATGGTGGTCATAAGTCAAAATTTCACTCGAGGAAATGATGTATGATGAGATGCTTAAGTGGTTCATAGTGGGGTTAATGCATGGTAGAATGAGGGAATGAGTTTTATGTCCTCCATGTTCTTGATACCCTACTATTTTTTAATATAGTAGTTGTTATGGGACGATGTATATGTGATGTCCAGTTGCTGGTTGGGTTCTTGGTATGATGCAGTTTCCCAAGTGTATTTAGGAAAGGCTATGGAATGGATGGGAGTCCCAAGACATATGACATTGGGGAATGAGAGATTAAAATCAGTGGAAACTGGTTCAGGGTACCCTTTTATTGATATGATTCATATTATGTTACTATATTTCGATACATTATTTGGTGAGATTTTTATGGTGAGGATGAGATTGGTTAGTTGACCTTGTTATGTGATATTCATCATGTCGTTTTCTCACTGGGGAATTAGTTTGCTTTTTTTCATGTGCATGAGATATGCTGGTTATTATCCTTTTCAGTATACATGTCATTCCCATCCCACATATATACAGATTGTTATTTAGGTTTCTATGAGGATTTCAAGGAACTTCTAAACATTACTAGCCTAGACATCAGATTTTTTTGAGTCTCTGCCTTATGACTTTTTTTTGGTATTTTATTTGGAGGCATGTTATATTTTTTTACTTTATGAATACATTATGGGATAGTTTGGTTCCCATTCTTTTATATCATTTCATGGAGTTACTAGGTGGATGATATCCTATCACCTGATCCTACTAAATATATTGAGGGAAATTCCTGATATATATATATATATATATATATATATATATATATATATATATATGATATTTTTATACCCCTGGTGCTAGTCACCAACCCGAACCATTCTAGAGGAAGGACTTGGGGTCATTATTTATCTTCCTTCAAAGTTATCCCTTTAGGGGTACCTTTAAATTGAGGGAGTCATGATAGAGAGTTATTATATAGAGGGAGAGATGCGATGGGTTTTGGAGTTAGACACTATGATTATTGCATATGTTGGTAGGTAAAAAAATTATTTTATCTTAGTACATGACTTGGGACAAGGTAGACTAGCTATGAAATAGAATTTTAGGTACTCTGTTATCTGAAGGAAGGGAACTAAGCCTACTAAATGACCAATTGAGGTGATTTTGTTTACAAGGTAGAGGCCTAGGGAAGGTGGAAGCATAATTATTGTTTGTATTTTTATCTGAATTGGATGATATTGGGAAGATAAAATGAATTAATTTATTAAACTTAATAAAACATCATACTATTAGTATTAGGATATATTTGTTTTCATTTAAATTGTAGATCATGGATGTTTTCCATGTGTGGTTAATGGTAGTGAGGTTTAACAAGCTATCCTAATTGATAAATAGAGGTTTGATCTGGTAGAGGAGGATGATCAGTAGTAGAGGAAGTTGTGTTCCTTTTAGCGAAATGATATAGTGTTGTATGAGGGTAGTATATCTTATATAGAGATAGAAAACTTGTGGGGGAGGTTGAAATTTTTCTCAATATAATCCTGGCCCAAATAGAGTATTGGGTCCCACTCATAGTTAGATGGATGAGGGGTGCAACACATCAATGGTGGACATTGTATCTTGGGGAGAAAAATAAGACAAATGTTTCATGGGAACACTTCTATAAGGAGTTCTGAGCACATTTCCTATCATCAACCATGAAAGTAGTGAAGAGGAAAAATCTTCATTCCCTATAGTAGGGTATTATGTTAGTGTGAGAACTTGGGATCAATTTCAAGGATCTTTTACATTTCACCAATGATATTTTTCCTAATGGGGAGTCTCATGTGAGACCTCTTGAGGAGGGACTTCTCCCTTCTATCTAGTATGTAGTTTCTCATTTTACATTGTACATATACTTGGAGGTTCAGAAGGAGTGGGTGATCAATTAAATTCACTATTCATTGTGGTTAAGGTGAGTGTGGAACCAAAATGGTTCTTTAAGGAATGATGTTTTTAGTATTAGGCTTTAAGGAACCAGGATTTTTGAGGTTTTGACTAGTAGGGAGTCGACGTTATCATCTTCCTTTTTAGCATTTCAGGAATAGTGGTTTCCATGATTTTACTAGGGGATTTGGGCCATTGTGCTTCACCTGTTTGGGTCATAGTCATCGTTGAAATTAATTCTCATTAGTTATCATAGTTTATTATGGTAGATGTAACGCCCGAGACTTTTATGTTATATAATCATCAAAGGAATCTTTTTCTACACAACACTTGCTTGGCTTGCTTTACACGCAATTGCGACCTTCCTCGATAGCTTGCGTCGTACGCAATACCGAGTTTCACTAAACAACAATATGCTATTAAAACTAGCCGTTATGAATAGTAATAACCACTTTTTGAAATTTTATAAATTTTATTTTTCAAAATGGACTTCATTTTTGGACTCAGAATATCGAAATTAGCCTAGGGTGAAATTTTGGTATTTTTCTGAAAACTTTCAATTTTTGATGAATAGTGAAACCACTAAGTGGTAGGTTAAAAACTGAATTTTGCATAAAACTTAATTTTACCGCTTCTGTGAATGGAATTTCAAAAATCCGACAGACACGGTTGATATCAGTAAGTAAAATTTGGTTCAATGAGATAAAAATAATTTTTTGGTGAATAGTAACTTTTTACTTCTTTTACCGCGGTTAATAGTAAATTGGGTAACTAAGGGTAAATATGATATTAATATTACCCTAACACATGTACTAATTCTATTGGACAAGTGTAATTCGACCAAAAACAAACTTAGGAATAAAATATGACCATTTAGGCCCACTTGGATTAGATTAGGACATTTATTATTAATTTATTTAAAGAAGGGTTAAAATAGTTAAAATCAAAGTTTAATAAGTAAATAATTTTTAATATGGGATTATACATAAGATAAATTCGACTATAAATATTCATTAGAAAGCTAAAAAGATTTCCTACATTATGGTATTTTATTTGTAATTTTTAGACATCAAATAATTTAATTTATTTATGACACAAAGATGATGCAGTAATTATCTTATTAATGAAATATTGACATAATTGATGTTATAAACACAACAATAAATGTAATTTGAGACTTTTTATGAATTACACTAATTTTCTAGGTCACTATGATATATTAATGTTGATTTAATCAACTTGGTTCGAACATATAATTCTGTTATGACTTTCACAAAAATCATATATCAAATGGTGTCAAAATTGACACAAAATAGTTTTTAAATCAAATATTATATTATTAATTGTTATTGTATTCCTAAAAATCTAAGGTTCGGCCAAATGACTTAGATAAGGATATATATATTAATAATAAACAATTTGGGGTTCGTTTGGCATGTTATAGTAAGTGTATTAACCATATAGTGAAAGAAAACAGAAAGACATGGTAAAAGTTAAATTATTTAACTTAGTGTTAAATCTAATTGATAAGGTTAAAATAATATCCTAAACTTGTCTAAATTCTATTGGTTGATAGGATTTCGACCCATCCCCACTTTATCTTCGAAATAAGACCCTTTGGAACCATTATAAACCGATTTTTACTTTAATATAAAATAATATTTTGAGATATTCCTAAGGTTCCCCTCTCCTCCCTTATAAAAGGGCACCTCCTCCCCCTCCTCCTCACACCAAATTGAGCACTCAAGCTCGGCCAACCCCTGCCCTTTTCTCCCCTACACTTCCCTAGAATAGTCCTAGAGGTCCTGGTCTTCTCCAAAGACCACTCTTAGTTCTTTAAGTGGAGGATTCAAAGAGGCGTTCCAAAGAAGAGGTAATATCCATTACCGATCTTTTCAATTTCTTTCTTCTTCAACTTCTTCTTCTTTAGTTGTTTCATGATGAAGTAATAACATCAGTATTACTTACATACTGATATGTTATTATAAATATGAAACAACCCTAATTCACCTTCTATCCATCCTACGGAAAAATGAAATCACCGCGCGTGCGTACGTACGGAATTTCGTCTCCACGCCGTGGTGTAATCTATATTCCACCATCACTTTACAAGGATGGGTATAATGGTGTAATGAGTAACTATTTATGATTATTATAAAGTAATATTGATACTGAAATAATATATATATACTCCAATACATTTCCACGATCATAAGAACGATATCATCACTCGTGCGTACGTACGGAATACCGTCTCCACGATGTGATGCGACTCGTTCTACATGATCATCATTACATAGTAATTATATAAATGAATTGAATGAATAAATATGATATATGTTACACTAATACCATTCTGGATATAAGGTATCTATATCCTTGAAAGAAGAATAAGAATTTATTCGGCAAAACACGCATAAGAACAAAAGGCAATAAAGACCCGAGTAACAAGTAACAATGAAATATTACTAACAAGAAGCTAAGAATATGACCATATATGATATCATATCAATATGTATGATTCTGGAATAAGTCAATAACATTATTTAAACCATTATACAGGATCTTCGGACACATACAAGGCAAATCGGACCTAAGGTAAGGGGAAATATCACAATCTCATTTTTATCCGAGATTGTTTATTCGTAAGTATTTATTGGGGGTGTATTTTATCATCCACATCCATGTTCCATCAATATGTAATATTGTTTCCATCCACTTACACTGGTTTAAATCCAATTTTACCCTTCGGTGAGTTTTTAGTAAAGAATATGAAAGGAATCTTTTGTCGTTTTTTTTCGTACGAGGTACTTTTTGACTTTTCCGACAAAAGTACGAAGAATGTTTTTTTTAACTTATACGGCATGAAAGGATTTTTAAAATATTATTCCCAAGAATCTTCCTTTACAAGTTTTCAAGTTTATTTTTAATCAACTTCTTTTAGTTTATAATTGTAAGACATGTTAAGAAAAGAAAAGTGTTTTTGAAGAAGAAAGGATATTTTCCTCAAGAATGAAGTTCAAGTGTTTTATCAAAATTATTTTCCATCTAAGATAATAAAGGGTTCTGTTTTTATCCCTATTATTACATGGATTTGATTATGTTGTGATGGAAACATTTTTATGAATTCCTTTATCTTATATGAATTTATTTATGATGTCATGATGTTTCAAGAATCTCATTTTTGTTACAAGTGTTATGTGATGATGTATGGTTTATGATTATGTGGCACACATAAGAAAGGATTCATTATAAGATGGGTGGGACCTATATCTCCCTCCAATGCATTGGGTAAAGATTTTATATCTCATGAGATAGACATGGCTGGAACGGAAGGTTATTTCGGTTCAGTGATACAGGACTGAAACGAGGAGTGAACTCGGTTCAGAAAGGGACTTTGTCCACTAAGATAGTCTTGGCAATGAGTCATGACTAACAAGAAATGATTTTCCATGATTATGTGTGCATGCCACAAAGTTTCAAGTTTTATGTTATGATTATGAGGATCTCATTTTCACTTCTATGATTTATACCATGTTAAGATATTATGATCTCTTTTGCAGGTTTTGATTTTCAAAAAGATATGATATGATTTTTATTTCCTTTATTTGCCCTTGCTGAGCATTTGAGCTCACCATTTTATGTTTTCTTTTCCCCAGGTCAGGAAGATGGATATTAAGTAGAATATGCTAAAAGGGACCCTAGATATGATGAAATAAATGGGAGACACTGTAGAAGATTTATGAACCAGTTGTTTATGTTTCCCAGTTTCTAAAGACACTATACCTATACGGTCCTTTGTGGTTTTGTCATATGTTGTAATAAGTATGCTTAAATTTTGAAGTATTAACAATGTATGTAAAGTATGGGTCGTTATAGTTGGTATCAGAGGAAAGGTATAGTCAACCTTTGGAAACTAGGATGTGAAAGCCTTAGTAAGAACCCTAAGGATAAGTCTAAGCATAGAACACAATCTTAGAAATGGCCATGAATAACCTAGGATAAGACCCTAAGCATGAAAATTTTATTCTTGAATCATGTAGTTTCCTATTATAATTAGTGTTGCTCACATTATTCTTCTTGGTTTTAGTCAATGGCTGGAACCCGAAGGAACCGTGTTAATACGGAATGTGATGGGCAGTGCAATGATTGTCCCCCTGAGCAACCAAACGATATGGGAGCTGGAATGCAAAATCTTGTAGCCATGCTCACACAACTTTCTCAAGCTATGAATCATGCAGGATTTCCAAACGAGCAAAGGAGGGAGCAACATTCTGTTGAATCCTTCATGAGGCAGCATCCACCTTCTTTCAGCGGGTCTACTGATCCATTAGTTGCTGAACAATGGATTAGTACTACTGAAAAGAAATTTTCAGTTCTTCAATGTTCTGAACATGATAAAGTCATCCTAGCAGTGTATCGTTTGGAAGGAGATGCTGATCAATGGTGGAATCTTGTTAAGAATACGAGGCAAAGGGATGAAATTGAGTCTATGGAATGGGACGAGTTCAAGAACTTATTTTTCAATAAGTACTTCCCTCATATTCTCCGAACAAAGATGGAGAAAGAGTTTCTTGAACTGAAGCAAAGGGATGATGAATCTGTTGGTACCTACGAAGAAAATTTTACAAGACTTGCAAGGTACGCTTCTGGTATTATTATCCAACCTGAGAGTAAGATCGATCGATTCTTTAGTGGCTTAAAACCAAGTCTTCGAAGGGCGTTAGCCATAAGGGACTTCAATAGCTACGAGGAAATCGTTCGATGTGCTCTCAAAGTCGAGATGGAGATTGGAGTAACACATCAGTCCCATGGGTTTGATAAGAAGAGGAAGATGGAATTCAAAGAAAAATCTAAAGAGCACACGGAAAATAAGATGAACTTTCCCTTATGCTCAAAGTGTGGAAAGAAACATGGAGGGAGTTGTCTTAAAGGGACAAGTAAATGTTTTAAATGTGGAAAGGAAGGTCATCGGGCATTTGAATGCCGTGATAATGGGAAGAAGATGTCTAATGATTCAAACAAAGGAAGGGATACACAGAATGATTCTACTACACTTCAATGTTTCAAGTGCAAGGAGATGGGGCATTATGCCAATCAATGCCCAAATCCAAGGGTTGATGATGATGGTCGACGTCAACAAAATCTTAAGGCGAAAGACAAAGGAAAGTCACATGCAATTTCTATCAGCGATGTGGAGTATGATAACGATGTGGTGAAAGGTACACTTACCGTCCACTCTAAAGTAGCAAATGTTTTATTTGATTCTGGATCCACCCACTCTTTTATTTCTAAAGAATTTTCTGAGGGTATCACCGTATTACCTCAACAATTAGATGTTGAGTTAGCTGTGACAACACCTAATGGCACATCAATCGCATCAAAAGTTTATAATTCTTCTCCGATTGAAGTTTGTGGGAAAGTGCTTCCGGCAAATCTTGTGATCCTTCCTTTAGTGGAATTTGATGTGATTCTTGGCATGGATTGGCTTTCTCTACATGGAGCTCATATCAATTTCCAAAGAAGGGAAGTCACATTTCATATTCCAGATCAATCTACGATCGTATATCAATGCAAGGATGAACATAACCTTCCAGTGGAAATTCCTTCCATATTATGGGTCATGATTCCACTAAATGAAGGTTATTTATCTCAAATGGTTGGAGAGAAATTTACGATTAAGAATATGCCCATTGTACGGGAGTTTGATGATGTCTTTCCGGAGGAATTACCGGGTCTTCCACCAAATCGTGAAGTTGAGTTTTCAATAGAACTCGTACCGGGTGCTTTGCCTATTTCAAAGACACCTTATAGAATGGCCCCAATTGAGTTGCAGGAATTGAAGAAGCAACTCCAAGAGAATCTTGATAAGGGATTCATACGCCCTAGTGCGTCACCTTGGGGAGCACCTGTTCTATTTGTTAAGAAGAAAGATGGATCAATGAGACTCTGCATTGATTATCGAGAACTTAACAAGATCACTATCAAGAACAAATATCCTCTCCCACGCATTGATGACTTATTTGACCAACTACGCGGAGCTCAATACTTTTCCAAGATTGATCTTCGTTCAGGGTATCATCAATTAAGGGTCAAAAGGGAGGATATACCAAAGACGGCTTTCCGTACAAGGTATGGACACTATGAATTTATAGTGATGTCGTTTGGTCTTACTAATGCCCCTGCTATCTTCATGGATCTAATGAATAGAGTCTTTAGAGACTATCTTGATCAATTTGTGGTAGTCTTTATAGACGATATTATTGTCTATTCAAAGAGCAAGGAAGAGCATGAAGATCACTTGAGAATTATATTGAAGACCCTGAGAAAGGAGAAGCTTTATGCCAAATTTACCAACTGTGAATTTTGGCTTCAAAAAGTTGCATTTTTGGGTCATATAATCTCAAAAGAGGGGATATCTGTGGATCCAGCAAAAACAGAGGTTATCGAAAGATGGTCAAGACCAACAACAGTAACTGAGATCCGAAGTTTTCTTGGTTTGGCTGGATATTATCGACGTTTTGTAAAACATTTTTCACGATTATCTAATCCACTCACCAAGTTGACTCGGAAAGGAGTTAAGTTTGTCTGGACAGAGGAATGTGAAGAGAATTTCAAGGAGTTGAAAAGAAGGTTATCCAGTGCACCTGTGCTTACACTGCCTTGTAGTGGAGAAAGGTTTGTGATCTACAGTGATGCATCCAAGAAGGGATTGGGGTGTGTTCTTATGAAAAATGATATGGTGATAGCTTATGCCTCACGACAGTTGAAAATCCATGAGCAAAATTACCCAACACATGATTTGGAGTTGGCTGCGGTAATCTTTGCATTAAAGATTTGGAGGCATTACCTTTATGGTGAAAGGTGTGATAATTATACTGATCATAAAAGTTTAAAGTATATTTTCACACAAAAGGAGCTGAATATGCGTCAAAGAAGATGGTTGGAGCTAATTAAGGATTATGACTGCTCAATCCATTACCACCCTGGGAAAGCAAACAAGGTGGCAGATGCATTAAGTCGACAAGACCATGCTAGTTTATCCATGATGAGGATCACAAAAGATCCAATATTTATGGATTTACAAAGGATGGATCTTGGAATTATAATGGAAGGGGAAAAATCTTATCTTTCTCAAATGAATGTTCAACCATCTATACATACGAAGATTAAGGAGGCACAGAAAGAAGATGTCAAGTTACAAAAGAAGGTGAGAAATGTTCCTGAATTCAACCTTGATTGTGATGGGATAATAAAGTTCAGGAATCGGGTTTGTGTTCCTCCCATCCCTGAATTAAAGAAGGAGCTGCTGGATGAGGCTCATAGTTCTTCATACTCTATTCATCCTGGAAGCACGAAGATGTATAGGGACCTGAAAGAGTACTTCTGGTGGGATGGCATGAAAAGAGATGTTGCTGAATATGTCTCTCGATGCTTGGTTTGTCAACAAGTTAAAGCTGAGAGACAAAAGTCTAAGGGGATGTTACAACCATTACCCATACCCGAATGGAAATGGGAAAACATCACCATGGACTTTGTCACAGGACTTCCTAAAACATCCAAAGGCAATAATGCTATTTGGGTCATAGTTGATCGTCTTACAAAGTCTGCACACTTCATTGCTATTAGAGAGGATTTCTCTCTAGATCAGCTTGCCAGGATATATGTAAAGGAAGTGGTAAGATTGCATGGAGTACCACTTTCTATTATATCTGATCAGGATCCGAGATTTACCTCGAAGTTCTGGCGAAGTCTTCAGCATACTCTGGATACAGAGTTGAGTTTCAGCACTGCTTATCATCCCCAGACAGACGGTCAGTCTGAGAGAACAATTCAAACCCTAGAAGATATGTTGAGAGCTTGCTGTATGGATTTCAAAGGAGGTTGGGATCAACACCTACCTTTGGTGGAATTTTCTTATAATAATAGCTTTCACTCCAGTATTCAGATGGCTCCTTATGAAGCTCTCTATGGAAAGAAAAGCAGGACTCCAACTTGCTGGGATGAAGTTGGGGAAAGAAAGCTATTAGGACCTGATCTCGTTGATGAAATGGCAGAAAAGGTCAGATCTATTCAACAACACATAAGAGCAGCTCAGAGTCGACAGAAAAGTTATGCCGACAACCGAAGAAAAAACCTAGAGTTTGAAGTGGGTGATAAAGTGTTCTTACGAATATCTCCCTGGAAGAGGGTTATGAGATTTGGAAAGAAGGGGAAGTTGAGCCCTAGATATATCGGTCCTTTCGAAATACTGGATCGTGTTGGGAAGGTAGCTTACCGATTGGCGCTTCCACCGAATCTCTCTCAAGTTCACGATGTGTTCCATGTATCTCTCCTGAGAAAGTACATACCAGATCCTTCACATGTACTCAGCTCAGAAGTTGTACCGCTGGAGCAAGATCTTTCTTATGAAGAACAGCCGATAGAGATTCTGGATCGTAGCGAAAAAGTCCTACGAAACAAGACCACTCGATTGGTGAAAGTTTTATGGAGGAACCACCAACTTGAAGAAGCTACATGGGAGCTTGAGGATTTGATGAGGGAGAAGTATCCTCATCTGTTTGTTACAAAGTGACGAATTTCGAGGGCGAAATTCTTTTTAAGGGGGGTAGAATGTAACGCCCGAGACTTTTATGTTATATAATCATCAAAGGAATCTTTTTCTACACAACACTTGCTTGGCTTGCTTTACACGCAATCACGACCTTCCTCGATAGCTTGCGTCGTACGCAATACCGAGTTTCACTAAACAACAATATGCTATTAAAACTAGCCGTTATGAATAGTAATAACCACTTTTTGAAATTTTATAAATTTTATTTTTCAAAATGGACTTCATTTTTGGACTCAGAATATCGAAATTAGCCTAGGGTGAAATTTTGGTATTTTTCTGAAAACTTTCAATTTTTGATGAATAGTGAAACCACTAAGTGGTAGGTTAAAAACTGAATTTTGCATAAAACTTAATTTTACCGCTTCTGTGAATGGAATTTCAAAAATCCGACAGACACGGTTGATATCAGTAAGTAAAATGTGGTTCAATGAGATAAAAATAATTTTTTGGTGAATAGTAACTTTTTACTTCTTTTACCGCGGTTAATAGTAAATTCGGTAACTAAGGGTAAATATGATATTAATATTACCCTAACACATGTCCTAATTATATTGGACAAGTGTAATTCGACCAAAAACAAACTTAGGAATAAAATATGACCATTTAGGCCCACTTGGATTAGATTAGGACATTTATTATTAATTTATTTAAAGAAGGGTTAAAATAGTTAAAATCAAAGTTTAATAAGTAAATCATTTTTAATATGGGATTATACATAAGATAAATTCGACTATAAATATTCATTAGAAAGATAAAAAGATTTCCTACATGATGGTATTTTATTTGTAATTTTTAGACATCAAATAATTTAATTTATTTATGACACAAAGATGATGCAGTAATTATCTTATTAATGAAATATTGACATAATTGATGTTATAAACACAAAAATAAATGTAATTTGAGACTTTTTATGAATTCCACTAATTTTCTAGGTTACTATGATATATTAATGTTGATTTAATCAACTTGGTTCGAACATATAATTCTGTTATGACTTTCACAAAAATCATATATCAAATGGTGTCAAAATTGACACAAAATAGTTTTTAAATCAAATATTATATTATTAATTGTTATTGTATTCCTAAAAATCTAAGGTTCGGCCAAATGACTTAGATAAGGATATATATATTAATAATAAACAATTTGGGGTTCGTTTGGCATGTTATAGTAAGTGTATTAACCATATAGTGAAAGCAAACAAAAAGACATGGTAAAAGTTAAATTATTTAACTTAGTGTTAAATCTAATTGATAAGGTTAAAATAATATCCTAAACTTGTATAAATTCTATTGGTTGATAGTATTTCGACCCATCCCCACTTTATCTTCGAAATAAGACCCTTTGGAACCACTATAAACCGATTTTGACTTTAATATAAAATAATATTTTGAGATATTCCTAAGGTGCCCCTCTCCTCCCTTATAAAAGGGCACCTCCTCCCCCTCCTCCTCACACCAAATTGAGCACTCAAGCTCGGCCAACCCCTGCCCTTTTCTCCCCTCCACTTCCCTAGAATAGTCCTAGAGGTCCTGGTCTTCTCCAAAGACCACTCTTAGTTCCTTAAGTGGAGGATTCAAAGAGGCGTTCCAAAGAAGAGGTAATATCCATTACCGATCTTTTCAATTTCTTTCTTCTTCAACTTCTTCTTCTTTAGTTGTTTCATGATGAAGTAATAACATCAGTATTACTTACATACTGATATGTTATTATAAATATGAAACAACCCTAATTCACCTTCTATCCATCCTACGGAAAAATGAAATCACCGCGCGTGCGTACGTACGGAATACCGTCTCCACGCCGTGGTGTAATCTATATTCCACCATCACTTTACAAGGATGGGTATAATGGTGTAATGAGTAACTATTTATGATTATTATAAAGTAATATTGATACTGAAATAATATATATATACTCCAATACATTTCCACGATCATAAGAACGATATCATCACTCGTGCGTACGTACGGAATACCGTCTCCACGATGTGATGCGACTCGTTCTACATGATCATCATTACATAGTAATTATATAAATGAATTGAATGAATAAATATGATATATGTTACACTAATACCATTCTGGATATAGGGTATCTATATCCTTGAAAGAAGAATAAGAATTTATTCGGCAAAACACGCATAAGAACAAAAGGCAATAAAGACCCGAGTAACAAGTAACAATGAAATATTACTAACAAGAAGCTAAGAATATGACCATATATGATATCATATCAATATGTATGATTCTGGAATAAGTCAATAACATTATTTAAACTATTATACAGGAGCTTCGGACACATACAAGGCAAATCGGACCTAAGGTAAGGGGAAATATCACAATCTCATTTTTATCCGAGATTGTTTATTCGTAAGTATTTATTGGGGGTGTATTTTATCATCCACATCCATGTTCCATCAATATGTAATATTGTTTCCATCCACTTACACTGGTTTAAATCCAATTTTACCCTACGGTGAGTTTTTAGTAAAGAATATGAAAGGAATCTTTTGTCGTTTTTTTTCGTACGAGGTACTTTTTGACTTTTCCGACAAAAGTACGAAGAATGTTTTTTTTAACTTATACGGCATGAAAGGATTTTTAAAATATTATTCCCAAGAATCTTCCTTTACAAGTTTTCAAGTTTATTTTTAATCAACTTCTTTTAGTTTATAATTGTAAGACATTTTAAGAAAAGAAAAGTGTTTTTGAAGAAGAAAGGATATTTTCCTCAAGAATGAAGTTCAAGTGTTTTATCAAAATTATTTTCCATCTAAGATAATAAAGGGTTCTGTTTTTATCCCTATTATTACATGGATTTGATTATGTTGTGATGGAAACATTTTTATGAATTCCTTTATCTTATATGAATTTATTTATGATGTCATGATGTTTCAAGAATCTCATTTTTGTTACAAGTGTTATGTGATGATGTATGGTTTATGATTATGTGGCACACATAAGAAAGGATTCATTATAAGATGGGTGGGACCTATATCTCCCTCCAATGCATTGGGTAAAGATTTTATATCTCATGAGATAGACATGGCTGGAACGGAAGGTTATTTCGGTTCAGTGATACAGGACTGAAACGAGGAGTGAACTCGGTTCAGAAAGGGACTTTGTCCACTAAGATAGTCTTGGCAATGAGTCATGACTAACAAGAAATGATTTTCCATGATTATGTGTGCATGCCACAAAGTTTCAAGTTTTATGTTATGATTATGAGGATCTCATTTTCACTTCTATGATTTATACCATGTTAAGATATTATGATCTCTTTTGCAGGTTTTGATTTTCAAAAAGATATGATATGATTTTTATTTCCTTTATTTGCCCTTGCTGAGCATTTGAGCTCACCATTTTATGATTTCTTTTCCCCAGGTCAGGAAGATGGATATTAAGTAGAATATGCTAAAAGGGACCCTAGATATGATGAAATAAATGGGAGACACTGTAGAAGATTTATGAACCAGTTGTTTATGTTTCCCAGTTTCTAAAGACACTATACCTATACGGTCCTTTGTGGTTTTGTCATATGTTGTAATAAGTATGCTTAAATTTTGAAGTATTAACAATGTATGTAAAGTATGGGTCGTTATAGTAGAGGTGTTTAGGTTTGGCCTTAGCAGTAACTTTCGGTGAGGCTATTTCAGTAGCAGGGGTAGTAGGCCTTTGCTAAATCAAGAGGAGACGAGGAAAGAAGATGATGACCTTAGGATGTTCTTCATCTTTAGGGACCTCAACCTGAGTGTGGTTGTGGAGGTGGTTATCTTTAGTTAGGTATGGTATTTTGTCATAGATAGTTTCATGATGTGGAGGTTCCAACACTATAGGGGTCATAGATCATTAGAGGTATGATCATATTATCATCTAACCTTGTTTCCCTTATTTGATTTTGGATCCTCACACTCCTTTGTTGAACCTAATTTATTCTATTCTTTGGGATTAGATGTGGAGACACTTTCCATGTCATTGGTATTTATTATGCCAATCAGAAGCCATAGTATCTTATTTTATGTGTGTCGAGGGTGTATAATGATGATAGGAAAATAAAAATCTTTTGGGGATATTTTATATCTCTAGATACATCTATACAATTTTATTAATGGAATTTAATAGTTTTATTATGTTCATGTGGTTATAAAATACTTATATAGGAAGGTCATGTTCTCAAATATGGATGGCCAGTTTATATTGTTGTCAGTGGGTGAGGTTATTGGTTGGGAAGTTGACATGTGGAGAAACTTTTTCCCATGATTTTAGAGTTTTCAGTGAAATTAGTAGGTGTTAGGATAGTAGAGGCTCCTATAGTCATTGAGTAATTTCTATATTTTTTTTCTAAAAAGGTTGTGATGCTACCCTCTCAATATGATATTAAGTTTAAGACATATTTTTAGTCAATAACTTCTCCAATTTTATTTTATTTTTATTGGATAAAACCTTCTATGTTACAATATTTAAGGATAGATGATCTGATTTAGAAAGGTTTTGTTTGGCCTAGTGTGTCACCATGGGGTGATCTAGTGTTATTATACTAGAAGGTGTACTGTAGTTGGAGGCTATGTATATACTAATGAAGGTTTAATTAGGTGATGATTAAGAATCATTACCCTCTTCCACGGATCGAGGAATGTTTTGACAAATTATGACCAGTTGATAAGAGATAGTAGGTTTTTCAAGATCTATATGTGGTCAAGATATCCATGGTTGAGGTTAACTGATAAATATATCCTAAATTATTCCTTATAATATAGGTATGGGAACTTCAATTTTTTGGTCACAATACTAAAGATATAGCCTTTAAACAAATGAAAAAAGAAAATTACAATTCTAAAAAGTGCTGATAATCGAAGAAATTTTAAAAGGGGGTCCCTTTTATCATTTATATACCCAAATATTGATGTACATGGACATTACATTACTTTTGCGGAATACTTAATACATGACAAAAACAAACTCCCAAATACCATATTAGTTTAGTGTCTTTAGAGACTCGGAACATAATCTTCTAATTGTGGTGAAAGATCTTCAACATCTCCCACAAAGATCATCCCCTTTGGTTTTCTTACCTAAAACCTTTCTTTATATCCTGGGGAAAAGAAAACATTAAAAGGGTGAGATTAAATGATCAGTAAGGGGAAACATGGAGAACATAAAAACAATCCATAAACATTTGAACATAAAAACATGAACATAAAACATCAAAATCTTGAGCAATAACATAAATCTTGGAAGTACGTAAGGAATAGATCATAAAAAAACAGTAATCATGATAAAATAAAACATGTAACTGTGTAAAAACATTATTCACATGATATTATTTCCATAGTATCCAAGTCATTTCTTCCAAGACCATCATAGTGGACAAAGTCCATTACTGAACCAGGTTTACTTGTCGTTCCAGCCCTGTATTACTAAACCAGATTTTACTTTCCATTCCAGCCATGTTTATCTCATGAGATATAAATCTTTACCCAAAGCATTGGAGGGAGATATAGTTCCCACCCATCTCGTAATGAAATCATTCTTACATGTGCCACAACATAAACATAAATCATTCATCATAACCCAAAGAATAAAATGGGTTTCATAAACATCATCCCATCATAACATAATCCATATAAAAAAAATGGATATCATTTCATCATAAGAAAAGTGAAACCATGTAAATAATAGATACATTATACTTGAAACATACACATATGAAATAATTACATCTTAGATGGAAAATTTTTTTGATAAAACAATTGAAATGAATTCTTGAGGAAAATATCCTTTTTTCTTCAAAATCATTTTCTTTCCACAAAATGCCATGATATTTTAAAAGAAAAGGATCTTGTTGAAAATACTCCTGAAATCTTGTATAATAATCTTAATTAAAATAAGGTGTTATGAAACCGTAAAAACTTGTCTATGCCGTATAAGTTAAAAAAACATTCTCTTCATACTTTTAATGGAAAAGTCAAAAAGTACCACGTATGGTAAACAAAAGAAATATTCCTTCCATAAAACAAAGTAAAAGTCCAAGATGGGTAAACATGAATTTAAACAAACATGGAAGAATATTAAACACTTTATGAAAAACATTTTTATGGACATGGATGAAAAATATAACCCCAGTAAATACTTACGTATAAGCAATCTCGGATAAAAATGAGATTGAAAAATTATCCCTTACCTTATGTCCAATTTATTCTGTATGTTTCTAAGACTCCTGTATAGTGGGTTTAAACATATTATTAACTTGTAACAGAACCATAATAATATTTATGATATCATATATTATTCACTTACGACTTTATATTACCCGTTCATTTGTCAATTCCATGTTAAAGCAGCGTTTTGGGTAAAATCGTTTCATTTATCGTCCATGTTTTGACTTGTAATTATTTATATGATTACTTAGGTCATGATTACTTACTTCCAGAATGTAAAATATAATTTATATATAATATATATTCAGAATATACATATATATTTTAGATCGATAAATGGAAATAAATACACCGTTCATGGAGACGGTAGGTCGTACGGATGCATGAACACTGTTTTCGTTTCCTTATTAAATTGAATGGAAGTAAGTAAATAACATATACATAAATAAATTATAATTAATATGTCATATATTACATTATTATTTAATATATATACTTTATAATCATTTTTTAATGGTTAACTTGGAAAATAAATCTCATCGCGTCGTGGAGACGGTAATCCGTACGTACGCACGAGCGATGATATCGTTCCCATAATTATCAAATGGAATTAGAGTGGATAATATAATATATAAGAATTATTATCATGTTATAATAACCATTTATAGTTATTCTTTACACCATTATACCCATCCAAGTAAGGTGGTGGTGGAAAAATAGATTACACCACGACGTGGAGACGGTATTCCGTACGTACGCACGCGTGGTGATTTCATTTTCTATAGGATGGATAGAAGGTGAAATAAGGATGGTAAATATTTATAATAACATATAAGTATATGGATGATACTGATGTTATTACTTTATTATGAAACAACAAAATAATAGGAAGTAGAAGAAGAAACGAATTTGAAAGAATCAGTAAAAAATATTACCTCTTCTTTGACGCGCCTCTTCTAAACCTCCTCTTAGGGAACTAAATTTGTTCTTTGAAAAAGACCAAGACCTATAGAATGTTTTTAGGGAAGTGGAGAAGATAAATTGGTAGGGGTTGGTTGTGCTTGAAGGCTCAAAGTGGTGTGAGGAGGAGAGGGAGGAGGTGCCCTATTATAAGAGAAGAGAGGGGCAGTTTTGGAAACCTCTAAAATATTAATTTATAATAAACTCAAACCCCAATTAAAAACCTCCAAAAATAACTCAAATCCGAATATTATATTATATATGGTTGTAATATTATCAACCAATAATATTTAGACATGTTGGGAATTTATTTTAAACCTTATCAACTTGATTTATCCTTATTTAATCTATTTAATTTTATTTGTGGTAATAATATTCTAAATTTAAAATTGTTATAAATAATTATTTATGTGTTGTGAATTGTCCATAATTAGATACTTTATAAATTTTAGACCATATAAATTTTATTTTATAATTTTTAAATATTTTAGTGATTTTTAAACAATTTTATAATATGTTATTTTTATAAAATAACAATATTGTCAATTTTGACACTATTCATTTATTTGAATTTAAATAAAATCAACACAAAATATATTTTCAAAAAAACCTATTTTATATATTTATAACAAGTCATATTCATCTAAAAATTTCATTAAGAACATTAATTAGTTCATATATTATTTATTTTAATATTATTAAAACCATTTATTTGGTATTTCTCTTAGTAAAATAATTACTAAAACATTTTTGTATAATTATTTAATATAATTAATTTTTGCATAAAAATTAAAAATAAAATCCTATGATGATGTTAAATATCATTCCTTTCATAATAATATTTTTACTCGAATTTATCATCTTAAAATAACAACATTTAAATTTTTATATTTATTAAATTATGAAGGTGGCATCTTTGACGCCATTTAAAATAAAATAATATAAATGTCCTAATCTGTTTTATAAGGCTCCAAGTGGTCCAAACATCGACCCGTGGATTCTTAGGGTATATATATACTCTAAAAATAAGGTTTGGTCAAGTTTTGGTCCTTTTGATAGGTATTATTATTTTAATAAAAACTATATTATTTTTTTCGCTGAATAAATAATTTCTACATCATTAATGTATAAGCTATTAAGGTGAATAAATATTTCTTAAAAATTAAAAATAAATTACCATGATAAATAAAAACATTTTAGATTTAAAATGAGTATTTACAATTGAATTTATATTCTGTATAACCTTATATTAAAAATAATATAATTATTAATGTTTGAGTGAGACATATTTCAATTTCCATTAAATAAAATAAATAAAAGGTCTTAATCAAATTCAAGTAGGTTCCATTAGATTCCATTTAGACCCAAGTATAATTTAGGGAAAATATAATAATCCATTTATATTAGGCCAAGTGTTAGGGTAATTTTATAATATTATATTTACCCTTAATTACTCGATTTACCTTTAACCGTGGTAAATAAAATTTACCGTAGTTACTATTCATAATGCCTAAAAATAAAAAAGTAGTTTATTAACATAATTTGAACCTAATGATTCCAAATATGGAATCCATTTTTCCAAATTCCAAATACAGAAGTTGCAGAATTTAATTTAAAATTAATCCCGCTGTTGAGAAAACGGGTCTTAAAAGTTAAAATGTTTCAAAAGATTGAAATGTTTTTACTTATGAATTCAGTGTAAAATTAATGATAATTAATTACATTATATAAAATGGTAAAAATATATTCTATTTATACTTTATAAACATTCAATATTATAATTTAACCATAGAAATTATTTTGATGAAAAAAGTTGTTTTTAATTAAAATTTAGCGTATTTTTACTATTCATCATAATCAGAAACTTAACAAAAATTTATCCAAAGTAAATTTTTATATCCTTATTAGAAATAAGAATTTTATTTTGTCAACTTAAACTTATAAATATGTCAAAACTAGATTTAAAGTGTGTGTGCCATCAAAAGGCGGCAAAACTGCATTTTTTGAAAAATACTTATTTTAGCTGAAACATTTATTTTGTTCTCATACCAAGTTCTATAAAATGTGTAAGATAATTATAATTTCATAAAATTCAAAATGTAGTTACTAATATTCATAATTTCTAGTTCATAATAATATTATAAAAATATATCGGAGTTTAGTGAAACTCAGTATTGCGTACAACACACGCTATCAAGGAAGTTCACTATTGCGTGTAATGCAAGCCAAGTCAGGGTTGCGTGTAGTACAAGATTCATTTGGTGTTGCGTATAAAATAATAAAAATATAGTTCATTTATACATTGATCAAAATCTATAATTGGTGTTGTGTATAGCGCAAGCTAAGTTTGGTGTAGCGTACAACACAAGACATCAAATAAATTAAAAAGATTATTTCTCATAAAATCTAGAGGTGTTACACTCTACCCCCCTTAAAATTAATTTCCCCCTCGAAATTGGTCAGGGTTATAAATTTTTTACTACTTGAAAGTTTCTTTCATAGAAACCCACATCAAAAAAAGGAATAGTAAAACTTAATTTTAAAAAGGAAAGTTAGAAACATAATGGTCACCCAAAGTAACTCAGCACTGGGTTTCCACATAGGAGAATATAGGTGAAAATATGGATATGGAAGAGGAATATAACCATCATGATTGGATGAAGAGTGGTAGAGAACATGGCTATGAAAAATCCAACAATCACAAAGCCATAAATTTATGCTGATCTAAGGTACCATCTGATTCATCAGATGGGAGGGAAATAGGACAACATTTTTGGTTTTCAATATCATTTTCCTAATATTGAATAATTTTTGAATTAATAGAAATACTTACTTGATTTTGGTACAATCTCACTATTGTTTGTGCCTTGAACAATTTCCACTTCATCTCTTAAAGAAATGAAGTTGAATTTGTCTTCCGTGAAGTGTTACCAGATTATGTAATAGAATGATAGGTCATTCCATCTATCTCAAACATAAGGTTAGAAAACATTATATACATAAGTCCATCTTATGGTAAGATTAATCATATATGGTTACAAAAATGGACTTATACTTCATCTATCATACCACTTTATAAAATTAAACTTGTTCCTACAAACCAGGGACTTCTTGTAGGTCAGTGGTAGGTGATAAAGTCATGTCGCACTTCGGTTGTGGGTTTGATTCCCAGAACCTTGTCCGACGTGACGGGTTGTCGCCCATCTTACAGGTTGTCCTTTTTCTGAAACTGCACTATTATAACATTCCAGAAATAATATCGAAAAAAGGTTCTATTCTTAAAAAATACTCTATTATGTCCAACATAATCCATTTCAAATCTTTAGACTTATCCGAAATACTTCTATCCAAGATAATAGTATAAAGAAAACAATTACGAGAAATATCATCAACCAAGAATGTGAATACCATCATTCATCCCTCATATATCATAAGATATATCTTATTGGTCACATTCCAAAAATGTGAATACCTTAATCATGCAATCTCTTGAAGCAAGAATTACCAAAGAATCGTTGTGAAAACATGAATGTTGTCAAAAGTCAACTTTTTCCACATACCCAAATCCAAAAATTTCTATATACTCAAACCATGATATCAAATTGTCCTTATATGATCTCGTTAATACTATCAAACATTTCATTATCTCTTTATCCATTCATTATGTGCATATCATCTACTTTCCAAAAATATCTGAATAACTTTTCATGGTTACTGGTACCATTCAACATATACTTTCAAATACTTTAGGAAAAACAATAGTGTAACAATGCATATATGTTTCTTTATTCCATAGTAACATTAAATTACCTAGACAACATAACTCTTGATAAATATACAATCATCCCACTACCTTCTTATACCATTGACCGAGCTTCATCATTTTATTCCTCAACACTTATTTCATCTCATATATCATTTGTAGTCTCTTCATCATCATCAACATAAATACTACCCATACGACCATTCTGATTCTCTTCATGAGATTTTCCCTTAGGTCACTGGTTTGTATAATGCCCGTATGTTCCATATTTAAAACATTTAACCGTTGTTGATGTCTTAGCAATACCATTATCCTTGTACAATGTGTTAACTGAAACTTTTCCTTTGAATTTACTGGATTTTTGTCCTTCTTGTCTAAACCCAAAGCATCTTCCAATTCCTTTGAAACATTCTCCCTGATGTCTCTTCCCAAATTATTTACATGAGGGAAATTGAACTTTCTTTCCTCTATGATCATTATGAAACTCCATCTTTATCTTATTAGATGAGTTAGGAAACTTACCAAAGTTGAGATTATTGTTCATATTATGAGATTGCTGATTAGTCATAATAATGATATGGGGACTTCCATATCCAAATTCATTCATTTTATCATGAATAATATCATTCCATTGTCCATCATATTCTCCATTATCATGAATCTTCATGTTTCTATCCATTTTTCTAAAACCCAAGAAGAATAGTGTGAGAGGAAAAAATAATGCTAGGAAAACAACATAATAAAAGAGGAGTACCTTAAATATATAACATATTAGGTTTAATTATAAGATCCTAATCGTAATTCTAGGACTATAACCTATACTTATACTTATCCTTAGAGACATCCCTAGACATATCTTAGAAACATCTCTAGGGATTTCAATAAAGTTTTCGCATCCTTGTTTCCAAAGGTTAACTAATCCTTCACTCTAATACCAAATTTAGAGACCCAAATCTGTACGTACATGGACATTACATAACTTTTTCAGAATACTTAATACATGAAAAAAATAGACGCCCAAAGACCGTATTAGTTAAGTGTCTTTGGAAACACGGAACATACTCTTCTAATCATGGTGAAATATCTTCAACATCTACCACAAAGATCTTCTCCTTTGCTTTTCTTACCTAAAACCTTTCTTTATTTCATGGGGAAAAGAAAACATAAAAAGGGTGAGATTAAATGCTCAGTAAGGGTAAACATGGAGAACTTACAAACAATCCATAAACATTTGAATGTAAAAACATGAACATAAAACAAAAAAATCTTGAGCAATAACATAAATCTTGGAAGTACGTAAGGTATAGATCATAAAAAACATTAATTATGATAAAATAAAAAATGTAAGTGTGTAAAAATATTATTCACATGATATGATTTCCATATTATCCAAGGCATTGCTGCCAAGACCATTATAGTGGACAAAGTCCATTACTGAACCGGGTTTACTTGCCGTTCCAGCCCTGTATTACTGAACCAGATTTTACTTTCCATTCCAGCCATGTCTATCTCATGAGATATAAATCTTTACCCAATGCATTTGAGGGAGATATAGTTCCCACTCATCTTTTAATGAAATCATTCTTACATGTGCCACAACATAAACATAAATCATTCATCATAACCCAAAGAATAAAATGGGTTTCATAAACATCATCCCATCATAACATAATCCATATAAAACAAATGGATATCATTTCATCATAATAAAAGTTAAACCATGTAAATCATAGAGACATTATACATGAAACATACACATATGAAATAATTACATCTTAGATGGAAAATGGTTTTGATAAAACACTTTAAATGAATTCTTGAGGAAAATATCCTTTTTTATTCAAAATCATTTTCTTTTCACAAAATGACATGAAATTTTAAAATAAAAGGATTTTGTTGAAATTATTAATGAAATCTTGTAGAATAATATTCATGAAAATAAGGTGTTATGAAATCGTAAAAATCCGTTCACGCAGTATAAGTTAAAAAAACATTCTCCTCATACTTTTAACGGAAAAGTCAAAAAGTACCACGTATGGTAAACAAAAGAAATATTCCTTCCATAACACTAAGTAAAAGTCAAAGAGGGGTAAACATGAATTTAAAAATACATGGAATAATATTAAACACTTTATGGAAAAAAAATTATGGACATGGATGAAAAATATAACCCCAGTAAATACTTACGTATAAGCAATCTCGAATAAAAATGAGATTGCAAAATTATCCCTTACCTTATGTCCAATTTATTCTGTATGTTTCTGAGACTCCTGTATAGTGGGTTTAATCATATTATTAAATTGTAACATAACCATAATAATATTTATGATATCATATATTATTCACTTATGACTTTATATTACCCGTTCATTTGTCAATTCCATGTTAAAGCAGCGTTTTGGGTAAAATCGTTTCATTTATCATCCATGTTTTGACTTGTAATTATTTATATGATTACTTAGGTCATGATTACTTAATTCCAGAATGTAAAACATAATTTATATATAATATATATTCAGAATATACATATATATTTTAGATCGATAAATGAAAGAAATACACCGTTCATGGAGACGGTAGGTCGTACGGATGCATGAACGCTATTTTCGTTTCCTTATTAAATTGAATGGAAGTAAGTAAATAACATATACATAAATGAATTATAATTAATATTTCATATATTACATGATTATTTATTATATATACTTTATAATCATTTTTTAATGGTTAACTTGGAAAATGAATCTCATCGCGTCGTGGAGACGGTAATCCGTACGTACGCACGAGCGATGATATCATTCCCATAATTATCGAATGGAATTACAGTGGATAATATAATATCTAAGAATTAGTATAATGTTATAATAACCATTTATATTTATTCTTTACACCATTATACTCATCCAAGTAAGGTGGTGGTGGAAAAACAGATTACACCACGACGTGAAGACGGTATTTCGTACGTACGCACACGCGGTGATTTCATTTTCTATAGGATGGATAGAAGCTGAAATAAGGTTGGTTAATATTTATAATAAAATATAAGTATATGATTGATACTGATGTTATTACTTTATTATGAAACAACAAAATAAGAGGAAGTAGAAGAAGAAATGAATTTGAAAGAATCCGTAAAGAATATTACCTCTTCTTTGACACGCCTCTTCTAAACCTCCTCTTAGGGCACTAAAGTTGTTCTTTGAAAAAGACCATGACCTATAGAATGTTTCTAGGTAAGTGTAGAAGAGAACTTTGTAGGGGTTGGCTGATCTTTAAGGCTCAAAGTGGTGTGAGGAGGATAGGGAGGAGGTGCCCTTTTATAAGAGAAGAGAGGGGCACTTTTGGAAACCTCTAAAATATTAATGTATAATAAACTCAAAACCCACATAAAAACCTCCAAAAATGACTCAAATACGAATATTATATTATATATGGTTGTAATATTATCAACAAATAATATTTAGACATGTTGGGAATTTATTTTAAACCTTATCAACTTGATTTATCCTTATTTAATCTATTTAAATTTATTTGTGGTAATAATATTCTAAATTTTAAATTGTTATAAATAATTATTTATGTGTTGTGAATTGTCCATAATTGGATAATTTACAAAATTTTAGACCATATAAATTTAATTTTATAATTTTTAAATATTTTTGTGATTTTTAAACAATTTTATAATCTGTTATTTTTATAAAATAACAATAGTGTCAATTTTGACACTATTCATTTATTTGAATTTAAATAAAGTCAACACAAAATATATTTTCGAAAAAAACTATTTTATATATTTATAACAATTCATATTAATCTAAAAAATTCATGAAGAACATTAATTTTTTCATATATTATTTATTTTAATATTCTTAAAACCATTTATTTGGTATTTCTCTTAGTAAAATAATTACTAAAACATTTTCGTATAATTATTTATTATACTAAATTGTTGCATAAAATTTAAAAATAAAATCCTATGATGATGTTAAATATCATTCCTTTAATAATAATATTTTTACTCGAATTTATCATCTTAAAATAACTAAATTTAAATTGTTATATTTATTAAATTATGAATGTGGCATCTTTGACATCATTTAAAATAAAATGATATAAATGTCCTAATCTATTTTATAAGCCTCCAAGTGGTCCAAACATCGACCCTTGGATTCTTAGGGTATATATATACTCGAAAAATAAGCATTGGTCAAGTTTCTGGTCCTTTTGATAGGTATTATTATTTTAATAAAAACTATATTATTATTTTTCGCTAAATAAATAATTTCTACATCATTAATGTATAAGCTATTAAAGTGATTAAATATTTCTTAAAAATTACAAATAAATTACCATGATAAAGAAAAACATTTTAGATTTCAAATGAGTATTTATAATTGAATTTATATTCTGTATAACCTTATATTAAAAATAATATAATTATTAATGTTTGAGTGAGACATATTTCAATTTCCTTTAAATAAAATAAATAAAAGGTCTTAATCAAATACAAGTAGGTTCCATTAGATTCCATTTAGACCCAAGTATGATTTAGGGAAAAATATAATCATCCAATTATATTAGGCCAAGTGTTAGGGTAATTTTATAAAATTATATTTACCCTTAATTACCCAATTTACCTTTAATTGTGGTAAATAAAATTTACCGTAGTTATTATTCATAATGCCTAAAAATAAAAAAGGAGCTTATTAACATAATTTGAACCTACTGATTACAAATATGGAATCAATTTTTCCAAATTCATAACACATAAGATGTAATAATTAATTTAAAATTAATCCCGCTGTTGAGAAAACGGGTTTTAAAAGTTAAAACGTTTCAAAAGATTGAAATGTTTTTACTTATGAATTCAGTGTAAAATTAATTCTAATGACTTACATTATATAAAATGGTAAAAATATATTCTATTTATACTTTATAAACATTCAATATTATAATTTAACCATATAAATTATCTGGATGAAAAAAGTTGTTTTTAATTAAAATTTAGCGTATTTTTACTATTCATCATAATAAGAAAGTTATCAGAAACTTATCAAAAAAATTTCAAAAGTAAATTTTTATATCCTTATTCAAAATAAGAATTTTATTTTGTTAAATTTAACTTCTAAATATGTCAAAAACTAGATTTAATGTGTGTGCGCCATCAAAAGGCGGCAAAACTTCATTTTTTGAAAAATACTTATTTTAGCCGAAACAATTATTTTGTTCTCATACCAAGTTCTATAAAATGTGTAAGATAATTATAATTTCATAAAATTAAAAATTTAGTTAATAATATTCATAATGACTAGTTCATAATAATATTATAACAATATATCGTTGTTTAGTAAAACTCAGAATTGCGTACAACACATGCTATTAAGAAAGGTCACTATTGCGTGTAATGCAAGCCAAGTCAGGGTTGCGTGTAGTGAAAGATTCATTTGGTGTTGCGTATAACATAATAAAAATATATCTCATTTATACATTGATCAAAATCTATAATTGGTGTTGTGTATAGCGCAAGCTAAGTTTGGTGTAGCATACAACAAAAGACATCAAAGAAATTAAAGAGATTATTTCTCATAAAATCTCGAGGTGTTACATTCTACCCCCCTTAAAATGAATTTCACCCTCGAAATTCGTCGGGGTTATAAATTGTTTACTACTTGAAAGTTTCTTTCATAGAAACCCACATTGAAAAAGGAATAGTAAAACTTAATTTTAAAAAAGGAAAGTTATAAACATAATGGTCACCCAAAGTAACTCAGCACTGGGTTTCCACATAGGAGAATATAGGTGAAAAAATGGATATGGAAGAGGAATATAACCATCATGTTTGGATAAAGAGTGGTATAGAACATGGCTATGAAAAATCCAACAATCACAAAGCCATAAATTTATGATGATCTAAGGTACCATCTGATTCATCAGATGTGAGGGAAATAGGACAACATTTTTGGTTTTCAATATCATTTTCCTAATATTGAAGAATTTTTGAATTAAAAGAAATACTTACTTAATTTTGGTACAATCTCACTATTGTTTGTGCCTTGAACAATTTCCACCTCATCTCTTAAAGAAATGAAGTTGATTTTGTCTTCTTTCAAGTGTTAGAAGATTATGTAATAGAATGATAGTTCATTCCATCTATCTCAAACATAAGGTTAGAAAACATTATATACATAAGTCCATGTTATGGTGAGATTAATCGTATATGGTTCCAAAAATGGAATTATACTTCATCTGTCTTACCACTTAATAAAATTAAACTTTTTCTACTAACCAGGGACTTCCTGTAGGCCAGTGGTAGGTGATAAAGGCATGCCTCACTTCAGTTGTGGGTTTGATTCCCACAACCTTGTCTGACGTGACGGGTTGTAGGCCATCTTACAGGTTGTCCTTTTTCTAAAACTACACTATTATAACATTCCAGAAATAATATCAAAAAAGGTTCTATTCTTAAACAATACTCTCTTATGTCCAACATAATCCATTTCAAATCTTTAGACTTATCCGAAATACTTCTATCCAAGATCATAGTATAAAGAAAACGGTTACTAGAAATCTCATCAACCAAGCATGTGAATACCATCATTTATCCCCCATATATCATAAGATATATCTTGTTGGTCACATTCCAAAAATGCGAATACCTTAATCATGTATTCTCTTGAAGCATGAATTACCATAGAATCGTTGTGAAAACATGAATGCTGTCAAAAGTAAACTTTTTCCACATACCAAAATCCAAAATTTTCTATATACTCAAACCATGATATCACTTTGTCCTTATATGATCTCGTTAATACTATCAAACATTTCATTATCTCTTTATCCATTCATTATGTGCATATCATCTACTTTCCAAAAATATCTGAATAACTTTTCATGGTTACTAGTAACATTCAACATATACTTTCAAATACTTTAAGAAAAACAATAGTGTAACAATCAATATATGTTTCTTTATTCCATAGTACCATTAAATTACCTAGACAACATAACTCTTGATAAATATACAATCATCCCACTACCTTCTTATACCATTGACTGAGCTTCATCATTTTATTCCTCAACACTTCTTTCATCTCATATATCATTTGTAGTCTCTTCATCATCATCAGCATAAAGACTACCCATACGACCATGCTGATTCTCTTCATGAGATTTTCCCTTAGGGCACTGGTTTGTATAATGCCCGTATGTTCCATATTTAAAACATTTAACCGTTTTTGATGTCTTAGAAATACCATTATCATTGTACAATGTGTTAACTGAAACTTTTCCTTTGAATTTACTGGATTTTTGTCCTTCTTGTCCAAACCCAAAGCATCTTCCAGTTCCTTTGAAACATTCTCCCTGATGCCTCTTCCCACATGATTTACATGAGGGAAATTGAACTTTCTTTCCTCTATGATCATTATGAAACTCTATCTTTATCTTATTAGATGAGTCAGGAAACTTACCGAAGTTGAGATTATTGTTCATATTATGAGATTTATGATTAGTCATAATAACGATATGGGGACTTACAGATCCAATTTCATTTATTTTATCACGAAGAATATCATTCCATTGTCCATCATATTCTCCATTATCATGAATCTTCATGTTTCCAGCAATTTTTCTAAAATTGAAAAATAATAGTGTGAGAAGAAAAAATCATTCTAGGAAAACAACATAATAAAACGGGAGTACCTTAAATATATAACATCTTAGGTTTAATTCTAAGATCCTTATCGTAATTCTAGGACTATAACCTATTCTTATACTTAACCTTAGAGACATCCCTCGACAAACCTTAGAAACATCTCTAGGGATTTCACTAAAGTTTTCGCATCCTAGTTTCCAAAGGTTTACTAATCCTTCTCTCTAATACCAAATGTAGAGACCCAAATCTTGAAGTATATGGACATTACATAACTTTTGCAGAATACTTAATACATGACAAAAACAGACACCCAAAGACCGTATTAGTTTAGTGTCTTTTATAACACAGAACATAATCTTCTAATCATGGTGAAAGATCTTCAACATCTACTACAAATATCTTACCCTTTGGGTTTCTTACCTAAAACCTTTCTTTATATCCTGGGGAAAGAAAAAATAAAAATGGTAAGCTTAAATGCTCAGTAAGGGTAAACATGGAGAACTTAAAAACAATCCATAAACATTTGAACGTAAAAACATGAACATAAAACATCAAAATCTTGAGCAATAACATAAATCTTGGAAGTACGTAAGGCATAGATCATAAAAAACATTAATCATGATAAAATAAAACATGTAACTATGTAAGAACATTATTCACATGATATGATTTCCATAGTATCCAAGGCATTGCTGCCAAGACCATCATAGTGGACAAAGTCCATTACTGAACTGGGTTTACTTGCCATTCCAGCCCTGTATTACTAAACCAGATTTTACTTTCCGTTCCAGCCATGTCTATCTCATGAGATATATATCTTTACCCAATGGATTTAAGGGAGATATAGTTCCCACCCATCTCGTAATGAAATCATTCTTATGTGTTCCACAACATAAACATAAATCATTCATCATAACCCAAATAATAAAATGGGTTTCATAAACATCATCCCATCATAATATAATCGATATAAAACAAATGGATATCATTTCATCATAAAAAAAGTGAAACCATGTAAATCATAGAGACGTTATACTTGAAACATACACATATTAAATAATTACATCTTAGATGGAAAATGGTTTTGATAAAACACTTGAAATGAATTCTTGAGGAAAATATCCTTTTTTCTTCAAAATCATTTTCTTTTCACAAAATGCCATAAATTTTATAAGAAAAGGATTTTTTGAAAATATTCACAAAATATTGTAGAGTAAGCTTCATGAAAATAAGGCATTATAAAACCGTAAAAATCTGTTCATGCCTTATAAGTTTAAAAAACATTCTCCTCATACTTTTAACGGAAAAGTCAAAAGGTACCATATATGGTAAACAAATGGAAGATTCCTTCCATAACACAAAGTAAAAGTCAAAGAGGGGTAAACATGAATTTAAAAATAAATGGAATAATATTAAACACTTTATGAAAAAACATTTTTATGTACATGGATGAAAAATATAACCCTAGTAAATACTTACGTATAAGCAATCTCGGATAAAAATGAGATTGAAAAATTATCCCTTACCTTATGTCCAATTTCTTCCATATGTGTCTGAGACTCCTATATAGTGGGTTTAAACATATTGTCAAATTTTAAATGAACCATAATAATATTTATGATATCATATATGATTCACTTACGACTTTATATTACCCATTCATTTGTCAATTCCATGTTAAAGTAGTGTTTTGGGTAAAATCGTTTCATTTATCGTCCGTGTTTTGACTTTTAATTATTCATATAATTACTTAGGTCATGATTACTTACTTACAGAATGTAAAACATTATTTATATATAATATATACTCAGAATATACATATATATATAATAGATCGATAAATGGAATGAAATACACCATTCATGGAGATGGTAGGTCGTACGTAAGCATGAACGCTGTTTTCGTTTCCTTATTAAATTGAATGGAAGTAAGTAAATAACATATACATAAATCCAGTATAATTAATATGTCATATATTACATGATTATTTATTATATATACTTTATAATCATTCTTGAATGGTTAACTTGGAGAATGAATCACATCGCGTCGTGGAGACGGTAATCCATACGTATGCACGAGCGATGGTATCGTTCCCATAATTATTGAATGTAATTAGAGTGGATAATATAATATCTCAGAATGAATATAATTTTATAATAACCATATATAGTTATTATTTACATGTTTATACCCATCCAAGTAAGGTGGTGGTGGAAAAACAGATTACACCACGGCGTGGAGACGGTATTCTGTACTTACAAACGCACGGTGATTTCGATTTCCATTGGATGGATAAAAGGTGGAATATGGTTGGTTAATATTTATAATAAAATATCAGTATATGATTGATACTTATGTTATTACGTTATTATGAAACAACAAAATATGAGTAAGTATAATAAGAAATGAATTTGAATGAATCGGTAAAGGATATTACCTCTTCTTTGACACGCCTCTTCTAAATCTCCTCTTAGGGCACTAAAGATGATCTTTGAAGAAGAACAGGACCTCTATCATATTGATAGGGAAGTGGATAAGAAAAATTGGCAGGGTTTGGATGATCTTGGAGGCTCAAAGTGGTGTGAGGAGGAGAGGGAGGAGGTGCCCTTTTATAAGAGAAGAGAGGGGCGGTTTTGGAAACCTCTAAAATATTAATTTATAATAAACTCAAACCCCACCTAAAAACCACAAAAAATGACTCAAAACAGAATATTAGATGAGATAGAGTTTTAATATCATCAAAAAATAATATTTAGACATGTTGGTAATTTATTTTAAACCATATCAACTTGATTTATCCATATTTAATCTATTTAATTTTATTTGAGGTAATAATATTCTAAATTTTAAATTGTTATAAATAATTAATTATGTGTTGTTAATTGTCTATAATTGGATAATTTATGAAATTTTAGAGCATATAAATTTTATTTTATAATTTTTAAACCTTTTTGTGATTTTTAAACAATTTTATAATATGTTATTTTTATAAAATAACAATAGTGTCAATTTTGACACTATTCATTTATTTGAATTTAAATAAAATCCAAAAAAAATATTTTCAAAAAAAAATATTTAATAGATTTAGAACAAGTCATATTAATCTAAAAAATTCATGGAGAACATTAATTTGTTCATATATTATTTATTTTAATATTTGTAAAACCATTTATTTGGTATTTCTCTTACTAAAATAATTACTACAACATTTTTGTATAAATATTTAATAAACTTATTTTTTCATAAAAATTAGAAATAAAATACTATTATGAAGATAAATATAATAAATTACATAATAGTATTTTTACTCAAATTTATCATCTTAAAATCACAACATTTAAGTTTTTATATTTATTAAATTATGAAGGTGATATCTTTGACATCATTTAAAATAAAAAAATATAAATGTCCTAATCTGTTTTATAAGGCTCCAAATAGTCCAAAAATCGACTCTTGGATGATTAGGGTATAGATATACTCGACCAATAAGTTTTGGTCTAGTTTCTAGTCCTTTTAATATGTATTATTATTTTAATAAAAACTATATTATTTATTTTTCACTAAATAAATAATTTCTACATCATTAATGTATAATCTATTAAGGTAATTAAATATTTATTAAAAATTAAAAATAAATTACCACGATAAAGAAAAAAAATTTATATTTCATATTAGTATTTATAATTGAATTTATATTCTGTATAACCTTATATTAAAAATAATCTAATTATTAATGTTTTAGTGAGACATATTTCACTTTCCTTTAAATAAAATAAATAAAAGGTCTTAATAAAAAACAAGTGGGTTCCATTAGATTTCATTTCAACCCAAGTATGATTTAAGGAAAAATATAATCATCCAATTATATTAATACAAGTGTTAGGGTAATTTTATAATATTATATTTACCCTTAATTACCTAATTTACCTTTAACTATGGTAAATAAAATTTACCGTAGTTACTATTCATAATGCCTAAAAATAAAAATTAGATTATTAACATAATTTGGACCTAATGATTTCAAATATGGAATAAATTTTTTAAAATTCAAAATACATAAGTTTCAGTATTTAATTTAAAATTAATCCCGCTATCGAGAAAACAGGTTTTAAAAGTTAAAAAGTTGTAAAAGATTGAAATGTTTTTACTTATGAATTCAGTGTAAAATTAATGATAATGAATTAAATTATATTAAATGGTAAAAATATATTATATTTATACTTTATAAACATTCAATATTATAATTTAACCATATAAATTTTCTCAATGAAAAAAGTTATTTTTAATTAAAATTTAGCGTATCTGTACTATTCATCAGAATAAGAAACTTATCAGAAAAATATCAAAAATTTATCCAAAGTAAATTTTTATATCCTTATTCAAAAAAAGAATTTTAATTTGTAAAATTGAAGTTATAAACATTTCAAAAACTATATTTAAAGTGGGTGTGCCATCAAAAGGCGGAAAAACTGCATTTTTTGAAAAATACTTATTTTAGCTGAAAAATTTATTTTGTTCTCATACCATGTTCTATAAAATGTGTAAGATGAATTATAACACATAAAATTTAAAATGTAGTTACTAATATTTATAATGGCTAGTTCATAATAATATTATAACAATATATCATTGTTTAGTAAAACTCAGTATTGCGTACAACACACGCTATTAAGGAAAGTCACTATTGCGTGTAATGCAAGTCAGGTCAGGGTTGCGTGTAGTGCAAGCTTCCTTTTGTGTTTCATATAACATAATCAAATATAGTTCATTTATGCATTGATCAAAATATATAATTGGTGTTGTGTATAGCGCAAGCTAATTTTGGTGTAGTGTACAACACAAGACATCAATGAAATTAAAAATATTATTTCTCATAAAATATCGGGGTGTTACATATCAGCTCCAAAAAAACAAATAAAGTCAAAAAATTTATTTTTTGAAAGAAAATTATAGAAATTGGGACGGTGGACTAACCCCCATTTATCAGAACTCAAATCCCCCCCCCCCCTTAACAGTACTAGGAATCCCACCCCCACCCCTTAGCAGCATTATGCAGCTGCCTCACCCACCTGCACACTCCCCTACCTTTAATAGGTTTTGAACCTGAGACCTCCACCTCATAATCCCACACCTTTTCCACTCACCTATATTGTTTTGTTATTTATTTTATGATATATCTCTAAATTTATATATATATCATTACATTTTTATCCATATATATATATATTTAAAAACATATATAAAATATGTTGTGGTGTGTATGTGTGTTTATAAATACATACATATATACATACATACATACATACATACATACATACATACATACATACATACATACATATATTTATATATATGTGTGCATCTATAAATATTATTATACAAATTAATATTTATTTTTATATATTACATATTAATATTTATTTTCATATATTTGAATATATAGATACATATATATCTTCTTTTCAATACACCCACAAATATATATATATAAAAATTATATATATATTGAATAGGTATATAAATATTCATATATTTCTATTTTAAATAAAATGGATATTATTTTTTATTTAGATAAGGTTTATATATTTATAAAGATATTTTATTTGTAAATATGTCTAATTATTTATTTATGAAATAAAAATTTTATATGTGAATATAAAAAATATATTTATATATTGTTATATATTTGATTATAAATAGCATTACATTGTTAAAAACAATAAAATTCCAAATCCATAATATCAATATTAATTTAATCCCAATGAATAATTTTATTCCCTACTAAAAAAGGTAAAAAATATCCCCTGAAACGAGGCTAGAAACTCATCAAATGTTAAAAAGTTTGGGTATCCCAACTAAAAACTCAGTTTTGGAGGCCCTTTGGGCCTTTTGAGGGTAAAACATTGGTCAAAAATCATTCAACTTATTCCATCACTTTATGTCATAGAGATCACCCCAGTCTTCAAATATATTTTTTATAGAGCCCAAACGGACACCCGAATCAAAATATATGGTTGTTTGAAGTTTGAGTTATGTTTTCAACTTAGTTTAGAACATTTTTTCATTTTTTTCATTTTTTGAAATAAAATTATTATTAGATGACTATTACAAGATGATAATTAGTTAATTAATAATTAGAGATATTTTTTAAATTATTTTATAATCTATTTTCACTAAATATCTTATATATCAAGTGTAAATTGTAACACCCCGAAATTTTGAGAATTATTATTTTTTGAATTAATTTTTCTTTTCAATATTTTCCATGTCACATGACACAAGAAATAGTTCTTTATATATATATATCATTAATTAAAACATTCCTTTAATATGAAATACTTACTTGGATTCCACTACACACAATACCAACTTGGCATGCACTACAAGCAACACCGTCTTGGCGTACGATGCACGCGACACTGAGTTTCTATGAAACACACACACATATATATATAATTGATTAATTAAATGAGATAATTATGACAAAACCATTAATAGTAGTTATAGTAATAATAATAACTACTTTTCAAATATTTTTTATAATTTTTTGATATAAATAATACGTATTGATAATAAAAGATTAGATTTTTGGTAAAGTCCTTTTATGTTTAAAATACTGTTTTCTTGAATGGGATGATTTTAATTATAAAATTAACTTTCAAAAAATTTAGAAATTTATTTGGATAAAAAAAACGTCATTTTTTATTTCATAACATAAAAATTAGAGTATGGTGATTTTTTGGATTTTTAGAGAAACTTTGATTTTTGATGAATAGTGAAAAATGCTATTTTTTAGTTAAATACCACCTTTTACTAATTAATTATTAATTATAAATGATATTATAAATATGTTTTGAGGTAAAATTAGATAAATGTTACATTTTTTAATAAAATTTAATTCATTATAATCAATTAATCTTTGAAAGTGAATATAAGATATTAACAAACTTTGGAACTTTTTCCTACTTTAAAACCCCGTTATTTCATCCCAACTGCTGAAATAGAACTAATCTTAATTTTTTTTCTTCTATGATTTGAATTTAAAAAATACAACATACATCATTTTACTTAGTATGATATTTATATTCTAATAATACCATGTTAATTTTTGATCAAATTATTAGTAAAAGTGATTAAAATTAATCATAGCAGTTAAGGGAAAATTAAGATTAATTAGGGATTAAATCATAAAATTAAGGGGCCAAATGAGATATACACTTGTCCAACATCCATTTTATATCTTTATTTCGGCCATAAAACTTTCATTCTTGAGTTTTGTTAGTTTTTTTTAATTTGTAATGTTAAGAACATGTGTACACCTAATTTGTTTCTAAAACTTCCATGTGTGTCCTTTTCCTACACTATAAAAGGCCACCACCTCTACCCGTTCATCACACATCTAAAACCTTTTAATCTCATCCATGATCTGCCAAATTAGTTTCCAAAAAATCCTCTGTTATAACTTTAATCCTCCCTTTGTGTAGAAAGCCTCTCAAGGAATCCTTTTGCCGTAAATCAAAAGGAGTTACCCGATTTAGAGGTAACGTCTTCTCTCAAACTCCTTCCACTTATTTTCTTTCACCACCCCCTCCACTATATGTATTCCAATATTGTGTGGAAAAACCAGTATCATTCATATAATAGGATGTTTTTTTATGAAAATTTTCTATCCTACACTTACACACACCTCCATCTAATGGATGCTGAACATACTATTTCTGTGTACTATGAAATATTGCCTCATGAAATGATGATTGTTTATTTATCCTTTACCACCAATCATGGTGGACATTATGAAAGAGAATATATTTATATATGTCATATATTATATTTAATATTTATTTAATCTTTTTATTCATTTTATAACACACATATTTTTACTTTCCATTTGGTGTTAATGTGATAGTCTTGTTTGAGGAAGTGTGGACTACCTCCCCCTCAAAGTGATGCGATTCGATCACACACCGCATGGGATGTATTAAAGACATTTTTAATGAACTTATATGATATATATGATATATTAATGCTACTGAGATAATTATATACATTTATAAACACATACTTAATACATTTATATATATATATATATATATTTCATTGACATACTTTCTTTCAATATGATAATAAAAACAGAAATAGTGTTCATGTGTACGTACGACTTACCATCTCCATGAACAGTGTATTCCATTTCATACTCCTATATTATATAGATTATTATAATACACATATAATATATATACCTGATATTTATATCATGGTTTACATTATGTAATCATAATATAATTATAAGGACCAAATATGTAACAAATTAAGACAAATGTGAAGAACAAAGTGAATTTTACCCGAAGTGAAACTTTAACGTATGATCGTTAACAAGTGGGTAATATAAGGTCATAATAAAACTATATATGGTATTATTTATAATAATATTATTCTATAAAATAATTATAACAAACTTATATTTATTATATATAAATCTTGTATTAGTATGAAGAGAGTCTAGACACATGGTAATGGGATTTCATCTCACTTTTAATTTATGTGAGATACAAGATATGTTCACCACTCTTTCCATTTGTGTGGTAATTTTACTAACCATGATTGTATTATATGTATATTTTACTTAAATTTATGGTTATTAACCTTTCCATTTGAGTATCCTTATTTTATATGGTTTAATTTTCAAAAGTTACCAAATTAGTAAAAAAATGTTTTGTCTCAATTTTCCTTCTTTGAAACTCGTGTTTTGTTATGAACCTAAACTATTTTTCATGGTGGGTATACTTATATTTTACATTAAATATCATGAATATAAATATTTTCATGATATTATATGATTCATTAAATTTCCTTTCTTTACATGTAGAGCATGATCCCCAAATAGCAAGTTATAAGAGTTTATTGATACAATCTCATTGTTTTTTGAGATTGTTTGTGTTTATGATTCCTTTGATGATATCTTATAATCCATATCTCAATAATATTATTTATTTTTCTTAACCTTTGTTATTTCATGATATACTCATGTATTGGTACCATTTTCTACTCTTTGGTACATATGATAGTTAAGAAAGTGTTATTAGTAAGTCCTAACTTTACCCTCTCTTCGGTCAGAGATATATGTTTTCTAAAAAGGTTTTCCTAGAATATTATACCATTACCCTATAATATATCTAATAATGTTTTACCATTTTTTGACTTTTACCAATATCTTGAAGGGAATATTCTTTTATCTTTCCGAACAAGGCACTTCTCTATCCTTCTGATCGTGGAAAAGGAATGTTCTTTTGACCTTGTATGACATTTACATATTTACCGGTCGTCGTTTCATTGAAGCTTCATTTGCATTTTTAAAAATGTTAATCTTTAAGAAAATGTTTTTAAAATTAATTTTGAATGAAAATTGTTTTTGAAATGGTTTCTAACTTCTTTTGTATGTTTTCATGGAAATTTTTTTTCAAAATGTTTTCAAGTCTTATTTACAATTTTATAAAGTTCTTTCAAAGAAATGGTTTTCAAAAAAATTTCAAGCAACTTTTATAAGTTTTCATAAAAAATGATTTTCAAAAGTTTTAAAGCTTTCATTATATGTTTTTAATGTATTTTAAAATAAATATTTTTCAAAACATTTTAAAGAATTATTTAAAACTTTTCTAGTGTTTTCAAAGAAAAAGGTTTTTAAAATGTTTTGAAGTTTATTTTAAAAGTTTTCAAGGAAAAAGGTTTTAAAAATTATTTCATTTATTATTTATAATTTTTCTTATTATTTTCTAAGAAAATTATTTTTAGATATTTTTATGTATTAAAAATAATTTTTTTAAACAATAAAGAATATTTTCCTCAACAAAATTTTTTAGAGGATATCTCAAAATTATTTTCTATCTAAGATGATATCTATTGGTGTTACTCATACCTTTTAGGAAATGATCTAAAGGTTCAATTAATATACTTTATATGAATTATTTAGTCTTGATATCATGGTCTTTATGAAACTCATTGCTTATTCATGGGTAATATGTTTATGAAACATGTTTCTATTTCTCGGGTTATATACTTTTGAAACCCACTTCTTTTCATGGGTTATGTTTAAGATGAAATGATTATGAAATATATCTCTTTACATAGTTTATGATATGTTTACCTATTTATGATACCAATTTAACTTCAAGGGTTATGATATGTTTATTTATGATATTACAACACACACATATATATATATATGCGTGCATTATGTGACAGGTGGGATCTATATAACCCTCCAATGCATTTGGTAAAGATTTATATATCATGAGATAAATAGGGATACAATGAGGGTTTACTCGGTTCAGTAATATAGGTATGGAATGATGGTTTGCTCATTTCAGTAATATAGGGATGGAATGAGGGATTTCTGGGTTTAGTAATATGAGGCTGGAATACGAGTTTACTCAGTTCAGTAATTCAGGTCTGGAATGAGGTTTTACTCAGTTTAGTAATATAGGGCTTGAATGAGGGTTTACTCGGTTTAGTAATATAGGGATATAACGAGGGATTAATTCTTTCAATAATACTATGATGGAATGAGGGTTTACTTAGTTCACTAATACATGGCTGGAATAAGGGTCCACTCGGTTCTGTAATACCGGGATGGAAGAGGGATTTACCTGGTTCAGTAAAGGACTTTGTCCACTAAGATGGTCTTGGAAGTGATGCCGTGGATACTATGTAAATCATATTATATTCTTGTGTGTTTTCATAATTCCATGTCTTATTCCTATGTTATGCTTTCATTTCTTATGTTCTTTATTTCATTATGATTCATGTCTTATGAACTGCCAATCTTTATGTCATAATCTTTGTTATTATTTTAATACAAAGGTTATGATCTTATATTTTCATGATCACATACTCATACCCTTATGATCATGTTTATTCCTACATGTCTCCCTTAATTTCCCTTACTGAGCATTTGAACCAACCCATTTTATTTTTCCTTTCCCCTAAGTTATGATGATTTGTACTATTTTTGGAATGTATTATAAGGTTTTTAGTCTAGAAGAACCCAGTGGGAGATGATGTAGCTCACATATGTACCAATGTTTATGTTGACATGTTTCAAAAGTCACTATACCAACTTTGGTCTTTGGGCATTTTTTTGTATAATGCTTATGTATTCTGTAAAATTTATGTAATGTTAATGTTTTTAAAAGTGTGGATCGCAATAGTTGGTATCAGAGTAAACGTATAATTAAACATTGGAAACTAGGATGAGAAAACTTTAGTGATATCACTAGGTATATTTTTATAGATATGTATAGGGTTGTCTCTAAGGATAAGTATAAGGATGAGTTAACATTTAGGAAATTTTATTAGAATTTTGGTAAAAGATAGAGTGAGGGGTTTCTAAGAAATACATCCATGTCTAGATACTAGAAGTGGACATAGATCTGGTACTGATGTACCTAGGGTTAACAAATTCGATAACATGTTCCATGCTTGACTCAAGTTAATCTGGTACACGACAACAAGCCTTGATGCACACTTGGTTTGACACTCCCAGAGGATATGCTTGGGAAATTCACAAACTCTTCATAAACCATTATGATGCATTTTTATATAAGATATATATTAATAACCTAGGATAAACCCAGGGTTTCATATATTATAGAAGGTTTCATGATTTATACATCCTATAAGTAATTATTTTCATGACTATATGGTTTTATGCTATAACAAGTAATGCTCACACTATGCTTCTAGTTTTAGTCAATGGTAGGAACCAAAATGAACTAAATTAATATTGAATGTGATGTAATATATTATGATGACTAGTCAAGTGGGATTATCATTGGAGTTAAAGACGTCGTGATCATGCCTAATTGGTTTTCACGAAACATGATTAATAATGTTTACCATAACTAACTCTCGGACTCACCAAGGAAGGGAAATAAGGAGTTCTCTAAGAGTTAGGGTAATGGAGACCATAAAGGAAAGAAGATTTGGTTTCCTTTATGTCAATAATGTGGAAAGAATCAATTATGTGGTTGTCTTAGAGGAACAAGAATGTGTTTTTACTACGGAAAATAAGGACACAAAGGAAGTTACTACAAGGGAAAAAAGAATAGTTTAGTTAACAAAATGGATGGGAAGTTCGGACTCCCTAAGTCATCATCGAAGTTTAAGTTTTTTATGTGTGCAGAAGATGTTAATTATGCAACTAAATTTCCCAAGAGAAACGTTCCTGAAGAGAATCAACAATGTGGTGTGAGTAATGGTTACATTGCAGATGATGATGAGACTACAGATGAAATATGAAAGGAAATGGGTATTATTTATAATGGATTAAGAATGTACTAATACAAGTATTTGTGTATTTGGATTTAAAAATTATGAATGATGAAATATAAAAGGATTTTTCTACTTATTTTTTTCACTCATTATTTACAATTTTATGTTGAATGTTCCCTATGGACTGGTGAAGTGATTTACAAACAAGGTGATATTTTAACCAAGGGAAGGAAACCCTTAATATGTTATTAATGATAAGATAATGTTGTATTTATAAAGATATATGGGATATGAATCTGTAAATTGGAATCTATTGATTACCTTATAACTAAGTAAGGACTTTTTTATAGGTGGTTTCTACTACCACTAATGAATTTCACAACATTTTTTGATTCAAGGGGTAAATCCAATATACTTTTGGAATGAAGAAGATTTCATGTTTTACAAAATGATTTAGTGTAATTTAGGTTGTTACCATATTTCAAGAGAATATATGATGAGGGTATTCACATGTTTGGATTGTTACAACCAAGAGATAATTTATGATATATAGGGGAATCAAGGTTAAGGTCATTTCATAACTCTCTTTCTAATGTTTTGTATTTTCACCATTGAGAAGGGTTATAAAGTTAACCGTTCATTAAAAGTATTAGTTAAGTTTTTTAGGAAGAATTTGTGCACTGAGTTTGTGTTGAAAACCTTGGATAAAGATAAAATCAGTGATTAACCTTATTTTAAGTATGTCCATATCTTATATTTTTTTGAAAAGGTCATCGTGCATGTTGGGTGACAACCAATCAAGTCTGGAAAGGTCGTGGGTCTGGAACCCATGACTGAAAGATGATAAGGTTTTCACGCCTACTGTTGGCCTATGTAATGTCCTAGTAAATTTATATTTATTTTTATGAATAAATATTCATTATGAAAATGTATTGTTACTTTCTTTTAGTTCATGTTGATTTTTTAAGAGACAAATAGCTAGACTTTTTATTCATTTATGTGCTTTAAGATCTAATAAAATAATATTTTAGTACTTTATTCATCAATGTTAATTTCAAGAAATTTATTCCATGATTTAATGGATGTATTAGAGAATTTTCGAAGAACAACCCAAGAATTAAATTTTGTTTATATAAATTTATCAATAATTACTCAGCATTCTGAATGTGATACAAAAAAATGTTTTCTTAATAATATAAATTCTGTTTAACTAAGGGATTCTAGAATCATCATAGATTTATAACTTTGAGGACCTCAACATTCCTTTTATCATTCACTTGTTTGTGATTGATGAACTCAATCACTCCCTATGAATATTTATGCCTTTCCTCCATGTCAAATCTTCACTCCCAACCTATGTTCTCCAATGTGAAAACCCAGTTATATATTACTTTGGGTAACCATTATGGTTCCAAATTTCTCTTTTTAAGGGAAGTTTTAGTATTCATTTTTACAATGTGGGTTTCTAGGAATGAAACTTTGATGTATTAAAAATTTTATAATCTAGATGGATTTCAAGGGTGATATTCATTTTAAGGGGGTAGAATATAACACCCTGAGATTTTGAGAATTAGTATTTTTGAATGAATTTATCTTTGAATATTTTTCATTTCAAATGATACTAGAAATAGTTATTTATATATATATAACACAAATTCAAAAATTAATTTCAAACACAATACCAAATTGTCTTGTGTTATACGCATTACCAACTTGGCTTGCACTAAAAGAAACACCGACTTGGCGTGCGATGCACGCAACACTGAGTTTCAATGATACATATTTATATATATACATATAATTAATTTAATAAGATAATTAAAACTGAACTAAAAAACATAGTTATAGTAATAGTAATAACTAATTTTCAATTATTTTTTATAATTTTTTTATAAATAAAACATATTGATAATGAAATATGAGATTTATGGTAAATTCCATTTATTTTAAAAATATCTTTTTCTTGAATAGACTGATTTATAATAATAAAATTAATTTTAGAAAAATTTATAAATTTAATTAAATAAAAAAATTCATTTTTTAATTCAAAAAATCAAAATTATCCTAGGGTGATTTTTTTTTATTTTTCGGAGAAACTTCATTTTTTGATAAATAGTGAAAAATACAACTTTTTAGTTAAAAACTTTCTTTTGTCTAATTAATTATTAATGATAAATGATATTATAAATATGTTTTAAAGTAGAAATAGATAAATATTTCATCTATTGATACAATACACTTAATTATAATAAATTTCACTTCGAAACTAAATATAAAATCTAAACAAATTTTGGAACTTTTTCTTACTTTAAAACACCGTTATTTCATCACATCTACGACATTAACACTAATATTAAATTTTATAATTCTATTATTTGAATTTAAAAAACATTAAATAAACCATTTTACTTAGTATAATATTTATATTCTAATAATACCATGTTAATTTTTGATCAAATGATTAGTAAAAGTGATTAAAATTAATCATAGTAGTTAAGTCCAAATTAAGCTTAATTAGGGAGTAAAACATAAAATTAAGGGCCCAAATAAACTATAAACTTGTATAACACCAATTTTCTGTACATATTTCTTTCATAAACCTTAAATTATTGAGTTTTCTTGGTTTTCATAACTTTTTTTTGGTAATAACATGTGCACACCTAATTTGTTTCTAAAATTTCCACGTGAGTCCTTTTCCTTCCCTATAAAAGGCCACCACCTCTACCCATTCCTCACACCTCTCAAACCTTTTAATTTCATAAAAACTCTTCAAAAGTATCCTCAAAAAAATATTCCATTATAAATTTAAGCCTTCTTTTGGTCATAAATCCTCTCAAGGAATCCTTTTGGCATAAACCAAAAGGTGTTACCTGATTTAGAGGTAACACTTCTCTCAAGCTCCTTCCATTTATTTTCATTCTCCACCACTCCACTCTCTTTATTCCATTTTTTTTGTAACAAAACCAGTATAATACATATATTAGGGTATTTTTATGAAAATTTTATTACCTAAACTTACACACACCTCCATCTAATTGATTTTGAACATATTGTTTCTGTTTACCGCTAAATAATGCCTCACAAAACGATGATTGTTAATTTCTCCTTTACCACAAATCATGGTGGCCATTATGATAAAAACTCAGTTTATTTATTTACTATATTATATTTACTAAGTATTTGATCTTCTTTATTAATTTTAAAACACATATCTCTTTACTTTCCATTTGGTATTAATACAATAATCTCATTTGAGAAAGTGTGGACTACCGCCCCTCAAAGCGACGTGATTCGTTCACACACAACATGGAATGTATTAAAGACTGTTTTAATAAAATATATGATATATATAATATATTAATTCTACTTTAATAATGATATATATATATATATATATATATTTCATTTACATACTTTATTTCAATACGATATTAAATATGGAAATAGCGTTCATGCGTATGTACGACTTACCGTCTCCACGAATGGTGTATTTCATTTCATACTCCTATATTATATAGATTATTAAAATAAAAATATACTTTATATACATGATATTTGTATCATGTATTGCATTCCTTAATCATGATATAATTATAAGGACCAACTATGTGACAAGTTAATACACATGCGAAGAACAAAGTGAATTTTACCCGAAGTGAAACTTTAACATAAGATTGTTAACAGGAGGGTAATATAAGGTAATAATAAAACCATATATGGTATTATGTATAATAATATGATTATAAATAATATTTATAATAAACTTATATTTATCATATAGTAATCTTGTATGATTACAAAGAGAGTCAAGACACAATGTAAAGGGATTTCATCTTAGTTTTAATTTCTATGAGATACAAGCTACGTTTTCCAATCTTTCTATTTGTGTAGTGTATGTACTTAATATTATTTTATTATATGTATATTTTACTTAAATATATGGTTATTCACATGTCCATTTTTTATCCTTATTTTATAGGGTTTAAATTTCAAAAGTTACCAAATTGGTAAAAAATGTTTTGTCTCAATTTCCCTTCTTCAAGACTAGTGTTTTATTATGAACCTAAACTATTTTTCAAGGTGGATATAATTCAATTTTAAATAAAATATCATGAATGAAAATATTTTCATGATATTATATGATTCCTTAAATTAATTTTCCGTACATGTAGAGCATGATACCAAGATACGAAGTTATACGAGTTTATTGAGACAGTCACATTTTTTTGGAGATTGTTTATGTTTATGATTCCATTGATGAAATATTATTATAAATTTCTCATGAATATTCATTAGTTTCATTATACTCTATTATGTCATTATATACTCAAGTATTGGTACCATTTTCTACTCTTTGGTACATATGATAGTTAATAAAGTGTAATTAGGAAATCCCGACTTTACCCTCTATTCGGTGAGAAATCTATGTTTTCTAAAATGGGTTTCCATGAATATTATATCATTCCCCTATATTATCTAAAATATATTTTTACCCTTTTTGTCTTTTACCAATATCTTCAATGTAATATTCTTGTTTCTTTTCAAACAAGTTACTTCTCTATCCTTTTTATCGTTCAAAAGGAATGTCTTTTTACCATGTACGACATGTGCAGATTTACACGCCGTCATTTCTTTAAAGCTCCCTTTGCATTGTTAAAAAGGTTAATCTTTAAGAAAATGTTTTTAAAATATTTTTTAATGGAAAATGGTTTTTAAAATGCATTCAAAGTTATTTTATATGATTTTATGGAAAATTATTTTCAAAATGTTTTTAAGTCTTATTTACAAGTTTTCAAAGTGCTTTGAAAGAAATGGTTTTCAAAATGTTTTCAAGATCATTTTATAAGTTTTCAAGAAAAATGGATTTCAAAACATTTTCAAGATTTATTTTTATGTTTCCTAAATATTTAAAAAAAATGGTTTTCCAAACATTTTCAAGCTTTCTTTAAAAAATTTCATGTATTTTCAAATAAAAAGTTTTTTACAATTATTTGAAGAATATTTTAAAACATTTCAAGTAAACTGGTTTTCAAAATGATATCATGTATTCTTTATATTCTTTCTAGGTATTATATAAGTAAATTATTTTTAAATTGGTTTATGTATTGTAAATATTTTTTTCAAACAAGATAAGATATTTTCCTCAAGAAACGTTTTTAGAGGATATTTTAAAATTATTTTCCATCTTAGATGACATATATTGATGTTTCTCATACCGTATAGTAAATGATATAAAGGTTCCATTCATATCATTTTTACTAATGACTTATGGTTAATTTTATTTTCTTTATGAAACCCATTTCTTATTCATGGGTAATATTTTTATAAAACTTGTTTCTCTATCATGGGATATATGATTTTGAAACCCGCTTCTTTTTAAGGGATATATTTATGATGAAATGATTATGAAACCTGTCTCATTCCATAGGTTATGATATGTTTACATTTTTATGATACACATTTCATTTCATGGGTTATGATATGTTTATTGGGGATATTATGGAACATGAATGTATGATTTCATTATGTGATGGGTGGGAACTATATATCCCTCCAATGCATTGGGTAAAGATTTTTATATCATGAGATACATAAGGATGTAAAGAGTGTTTAATCAGTTCAATAATACATGACTAGAATGATGGTTTACTCGGTTCAGTAATATAGGGATGGAAAGAGGGATTATTTGGTTCAGTAATACTGTTCAGGAATGAGGGTTTACTCAGTTCACTAATACAGGGCTGGAATGAGGGTTTACTTGGTTTAGTAATACTGGGCTGGAACAAGGGTTTACTTGGTTCAGTAATATAGGGTTGGAATTAGGGTTCACTCTATTCAGTAATACAGGGCTAGAACGGGGGTTCACCTGGTTTAGTAAAGTACTTTTTCGACTAAGACGGTATTGGTAGTGATGCCTTGGATACTATGGAAATCATATTATATGCTTATGTGTTACCATAATTCAATGTCTTATTCCTATGTTATGCTTTCATTGACTATTATCTTTATTTCATTATGATTCATGTCTTATGAACTATCAATATTTATTCTATGATCTTTGTTAGGATCTTTGATAAGCAGGGTATGATCTTTTATTTTCATGATCACATACTCATACCCTTATGATCATGTTTATTCTTACATGTCTCCCTTGCTTAACCTTACTGAGCATTTGAAGTAATCCCTTTTATGTTTCCTTTCCCACCAGGTTATGATTATATGTACTATATTTGGTATGTCAAAGAATGGTGCTAGTAAAGAATAACCAAGTGGTTGATGATGTAGCTCACATATGTACCAGGGGTTCTTTACAAGTGTTCCTAAAAAATGGTTGATAAAGGGGGAACTTTTAACAGCACTAAATAAAGAACTTATAAATTGGGTACTTTTATCAGTTTTATAAAAGGGTTGATAAAGGTGTACTCTTAACAATGCTTTTTTAGCACTGTCAAAAGTACCCTTTATCAGTGATTTTTTATAGAACTACTAAAAGTGATCCCTTTATCGGCTCTTTTTTTAGAGTTGTTAGTGGAAGGCGTTAGTTTCATTTCATTCGATGTCATGACTTCACCAGTAGTGTTTATTGGCTTCTTGTACTCTATACTCTATGAGTTCTTGCAACCATTTATATTTGTGTTCATCAATGTCATATTGATATACTCAAAGTTAGAGGAGGATTATGTAAAATATCTCAGAGCTATCTTACAAGTCCTTCGATGCTATAATATATATGGAAAGTTTTATAGTTATATTTTTTGGAATTAGGAAGTACATTTCCTAGAGCATGTGGTGTACCAAAGGCTGTGTTCATGGACCGATCAATGATCAAGGAATTTTTATTCTTTGGAATCACCTATAAATTTTTCATAGGATCATAGTTTCCTCGATCTCATAAGATATTATCATAGGTTTATTTCAAACTTCTCATAGATTTCATCCTAGTTGATAGCTTTGACCAAGAAGGATTGAGATTTGATCTAGACTGATCAATGTTAGGTAGTGTTTGACTACCTGAAGGGGTGGTAGAATAGTGATTTAGTTTCCTAAATAAGGGGTTATGTTTAATGATTTCTATGTTTCTTCCCATATGGTCTTGGTATGTGTCTTGATGCAATAATAGGTGGTGATATCTTGTGGGTCTAAGAAGTTACATCCCCGTGAGTGAAACTATTTCACCCATGATCTAGAGTTATCAATTTTTGTGTTTTCCCTAAATTTACGGTTGTATTACCTCATATGATAATGTTTTTTGGTCTTCAATGATCACAATAGATTATGGTATATCTTCTATATACGTGACTTGGATCTACGACACAAGAGGTGGATGTAATTTTTTTAGGACTAGGACTTTGAGATCTCATAAACCTATAGAAAGGTGAATTTCATGGTTGAAATGATGGGTAGGAGGTCTCAAAATGATATTGTTGAAGATTTTATAGATTCTAAAAGGGTGATGGAGGACTAGGCATCCCCACACCTAGATATAGGAGTGATTGATGATAAAGGTTTCTTTTTTCCGATGACAGCCTAGTCTTCTCTGATTAGAAAGGTATAAAAGTATCAGTGTGGATACTCAGAGTAGAGGTCATGCACAATTGTGTTCTGTATGGTGATGATTTTGAGTAATGGTCATAAGATGGTTAGAACCATATATTGTTTCAGGGGAGGTTTTTCATTCTAGTGGTAATGCATGAGGGACTCGTTCATGAGTTTTATAGCTCACTTTGGATTTCTCACTCATAAATATCTAAGATACATCATGGTTTGAGGATAAATTTTTGGTGGTTTGGGATAAAAATATTTGTGGATGATTTTATGGCTTGGTTTTTATTTTTCTAGTATGTAAATGATCGTACCACGATTCACTAGGTAATTTTCACCTTTACACCACTGTGCTAAACTTGTCTTATATTGAAATTTATAAAAACAATGAAAAGTTTAATTCCATGTTTGAATTATTTATTTTGTGTTTATCATTATTAAAAAGGTCAATGTTACTTGTTTTGATGATTCCATTGCAGGAGGAGGTGATTTGGAGGGCCCATGATGATGTCCAAGAAAAATGGGCCTAACTGCGTAGGATCCAAGCACACCAATGGATTAATCTGCACACTTCTACTAGAAAGGGCATCCAATTGGGCTGAAGTTTTTTGGGATGGTCCAAATTTAATTGGGATACATTTCATATGAATGAACCAAAGACTCATTCATCCATTTGGTGGCCCAGTCGGCCTGATCTGCCTAGCACACCAAAACTGCACGGAGTCAAACGTGTTGTGTTGTGATCTGTTCATATATCATGCTATAGGTATCCAAATTATTCTAAAAATTCGGTGGAGACATCCAAGAGGTGGGGTAAAACTTTTTTATTTTCTCCATATTGATATAAGGTTGTCTGAAGTTCGAAAAACCTGTGACAAGTGGTTTTAATAATTTTGTGTGCTCAAAACCACCTTCCCATTTTCCTATAAAATAGCACGTTGGGCTCCTCATTTTCAAGTTCGACCAAGAAGTGGAGATCTGCTATTTTGGAGGCCTAGAGCATTCTCTTCTTAATCCTAGAAATTCTAGAGGCCCCTATCCTCATAGGGGGATCAAGAGTGAAGAAGGAGTTCCACCTGAGCTTCCTCCTCCTCTCGATGTTGAGCGAAACGGTGGGTGTTCATTGTGAGGGAGCTACACACATGTAAAGGGAATTACGAAACTTGTACTACTACTAGTTTGATGTATTTTGGGTTTGAAAACATTTCATTTATAAGTACCTTAATTTGATTTATCTTTATTTGATTTAACCAAATGGAATGCTCTTTACATTTAACCGACCAGTGCAATGTTTTGAGTGTGTGACTTGTGTTGTTCCGATTGGACAACACAAGAATCATTTTCTTCCCCAATTATTTTTGATTTCATTTTTTTTTGGAATCTTTTATACCATTCATGTGATATGGACCTTTTCTATATGATTTTTATGTCAAGGTTTGGCTCAATGTGCTTTCATATAAGAGCTTGGAAAGTAATCGGTATTCTGATTGATTTCAACCAAATAATTACCCCAACCCTTAATTAATCTCCAAGAAAAATGAGCTTTAAATGTGTGTAGTGAACTCAAAATGAACCCCTTTTATCTCATAATTAATTAACACTACCTTTTCTTTACAACTGTTAAACTCTTTAATTAAGTCATTTCATCCTAAAACTATTTTCAAACCCACCACTGATTTAAGTACTTCTTATTAAAAACCCACAGTCTATACCCACCAATGCTCATTGAGAGATGAACTAGGGTATTCCCTATACTATAAATCAACTTTGAAATCATAATCAATTTGCCACGTCATGAAAACACAATCAAATTTTGGTGCCATTTCTAGGGAGTGATTTGGTTTTTAGTGCGTATTTTTTATAAGGTTTTTGTAATTTTTGTGAATATTTATTTGTCTTCTCTTATACCTTTTCAATCCCTTTTTGTTATGATCTATTTTTTGTGTAGGTTTGGTACATGAAACCTTCTAATCAGGGAGATTTAGCACCTTTCGAACCTGAACTGGAGAGGAACCTACGTCAATGACACCGAGACACACAAAACAACACTTTAAAGGAGGACACACCACATATTGAAACTCTTCTTCACCCTCCATCTTCTTTTGGAACTAACATCAAAACTGAAATTAACTTGAATTACATGGATGGAAACCCCAATTACAAGAACTAACAATCGAACACAAAGAGAACTAACCTCACCTGATGTTGATATTCGGCACATATACATTCAATTACAAGGAGAGGCACCCAATTTTGAACAAAAATATGGTTTAATTAATCTATTACCAAGATTCCTTGGACTTCCTGGAGAATATCCACACAAGAACAAAAAATAATTTCATACTATTTCTTCAACATTAAAACCTGCTAATGTGGATGAGGAACAAGTAAAACTTAGATCATTCCCATTTTCTTTTGAAGGCACTGCGAAAGATTGGTTGTACTATGTTAATTCACCAATAAGAGGTTGGGAAGACATGAAATGACTTTTTCTTGAAAAATATTTTCCATCCTCTCGAACTGAAATAATAATAAAATATGTGGTATAAGACAATCTCAAGGGGAAACACTTCATGAATATTATTAAAGATTTAAACTATTATGTTCAAGTTGTCCACACCACCAAATAAGTGACCAACTTTTAATACAATATTTTTATGAAGGTTTAATCCCTATTGATAGAAATATGATTGATGCTGCTGCAGGTGGTGTGATAATAGATAAGACCCCAATTACTGCAAGGACCATAATTGATAACATGGCAGAAAACACTCAAAAATTAGGTACAAGGTTTAGTGTACCCATTTGAGGTGTCCATGAGGTGCAAAGTGATGAATTTGAGAAGAAGATGGACACGAAGTTTGAGGATGTAAGAACCCTTCTATGAAAACTTTCTCTCTCCCAAGGGAAATCCCAATCTCTTCCTCCCATCTATTGTGGTATATGTTCTTCTAACACCCACTACTCTGACTAATGCCCTTAATTGAGAGAAAATTCTGAGAGTTGTGAGGCAATCTTCCCAGGACACCCCTATAACCAACCCTTTAGGAAAGAACCATAATATCCATCCAACTACGGGTGGAAGGAGAAACAATACTATATGCAAGGGAGGTATTCAAACCAACCTCAACAAAAATGGAACCAACCAGGGTAGAGTAGTCATCCACCACCACCACCTAGAAATCCTCAACCACCCCAAAGGAATTTCCAATAAACCCCTCCAAAACCTGATACTAGCCTAGAAGATATGATGAAACAAATTTTTGTGACAATATTCAATTCCAACAGACCACTCAGGCAGCTATACAAGACCTCAAAACCCAATTAGGCCAACTAGCTAACTCAGTGGGTGAAATTCAAAGTCACAGATCAGGTAAACTTCCCTCTCAACCAGTAGTTAACCCATGGTATAAAGGATATGTTAGTTTTATCACCCTTAGGAGTGTAAAACAACTATAAAGTAAAATGAATCCTCCATTATATTCATCCCCTCCTGAGGAAACCTCCATCCCAACCATTAAGAATGTTCCAAATGTTGAAGAACCTTGTATTGAGAGAATCCCTTCCAAAGGGAAGAGTGTGTATATTGATGAGTCACCTAGTCCAACAATTCGTCTTCCATTTCCTCAAAGGGCCACCCAACTAAGAAAATAAAAGGAAACTGAACTTGATAAGGAAATATTGGAAATTTTCAAGAAAGTGCAGGTTAACATCCCATTGATCGATGTTATGAAGAAAATTCCAAAGTATGCTAAGTTTCTAAAGGAGATGTGTACACACTGAAGGTGACTTCATGGAGATGAGAAGGTGATCTTGGGGAGGAATTTTTCAGCAATGATAGAGCCATCACTTCCCACCAAGTGTAATGATCCCAAAACATTTTCAATTCTGTGCACCATAGGGGAGTATTCTTTTTTTCTAATGCTATGCATGATTTAGGTGCTTCTATAAATGTGATTCCTCACTCTATTTACTCTACATTGCAGGTCGTGGAACTAAAGAACACTTGAATTATTATTCAACTGGCTAACCGGAGTACCACACACCCCTCTAGTGTGTTAGAGGATGTTCTTGTGGGGGTTCAAAATTTAATATTTATTGTTTACTTTTATGTGCTTAAAATGGAAGATGATAGGATGAATGGACATGTCCTAATTATATTGGGGAGACCTTTCCTGAAAACCTCCAAAACCATAATTAATGTCCATAATGGTACATTATCTATCGAATTTTTTGGTGACATAGTCCATTTCAACATCCTTGATACCATGAAGTACCCCTCAGAAGAACATTCTTCTCTCTCAATAAATTCAATTGATGTACTCCATTCCCATGACGACACTTCTTATCATTCCCCAGATCCCCTTTTTGAGTTTTCTTCATTGATTGAAATTCTAGGTAATTATTCATGAAATGATTGTTATATTGGATTAGAAAAATGTCATGCATGTTTATTAATTGATGATTTCTTGAACACTGATGATCCATTGACCATCGATGATACTACTATGCTTGTAAAAGTTCATTACTCTTTTGAGGATGATACCATTATAAAATTAGATGAGATCAATGAACTCTCACTTTCACACACACTCCCATCAATACAAAATCCACTTGAATTGGAGCTGAAACAATTGACTCAAGATTTATAATATTCATATCTTGAGAATGGGAACAAGTTGCTCGTTATAATTGCAAGTTCACTCCCCCCTGAGCATGAATTGAAACTTCTTGGACTTTTGAGGGAGTATAAACAATATTTGGGATGTACACTTTCTGACATTTCTGGTATTATCCCATAAATCTGTACACATCATATTTTGTTAAATGATGAGGCTAAGCCAGTGAGGCAGCCACAACGCCGACTGAACCCAAACCTCCTGAAAGTTGTGAAAAATGAGGTAACAAAATTATTGGCTTCTAGAATCATTTTCCTCATCTATGTAAGACAATGGGTCAATCCCGTTCAATTATTTACTAAAAAGATCGGCCTTATAGTAATCAAAAATTAAAACAATTAATTGGTTCCAACTTGTGTGCAGAATAGTTGGTGTGTCTATATAGGCTATTGCCGACTAAACCAACACACCAGGAAGGACCATTTCCCTTTTCCATTCATTGACCAAATTATAGAGAGGCTAGCAGGTAAGTCCCAATACTGTTTCCTTGATAGGGATTCTGGATACTTTTCAAATCCATATTTCCCCTGAGGACCAGGAAAAGACAACCTTCACTTGCCCCTTTGGCACACTTTCCTATAGAAGGATGCCATTTGGTCTGTACAATGCTCCGGGTACTTTCCAACATTGCATGGTTAGTATTTTTTAAAATTACCTAGATAATTGTATGTAAGTATTCATGGATGATTTCACTATTTATGGTTCTTATTTTGATAAATGTTTGAGTAGTCTTGGTTCAATCCTACGTCACTGTATTGAATAGAATATTGTATTAAATTATGAGAAATGCTATTTCATGGTGCGACAAAGGTATAGTTTTGGGGAATGTCATTTATGCGGATGGAATCCAAGTCGATAAATCAAAATTGGATGTCTTTTCTTCCTTACCATTCCCCAAAAATTTATGGGATGTGCGGTCTTTCCTAGGTCATGCTGGATTTTACCATCGTTTCATTCGTGAATTTAGTAAAACTGCACTCCCCCTCTCCTGATTACTCCAAAAAGAAAAATAATTTGTTTTTGATAAATAATGTTAGGAAGATTTTAATAAGTTAAAATGGAGTCTCACATCACCCCAAGTAATCCAACAACCCCAGTGGGATTTACCGTTTGAGCTCATGTGTGATGCCTCTAACTACGCAGTTGGGGCAGTCTTATCACAAAGCGTCAATCGAGCTCCACATGTCATTGCCTATGCCTCATGTACTTTAGACCCTGCCCAAGAAAACTGCATGAAAATTGAAAAAGAATTCCTTTCCGTTGTGTTTTCCTTGGAAAAATTCAGATCATACATTTTGGGGTCCAAAGTCATTGTGTTCCCAGACCATTCAGCCCTCTGGTATCTCCTTAAGAAACCGGAAGCCAAACCACATCTCATTCGTTGGATACTCCTCCTTCAAGACTTCAATCTAGAAATTGGAGATAAAAAAGGAGCATAAAATGTGGTGGATGACCATATTAGTAGGATCCTCCCATCCTTGGAAATTGACTCATCCCCATGTATTCCCATTAATGACTTGTTTTCTGATGAGCAATTTTACTGAGTGCAAGATGTTATTCCTTGGTATGCCGACATTGTAAATTATTTGGTAGCATCTTGCATTCCTACTGATTTCAAAAATAACCAAACCATTTGTCTAAAACACGAGTCTCGTTGGTACATTTGGGATGACCCCTACCTTTGGTGCATTTTTAGTGATCAAGTCCTTAGGTGTTGTGCTCCTGATAGTGAGTTTCAGTCTATCCTTAGATTCTGTCACACACTTACTTATGGAGGCCACTTTGGTCCCCAATGGACTCCTCTCAAGGTCCTTGATTCTGGCCTTTTTTTGTCCAACACGTTTTCAATATGTACAGGATTTTTGAAAATCTTGTCCTCATTGTCCAAAAATGAATAATTTATCTAAAAGAAATGAAATTTCACAACAACCATTGCTCTTTCATGAAATTTTTTATGTTTGGGGCATTGACTTTATGGGTCCATTTCCCAATTCCTATGGCAACTTGTAAATTATTATGGCATTTGATTACATGTCCAAATGGGTAGAGGCCCGAGCTACAAGGACAAGTGATTCTAAGGTAATTATAGAATGTTTGAGAACCAAAATCTTCTATAGGTTTGGCTTACCTATGTTCATCATCAACGACCAGGGTTCTTATTTCTGCAACCAAACAATGCAATCACTTTTGCGTCAGTATGGGGTCGGTCATAGAGTGTCTACTTCATATCATCCACAAACCAATTGTCAAGTTGAGGTGTCAAATAATGAGGTAAAACAGATTCTTGAAAAATTGGTTCAACCCAATAGAAAATATTAGAGTCTTCAACTTGATGATTTATTATGGGCCTACCATACTGGTTTCAAAATACCCATTGGATGTCACCCTATTGTCTTGTGTTTGGAAAGAGTTTTCACCTACCTGTTGAGAATGAGCATCGAGCCTACTGGGCTATCAAAAAATGTGATTCTAATCTTTATGTTGTGGGTTCTAAAGAAAAGTTGCAGATTCAGTAGTTGGAGGAAATGAGAAGAGATGCATATGAAAACTCCAGAATTTCTAAGGAGAGAACCAAGGCTACCCACGACCGTATTATACTTCATTATTAGTTCCACATTGGCAGGAATTTACTCCTTTATAATTCAAGGATAAATTTTCATCTAGGTAAGCTTCGTTCCCGCTGGTTTGTCTCATACACTATTATTAATGTATCTCTATTTGTTGTTGTTCGGGTTAAAAATTAAGAAACCAAGTAATCCTTCACTGTCAATGGGCAGTGGCTGAAGCACTTCCATGAAGCCCTTTCGGAGTTCCCAATGGAGAAACTCTATGTTCAAGAAGCAACATACCAGTGAAACACGCCAGGTTTTATCCTTCCTTCTCACCTTCTCAATTATTACAGAGAGGACACTGCACATTCTAGGTATAGGGGGATGGGTACATTCATGGGTTATATAAGAATTTTCATCATTTTTTTTCTTATCTTTTTCACCTTATTTATGGTATTTTCACTTTTACTAGCCTTGTTGAGTTCATTAGGCTTTCTATTGTCTTTCTTTTTTCTTCTCTTTTTATCCTTCTTTATGGTATTTTCATTTTTCCCCCATCAAAAATTTCAAAGTTCCATGATTTAGTGACCATAAAGGGGGGAAATTAAAAATACCATAAATAATTGTGAAAAAAATATTTGTATGAAGTTAACATTAGGGAGTAATTTTTAGTGAATTGGTTTTCTGTCAATAATATAAATGGTTGTATCACTGTGAAAAATTTGAGATGATGGATGCCCCTTGTGTGAGTAGTTTTTGAGAAAACTGTGTCACTAATATCTCCATAAATTTTTTCACCAAATCACAAAGTGTGAATACTTCTTACTTAATATAAGGTAAATATATGTTAGGTTAATATTTTTCATCTCTAAATGATATTTTCATACATTCGTTCCTTATCCGATCTGTTTCATTACTGTACCAGATTGACCTATGCGTGTGTACCTAATGTCTGACTGTTGTATGCAGTAAAAAAATTGTGTCTTGGGAAGGTCAAAAACCACTCCTCCTCAACCTTTGATCTTGTTATAACTATTACAATTAGTGTTGTGAAAAGATTAAACAAGTGTTGAGAGATGAGTGTGAGATTTGTTCCAAATGAAACTTCTAAAAAACAAAAATAATATACGAGGGGAGTGATGAAATGTACAACATATGGAGATATCTAGGTCGAGAGCTTATGGTTTGACTTCTATAAATTCTTAAGTGAGTGGGTCTTGAAATATTATTGCAAAGGATGTAGGGCAGGTTTGGTGAAAATTCATTTAAAGCTGAATAATTTAAAAATAACATATATTTATAGGATAGAAAGTGGAAATAATAGCATGGAATGGTTTTTACACACACACATGGATAGTTAGTAGAATGGTTTAATTTTTAATTCCTTTCTCATATTGGTGTCATGAATCTCTTTGAATTTCATTGTGATATGATTTATGAGACATATTTTTCTATTTTCACTAGGAAGAACTCCTTTGTGTGGTCTGTGCATTGATCACATTAGTTTAGTGAATTAAAATTTCCTCAAATGTTAATTATTCATGATTTTGGGAATATATGTATGCCTCATTTTATTTGGATATGTGACTTTTCCTAGGAGTGCAAATGTTTAGATGTGCGGGTGTGATCGTACCACGATTCACTGTGTAATTTTCACCTTTACACGACTGTACTAAACTTGTTTTACATTGAAAATTATAAAAATAATGATAAGTTTAATTACATGTTTGAATCATTTATTTTTTTATCACTTTTAAAAATGGCAATGTTACTTTTTTTGATGATTCCATTGCAAGAGGTGGTGATTTGGAGGGCCCATGATGATGTCCAAGAAAAATGGGCCAAACTGCACAGGATCCAAGCACACTAGTGGATTAATCTGAACAATTATACTAGAACGTGCATCCAATTGGCATGAAATTTTGTTTAATGGTCCAAAATTCATTGGGATACATTTCATATGAAGTAACCAAAGAATCATTCGTCCATCTAGTGTCCCAACCGACCTGATCTATCCAGCACACCAAATTTGTACGAAGTCAAAAGTGGTGTGTCGTGATCTATCCATATCTCATGCTATAGGTGTCCAAATTATTCCACACTTTAGGTGGAGACATCCAAGAGGTGGTTATACAACTTTTTTATTTTCTCCAAATCGAGATAAGGCTTTTTGAAGCTCGAAACAACTGTGACAAGTGGTTTTAATAATTCTGTGTGCTCAAAACCACCTTCCCATTTTCCTATAAAATGGAACCTTGGGCTCCTCATTTGGAAGTTCAACCATGAAGTGAATCTTTTCCATTTTGGAGTTCTATAGGAATATCCTCCTCATCCTATAATTTCTTGAGGCCCCTATCCTCATAGCTGGATCATGAATAAGGAAGGAGTTACACCCGAGCTTCCTCCTCCTCCCGATGTCGAGTTAAATGGTAGGTGTTCATTGTGAGGAAGCTACACACTTGTAAAGGGAGTTCCATAACTTGTAATACTACTAGTTTTATGTATTTATGGTTTGAAAAAATTTCATTTATAAATATCTTACTTTGATTTATCTTTTTTTGATTTAACCAAATGAAATTCTTTTACATTTAATCGATCAGTGTGAAGTTTTGACTGTGTGACTTGTGTTGTTCCAATTAGACAGCACAAGAATCCTTTTCTTCCCCACTTATTTGAGATATAATTTTTTTTAATCTTTTATACCATTCATGTGATCTGGACCTTGTCTATATGATTATTATGTCAAGGTTTGGATCAACATGCTTTGATATAAGAGCTTGGAAAGTAATCGAGATTCTGAATGATTTCAACCAAAGAATTACATCAAACCTTAATAAATCTCCAAGAAAAATGAGCTTTAAATGTGTGTAGTGAACTCACAATGAAACCATTTTATCTCATAATTAAACAACACCACCTTTTCTTTCCAACAATTAAACTCTATAATTAAGTCATTTCATCCTAAAACTATTTTCAAAACCACCCCCTATTTAAGTACTTATTATTAAAAATGCACTCTAGACCCACCAAATATCCTTGAGAGACGACCTATGGTCGGCCCTAAAATATAAATCAACCTTAAAATCATAATCAATTTTCCACACCATGACAACGCGATCAGTAAACACAGAGAAATTTGTTTTTGGTTGTTTTGTTGCAGCCCTTGAAAGTTCTTGAGTGGATGTTGGATAAAATATTGATGGAATTCCTCAAAAAATAATCCTAGGATCAAGGTGGATATTATTCCGTATGGGTAATTGTTTATTGGTTAACATGGTTATCCCACTTCTTGGTGATCAAGGATTCAGGAATCATGGATACTTTGAAAATGATGTATATGGATGAGGTTGTTCACATTTGTAGAGTTTTCTATTCTATTATCTCTGATGATGATTATTATTTTACCTTTTGAGTATGTAGAGGACTATATCATGCCTTTGGCACTCATTTGTGCCTTAGTACTTATTTCCACCCTCATACAAATAGAAAAAAAGAGTGAACTATCCAAACACTTTCGGATATGTTGCAGGCGTGTATCTTGGACTTCGATGGATCTTGAGAAAATCACTTGCCTTTGGTTGAGTTCACTTATAACAATATCTACTACCCATCCATTGGCATATCCCCATTTTAGGATTTTTATGTGAGGTTATGTTTTTCTCTATTAGGCTGGTATGAGGTTAGGGTTCATCAGTTCTCAGTTCTAATGTGGTAAAAAACACAACTAAGAAGGCTAAGGTTGTTCATGAGAGAATAAAGGTGTTGTAGGATAATAATAAGTCTTATGACAATCAGAGGAGGAGATCCCTATAGTGTGTAGTTAGTTCCCACATTTTCTTAAAGGATTATCCTCATCATGGGTAGTTGAGGTTTAGTTATGAGACCAAGATCCTGCCCTGGTGTTTTAACCCTTTGAGGTTTTTTAGTGCATCTGAAATGTGGATATTGGTTGGAACTTCCACCAGATATGGAAAATATCCATGTCATCTTCTAGGTTTCTCATATCTTTCAATATATTCTGATAAATCCCATGTCATTGACTGTGAAGAGTTGGATATCAACAACGATGTGACATTCATGGAGTGACTATTATAAATCTATGATCAATGAGAGAATGTAATATGTTGATAGATTATTCCTTTGGTTCATGTGTATTGGAGGCATGGTGTCTTGGAGGAGAGTACATGGGAGCATGGGACAAAAATTTGTGTCCTATATCCATATATGTTTTTGAGTTTTGTTTTGATTTTTTTATTTGATGATGTAATGGTTAAAACTTGTTGGTTTATAAAATGTTCTTTTTTTCCTTGGTGATGTTATGTGTTTTAACGATTCGTGTGTATAAAGTGGGGAAACCACTTTCCTAATAAAGATTTGTTATGTAATAACATGTTTTAAAATTATGTGGGTGAATTAATTCTTCAAAAATTCAAAAATATACTGATGTGGGGGGAGTAATTCCTTTATTTGTGTGCTTAGAAAAGTGTTTTTGGAAAGTTTTAGTAGTTATTAGCTTGGGATGTTTGGAGGTTTGAAAGGTTATGCCTATGGTTGTGTTAAAAATATCGCTTTAGGTTATTGTAAGATGGTGTTTGTGTTTTAGTTGTAGCATCATCCCAAAGAGGTGTCTCACATAATGGTTGTTTAGATCTCCCTTCCATTATGTGTTCTAGGTTGGGTCATGATTATCAAGGATGATAATTATTTGATAGGTATCCTATATAATGTTCCAAAATCTCTTGGCCTTTCCTTTGCGTTTCCTTGAGGCTCAAAGGTTTTGTGAAAGAGTTTCTAAGTAATCTGTATGATTGAGGTGGTGTTTTTGGATTTTTAAGGGACATTATGATTGTTAAAATGGATTGAGAATATGTAGTGTGGGGAATCTTGGATTTGTTGAAAACCTTTTTAAAATAGGATGAGTGAACCCACCCTAGGGAAGGTGTGATGTTGGGATTTTTGGGTTATCAGTCTACCTATGTGCCATGGGCATCTTGAAAATTCCCAGGGAAGTTGTGGCATCGATTATGGAACTTTGGCATATCAACTTTACAAAATAGGTAGAAGAGGCTCATAATGTTGTAGTATTGGGATTGGTGATAGTTAAATGAACATTTAATTAGTGTTAGGTTTTGGGTTGTAAACCACATTATGGTGGTGTCCAATAGGCTTAGATTATAAATAGAAATCTCAGCCTCCCCTGTTTTGATTCCCTTGTTCTCCCTTAAAGATTTAATTGACTTTTGGACCTCTTTAGCCCTCTCCAATCATTCTTTTTTAGGCCTAGACCCTTTGATTATTAGAGTGAATATTTTTAATCAATATGCGATTACCTCTCTCTAAATATCATATTTATTCTTTTCTTTTCCTTATTTTCTCTATAAGAGTACGTTATAGTGATTTTATCCTCTGTTTTGGGTGTTTTTTATGAAGGTTTTTTTTGTGAATAATAGACTGGTAGTGATTCCTTTAAAACCAATAATGGTTGATACTTGGTTTTGTGTTTTTATCTCGAAGCTTCAATTGGGGTTGGGGTTACTTAACCTTTCTTCCATTAAATTATATGTGTGGGTGGAATTATTTTTCCTTTGAAGAGATCGTATTCACCGGTAAAATGAAGATAATTAAATTTCTTAATATAAATTGAAGGGGGAAAGGGATAAATCAGATAAGGCTTACTTGATTTTATGTTTTTAAATACATTTGAGATTTTTTACTAATATTACCAGTATTTTCATATGTTGGGTTATTTTTGTGTCTATGGAAGTTGGTAAAACTTATTATTATTATTGATTTGACTCACCAAATATGAAATTGGATAAGAACATTTATCCAACTAATAAAATTATTTCCCAAGGAATCTCGGGTTTTATGATAATTCCCTTGAAATAAATATGTAAATATGATGAAATATCCTTTTAAAAATGAAATAATATATGTAAGGAGTGGTTAAAATGTGTAGTGGTTGCAATGTGTGGTGACTGAGATGTGGTTGGGATGAGTTGTGATTATGATATCGGCATTTTTATCATGATGAGGATGGACTTTTTATGTTGTGATGTGTCGTTTTAGTATCCCAGTAGTGATAGAATGAAATGTTAATAATGAAACTGAAATAGAATGGGTTGGAATGGATAATAAACTATTTAATTAAAATGGTAAGTGTGGTTAAAGTAGTTTTTTAAATGTGGAAATAAATGGGATTAATGAATGAGAATGGATTAACTTTCATGGAAAAATGAATTTGTTCGGTGGTTGTGGATTTCATGTGTGGTGTTATGCATTTCGAGGTGGCAGTGAAAGTGTTATAGTTGGTGAGGACCTGTGGAAACATTGAGAGTTGTGACGGTGCTTTTGTTGCGAAATTATTGGTTGGGATTGTGTGTGGAAATTATTATATATTGTATTTTCATTGTGATTTTCTATATGTACCCACCCACATAAATAACTTTTATCAACACCCATGAGTTTTGGGGGTGTTTTTTCCAACATACAAGATGGTGAGGATGGATAAATGGCTACCCCCTTCCATTCTCATTCTTCGAGTTAAGGTTCTTATGCACGTTTTGTGATGGCCATAAGTCAAAATTTCACTAGAGGTGGTGATGTTTGATGAGATGATGAGGTTGTTCATAGTGTGGTTCATGCATGGTAAGAGGAGGACATGAGGTTTATGTCCTTCATGTTCATGATACCTTACTTTTTAAGTTATATGGTAGTGGTTATAAGAGGACGTGGTTGTGATAACCAGTTTTATGTGTTGTTCTTAGTATAATATAGTTCCTTGTGTGTCTTCATGTAGGACTCTATGGAAAGGATGAGAGTTCCAAGACAAATGATATTGGGGAATGAGAGAAACAATATTAGTGGAAATGCAGTGTGGGCAAACATTTTATCAATATGCTTCATATTATGTTACTATACTTAGGTGAGATATTTGGTGATCATGTCATGGTAAGGATGTGATTTTTTAGCTAACTTGATTATGTGTTGTTGGTCATGTTGTTTTTTCATGGATGCAATAGTATGCTCTTTTAAAATGTACATGATAGATTTTGGGTTTAATCCTAATGATTATACTTATTATATTCACTGAAAATATATACAAACATTTTTTTAGGTTTTCATGAGGATTTTAAGGACCAATATAGACATTACTAGCCTAGATATCAGAGTTATTGCTGAATCACTGCCTTAGGAATTTCTTTTCTGTATTTTATTTGGAGACTCTATGTATTTTTTAAAATTATGCATGCATTTTGGTATGGTTTGGTTACTATTATTTTATATCAGGTAATGTATTCTTTTGAAGATGATACCCTATCATCAAACCCTACAATATATATTGAGTGTAACATCTCCCTTATGTGATATTTTTATACCCTTAATGTTAGTCTCCAACCTAGGGCCTACTGAAGGTGGGACTAAGGTATTATTATTTCTCTTCCTTTATTTCTGGCCTAGGAGGGGTACCTTTTTAAGGATATGTTCATGACATTTATCATCCTATTTAAAGTAAAATTAGTCCCAAAAAACTCACACTACTTCTTGAACATGAAATTGGCCATTTTTTACCACATTGGTTGAAAAATATAAAACATTTTGGAGACCATGTATCTAAAATAAATAAAACTTATTTGAATATATTATTACACTACTTTATCTCTTCACCCAAATCAATATATTTTCTTATCTTGATCTTTATTATTTATATTCCCATAAATATTCAAAAAATAATAGAACATAATCTCAATAACACCCATTCATTGATATATTATCAAGAACACATGATTCTACACTCTAATCACCAGTCATGTCTTAATGTCCATGTACCATTAAGATAATATCCATGTCTATATTAATTCTATATAAAATGATTCATCCATATTTTTTTCTATTTGGATTTAATGCACAACACATTTCACATTATGTTTTCCACTGTTTCCTCCAATCTCTTGGTATGATCAAAACTTCTTCATACCACTTTTCATGCTCAAACTTCAAACATGACTACAATATGTATGAGTCATGGTTCACACTTCAATATCCTCCATGATTTAACTTCTAATGGTTAATAACTAAATAGAATTAACACATATAAAACATTATAATTGTTACCTTATCTATACAAGAATGATTATAATAATTCAAAAAAATACTATATCTAATGATTTTTACACCACTTTCATACACATTCTCTAATTTAAAACAATATATAAAACTCCCTAATCATCTATATTTACCCATAACCACTTATCCATCCACCCCAAATCTCTATGATTCCTACACATTTTCTTCAACTTCATTATCACTATAACACTCACACTTTGATATCTTCATTGTATGATTATGTCCATTGGTTTATATCTTCATTATTGGTTAATAAATATCTCAATTACTAATTGATAAATTCACTACTAGTTTATAGAAAGTCCATCCATAAACTCATAGTCAAATCCATGAGGTATAGTATAATTTAATCTTATAAAATAGTTGGTTGGGGAATTTTTACATTTATGAATTATTCAATAGACTACCATTTCTTTAATTTCAATGATATTTTATCACATACCCATTATTCCTTGCATGTACATGTCAATTTTGTATCTATGGTCCCACTTTTTGAGTAATACCTCATCGTCATTATAATTATCATTTCTAATTATTATTACATCATCTATAATATCTAATAATAATTACTCATAATAGTGGTTCCTCAACACCACAAGCTTCAGAAATTCATTGAACCTTAAAAATCAATCTCAAATCAATCAAATTAGTGAAGAACTTACCCTTCTTTTAAGATCTCAACATAGTGATTCTCTGTCACCTTCCAAGTAATCCCATTATTATCATACTTAACCCTCAACTCCAATATATTCTTATGAAGATAATCCCATTTATGTTGACTATAATAAATTAAAATAGGTTCAATAGTGAATAGGTCATGATGAAGATGTTGACAATATTTTGAATATTGACAATTTATATTTTCAAGAAAGTTTGATTTATAAATATTTCATAGATTAATAGAAAATATTGGACACTTTTATGAATTCAATATATATTCAAATGAAGATAAATTGAAGGTATCTACTTAGAATCTTAATTATTATTATTATCTTTTTTGGGAAAATGTAAAGAGGTGTTTATAATGTGAATAAAGATACAAAATAAGTTTATAGAAATATTTTAGAAAGTGTTTTAGTAAAATTTTATTAGTATAAAATCATATTAATAATATTTTCTTTAAAATTTATATTTTTAAAATTTTTTAAAAAAACATTAAACAGTGAATTAAGAAGTTTGAAATTTTATAAATGAGGAGTGATAATAAAAAAATCAAATAAACTATCTTAAAATTTCCAGACAGTTTTAATGAGGATATTTCAAATATTGTGGAGCCTCAAAAATTTAGAACACTTTAATACATCTAAAAAATATCCACTAAAATAAAGATGTTTAAAAAATAATCAATATTCTCAATAAAAAAATACAACAATTATAAATCACATTACAATTTTTTTGAATATTTTTGTAAAATAAATGTTTCTAATATAAAAGGGAAGAGAACAAGAGGTAAATAAAGGTAAGGTAAAGGGAGTATAAGTAAAAAAAATATAAGATTTATTCCATTAACCATGGGAATATAAAATTATTCAAATGTTAATAAAATTATTTATTATTTAAATAAATCTAAAATAAAATCAATATAATATTTAATTTTAAACTTAATTCATCATTAATCAATGAGAGTGTAACATGATCATTGATCATGGGAGTTACTCTAAATTTTTTTCGTATTTATCCATACAAGATTTAGTGACATAAAAATGGGAATTCTTTGTATGTTAGAAAATGAAGTATGAAATATTTCTTTTTTGGTGAAAATATGTTCATAATTTTTTTTGTGGAATTTTTCAAATAGGTACTTATACCTTTATTTTTGTAATAACATGGATATTTACTAGGGAAGATGTTTTTTGGGATAAAAAATCACTTATTCTTTTTTTTTTGAATGAAAATAATATTACCTTAGCTCTATTAAGACCATTCTATATCCTTCAATCCATAACCATTCAATTAATTCAAAATGAAACCCATTTATTATGTAAAATCCATGTAGAAGTTATGATCCTTAAACAAAAACCTTCTCTTTATTTACTTATGATTACAAAAATTCAATCTAGAAGAAAATTTAAAACCTTAACCTTTAAATAGTCCATTACTCTAAGGGTATAATAATGTTTTTAAGTCAATTACAATCAATGTTACCAAATTTGGGTGGGATTGGGCATCAAAATGATCTAGTTATGGGTAATTCACTACCAAATAAAAAAGCCTATATATGTAATATATAATATTCTAAGAATATAAAAATAAATAAATGATCTAATAAGTTATAGTTTTATGTGAGAGAGTGTGAACTCATCTTTTACATCAGTATTAGTAGTTCCAAATAAAATAGAGACTTATCATATGTTCCTAAATATAAGATTCATAAAAATTCTCACCATGAATTATCAGTATCTGATATTCTAAACTTTATGATATGTTGTACGAGTTGATTAGATCCAATATATTATTTTTAAAATTTGATCTCGAAAGTGAATATTAGTATATTTTAGTGAAAGAAGGGGATGATATGAATATAAATTTCAATATAAAATGAATATTATTCTAATGATTGGTAATGAATTTTGGATTATCAAATGATTTCATCACCTCAATTAAATAGATGAAAGAAGTATTGTAATAATTTATTTATAAAAACTATATTAAATTTTTTAATTAAAAATGGTATGAAGCACCACATAGAACATTTTTTATAGGTGTCCAATATTTTAAAGGAGTGTAAAATATTGATGTAATGACCCAAATAATTATGGTTTGATAGAATTCGAAATGACCCAAATATAATGGAGTTATATCTTCTAGAAATATGAATTGGTGGAGTAATAGGGACATGGAGTCCTTTTGGATTCATTTAAAATGATGAAAATGGTATTTAGGAGCTGCAGATGTTGATAGAAAGGATGTGGATAAAGTTTTTTGGGTTTGGTTATAGAGTATACCCTTATTCGGATATAGAATATCAAACCAGAAGCTTGATGGGATCCCACCAAGAGTATGATGGGAAGGGAAGTGGAATTGTTCCATTTACCAAGCCACTAGAAGCTAATAGAATGCCCCTAGAAGTCTAGTGAGCTATAAAACATTCAGTAGTGGAACACCAAGAATATATTTTACTTCAAGGAAGTATTTAAAATAATAATTAATTAATTGAAAATTATAATTAAAACCTTAAATAAACTCACCCCTCTCCCTCTTTCTAAGTTGAATGACTAGCCCCCTCCCACTCCAATACCACACTCACCCTCTCTCTCCCCCCTCTCCGCATTTTATTCAATCCTCTCCTAATTATACTTTTATTATCCAATTAATGAGGCATATATGATGGGGGTTATGTAGATGAGGCTAAGGGTAGCCCCAACATATCTCTCATTAACTCCCTTATCACTCATGCTCTTCATCTAAAACCCATACATTGGAATTGTTTATCTATTATTTTATTTCTATCAAATGGATTTGAATCATATATAAATACAAGACTACATAACTTTGATAAGAATGAGGTAGGATTTACCTTATATATTAATTCATATTCTTGGTACCTATATGTGATAGCATTTATGTGCATGTGGTTTTGTATTTAGAGGGCCTGAATTAGGAACTAGTGTTTTCCAATTGAAGAGAAAAAATTAGTATAACTCTTACAATTGAAACAGACATTTCACTCTATACGTGTATATATATAGATTTTCGAGTAAATATGTCACCAATGGGAGAAAGATATAATATGATTATATAGACCCCAAATGGGTCTTCATACATGAGTTAAACTATAAATAGTCAACGATGGATTCCCTTAGGGTGGGATTAATGGTCTAGTGGGCATAGGCATTCAGGATGGTTAATGGGGTGTATATTTTTCATATTAGTTATTGGGAATCCCATCATTGAGAGAGAGTTAGAGCCTTGGGTATGGAATCATGCCGAATAAACCTTTGTACTATTGGTGCATTCAAATTAAGAGGTTCCTCTAGATTGCTTTAGTGGGTTTTTAAGTGATGATGATTCCACCTTAAGGGAATCTTTGAAGTGTGAGTCAAGGTGATGGGATTAATGACTTGATGGATTTATTTTGAGAGAAAATGTAAGTATGTTATGGTATGGGCCTTGGATTAATACCTAGTATGGTTGTGTGGGAATGACATGATACACTATATTAATATGGAATGATGGGTCAAATTGGAGATAGGTTTATGAGTGTGGTTATATGAACATGGGATAGTCTTGATCATAGAATAAAATATGTAACCACTAAGGATGTAGTTTGGAAAAGTTGTAATGAACGGTGTGACTTGGATAAGTCTCATGAGACTATATTATATAGTGTTTTTTATATTTTTAATCACCATAGTGGTGATGAGTATGGGTTGGTATAAATAGGTAAGGATACAGGAAAAATGCTGGGGGGTGTCCTAGTGGTATTGTTTTCAATAAAGGATAAAGGAAATATGATTGGTTCAGTTTATCATGACTTATGATTCAATATGTGGTATGGTGAGGGTTTCCTATGTGGATTAATTATTTATGACTACATCTTGGGTAAATCATGCGATGTTAATTTATAGTTAGAGTTAGGATACATGACACATGGGATAGGTGAGATACTAGTAGAGTGCTAGTTCCAAGGTTGTGTGTTCCTTTTTTGTGATTATTTATTATCTTCACCTTGATACAAATACACACCTATGAGGAAATGATTCTTTTATGGTAAATTTAATGATTGTGTTGTAATTATGGCCTTAGAAATTTGATTTATTGATTCCATGTTACTTCTCTTAGGGACCCAATCATTTCATTCTATAGTTCTAAATTTTTCTTCTTAGGGTCCCAATCACAGAGTTTTGTGGTTCCTGATATCATCTCTTTGAATCCTGGTCATATATTTCTATGGTTCTTGATGGTTTTATTAGGTATCTGATCATAGTATTATGTGGTTATTAATTTATTACCTTAAAGAACTAATCATATCATTACACATTTCTCATTTTCTTCTATTATGGGCTCATTAATGTAATTTCATGGTTCCTACTATTTTATCTCAGGATTTTGTTAATAAATTTTCATGGTTCTCAGTGTATTCTATTAAGGTGAAAAATATTATAATTGATAGTACCCAAAGTATGAGTATTATCACCTAAGAGTTAGTATTGTATCATGATTATCCACTAAATGATGATAATATTCATTGTTAATATATATATTATTCATGTTATTTATTATTAATAAACACCATTTTAGTGTATTTTACACTTTAAACATTATTTCATATTATAATTATAATTCTTTCTTAAAATTCACTATTACATGGTACATTTTTTACCATCATTTAAAGTACATAATGATCTTGATTTTATTTTCATATTTAATTTTCAGGTTTATCATTACATTGGTAACAATTCATACTTTTGGAATACCTGAAGATTCATATTGGAAGACCACCAAAGTTGGCCTTGAACAAACAACATTCTGGGTGAAGTAAACTGGACAATAGCCCAATAAAACTACTGTATCGGCCAATATAAAAGCCCAATAATCCTGAAAATTGAATTAAATATTGATTATATCATGGGGAACATTTAATTAAACATTTTACAAAGAAAGTTATGATGTTTTAATGGAGTTATAGGCTTCCCAAGATGACGATAAAATCCTGGGCCAGATTCTACGGCCCAGAAAAACATCCCCCCATTTCGATAATATCTCTCAAACAAAAATTCCGTTTGGGATATTTTTTTACATACGTTTAGGAGATATACTGATATAAATTTTATTCTTCTATGTTCTACTCTAATTCTGCCATCTAAAAGGTCGTTTATATGCCTTTTTTCATTGTATGAAAGATGGATGCCACTTCAGGTCGAGGATAAAGAAGTCCACTCTCTCTTACTTTCCACCACCCTATGCCTACCATACTCAAGTGGGATCCTTTGTTATTTCTGTATATTGACCCAATACTCCTGAAATTCATATTTAAGGTAGTGGTGGTTGAGGATTTTATCATCTTTGGTGCTTTGTTTAATTGTAATGTTATACTGTGAATTTTTTGCCTTGAGTTTGTCTTTCTCATGTAAGTTGTTCAATTCACCTTAGTTTCTTAATAAAATTTATTTTTATACTCTTATTTTGTTCTTCTTCATATAATGTTAATATCGTTAGTAAAAGGTGTGATTTATTCACACCAAACCTTGGGAAATTATTACACAATGGTTGAGTGATCGTTACTTCATTATCTTTTTTCTACTTCTCCAATTCCTCCCTCATGAGTCTACTTTCCGCTTCCATTGAAACCATAGAATAAATGGAGGGATAACCCACTTATGGGTTGATACAAGGGAGTATAAATGGCCTTGATTGGATGTTATTTATCACCCCATTAATTTCTAATACTTCTTTTAATTGATATTTTTATTTGATGATTTTAAAACTTCTTCGTCCTTGTTGAATTTTAAGGCCACACACTTCAAGTGTTAATATGAACCTTTACCTTGGAGTTCACATAAATTTGATCCTCCATGTGTATAGGTGATTATTATTATGGTTATTTGGTATTAAACCAGTAAGTGATGAAGTTTTTTTATCTTCTTGAATAAACTCATCTCAAATATAAGAAGTTGAACTAATTAAAAATGAATTTCATCCAATCCACCCAAAGTGATAAGCTAGGATAAACTCATTATTTTAAATTGAATTAACTTAAGTCTATTAGAATTAACTTAAACCCATATAAAATAAACCCAAGTTGGCCACTTCATTTCCAAAAATAGTCCATAGAATGTACGTGTCTATATGATTCTTCTTAGTTCTTTGAGGATTCGACAACCCAAGCTAAACTACAAGGGACCTCTTAAACCTAAAATCTTGGGTAAATTTGGGTGAGACCATATCACTTATTTAATTATTCACCAACATCAAATTAATCAGGTAGGGTCAAGTGTCATGGTAACCCAGTTATCACATGACAACCCAATATGATAGATTAAATGTTGTGTGTTACCACTTTATCATTTTTTTAGGAAAACATTGGTATATTTTGTAATATATTTGGGGAACATTATGGGTTCCCTACTAAAATTTATTCTCACAACCTATATATACACCTTGTTAGACGTAGAGACCATATATTTTATATAAAATCCAGAACACATGTTGTACTAAAGATTAAGTTAGAGTAGCTTAATGTGGTTGGAGTCATGACCAAGGAGAGGCTTGGGATTAGATTTGGGTATCCATGTGTTATTATTATTATTTTTTATATGTTTTATATTCTTGGTCGAGTGGTCAATCTATTTTATAAATGAGTTGTATGACTTCCATTGTTCATTATAATATAGCATGAGTGTATATTAATTTTGATTGTAGTTATCTCATAGATATAATTACATATACCTACTTTAATATTTTATTTTGGATGATATTTTATTCTATTGATTTAATATTATAGGTTTTGATACTGAGATTATATTCAACTCAGTATTATATATATACCCTCAATGCTAGTTGGAAGCCTCAAACATACGATTAGGTTCACCTAAGGTTAAATGGAATCACCTTTCTCCGTCATTATTCAAGTGAGTTTGATTGGGGTATTACAGGTAGTTTTTGGCAATTTTTTTACTTATCTTATGATTCTATGGTGTGGTGTGTGGATATAGGAACAGTAAAATATTTGGGTGGACACTGGGTTTGTGCTTCATGAATACTTACCTGGAAGAATATCCAAGTCACCAAGGTGGTGAGATTTTGGATTTGATTTTCACTTTTATAGTCAAGTAATTGTTAGAGTATAATGTTAGGGTTATTTATTTATTGTTTTACTATTGCAATAGGGCACCCAAAAAAATTATACAGGCATCATACTCATCATGTAGGTAACCTGACATGTGTATGACTACTTGTGACTATATAATGGGTTTTGAAAGGAAACTGGATTTGAAAACTATTTTCAAAAAGAAAATAAATGTTTAGGAAAGTATTTTGTAATGGTTTTGGTTAATTAAAAATTAGAATAAATTATTAATTATTTTCCCAAATATCCCATTGGGGTGAATTAATTAACTAAAACTGACAGTGGTGGTTTTCCACATTATATTTCATTGATATTATGATACTTTAGTCCATGTGAATTTGGAATGATTTAATCATTATAGTTGATATATATATAGGAATTATATTCCATAATTTTTGTTTGGTACATGAAATTTATGTGTGGGATATGGTTTAGAATGGGCATGAGAAGCCTTGGTTAGTTAGACACTCTTAAGATAGTAGAGGAAGGAATCTGGGAGCCTTGGGTTTTTATGAGATGTGAATCATGGATCCTGATGATAAGGATGTAATTATGTTCATAGGGTAGGATTGATTATATTCATATATTATTTATGTTGGAATGTATTCCTTGAGAGAGTATTGTACAACTCTAGATGGTATGAGTCAATTTTCTATTGGGGTGAGTGTAACACACCAGGTAAATAAAGAATATGACATTTTCATATTTATCCATATTTGTGAATAAAATATTAATATGACTTTAAATGGGATGCTATGCTCGATGGCGTACCCAACACGCAACAACGAGTTTCTTGGAAATCTTACGTTGCACTCTAATAATAAAATAATATTATTTTAAATCGTAGTTAACATGTAGCTGTTGTATTGGCAGGAATGGATAGAAATAACTAAAATATGATTATATATGTTTTTAAATGTTTTTACATTTATCCAATAAATGATAAAGGCATAAAATACGGAAATAATTCAATTTTAGGCGTATATGCCCTAGTTTTCACTAAAGGTTCACTTATCGCCTTTTGATGGATAACCGTCATTAAATATAGTTTTGTTCACTATTATTCATCCTTTTGGAATAAATAAAACTCTTTTTAAGAATTGGGACATCAAAATTTACTTTGTGTAAATTTTTGGTATCTTTCTGATAATGTTCATTTTTTTTAATGAATAGTGTAAAATGTTGTATTTTAATTCGAAACCTCTTTTTAATCTAATTTATTTATATGATTAGATTATCTTTTGAATTAGTTTTAAATTGAAATTAGAATATATTTTTACCATGAAATCCAATAGTGGTCGTTGGAATTAATTTCACTTTGAAATCAGACTTAAACTAGTGTCAATCTTTTGATACTTATTGTTTCATAAAAACACGCTATTTTCTATGACAGTGGGAATTAATTATTAAATAAATTAATGTGACTTATATGATTTTAATTTTGTAAAATAGACTTCATTTTTTAATTCGGAATATCAAATATAGCTTAGGGTGATTTTTTGGGATTTTTCTGAAAAACTTTAATTTTTGATTAATAGTGAAACCACCAAGTGGTACTTATAAAAACTGATTTTTCTTTTTAAATGAAATTTTGCCATATTTGTGTTTTGAATTTCAAAAATCCGACATACATGGTTGTCATTAAGAAGTAAAATGTGGTTCAATGGGATAAAAATAATTTTTTGGTAAATAGTAACTTATTAAGTTTTTAATCGCGATTAGAGGTAATTAGTGTAGTTTAAGGTAAAAATAATGTTTTAATAATATGAAATGAACTTAACACATGTACTAACCTCATTGGATGTGTCATGGCCGACCAATACAACCCGTGGGTCAACTTGGGGACCCCATGAAGCCATTTTGGTTGGAAAATGACATTAATATCTTTTTATTTAAAGTTAAAGTAAAAAATGAGACAAACATGAAATGTTTTACTAAAACAATTTTTTACATGAGGTTATACGAATCATATTTTTGACTATAAATATTCATTGGAAAGCTAAAAATATTTCCTACATCATAGTATTTTTATTATGACATCATGATGATGCAGCGATGACCTCATTATTTAACGATTTAAATAAAATGGAAAGATAATGTAATATCTAAGACCTACACATGTACAAAACCTATTGGATGAGTGGATTTCGAACCCTTATCACCTTATCCTCGAAACACATCAATGTGGGACCTCTTAAATCTGAATACCATTTTCAAATAAAGTAAAATTTGCTTACTTTCCAAGAGTGCCCCTCCTCTCCTCTTATAAAAGGCCCCCACCTCTACCTCCTTACCCACACTCCCAAAGCCTTTGGCTCGGCCAACCCCTGCCCATTTTCTCTCTCCATTTCCCTCTCTAACTCCTTGAGGCCTCACATTGGGCAGAAGTCTTCCCAAGGAAGCCTTTTAGCTCAAACCAAAGGGAGTTACCCGATTTTAAGGTAATGTCTTCACTTGAGTCCTTTTGTTTTATTTTGCCTCTCCAACCCCCTAAACTCTTTTTATTCATTTCTTTTGTAACAAATCCAGTATCTTAAATATACTAGGATGTTGTTATAAGAAGGATTCGAGCTACACTTACACACACCTACATCTAATGGTTAAAGAACATACTGTTTCTGTGGATGGCGAATTTATGCCTCCCGAAACGATGATTGTTCAACATTATTTTAACACCTTCAAAGGTGGACATTAAGATGTCACTATATTTATACATGATATATAATATGTTTATGTTTTACTTAAGCTTCTGTATTTTTCTTTTTGGGCATACCTTTATGGTTTCCATTATGGGTAAACGCGATATCTTCATTTAAGGAAGTGCGGACTACCACCCCCTCAAAGTGATGTGATTCGTTAAGGCCATATGTGGGACGTATAAAGGATGGATTTAAAGTTATTATATATGATGTTATACTATAATTATAACATACCTCTATATCATTATTATTCCATTCCATAAAAATATGAAATAGAAATGAAAGTAGCGTTCATGCGTACGTACGGCTTACCGTCTCCATGAACGGTGCATTTCATTTATTACCTCTAAATGATTATGTAATATTATAAATACATGTATATTATGGATATATATGATATATATGATATCCAAATCATGAATATAATCTTGGATATAATGAACATTTGACCACACGAACAACATGTAATTGTAAGAAGTCCACTTTCGACTTAAGAACCAAATATCGACAAAACAAACATTATTAACTTAAATGATTAAATAATGTTTATAACATTGCAATAAGTGATCTAAAAGGAATAATGAACTAGAAAAAGGTTATTAATAAAGTTCAAATTAACTCAAGTTTATTATTCTGGACGTTAAAGAACTATCGAGTCAAGTCGGACCCGAGGTAAGGGATCCTACTCCTCTCTTTCTTTTTAAGTACACTCTTTAATGTCATTCCTTCTAAGCTCATATTTCTTGTTATTAGGAGGTTCTTTTATATTAATCTTACTGTAATTTTTATGTTCATATGATGAGAGACCCTATTCTCTCTCATCAATCCATTTTGGATGTTTTGAGTGGCGCCGTTAGGCTGCTGAATTTTCGTAAGAGATCTAACCTCTCTCTTTCTCTTTAAGTACTCTCCTTTATGTCACTTCTTTTAAGCTCCTCTTTGTTATGATGGGGGATGTTCTTTTATATTCCTCTTTCTGTACATTTTATTTTAATGTGATGAGATACCCTATTTGATCTCATCAATCCATTTTTGGATGTTTTAAGTGGCGTCGTTAGGCTGCCGAGTTTTCGTAAGGGATTTTTCATCTCACTTTTATTCCTGTGAGATTTATGCTACATTTGCCACAAATTCCTTTGAGTGGTGTATGTACTGCCCATTATTTTATTCATTGTTTAATATACTTTCTTTTATGAGTATTTACATCAATGTTGTATTGTCCTTCTTTCACGAGGTGTATGTTTTGAAAGATACCCATGTCGGTAAGGGAACCTTTCACCCTCCTCTTTTTAAAAGACTTCTTTTGTTGGGTCTTTTAATTTACATATTGTTATGTTGGGATATGTTCTCATATATCCTTATTGATGTAAATTTTATGTCCATGTGATGAGATACCCTTTTTTTATCTCTCATCAACTCATTTTGATGTGACGGCGTTAGGCTGTCAAGGGAACTTCTTATCCCAATTTCGATTTCTTTGGGTTCAACATGTAGATATTGAATATGTCATCTTTTGAATATGTGTTAATGACATTTGATTATTTTACACTTAATGTCCACTTATATTTGGTGTATTCGTTTGTCACACATAATTATTTAATTGATTTATCCTTAAACCAAGGATACCGTCTTTGTAAGGGACTTCGTCTCAATCTCCATTCAATGAGGCATATTTTGTTTTATACACAACCTTCTTTTATACGGTGTATAAACCCCTTTGACTTTTACATTTATCCAAAAAGGAATATTTTTTATACAAAGCATTTTACTAAATGACAAAAGGGAATGTTTTTGTCGTACGTATGCGGCGACAACGACTTCTCCACCGCCGTGACCATCATTTGAGTTTCAGCTTCTTCAACAAGCCATACCTTCTTTTTAAAAGAAAAATAAATACCATGTTTTACTTTTATTTTATTTTGGTATTTAAAATGGTTTTGATAATGTTTTTATATCAATGTGTTGTATTGATATCTTTTTATTTAAAGGTGTAAATGTTATGTTTCCTTTATGCATGTTTTATGTGATAAGATTATGTTATGGTTCTTGGGCATTGTTATGAAGACGGGTGGTTTCGTGATAAACTAAGGGCGGGTGAGCCCGATATAGCTCTCCAATGCATTGGGTAACGCAAAGGAGTGAAACGTTAAGGTTTCTCCGAAGAGATTTAGGGAATATACTATGATGGGTATTCCAAACGTAACCAAGAGGGTTACTCCCTACGTAAGAATGTTATGAATGCCTCAAGTTACCTTTATGTCTTATGATTTCTATGATTTATTCATGGTTTGATGAGGTATGTTAAAGTGCCTAAGTTTTATGGGTAAAGTATGATTTCATTCTTATGTATATATGAACTCATGTTTCCTTTCCATATTTTTATATCCCTTACTGAGTTTTTTTATGCTCATCCCAAGTTTTTAAAAAAAAATTCACAGGTCAAGGGAAAGGTACGTGATGTGATGATAGTGTCAAGGATGTGTCAAGAAAGAATCCAAGTTTATTTTAAATACGTTTTCGTTGATGGGAAGAATGAATCATGTCTTTTATGTAACCACTTTGTTTAAATGTGGAATGTAATGCTAGTTTTATGATCTAATTCTCTAAAACTCTAAACCTGAAGAGATCCTCAATGTGTAATCTTGTATTAACTCAAGATTAAGTAAGGTTTAAGCCTGGGGCCTTACATTTGGTATCAGAGTTCGGTTTAGATAACTTTAGAGGTTAGGGTATTCTTTAAGCATAAGTGGCATTACCATAATGGTTAGGATTTCAGAAAGAGTCCTAGTTTTATATAAAGTGAATGATTAAGTATATCTTAGTGTTTATCTTCCTCATTAGTACATGATGTTTTTTTTGATATACTCACACTGACCTTTTTGGTTTTAGTAAATGGCTGGATCTAGCAGGCACCAAAGTAACAGTGGATGTGATGGAAACTGTGACAATTTTTTGAGCAAGCAACTGAATGATATGGGAGCTGCAATGAGAACTCTTGTGATTATCCTCAACCAACTATCTAGAGTCAGGATTGACCACCTAAACCTTGGTGATTTCTCTAACGCATCATATATGCGAGAAACAAATCCCTATATAAGTACAGGTAATAATCATAAAGGTAAGTGTGTTCAAAAACCTATGTGTCAAAGATGTGGAAAGAAACACCTAGGAAAATGTTTCAAAGGGACAGAAATATGCTATAGATGTGGAAATGAAGGTTATAAATCAAGAACCTGCCATGGAAAAAGGAAGCATCCAGTTGACTCGAGGAAAGGGAAAGAAGTTCATTCTGAGGGATCAATTGAATGTTTTAAATGTGGTGTGCATGGTAATTATGCAAACACATGTCCTATGAAGAAGTTTCATGAATGGGGTCACCAAGAGCATACAAATGTTTGTTTACCAATACCTAATGCCATTCTGATTGAGGATGAAGAAACTGACAATGACCAATCAAAGGTATGTATTATTTCATGACTATTGTTTTCCTATTTTGGAATCTTAGGATATGATTCATGATTTTGTTTGTAGGAAAGAGGTATTTCGGAATAAGTTGGAAAGGAATGGTTAATGGATCATGAAGAATGTTGAATGAGTAAGATGTCAACATATAAGGGCTTCAAGAGTTATGGTGAAATTCTTAAGAGTATTAAGTCTCTTTTGATGATGGGGTTACATTAGAAGACTTTTTATATTATGTGTAACCCTGATGTTTAATAAAGGAAAATTTTATTCAAGGAATAGTTATCTTTTCTTTTGTGGACATAGTTATAAAGAACTATTTGGGTTTATCTGATCCTTACTTTTGAGGTAATTATGGGTTACTATATGTTATGATTGAAGTGAAAGGCATGAGATAAAATTGAGGTTAAATTATGTTATGGTTATTTTTGATGATTTTATCCCTTTTTGGGGAATGATTTGAGAATTATATAGTTTTGTAAAAAGGACAACACGCAGACCGTGTGACAACCCGTCGCGTCTGACAAAGCTTTGTGAATCGAACCCACAACCAAAGTGTGACTGGTATTTATCGCCTACCACTGGACTACGTGAAGTCCCTGGTTAGTTTGACTATTTTTTTTAGTTAGATGATTTTATTAATTAAGAGTAAGTTTATTTTGGATTATCAATGGAAATTTATTAACCTATCATGGAGGATAAGTGATTAGGATTAATTACTTTTCAATATGAGGCATTAAGAGCAACTGATGTGGTTTGGAGATAAATGATATGATTTAACTTGGTAGACTATGTAACTAAATCCTTCAAAATATTTGGGTTTCAATCTTAGTTTGGTTTACTTTGAAGAATTTTATGGACTAATTGTTTATCGAATGGACTTCGTTGAACTTTGGGTTTTGTTGGACAAATTTTGGAGATTAAGAATAGATTTTCTTTTTATAAAGGGTTATCCTTTTCTGGATTATCTGATCATGTACTAACCTTTTTGGTTTTTGTTTTGGTTAGAGTCTAAAGACATGGGAAGTATATAGTTCTCTATTGTGGATTAGGTGATTCTCTAGAAGTTGATTATAGTACTCTTAATGCGAACAAGTCTCCCTAAATACTCATCTTTTGGAAAAAAATATGAGTTTGATTAAGGAATCTAGTAAAAGTTGAAAGTCAACATGATAAGTGATTATGTTTCCTTATGAATAAATTCCTCAATAAGAAGTAACTTAAAACAAAAATGTTGTCTATTAACTTTTCCTACTGGGGAATCTAATACCGGTTAACCCATCACAAGTTTGTGATTTTCTTATGGTTAACTTTCTCCATGACATGTTTACTATCACTCTCCATCAGAACATGACCCTTTGTTTTCTCCTCCATATCCATATTTTCATACTTGGAATCCTAGTATGGGTTAACTCGGGTGACATTTTTACTTCTCTCCCATTCTTTTAAAGTGATTGTTTTACCGACTCTTGTTCCGATGTGGGACTTTCAAGGATGTTTCCAAGCTCAATTTTAAAAATTGCGAGGACGCAATTCCCAAAAGGGGGGAAGGATGTAACACCCAAGGTAAATAAAGAATATGACATTTTCATATTTATCCATATTTGTGAATAAAATATTAATATGACTTTAAAGGGGACGCTATGCTCGATGGCGTACCCAACACGCAACAATGAGTTTCTTGGGAATCTTACGTTGCACTCTAATAATAAAATAATATTATTTTAAATCGTAGTTAACATGTAGTCGTTGTATTGGCGGGAATGGATAGAAATAACTAAAATATGATTATATATGTTTTTAAATGTTTTTACATTTATCCAATAAAGGATAAAGGCATAAAATACGGAAATAATTCAATTTTAGGCGTATATGCCCTAGTTTTCACTAAAGGTTCACTTATCGCCTTTTGATGGAGAACCGTCATTAAATATAGTTTTGTTCACTCTTATACATCCTTTTGGACCAAATAAAACTCTTCTTAAGAATTGGGACATCAAAATTTACTTTGTGTAAATTTTTGGTATCTTTCTGATAAAGTTCATTTTATTTAATGAATAGTGTAAAATGTTTTATTTTAATTCGAAACCTCTTTTTAATCTAATTTATTTATATGATTAGATTATCTTTTGAATTGGTTTTAAAATGAAATTAGAATATATTTTTACCATGAAATCCAATAGTGGTCGTTGGAATTAATTTCACTTTGAAATCAGACTTAAACTAGTGTCAATCTTTTGATACTTATTGTTTCATAAAAACACGCTATTTGCTATGACAGCGGGAATTAATTAATAAATAAATTAATGTGACTTATATGATTTGAATTTTGTAAAATAGACTACATTTTTAAATTCGGAAAATCAAATATAGCTTAGGGTGAATTTTTGGGATTTTTCTGAAAAAACATCAATTTTTGATGAATAGTAAAACCACTAAGTGGTACTTATAAAAAATGATTTTTCCGTTTAAATGAAATTTTTCCATCTTTGTGTTTTGAATTTCAAAAATCCGACATACATGGTTGTCATTAAGAAGTAAAATGTGGTTCAATGGGATAAAAATAATTTTTTGGTGAATAGTAACTTATTAAGTTTTTAATCGCGATTAGAGGTAATTAGTGTAGTTTAAGGTAAAAATAATGTTTTAATAATATGAAATGAACTTGACACATGTCCTAACCTCATTGGATGTGTCATGGCCGACCAAGACAACCCATGGGTCAACTTGGGGACCCCATTAATCCATTTTGGTTGGAAAATGACATTAATATCTTTTTATTTAAAGTTAAAGTAAAAATGAGACAAACATGAAATGTTTTACTAAAACAATTTTTTACATGGGGTTATACAAATCAGATTTTTGACTATAAATATTCATTGGAAAGCTAAAAATATTTCCTACATCATAGTATTTTTTTTATGACATCATGATGATGCAGCGATGACCTCATTATTTAACGATTTAAATAAAACGGAAAGATAATGTAATATCTAAGACCTACACATGTCCAAAACCTATTGGATGAGTGTATTTTGAAACCTTATCACCATATCCTCGAAACACATCAATGTGGGACCTCTTAAATCCGAATACCATTTTCAAATAAAGTAAAATTTTCTTACTTTCCAAGAGTGCCCATCCTCTCCTCTTATAAAAGGCCCCCACCTCTACCTCCTTACCCACACTCCCAAAGCCTTTGGCTTGGCCAACCCCTGCCCATTTTGTCTCTCCATTTCCCTCTCTAACTCCTTGAGGCCTCACTTTGTGCAGAAGTCTTCCCAAGGAAGCCTTTTAGCTCAAACCAAAGGAAGTTACCTGATTTTAAGGTAATGTCTTCACTTGAGTCCTTTTGTTTTATTTTGCCTCTCCAACCCCCTAAACTCTTTTTATTAATTTCTTTTGTAACAAATCCAGTATCTTAAATATACTAGGATGTTGTTATAAGAATTATTCGAGCTACACTTACACACACCTACATCTAATGGTTAAAGAACATACTGTTTCCGTGGATGGCGAATTTATGCCTCCCGAAACGATGATTGTTCAACATTCTTTTAACACATTAAAAGATGGCCATTAAGATGTCACTATATTTATATATGATATATAATGTGTTTATGTTTTACTTAAGCTTCTGTATTTTTCTTTATGGGCATACCTTTATGGTTTCCATTATGGGTAAACGCGATATCTTCATTTAAGGAAGTGCGGACTACCGCCCCCTCAAAGTGATGTGATTCATTAATTCCATATGTGGGACGTATAAAGGATGGATTTAAAGTTATTATATATGATTTTATACTAGTATTATAACATACCTCTATATAATTATTATTCCATTCCATAAAAATATGAAATAGAAATGAAAGTAGCATTCATGCGTACGTACGGCTTACCGTCTCCATGAACGGTGCATTTCATTTCATACCTCTAAATGATTATGTAATATTATAAATACATGTATATTCTGGATATATATGATATATATGATATAAAAATCATGAATATAATTCTGGATTTAATGAACATTTGACCACACGAACAACATGTAATTGTAAGAAGTCCACTTTCGACTTAAGAACCAAATATCGACAAAACAAACATTATTAACTTAAATAATTAAATAATGTTTATAACATTGCAATAAGTGATCTAAAAGGAATAATTAACTAGAAAAAGGTTCTTAATAAAGTGTAAATTAACTCAAGTTTATTATTCAGGAAGTTAAAGAACGATCGAGTCAAGTCGGACCCGAGGTAAGGGATCCTACTCCTCTCTTTCTTTTTAAGTACACTCTTTTATGTCATTCCTTCTGAGCTCATATTTCATGTTATTAGGATGTTCTTATATATTAATATTACTGTAATTTTTATGTTCATATGATGAGAGACCCTATTCTCTCTCATCAATCCATTTTGGAAGTTTTGAGTGGCGCCGTTAGGCTGCCGAATTTTCGTAAGAGATCTAACCTCTCTCTTTCTCTTTAAGTACTCTCCTTTATGTCACTTATTTTAAGCTCATCTTTGTTATGATGGGGGATGTTCTTTTATATTCATCTTTCTGTACATTTTAGTGTAATGTTATGAGATACCCTATTTGATCTCATCAATCCATTTTTGGAAGTTTTAAGTGGCGTCGTTAGGCTGCCGAGTTTTCGTAAGGGATTTTTCATCTCACTTTTATTCCTGTGAGATTTATGCTACATTTTCCACAATTGCCTTTGAGTGGTGTATGTACTGCCCATTATTTTATTCATTGTGTAATATAATTTCTTTTATGAGTATTTACATCAATGTTGTATTGTTCTTCTTTCACGAGGTGTATGTTTCGAAAGATACCCATGTCGGTAAGGGAACCTTTCACCCTCCTCTTTTTAAAAGACTTATTTTGTTGGGTCTTTTAGTTTACATATTGTTATGTTGGGATGTGTTCTCATATATCTTTATTGATGTAAATTTTATGTCCATGTGATGAGATACCCTTTTTTTATCTCTCATCAACTCATTTTGATGTGACGGCGTTAGGCTGTCAAGGGAACTTCTTATCCCAATTTCGATTTCTTTGGGTCCAAAATGTAGTTATTGAATATGCCATCTTTTGAATATGTGTGAATAACCTTTGATTATTTTACACTTAATATCCACTTATATTTGGTGTATTCGTTTTTCACACATAATTATTTAATTGATTTATCCTTAAACCAAGGATATCGTCTTTGTAAGGGACTTCGTCTCAATCTCCATTCATTGAGGCATATTTTGTTTTATACACAACCTTCTTTTATACGGTGTATAAACCCCTTTGACTTTTACATTTATCCAAAAAGGAATCTTTTTTATATGAAGCATTTTACTAAACGACAAAAGGGAATGTTTTTGTCATATGTATGCGGTGACAATGACATCTCTGCCGCTGTGACCATCATTTGAGTTTCGACTTCTTCTACAAGCCATGCCTTCTTTTTAAAAGAAAAATAAATACCATGTTTTACTTTTCTTTTATTTTGGTATTGAAAATGGTTTTGATAATGTTTTTATATCAATGTGTTGTATTGATATCTTGTTATTTAAAGGTGGAAATGTTATGTTTCCTTTATGCATGTTTTATGTGATAAGATTATGTTATGGTTCTGGGGCATTGTTATGAAGACGGGTGGTTCCGTGATAAACTAAGGGCGGGTGAGCCTGATATAGCTCTCCAATGCATTGGGTAATGCGAAGGAGTGAAACGTTAAGGTTTCTCCGAAGAGATTTAGGGAATATACTGTGATGGGTATTCCAAACGTAACCAAGAGGGTTACTCCCTACGTAATAATGTTATGAATGCCTCAAGTTACCTTTATGTCTTATGATTTCGATGACTTATTCATGGTTTGATGAGGTATGTTAAAGTGCATAAGTTTTATGGGTAAAGTATGATTTCATTCTTATGTATATATGAACTCATGTTTCCTTTACATATTTTTATATCCCTTACTGAGCTTTTTTATGCTCATCCCAAGTTTTTAAAATGTTTTTCACAGCTCAAGGGAAAGGTACGTGATGTGATGATAGTGTCAAGGATGTGTCAAGAAAGAATCCAAGATTATTTTAAATACGTTTCCGTTGATGGGAAGAATGAATCTTGTCTTTTATGTAACCACTTTTTTTAAATGTGGAATGTAATGCAAGTTTTATGATCTAATTCTCTAAAACTCTAAACCTAAAAAGATCCTCAATGTGTAATCTTGTATTAACTCAAGATTAAGTAAGGTTTAAGGCTGGGGCCTTACAGTGAGGATAGTGGGTATTCTAATAGGGTGGTGACATTGTTTTGTTTGACAAGTGGATTCATTATCCCTCATATTTTTATGGAAGGTAGGGAGTGAATGTTATTCATTAGGAAAGTTACACATGATTTTATGATTCCGGATTTTCAGATTGTGGGTAGATTTAGGGTGATTTTGAATGATATATATGGAAAGTGGGATTATGGGATTTGTTTTTTCATGCATAATACCTCAAGGATCTTATAAATGAAAGTACGAGTGGTTATTTGTGACTGTAATCATTGGTGAGAAAGAGAAATATATTCATTAGTTAAGAATGTGATCCTAAGTATAATTAATTAAAACTCAAGAGGTATGATCCAATTGGTAAATATGAGTGGTTTAAGAGTGTGAATATTCTTATGGTGAGAATTGAATAGTAATCGATGATAGTAAAGAACCATTATGAGAGGGGTTCTCAAGGCCTTATCTTGCTAAGGAAAAAATAGTGAGAACTTAGGTGACCATTAACGTAAGATTTCAAGGGTAATGGGTAGTTCATGTTAGGTAACTTATAAACTTCCCTAGAACATGTTTTTTTAGTAATAGTGTTTGTGTTAGTTCTTTGAGAACTACATGGGTTGTAAGAACCCACAAAAATGCAATCGGTTTGGAGTGGGGTTAATGAATCCTTAATTCCTTGACAACTTATTTCCATGATAGAGGACTTCAATACAATAAATTTAACTATTATATTTGTGTTACGTTGATGGGATTGGTGTCTCAGAGTATATAGAGGTAAATTTTATAGGTCTTTCTTATTATAGAGGAATGAAACATCAAGAAAATTGAAAGGCTTATCATGTGATAGTGTGGATTCTTCAATGGGAATGAGTATATAATTAATGATAAAATGATTATATTAATTAGTTATGAGATAGTTTCATTGAGGTACAATGGTTGGAAGGGGAGATCATTGATGATTTAGGAAAATCATGGTGTAGAGAACCTCAACATGATGGACCATAGTGCGATGCTTAAGATGGGTCTTTTAGGATGGAATGAGCATGAATTATATTTAATGACTTAGATTTTTTATGTATTATTTTTAAATATTATATGAATTAGTTTGGAGACCAGGTGTTGAGACGGGATGTGATTCTGAGGTTCTGTGTGCTCTGAATAAATGTTTGAAATATATTAAATATATTAAATAACATGCATGTGTAGTCTTCCTGAAAAAGTATAACAAATTTTGAATGTAAGACTGCATTAGAAATTTGAGGGAACTATAGATTTTAGATCATGTTCTTTACCCAAGGTTAGACATAATCTTTTTCGGTGCAGGTTGTTTTTAAAAAAGTCATTGCAGGCACATAATTAATAAAATAAACTAAGTAAATTGATATAAATTATTTTACTTGATGATGTGATTAAATTTGTATATAAATTCCTGGTTATAAGTTTCTTCATAGGGTTTGATGCTAAACCATGGAGACCTTAAGAGTTCATTAGAGATCGATCTTAGAAAATGATGATGGAATGAGACTAGATAAAGGATCAGTGTGCCAATAGAGTTTATGGATCTCATCAACAATGACAATGAAAAACCTTTATTCATCAATGATTGATCCAAATTATAGGTAAGATGTTTGATTTTTTTTGTTTTCCATCCCATTATTTAATCCATGATGAACTCAAATTAATTCCATGAACATAATTGATACACACATCCTTTGAAGATTTAAATTGATGGAATTATATTTATTTATTGTGTTTTATTCCTCTTCATTCATATTTTCCTTGAAAACTAATCAAGGATGAATGAAAAAGGGATGAGGATTGTTCCTCACATTTGACGATTTTTGCATTTCTTCCCCCATTCTTTTAACATTCATCATGAGCATTTATTTTAGCTCATGGTTTGATGAATACCCAATATTTGATTGATGTGTGATTTTTCTTTAGCGCAACAGATCAATACAGAGGGTGTGGTTCATGATTGATGGTTTGATCAAGTTTCAATGATGGTGGAGGATGATCGTAGGTGTGTTTGGAAGATTTGTGGTTCCTATTCTTCCATTTTTTTTTTGTGTGGGGATAGATTGGCTCTATGGAATGTATTATAATCTTATATGAGCTCAAATTTTGGATAGTGAGGATGGAAAGGCTTGCCCAAACCCAGATATATAGGGTTTTAATGAGGGAGGTACCTCTGAAAATGTGTAGGATGATGTCGAAGATATTCTGATGGTTCTGAAAAATACCATAGTACATTAAGTGTATTTTAGGAATACACATTGTGTGGGACCCCCTGATTTCATTCCTAGGGTTTCATGGTGAGTTAAATATTACATGTCAAATGACCAGGTCATAATCAATGTGAACCCTCCATGACTATTTGGTGTGTACTTTAGAAGGTACATATACATGGATACGAGTACACAAGCATGGGCACACCATGTACTCAGACACATACACGACCATGTGTACATGGGCTTGTACATGGGTCATACCAGCGGTACACAAGCATGTCCATGAGACATGGGTAGGGTGTCAAGTGACCCTTACATGTCGTGTACTCTATATACATTCCATTTATGTGGAGTTTTAGATAATGTGTGAGGTTGGACTATATTGTAAGATCCATGTTGATCAAGGCACATCATGTACACTACTTACACTCCATTTACTCCCTTATAGATAGCTTGGAGATCGTCATCTCTTAGCTTCATACGTTTTTTAGTTGAGTGGTTTTCCCCTTGTTCCATTCCTTTGAGGGTATAGTGGGGTACTACATCCACATATCAGGATTGTGATCCACTCTAGAGGATGAGTCTTTGATAGAGTTTGTGTTGTCCCTCCATGATACTAGAGTGTGATCCTCTATCATATTTATACACTAGGTAGGGATTTTTGGAAACAGAGTGACCTCCTTGAGTAGGGAATTGATCCTCTATTTAAAAGACTTTATCGATAGGGTTCACAGTATCACTGGTATATGATCCCCTATGTAGTAGGTTAATCCAGAATGGGTTCATGGTGTCCCCAAACGGTTCAAGTCATGACCCCTATCTGAGTGTCAGGTTCTTTTGAGACCAGTCAGGTATCTTGGGCTGGGACTAATAAACATGAGCTCTTGGATGAGTGTGTCTAGTGATAGCATGTCCTGTGGAGTAGATTCTACTAGAATGAGAATTAATTTGAATATAATCCTATGGAAGGAAGTTGTTCATGACTGTCTGGTGGAACAGTGTCTTTAATGAGTATATCAAGGTTTTTTATATTATATATTGAATTTTATATCCTTTTATTGATCTGACTATACTTTATGATTTGTGTTAATTGTTTTTGGGGTGTCCTAATGGGTATTTTTATACTCACCCATGCACGGCCTATGCACGCACGCATCATGTATTATGCATATGATGACCCTTATGATGGTGTCATGGGAGGTCATAAAGAAGGTGGAGTGTATCTTGAGCTAGACAGACCAAGTTATTTTTTGGTAACTTTCATTTGATCATATTACTCTCCCTCAAAGAAGGTTAAACTCTTTACATTTTTGGGTTGCGCCTGTATTTGGCTCTTTTTTCTCTTTCTGTACTTTTCTATCATACTATATTATAGTATTATATATGTATTCATGAATTGGTTTTAGTTGTTTTACATTTAAGCATTGTATGGGATTGGAGATGTGTGTCTTTGTTTATAGGTATAACAGGATAATGTTTCACATTTTATGGATATGCCTACTCGGTGATGGTCACTAGCCCCTGGATAATTAGAGGAGGGTTTGGGGTAGTAATGGTTCAGACCCCAGTGGGTCAGGTCATGACCGATTGGTATCAGAGCATTCAATTCTACCTCAGTACTGGAGTTAGTGATATTGGTTTGGGGCATTAGTGTTTAGTGTTTTGAGTTTGGTTTCAAGACTACGGACTCCATTGTTGGTGGGACAAAAAATGAATTCATACATTATCACACCAATCACCTGACTTTTAACTCAGTGAATATGAAAATTGGTTGTAGGGAAAAAATTGGTACACACAACATATAGGAATGGGTTGTGGTTTCCATGTTTGTCTTGAGTCTACTCCCAAGATATACTCTTTGACAATGGTACATATTATTTTATTTCAAGATGCCTCTGTGAAGACAGCCATCTAGGATTCCACTACGTGATCATGAGAATTATCCACCGAGTGACGAGGCATCAGTAAAAGAGACTTTAACAAAGATAGAACCTCTAGGTGTTTTTCCAGCTATACCACCACATGTTGAGAAGCATCTAAAGGTGGTAGTTCCAGAAGATGATGCACACAAGATGAGTTCACTGTAAAAGTTTTTGAGGCAATGAACCCCTAGGTTTTAGGGTAATCCATGCCCCTAGGTGGATAAGGAGAGAATAGAGGCAGTAACTCATTTTTTCTCATTGTGAGGATTCCCACAAGTCAGATTGTAGTCCTCATGGCGAGGATTATTTAGGGATCTGTTGGGTGGTGGCAGAGTCTAGTGACTCAGTCACATGATGAGATAACTCTCTCCTGGACATACTTTAAGAATATCATTAGGGTGTAATTCTATCTAGGCACTTTACAATCAGTGTGCATACAGGATCTTATGCGTCTATAGTAGGGAATTTTGAATGTGGAAGAGTACTCAGTGAGGTTTACTGATCTCTCACTATACTCCATAGATTTGGTTTGGGATCTATTTTTCAGAGCATGGATCTTTGATAATGGATAAGGTAGAAAATTAGGGTTTTCCTGGTATCCCTATGCATCCCCGCCTATTTTGGGTGTGATTGACCAATCCATGGTGGTGGAGAGATTCCTGGAAGAGTATGAAGTGACAGTTGGTGCTGGAAGCTAGCACCCAGAAGTAGAGACCTTCGTATAAGGTAGTTGATTATAGTCTCAAGTATCCAATCATGTTAGATGCTTCAAGTGTAAATACAAGTATATTGGTTCAGTGGTGAAGGGCTCTCAAGATAGATTGTATCAAATGAGGGAGATCTAGTGTTTCTATGGTGATGGTCGGGGACATATAGCTTAGGATTTTCCGAACTATAGAATAGTTTATCAAGATATAGTCGAGGGACCACCAAGACAGAGAAAGATGAAAGATAAGGGTGGTACACAGGGTGGAAGAATTAGGATAGGGGTCGGGTGAGTAGAAAGATTTGATTGGACATTTTACCCATTACCACCACCACTCCAAAGTGGTCCATTAAAGGCTCATGGAGTTGGTGGTCTAGGATGAGGCCAGCTGTAGTCTATGGAGGTCTATAACCCTGAGGCTCTAGGATTGATATGAGGTATGATCTATGTATTTTCTACTTTATCTATCATTTTTATAGACAATGGTGAGATTAATTCATTTCTATAAACTTATCTGGTTCAAGACATTGAGATTTTGGTTGAGCCATTGGCTCGACCATTGTGGGTGGAGACTTCGACAGGTGGTGACTTAGCGATTGTGCACTTTTCCTGATAGTTAAATATGATACTAGGATGTGAGAGTTTTGAAACGACCCAAATCTTGATGTACATGGACATTACATTACTTTTTCAGAATACTTAGTACAAAAAATAGACACACAAGGATCCTAATAGTTTAGTGTCTTTGGAAAATCAGAATATAAACTTCTAATCAGATCTTCAACATCTCCCATAAAGATCTTCCTTTTTTTTCTTACCTAAAACTTTTATTTAAATCTTGGGGAAAAGAAAACATAAAAGGGGTGATCTCAAATGCCCAGTAAGGGTAAACATAGAGAACATAAAACAATCCATAAACATTTGAATGCAAAAACTTGAACATAAAATCTAAACATCAAAATCTTGAGCAAAGACATGAATCATTGAAGTACGTAAGGCATATATCATAAGGGAACATCAATCATGATAAAATAGAATGGGAATAAAGCATGTAATTGTGGAAACCATTAAGAACAAGTTATGATTTCCATAGTATCCAAGGCATTGCTGCCAAGACCATCTTAGTGGACAAAGACTCTTTCTGAATCGAGTTCACTCCTCATTTCAGTCCTGTAACACTGAATCGGATTAACTTACCATTCCAGCCATGTCTATATCATGAGATATAAATCTTTACCCAATGCATTGGTGGGAGATATAGGTCCCACCCATCTCATAATTAAATCATTCTTACTTGTGCCACAACATAAACATAAATCATTCATCATAACCCAAAGAATAAAATGGGTTTCATAAATATCATCCCATCATCACATAATCTAATAAATACAAATGGATATCATTTCATCATAAGAAAAATGAAACCAGGTAAATCATAGAGACATTATACTTGAAACATACACATATTAAATCATGTCATCTTAGATGAAAAATGGTTTTGATAAAGCACTAGAAATTAATTCTTGAGGAAAATATACTTTCTTCTTGAAAATCATTTTCTTTTCAAAAAATGACATTCAATTTTAAAAGAAAATGATTTTTTTGAAAATAGTCATGAAATCTTATAGAGTAAGATTTATGAAAATAAGGTGTTATCAAACCTTAACAATTCTTTCATGCCGTATAAGTTAAAAAAATATTCTCCTCGTACTTTTTTCGGAAGAGTCAAAAAGTACCTCGTATGGAAAACAAAAGTAATATTCCTTTAATAACATGTGGTAAAATTAAAAAATGGGTAAAAAGGCCATTAAACAAACATGAAAACATTTTTATAAAACATGGACATGGATGATAACAAAAACCCCAGTAAATACTTACGAATAAACAATCTCATATAAGAGTGAGATTGGAATAGTTATCCCTTACCTTAGGTCTGATATGCTTCGTATGGATCCTAACCTCCTATATAATTATTTAAATAATGTCATTGACTAATTACAGAATCATATTAATTGTTATGATATCATATGTGGTTCACTTATGACTTTATATTACCTTCTCTTTTATATGTTCCATGTTAAAGCAGTGTTTTGGGTTAAATCGTTTTATTTATCGTACGTGTTTGGACTTGTTGTTCTTGATATTATTACTTATATCCTGATTTACTTAATTACATAATGTAAAACATGATTTATATATAATATATATTTCAGTATATACATATATATATGATAGATCAATTAAATGAAATGAAATACACCATTCATGGAGACGGTAGGCCGTACGTACGCATGAACGCTGTTTTTGTTTCCTTATTCAATTGAATGAAATTGAGTAGATTACATACATATATATATAAATAAATCTAGTATCATTATTATGTAATATATTTCATGATTACTTATTATATATACTTTATAATACTTCATGAATGGTTAACATGGAGAATGAATCTCATCGCGTCGTGGAGACGGTATTCTGTACGTACGCACGAGCAATGATATCGTTCCCATGATCGTGGAATTTTATTGGAGTGTATGTATACTATTTAAGAATAAATATCACTTTAAAATAATAATATATAGTTATTATTTACACCATTATACCCATCCAAGTAAGGTGGTGGTGGAAAATACATTACACCACGGCGTGGAGACGGTATTCCGTACGTACGCACGCGCGGTGATTTCATTTTCCGTAGGATGGATAGATGGTGAAATAGGGTTGTTTAATACTTATAATAAAATATCAGTATATGAGTGATACTGATGTTATTACTTCATAATGAAACAACTAAATAAGAAGAAGTGGAAGAAGAAATAAAGTTGAAAGAATCGGTAACGGACATTACCTCTTCTTTGAGGAGCCTCTTTGAGACCTCGTCTTAGGGCACTAAAATTGGTCTCTGAAGAAGACCAGGACCTCTAGGATGTTTCTAGGGAAGTTTAGAAGAGAATTTTTTAGGGGTTGGCCGAGCTTGAAGGCTCAAAGTGGTGTGAGGAAGAGAGGGAGGAGGTGCCCTTTTATAAGAGAGGAGAGGGGCACCTTTGGAAAAACTAAATATATTATTTTATTATAAAGTCATATTCGGTTTTTAATTGCTCCAAATTGATTTATTTCGAAGCTAAGGTCAGGATGTGTTGAAATCATCTCTTCCTGTAGAATTTAGACAAGTTTAGGTATCTATTTTAACCTTATCATTTAGATTTAACTTTAAGTTAGATAATTTAACTTTTACCGTGCCTTCTTGTTTTCTTACACTATATGGGTAATAAACATACCATAACAAGCCAAAATAACCCCAAGTTGTTTATTATTAATATATATAACCTTATATAAGTCATTTGGCCTAACCTTAGATTTTTAGGAATAAAATAAAAATTAATAATATAATATATTTTTTAAAAACTATTTTATGTCAATTTTGACACTATTTGGTAATTGATTTTTGTGAAAATCATAACAGAAATATTAGTTCTAAAAAAGTTAACTAAATCCATACTAACATTTCATATTAACATATAAAATTATTGGAATTCATAAAAAGTCTCAAATTACATTTATTTGGGTATTTATAACATCAATTATGTCAATATTTCATTAATAAGATAATTATTGCATCATCATTGTGTCATAAATAAATTAAATTATTTAAAGTCTAAAAATTAAAAATAAAATACCATTATGTAAGAAATATATTTAGATTTATAATGAATATTTATAGTCAAATTTATCTTATGTATAACCCAATATTAAAAATTATTTACTTATTAAACTTTGATTTTAACTATTTTAACCCTTCTTTAAACAATATAATATTAAATGCCCTAATCTAATCCAGGTGGGACTAAATGGTCATATTTTATTCCTAAGGTTGTTTTTGGTCGAATTACACTTATCTAATAAAATTAGGACATTTTTTAGGGTGATAATAATATCATTTTTACCCTTAATTACCCTATTTACTTTTAACCGTGGTAAAAAAAGTAAAATGTTACTATTCACCAAAAATTATTTTTACCTCATTGAACAAAATTTTACTTAATGAACTGTGTCTCTCGGATTTTTAAAATTCCACTCACAGAAGCGGTAAAATTATGTTTTATGTGAATTTGGAAATTCTCCTAGGAGGTGGGTAAAAGATTGTCAAAAGTTCAATAAAATTTTTATATATCTAAAATTATTATAAAATGACTCTAATGAATTGCATATAACTTATATATGTATCAGGTATCAATTTTTACCTAAAATAAATAATTATTTAAATAAAAAGTCGGTTTTTAAATAGTAACCCAGTGTTTTCACTATTCATTAAAACTGAAAGTTTTCAGAAAAATACCAAAATTTCACCCTAGGATAATTTCGATATTACGAATCCAAAAATGAAGTCCATTTTGAATGTTGAAATTTACAAAATTTCAAAATGTGGTTATTAATATTCATAACGTCTAGTTTTAATAAAATTTTAATAGCATATCGTTGTTTAGTGAAACACGGTATTGCGTACAACACACGCTATCGAGGAAGGTCGCGATTGCGTGTAATGCAAGCCAAGTTAGGGTTGCGTGTTGTGAAAGACTCCTTGGTTGTTTCATTATAACATAATCCAACCATTTTTCATTTATACATTGAATATATATATATACTCAATGTTGCGTAGAATGACTATTATCAAATGAACTTGAAATTGTGTGTAACACAATCTAAGAATAGTGTTGTGTATACTGCAAGCTTATACGGTGTTGCGTATAGCACACGATAATCTTATTGTGGCATAAAACACATGACATCAAATAAATTAAAAAGAATACTTATCATAAAATATCGGGTTGTTACATTCTACCCCCCTTAAAATGAATCTCGCCCTCGAAATTCGTCGGGGTTATAAATCGTTTACTATTCATAGAAACCCATATCGTAAAAAGGAATACTAAAACTTAATTTTAACAACTAAAGTATGAAACATAACGATTACCCAAAGTAACTCATCACTGGGTTTCCATATAGGAGAATATAGGTGAAAATATGGATATGGAAGAAAAATCTAACCATCAAGTTCTGATGGAGAGTGGTAGAGAACATGGCTATGAAAAAGCCAACAATCAAAAAGCCATAAATTGGTAATGATCTAAGGTACCATATGATTCATCAGATATAAGATCTCTAGGAAAACATTTTTTGTTTTCAAGTTGATTTCCCTAAAGTTGATGAAATTGGAATTAGAAGAAATACTTTCTTGATTTTGGTATAGTCTCACCGTTGGTCATTCGTTGGACAATTTCCACTTCATATCTTAAAGAAATGAAGTTGAATTTGTCATTCGTGAAGTGTTAGCATATCATGTGATAGAATGATGGGTCATTCCATTTGTCTCAAACAAAAGGTTAGAAAAATTTAGCAAATATACATAAGTTCATCTATGGTAAGGTTAATCATATACGATTCCAAAAATGAACTTATACTTCATATATCATACCGCTTAATAAAATAAAACTAGTTTCTACTAACCAGGGACTTCCTGTAGGCCAGTGGTAGGCGATAAAGGCCAGTCGCACTTCGGTTGTGGGTTCAATTCCCACAGCCTTGTCCGAAGCGATGGGTTGTCGCCCGTCCTGCAGGTTGTCCTTTTTCTAAAACTACATTACTATAACATCCCATTAATACTATTGAAAAAATTTCTATCCTTAAACAATAATAACTTATGTCCAACATAATCCATTCTAATCTTTAGACTTATCTAAAATACATGGGTCCAAGCTCATAGTATAAAGAAAACAATACAAGCATTTATCCCACATATATCATAAGATATATCTTGTTGGTTATATTCCAAACACATGAATACCTTAGTCATATATTCTCTTGAAACATAAATTACCATAGAACCTTAGTGAAAACATGAATACTGTCAAAAGGTAACTCTTTCCACATACCAAAATCCCAAAAATTCTATATACTCAAACCATGATATCACTTAGTCCTTATATCAATCATGAGCTCATGAATACAATCAAACATCTCATTATCTTCTTATCCCTTCATTATGCACATATCATCTACTTTTCAAAAATATCTGAATAACCTTCCATGGTTACCGGTACCATTCAACATATACTTTCAAATACTTTAGGAAAAACAATAGTGTAACAATCCTTAGATGATTCTTTATTTCATAGTACCATACATTATTCTTTATAAACATACAATAATTCCACTAACTTCTTGAACCACTGAATGAGCTTCATCATTTATTTCATCTCATATTTCATTTGTAGTCTCTTCATCATCATCCACATAAATACTACTCATATGACCATGTCGATTCCCTTCATGAGATTTTCCCTTAGGTCATTGGTTTGCATAATGCCCATACATTCCACATCTAAAACATCTAATCATTGTTGATGTCATAGCAATACCATTATCCTTGTCCATGCTGTTAACTGAACCTTTTCCTTTGCACTTACTGGCTTTGTGTCCTTATTTTCCGCACCCAAAGCATCTTCCAGTTCCTTTGAAACAATCTCCCCGATGCCTCTTCCCACATTATTTACATGAGGGAAATTCAACTTTCTTTCCTCTATGATCATCATGAAACTCTATCTTTCTCTTATTATCTGAGTCGGGAAACTTACCAAAGTTGAGATTTTTGATCATATTTTGAGATTTCTAATTAGGCATAATAACGATGTTTGGACTTCCAAATCCCGTTTCATTTGGTTTCTCATGAATAATATCATTCCATTGTCTGTTATATCCTCCATTATCGTGAATCTTCCTTTTTTCATCCATTTTCTAAAACCCAAAAAGAATAGTGTGAGAGGAAAAAATCATGCTAGGGAAAACAACATAGTAAAGGGGGATTACCCTCAATATCTAACATCTTTGGATAAATTCTAAGATCGTTATCGTAGTTCTAGGACTATATATTATACGTATACTTATCCTTAGGGACATCCCTAGACATACCTTAGAAATATCTCTAGGGATCTCACAAACGTTTTCGCATCCTAGTTTCCAAAGGTTGACTAAACCTTTCCTCTGATACCAACTAAAACGACCCAAAGCTTGATGATCATGGACATTACATTACTTTTGCAGAATAATTAGTGTAAAAATAGATGCACAAAGATCGTAATAGTTTAGTGTCTTTGGAAACTCAGAATATAATCTTCCAATCAGATCTTCGACATCTCCCATAAAGATCTTCTCTTTTTTTCCTTACCTAAAACCTTTCTTTACATCCTGGGGAAAAGAAAACATAAAAAGGGTGAGCTCAAATGCCCAGTAAGGGTAAACATAGAGAACATAAAACAATCCATAAACATTTGAATGCAAAAACTTGAACATAAAATCTAAACATCAAAATCTTGAGCAAAGACAGGAATCTTGGAAGTACGTAAGGCATATATCATAAGGTAACATCAATCATGATAAAATAGCATGGGAATAAAGCATGTAATTTTGGAAACCATTAAGCACATGTTATGATTTCCATAGTAGCCAAGGCATTGCTGCCAAGACCATCTTAGTGGACAAAGTCTCTTTCTGAATCGAGTTCACTACTTGTTTCAGTCCTGTAACACTGAACCAGATTAACTTACCATTCCATCCATATCTATCTAATGAGATATAAATCTTTACCCAATGCATTGGAGGTAGATATAGGTCTCACCCATCTCATAATTAAATCATTCTTACTTGTGCCACAACATAAACATAAATCATTCATCATAACCAAAAGAATAAAATGGGTTTCATAAACATCATCCCATCATCACATAATCTAATAAATACAAATGGATATCATTTCATCATAAGAAAAATTAAACCATGTAAATCATAGATACATTATACTTTAAACATACACATATGAAATCATGTCATCTTAGATGAAAAATGGTTTTGATATAGCACTAGAAATGAATTCTTGAGGAAAATATACTTTCTTCTTGAAAATCATTTTCTTTTCAAAAAATGCCATTCAATTTTAAAAGAAAAGGATTTTGTTGAAAATAGTCATGAAATCTTATAGAGTAATCTTTATGAAAATAAGGCGTTATGAAACCGTAAAATTTTGTTCATGTTGTATAAGTTAAAAAGAATATTCTCCTCGTACTTTTGTCAGAAGAGTCCAAAAGTACCTCGTATGGTAAACAAAAGTAATATTCCTTTAATAACATGTGGTAAAATTAAAAAATGGGTAAAAAGGCCATTAAACATACATGAAAACATTTTTAGAAAACAGGGACATGGATGATAACAAAAACCCCAGTAAATACTTACGAATAAATAATCTCAGATAAGAGTGAGATTGGAATAGTTATCACATACCTTAGGTCCGATATGATTCGTATGGATCCGAACCTCCTATATAATGATTTAAATAATGTAATTGACTTATTATAGAATCATATTCATTATTATGATATCATATATGGTTCCCTTATGACTTTATATTACCCATTCTTTTGTAAGTTCCATGTTAAAGCAGCATTTTGGGTTAAATCGTTTTATTTATCGTACGTGTTTGGACTTGTTGTTCATGATATTGTTACTTATATCCTGATTTACTTAATTCCATAATCTAAAACATGATTTATATATAATATATATTTCATTATATACATATATATATGATATATCTATTAAATGAAATGAAATACATCATTCATGGAGACGGTATGTCGTACGTACGCATGAACGCTGTTTTCGTTTCCTTATTGAATTGAATGAAATTAAGTATATGACATACATATATATATATAAATAAATCCAGTATCATTATTATGTCATATATTTCATTATTAGTTATTATATATACTTTATAATCATTCATGAATGGTTAACATGGAGAATGAATCTCATCGCGTCGTGGAGACGGTATTCTGTACGTACGCACGAGCGATGATACCATTCCCATGATCGTGGAATTGTATTGGAGTATATTTATAATATTTCAGAATCAATATAACTTTAAAATAATAATATATAGTTATTATTTACACCATTATACATATCCAAGTAAGGTGGTGGTGGAAAATAGATTACACCACGGCGTGGAAACGGTATTCTGTATGTACGCACGCGCGGTGATTTTGTTTTCCATAGGATGGATAGATGGTGAAATAGGGTTTTTTCATACTTATAATAACATATCATTATATGAGTGATACTTATGTTATTACTTCATAATGAAACAACTAATAATAAGAAGTGGAAGAATAAATAAAGTTGAAAGAATCGGTAACCGACATTACCTCTTCTTTGAAGCGCCTCTTTGAGACCTCCTCTTAGGGCACTAAAATTGGTATTTGAAGAAGAAAAGGACCTCTAGGATGTTTCTAGGGAGGTGGAGAAGATAATTTGGCAGGGTTTTTCCGATATTGAAGGCTCAAAGTGGTGTGAGGAAGAGAGGGAGGAGGTGCCCTTTTATAAGGGAGGAGAGGGGCACCTTTGAAAAAACTAAAAATATTATTTTATTATAAAGTCATATTAGATTTTTAATAGCTCCAAATTGATTTATTTCTAAGATAAGGTTGGTATGGGTCTAAATCCACTCATCCAATAGAATTTAGACAAGTTTAGGTATCTATTTTAACCTTATTATTTAGATTTAACTTTAAGTTAGATAATTTAACTTTTACCTTGTATTCTTTTTTCCTTACACTATAAGGTTAATAAACTTACCATAACAAGAAAAAAGAACTCAAAGTTGTTTATTATTAATATATATAACCTTATCTATGTAAATTTGATGAACCGTAGATTTTTAGGAATAAAATAACAATTAATAATATAATATTTGTTTTAAAAACTATTTTTTGTCAATTTTGAAACTATTTGGTAATTGATTTTTGTGAAAATCATAACAGAAATATTAGTTCTAAAAAAGATAATTAAATCAATACTAACATTTCATATTAACATAGGAAATTATTTGAATTCATAAAAAGTCTCAAATTACATTTATTTGGGTATTTATAACAGCAATTATGTCAATATTTCATTAATAAGATAATTACTGCATCGTCATTGTGTCATAAATAAATTAAATTATATAAAGTCTAAAAATTACGAATAAAATACCATTATATAGGAAATATTTTTATCTTTATAATGAATATTTATAGATGAATTTATCTTATGTATAACCCCATATTAAAAATGATTTACTTATTAAACTTTGATTTTAACTATTTTAACCCTTCTTTAAATAAATTAATATTAAATGTACTAATCTAATCCAAGTGGGCCTAAATGGTCATATTTTATTCCTAAGGTTTTTTTTGGTCGAATTAAACTTATCCAATAGAATTAGGACTTGTGTTAGGGTAATAATAATATCATTTTTACCTATTTACTTTTAACCGTGGTAAAAAAAGTAAAATGTTACTATTCACCAAAAATTATTTTTATCTCATTGAATCACATTTTACTTACTGAAATAAACCGTGTCTCTTGGATTTTTGAAATTCCACTCATATAAGATATAAAATTAAGTTTTATGTGAATTTGGAAATTCTCCTGGGAGGTGGGTAAAAGACGGTCAAAAGTTCAATAAAATTTTTATATATCTAAAATCATTATAAAATGACTATAATGAATTGTATTGAACTTATATAGGTATCATGTACCAATTTTGACCTAAAAAATAATTATTTAAATAAAAATTCGGTTTTTAAATAGTAACCCAGTGTTTTCACTATTCATTAAAAATTGAAAGTTTTTAGAAAAATACCAAAATTTTACCCTAGGATAATTTTGATATTCCGAATCCAAAAATGAAGTCCATTTTGAAAGATGAAAATTACAAAATTTTAAAAAGTGGTTATTACTATTCATAACTGCTGGTTTTAGTAATATTTTAATAGCATATCGTTGTTTAGTGAAACTCGGTATTGCGTACAACACACGCTATCGAGGAAGGTTGCGATTACATGTAATGCATGCCATGTTAGGGTTTCGTGTTGTGAAAGACTCCTTTGTTGTTTCTTTATAATAGAATCCAACCATTTTTCATTTATACATTGAATATATATATATATATATATATACTCAATGTTGCGTAGAATGACTATTATCAAATGAACTTGAAATTTTGTGTAACACATTCTAAGAATAGTATTGCGTATACTGCAAGCTAATACGGTGTTGCATATATCACACGATAATCTTATTGTATCATAAAACACATGACATCAAATAAATTAAAAAGAATACTTATCATAAAATATCGGGTTGTTAAACGTTTTGTATGGAATCTCTTTTTAGTAGTGATGAGGCCTTATGATGTCATATTAGGTATGGAATGGCTATCTAAAATTCATTCCCAAATTGACTATTTTAGGTGGAGGAGGTGGTGTGTTTATAGTGATGGGATAAGGTTTTCATTTCTATGTGAAAATGAAACCTTGGTGGATTAGAATGATATTGGGAAAAGGAGAGTGCATCTAATTTTTCACCAGTTGGATAGAATGACTCTTGGAGTAGTGGATTCTATAGGATACCAGTTCTCTGTGGTAGTGGTAGAGTATGTGGACATCTTCCTTGAGGATGTACTAAGTTTACCTTCCCACTAAGAGATATACTTATACAATGAATTTCATCCTCATATTTCCTTGATATCTTCACCAACATATCAAATGGATCTTATAGTGCTTCATGAGTTGACGGTGTAGTTGGAGGAATTTTAGGAGAAGGGCTTTGTGAGACCCATTATTTCCCCCTAGGAAGGCTTAGTATTGTTCCCCAAAAATGTGGATGAGAGCTTGAGGTTATGCATGGACTACTAGCACTTGAAATAGGTGAATGTGTAAAATAAGTATCCACTATCGAGGATTGATGACCACTTTGATCAGTTGAGAGGTGTGTGATGGTTCTATATAATTGACCATATATGAGGCTATCACCAGCAATGCGTAAAGGATGAGGATATACTGAATAAAGAATTCAAATGATTCTATGGTCACTATAAGTACTTAGTGATATTTTTCGGCATGATTAATGTCGTAAAAATGTTTATGGGACTCATGAACAAGATATTTTAGGCTTTATTAGACCGGTTCATGGTGTTCTTTATCAATGAAATCGATGTGTACTTGGTGTTTGAGGAGGACCACATGAGACAGTTGAGTATGGTCCAAGACACAATCCAAGAGCATTATCATTATGGGAATCTCTCAAAGTGTTTGTTTTGAATTTGAGAGGTCCACTTATTATGACACATCATCTCATAGGTAAGAGTAGTAATGGACACAGTGAATGTTGAGGCAATGCTTTCTTGGGATCCACCCAAGATTGGCATTGAGGTGTAGAGCTTTATTAGGTTGGTAGGGTACTATTGGAGGTTTTTACATTATTTATCTAGAGTTGCATCACCCTTTAAAGATTTTTCTAAGAAGGGGAATCCTTTTTTGTACATGGAAAGGTTCCCTTAGTGATTTTAGAAGATGAGGTAGACATTAAAGAGTTCTCCCATCTTGAGATTGTGGGAGGAGGGTGTCGATTATGTTGTATTCTTTGATGCATTAGGGAATAGACTTGGTTATGTTCTGATGCAGGGGAAGATGATGATTGTCTAAAGTTCACATCATTTGAGACTATATGAGAAGAATGATGTGACCCACAATATTGAGTTAGCAATGGTAGTCTTCATGCAAAAGATTTGGTGGCACTACATTATAGGCGAGAGGTTTATCATCTACTATAACCACAAGAGTCTCAAGTATATCATATCTCATAAGGATCATAACATGAGAAAGGGGATATGGTTAGAGTTTATCTTGGACTATGAATTTGAGATTTTCTATACTCCTAGTAAGGGTAATGTGGTCATAGAATCACTTACCAGGAGATCATGTTCTCAGTTATTGGACAAGGCATCAGAGCAGTTATCCTCGTTGTAGTTGTCCTTTGTGGACAAGGATGGTGCTTCATATCTTCATTCAATGGTTATTACACCACCTATTTTACAACATGTTAGGGATGATTAGAGTGTAGATACTAATTGTGAGACCTTGAATACTCAGATATCCACTAGACATACTCTAGATGGATATTCTTAATGTGGGGAGCATGCTATCCTTTTTAGAGGATGGATGATGGTAACTTTGACGTTGTGGGAGGAGGTAATGTGAGAGATTCATACATTCCCTTTGGCGGTACATACAAGTGTGGAAAATATGTATCAGGACCTCTAACGTAGTTTTGGTGGTCATGAATGAAGTTTTTTGTTTCAAATTTTGTCTCATGATACCTCAATTTTCAGCAAGTGAAAGTTGAGCACCGACTTCCTGTGAGTTTAGATCAACCCCTTGAGGTAACAGAGTGGAAGTGGGGTAGTATATACATATAATTCATGAAGGGGTTACTATGTACATATAGGAAAAACAATTCCATCTAGGTGATTATAGACTGACTCACCATGTCAAACTAAATCTTGGATATTCGAGAGTAGAGTTCAGTTGAGATATTGGGAAGCATCTATGTGCAGAAGATAGTCTAACTTCATGGAGTTTCCTTGATGATAATTTTAAATATTGTTGTTTTATTCACATAATAATTATGGAGAGGATTACCAGATAATTTTTTCACTCATGTATGCTTGATCAATGTGTTTCACCCCCAGATTGACATCTAGACCGATTGAACCATTCAAGTCTTAGATTCCATGATGTATGCTTTCATGTTGGACTTTATCCATAGTTGGGGGGATCATCTCCCCTTGGTGGAGCATGCCTAAAATAAAACCTATCATTCTTAAACTGTTATGGCACCATTCAAGGCCTTTTATGGTAGATATTATAGGTCACCCCTTTTTTAGAATGATCTAGGAAAGTCAGCCCTCATGGTCCCAATGTTAGTGCGAGCTACTACAGAGAAGGTACAAATCATCTAGGAGTGGATGAGGACTTCAAAAAGTCATCAAAACTATTATGTGAACTGATGAAGGAGGCCTATGGAGTTCAAGGAGGGATACCATGTGTTTTTGAGGGTCTCACATTGATGCAGATTGTAGATATTTTGTCGGGGTGTTAAGTTATCTCTAAGATTTATTGGCCCATTCAAAATATTGTGTAGAGTTTTCGTGGTGGATTACTACTTACCTTTACCACCGTAATTGGATCAGGTACACGATTTCTTCCACATGTCACTACTGAAGATATACATTCATGACTCATCACATGTTATCTACTGGGGCGAGCATAACATTCATGATGGAGATACCTTTGCTCAGTACCCTGTGGAGATCAGGGATCAGCATGAGAAGATCCATCATGGGCAATAGATTCCCCTAGTGCATGTCTGGTGGAAGAACAAGAATCTTCAAAAGTTCACCTAGGAGTGGGACACCCAGATGTGAGACCAATACCCACATCTCTATGAGCAGGCTTTTCTAATTTTGGGGAACAATCCCTAAGGTGTGGAGGATTTAATGAATCATATTTTCCATTTATTATTTTTGGATATTATATGGACTATTTTAAAGACCATCACTAATATGGCATGTAATTCTGAGGCCCAGTGTGCCCATAACAAATGTTTGAAATATATTAAATATATCAAATAACATTTCCATGAAATATTCCTAAAAAAGTGTAATAACTCATGAATGTATGACCAAAGAAAAAATATTAGGGAATCATTGAGTTAAGAATGTAGGTTTTACCCAAGAAGAAACATAAACTTTGTCAGTGTGGGGCCTTTGTGAAAAATTCATTGTCGGTGCAGAATTAATAAAAATATATTAAATAAATTTATTTAGTTTCTTTTATTTGATTTAGAGAATAAATTTGTTTATAAATACCTTGTTATGGGGTTTTTTTCAAGGTTAGCCACTAAACCCTGGAGACCTTGATAGATTTTTGGAGATCAATCATTGAAAATGATGATAGAATGAGACCGGATCGAGGATCATTGTGCAAAAAGAGTTTATGGATTTTATCAATGATGGAAACTCATAACCATCCCTCATAAATGATCAATCCAAACTCTAGGATGGGTTTTTAATTTTTTGTTTTACATGTATTTCCTTAATCCATGATGAACTCATATCAATTCCACGAACAGAACTGATACATACATCTTCATTAGATTCAAATTGATGGAATTATATTTTTTTTGTTGTGTTTTATTCCTCTTTTTTCATATTTTTCTATGACAATGAATTGAGTCTAAATGAACATATTCTAAGGTTCATTCCCCACATTTGATGGATTTTGGATTTCTTCCCCTGTTCTTTGCGTGTTCATCATGAGAATTTCTGTTGGCCCGTAGTTCAATGAATACTTGATATTCGATCATTGTGTGACCATTATTTGGAATGAAGTATTGATACCTTGGGTTTGATTCATTATTGATGGTGCAATAAAGGTTTGATTATGGTGGTGGATGATCATAACATAATTTGATAGATTTTTAGTTCTTGTTCTTCTAGGTTTTGACACATGATGATGGATTGGATCGACAGAATATTTTCCAATCATATCTAAGCTTGGATTCTAACCAGCATTGATGGAAATGATCATTTGAACCCCAATCTATTGTTTTTGGAGAGTTATGTAGCTCCAAATATTCACAGGATGATGTGGAATAGAACCCAGTGGATCTGGAAAATCCCACAGTACACAACATGTATTTCATGATTACATGTTGTGTGGGACCCCTGACTGTAGTGATAGGGGATCACAGTGATTTAAATATCACATGTCGTGTGACTAGGTCGCACACCATGTGACCCGTCCATTATGGCTCAATTTGTACTTTAGAAGGTTCACAGACACGACCAGGGTACACAGGCATAGACACGTTGTGTACCCAAACTTGGACATGGCCAGGTGTACATGGGATGGTATACAGGAACAACCAGTGGTACACATGAATGACCAAATGACATGGTTAGGGTGTCAATCGACCACTACACATCATGTAATCTATTTACAAACCATGTATATTGAGGTTTACATGTTGTGTAAACTAGCACCATAGTATAAGATCCAGGTTGAGAAAGGAACGCCATGTACTCTACTTACATGTCATGTACTCCCTTACAGAGATCTTGGAGATCTTCATATCTTCAGTTTAGACCCATTTTAGTTGAGTGGTTTTCCCGTGATCCTTTACCTTGACGGTATAGTGTGGTATTTTGTCCAAATCTATGTATTGTGATACCTTTAAAAGGATGAGTCTCTGATATATTTCTTAGTGACCCTCCATGGTATTGAAGTGTGATCTTCTATCATATTTATACCCTAGGTGGGGTTTGTAGAATCAGTGTGACCTCCTTCAGTATGGAATTGATCCTCCATCTAGAAATTCATATCAGTAGGGTTTACAATATCATAATTATAAAAACCCCTACATAGAAATTTGATCCATATTTGGTTCTTGGTGTCCCCCAACAGTTCTGGGAGTGACCCCCTATCTAAGTATTAGGTTCTTTGGAGACCATTGATCGTCCTTGGGTGGGTATGAATGACCTTGACCTCTTGGAGGAGTGTATCCAGAGATAGTAAGGCCTGGAATGAGCATTTATTCAAGAAAAATACTATGTTTGGTAGTCGGTTGTGAGCACCTGGTGGCGCAATGTCCTTCCCAATTATATCTCGGTGATTTCTATTATACATTTATTGTTTTATCATTATATTGAGATGGATATAATTGATGATTTGTGTTTAGTTCTTTTAGGGTTTTCCACTAGGTATTGTTATACTCGCCCCTATGTGGGTTCTACCAGCACGTGTCATGTATTATGAAAATGAAGACCCTTTTGATGGTGTCCTGGTAGAAAGTAGAGTTGGTAGAGTGTATCTTGAGCTAGATAGACTGAGGTTTTTTTATGAGATTTCATTTGATCTTATTCCTCACCTTAGGAGTAGATTTGACTCTTTACAGTTTTGGGTTGGATTTATATTTGGCCCTTTTTTGCTTTCTATTCTATTCTATCATACTCTATTGTGGTATTATATGTGTATGAATACATTGGTTTGATTTGTTTTTCATTTCAGAATTGTATGGTCAAGGATATTTTTGCATGTGTGCTGGTATATTAGGCTACCCATTTTTAGGATATACCTACTCAGTGCTAGTTGCTATCCCCTATCCTATTGGAGGCTGGCTTAGGGTAGTTACAGGTCGTACCCTCATGGGTTGGGTCATGAAATCACGAGTAATAGAGGTTGGGTAATATTATAAATTGATAAATTTACTTCTTAGGAACCAATAACTAAGATAAATTTATGGTAGAGATAACACTGTTCTTTTAAGTGTGTATCCTTTATTTCATGATGAATTTGGTTAACATTGAGAGTGGTGTATCAAAAAATCTTTTACCAATGGAAGTTGGAGTTTTATTATGGTAAGGTGTGAGAAAGTGTGACACATCTCATCATTATGTTCAATAAATTCGTAGATATGATTTTTGGGAATTAGTATAATGTGTTATTTAGTGGTTGAAAGTGTAAATGTGTAGGTTGATAACAGATGGATATTAGTTATTCATATTATTAGGATTAAAATATGGACACTTATTTTATGGGGGAATCCTATCGATCACTTAGAGTACAATCAATGTATCATATGGGTCTTGGTTAACCCAAATGGTTGTGTGTGTAGTGGAACTAGTGGGTGGATGGTTAATGTAACACCCAAATTCTAGGGTGTAAGTATATGGATTCCTTCTAGTTCCATTGTACATACCAAATCTAAAATTTGTCCACTCACTTTAGGTATATTCAATTTCTCAAGTGTATAGACCAGTCTAGATTTCAATGAATGATTAGAGAAGGACGTGAATCGGGAGTAGGTCACTACTTTTATAAGGATTTTATCGATGATTTTTTTGAATTAGGGAGTATTTTTGGGAATCATGCAATGTATATGGGCTAAAATCAAGTGTGGGTGGTCAATTATTTTCATGATGACATTGGTTTTAAGATATCATGATCATGATAGAGTAATTGTAACACACTGAGATTTTAAAAGATTGATTTCTTTTAATTTTATTGATATATTTTGTTTTATGCTACACCAAGATTAGCTTGTGCTATACGGAACACCGTATTAGCTTGCAGTATATGCAACACAATAATTGGCTTGTGTTACACACAATTTCAAGTTCTTTTGATAGAATTCATTTCACACAACACTGAGTATAGATTTTTTCAATGTATAAAAGAAATATGTTTGGATTATGTTATATGAAACACCAAAGAAATATTTCACTAAATGAAACACTGACTTGTTTTGCATTACACGCAAGAGCGACCTTCCTCGAGAGGTTTCATTGTATGCAATACCAAGTTTCACTAAACAACGATATACTGTTAAAATATTTTTAATTAATGGGATATAAAGTAGCTATTATGAATATTATTAACAACATTTTTTAATTTTATAACATTTAAATTCATCTTATGTATTTTCTAGACATGATATAAGAATAAATTCAATTTTTCATATAAAAGAAGTATTTTTTCAAAAAAATGAAAATTTACCACGTTTTGATGGAGAACCGATTTAAAATTTAGTTTTTGATACCTTTATATGTTATATTTGGAAAAATAAACTTTGTTTTTAGAATAGTTATAAAAATATTTAATTTGGATGAATTTTTGATATTTTTCTGATAATTATCATGTTTTGAAGAATAGTAAAAATATGCTAAATTTTAAGTGAAAACTACTTTTTCCATAGAAATAATTTATATGGTTAAATTATATTATTTAATGGTTTAAAAGTATAAATGAAATATATTTTTATCATTTAATCTAATTTTGTTAATTGGAAGTAATTTCACTCTCAAATTTGACACAAACACATGTCAATCTTTTGATAAGTTTTTTTCTTCTTAAAAACCTGCTTTTGGTTTTCTGACAATGAGATTAATTTTAAATTAATTACTACAACTTTTGTGTTTTTAATTTTGAAAAATGGATTCTATATTTGGAATCAGTGGGTCTAAATTATGTGAATCTGTTACTTTTTTTTTGATATTATGAATAGTAACTACGGTAATTTTTATTTACCCAAGTTAAAGGTTAATCGGGTAAATTAGGGTAACTAACAATATGATAAGGACAATAAAATTATACTAAAACCTATAAAAATAGAATTATATGAATAAAATTATACCCTTTACATATTTGGTTCTAAACATAGTCATTTAATGTCCACTTGACAATGAAAATGACATAGATATTAATAAAACCAATGAAAGTGAAAAAATGTCAAACTCGCATTTCTTATAAGTATAATAATTTTAATATAGGGATAACTAGGTGATATATTCAAAATTAAATATTCCATGTAAATATAAAAAAAATTAAATACAACATGGTAATTAATTTTTAATTTTTAGTAAATAAATTATTACCATAAAGTCTTATTCTTTGATGATGTAAAAATTAATTAATTGATGAGAAATCTATGAACCAATTTTTATTAAAATATTAATAAGCATAAAAAGGTCCAAAAACATGACCAAATCTTATTGGTCGAGTATATATCTACCGTAATCATACAAATATAAATCTAGTGACCATTTGGAGCCTTATAGAATCAATTTATATTATTTTATTTAAAGTAATGTTAAAGTTGTCGCATTAATACTTTAATAAGTATAACATTTTTAATGTTTGATTTTATTAAAGATAAATTCAACTAAATATATTCTCATCAAAGATATTAAATATATCTTCATTATAGTATTTTTTTAATTTTTACTCAAAAAATAGTATATTAAATAATTACCCAAAATCATTGTAGTAATTATTTTAATAATGGAAATATCAAATAAATGATATTAAAAATATTAAAATAAATATATTTTGGGATAATTAATATGTCCAATAAATTTTATAGATACCCTTTACTTCTTATGAATATAATAAAATAGTTTTTCTAAGTTAACTTGTTATCTTAATATTTTTAAAAATCAATAAATTGAATAGTGTTAAAATTGGCACTACTGATTGTTAATCAAAATAATGTTTTATTAAATTATTTAAAAATAATGAAACATTTTTTAAAAATATAGAATAATTATTATATGGTCAAAAATGTTATAAATTCTTTATTTATGATCTAATTTACATCAAATAAGTAAATATTTTACCCTTTAAATATTGAAATATTTTTTACCCTAATTAAAATGAAATAGAAGAACTAAGTGTTAAATTGAAAAGATAAGGTTTGAATGGACATATAAACATGTCTAAAATGTATTGGTTGAGAAAATTACAACCATATATCATCTCATCTTTAAAATTAGGATATTTTAGTGGTTTTTGAGTTATTTTTTATATTATTATAAATTAATATTCTGAAGTTTCCAAAACTACCCCTCACCTCAATTATAAAAGGGAACAGCCCTTCTTATTTCTCCACAACTCATTAAGCCTTAATGTTAGTCAATCCCCTGACCATTTCTCTTATAAACATTCCTAGTTACATTATAGAGGTGCTAGTATTCTCAAAATACCAACTCTAGTTCCATTAAGAGGATATCTAAAGAGAGCACATCAAAGAAGGGGAGGTTCTGATACATACAAATCATATCAGACCTAAGGTAAGGGATGATTTTTCAATATCATTTTTTCCAAGATTTTTTATACGTAAGTTCTTACTGGGGGTATATTTATCATCCATGTCCATGTTTTCTACAAATATTTTCATAAAATGTTTATTATTATTTTATGTATGTTTAGAGTCAATTTTACCCATTTTTGACTTTTAATACATGGTATGGAAGGAATATTTCTTTCATTTACCTTACGAGGTACTTTTTGAATTTTTCAGAAAAAGTTTGAGAAGAATGTTTTTTTAAATTATACGGTATGACTAGATTTTTATATCTACTTAACGCCTTATTTCCATGAATCTTCCTTTACATGATTTTAAGTTTATTTTCAACTAAATTATTTTATTTTAAAACTATGGGGAATTTTGAGGAAAGAAAATGTTTTTGAAGAAGAAGGGATATTTTCCTCAGGAATTGTGTTTATGTGTTTTATAAAATTTATTTTCCATCTAAGATGATTCTCTTTAAGAATTGTTAGATTTCTATCCCTATTATTACTATCATTTGAGTGTGATAATGATGGAATGATATTTTATATAGATTATGTTATGATAGAATGATGTTTAAGAAACCCATTTTATTTTTTGGGTTATGATATGATGAATGATTTATGTTTTTGTGGCACATGTAAGAATGATTTAATTATGAGATGGGTGGGACCTATATCTCCCTCCAATGCATTGTGTAAAGATTTATATCTCATGAGATAGACATGACTGCAATTGAAAGTAAATATAGTTCAGTAATTCTAGGCTGGAATGGAAAGTAAATCTGTTTCAGTAATACATGGATGGAACGACAAGTAAACCTATTTCAGTGAAGGACTTTGTCCACAATTATGGTCTTCGTAGTAATTTCATGGCTACTATAGAAATGATATTATGCGCTTATTTTTTGTCACAATTCCATGTTTTATTCCAAAGCTATTTTATCATAGTTAATATTATTTTATGATCTATGCCCTATGTATTTCTAATATTTATTTCATGACTAATGATTTTGATATTAAAAATTTATGTTCTTATTTTCATATTCTTATGTTTATGTTTTTTTGATGTTATTCATGTTTACCCTTACTAAGAATTTAAGCTCACCCATTTAATGTTTTCTTTTCCCCAGGATATAAAGAAAGATTTTAGGTAGGAAAACTAAAGGGGAAAATATTTATGGGATATTTTGAAGATATTTCACCAAGTTAGAATATTTTGTTTCAAATTTCTAAAGACACTAAACTAATACGGTCTGTGGGTATCTTTTTTTATAATGTATTAAGAATTCCTAAAAATAAATGTAATTTCTATGTATGTCATGCTTGTGTATCTATAGTTGGTATTAGAGAAAATGTTTAGTCAACATTTGGAAACTAGGAGGCGAAAACTTTAGTGAGATACCTAGAGATATTTCTATGGTAATTCTAGGGATGCCCCTAATGTTAAGTATAAATATAGGTTACAATCCTAGAATTATGGTAACTATCATGATTTAAACTAGGATTAAACCTAAGATTTTAGTTATTGAAAGTACTCCCCCTTTATTACATTGTTTTCCTAGTATTATTTTTGCCTCTCACACTATTATTTTTGGGTTTTAGACAATGGATGGAACACAAAGAAACCATGTTAATGCTGGATGCGATGGGAAATGCAATCATTATCTTCCTAAACAACCAAATGTTATGGTATCTCGAATAAAGAATCTTGTTTCTATGACCACAAATCCTACTAGGGCTCCAAATGATTAAATGTGAGAACAACATTCTCTTGAATCTTTCTTAAGGAAAAATCAACCTAATTTTAGTGGAATGACTGATCCACTAGTTGGAGAGAAATTGATATGTACCATTGAAAATATATTTTTTATCTATTGTTCAGAATTTGAAAAGGTTAAGTTGGTAACTTATTTATTGGAACGTAAATTGAATATATGGTGGAGCTTTATTTAGAATATAAGGAAACAATACGTAATTGAATCCATGGATTGGGATGCGTTTAAGAACTTATTTTTTTTGTATGAACCTTCCTCATATTCTTCTTATAAAAAGGGATATTGTAGTTTATAATCTACCTCATGGTTATGATAATAAAAGAAGGATATAATTCAAATGAAACTATAAAAATTATGGAGAAAAGAAAATTAGATTTGACTTTTGTTCGAAGTGTGGAAGGACAGATGGAGGAAATTGTCTTAAGAGGACTGATAAATGTTTTAAGTGTGATAAATATGGTCACCAATCATTTTACTTCCAAAGTAATGGGAATAAACAGATATCTCCAAAGAGTGTACCTCCCACAAATCAGGGTTACAAGTGTAAGGAAATGGGGCATTATACTAACCAATGCCCAGACCCAAGGGTTATATATGATTATCGACATCAACAACCTCTTAAGTCCAAAGACAAAGGTAAATCACATGTGATCACTATTGGAGATGTTGAGTATGATAATAAAGTGGGGGAATTATTAAGTGTTTATGTAATGGGATTACAAAATCGTGTTATAAAATCCCTTTCATGTTATTATAGAATATTAGAATATCTATGTATTGTTCCATTTAGGTTTTCCATAAGTAAATGGTACTGGTAACCATGAAAAGTGGTTGAAATATTTTTAGAAAGAACGTGATATGGATATAATGAAGGGATAAGGAGATAATGAGATATTTGATTGTACTAATGACTTCATGACTGATATAAAGACAAAGTGATATCATGGTTTGAGTATATATAATTTTTGGTATTTTTGTGTGTGGAAAAGGTAATTTTGACAGAATTCATGTTTTTACTAAGGTTCAACAATAATTCATGTTATTATCATGTTTCAAGAGAATTCATGATTAAGGCATTCACATGTTTGGAATGTGAAAAATATGAACTACCTAATGAGATATTGAAGACAAATTTTTAGTTGATTTATTTCACCTCTTTCTAGAGTTTTATATTTTTAGTTTTTGGAAGGATTGTAATGTTATCCATTTATAAATAGTATAAGTTATTTTTGGGTTGAAGTTTGTTAGATTAATGTATTATCTCACTATTTGTGGATGTATGCGTATTTGATAACCAGTTCTAACCTTTTTGTTGAGATAGATGGAATGACCTATCATTCTATTGTATAATCTTCTAACACTTCAAGAATGAAAAATTCAACTTCATTTATTTTAATAAGAGTTGAAGTGGAAATTATTCGGGGAACGACCAATGGTGAAATTGTACTGAAATCAAGTAATTATTTCTCCTCGTGTAAAACTTCATTAAATTTAGTAAAAGGATCTTGAAACCCAAAATTTTATCCAAGTACCTTCTTGTCTGATGAATCAGATGGTCCCTTAAATAATAAAAAATTTATGGCTTTCTAGTAGTTAACTTTCTCCAAACCTTATTCCCTATCACTATACATCAGATTTTGATGGTTATATTTCTCTTCCATATCCATGTTTTCACTTCCCACCTATGTTCTCCAATGTATAAACCCAGTGATGAATTACTTTAGGCAACCATTATGATTCTAACTATAAGAACCCGGTTTTGGATATAAAATACTATGGAATATTCTTGATGTTATTCCAAAGTAGCGCCTTCAGATGGCGTACGATTTCGAACCCCGGTATGGCCGGAATTAAATTTTCAGTGCGTTCACACTGGGCACGCAAAATAAATGGGATAACTCCTAAACGGTAATTCAGATCCTAAATATGAGAGTACGGATGGGTCCAAAATGGGGTGTTTACCCTAGGAATGACATAGAACATGTCGACGCGGGACGTTGGGACCCCTCGCCCGTTACCGGAACGTTAAACGGATAAATAAAATAATTAATTTATTCATTTACTAGTTAAACTCAAGTATCTCTTAAATTGTTGCTCGGATGGAAACACTGAGGGCACTGTTGAGTCCGAAGCATGTTGTTTACCCTAGGAGGGGTGTAACTTTCACGGGCGCGGGCCTTCTGTGAAAAATGCCGCCAGGGGCGTTTTCGTATTTTAGCGGCATCATGCGTTGAGTTTTATAACTTTTTAATGATGCCTCAAATTAAAATTCTGAGACCACTGTTGTGCTCGGGAGGAGGTGTTTACCTTAGGGGCGGCTTAATCCTGGCCCTGGCGAAAGTTCGGGTACGGGCCGACGGGTGGGTGGATAAGTGTGTTTTTCTATTTAAACACACCATGCACCCTCTTCTTTCCCCCCTTCTTCCCCTTCTACTCTCCCTGGTAAAAGCTCCCAACGATGATCCTCTCCTCCACCTCTCCAAAGCAGTGCGGAGCTCCGGCGGTCCATTCGTGAAGCTGCGGGCTACGCCCAACAAGGCAGGAGTTCATTTTTTTTTCTTTTTTTAATATCCACATCTCCCTTCAATTGATTTACTTACATCTAATTGTTGTTTAATTTTTGGGTGAAGGTCGTTTTTTGAATATAGCTCGATCCGAACATTCCAACGAACCTTTCGGATCGAAAATCTGAGTCCCGGGGCGTCCGGGGTGGCCCTGGGAAGTTTTCCGGCAGTTTTCTTTTTTTTCGGCGAGCTCAGGAAACAACGGGCTCCCAGCATGGCGGCGGCTTCTAGCGTGGCGGCAACTTCCAGTGGAGGTGGCGGCTCGCGGCGGTAGAAGGGCGTCCGGGAAGGCGGCAACAGGCGGCGCGGGCTCACGGTCGAGCAGAGAAGGCAGCCGGGGTCAGGCGTCAGCACGAGCGAGTGCTAGCTGGGGGCGCGGAGCGGGAGGACCGGCCGGCTGTGCCGACCGGTTGACGCGGAGGACCGGGGTCGCAACACACAACCCCATGAGGGAACAAAGACCCACCCTCGGCAGGTCTTCATGTGTCAGGATGACCATCCAAGAGGGATGGTTTGCGAGTGGACTGTGGGTCCCCGGCCGGTCCGTACAGCTGAGCCGCTGGCCGACGCTGCGAACTGGGCCTGCCGGCGCGGGCCGGCCCAGACCGGGTGGACCGGCCGGACCAGGCTGGTCCAACCCAAGGGGTTTGTCCCCTCTAATTTCGGACACCCGTATCTTCCACTACGGGTGTCCGTTTGGCATGCCATATATGGAAGTGCGAACCTCGGCTCAAGGTGGAGAAAATGAGATAGTTTCGGGGGTTTTAACTCCCGAGATGGGGGCCTCGGTGGCACGATGTGTATGTTAAGTGGATTGAAGTTTTTCCGGGGGTTCGTGTTTTGAGCGGCGCAGACACATCTGACGTTCGATTTGAGCACCGTTAGCGGCGTTGCGACCCTGGCATCGAGATGAATATTTCCAGGTTGGTTTTAGGTGTTGAAGCTAGAGTTGAGGCATGGGTCCCATGGCCCGTCTTTTAATCTGCGAGCAGCTTTTAGAAACTTTTTCATCGGACGCCCATTCGAGGCGTGCGATCAGATGATTTTGGGTGTATTTCCAAGGTCATTTAAATGGAGAAATCCGCCCACTTTAATTTTTCACGATGGTGCTGGCCCCATGAGGCTCATTTTGGGAGTTGGTGGTGATTTCCATCTTTGTCACCGGGTGTCCGTTTTGGACAAGTGATTAGTCAATCTTTTGTAATTTTTTGAGAAGATCGCAATGGTGTGATCCATTAGTTGCGCTTCGGGATCGAGATGCAGGTCCCATGAAGCACCACTCATGTGTGGTACGGCAAAATACATCTTTTTCTCTGGATATCCATTGCACTCAAGTGAGCAGTCAATTTGACGTGTCTTTCCGAGGAGACAACAATGGTACGATGTGCCCGACTATTTTCAGGACCAAGGCTCAGGACCATGGGGCGTTGTTCGGGCGTAAAGTGGTGTTGGCGACATTTCTTCCAGATATCCATTGGAGGCGAGTAAATAGTCTATCTCACATGTTTTTCCGTGCGGATTACAACGGTATGATCTGTTTGGATGTGTGGTGTAACAACCCAATATTTTATGATAAGTATTCTTTTTAATTTATTTGATGTCATGTGTTTTATGCTAAAACAAGATTATTGTGTGCTATACGCAACACCGTATTAGCTTGCACTATACGCAACACTATTCTTAGATTGTGTTACACACAATTTCAAGTTCATTTGATAATAGTCATTCTATGCAACATTGAGTATATATATACATATATATATATATATATATATTCAATGTATAAATGAAAAATGGTTGGATTTTGTTATAACAAAACAACAAAGGAGTATTGCACAACACGCAGCCCTAACTTGGCTTGCATTACACGCAATCGTGACCTTCCTCGATAGCGTGTGTTGTACGCAATACCGAGTTTCACTAAACAATGATATGATATTAAAATATTATTAAAACTATCCATTATGAATAGTAATAACCACTTTTTGAAATTTTGTAAATTTCATCTTTCAAAATGGACTTCATTTTTGGATTCGGAATATCAAAATTAGCCTAGGGTGAAATTTTGTTATTTTTATGAAAACTTTCAATTTTTAATGAATAGTGAAAACACTGGGTTACTATTTAAAAACCGACTTTTTATTTAAATAATTATTTATTTTATTTGAATTTATTTTAGGTTAAAATTGATACATAATACCTATAAAATTTCAATTCAATTCATTAGAGTAATTTTATAATAATTTTAGATATATACAAATTTTATTGAACTTTTGACCGTCTTTTACCCACCTCCTAGGAGAATTTCCAAATTCACAAAAAAACATAATTTTACCGCTTCTGTGAGTGGAATTTCAAAAATCCAAGAGACACGGTTGATGTCAGTAATTAAAATGTGGTTCAATGAGATGAAATTAATTTTTGGTGAATAGTAACTTTTTACTTTTTCTTACCACAGTTAAAAGTAAATAGGGTAATTAAGTGTAAAAATGATATTATTATTACCCTAAAACATGTCATAATTCTATTGGATAAGTGTAATTTGACCCAAAACAACCTTAAGAATAAAATATGACCATTTAGGCCCACTTGGATTAGATTAGGACATTTAATATTAATTTATTTAAAGAAGGGTTAAAATAGTTAAAATCAATGTTTAATAAGTAAATAATTTTTAATATGGGGTTATACATAAGATAAATTCGACTATAAATATTCATTAGAAATCTAAAAATATTTCCAACATAATGGTATTTTATTTTAAATTTTTAGACTTTAAAAAATGTAATTTATTTATGACAAAATTATGATGCATTAATTATCTTATTAATGAAATATTGACATAATTGATGTTATAAATACCCAAATAAATGTAATTTGAGACTTTTTATGAATTAAAATAATTTTATATGTTAATATGACATGTTATTATTGATTTAATTAACTCTTTGTGAACTAATATTTCTGTTATGATTTTCACAAAAATCAATTACCAAATAGTGTAAAAATTGACATAAAATAGTTTTTAAAAAAAGTATTATAGTATTAATTGTTATTTTATTCCTAAAAATCTAAGTATCAAATAAATGACTTATATAAGGTTATATATATAAATAATAAAGAACTTGGGGTTCGTTTGGCTTGTTATGGTAAGTTTATTAACCTTATAGTGTAAGAAAACAAGAAGACAAAGTAAAAGTTAAATTATCTAACTTAAAGTTAAATCTAAATGATAAGGTTAAAATAGAACCCTAAACTTGTATAAATTATATTTTATGAGATTATTTAGAACCATACCCACCTTAGATTTTAAATAAATCAATTTTGAGCTATTAAAAACCGAATATGACTTTATAATAAAATAATATTTTTAGTTTTTCCTAAGGTGCCCCTCTCCTCCCTTATAAAAGGGCACCTCCTCCCTCTCTTCCTCACACCACTTTGAGCCTTCATGCTCGGCCAAAACCTTCCAAATTCTCTTCTCCACTTCCCTAGAAACATCCTAGAGGTCATGGTCTTCTTTAAATACCAATTTTAGTGCCCTAAGAGGAGGTCCCAAAGAGGTTCTTCAAAGAAGAGGTAATGTCTGTTACCGATTCTTTCAACTTTATTTCTTCTTCCACTTCTTCTTCTTTAGTTGTTTAATTATGAATTGATAACATCAGTATCAATAATATACTTATATGTTATTATAAGTATGAAACAACCCTATTTGACCATCTATCCATCCTATGGAAAACGAAATCACCGCGCGTGCGTACGTACGGAATACCGTCTCCACGCCGTGGTGTAATCTATTTTCCACCACCACCTTACTTGGATGGGTATAATGGTGTAAATAATAACTATATATGATTATTTTAAAGTGATATTCATTCTTAAATAGTATACATACACTCCAAAACAATTCCACGATCATGGGAACGATATCATCGCTCGTGCGTACGTACGGAATACCGTCTCCATGACGCGATGAGATTCATTCTCCATGTTAACCATTCATGAATGATTATAAAGTATATATAATAAGTAATCATGAAATATATTACATAATAATGATACTGGATTTATGTATATATATTTATTTATTTCATCTACTTAATTTCATTTAATTCAATAAGGAAACGAAAACAGCGTTCATGGGTATGTACGGCCTACCGTCTCCATGAACGGTGTATTTCATTTCATTTAATCGATCTATCATATATATATATATAATAAAATTTATATTATATATAAATAATGTTTTAAATTTTGGAATTAAGTATATCAGGATATAAGTAATAATATCAAGAACAACAAGTCCAAACACGTACGATAAATAAAACGATTTAACCCAAAACGCTGCTTTAACATGGAACTTACAAAAGAACGGGTAATATAAAGTCATAAGGAACAATATATGATATCATAACAATGAATATGATTCTGTAATAAGTCAATTACATTATTTAAATCATTATACATGAGGTTTGGAAATGTACGAAGCATATCGGACCTAAGGTAAGGGATAATGTTGCAATCTCAATTGTTTTCTATCCGAGATTGCTTATACGTAAGTATTTACTGGGGTTATATTTATCATCCATGTCCAAGTTTTATAAAAATGTTTTGATGTATGTTAGAAGTCCTTTATACCCATTTTTTGACTTTTAACACGTGTTATGGAAGGAATATTTATTTTGTTTACCATACAAGGAACTTTTTGTCTATTCCGACAAAAGTACGAGGAGAATGTTATTTTTAACTTATACGGCGTGAACGGATTTTTACGGTTTTATAAAGCCTTATTTTCATGAAGCTTCCTCCAAAATATTTCATTACTATTTTCAACAAAATCCTTTTCTTTTAAAATTGCATGACATTTTGTGAAAATAAAATGATTTTAAATAAGAAAGGATATTTTCCTCAAGAATTCATTTCAAATGCTTTATCAAAACCATTTTTCATCTAAGATGACATTATTTGATATGTGTATGTTTCAAGTTTAATGTATCTATGATTTACATGGTTTCACTTTTCTTATGATGAAATGTCCATTTGTTTTATATGGATTATGAGATGATGGAGTGATGTTTATGAAACCCATTTTATTCGTTGGGTTATTATGAATGATGTATGTTTATTTTGTGGCACTAGTAAGAATGATTTCATTATGAGATGGGTGGGACCTATATCTCCCTACAATGCATTCGGTAAAGATTTATATCTCATGAGATAGACATGGCTGGAATGGTAAGTTAATCTAGTTCAGTGTTACAGGACTAAAATAAGGAGTGAACTCGATTCATAAAGGGACTTTTTCCACTAAGATGGTCTTGGAAACAATGCCTTGGCTACTATGGAAATCATAACATGTGATTAATGGTTGCCACAATTAAATGCTTTATTCCCATTCTATTTTATCATGATTGATGTTCCCTTATGATATATGCCTTACGTACTTCCAAGATTCATGTTTTATCTCAAGATTTTGATGTTTAGATTTTATGTTCAAGTTTTTGTATTCAAATGTTTATGGATTGTTTTATGTTATCTATGTTTACCCTTACTCGGCATTTGAGATCACCCCTTTTATGTTTTCTTTTCCCTAGGATATAAAGAAAGGTTTTAGGTAAGAAAAAAAAGATAAGATCTTTATGGGAAATGTTGAAGATCTTTCACCACGATTAGAAGATTATATTCCGAGTTTCCAAAGACACTAAACTATTACAGTCCTTGTGTGTATATTTTTGTTATCTACTAAGTATTCTGCAAAAGTAATGTAATGTCCATGTACGTCAGACTTTGGGTCTTTATAGTTGGTATCAGAGGAAAGGTTTAGTCAACCTTTTGAAACTAGGATGCGAGAATTTTAGTGAGATCCCTAAAGATATTTCTAAGGTATGTCTAGGGATGTCCCTAAGGTTAAGTATAAGTATAGGTTATAGTACTAGAATTATGGTAACCTAAGATGTTAGATATTGAAGGTACTCCCCTTTTATTATGTTGTTTTCCCTAGCGTGATTTTTTCCTCTCACACTATTCTTTTTGGGTTTTCGATAATGGCTAGAACCCAAAGGAACCGTGTTGATCGATGTAATGGACAATGCAATGATTGTCCTCCTGAACAAACAAATGTTATGGGAGATGGAGTGAAAAATCTTGTTGCTATATTTACACAAGCTATGAATCATTCTAGACATCCAAATGAGAAGATAAGGGAACAATATTCTATTGAGTCCTTCATGAGGCAACATCCACCTTCTTTCGGTGGGTCTTCTGATCCACTTGTTGCTGAACAATGGATCAATACCACTGAAAAGATATTTTCAGTTCTTCAATGTTCTAAACACGATAAATTCATCTTATTAGTATATCGTTTGGAAGGTGAAGTTGATCAATGGTGGAATCTTATCAAGAATACGATGCCAAGAGATGAAATTGAGTCCATGGAATGGGACGAGTTCAAGAACTTATTTTTCAATAAGTACTTACCTCGTATTCTTCGAACAAAGATGGAGAAGGAGTTTCTTGATCTAAAGAAAAAGGATGATGAATGTATTGGTATATACGAAGCGAATTTTACAAGGTTTTCAAGGTGTGAATCTGGATTTATCATCCAACCTGAAAGTAAGGTTGATCGATTCTTCAGTGGATTAAAACCAAATCTTCGAAGGGAATTAGCTATAAGAGACTTCATTAGCTATGAATAAATTATGCATTGTGCTATTAAGGTAGATATGAAAGTTGGTGTTACATATCCATCTCATGGTTTTGACAAGAAATGAAAGATGGAGTTCAAATAGAAATCTCAGAATAATGGTGAAAAGAAGATGAATGTTTCCTTATGCTCAAAGTGTTGAAAGAAACATGGTGAAGATTTTCTTAAAGGGACTAGAAAATGTTTTAAGTGTGGAAAAGAAGGTCATTGAGCAACTGAGTGTCTAAGTAATGGAAAAATGGTTGCTAATGGTGTGAATAAAGAAAAGACTGCAGATAACGCACCACCAACATGTCAATGCTTCAAGTGTAATGAAATGGGGCATTATGCTAATCGATGCCCTAATCCAAGGGTTAATGATGATCGACATGAGCAACCACTTAATGCAAAGGACAAAGGGAAGTCACATGAAATCACTATTAGCGATGTTGAAGATGACAACTATGTGGTGGAATGGATAAGTGTTTATGTAATGGTATTCCAAAATAATGTTGTATATAGTATCGTAGAATATTGGAATATTTATGTATTGGTCTATTGTGGTTTTCAATAATTTTATGGTACCGATAACCATGGAAAGTGATTGAGATATTTTTGGAAATAATATGATATGCGCATAATGAAGGGATACGGAGAAAATGAAATGTTTGACAGTATTCATAAGCTCATGACTGATATAAGGAAATAGTTATATCATGGTTTGAGTATATAGAATTTTGGGGTTTTAGTATATGGAAAGAGTTGACTTTTGACAACACTCATTTTTTCACTAAGATTCAATGGGTATTAATTTTTCAAGAGATTACATGATTAAGGCCTTCGAATGTTTGGAATGTGACCAACAAGACATATCTTATGATATATGGGGATCAACGATGGTATTAACATGCTTGTTATATAAAATATCTTGTAATTTTTTTCACTATATTATGAGAGTGGACTGCAGTATTATGGATAAGCCTAAAGATTGGAATGGATTATGTTGGACATAAGTTAGTATTGTTTAAGGATAGAAGTTTTTTCGATATTATTAAATGGGATGTTATAGTAATGTAGTTTTAGAAAAAGGACAACCTGCATGACGGGCAGCAGCCCATCGCGTCGGACAAGGCTGTGGGAATTGAAGCCACACCTGAAGTGTGACTGGCCTTTATCGCCTACCACTGGCCTACAGGAAGTCCCTGGTTAGTAGAAACTAGTTTTATTTTATTAAGCAGTATGATATATGAAGTATAAGTTCATTTTTGGAATCGTATATGATTAACCTTACCATAGATGAACTTATGTATATTTGCTAAATTTTTCTAACCTTTTGTTTGAGACAGATGGAATGACCCATCATTCTATCACATGATATGCTCACACTTCAGGAATGAAAAATTCAACTTCATTTCTTTAAGAGATGAAGTGGAAATTTTCCAAGGAACGACCAACGGTGAGACTATACCAAAATCAAGAAAGTATTTCTTCTAATTTCAAATTATTCAACTTTAGGGAAATGGTCTTGAAAACCAAAAATGTTGTCCTAGTGCCCTTATATCTGATGAATCAGATGGTACCCTAGATCATCACAAATTTATGGCTTTGTGATTTTTGGCTTGTTCATAGCCATGTCCTCTACCACTCTCCATCAGAACTTGATGGTTAGATTTTTCTTCCATATCCATATTTTCACCTATGTTCTCCTATATAGAAACCCAGTGATGAATTACTTTGGGTTATCTTTATGTTTCATACTTTAGTTTTTAAAATTAAGTTTTAGTATTCCTTTTTACGATGTGGGTTTCTATTAATAGTAAACGATTTATAACCCCGACAAATTTTGAGGGCGAAATTCATTTTAAGGGGGGTAGAATGTAACAACCCGGTATTTTATGATAAGTATTCTTTTTAATTTATTAGATGTCATGTGTTTTATGCTACAACAAGATTATCGTGTGCTATACGCAACACCGTATTAGCTTGCAGTATACGCAACACTATTCTTAGATTGTGTTACACACAATTTCAAGTTCGTTTGATAATAGTCATTCTACGCAACATTGAGTATATATATATATATATTCAATGTATAAATGAAAAATGGTAGGATTCTGTTATAACGAAACAACAAACGAGTCTTCCAAAACACGCAACCCTAACTTGGCTTGCATTACACGCAATAGCGACCTTCCTCGATAGCGTGTGTTGTACACAATACCGAGTTTCACTAAATAACGATATGCTATTAAAATATTATTAAAACTAGCCGTTATGAATAGTAATAACCACTTTTTTAAATTTTGTAAATTTCATCTTTCAAAATAGACTTCATTTTTGGATTCGGAATATCGAAATTATCCTAGGGTGAAATTTTGGTATTTTTCTGAAAACTTTCAATTTTTAATGAATAGTGAAAACACTGGGTTACTATTTAAAAACCGACTTTTTATTTAAAAAATTATTTATTTGATTTAAATTTATTTTAGGTAAAAATTGATACATAATACCTATATAAGTTCAATGCAATTAATTAGAGTCATTTTATAATAATTTTAGATATATAAAAATTTTATTGAACTTTTGACAGTCTTTTACCCACCTCCTAGGAGAATTTCTAAATTCACATAAAACTTAATTTTACCGCTTCTGTGAGTGGAATTTCAAAAATCCGAGAGACACGGTTGATGTCAGTAATTAAAATATGGTTCAATGAGATGAAAATAATTTTTGGTGAATAGTAACTTTTTACTTTTTTTTACCATGGTTAAAAGTAAATATGGTAATTAAGGGTAAAAATGATATTATTATTACCCTAACACATGTCCTAATTCTATTTAATAAGTGTAATTCGACCAAAAACAACCTTAAGACTAAAATTTGACCATTTAGGCCCACTTGGATTAGATTAGGACATTTAATATTAATTTATTTAAAGAAGGGTTAAAATAGTTAAAATCAAAGTTTAATAAGTAAATAATTTTTAATATGGGGTTATACATAAGATAAATTCGACTATAAAAATTCATTAGAAAGATAAAAATATTTCCTACATAATGGTACTTTATTTTTAATTTTTAGACTTTAAATAATTTAATTTATTTATGACACAATAATGATGCAGTAATTATCTTATTAATGAAATATTGACATAATTGATGTTATAAATACCCAAATAAATGTAATTTGAGACTTTTTATGAATTAAAATAATTTTATATGTTAATATGACATGTTAGTATTGATTTAATTAACTTTTTTATAACTAATCTTTCTGTTATGATTTTCACAAAAATCAATTACCAAATAGTGTCAAAATTGACATAAAATAGTTTTCAAAAAAAATATTATATTATTAATTGTTATTTTATTCCTAAAAATCTAATGATCGGAAAAATAACTTATATAAGTTTATATATATTAATAATAAACAACTTGGGGTTCGTTTGTCTTGTTATGGTAAGTTTATTAACCTTATAGTGTAAGAAAACAAGAAGACACGGTAAAAGTTAAATTATCTAACTTAAAGTTAAATCTAAATGATAATGTTAAAATAGAACCCTAAACTAGTCTAAATTATATTGGATGAGAGGATTTTGACCCATCCCCACCTTATTTTCGAAATAAATCAATTTGGAGCTATTAAAACCCGCATATGACTTTATAATAAAATAATATATTTAGTTTTTCCTAAGGTGCCCCTCTCCTCCCTTATAAAAGGGAACCTCCTCCCTATCTTCCTCACACCAATTTGAGCCTTAAAGCTTGGCCAAACCCTGAAAAATTCTCTTCTAAACTTAACTAGAAATATCCTAGAGGTCCTTGTCTTCTTCAAAGACCAATTTTATTGCCCTAAGAGGAGGTCTCAAAGAGGCGCTTTAAAGAAGAGGTAATGTCTGTTACCGATTCTTTCAACTTTCTTTCTTCTTCCACTTATACTTATTTAGTTGTTTCATTATGTAGTAATAACATCAATATAAATCATATATTGATATGTTATTATAATTATGAAAAAACCCTATTTCACCATCTATCCATCCTACGGAAAAAGAAATCACCGCGCGTGCATATGTACGGAATACCGTCTCCACGCCATGGTGTAATCTATCTTCCACAACCACCTTACTTTGATGGGTATACTGGTGTAAATAATAAATATATATGATTATTGTAAAGTGATATTGATTATTAAATAGTATACATACACTCCAAAACAATTCCATGATCATGGGAATGATATTATCGCTCGTGCGTACGTACGGAATACCGTCTCCACGACGCGATGAGATTCATTCTCCATGTTAACCATTCAGGATTGATTATAAAGTATATATAATAAGTAATCATGAAATATATTACATAATAATGATACTGGATTTATGTATATATATATGTATGTCATCTACTTAATTTCATTTAATTCAATAAGGAAACGAAAACAGCGTTCATGCGTACGTACAACCTACCGTCTCCATGAATGGTGTATTTCATTTCATTTAATAGATCTATCATATATATATGTATATACTGAAATTTATATTATATATAAATCATGTTTTAAATTCAGGAATTAAGTAAATCAGGATATAAGTAATAATATCAAGAACAACAAGTCCAAACACATACAATAAATAAAACGATTTAACCCAAAACCCTGCTTTAACATGGAACTTACAAAAGAACGGGTAATATAAAGTCATAAGTGAACCATATATGATATCATAACAATGAATATGATTCTTTAATAAGTTAATGAAATTATTTAAATCATTATACAGGAGGTTCGGAAACGTACGAAGCATATCGGACCTAAGGTAAGGGATAATGTTGCAATCTCAATTGTTTTCTATCCGAGATTGCTTATACGCAAGTATTTACTGGGGTTATATTTATCATCCATGTCCAAGTTTTATAAAAAAAATTAATGTACGTTTGAAGTCCTTTTTACCCTTTTTTGACTTTTACCACGTGTTATGGAAGGTATATTTCTTTTCTTTACCATACAAGGAACTTTTTGACTTTTCCGAAAAAAGTACGAGGAGAATGTTTTTTTTAAATTATACGGCGTGAACGGATTATTACGATTTTATAAAGCCTTATTTTCATGAAGCTTACTCCAAAATATTTCATGGATATTTTCAACAAAATCCCTTTCTTTTAAAATTGCATGAAATTTTGTGAAAAGAAAATGATTTTAAATAAGAATGGATATTTTCCTAAAGAATTCATTTCAAATGTTTTATCAAAACCATTTTCCATCTAAGATGACATTATTTCATATGTGTATGTTTCAAGTTTAATGTATCTATGATTTACATGGTTTCACTTTTCTTATGATGAAATGTCCATTTGTTTTATATGGATTATGAGATGATGGGATGTTGTTTATGAAACTTATTTTATTCGTTGGGTTATTATGAATGATGTATGTTTATTTTGTGGCACAAGTAAGAATGATTTCATTATGAGATGGGTGGGACCTATATCTCCCTCCAATTCTTTGGGTAAAGATTTATATCTCATGAGATAGACATGGCTGGAACGTTAAGTTAATCCGGTTCAGTGTTACAAGACTGAAACGAGGAGTGAACTCGATTCAGAAAGGGACTTTGTCCACTAAGATGGTATTGGCAGCAATGCCTTGGATACTATGTAAATCATAGCATGAGCTTAATGGTTTCCACAATTACATGCTTTATTCCCATGCTATTTTATCATTATTGATGTTCCCTTATGATATATGCCTTACGTACTTCCAAGATTTATGTTTTTGCTCAAGATTTTGATGTTTAGAGTTTATGTTCAAGTTTTTGCATTCAAATGTTTATGGATTGTTTTATGTTCTCTATGTTTACCCTTACTGGGCATTTGAGGTCACCCATTTTATGTTTTCTTTTCCCCAGGCTATAAATAAAGGTTTTAGGTAAGAAAAAAAAGAGAAGATCTTTATGGGAGATTTTAAAGATCTTTCGCCACGATTAGAAGATTATATTCTGAGTTTCCAAAGACACTAAACTATTACGGTCCTTGTGTGTCTATTTGTGTTATGTACTAAGTATTCCGCAAAAGTAATGTAATGTCCATGTACGTCAGGCTTTGGGTCTTTATATGCAGAGTCTCTTTCGAGATCTCATTAAATGTGGAAGCATGAAAGGTGTACCAGTGGTGGTTCTTCCTGCGATGTTTATAGAAAACCCTTGGCATGTGATCGCGTTCACTCCCATGTGAGTGAAGTTGATGTTTGAAAAGATGTAGTTGGTCATGCTAGGGCCATGGAGGAAGCAGGTTGGCGAAACTGTGTTTACACCTTTTTGTGTTGACTTTGGGTGTCGTGTGCATGATAGCCCTTGGGCTGGAAATGTAGTATACTCTGGGAGTATACAGGAATTCTTGGAAGTACATGTTGTAGTTTGTACCTGAGAATGTTTGTGCGCTTCGTTTGGAGATGAGTTGGGGCCACACATCGTGTGGGCTCCATGTGTGTGTCATGTTCTACTTTACGTACCTTTGACCTCTCGTGATGTAGAGGGTCCTCCTGTTCTTCATGGTTTCGACCAACAGGATTGAGTGGGTTTCCCCTGGTCCTATTCACGATGGTTTAGACCAGCAGGGTTGGGTGGTTTCCCCTGGTTTTGTTCTGGAGTTGGGTGGTTGCGCGATACCCACTCCGTGTTCTGTTGGCCAGTGTTTTACCATCTAGTAGGGATGTCTAGAGTAGTTCTAGGTTTACCCTCCAGTAGAGACTGAGCAGTGAGTTGCTCATCGAGTTCTTCAGGTTTACCCTCTAGCAGAGACTGGGCAGTGGGTTGCTTATCGACTTCTTTGGGTTTACCCTCCAGCAGAGACTGGACAGTGGGTTGCTTATCGACTTCTTTGGGTTTACCCTCTAGAAGAGACTGGGCAGTTGGATTCTCATTGAATTCTTCAGGTTTACCCTCCAGCAGAGACTGGGCATTGGGTTTCTCATCGACTTCTTCAGGTTTACCCTCTAGCAGAGACTGGTTAGTGGGTTGCTCGTCGACTTCTTTGGGTTTACCCTCCAACAGAGACTGGGCAGTGGGTTACTCAATGACTTCTTCGGGTTTACCCTCCAGAAGAGACTGGGCAGTGGGTTGCTCACCGACTTCTTCGGTTTTACCCTCCAGTAGAGACTGGGAGTGGGTTGCTCATCGACCTCTTAGGGTTTACCCTCCAGCAGAGACTACGCAGTGGGTCACCCAATGACCTCTTAGGGTTTACCCTCCTGCAGAGACTGGGCAGTGGGTTACCTGATGACTTATCTCAGACTCAATCATTTCTACTAGGCTAGTTTGCGGCTTTTCTCTATGGCTACCGGAGCGGGACCCTTAGTTGTACATTTCAGTTATGTGACAGATGTGACTTTGATGACCTCTCGACTGTGTGACAGTGACAAGGTGTGGTTTGACTTTACCCATAACTCTCAAGAATGAGGGGAACTTTACCCATCGAGAAGTGTCCTTGTGATGCGACCTAAAACTGTGAGGGTGAGTTAGTACCGCCCAAAGAGGATGGTATTAAGGTGCAGTGATTTGTGCCCCTTAACTTGCAGTTCGGGGCAGAGGAGTGGGATGCTGGCCATCAATGGTGTTTACTTCTGGGACTGTTGGAGACTCACTTTCATGGGCTGAGCTACAGGATGGAGATCCCCTTATGATCTTTTTTGGGCTTCTTGATTGAGCATATGGATATGTATATACCTTGTTTCAGTACCCACTTCTTGGATTTGGATACTCTCCTTCTAGGAGAGGTGAAGAAGCGCGGGGTATGCCACGTGATTTCCGTATCTAGCTTCTCATGGTTGTACGGGCCTACTCTCTGGCTATAGGTAGAGAATTCTCGATGGGAAGTTTATCTTCTTACCGCTTCTAGCTCCTTATGTTAGTACGAGTCAACTTCTTTCCTCTTGTTGGGTTGAGCAGTAATCTTTACCACACTCTCGGTTGTACTCCTTTACTTTTTCCTATTCAATCTACTGCTCACCTCTTCAGTACCTTTTTTGTTTCTCCCTCGAGCCTTCAAGGCATCCTACTGATTATTTTTATACTCACCCCTGCTTGGGCTTTTACCGCACTTGGTGTGACCTTGCAGGAGATAGACAGGTTGGTCGTGACTTCAGTGTACCCAAGGAGTTCATGAGCTTGGACCACGTATGGTGGTCGTAGTCGGGTTCCAGGTGTGGGACTCTCCTAGTTGTTTACTTTTGTTTACATGTTGCTGGGTTGTGGCACATTTCTGGTTAGGCGTGTGTTTTTTCCTTTTCTTTTCGGTTTACCTTCAGCACTTTATTTGTACTGTTTATAGGTCAATTCACCTTTGTGGTTGTATATAGTAGTTGGTAATTAATTTTTCTTTTACTCTGCACTTCTGCATTGAGTGGGCTGCGTGTGTGTGTATAGGTACTCAGGCAAAGGCCTCCCCAATTGTTTAGCATTCAGTGCTTGTCTCCAACCCCTGGCCTATGGAGGCGGGCTTGGGGTAGTTGCGGCTCTAGCCCGGGTAGGTTCGGGTCATGACAAAGTGGTATCAGATGTGGTTTGTTCCTTGGGATGTTGTTCGGACGTCCCTAAACAAGAATTTGTTGGGATCTAGGGCAACTATTTCAATGTGTTTCAAGATAGGCTCTCAATCCAGGGAGTCCAGTGATGGTGCAGCAACCGACGTATCCATTCCCCAGGACCCTGATAACCCGCTTGTTGAATCGACATGCTGAGACACTCGTTTTAGGGAATTGGTTTGTGCATCACATAGGATTGAGACTTGACTTTCCTTCTTGAGTCAGCTACCCATTGTTGTTATTGTTATATGCATATATGCTCATTTGACCGCGACACTCCTTGATAACATTCAGGATGTCTCCACGAAGACAGCCAGCCAGGATACCAGCATTTGTTCATGACGACGACCCTGTGAGAGATGATGCCTCAGTCCATAACCCATCATGTGAGTCCCTTTCTCCGGTTCGCCTGGTAGCAGCACCCCCACCTGGTGAGCAGTAGACAGCTTCAACAGAGCAGACTGAGCTTGAGCGCAGGTTGAGCATGCTCTGTGAGTTTCAGCATTAGAGACCGCTGAGGTTCAGTGGTGAGCCAAACCCTCAGGCAATAGAGGTTTGGCTGGAGGCAGTGGTTTGCCTCTTCAAGCTTGTGCAGATGCTGACAGACCTTATGGTGGCTTTTCCTACCAGCCTTTTCCATGGAGTAGTTGGGTGTTGGAGGAGTATGGTGACTCAGTTTCTCGATGAGTCGTCACTTTTGTGGAACAACTTTCAGCAATTGTTTTGTGAGGAGCTTTACCCCTCTTGGTTATGCTCCGTTCAGATCCAAGATCTCCTGCAGTTTCAGCAGGGAGGGATGACAGTGACCGAGTATGCGACTATTTTCGCAGACCATGCATGTTTTTACCTGGACTAGGCCCATGATGGAAAATTCCGAGCACGAGAGTTCGAGCAAGGTATCCACAGAGATATTCGTTTTGTCATAGTACCCTTTTGCATTTACACTTATTTTGGGGTTTTAGGGCAAGCGCTAGTGACAGAGAGCTTCCCGTCACGCTTTACCGTTGATGGTGGCAGTAGGCACGATGGAGCCGAGACGTCTGTCGTAGCTACCAGGTGTCAACAGACAGAACCTTGACGCAGAGGGCCTTTCACCAGCCGGTTTCGGAGACGTGGTCATACACCACTGTGGCAGCAAAGTGTAGGGCCTCATCTGATGAGACCCTTCTGTGAGTAGACTCTGAGATGTGGTTGTACACCACAGTGGCGCCGGAGGGCACCAGGGCAGCCCAGAGAGCTCCAGTGCTATGCTTACAATGGTTGAGGTCACTTGGCATGGGACTACCCGACCAGGAACGCTGGGAATATCAGGCAGGCAGTAGGTGCACCACCGCGGTAGAGGTAGTGTCGTGATCGGAGTGGTACCTAGAGGGGTGGTGCTATTAGAGGAGCAGTAGAAACTGGAAGTGGGGTACAACCTTACGAGGTCATCCCATCACCACCAGGTGGTCCATGTTAGGCCCCGAGAGTGGACAGTTGGGACCAGGGACAGTCGTGAGCTTTGGATGTTTACGATTATGCAGAGTGTGAAGTGACAAGAGGTACGCTTTAAGCCTCTTCTACTTTTCATAGTAGAATTGTTAGACTCTGTGTATGAAATGATTTTCTACCTGTTCCTTGCTTGAGGTGTGTCCAAGGTGATGCGGGGTGTCGGTGTAACCCTGTTTCAGTAAGGTAGAAGGCGTGGAACCTTTTTCTTTATTTGATGGTGTCGACTCCTTCACGCTCCAAGCATTTAAGAGAGTCTGGGTCATGGGACATCGACTGTGAAATCTTGCGTGACCAGATATCCTTGGGTGTTTCACCATATGGATATTCTGAAGGAGGGAATCATCAAGATTTTTCCCAGGTCCAAACGGTGATTCCAATCGTGGCGTACGACGTAGGGGTTCAATCGGGGAGGTGAGCTACCCCCGAGAGCCTTCCGGGCGTTTGAGACCGTGCAAGGGGATGGTGAGGTTCCCTACCACCTGGCCCTAAACCCAAGGTTAGGATTGGGTGAACGGTGTCTCCCGTGTGGCTTACCTGAGAAGATGTGTGTGTGCTCCTCTGTATTTCATCGGGAAGAGAAAACCTTGCGTGAACAGATCAAATCCTTTGGTTTGTGAGCGGTGGCGCAGAACTGTGCATGAGTTCTTCTGGGTACGGAAGAGCCAGGTGCGGGCTTAGTACCCTGAGTTGTTCCCTAGTTTTTCTTTTTGGGGATGAAAATCTTAAAGGAGGGAATGATTTAAGAACCCTTTTTTTCTATAAAAGACTTTGGAATATTCTTGATGTTATTCCAGAGCAGCGTCTTCAGACGGCGTGCGATTCCAAGCCCCGGTGTGGCCGGAATTAAATTTTCAGTGCGTTCACACTAGGCATGCCAAATAAATGGTATAACTCCAAAACAGTAATTAGGATCCTAAATCTGAGAGTACATATGGGTCTGAAATGGGGTGTTTACCCAAGGAAAAACATATAACATTTCGGCGCGGGAGGTTGTGACCCCTCGCCCATTATCTGAATGTGAAATGGATAAATAAAATAATTTATTTATTTTTTAATGGTTAAACTCAAGTATATCTTAAACGGTTGCTCGGATGGGAAAACCAAGGGCACCGTTGAGTCCAAAGCATGTTGTTTACCCTATGATGGGTGTAACTTTCACGGGCGCAGGCCTTCTGTGAAAAATACCGCCAGGGGCGTTTTCGTATTTTAGCAGCATCAGGTGTTGAGTTTTATAACTTTTGAATGAGGACTCGAATTAAAATTTTTAGATTTACGTTGTGCTCATGAGGTGGTCTTTACCCTAGGGGCAGCTTATTCCTGGCCCTGACGAGAGTTTGGGTACTGCCGACGGGTGGGTGGATAAGTGTGTTTTTCTATTTAAACACACCATACACCCTCTTCCTTCCCCCCTTCTCCCCCTTCCACTCTCCCAGGAAAAATCTCCCAATGAAGATCCACTCCTCCACCTCTCCAAGGCAGTGCAAAGCTCCGGCGGTCTGTTCATGAAGCTGCGGGCTACACCCAATGAGGTTGGAGTTCGTTTTTTTTTTCTTTTTTTAATATCTGCATCTCCCTTGAATTAATTTACTTGTGTCGAATTGCTATTTAATTGTTGGGTGAAGGTCGTTTTTGAATAGATCTCGATCCGAGCTTTCCAATGAACCTTTCGGATCAAAAATTCGAGTTTCGGGGCGTCCGAGGTGGCCCCGGAAAGTTTTTCGGCGGTTTTCTTTTTTTTTCCGGCGAGCTCAGGCGGTGGCTTCAAGTGCGGCGGCGACTTCCAGCGGAGGCGGCGGATCACGGCGGCTCCAGGCGGTAGCATGGCATCCGGGACGATGGCAATAGGTGGCGCGGGCTCGCGGTCGAGCGGAGCAGGCGGACGACGTCAGGCGTTAGCTTGAGCGGGCGCCAGCTGGGGGTGCGGAGCGGGAGGACCGGTCGGCCGCGCTGGCCGGTTGATGCGGAGGACCGGGTTCGCGGCGTGTGACCCGCGGGGGAACAAAGACCCACCTTTGGCAAGTCTTCACTTGGCTGGACGACCAGCCACGAGGTCCGGTTTGCGAGTGGACCGCGGGTCCACGGCCGGCCTGTGCGTCTGAGCCGTGGGCCGGCGCTGTGAACCGGGCTGGCCCAGACTGGGCGGACCTGCCGGCCCAGGCTGGTCCAGCCCAAGGGGTTTGTCTCCTTTGATTTCAGACACCCGTATCTTCCACTACGGGTCTCTGTTTTGCATGACATTTGCGGAAGTGCGAACCTCATCTCGATGCGGAAATAATGAGATGTTTTCGGGGGTTTTAACTCCTGAGATGGGGGCCTCGGTGGAATGATGCGTACGTTAAGTGGATTGACATTTTTCCCGGGGTTCGTGTTTTGAGCAGCGCAGACACATCCGACATCCGATTTGAGTGCCGTCAGCGGCGTTGTGACCCTGGAATTGAGACGAATATTTCCAGTGGGGCTTCAGGTATTGAAGCCGGAGTTGAGGCATGGGCTCCATGGCCCATCTTTTAAGCAGCGAGTAGCGTTTAGAAACTTTTTCATCGGACATCCATTCAGGGCGTGCGAGCCGTCAATTTTGGGTGTTTCTCCGAGGGAATTGCAATGGCGCAATCCACCCGCTTTAATTCTGCATGATGGTGTGGGCCCCATGAGGCCCATTTTGGGAGTTGGTGGTGATTTCCATCTTTATCACTGGGTTTCCGTTTTGGACAAGTGATTAGTCCATCTTGTGTACTTTTTCGAGAGGATCGCAACGGTGTGATCCATTTGTTGTGCTTCGGGACCGAGATGCGGGTCCCAGGAAGCACTACTCGGGTGCGGTGTGGCGAAATACATCTTTTTCTTTGGATATCCATTGCACTCAAGTTAGTAGTCAATTTGACATGTCTTTCCAAGGAGATCGCAATGGTGTGATGCGCCCAACTGTTTTCGAGACCAAGGATCGAGACCATAGGACGTTGTTCGGGCGTAAAGCAGTGTTGACGACTTTTCTATCGGATATCTGTTGGAGGCGAGTAAATATTCTATCTCGTATGTTTTTCCGTGAGGATTAAAATGGTACAATCCATTTGGATGTGCAGAGTCTCTTTCAAGATCTTATTAAATGTGGAATCATGAAATGTTTACCAGTGGTGGTTCTTCCTGCGGTGTTTATAGAAAACACTTGGCGTGTGATCATGTTCACTCCCGTGTGAGTGAAGTCGATGTTTGAAGAGATGTGGTTTTCCATGCTAGGGTCGTGGAGGAAGTAGGTTGGTGAAACTGTGTTTACGCCTTTTTTCATTGACTTTGGGTGTCGTGTGCATGATAGCCCTTGTGTTGGAAATGTAGTATACTCTGGGAGTATACAAAAATGATTTGAGGAACATGTTGTAGTTTGTACCTGAGAATGTTTGTGCGATTGGTTTAGAGATGAGTTGGGGCCACACGTCTTGTGGGCCCCATGTCTGTGTCGTGTTCTACTTTATGTTCCTTTGACCTCTCATGACGTAGAGGTTCCTCCTGTTTTCAATGGTTTCGACCAGCAGGGTTGAGTGGATTTTCCCCTTGTCCTGTTCACGATGGTTTAGACCAGCAGGGTTGAGTGGTTTCCCCTGGTTTTGTTATAGAGTTGGGTGGTTGTGGGATACCCACTCCATGTTCTGTTGTCCAGTGTTGTACCATCCTGTAGGGATGGCTAGAGAAGTTCTGGGTTTACCCTCTAGCAGAGACTAGGTAGTGGGTTGCTCATCGACTTCTTCGAGTTTACCCTCCAGCAGAGACTGGGTAGTGGGTTTCTCATCGACTTCTTCGGGTTTACCCTCCAAAAATGACTTGGAAGTGGGTTTCTCATTGACTTCTTTGGGTTTACCCTCCAGTAGATACTGGGTAGTGGGTTGCTCATCGACTTATTTGGGTTTACCCTCCAGCAGAGACTGGGCAGTGGGTTGCTTAGTGACTTCTTTGGGTTTACCCTCCAGCAGAGACTGGGCAGTGGGTTGCTCACCGACTTCTTCGGGTTTACCCTCCATAAGAGACTGGGAAGTGGATTTCTCACTAACTTCTTCGGTTTTACCCTCCAGTAGAGACTGGGCAGTGTTTTTCTCATCGACCTCTTAGGGTTTACCCTCCAGCAGAGATTGGGTAGTGGGTCACCCGGCTACCTCTTAGGGTTTACCCTCCAGCAGAGACTGGGCTGTGGGTTACCCTACGACTTCTCTCAGACTCAGTCTTTTCTACTAGGCTAGACTGCGGATTTTCTCTGTGACTACTGGAGCGGGACCCTTGGTTTTATGGGTCAGTGATGTGACAGCTGTGACTTTGACGACCTCTCGACTGTGTGACAGTGACGAGGTGTGGTTTGAATTTCCCCAAAACTCTCAAGAACGAGGGGCGCTTTCCCCACTGAGACGTGTCCTTGTGATGTGACCTAAAACCCTGAGGGTGAGTCAGTGTATCCCAAAGTGGCTAGTATCAAGGTGCGGTGATTTGAGCCCCTTGACTTGGAGTTCGGGGCATACTGGTGGGATGTTAGGCATCGATGGTGTTTACTTCTGGGACTATTGGCGACTCACTTTCTTGGGCTGAGCTACGGGATGGAGATCTCCTTACGATCTTGTTCAGGATTCTTTATTGAGCATATGGATATGTATATACCTTGTTTCAGTACCCACTTCTTGGGTTTGGTTACTCTCCTTCCAAGAGAGGCAAAGATGTGTGGGGTATGCCACGTGCTTTCTGTGTCTAGCTTCTCGTGGTTGGACGAGCCTACACTCCTGCTATAAGTAGAGAAGGCTTGACGGGAAGTTCATCTTCTTTCCATTTCTATTTCCTTGTGTTAGGATGATTCTACTTCCTTCCACTTGTTGGGTTGAGTTGTACTCTTTACTGCACTCTCGGTTGTACTTCTTTACTTTTCCCTGTTCGATCTACTGCTCTCCTCTTCAGTACCTCCTTTGTTGATCCCTTGAGCCTTTGGGGCATCCTACTGAGTATTTTTATACTCAACCCCGATTGGTCTTTGCCCGCACTTAGTGTGCCCTTGTAGGCGACGAATAGGTTGGTCGTGATTTCAGTGGAGCTTAGGAGTTCGGGATCTTGGACCGCGTATGGCGGTCGTAGTCGGGTTCTAGGTGTGGGACACTCCCAGCTGTTTACTTTTGTTTACCTGTTGCCAGGTTGTGGCACTTTTCTGGTTTGGCGTGTGTTTTTTACTTTTCTTTTCAGTTTACCTTCAGCACTTGCTTTGTACTGTTTAGAGGTCGATGCACCTTTGTGGTTGTATATAGCAGTTGGTACTTTACTTTTTTTTTTACTTTGCACTTCTGCATTGAGTGGGATGCGTGTGTGTGTACAGGTACTCAGGAAAAGGCATCCCTGAGTTGTTTAGACTTCGGTGATTGTCACCATCCCCTGGCCTATAGAGGCGAGCTTGGGGTAGTTGTGGATCGAGCTCAGGTAGGGTCGGGTCGTGACACTAACATTCCTTTTTAAAATGAAGTTTCAGTATTCCTTTTTACGATGTGGGTTTCCATGAAAGAAACATTCAAGTATTAAACCATTTTTAACACCAACGAATTTCTAAGGAGAAATTCATTTTTAAGGGGGTAGAATGTAACACCACGAGATTTTATGAGATAGATTCCTTTTAATTTCACTGATATATTGTGTTGTAAAGTACACCAATATTACCTTGCGTTATACACAACACTATATTAGCTTGCAGTATATGGAAAACCATAATTGGATTTTGTTGCACATAATTTCATGTTCCTTTGATAGAATTCATTTCACGTAACACTGATTATAGATTTTTTTCAATTTATAAAAGAACTATGTTTTGATTATGTTATACACAACACGAAAGGAATCTTGCACTAAATTCAACATTGACTTATACTGCATTATACGCAAGAGAAACCTTCCTTGATAGCTTTCATTGTACGCAATACCGAGTTTCACTAAACAATGATATAATATTAAAATATTATTATTTTATGGGATATAAACTAGATGTTATGAATAGTATTTACCTAATTTTTGTATTTTATAACATTAAAATTCATCTTATGTATTTTCTAGACATGATATAAAAATAAATTCAATTTTTCATATAAAAGAAGTATTTTTTTCAAAAATATACAATTTTGTTACCTATTAATGAATCACCCATTTAAAATTTAGTTTTTGACACTTTTATATGTTATATTTGACAAAATAAAATTTAGTTTTAGAAGCGGGACATTAAAATTTACTTTGGATGAATTTTTTATATTTTCCTGATAATTATCATGTTTTTATGAATGGTAAAAATACTCTAAATTATAATTTAAGACAACCTTTTCCATTGAAATAATTTATATTGTTAAATAATATTATTTAATGGTTTAAAAGTATAAATGGAATATATTTTTATCTTTTAATCCAGTGTTGTTCATTGGAAGTCATTTCACTTTTAAATTGGACATAAACACATGTTAGTCTTTTGATAGGTTTTCTTCTTCTTAAAAACCTGCTTTTGGTTTTTGAAAACGGGATTAATTTTAAATTTATTACTAAAACTTATGTGTTTTTAATTTTTAAAAATGGATTTTATATTTGGAATCAGTTGGTAAAAATTATTTTAATAAGTTACTTTTATTTTTTTGATATTATGAATAGTAACTACGGTAATTTTTATTTACCATAGTTAAAGATAAATCAGGTAAATCAGGGTAACTAATAATATGATAAGGATAATGAAATTATCCTAAAACCTACAAAAATACCATGAGATGAATAAATTTATAACCTTAACATCTTTTGTTTGAATCATAGTCATTTAATGTGCACATGAAAATTAAAATGACATATACATTAATAAAACCAATGAAAGTGACAAAATGTCAAACTCACATTTTTTATAAGTATAATAATTTTAATATAGGTATAACCAGGTGATATATTCAAAATTAAATATTAAATGTAAATATAAATTAATTACCTACATCATGGTAATTTATTTTAAATTTTTATGAAATAAATAATTACCTTAAAGTATTATTCTTTGAGGATGTAAAAATTAATTAATTGATGAGAAATCAATGAAACAATTTTTATTAAAATCCTAATAACCATAATACGGTCCAAAAACATGACCAAATATTATTGGTGGAGTATATATAGACCATAATAATCCATAGGTAAATCTAGTGACCATTTGGAGCCTTATAGAATATATTATGACCTTTATATTATTTTATTTAAAGTAATGTAAAAATTTTCACATTCATACTTTAATAAGTATAACTCTTTTAATGTTTGATTTTATAATAGATAAATTAGACTACATATATTCTAATGAAAGATATTAAATTTATATTTATTATAGTATTTTATTTTTTATTTTTACTCTAAAAAATAAGAATATTAAATAATTATCCATAATCATTGTAATAATTATTTATTTCATAAAATTATCAAATAAATGTTATTAAAAATATTAAAATAAATATATTTTGTGATAATTAATATGTCCAATTAATTTTATCGATACCCTTTACCTCTTATAAATATAATAAAATATTTGGTTTGAAGTTAACTTGTTATCTTAATATTTTTAAAAATCAATAAATTGAATAGTGTCGTAATTGATACTACTAATTGTTTATCAAAATAGTGTTTTATTAAAATATTTAAAAATAATAAAACATTTTTAAAAAAAATATAATAATTATTATATGGTCAAAATTCTCTAAATTATTTATTTATGATCTATTTTACATCAAATAAGTAAATATTTTAAGCTTTTAATATTTAAATATATTTTAACCTAATTAAATAAAATAGAATAACTAAGTGTTAAATTGAAAATATAAGGTTTGAATGGTCATAAAAACTTGTCTAAAATGTATTGGTTAATAGGATTACAACCCTATATTGTCTCATCTTCGAAAATATGATATTTTAGAGGTTTTTTAGTGGGGTTTGATTTTATTATAAATTAATATTTTTGAGGTTTCAAAAAGTACCTCTCATATCAGTTATAAAAGGGCACCTCCTCCCACATTTCTACACAACTCATTAAGCCTTAAACTTCATCCATCCCCTGCCCATTTCTCTTCAAAACTTACATAGTTACGTTATAAAGGTTCTGGTTTTCTCCAAATACCAACTCCAGTTCCATTAAGAGGAGATATAAAGAGATCACATCAAAGAAGAGGAGGTTTGGATACATATGAAGCATATCAGACCTAAGGTAAGGGATAATTTTTCAATCTCATTTTTATCTGATATTATTTATACGTAAGTGCTTACTAGAAGTATATTTATCATCCATGTCCATGTTTTTTAAAAAAAATTCCAAAAAAAAATTATTATTCTTCTATGTATGTTTAAAGTAATTTTTACCCATTTTTTACTTTTACTACAGGTATTGAAGGAATATTTATTTCGTTTACCAATTAGGGTACATTTTGAATTTTATAGTAAAAGTACAATAAGAATGTTTTGTTAACTTATACGACATGAATAGATTTTTACATCTACTTAATGTCTTATTTCCATGAATCTTACTTTACATGATTTCAAGTTTATTTTCAAATAAATTATTTTCTTTTAAAATTGCACGGAATTTTGAAAAAAAATGTTTTTGAAGAAGAAATGATATTTTCCTCAATAATTGAGTTCAAGTATTTTATCAAAATTGTTTTCCATCTAAGATGATTCTCTTTAAGTAGGGTTATGTTTTTATCCCAATTATTACTATGATTTGAGTGTGTTAATGATGGAATGATATTTTATATGGATTATATTATGATGGAATGATGTTTAAGAAACCCATTTTATTTATTGGGTTATGCTATGATGAATGATTTGTGTTTTTTAGGCACATTTAAGAATGATTTCATTATGAGATGGGTGGGATCTATATCTCACTCTAATGAATTGGGTAAAGATTTATATCTCATGAGATAGACACAACTGGAACGAGAAGTAAATATGGTTCAGTAATATAGGGCTAGAACAAAAATTAAATCTGGTTCAGTAATACATGGTTGGAACGACAAGTAAACCCGATAAAGTAAATGACTTGGTCCACTATGACGGTCTTGGCAGCAATGTCTTGGATACTTTGGAAATCATATTATGTGCTTATTTTTTTCCACAATTCCATTGTTTATGCCAATGTTATTTTATCGTGGTTAATGTTCCGTTATGATCTATGCCTTACGTACTTCCAAGATTTATTCCATGACTAAAGATTTTGATATTCAAAATTTGTGTTCTTATTTTCACATTCTTATGTTTATGTTTTGTTTTATGTTCTTCATATTTACCCTTACTGAGAATTTTCACTCACACTTTTTGTGTTTTCTTTTCCCCAGGATATAAAGAAACGTTTTAGGAAGGAAAAATAAAGGGGAAGATCTTTATGGGAGATTTTTTAGATATTTCACCATATTATAAGATTATGTTTCATGTTTCTAAAGACACTAAACTAATATAGTCTTTGGTCATCTATTTTTTTAATTTATTAAGTATTCTGCAAAAGACATGTAATTTCCATGTACGTCAAGCTTGGATCTATATAGTAATGGGGATATAGCGCATAAGGTTGGGGTGTTTGTAGATAAATTTGGGTGGTGGAGGAATTAAAGGTTATTTTTTATATGGCCAGGCATGGTGAAGTGTACTTGGTATCGAGTATTTAAATTAGGAAATTATGGGTGCATGCAATGGATTAGAGTAGAAGTTATGGTGAAATGAGAGTTTGGCTTGACTAATTGCATAGTTAGTAGGGTTGTTTCCTTAAAATTAGAAATGGGAAGTGGATTGAAATTTTGATGTATAGACTGGAATTTGGGAGATTCACATGAATTGTTCTAAGGGATGAGAAGTTAAATGGTGGGGAGTTTGTAATGACCTTTATCATTACATGTCGATGGAATTAGAAATAGGTCAAACTCTGAGAGAGTTAGAGCTAATAGAAATTCGAATTTGAATATTATGAGGGAAAGAGGGTAATTTTATATTCATTTAAAATGATACTAATTTTTTTTGATGTGAGGTTATTGGAGGAGAATAACTGGTTGGGGTTATTCAAGTTTAGTTAAATATAATTCCATTTACAAGGGTGTAGTAGGTCCCACCAGATGCTTTATGGGAACCCACCATGTGTTCTTTGGGAAGGGAGGTGAAATTATGTCACTACCTAGGACACTAGGTATAGCAACCCGCAACTTTTATACATGATTATTAAATAATTTTTAAGATCAATGGAATAATAATAATTCAATATAGAATCAAAAGTGTTAGTATCTTGGGAAAATTAAGTTCATACATCTTGAGTACATAATAAAATTTAAACATTATTTAAATCATTATTTATAGTCCTACTAAAATATTTTCATGTAATCCTTAATACATTTAATCACCAGTGGATATAAATCAAAGAAATATTATTTCAAAAATCCTAGTAATGGGAGGAATAATATATAAGGAATAAGATAAATGAATCGATAGTACGAGGGTGAACATAATTATCATCATCATATCATAAGAAATAAATCATTATCATAATCTTGAGGGAATCAATTTAAAGAGAAAAAATTTAACATATGTATAATAATAAAACATTTTAATATTATGTACAAATCCCACACTAAATTTGTGAAAAAATCTAGAATCATGTTCATCCATAACATATGTGTACAAATCTTCACTTCATAAATTCTGAAAAAAGTTGGCATTATTTTCTTTAATAATACACATAATTGAATGATATAAATAACATTACCCTATTAATTAGAGGGTTATTTAATTTTGTGTTGGCTCATGATGTCATAAAATGATCATAATAATGCATTCCATAGAGAAGGAAAACATATGACAATCATAATTATGAAATAAACTCATGAAAAGAAATAGATTTCATAAAGATTTCACAAATAATATTTCAATGAATAACTTTATATGTTACCAAAATAATAAGGGAAAAAATATTTTTTACATTAAATATTGGAATAAAGAGATCATATGTCCTTGAGATAAAAAGAAACATCTCAAGAGAATGAATTATATGTTTTAGAAAAAAAATTATTTTGTAAAAAATCATTATAGGAGGCTTATTAATCATCTCCATAAAGTAGAATCATTCATATCCATAGATGAATAAAAAGGAAAGGAAAGTGAAATACATTTAAATGGATTTTTTGTAGAATCAAAGTAAAAGGATAGATGAAGAGAAGATAAACACAAGAGAAGAGTTGGGTTTAGGATTCTCCTTACCTTAGGCCCCATTTTGTTTCATCACATATATAACTTTTATATAACAAACATATGATTATTAAATATGAACCTGAAAGTATATTATATTTAATTTAATCAATATTGATTAATTATAATAATTGGAGTTTACTTTTTACTATTTCATTTGATGAGTGAATTTAATGGGGACATGTTTATTTGTATTTTCTCGTTTATGAATTCATAACTTGGTTAAGATTTATTGTTATTTATCAATTTGTAAAATTAAATCTGGAATATTAAAAATAAATAAATTTTAATGTTTATAAATAATATATTAGATACACTGATCTTCCATGAATGTGATGATAATTAAAAAAATTACAATATCCTCATAGGAAGGTAAAACAAATAACAAACCAGCCCAAGCTGCCACCTGGACTAGCACCCAACCTAGTATACCACTAGCCCAAAGGGTGTTCCCAATCTTCTTGGGATGAAAATTAGTTTTTTGGAATCATATAACACACTTTGGAAATGATTTCTCCTAAATAAATAATAATTATCTAGTAACAAAATTCTATAAAAATTCATATATCATGAGTCTATACATTGGGAACCCATACCAAATCAGATAACTAGACTAAAATGAAACAACATAATTTAAAATAAATCTCATATATCATCTCCAACACCCTCTCACACTAAAACCCCTTTTATTCAACATCCATAACTCTACATTCATAAATATCCCTCATAAATGAAAAAAAGAAACAATTAAACTACTATAGTAGTAGGTTCCCAAGAACAAACTTAAATAGTACTTTATAATTACAATATCATGTATACAGTAAGTTTTGAATGGTGTGTACTTACCAAAATAGTATTGATATTTCAGCATATACTATTTAAATGGTAATACCCTTATATTACTTGTCCTATCAAAAGTTCATAGTAATTCCCTGGATATAATGAGAACCTCTAGATAATATTACACTAATATTAAACATATGTTCTATGGTCTAGATACATTATACAGAATTGATACAAATGATTTTTTACTATCAGGTGTTTGAGTATTATAAGCATTGAGACTTCTTCTCATGAAGTTCACACATGGTGATCTCAAGTAGATGAGATCATGAGGACTGACCCTCCAATAGGAACACCACATGTTTGAGGTGTCATTTGTTGTTCCTATTTGAAAACACATGTAATGGCCTCTCAACATGAGATTATAATCAGAGTATAATATTTGATCATGTATTTTGATTTAAGGAAAATACTTTGGAATTTAACTCATAGTGAGGTAGCTTTCATTGGGTGTGTCATTAGTAGTATGACATTGATTAAATAATCAAGATAGAATTTTTTTACTTCTAAAAGGAAGTGATATCTTGATCCTAGTTGATTAGGATGGTAGTACCTTTATTAAATCCATTTCCATGGTAGAAGAAGGTAAGTCTATCCAATTTATTGAAGGAATAATACAATAAGGATGATGACGCAAAGTGTACATCCAATGTTATGAGATATTGCGAGAAAAAGATATTATATTTAATGGAATGTGTTTATAATAAGTTTTTCATTGGGTTTCTATAATCCACTTTGGTTCCGTGAATAGTATTCAATACTATCGAGGTAAGGGACATGAGGGTAACACTCTATAGCATATTCAAAATTTAACCTTATTATGTTCAATATGAGTATAGGACAAAGTCAGCCCCACCATAAGGTCTGAGATGTGTTCGAGAATAAACAATCACCAATGAATAAAGAAATTCATTAACATTTAAGTATAGGATAATTGGAGTTGAATTTATTTATTAAAATTATTCATAAGGTATTAAGTTAATATAAGGGAAAATATTTTATGGATGAATATTATTTTAATTTTAAATGTTTATTTAATATTTGTGGGATTTATGAGTCATTAAATACTCGCTTCTATCACATAATACATTTATTATATTTTACAAGTTATAAAAATATAAAAGAAATTATGATGCAGTTAGTTTCCCATAACATTTCATTTATGGCATATTTATTGGGTGTTATTTATATGGGGGCCAAGGAACCATTTCCTTGTGTTTAATTCCCACTTTATAAACAAGTGGGAGCTCATTTTTTGAGGTCCTATTAATTCCTACGAATTTTAGATCTCTTATATCCTCCTATCATCCTATAGAGAGAAAGAGTCATTCCAAACATTTGATCTTTGATCGCTATCATGGATAAACTGTACAAGATCATGGTGATCGTTGGGACATCAGAGTATTTTTCAAACTGACACATTAGCACTCAAGATTCAACAATCATCGTTTATGGGGAATCTTAAAGCATGTGTGGGGGGATCTATAGGGGTTCAGTCTTGGATCCTTCAAGAAACAGTCTCTAACATGAAGCGATAGTCAGACACACCTTTAATACAAACAATTTAATAGTTCTTTTTAATTATGTGCTTATTTAAATTTATGTGAGGTCATTAGGTCTTTACCATTGCTCATTTTTCTTTTGAGGATGAAGTTATACCACTCTAGTGATGAAACATTTAAAATAACTAGCCCATAGGATTTCGTTCTGCACCCTGGTACCATCAATTGGTATCAGACGAATTGTGAGAATTTTATAATTCAAGGAAAATAAAATAGACATTAAATTTAGAAAGAGGGATTTATTTGGGTCCCAATGGTTCTAACCGTGCTTTGATCAGATCTTGGATGGCCATGTTACGTCCACCCAAAAAAATTAATTTAGATTTTACACATTTTTTATGGGTATATAAAATTCAAGAACATATATTTATATATATGTTAATTATACCCAGTTACAATGGCTGGGGGAATATTCATTGACCACTCTACTCCCCCCCCCCCCCCCTCACCCCCCGCATCTTCCATCTAGGCTCTATCCAGAATCTGGAGGCTAAAATAGTATTGGTCTTAGGTAGTAATTCTTTTGACAGTGGAATTAAATTTTAAAAAAACAAATGTGAAAAGACTTAAATTATAGGCTCTGAAAATGGAAATATGTACTCAAAATGGGAAAGGGGTCTCTACCATGAAACTTCCACTTGTATGCCTCCTTCTCCCCAATCAACCTATCATCACCTCTTCCCATGGATGGTCACCACCCCACCATCTCCATGTTTCCCCACTGTAGAACTCTACCTTTATATCCCTCCCCAAGTGCCCACTACTATGGATAACAACTCTCACCAATGGACTACCCATCCAACTCCCATATAGATCCCCTTTTGATCCATCACTAGGCATGGGACCTCCCAAAGGCCTCCCTTTTCTACGCTTCCACGACCATGGGTGACCACCCCTAGCATCGATCATCCTCCTTACCAAGTCACTCCCGACCACTCATGCCCATTGTCGTTGTTTCTTACCTGGCACTAGTAGAGCACCCTCTAGACTAGACTCCCCTACATCTAGTGTGGATACCCTACACAGGTGTTCCTAACCCAAAACTACCTGGAATGGGTTCTTCCCAACCCATAATGTCCTTGGGTACATTTTGATCGATTTGGAATGAGCCTGTGCAGGTCAGCCCAACCTATAATGGGCCTAGGCGGATTTTGGGGGCTGTATAAAATTTTAAATATCTAAGAAATTTATTTATTTATTTTCTGAATAAAAATAATAATAATAATTTAATATTAATTTAATTTTTGAATTAAAATAATTTAATGTTGGGACCAAACAAAATAAATTATTTGAATTTTAATAACTCATTTAATTTCCCTCTACTTTAAATTTATTACAATTTAATTTTATCGAGTGTTTATTTTATATTCTGATTGGTGTTGAGTGCATGCTGACCATTATTAGTTCCTAATACTCAACTCATAGTTCAATAATTCTTGAATCATTGGTAATAACTAATGAATATAAAATTTAAGACTCAATTATACCCAGATGTGGGAAGATAATTCTTTGTCTCATAAAAGTAAAAATATATCAAGGATATACCCAGTTTGGTATTTAGAAACTTTTAGTGAAAGACCTTAGGTATTATTCACATATTTATTAATTTAGTTTTGGAAAAATAAACCTTTAGAAATAAAGGTAAGCCACAAAGCTTTTGAATATGTTTTTCTAGAGAGCATGGACTATTCCAAGGTTAAGTTATAGGTAAACTAATATACTTCATGATATTTCTTTAATAGAATTAAAAAATGAAAAGGTGAAGTATGAAATATACATGGTAAGAAGATATGAGTAGCTTTGGGCCTAATTTTCACACTATATCTTGAATAAGATTCATTAATCATGAAATATAGAGTAGGATTAATCCTAAACTCACATTTCCTTATACACATCAAAGTGTTGATGTTAGTAAGGAGGGTTGGTGTTTAGTATTACATAAAACCATTAGTAAATAAAAAAATTTAGTGTGGAGTAATTCCTAAACCCACATTTCCAAATACACAACAGAGACATGATGTAAGTAAAAGGGGCATAAATAGTGAAACTAATATGTATTACAGATACTTCCATTGTTTTACAAGACATGCTTCATAAATAGTAGAATTTTTTCATAACCATATGCCAAATATTATGAAAAATAAATATCATATGAGTTATAGTATGATATAAATCCATAAACTCAAGTTAACATGTGTTTAGATGCAAAGTGTTTATTAAGGGTATAAAGAAACTTGCATCAAGAAAAACACAATGTGGATCTAATATAATTATCCTAAAGGTTTCTTAGGATATTATATAAATACCTTAGATATAAGAGTTATAGTCAAGTAATAAGTTGTATTTTTATAAAATGTGGTATATCTCTATTGGAGATACTGGGAATGAGATTGAATTGGATATAGTTAATTACAAAGATTAATAAGTAGTTTACAGATGAAAAAATTCCAAAAACTCATGTGGAAAAATAATATTCTAGATACACATAGTTCATAGTAATTTTAGACCCATGGTATTGTTTTTTTACATTCATTGTGGTTGGTTATACATTATTTATTAAGAGTATTGAATCATACAAGTAAAAAGTAATTGAAAAAAAACCAAATATTGACAAGATCAATTAAAATTCAATAATGGATTCCATATATCAACGTACAAGGGATTATTATTTTGAATACTATAGTGGGTATTCAATTGAGATTATACAGAGGTGGTAGAAGTGTGGTGACAATAAGGAACGAATGGTAATACCTTGTTTTCATGCCTAAATCCATTGTAATTTAATATTTTATGGATATTTTATATGATCATTTTATTGACCATTGTATTTAAAGACCACCAATCATGTAAGGTGTATGTAAGATGCAACTAGAAAAGGGTAGAGATACCAAAGGATTCCTATAAGGGGTAAAAGTTAATAAAATCCATATTTAGATTAAATTAAGAAACAATATCATTGAATATTAATTTAAAATGGATCATTTACATATATTTAAAAATGGTTAGTGGGGGTTATAGATTTTTACATGTAAAATGTGTTTGATAAAATTTGGAAAACATTTATTGGTCTTATAGTTTTTTAAGACTAGAATGAAAGTAACACTCAAGAGATTGACTTAAAGTAGAAACCTGAGTTTTAGGGAATAAGATCTATTAAGTTAGATCAAATGTGTTTCTTAGACCAATTAAAAGTACATATTCTGAAAAGGTATTGAAAAATAAAAGTTTAAACTAATTGAGAGAGATTTTTTACCAGTGTGACATGAAATAAATCTCCCCAAGAAGACATGCATGGGGAATTTGAGGTGATTAAATAGGTTAGTGGAATTCTATAAGCACTGGAAATGGATATATAATATATTCAATGTTATGTACTATATAGGATACTCCCAACTTATAGTAAATGGTAGTAAAATATAAGTTATATCCAATAGAACTGTACATTAAGCAGTCAAAACTATTCAATTGTACTTTAGAAAGTACATAGGATATGTTTTTAGTATGTGGAGAGGAAGGAATACTAATTATAAGGGGACACAGACTAGTGTTCCTAGGTATATATAGGATCTAATATAATAGTCATGATATGTTAATGAGTAAGGGAATCTCATTCAAGACAGTGGTATCCATATATACCAATATTGAGTACTTTGTGTCTTTTGATGTGGCTAAAGAAGTAGTATATAATATGTAATGATTTGTTCCAATTCTGTAAATTTCCCCTATTAAGTAATGTTTTTTCATAATATAAATTATGATAATACTATTATTGGTACTAGCTAAGATTTCAAGTTTTGATAGTGGAAAAAGGTAATATACTCAGGGATATCATCTCTTGAGGGGTCATACATAGTGAGTTGATGTCGCAGATAATAGAGTATCCATGCAATAGAGACTAGGAAAGCTCAATAACTAAATCCATGTATTAGTATAAGAATGATCTTATCATGTGAGATATTATAAGAATAGTTAGAAAGTTAGATTTAGTGAAAGTGGGTGTGTTTTAATAGTGGGTTCCCTAGTCCCAACTTGAACAATACTTTTTGATTACCATATCATGTATACAGTGAGTTATTCATGATTTATACTTATCATAATAGTGTTCTTTTTATGCATCCACTATTTATATAGTTATATCCTTAGATTAATTTTCATTTCAAAAGGTTATAATAGTTACTAGGATATAATGAGAACCTTGAGATAGTATGACATTAATCTTAAACCTATATCCTATCATCTATATACATTATACTAACTAAGAAAAAATGATTTATGGATATTAGGTGATGGGGTCTCATAAGCATTGATACTTATTCTCATAATGTTTTCACATGGTGATCCTGAGTATATGAGATCTTGAGAAATGACTCACCAATCGAGACACCACATGTTTGAGGTTTGATTCATTGTTTCTATTAGTGAACACGTGTAGTGGTATATCTAATTGAGATTATTATTAGTGTATACTATTTGATCACATAATTTTATGAAAGGTAAAAAACTATGGCATTAAATTCATAGCGAGGTAGCCTGTATTGGGTGTGTCATTGGTAGTATGACATTGATTGAATAATCAATATATAATTTGTCACTTCCAAAAGGAAGTGATATCTCAGACCTAGTTGATCAAGATGAGAGAACCTTTATTAAATACAAAGTTATGGTAGAAGAAGGTAAGACCATCCAATTAGGTCAATGAAAAATAAATCAAGAAAGTATGATGACACAAAGTGTTCATCCTATTTAATGAGATATCATGAGACAAAGATATTATATTATATTTTGTGTGTTCAAAGGAAGATTATCAGTTCTATGAATATTCTATATCTCCATAGGAAATTTTATGGGTTTCAAGACCTCACTTCTGATGTATGAATAATATTCATTAATATCTCGATAAGGTCCTAGAGGGTTACACAAAATAGCATATTCAAAAGCCTACTCTATTCTGTTGAATAGGTGTATAGGACATGGTGGGGCCCACTTCAGGCTCCAAGATGTGTTCGAGAATAAATGGTCTCCAATGAATAAATAAATTCATTATTATTCAAGTAAAAAATAATTGGATATGAGTTTATTTTTTAAAATTATTCACAAGGTATTAAGTGAATACACAGAAAAATATTTTATGCATGAATATTATTTTAATATTCAAGGTTCATTTAGTATTTTATGGAATTACAATTGGAATAAATAATCTCTTTTATTATGAAATATGTTTATTATATGTTACAATTAATTTATAACTATAAAAAGTTAAATTATGATGTATTCATCTTGTCATAATGTTTCATTTATGGCTTATTTAGTGGAATTTATTTACACGGGGGTCGGGGAACCCTTTCTAGGTGTTTAATTACAACTATATAAGGAAGAGGGATAAAATTTATGAGTTACTATTAATCCCCAGGAATTTAAGAGCTCCTCTCTTCTCTTTTCTATATCCTAGAGATAAAAAGATTCATTCCAAGCATTCGATCATCGATCGCTATTGCAAATCAAAGGAACGAGAATGTGATGATCATCCTAAAATTGAATGATTTGTAATCCTTCCATGATAAAATAAAAAATTCAATGATAAAAATTCATGTTTAGTCTTAAAGAGTATTTGGATTATCTATAAGGTTTTTATCTTGGATCCTTTAAGAAAGGATCTCGGGTGAGAATCAACATTAGAGTATGCCTTTGATTTGAATGAGGTAATAATTCATTTTAATTTTTTGATTAAATAAATTTATGAAAGATCCTATGAACTTTAACAAGGATCATATCATCAGAGAGAATGAATTTATGTCACTCTAGAAGTGAAAAAAATAAAATCACCATCCAACATTCTTTCACTACATACCTGTACCATCGTAAACAAAAACTATGAAAACCAAGAGTGGTCGATTAACTAAAACTACTAAGAAAGAAAATAAAAGTAATATTCTTGATAAATATATCCCATGTTACTTGATATCATGATCCATCCAAACCTCAATAATCCACTCCAATATTATCTTGGAGGAAGAGTCTAAGAAATATCATTATTTATAATAAAAACATAAACAAACAAAAGCCACTTAGTCTACAAACACTGAGTTGTGTCTGTAGGGTGTGATCATAAAATATCCCAGTAGGTAAGCACCAATTAATCCATGTATTTCCTTTCCTATAATAACCCATACATCAAATTTTTAAAATTTGTAGAGATATTTTTTTCCATTTTATAAGAAAATCCATTATCACATCATCAAAATTTATAAATTTCTTCTCATTTTTATTTTAAATGAAATCAATCATTTTGAATGCATTTAATCAGTCTACACTAATATTATTTATAAAATCCATTTCAAAACCTATTTTTGAACCATTTTAGAAATATCCCTTTCTCAAATCTTTCTGGAAAAAAATTAAATAAGCAAGTGAGAACAAAGAACAATAATAACAATAGAGCATATCCTGATGAAACAAAAATAAATAAGGATTAAGTACAACAAAAGTACAAGTGAAATGTAGGAAATAAATAATAAATAATCATATGAAATTCCAAAACATCTTTAAGGGATACCCTATAAGTACTCGATTCAGAATCATATGAAGTCATAACATGGAATTCCTAATTCTATAAAGTAATGGTTTCCCTCAACTAGCTTCACTAGTGGAAATCCCCCATGGCATGTCCACGCCATGAGGTATCTAGTTCTTATAATAAGGAATAGTTAAAAATATCTCTCATCCCCCACTAAAATTCTTTGGATCTCTTGATGATAGTAATAGTGGGAGGTGGGAAATACATAAAACTAACATGTAAATATCACATTATCATAAACCAAACACATATCCTCAACCCTTCACCCTATACCCAACCATGTGAACACCCCTTTAAAATAGAAATCATATCTCAACATATCCAAATAGCAAGGGGATACCATGGATGGTAAATATTTTTTATAAAAAAATCAAAAAGTTCCCTGAAAGCCTTAATCCTTTGAAAGTAATTTAAATTTTCAATGAAGAACTATGATCTTTCCTTACCACTTAAAAACCCAAATACATGTATCAAAACACCTTATAAAAGTTCCATGTGGGCCTCCTTATCATTCACTATGAAACAAACCTTTAATTCCTCTTTTTGGGGAGAGTATTTTGGAATCAAAATGTCAAGTTTGAGAAACCAAATTTTATATGGTGGTATTCTATTAAATTTACATATATATATATATATATATATCAATGTAAAAATATGTATCTACACATATGTGTATATATAGAAAAGTACATATCTCTTTCATGTATATAAACATCCATAAGGAATGCTAAAGGATCAAGTAAATAAGAACAATTTAAATAATTTTTCAAAACACTTGAATTTTCAAGCATAATCAACCAAACCACCAAAATAGGAGCAATCAAATCAACCCATAATTCAACCCCAATTCCAACTTTCATAGTTTTATTAGAGTAAATTCATTACTCTAAACACAAAATTATCTTAAAAAGGCCTCTCAGTTACTATGAACGTTATATAATTACATGTATAATTTTAACACAGGACACATATAATGGACACCCTTAGTAAACCCCATTAATAAGTCAAACTATTTTCCCAAAAATCTTTCTAAATAAATTTATAAATTTAACAACATTTAGAATATAATTAAAAAGGGATCAAAAAATATTAGGAAATATGTAGAGTTCTATGGAAAGAAAATTAATTGAGACACCAACCTAAAACATGTGCAGATGAAGAAAACTATTAAAATATAACAAAAGGAATACACAATGAGTAAGTTTCATGCACTATGGATCAGAACCATTAGAAATTAAAACTTAAACCCACCTAGGTTTCTGATAAATCATCACTATAATGAGAGGAATAAGGAAAAATAGAAATATAGGAGAGGGGGGAGGAGGAGTAAAACCCTTAATCAGTATCGTATGCACTTTAAATCATAGGGACAAATGTAGAAATCATAAGGGAAAAGAATGAGGGTCATGCATGGGGGTATTACCTTTTCTGCATCACGTGATAAATGGAAGTAGGATGGGAGAGACTCATTTAAGGGTTCTAATTCAAGGAGGGGAAATTTGGTAAATGTTTAAATTTAAAGGTAGGGAAAAGTTCATGGTCGGAATGCATGGTTGACTAAACCATCCACCAATTGTACACGCAATTAGAGAAATCATGTTCCAACTATTCAAAAATGGATCTACTAATTACATACCCAAATAGCACGGCTTTCGAATTGTTAGTAATGACTATGTGCTAACCATGTCAAAAGAATAAATTTTAATGTTCTAGATAATTTTACAATAAAAAAGACCCAAAACTCGAATACAATAAATAAATAAATAATATGGAAATTAAGGGTAAGCTTGTGAAAATTATCCCCACCATACCCCTTTTTTATTAGAAAGTCTAGTTAGACCAATAAAATCAATAGAATGGATGAAATTAAACCACTTAAAACACAAAATGATTCTAAAACCCAAGGAACACTATGACCATTATTGATACAAGGTCAGTGATGCTAATTGATTCCAACAAACGACTAAACTTAATTTTTTCCCCAAGGAACCTCAAGAACTATCACTAACTACTAGATAGTACAACTAGACATAGGAATTCATTGGGGAATATCAACTAAATCACTGAGAAACTCATGGTAAGACCAAACATGGTAGTATTACATATGGTGGTCTCCCAACTATTTAAGGATTTTACTAAGACACTGATTCTTCCCAAAACTACTTGTATCCCTCAAAAATATTGATAAAGGACATAAAATTCAACAAATAATGAAAATTTCAAAAGATGTTTCACTGAGAAGGACTTCTTATTATCTATATGATGAGTCCTCAAAACACAAAATTTGTGATGAATACAATTATTAATAGTATATATGAAGACACCTCAAAATACCCAAACCAAGTAAACATTAAACATTAAACTAGAATGAAAAAAAACTGGAAGGGTTACCGCCTGAATCAAAACAGCCAATATTGATCAAGAAATATAAAAAGATAAAACCAAATTAAATGACTGAAATTGAACCCTGCATTAATAAGAACTATATATTTAAACCTTGGGTAAAGTGAGGGTAACTTAGGACTGCACTTCTAGAACACCATCACAAGGTGAATCCAAAAAAAATAGAGCATAATTCTCATCTCAGTTTCACTAAACACCTTCCCAAGTATTCCCATGTTAAACCTTTCAAGGGAAATAACCCATCACAAATCCTATATTTCACTAAATAAAAAACACAAGTAATCATCAAGGCATGATAATTTATAGAGAAACCAACATTTTATAGGGGGTGGTCAAGAGGTTATGTAAGAGAAAAAATCAAATATGGATTTCCTTAAAGGTTTTTACTACTTTGAACTCTATGAATTCATTTCCTAATTAATCCCTCCCTTTTTTCCAAATGGACTCCTAAAACCCCTCAAAGGACTATTCCCAAACCAAAGAAGTATTGACACTAGGTTTCACTCCTAAGGATGGACTTTCATCCTTCAATTAAGATGATTATGGGGGCATACATGAAATAACATAGCACATAATCCCAAACAAATCAATATTCCCAAACTTAAACCATATAATATAGCAAAATACATAAACCCCTCAAAAAATATTCATTACAATAACATCCATTTTTCTTCAAATTCAATCAACATCAAATCAAGAAGTATAAAACTATTTTCATTGAAGAACAGACACTTTGAGAATACTCTACCATCCTTTAAAACGTTTACCTAGTTACTTTAAAAAATTATCCCCCTTTAAACATAAAAACCATTTTTCTAAATTCCACACTAAACCCAACTATTTATAATAATGCTTTATGAGAGACAAATCTATTTTTAAGAACATAACGCTTAACATTAAACTAATTTCATGTCATAAAATCCCTTTATAAATTTAAAAATAGAAAATCATTTCCCTTTTCAAAACCAACCACTTCCTCCAATGGCCCGAAGGCCTTTATTTTTTATTGATTTTTGATAATCCACCTTTCAATGGGTGAGGTGTAACCCTTACTAGTACCGTAGGCATAAGTATTATATGTCCCATAGGCCTTGGAGGAAATCATTTTCCCATAGGATTCAAACATTACATACAACCTAGACTAACTACTTGGAACTACTCCTCCCTAGCATCTTCATCATGAAATCAGCTCTCCACCTTCGCATGTTTGTTCGGCTAGGCATTCTCGTGCATGCACATGCTTGTCTCGATGGTAGGTTCCATACCCTCTCATTATTTCAATCCATTTATCTTTTGTTATGGTGAAAGCTCTTTTCTCATCATCCTTGTAGATCTTGTTCCTTGTAGGTCATCTGGTTTTCATCTGCACTTAAGGTGGCCCAAAGGCCTTGAGGTTTCCCGAAGGCCTTACTGACCCGAAGGCCTGGGTGGCCCAATGGCCTAAATGGACTCGAGGACCAAATTAGTGGCCCGAAGGCCCAAAAAAATGCATATTCCCGGCTGCTATTGTGCCAAACAGTGCCTGTTACAGTTCCCACTATAGTACAGCTACAGTACCCCCTGGAAATAATGTCTCCACTTGGATTAAATCCTGGGTCTCCCGGATGCACTTGCAGAGTCCTTACCAACCGGGCTAAGGCTCATGTTCTCAAAACCAACCACTTTATTATCATATTCCCTTAAAAATACAATAAATAGTACCACATAATACCATTACCCCCTAAGGGACTATCGTCTCTCCATGACATGGAAACGTGATTTATTAAAACATGTGACAATCATGCAACTACCACTGGGAGATATATCAATCAAAGAAATACATATCTAAATGGTTTTCTAGGTAGAATGATCTCATAAAATTAAACCAATTACACTCCCAATATAATCCTCAAAAACAAACCATAAAACACCCACAAATAATAAAAGAACATCTATTAAAATAAAAAACACATATAATGAGATCAAAGAAAAAATCACATTAGAAATTCAAAACCTAATTTTCCCTAGAAGTTTAGGTGTATTCATAGGTGGTGGTGATTAGAAACTAACCCAAGACTTACCTCCCAGTCCCAAAAACCATATATTAAATCTAATTTCATTTTATAAATAAAAATGGGAGCTCTAAGAACCTAAGATATCTTAAGAACATGGGCTCCAATATCATTTTTAATAAACTGCTCTGTGATTCCACCTAGACTAACACTTGAACCAGTCTTCCATTGGCCCAAAGTGTGTTCCTAATCCCCTTGTGTTAGAAACTAGTGCATGGGAATCATTGAATACACCTTGGGAATGATATCTCCCAAATAAATAATATTTAATTACTAGTTTAATTCAATCGAAATTCCAACATAATGTGTCTATATATTAGATACCCATTCCAAATCATATAAGTAAAATAAAATGAAACAACATGATATAATAGAGATCCCACAGCTCACCTTCAACTCATCACACACAGCAATCCCTATTATTTAACATCCATAAATCTACATGAAAAAAACACAAAAAATAAATTAAAAAATAAAAAATTAATCAAAAACAATGGAAACTAGGATTAACTGATTTGTATGAAAATAATAAGATTACTAAACCAAATTATGATACTTGATCAAGCTATCCCATGTGACCTAAGGTCATATTCTATCCAAAAAACTCAAAAACCTACTCCAATAGTAGCTTGGAGGAAGGGTCTGAGAAATGGAACTCTTTATAGTTAGAACTTAGACTTGAAAAATCCACTCGGTTTATAAACACTGAGTGGTGCCAGTATGGAGTGAGAATCAAACATACCAGTAGGTAAGAACCACATAAATCATACATTTCCTTTCTTATATCAACCCACACATTTGTGTTTTGAAATTACTAATAGAAAATAGGTTTTCCATTTCATAATCAAATCTATTATCCCATCATCAACATTTATAAATTTCCTTTTATTTTTCTTTTAAATTAAAAAAAAATCTATTATAAACATTTCATTGGCCTACAACACTGTTATTAGAAAACCACTTTCAAGGAAATTTTAGAAACATCCATCTCCCAAAGATTCTTGAAAACAATTTAAATAAGAAAATGAGAACCAATAACATTAATAACATTAGTAAACATTATAATGGAACAATAATAAATAAGAAGTAAGTAAAACTTAATTATAAGTAAAAATTAAGAAATACAGAATATACAATCATGGGTAATTCTTAAACATCCTTAGACGAGACCCCAGAAATACACGGTTCGGAACCATCTAAAATCATATCAATGCATCTCTAAGTCTATAGAAAACTGGATGACCTCAACTAGCCTATCTATTGGCACTCCCACGTATATTATTCATACCATAGGGGATCCAGTCCTTCTAATTAGAAAAAACAGAATTGTCTTGCATCCATCACTAAAATTCATAAGACCCATTGATTATAGTAATAGTGATAGGTGAGGTATCCTTGAAACCAATATATAAATCCCACATTAATATAAACCAAATAGACCTACTCAACCCAACCCCCAATTTTCAACCATGAAAACTCCCCTTTAATATATCAATCATATCATGACAATACCAAATAGCAAGGGGATTCCATGGAGGGTATATACTTTTTATAAAAACCATATCAAAGTGAAAATTTTTCCTTAAACCTTTGAAACTAATATAAATTTTCAAAGAAAACATTCCTATTTAAATACCATTCCAAAACCCAAAGACAAGTATAAAACCACCTTCTAAAAGTACCAAACAAGACTCTATGTAATTCTTTAGGAAACTCACCTTCGAAACCTATTTGGGGGATTATTTTGGAAATCAAGTGTCAATTTTGAGAAACCAAGTTTAAATGAATTCATTCTATAAAATTTATATATATATGCATGTAAAAATCTATATGTAAAAATACATGTATGTGTAGACATTTAAATATCACTTTCATTTATAAAAACATCCTTAAAGAATGCCAAAGGATCAAGTAATGAGGAAAAATTCAAATAATTATTCAAAACGCATTAATTTATAATCATAATCAACAAAGCCGCCAAAAAAGGAATAATCCAATTAAACCAAAAAAAATAACCCCAAATATAAATTTCATAATTTTATGAAAGTAAATTAATTATTTTAAACACAAAATTACTTTAAAAGGTACTCTTAGGAATTTTAACTAGTATATAATCAGATATGAATTTTTTACACAATACACATAATGGAAACCCATAGTAAACCCCCTTTTTAAGTCAAACCATTTTCTCAAAAATCTGTCAAAATAAATTTATAAATATAATAGCATATAGAATCAAATTAAAATTATTTTATAAAATATAAAGTACTCCATGGAGTGTTGTAGAATGTAAAGGTATGAGGACACCTACCTAGAACTTGAGTGGATGAAGAAAGCCCATAAAATGTGATGAAAGGAATTCCCAAAGAAGAAGCCACATTCCCTATGGTTCAATACCATAATAAATAAAAACCCAAACACACCTAGGGTTTAACTAAATGAGAACTATAGTTAGAATAATAAATAAAAACAATAATAATGGAGAGGTGGGGGAGGAGGATTGGGAATATCCCTAACCTAGATCGGAGGTGATTTATAATATAGGGAGGAGCATTGGAATTGCAAGGGAAGAGAGGTAGGGCTACACGCAAGGTTCCTTCCTAGGATACAACTCTTAATAGAGAGAAAGAGGAGGATAGATACACATTTTATGGTCTTATTTTAGTGAGTTTAAATTCATAAAATTTAAAATTTTAAAGGATAGGTAAATCGCATGGTTTACGAAACTGTGTGTTGCACCCCTTACTAGTCACACTTGGGAACTAGCATAGATATAGACACTCTTTTTTCACTTGAGGATAAAAATTTTCTAAAGAAAATATCTTATGTATAGGGAGGAGTAAAAAGAATGAAATTTTGACTCCCTTTTACCATGAATTAACTCAAGTGGATCTCGTGCATGCCCCACCTGTGCACCCAGACACTCAAGTAGGTCAATACTATGCACCCCAAGATGCACCACAAACAACTCATGTAGGGAAAACCTATGAAAAGGACCTTCATGAGTGACCTAAAAGAATTGAATCCTTATCTAAGGGTCATAAGATTGTATATAAATGGGACCATTGGGATATACATTTGATACGACCAGAAGCCTGAAGAAACTACCAGAAGCTCTGATCACTATAGTCCTTTTCCAATGTCTTCAAAAACCTCTAGGTAGTATTATAAGCCTAAAAAATAGGATATAATTAGTAATATTCAATATATTTGAGCTCCTAGAAGGCCTAATAACACCAAAGAATCATGTGAGGAGCCTTCAACCCTAACCCCCACCCCAAGTCTGAAGATACTAGGGTGGAGGACCCTCGCATGGCTCAAAAATTGAGCACCATCCATCCAAGAGAACCTTAGAAAACCCTTGGAGATAAAAGGATTGAATCAAACAAGAATGGTTTCCTATGTTATTCTTCACCCAAAAATTTTTCTTCATCTCACCCAGGAATCACTTGTGTGAGACCCTACCCAACTCTCCCAGGTATCACCTGGGTTACTCTATCTTTCCTAGTTTGTGTGAGTTCATGTCCATCTCACATATAAAATACCCAGGAGAGGTCATAAAAAGTTGTCCTAGATATAACCTCATCTAGATCCTCCCAAACCACCCAAGTTATACATTTGAAAAGTCAAATCTACTTCACCTAAGTATCACCTGGGAGAAGCACCCTATAACTCGCCCATGTATCACCTTGAAGAAGTACACTCTTAAGTCATCTCTAATATAATCAATGACAGGGAACCCCTTTCATTAGTACCTCCATATAAGGAGGACCAAATCAAGACCTATACTAATTCCATCGCACATGCATGGAAAAATCATTGGACACACCATCCTTTCTTCTTGATCATGCATTCCCATGGTAAAAGGGGTCACCATGAATTTAACCTACCTAGTATCTTGGTCCCCCATCCTATCACTCATTCATTTTCATGGTAATGAATATCCTAGACCTAGGGATGATGGAAGAGAATCTGGAAGAATCATTCATCCAGGAATTTTTCCTAAAATATGAAGAGAATTGGGTTGTAACTTCAAGGATATGTAAGAACTGACTATGGGGTTTGAAAAAAAAGAGGATACAAGGAAATACAAGCTTTTTAATTCTTTCCAAATACCCCTCTATGACTTCAACCTTGTTTACCAATGAATAAGTATCTTGATTATCCCTTGGTAATCCCTCCTGGAGTAATCTCCTAGTCGTTATTATAGGATATCTCCCATCTTTCATGCCCTCAACCTCATCTACCAATAGAAAAAGTGGATCATGAAAAGTTACAAATCTTCCAAATTCTCTTTTTTAACACATAGAGCATGACTCGCATGGTCTTATAGGTTAGTGGTGATCATATCACAAGCACAATAAAATATCCAAAAATTGGACACCTAATAGGTGTAAGTCCCAAGACCATGTTATCATCCCATCAAAGTGCCATATTTCATGAGAGACAACCCTTAAAATGGTCCTTCTATATAGGTGTAAATCCTAACCATTCTGAATTATGTGGCCTTTGATTCCTATCCAAACAAGATACGTAGGAATCCTCCCTAAGGTTCAAACCCAACATGCTAAATCCACCCTAATCTTCCTTGGGTCATATTACCAGTAGATTCATATCCAACCTAGAGGGTTATATTCTTTCTGGGACCCCCCCCCCCTATCATCATCCTTATTGGTCCATATTCCTAGTATGATTAATCCTCCACCTAGGAGGCTATATTCCTTCCAGGTCTTTGTGATCTCAACCTTATCGACCTAAATCCCATGTGTAGGCCATCCCATAATAGGGTAATATTCTATACTAGATCAACTAAAAATGGATTTTTTGGAATAAGACCCACACCAAATTTTTCTATGCCCATTTCTCCTTGATGTACTGGCTACATGATGTTAAAATACATGGTTTGGTTCTATTCACATGACTATAAAAGGTATGATGGGTCCTGGTAAATGTATCTGAAATAAGAGGGTTCTATTTCCTCCCATGAGGATATGTAAGAATCCCCTATCAAGGGACCAATCACAACATCAAAATAACTCATGTCTCCCTGGGTGATGAAAAAATATTGAGCGCCTAACTGTGTGGATTAAAAATAGCATCGAAAAATAATGAACATATCCATGATAGAGGACATCAAATACATATAAATAGTTCTATTAATATAGAATATCAGATGCATACAAGTGGTTTCCCATGAATATGTATCTATAATTTATTTTTGATACATATGGATGATTGGTTATATATTTTGAATTTAAAAGGGATTCATGAATATGTCTTAAACCTATAAGTGAGTTATAGAGTATGAAATAATTACCCCCAAAAGGTAGTGATGATCCCAACATTCCATCCTCTCAAACAATGTTTTTTCGTAAGAATGTCTTTATATGTTTACCAATGATCTTTTGCCTTTGTAAAGAAGGCCCATGAGACATCATGGGTATAAGAGTCATTGGGTGTTTCTGATTCCATAAAAAACTCTATTGGAAACTAACCTACCATGAATGAGTGTGAAAACAAAAATGGTGAACCCAACATGAAAGATTGTGAAACCATACTCAATCCACCAAAATAAATCACTGAGGCCTATTTTTTCAGTAAAAAAATGGGTATCCCAATGGGAATATTTGATTAACCAAAATAATTGTGACACCCACATGTCAAACCCTTTCATACTCTCACAAAATTAAAAGTGTCTTAACATGGATCTTTAGGAAAATCAATTGTACATGTGTTCACTTATTGTAATTCCAATTTTATGGGTTTTCATGTTTTTTATTATCATGTAAAACCTCAAATATTTTTCACTAAAAATATATTTAATCCAATGGGGTCCTAATAAATAACTTAAACATACACATCAGTTTCTGCACAAGCTCGATCATGGTCTAACAAGAGGAAATTGTCTCCAACATAGCATCTTCAACAATGGGTTTTGAAAACACTGGTTCTGGAGAACCACCTTAATGGTATTGTCCCAACCTTGTAGGTTTCACATCAAACCCTCCATTATATTTTTCCATACTAAAATTCCTCTTAAAAATTGATAGTGTTCAAAAAGTAAAAGTTTCCCATCATAGTCTCAAACCATTTCATGAGCCTTTCCTTGGAACAAAACAAAAGGTTCTTCCCTTACCTTTAGGAATCTAACCGAGAGGTTATCTATGGCCTCATCTCAAAATAACATAAGTCAATGTAAAGGGATCCTACTAGTATTCACCACCAAAAATTCCATACAGTTCTATGTCTTCATCATAAAGAGGATTCCACCCTATGGGCTCCATCTCAGGTTACTCGTACCCAAGTGCTTAGGATAGATTGCTGAGGGTGGAAATCAATCAATTTAGAACATTCTCACATTCATATTCCTGCTAGAGAATCTCACCCACAAGATGTAGTGGAAACCTATGTTTGGGTTCATATACCTTCTCATGCACATCAATCCCACCAATACAATTTGACAGCAATCAGAGAAACAAATTGGCATGACCTAGAAGTAAAAAGAGGGTAAATCCATGTCTCTACCCCCACAAATGATCATTGCTGGTATATCTCAACAAGAAATCAAGGAAATGAGTAGGAACACATCTCTAATCCAACCACGAAATGGGAATATATACCCTTTAAAGATGTAGAAATCACTGCTTATATCCTATAAATTATGGATTGATAAGAATATATTACCATCCACGTTCTTTAATAATTTGAGGAAATAAGGACTGAATCAGTAGTAATAAATAGTCAAGCACAAAATGTTTCCTATGAATTATAAATAACCCATCAAATCAATAAGATGGTCACTCGGGAGTAGATGTGTATTCTTATTCTTGTATAGGAGGGTCAACAGCAAAATCCCATGATAAATTGACAACATGATCAGTCACACACACCTATTCCAACTGGATACCACTATCCCCCTTCAACATACACTCTAGGGTAGGCATATATCCCTATAAAAACACCAAAATCCTAACAACTTATTCCTACAGTAACACAAGATCTGATCAATAAATCTCTCATACCAGAAATTCATTTTCCAAAGTACGCAACTCTAACAGATCAAAGTAGAGAACCCAAAAATAAGTCTCACCAAATTCAAATTAAAGACCAAGAGCAAGTTAATAGTACAACTATAATTAAGGTTAGTGTTCTTAGAGACCACAAATATCTATCAATTTTGTCCCAATATCTTTCTAATATATCACCAAATTACAAAAAATAGTATTTTCAATTGTGTAGGCCATCCCTGTGATTTTGCTAACAACACCTCCAGAGTCCCTCTCTATAAATATTACCATGAAGTACTCCTTCGCAATAAAGAGATGATCGGTTATGATAACCCTTATATTGATGAATACCATGGAAATACTCCTTGTGTTCAAAAGATAAATTGGATATAATGTCCTCCCCTTTCCATCATCGTCCCTATATGTCCTCCCTAGGTTATACACTGCGTAAATTCTAATTTTAGTCAGGTGTCAATGCATTATAGTAGTCCTCCCCATTATAGAATTTATTGGAAATGTCCTCCCCATAGTAATATTTCATTTCAATAGTAAGTTCCTCCCCTTGTTGAATCAATTATGAAAAATCCCTCATATCACGCAGCACATGAGAAGTTGAGGCCAGTCATTCTTGATCCCTTATCATTAACAAGTGATATCCTTTATCTACAAAAATATAGTCTATTTCTTCAGGATTAGACGCATGGAATGGGTTTCACTTGATAGTTTGGTTGAGGGGGGTAGGGCCTCACTAAATCATCTACATCATGATTTCCATTTGTTTATCCTTTCCCAAAAACTCCAAATGGTTCCCTCATCTATAGATTGGTATAGGCTTACATTACGAAGGTAGGTGGTCACCTAGGTTTTCAAGCCTAGTGACTCTTGGGGACTTGCATTGGTCTAGAGTATGGGAGGTTGGGCGCATCACACCCTTTTGGGAGGGATTTCTTCTTACTCTAAGACTCTCTTATAGATTTAAGATATGACTGTGAATATCTTCCTAATCTCGATACTAGACCGGTTACCCTAAAAACTACTATAAGTTAATTATCTTTCATATGAAAAATATTGGGGTCTATTTAGTAAATCCATCTATATGTATCCAAGGTTATACATCATTTTTCGGTAATGGGTGGTGGCTTATATATGTTGAATCAATATAGCCATGTGATTTGGATTTTGTTTCCATGTAAGGAGGTAGTTAATATTCCAAGGAGGGGATTGAGCCATTATGAGGAATTCTATGTATCTTGGTTATTGCAAGAATCAAAAACCACATAGTTTATTCAACCCGGTCAGTTTGACATCATACAGAAAGAAATTATATGGGTGCTTTGGGACAATGATTATTCAATAGAGTCTCGGAGGGACGTCCTATATATCCTATTTATAGAGAGAATCATATTTTTCATAGTTCATTCATTCATGGATTATATATTGAGGTTACCCCGATCATTTTAGAGACGAATGGTGTAGATGATGTGATTATTGAAACTCCTTAAGCTCACATGATCCATGATCAGTGTGAGAAACAAGGGTTAACAAATGATCATTTCATTGATCATGATGTAGGAATTATGTACAGGGACTGCCCTGAGATTATTTATCATGGAACTTGGGTCTTTGAGAGACATCCTATGTATCTTGGTTAAGGTAGGAATTAGAGTCATTATAGTTCAATTGGTTTCTCAGTCCGCTGGTATATGAGGTAACATGATCATCTCTTGGGACTAATTGGGTCATGATGTATGAGATTTCAGAGTCATAAAAGGACTTACACCAAAATAAGGGTTTATTTGAACTCGGTCCTTAGGAAGGAATCCAATGTATCTTGGATATTGTAGGAATAAAATTCATCATGGTTTATTTTATTGTGGCTTATACATTGAGGCTCCCTATACCATTTTGGTGGTTTATAGTGAATATGTTATGATCATTTCAATTCCCTATGCCCGCATGATCCATACTCTTTGTGAAGAATAGGGGTATCAAGTATTCAATGTCATTGATTTAAATAAGGAACATAGATGTTGGGATTTCCCTAGTTGATCAATATTGACCTCGAGGCTCAAAGAGAGGTGGCCTACATATCCTGGATATGGCAGGAAACAAATTCAACATAGTTCCTTTTATATTGGGGCTTACACACCAAGGATTACTTATTGATTAGGTCTTCTTTTCTGGTGGGTGTCGCTTGACCCAGTTGACTCATCCTGGAGGTCATTGCACGACCTGGTTAGCTTGTTCATGGGGTATCGCATGATCTAGCTAATGTTCCCTAGTTTCATATGCAAGATTTTGATTGACACGTATGGAGGGTTACACAAGAGTCAGTGTGACATGGTTCTAAGTATGTAATTTATCTTGGCTATCATCCCTAGAATTCATCGCGAGACGTGGATGACATATTTGGAGGGAATCGTGGGTGTTTTTTCACTTTCCTTAGGGCTGTCATGAGACCTCGCCAACATTTTTGTAGGGTTTCATGGGTCTCAACTGACTTTCCTAGAGGGTGACATGAAATCTTGGTTGTCATTCCCAGATGAAACAACAAGACTTGGCTAATATGAGCAAACATCGTTATATGATTCAGGTGTTGTATTTTAAGTACAGTGGAAGGCTCGGTTGATAGACCTAGAGAATCTTGTGATAAAAAATTGGTGTCCCTAGGAGGGACTGTATGACTTTCAGTGACATTTTTGGAGGATTTAGTGTGTCCCATATATCATGTTGAAGGAGATTCGTAAGATATAGGTTACAAGTCCTAGCATTGTCATGTGTCTTTGGATGACTCATGTAAAGTGCATGGAGGCTAGTGAGCATGTTTTTATCTTAAATCTTATACTTTTAATATTGGTTATAACCCTTTTATTATAATGGCCTTAGGTTTATTCAGTATTACTTTCTTGAATCTTGTGCAATCTGGAGGAAATGGGGTATATTCTTCGCACAACTTTTCAGTAGCCCTACACATGACCTATGAATGATCACGTGAATTGCGTTATATATTGTGCATGATTTATTTTTTCCACCTATATATTATCTGATGGAATACTTTCCATTCATGATATCATCTTCTTTGAGAAGTCATCTCTATCCCTCACTCCTTAGAGGTCAAAATCCATGAATCAAATCATCCAGAGTCCAACCCATTTTTCATGTTGGGGTGGGGAATTTATAGGCATCTCCATCCAAGTTATTCAGCGGTTTGTGTGGTGAATCTAGTGTGAGTTCATGATGGAGTTGGTGAAGGTCTCTGGTTCCATGTGGCTTTTTGAGTCTCTATTATGGATTACTCTAAGGGCATTTCCTAATTTTAAGTGACTATGAGTCCCTCTCATCAACGCCTCCATTATTAGATTGTCTAAAATAAATGGGGACTTGTTTGATCATGAGAATTTTTCAAAGGACTTCTTTATTTTTATGTGGACATGTCCAAGGGTCTTTATAAGATCCCAGTGCCTATTTAAAAGAATCTGTGAGATTATTTATGCCTTTTCTGGTACTTTTCACAAGACAATGATGGTTTGTTTAGGGGTATCATAGGACCACGATGCGGACTTCCTTAACACGTCACAAGCATTTTACGACCATGAGTAGATTTTGAATCCTTCCTATTTTGTTCACTTTGTTTTATGTGACAAAGTTTGGGAGTTATACGAGATTTCATGAGAATGTCAAAGACAATTAATATATTTTTTGTGATGTGTCACCTGATCGATATGGGTCATATGTGGGTGCATGAGCATTGTAGTGGAAAACCTATTTGTTTGTACTTTGGTAGAATAATGGAAGCACATGGTTTCTTGTATATACATAAGGCTTTCTTTGAAGCAAGGTTGAAAATACAAAAGGGGCTTCTCAAGATGAGGTGGACATGTCACCTGGGACTTCCAGTGCCTTGTTGGTGGCTAGGGGTGCAATACATTTACTTCAGTGACTGCTTGTAGCTCCCACCTCCTCTCCTTCTATTTCCTCTGTTTTATTTTACAAATGTTTTAGGAGTTCAGGAGTTTTCTCAAATGTTGTCAAGGATAATTATCCTTCCCTCTAGTGGTAAATCATATGATCTCTATGGCAATTAGAGGCATCCACAATTTGGGTATCCTTCCTCCCATTTTCAGAGGATTTTTGTGGCCTTACCCACCGATTTTTCATGAGTGTGTCACATGATCGATATAGTATATTTCAATGGTGTGCTCTCATTTTCTTTGTCAATCATCATAGTTACATATGGTGCATCTCATGATTAACACTAGATATTATGATGAAATACAGGGATAGTTTTTTTGCTTGACTTTGATGCACCACATGATCATTGATGGATCTCACGAAACTGTGTAGACATTTTCAAGTATATTAACTTTTCTTACCTTTGATGTGTCTCATATTCAATGATGAATCTTGAAATGAAATGTAGAAATTTTCAGGGACAGTCTCTTTTCTCACCTTTGATATTTCACGTACTCATGGTTGTATGATGCCATAGTGTGACCAAGGATGTTTTTGTGTCACGATTAAATGGAAAAGGGTGCATGGAAAGTGTGGAAATCTTTCACAGGGATGTCGCATAACCCAATCCACTTGAATGGGTTGCGTAGCCAAATGTTTGCATGAGGGGGTCGTATGACCTCCAAATCCCCATGCGTTCTTATAAAGGGGATTGGGCGATAGTGTCTCATGCAGAGTCCACTTCTCATTATAATGAATCACACACATGGAATATTTATTTTCTTCACATGCATATATCAATCATGACATGGAACTCCTAATGCGCACATGAATATTTCTTGTGTGTGGGGTAGAATTTCATCGGATTGGCATGGTGCATTGAGTTTTGAATATTATTTCATGCTCAGATTCTACGACACATAAAATAAATTCTTTAGGACTTGATCATAGCCAAAAATTGAATTTACATCCACAATTTTTCACGTAACTGAGTATGTGGAAATCTGATCTTATTCTTCAATATGGAAGGCCCATTATATGAATAGGCATTAGTGTCTGCATGACCATGTTTATTTATGAGTCATGAGTTCTATCTTTTCCTTCTGGTATCACATCCCATCACATGATGGTTCATGTGGTGCCACTTCCTTTCACGTGATATAAAATAAATTTTCATATGAGGAGTTACGTGGTGCCATAGCCTCTGTGAGGATAGTTATGTAAGCCTTATATTTTTCAGGTGAATGATCATGTGATTTCCTTTTACATACGCCTCTTTGAGTGAATGATATAATGGGTCTAACAAGAACTGCTTTACATAAGCTATATAGGTTCTGTGATGCTCTGTTTTTTGTAGGGAAAACAATATTTCCCCATTCCATAGTGGCAACGACCATCTATGATTTTTGATATCCCTATATTTATAGATGAAGGACCACATTGTATCTAAACATCCTATAATAGTGGCATATCCTAAAAACATGCATCATCGTTCATCACACCAACTTATTCTTCCACTAATTTTATTATTTTGTTGTGTCAAGATATTAATTCAATGAACCAAAACTCTTAGTATTTTCAAACAATTATCATGCTGAATCTAATTGAATTTTGTGATAACCAACCATTCTTTTTATAGGGTGGCACCCGCATGCTGGGTTTCTTCATGTGATGCCAAATATTATGTCATGGAGACATTACGTGAACTGAAAACATGGATTCAACTCAACCACAAACTAGGATTGTGGAATTTTATAGTCACTCTTCTTTATACTCTATTTTTTTTGCATATTCTCATTGTAGTTCTAGGTGTAAGACCTCCCATATCACAACCTACAGGAGCCTCATTCTCTTGATGCAGAACTTTTTCATGTGGGAATGGTGCTTATCTACTCTATACATTGTGGGATTATATACAATAAGACCATATAGGATAATCATTGTGGATGATATTAATCCCACTCTTATCCTATACATGATCCACTAAAACCTTAGCATAGTTAATATGAAGTAGATGGTGCATTCCATCATTTATCTACCATGCAATATTCCCCTATTATCCATATTCATGCACTGTGAAAATGGTATAGAATCGGTCCATGATCCCTTGAAAGCCAATCATTACAATATATATGGTCTAGTGTATGGATTGATATCCATATAGAAGCACATTCTATATAGAAGACTTGGTGTGAAGATTTTTCTGCAAGTAATCTCATGCATAGGGATCGGCTTCCCCGAATGATCATTATAAGTGTGTTGCGCCATGACTCCATTTATGAACCACTCTTGCAGTATCACATTTTATGATTTACATGGAGGATTAGGGGAGTTTTAGTGTGATTCATATCATCTGGTCGATGTCCTACTATTGTGTGGTTTCTACTCTAAGTGTAATAGTAAATCCAAAAATATGTTGGAATGAGTTTGAAAAATATTACACAAAACGTCTTCTACCCATCACCTGATATGCATGGCATGGGTCCTTCCATGGGAAATTTTGTGATGCATGAATATGAACGTTAAAAATTCCCCCTATAATTGGATTCATTCGGACCAAAAAGAGATTTATTCTAAGGTAAATATAGGACACTTTGTTTTATATCTGAATGATGATTCTATCAATGAACATATATGTTGAACCTTATTTTTGTTGTCCATATTTCTTTCATTCATGATGTGCATGATTTTTTTACTCTTGATGTTTTGGAAATCACCACCAATATCCATCCCTTTATTTATAATTAACAAACAATAATGTATGGAATTGAATGTTGAAATTCTAGAATATTCACTCTAAGATACACTCATGAATACCCTCCATCATGAGTCACTTTGTTGATAATATGTTCCAGCTATCTTGAAATCACCTATTTTTAGAGGGATCATTCGGGTATGACATATTTTCTAAATGGGGTGATTTGTATTTTCACTGAAGGTGATAACCTTTGGCTAGAGTATCTCGGTCGTGCTAATACAATGTAGTGGCCCTCACAAGCATTCATAGGTAAGATAATTTCCATGAACATTAGTTTAGGGTCTTTTAGCTTGGACCTTATATCAATTTAGTTAAATTTGTTTTATCTTGGACCTTATTTTTCTTTAGTTTAAGATATTTTATCTCAGACCTTATATGGCTTTAGTTTAAGTTCTTTCAACTCAGACCTTCTATATGATCATAGGATATGATGCAGACATGCCAAGAAATGAATTAAAACATCTTGAGGTGCTAGGTTATGTCGTGGTGTTGTAGAGGCTCATGAAGATCAGAGGGCCTTTTTTTTAGATTGATACATTTGGTTGATGTCCATAGACACATATGAAGGATCCATAAAAATGCATGCATAGTCAAACAAATGGTCTCTTGAATTTAGATATCTTTTTCAAGGGGTATGAAATATTTATGGCAGTAATATTAGTGAGGCTGAAATACTAGATATAGTAGTCCCACCTGGATCGTTGAAGTTTGGGTGATATAAATCATCACCCAAAAAATTGATTATACGGATATAGGATGGAGAAGACATGTTGGGGATGATCTAAAACACTCTGAGGTGCTGAGTTCTGTTGCGGTGTTGCTAGGGCTTGCAAGGATTAAAGCTCCTTTATAGTAAGTAGGATATGCCTTTTATTGGTGGGTTAGGTCCCTTATGCATCGATAGAATGGCCAAGAAAATATGATATCCACTTATTTATAAGGGATATAAAAGATTTTAGAAGACTCAAACGTCTAGATAATGAAGTTGGGTATGGGAAAAATCATTCTAGGGAGGGTTCTAGTGCTATAGGGAAGTTTGACTCTTAATGTGAAGCTCAAGATCTATTCCCTTTGGTTTTGAATCACAAGTCATGAGTTTTTAAAGGTTTGAGAATGGATTTTTGCATTCTGGGCTTGAGAAAGGGAACAAAATACGGTGACATAACATTGAGGATGTCAAATCTACTTGGATAGTTTGGTACAGAGATTGTAAATCATGGTCCAAAGTGCTCGGATTGGGAGGATGATATGTGACAGTCATATTGGGATTAGTTTAGACACAATGAGGTGTTTAGTGATACCACAATGATGTAGCGTCTCATAAGGATTGGAATGTCCTTTTTGTAGAGCGATGCATTTGGTTGATGTACATATGCACATAAGTGGGAGCTATAGACATGTCTGTATAGTCAATCAAAGGGTACCTTGAATCCAAATATCTTTTCCATGATACATGAAAGTTTTACAGTGATATGAGGAACCCAAATAATAAATTGTGGTTTTTGTAAAGTGTAAGATCCAAGAAGGGTTCGAACACCCTAAAGGTTGTGTCACCGCCTAGAGAACATACTCTCACGACAAGGAGCTATGAAAAACATTGATCTAAATTTTCCCTAGACCAATGGGTCTATAGATCATAGCTTGGATTTTACTAGAGATAAACCTTAGACACTATGATCTTTATTCCTTACATGTTTGTGCCCTAATTTTTTCCTAAACTCTAATAGTGAGGATTTTAGCAGGTGGAGAGTTGATTTTTTTTTCAAGTTTCCCTTTGCGGGTTTTCAACCTGAAAAGAATTCTACCTCTTTAATTGTAATTTTAAGGTCTTGTAATTTGGACCATTATAGGCTAGAGTTTAAGTTTATACAGATTTGACCAAAATGCAGTCACTTTAATTACATGACTCACATGAACATGATAAGGGATATGTTACACAAGAGATTAATTAGGATACCTAGGGTCAAGATCACTCTAACACCTTCCCAATCATGAGATGGATATGTTGTAAATCACAGTTTTATTTTTCTTTGTTCATGAGTAATGATATGGGATAGTCATACTAGGAGTATTGTAAACACACTGAGGTGTTGAGTAATGCTACAGTGTTGTTAGGGATCATAAGGATTGAAATATCCTTTTTACAGATTGAATCATTTGGTTGAAGACCATAGGAATATATGCACGGGTCATAGGCATGAATGAATAGTAAATAGAAATGGTCCCATGAAGCCAGATATCCTTTCTAGGGTCCATGGATGGTTTATGGAAACCTGAGACACTCAAGACATGAAGTGTGGAATATGGATTGAGGTTATCTTAAAAGATGGTAGAAGCACCCTATAATCTGGTTGATCGAGGTAAGTCTCTTGAGGTCCATTGATATGGAATAATGATGAGTGATATTCTTCATGGTTTATCATCAAGTTGTGGGGATGTTTTCTATGTAGTTTAACATCATATGTTTGGGATGTACTTTTGTGCAGTTTATCATCATGCGGTAAGAACGTACTTTCATGTAGCTTATCATCCTATGGTAAGGATGTTGGTACTGGAATGAGAAGATAGAAATGTTGCATTTGGTTCCAAGGATTAATGTCTAGGAATTACGGCATATATCATGAAAATGATAATCACACCACACATAGTTCTTGAACGAAAAACTATCTCTCCACCGGTCTTTCCCGTACAGAGAGTTAGGAATTATTCCCATTGATTTTCGTAGTTGGGCCTAGTATTATAAGTCTAGGAATACCTATATATATTGTAATGACAGGAATAAAACCACACATAATTCTTTAAGGTATCATTCATTTTAGTGTTGGTCATCAAAGATAAATATGGACTAGCGTGAAAAGAGGTAATGTCGCGGTTGGGCCCAAGGATAGATGTTCGGGCGTCACTATATATCTCATGAAAAATTATAATCAATCCATACATAGTTCTTAAAATTCCCTATAGTTTAACATCATGCGGTGTGGACAGAAGAGAACCATATTGAATTGATGGGAGCATTATGGTTGAGCCCAAGGGTGTAATTATTTGTGTCACTACGTATCTCATTGAAATGAGAATCAAACCACACGTAGTTCTAAAGAGTCGTGCAGTTTAACATCTTAAGGTAAGGACTATTTTTATTCCTTTTAAGGTCTCATATTCATGACCAATATGAGCCTATTGAAGCTAATATACCTCATTCATGTGGGGAATCCCTTATTAAAATTCCAAATCCCATGTGAGCTATGCTTGGTGTGAGAAACAAGGAATGAAAAGGGTTCCATTCAAATGCATTTAAGAGCAGGACAAGGGAATTTCATATCATGTAGTGGATGGACCAAGATATAGTATCAAGTCATCCCTAAGTATCTCATTGAAAATGAGAATCAATCCATACGTAGATCTATGAATTCCATGAAGTTTAACGTCATGTGGTGAGGATGTAAGTGAACCAGTGTGAATGAAGATGGTTATTGTGGCTCCCTTAAATTTTACATCATGCGGTAGGGACATTAGATCACCTGAAATTAAAGGAAAGTAATCTTATGGTTGGACCCAAGAATAGTGATTCGGTCATCACTACATATCTTGTGATGATAGGAATAAAGCCATATAATAGTTCTTAGGAAACCGTGTAGTTTAACATCATGTGTCTAGGAAGTACTCCATACAGTTTATTGTCATGTGGTCAGGAAAAATTTGTATAATTTAATGTCCTTTACTCAGGATGAATTATATGACTTACTCTAATGTGGATTCCCATGTTGACAACTTATGAAAAGTATCTCTTGAGAAATATCAAGTTGCTGTGTGGTGTGACATGCTCCCCATCCATGGTTGCTAGTGAATATAATTCATTATGATAAACCTTATTTATTGTGTAAGGTCCTTCTCACATGGGAACTAATTTATGGGGATTCTTTCTTGGTATCATTAAGGTTCTGAAAGCCAGCACCAGTTCTCCTTGGAGGAATAAATAAATGAAAACCTTTTTATTAAAGGCTCGTGATATCCAATTCTGTTAGACCTCTAGGATGTGCAATGTGTTCAATTTTTTCTTATCTAGGCATTCCAATTCATCGAACCACTTTTTTTATTGTTCATCATATGAGACTTTCACAAAAATGGATATTCAGAGTGAATACAGCTGGAATTTTATGGGTAACACCGCCTTAGTCCCATACTATAATGAGTATGTCATTGCATGTGTGGTGGTACACATGGTGGTACTGTAATCCCATAAATCATGGAGGAGTTTATTCATCCAAGAAGTCTTATCCTTGTTCACCATCTTATAGAGTATATTTTATAGAGTCTTATTGAAGGCCTCTATCTTTCCATTTTCCACCTTATGATAGAGATATGAGTGATTGGACTCGATATTGTACTCCTAGTACAACCTTTTCAACTCTTTGGAACAGAAATTGGTGTCGTTGTCCATCAATATTATGTGAATGACCCCAAACCTAGTGATGATATGGGACTTCTTGAAGTTGATGATATTTTTAATATTTAATTCTTTAAGGGGTATTTCCTAATCCCATTTTGAAAAGATGTTGGCAGTAGTAACGATATACTCAAACTGCTTAGTGGTGGCTGGGAGATATGGCCCCGCAACATCCATCCCACAAAAAACAAATGGGCAGGAATATTTAGTTGTATGTAGTAATTTTGGGGCCTGATGGATGAATTTTTCATGAATCTATCATGCATGAAATTTCCTAATGAATTCCATGTAGTCTTGTATCGTGTTTTTACATTAATATCACAACCTTCTGATTTGGTGGGAGATCCTGTTTCTATATTGATGGGTATTGTAGAATTTTGCATGGCCTTCTTCCATAATGATGAAAATTTATCCATCCACTATTCGCCTGAGGAGAATACTATCAAATCCACATTTTTTAGAGGAATTTTTGGTCATTTGGACCATCCCTCAGAGTGAAGTTTTCTTCCTAGTGCCAAATATATTCCCTTTTAGCATGATCTATTAAGAGAATCCCATTTGAAGATTACCAACTGTGGGCTCCATCCATCAAGGAGTGGTCATTGGTTAATCATTCTATGGGGTGGTGTTAACCTGATTGGTTTCATCTATGTCACATACAATGATTTATTAAATCATTCTTTGATGTATGATACAGAATAATTCTTCCTTCTGATCAGGGTCATCCAAGATGGAGACTGTAATAGCCAGTGCATTGGTGTGAGCATTCTATAATCGAGGGACATGATGTAATGTTGGTTCAAATTGTAACTCTTCCATCAATACCCAAACATAGATAGTGATAGGGTATATTTCTTCTTTTTAATAGAATATTAACCATTGATCTTCTTTATCACCAATTCTGAGTCCCCTTTGATATTTCGGTAGGCTTTTTGAACCTGTAGGGATAGTTTTAATCCAGTGATGGGGGCTTGGTATTCTACCTCATTATTTTTGCAGCCTTCAGATAGTGAGAAAGATTATGGAAAACATCTTTTTCTATAGAGACAAATACAATCCCTAGGCCAACCCAGTAGATCTTTAGGTTTTCCATCCTTGTGATGAAGGACTTTGAGAGGCACCATAAAATTACATATCTCATGTTTGGGGGTTTCACTGGCATAGAATACCTCTTCATCATGGAGCTCGATGTCTTCTAGTGTATTTTTCGAGGCAGGATGTGTTGCGAGGAAATCATCTAGGACATTTTCTTTCATTGACTTCTATGATTTTAACTCAATGTCATATTGCTACAGAATGAAAATCCATATATCTAAGCGTATAATCAACATATAGAGTCCAAGGATGTACTTGAGCAGATCAATACGAGAGACCAGGTTGACTTTGTGGTGTTTTAATTAATGCCTCAACTTTTTCACTTCAAAGATGAGTGCAGATAGTTCTTTTTTACATCATAAAATCTAGTTTCATTACCTATAATCATCCGGAAAATGTAATAGAGACTATTATCACTTTATACATCATTTTTCTTTTCATGGAGGTCACCCACTGAGCATTTTTTAGAGGCCACATATAATATGAGTGTTCTCCCTTCCACCAGAGGCATCAAAACTAGTAGATGTAATAAGTATTGTTTGAGACTTTCGAGGGATTTTTAACATTCATCTTCCCATTAGTAGGTGATTCCCTTCTTCATTGTCCTGGTGAAGGGGAGACCTTTGTTGACTAGGTTGGATATGAATCATTGAATGTAGGTGAGGTGCCCTTGGATTCCTCATAGTTCTTTTAGATTTTTGGGGGGTGACATTGCTAAAATATCACTAATCTTATCTAGGTCTACCTCAATGTTGTGGTGGTGTATGAAAAAGCAAAGGAACTTTTCTGATGTTACCCCAAAATAAAACTTTAGTGGATTCATCTTTAAACAGTATTGTTGTAGTTTATCAAAGATTATTTGGAGATCCATGAAGTGATCACAACACTTTCAGGATTTAAAAACTAAGTCATCAAAATAACACTTGTATATCCTTCCCAATAATATATTAAATATGAAATGCAGGGCACATTGATATGTGGAATCATCATACATTAATCCAAAGGTCATGACCTGATAGTAAAAGATCACTTGAGGCACTCTAAAGGATGTGGATTCTTCATCTTTGGGGGCCATATTGATCTGATTGTATCCCGAGTACTCGTCCATGAAGGAAAGGTCTTGGAAGTTATTAGTTTCATTGATCAAGAGTTATATGTTTGGAAATGTGAAATATTCCTTTAGGAAATGCTGATTAAGGTCTCTAAAATCAATTAAAAACTTAATCTTCTCATCATTTTTCTTGACGGGGATGATATTTTCAATCCATCCTTGGTATTTCACTTCTAGGACAAAAGTGTACTTAATAAAATTTTCAACTTCTACATCTACATTGGTGTAATGATAGGGGTAAATCCTCCAAGATACATGTTTGAGGCCTCAATGCTCATCAGGTAGTCTGAGATGGTTCGTTGACACATATGAATTTAGTCCAGGCTTTCTGTATAGTTCCAGGTGAACACATATCGTTGCTACTTTAGAAATGAAATGTACATCTCTAGTTCTTGAAGGGTCGTAGATGTACCAATAAGATTAGGTCATGGGTCTTATTTTTTCCTAGATTTACTTGTCTAATATCATATATGGTAATAGATACACCTTCCTCAAATGTTGGAGGGGAGTTCCAGAGGTCATCCTCATCATCTTCTATCCTTGAGTCTGTAGAGACATTTTCAGGTGAAGATGGTAATCTTGGGTCTTCTACATCACCATTAGGGTGAGGGAGGCTATTAAAAGAGACATCATAATCCCTTTCTATCTAAGTTATTGCAGATAGATTTCATAGCTGGTCATTTTTTATATTTTTTCTAAGGAAAGGATAGGCTTGTACCTATGGGGTTGGATCTTCTACTTCGACCATGTTTATGGGGAGAAAATAGTCATCTTCAAAAATTCTACAAGGATTCACAGGGGTAGTCCTTACGCCATTAGGAGCTATAATCTTTATATCATCATCCTCTATTGGCTACTTACTTCCCTTCTTATATACATCTGATTTGACATATGTGGCTCTGCATGTCTCGAAGGGGGAATTGTCACCATGTTGTATGTTGGCCAATCCATTGATGGGGTACTTCAGAAATTTATGGAATTTTTATGGTACCTTCAAGTGGATATAGAGCCAGGTCTTTCCAATCAAAACATTATATGTAGTGTCTTGCTGGATAACCATGAACCCAATGTCATATGTGATTTCCCCAAATTGGGATTTGAGTTTGATCTTCCTAAGAGTCCTTTACTCATGCTTATCATACCCCTAAATGGTCAACTTTATAGGAGATAAGTCCCCTTTTCTATATCCCAAGTGTTGGAGAGTCCAAACTAGAATAACACTAATCTTGGATCCATTATCAATTAGAACCCTCTAGACATTGACATTATTGAGCCTTCTCAAAACTTATAAGGTCTTGATGTGCCCTTGGATGGCCTCTTCTTGATCTTGATCAATGAATGAGATGGTGACATTACATTCTGAGGACATAGTCTCCACTCGACAGACCTCAACTATAGATACTTCTATCTCAAATTTCAATTGTCTCCAGAGGGCTTGAACACGTTCCTCCCTGAGTTATTTTTAAAGGTGGAGTGCATCAAATATTGAGATCTTGTATGGGAACGCAATAAGATATTTTTGAACATTATACTTTTGTGCCAGAGTTCGATGCTTCCTGATATGAAGATGCTCCTGGGAATGTGGTTCTGAATCTAAATAATCTGAGGAAGATGGACCTAGTTTTTATATAGAAGTTGAGGGGGTATCTACTACCATTGATAGATGTCACTCCAGCCTTCCCCATTGGTTGGGTTGATCAGATTGAAACCCCGCTAAGCGATCATGAAAGACAATTTGATGTCGGTGATTGTTGGAGGTCCTTGAAGCAACTCATTGCCTCTTTTGATCTTGATGGATCACTTTCCCATGAGTCTCAGCTGTATATATGTTATCTACGGGGATATTACTGGAATATTGTGTCCGACCACATGTATGTTGTCCCCTGTATCCTCGGTTTTAGTGTGTACGACCTCCCAAGTCCTGATTATGTGAAAAAACACATATTCGGGGGAATATTCATTATTGGAGAAGGGGTCTTACATGTGTATAATGTTTATATAACCAAATATAATCTCCTTGTATGATGAGGATTTAATTTTTTAGGGTGGTTCATATTCTATAGATGTTACAGGGAAGAAATCTGCAAGAGTTAGTGCTTGCTTTGGAGCAGAATATGACTCTTCCTCCTCTGTCTCTTCCTGTTTATGGTGGTCATTACCACCTTTATGAGGCACATATAGTGTCTATTTCTTGGGTGGTGAATATATTTTGAGTCTTAAAAACTGTGATTTCAAGGTAGTGTGAGCTCGGTCAACTATTTTTCGAGTCATCCGGTTATCAAACTTTTGTGCAAGCCTAGTCGAAACTATTTTCCAACTGTCTTCTTCTTCTGACTGGATGATGGTTATGTGATCCAATTTCTCTATGGAGTTTTCAATAGTCACATGTCTATATTAGAACATGACTTGAAGAAATTCTTTAAAGATGATGCAATCCTGGATAATATGATTCAACCTTCAACGGTAATGGCAGTAGTTGGGAAGGTTAATAATGATGAATTCATCAAGCCTTCTAGGCTGTGAAGGATTGAGCAGGTTATTATCCATGGATACCAAGAAATAATTAAGGACTTTTTCATTTCAAATGGAGTATAATATGTTCATCTATTCCTCAAATTCTGGGCAACCCACTTTTCTCTATACTTCTGGATGAGGGGGATTTTGTGATTGTCACCACTCGACAGGAGATGTTGGGTGATTCAGGACCTCCTGGTGCTTGGATGGACACCGTTGTAGGCTTGAGAGTGATAGATACAACTTCTATTCTATATATATATTTCCCTTGTGTTGTGGGTATGAGTGGATACTTGGATTGGGTTCAATTAATATCATCTTCAAGATGTTGTGCCATTTTAGTGAACTCTCAGAACCCACATGGATATTTCATGGGGATTATGGGTTTCTACAGCTAATCTATAATATTTTCAGCACATATTTTTAGCATTTTCTCATATGAAAGGGGTATGATGAGTGAATAGGTTAAACCTTTCCACCTTTCTATGAAAATCAAACACCCTCTCGTTATCACGTTGTTTGTAGTTCTTCATATTGATGATCGTTGTTTTCCTCAGTGTTGAACTAAACTAATAAAGGAAATGATGATGAAGGTTATCCCATCCTACAATGGAACTCGCTGGTAATTGTTTTGTACCAAAAACGGTTTCCCTTATCATTGTCTATACAAAAAAGATCATCTTTATTGCTTCTAGTTGATCTCAAGGTTCCATCATCAGCCAATATCAGGATACTAAGTGTGTGATATGTTGTTCATGGTCACATGTACCATCAAAGATAGAGAAGGTAGGGTTTATACATATTGATGGAGGTGTAGTATAATCCACCCATTCGGGATATGGATTCCTTTCAGGTTGCATATGTGTGTGTCACCCATCCATGGATTATATTCGAGTAGTTATGGATTTGATGACATTAAGTAACTCTAGGGGCACTGTAGATTGAGCTGCCTCCTATCTATAGGGAGTGGGTAGGATCCAATGAGATGGTCCCTCCCTCATATCCCTTTGATTCTCAATTCATCCTATGAATAAATTATTACCCTGAAGAGGGAGAGGATCTTGCTATAATGGAGGGAGGTCACAATCATTTTCGACTTTCTCATTTATGTGGAATGGTTTTCTAGATATAGATCCAATCTGATACTCATATACATATCTTGTTGGCGGATCGACTATGGGAGGTATAATATTCATCTCTGGCTAGAGACGACGCCTATAAGAAATATTTCCCTTGAGTAGCTCCTTATTAATTTTCTAGAGAGCTCGTATTTTATTCTCATATTATGAAAATTGATCCTTTAGGGAAGAGACTTCGGTTCATCTGTACGTTGATCATGCTGTAGTTGTAACTTTCCCTTTTTCTTGTATAGCATTCTATTGAGGTTGTAACTCGTTATTTGGTGCTTTAAAATTTTTAATCCTTCTTTGGTTATGAGTGAATTCAACATCCTTTGGTGCATCCAAATCACCCTCCTCTTGGGTACATTTTCCAAATTGTGTCCCTCTGTGTTCATTTCTTGATCGATTTCTATCATATCGACAGTGATTACATTAAAAGAGGAATATTAAGTAATGGTGGTTGTGCCAATTCCTTCACTGAAATAGGTTGATTCTGCACTACCTTCATTAGGGTTTTCATTTAAACCCTTGTCCATGTCGGCCCACTTTCTCCTGTGACCCCAGTGGGGTATGATATCATTTCTTGTATGCTCATCCTATCTCATCCTATGAACAGTGGCTTTGAGGGAGTTTTTGGTTGTGATTTTCATGTGAGACCCTACCAGCAGAAGTTTGTCTTACAGTGGGAGGAACAGGTGGGATGCTGAACATTGATTTTTTCCTCCTAACTTAGAGAATAATGATTCTCTCTATGCTGATATTGAATATGAAATTTCCCACAACCCTATGTGGTGGGGGTCATTTGTGACTACCAATATCACTGATTGGTCCTGTTTTTGAAGATCCAATGAATCCATTTGGGGACTTGATGATTCTCAGGATGGACATGAAGATATAAATCCCCTCAGGCCCATGGGGTAGGGGAGATCTGGAATCACCACTAATTATTCTAGGACCCTCTTAAGTGATGATTAACCTAGAGATGATGATCAAGATATAAAATCCCCAAGACCAGTGGGATGAGTCCACCTATAGTTTTTAAGGTTATATCAGGAATTCTATCAATAATTGATGATTAGAGGTGTGGAGGTGGTGTTAGATATTCTTCTAGCCTAGGGGGGAGAGTCTTCTCTTGAATGGATGCTATGGAAGCTGCTATTGTAAACCATTTGATGTGGCACAATTGTGCTTGTGTGGGATTTGGGTGCGATGATATCCCATGATGATAATTATTCATAAGAAGTTGTTTGGATGATCACAACTTCATTATCAGTGTTCTAAATGTGTTCTCATTGATTCTAGGGGTCCAATTTAATGTCCATTTTCCATCCTCTTTCCCCCTTCCTAATTTATGGGCATCGTTGAAGTGGGTAAAATCTATTTTAGTGACCAAATCACCTGAGAATTTCATGGTCCCATAATTTCTCTAGAGTCAATAACATTATAGGATATTGAATATGAGGAGTTCTATTATTCCAGGGGTGAAGAAAAGTGTGATTGTCCATACTATCCTCATCCTTGAATACATATGGATTATGTGACTTCAAATATCAGATGCTAAAGCATCACAACACAATGGCATCAGGTGTGTTATAAATTTGTGTTATGTTTTCTGGTTTTGGATCCCAGGCTTTGGATATATTATCTAGGTTGATATAATAACATATTATCTTCATTGTCTAAAGGTGAAACTCATATCCTAGATAAGGGAGATATTGATCCATCAATCATTGATGAGTATCCAACATATTTTGGCATAGTTAAGGAATGCACTCCTTTTTTAGATCATCTTGAATCTCATAGAAAGAAGTAGCAAGGGGCTAGAACATTATGGGGAGATTTTTTCTGGATAACTCTCTTCATATATCAATGTTATCCTCCTATTTATCATACTTACATGCCTCCATCTGATCAGACCATAGAAGATGGCTCTGATGGTCACCTACTAACATGAGTGGAGTGTTGTTGGAAGTTGATGGGGAACCATATGTAGTTGACCCTGATGATTCTAACACATCTCTATAAAATGGTGTCAGAGTTTTGGACTCCTCTCTATACAGAGGTGTCTATACAAGGGGATGATTTCCTAGTCCATGGGAGATATCACTATAGGGAGGTTGCCCATGGTGGATGTCATGAGTAGAGTCACTGTGATTCATCTCCACACCACCATGAGGAGGACTATTGTGGTAATGAACAGCTTCTACTTCCACTTCGATAGAAGAGACGACAGACCCTTAAGGTGTTGAAATGTGTATTTAATGACCTCAAGGACACTTGCATTGAGAAGATTAGGAATGTGGGCCATGTTCTTTGTCATGGTTGGGATATTCTGACCATCCTTTTTTGATTATGATAGTATATGATCCTATTGTGTGAGGGTTTCTGGAACTTTTATATAACCATATGACACTACGGAATTATGATCCCACTGCTGAGAAACTGTTGGAATAGACCAATAAGACGTCTCACTATTGACAGGAATGTGAGCTTCTACTGAGGCATGTTTCATTCTCACTTGGTGAGCCTCAGTCAAGATGAGAATATGAGCCCAATCTTGAGCCTTTGGAATATGTCGATGGTCTTTCTTGGAATAAGTATGATCTTGCCTCAAGTCATGTGATGCTCTAACCCGGTGAGCCCCGATTGGAATAGGAATATGATCCTGGTTTGAAAATGAATTCCCCACTAGAATATGCCAACAGACCTCAAGAATAGGAGAAGGAATATGAGCCTCCTCCAATATTTTCTTCAAATAATGTTGGTGTAATCATTCATTGGAGGAAGTAGGAATATGTTTCTTGATTCCATGATCTATTATAGTATGACAGGTAGATTCACTGACAGAAATATGAGCCTTTATCATGGCTAGTTTCATTCTCACTTGGTCAGTCTCAGCCATAATAGGGATATATTCCCAATCCTGGGCCTCTTCCAGACTTCTTCAATAAGAGTATGATCTTGTCCTGAGGCTTGTTTCCCTCTCATGTGGTGAGCTCCATCTAGAATAGGGATATGAGCCTGATCCTAGGACTTTGGAATATGTCGTCGGACTTTTTTGATAGTCATGTGCCCCTATCCCGAGGCATGTGTCACTCTCACCCGGTGATACCTAGTTAGAACGAGAGTATGATCCTAGTCTAATGACTTTTCCTTTATTGGAATATGTTGATAACCTCCTGGATGAGAACAAGAGTGTGTTCTTGCTCTGGTATAACCACTTTTTCTCAATGATCAGTGTGTTAAGTTTCCTTGGCTATAGGGATAAGAGTATGTGCATGTCCCTTTATCTTTAATAGTTTTGGAATATACTAGCAGATCTATTTAACTATTGCTAAAATATATTGGTATTTTAGCAAAGTGTGTGGGGGGTATTAGATTGCACATTTTTTATCTCCATTATGCACAGGAAGATTCCTTTGATTGAAGTGTGGCTATGTGCCCACTTTTTCCCCCTTATTCAATTGGAGTATGCTAATAGAATTCATGCATGGGGTAGGGATATTTTCCTCCCCCATGTTTGGCATATAAATATTCCCACATACTTGTTATAATTCAGTAGGTATATGTGCCTTCTTTCTGGTTCCTACTAGATTATTCTGACATACATCATCAACAAGAGTGGAGATATGAGCCATCTTTTGGATATCTTGTACCTTCCTCCACCAATGATCCTTCATTGATTCTTGTGCATGGGCATAAGAGGCGGCATCGTGTTTAGTGGTACCCTCAGCAAGCGACTAGTGGGTACCGATAGGATGATGCTGGTGATGAAGGTTTATAGGTTCCCTCCTCAGTGGCACCAGAACAGAAAGAGAGCCATATTTAGCTTCCTGATCCACCTTCAGAAGTTATGAAATATAGTAGTTTTCGCGGTCAAGGGATAAGCTTCCTAAGTTGTTGGTTATAGAAACAAGGGATACTAGCATAGATGATATCCTTTCTAGGTTATGTGGATTTTTCGTATGTCATGCTTGGAGATCCCCATAGGCTTCTTTCAGGATCAGGATTGTACCATGTTGGTGGTACTCCCAGACCATCATATTTTCCACCTGCCTTTGTAGTTTTAGATCATGTGAGATTGCTTTGTGATCCATGGGGGTCGCATCCATAGATGATTTATTAGAGAGAACGTTTCATGATGAAGACATTTCCTCGAGTTGTGATTATATTGATGAGAAAAGTATCTACAATCATTCATATAACAAGGAACAAGTTTAATGAGTAATGTTATATCATAGTCATAAATATTCTCAATAAAATATTCATGGTTAACACAATTTTCTTATTTTTCTGATCTAGCCATTATGCTTGTGTGTACTTATCGATGTGATGATAGACTTATAAAAATCCTAATTATAGAAGATCATATATATGATCACATCGTTCTTACTTCTTTGTTTGTATAGGGTTTGAAAAAAAATTCCTAAGAGATTCATGTTGGGCCTATCAGTGTTGTTTGCATCTGGGGAGAAAACAAAATGGATCGACGGATTATAATCCAGTTGTTTTCTATTAAATAGGTTCACATCAGGTTCACCATTTATTTTTACGTATATTGGGAAAACAAAATGGTATGAAAGATTATAAATTTGTCATTTTATTATTTTATAGGTTCATATCAGGTTCTCCATTTTTGTTTAATCAGGATTTGAGGTGTGGAATGGGTTTCTCTCGATGGTTTGGTTGAGGGGGTGTTTTAGGGCCTCGCTTAATCGTCTACATTGGGATTGCCATTTTTTCTTCATTTCTTAGAAACTCCCAACAGTTCCCTCATCCATATCTTGGTATAGACCTACTTTCCAAAGGCATGTGGTCACCTTGGTTTTTACACATAGCGACTATGGGGGACTTGCATTGGTCAAGAGGATGGGAGGTCAGGCTCATCGTACCCTTTTTGGGGGAATTTTTTCCTACTCAGGGAATCTCTTATAGATTTAAGATATGTTTTTTAATATCTTCCTAATCTTGATATGGTACTTGTTACCCAAACAAAAATGACTATAGGTTAATTCTCTTTCATGTGAAAAAGATTAGGGTCTCATTAGATAATTCATTTGTATGTATCTGAGGTTCTCTGACATTTTACATTAATGGGTGGGTTATTTAATATATTGAATCCATATAACTAGGTGATTTGGAATGTAATACCATGAAAGGAGGCGATTAATATTCTAAGGAGGGGATTGAGGCATTATGATGCATCCTATGTATCCTTGTTATTATAGGAATCAAAACCCACATAATTTGTTCGGCCTATGCATTTTAATGTCATACAAAAAGGACTCTTATGGGTTCTCTGGGACACCAACTATTCAAGATTGATTCCTAGAGGGATGTACTACATATCCTGAGTATATAGAGAATCAGAGTTTTCATAGTTTATTCTTTTGAGTCTTATATATTGAGGTCACCCCTATCATTTTAGAGACCCACAATACAGATGATATGATTATTGAAACTCCCTAGGCTCACATGATCCATGCTCAATGTGAGAAACAAGGGATAGAAAATTATCATTTTATTTCTCATGATGTATGATTTATGTGATGGGGCTACCCTGAGATGATTTATATTGGAACTCAGGTCTCAAAGCGACATCCTGTGTACCTTGGTTATGGTAGGAGTTAGAGTCATCGTAGTTCAATTGGTTTCTTAGTCCACTGATGGTTGAGGTAATATGATCATTTCTTGGGACTAATTGGGTCCTGATGGCTAAGATGTCAGATTCATAAAAGGACTTACATTGAAAGGGGTGTTTATTTTAACTCAGGACTTAGTAAGGCGTCCTACATATCCTGGTTATTATAGGAATCGGATTCATCATAGTTTAGTTTATTGGGGATTACACACTGAGGCTCCATATACCATTGTGGAGATTTATAGTGAATATTTTATTATCATTGCAATTATCTAAGCCAACATGATCACTGATAATTATGAGAAACAAGGGGTAGCATGTAATCAATGTCATTTCTTTAAATAAGGGAATTAGATGTTGGGATTTCCTTAATTGATCAATATAGAGCTCCAGCCTCAGGGAGAGGTGTCCTACATATCCTAGATATGGTAGGAATTAGTGTCACCATAGTTCCTTCTATAATTGTGATTACACACTAAGGATTCCCTATTGATTGAGCCTTCTTGTCTTTAGGGTGTCACATAAACTAGTTGACTCATCATGGAGGCCATTGCATGACCTAACTAGTTTTTTAGCGAGTATTGTATGATCCATATGATGTTCCCTATTTTCATTTGTAAGAGTTTTATTGAAACATATGGTGGGTGTCACAAGAGTCAGTGCAACATGGGTCGAAGGATGTTGCGTATCTTGGTTAACATACCTGGAAGGAATCATGTACCTCGCTGACATTTTTGAAGGGAGTTGCGGGTCTCGATTGACTTTCCTACTGGGTGTCGAGAGACCTGGCCAAAAATTTTGGATAGCATCATAGGTCTCTGCTGACTTCCTCAGAGGGTATTAGGAGGGCTTGGTTTTCATTACTAGTTATAACAGCAATACTTGACTGATATGAGTGAATACCATTATATGAGTCAGGTGATGTATCTGAAGGACGTCATAAGGCATGGGTGATAGACCCATAGGATCTTGTGATATCAAAGTGGTGTCCAAAGGAGGGATTGTATGACTTTATATGACATGTACGAAGGATTTTGTGTGTCCCAAATATCATGTTGAAGGAGAGTTTCAAGATTTATGTGACATGTCCTGGCGCTGTTTCATGTCTTTGGATGACTCACACGAAGTGTGGGGGGGCTAGCGAGCATGTTTTTCAATTATGTATTAAACTTTTAATATTGGTTCTAACCTTTTTATTGTGAAGTCCTTAGGTTCATTTAGTATAATTTTCTTGAGTCATTTGTGATCTGTAAGACATGAAATATGTTCTTCAACCGCCTTGCCAGTATCCCTTCGCGTGATCAATGAATGATCACGTGAAGTACCATATATATGGTGCATGACTTATCTAGTTTTTTTCTAGTATATTATCTGATGAAATAATTTCAGGTCACTATATCAGCCACTTTGAGAAGTCTGCTCAAGCCCTTATGCCTAAGATTCTAGAATTCAAGAGTCGAATCATCCAAATTCCAAACCCTTTTTCATGTTGGGGTGGGGAATTTATAGACATCACCACTCTGGTTGTTTGTCACTTTGTGAGGCATATCTAGAACGATTCCATGTTAGATTCAGTGAATGGATCTAGTGTCATGTGGATTCATGAGTCTCTATCATGGACTGCACTGAGGGTGTTGCCTGTTTTTTAGCAACCGTGAGTCCCTCTCATCAATACATCCATCATTGGATTATCACCAAAAAATGGGAACTGTTTTTATCATGAAGATGTGTCTAGGGACTTTATTAATGTTATGTTGACATGTCCAAGGGCCTTTTCAAGATCCCAGTTCCTATTTAAAGGTGTCTTCGAGATGCTTAATGCCTTGTCTGGGACTTTTTGCAAGAAAATGATGGTTTGTTCAGGGGTATTGCAGGACCACAATGAGGACTTCCTTAACGTGTCTCATGTGTTTTATGACCATGATTAGATTCTACCTCCTTCCTATTTCATTATATTTATTTCATGTGACAAAGGTTGGGATTCATGTGATATTTCCTCAATAATGTCAAAGACAATTGCTCTATTTTTTGGTGACGCGTCGCCTGACCGATATGGTTCATATGTGGGTGAACGATCATTTTATGGGAAACCCATATATTTTTTCTTAATTATATTAAGGGAAGAGAATGCTTTCCTAAACATACCTAAGTATTTCTACACAATGAGGCTAATTAGACAAAAGGGACTTTGTGAGATGAGGTGGACATACTATCAGGGACTTGAGGTTCCTTGCGGATCACTAGGGGCACTACATGCCCTTCATTGACTGTGAGTAGCACTCACCTCCTCCCCTTATGTTTCCTTTGTTTTATTTTACAAAGGTTTACAGAGTTTTCAGTTTTTCTCAAAATTTTCAGGGATAATTATCCTTCCCTCTGGTGATAAGTCGCATGATCTCAACGACTACTAGATACCTCTACCCTTTGGGTATCCTCCCTCCCATTTTAAGAGTATTTTTGTGGCCTTAATCCACTAATTATCCATGACTGTTTTTCATGATCGATATATGATCTTGCGATTGTGTGTGCACCTTGTCTTGGTCAGTCATCCTAGTTTCCTATGGTATGCTTCATGATTAGTGTTGAATATTGAGATGGCATGTAGGTATTGTTTTATGCTTGAATTTCATGCACCGCATGATTATTGATAGATCTCATGACAGCATGAAGACGTTGTCAAGGATAGTCACTTTTCTTGCCTTTGATGTGTTGGGTATTCAATGATGAATCTTATGCCGACGTGCATACATTGTTAGGGACGGTCGCTTGGATCACCTTTGATATGTTGTGTATTTGTGGTTTTATGATGCCATAGCGTGACTAAGCATATTTTCATTTCAAGTTCATATGAAAAAGGATACATGGAAAGTGTGGAAATATTTTGTAGGGATGTCACAAAACCCTTTCCACTTGAATCTATTATGCAGCTAAATGTTTGCATGAGGGGGTCGTATGACATCCAAATCCTCATGTGTTCCTATAAAGGGGATCAGGTGATAGAGTCTCGTGCATAGTCCAATTCTCATTCCTATGATACATGCACATTGAATATTTATTTTCTTCACATGGAAATATCAAGTGTGTCATTAAGCTCTTGATCTTTACATGAATATTTAATGTGTGTGGTGTGGAATTTCATCAGATTGGAATGGTGCATTGTGTTTTGAATATTTTTTATACTCAGCTTCTATGTCACATAAAATAAATTATTTAGGACTTGATTGTATCCAAACTTTGAGTTTCCATCTACAATTTTATATGTAACTGAGTATGCTGCAATTTGATCTCTTTCTTCACGTTGGAAGACACATTATATGAATAGTAATCCATGTTTGCATGATTGTGTTTATTTATGAGTCATGAGTTCTATATTTTCTTTGCACTGTCACATACTATTGAATTATGGGTCATGTGGTACCACTACCTTTCACGTGATAGAAAATACATTCTCATATGAGGGGTTACGCAGTGCCACAGCCTCCACAAGGATGGTTATGTGAGCCTTACCTTTTTTGTGTGAATGATAATTCAATTTCCCATCACATACGCCTCTTTGTGTGAATGAAATAATGGGTCTCACATGACTTTCTTTGAATAACCCATATAGGGTTTTCAATGCTATATTTTTTGCAAGGAAAACAAGATCTCTCCCTTCCAAAGTGTTAGACGACCTATCTGATTTTTTATATAACTATATTTATAGACGAAAGATCGCAGTGTACATACACATCTGAGAAAGGTGGTTCATTCTGAAAACATGCATATCCATTCATCACACCGACTTATTCAATCACTGATTTTAAGATTTTGTTGTGTCAATATATTCATTCAACAGGATGAAAATCTATATGTTTTTAAACAATTTTTATGCTGATTCTGATGGTATTTAGCGACTGCCAAACTTTCTTCTTATTCGGTGGAACCGATGTTTTGGGTTTCTTCATGTGATTCCAAATACTATGGCATGGAGACATCATGTGAACTAACATCATGGATTCATCTCAACCACAAACGGGGCTTGTGGAATTGTAGACACACTCATCCACATAGTCTATTTTTTTATTTATCATATGCTCATTGTAGGTTTAGGTGTAGGACCTCCAATATCACAAGCTATAGGAGCCTCATTCTCATGCTTCAGATCTTCTACATGTGTGAATAGTGATTCTTATATCTATACATTATAGGCTTGTATACAATTGGACCATCTAGGATGATCATTGCAGACAATATTCTGTTGGAACCATGATTGTTCTATGCAGGAAATAGAGTATGGTTTTTGTATATTGTCAATACTCATTTTAAGTTCAAGATGTTTTCTAGGAAAGGGATCATATTGTTCAAGCAGGCAATATTATTGAAGGTGGCATTGTTTCCCAGTGTTTTCCAAATTTTTGGGCCAAAAATAGGAATATGGAGAAAAGAGTTTTTGGGAAAGGGATTTGTGTGAAATATTGAAGGGTGTTTAGAAACTTGCGTGCAAGGTGTAATTTGGGATAAGTGCTTTAAAATATGGCAAACGAAGAAAGTGCGGGCAAGAATTAAATGTGCGTGAAAGATGAGGTTGCGCAGAAGAATATAACGTGCCCAATGCATCGTCAAAAGGGGTTTTTCATGCTCATTAATAATATTGTGAACACTGACAAAGAAACATTGGAAACATTCATGTAGGGTCATCGAGGCCTATAAATAGGCGAATACCCACATGGAAGACTTAAGAATTTTCCAACTAAAATCCGGCCGCTTTACCGCGTGAAAGACTTTCACACAAAATAATTGAAGAGAGTTAATCAAGATCGCAAGATGTTCCTTTAGTTTGGAAAGACCAAGTGAACCCTTCGATGTAGTTTTAGGAAAGATAAGGGATGCGTGGAAATTAGGTGTTGTGAGAAATTCACCGTGTGCGAAAAATCCCAAATCTTGTGCGCAAGTGCAGTTATTACACACAGGTGTGGTGTTAAGCTTTAGAGAGGCTTTTGATTATCCGATTTGTGTGATCAGTGCTTTCAAGTGCATCAATTTAGTAACTCAATGAAAGAAGAGTCTCATGTTGGAATGAGACAAAGAATTCAATGAAAATATGTTGAAGATACCCTCATGTCAATAAACTGAGTAAGACTTCTCCCATGGCAGTGAACAAGGGAGAGTTGATCGAAGTATTCTGAGGGATGTAGTGATCTATCCCTGAATTATTGTAAAGGTAGTATTCCTAGAACAAAGTGACTATGACTGAATGATTGTACTCCAAAACTAGTGAAGATTAGTGGATTTTGTTATGACTGACACACTGTCATTATTTTCTCCTTGGACGCAACCCTTTGTGGTGAACCAAGTAAAAGTTATGGGTGGTCTCTTTTTATGTGATTGTTTATTTTCTGTTCATATCCATTATACTAGTTTAGCGTGTTCCTACTAATGTGGGAACAAGATCCATCGCTTTAAAAGAAAATTTTGATACCCTGATTCACCCCTCCCCTCTTATGGTGTCTCGGGGTTCTACATATTCAACCCACTCTGATCCTATACATGATCCAATAAAACCTTAGCACAGCTAGGATGAGGAAGATTGTGTATTCCATCATTTATCTAACATGAAATATTCTGATGTTGTCCATATTCATGCACTATGAAAATGGTATATAAGCAGTTTACAAGCCCTTAAAAACTGATCATTCTAGTTTATATGGTCTAGTGTATGGCTTGATATCCATATAGGATCATGTTCCATATAGAAGTCTCGGTGTGAAGATTTTTTCTACAAGCAAGCTCATACACATGGATCGGCTTACCCAACTGATCATTGTAAGTAAATGCATTACATTGTGACTCCATCTATGAACCACTTCTGCGGTATCACATTTTATGATATGCATTGAGTCTTTCGGTAGTTTTAGTGTTAGCCATATCATTCACTCTATGTCCTTTTATTGTGTGCTATCCACTCCAGGTGAATGAGTAAAGATGAAAATATGTTGGGATGAGGTTGAAGAAGATGACCTACAACATCTTCTATCAATCACATAATATTCATGGAATGTTTCCTTTTGTGGTAAAGTGTGCGATGTGTGAATATTAGCATCAACATGGTCCAAGGAAACAACCACTATCCAAACCACCCTTGGATTTCCTACCCTCCAACATAGTATAGGAGATTCCTCATAACCTCACCTCTTATGGAAAATCATCTAAGAGACACCAACCTTGGTTAAAAAAAGTAGAGGAATATTCTAAAGAAGATAAAGAACACACATTACTTATGAGAAAATAATTTTATGAAGACAATAAATAGGTCATGTTTTGGACCTTTGTCAATCCTCAATATGGTGTTCCAGAAACATTGTTGGAAGAATGTGTGCATGAAATTTTCTTAGACATATGGATGGAACTCCATCACATGTGGACTAAATCCTTTCCTTATAATGGATATGAAGGTCATGTGAAGGTAATTAAAGAACTATGCCATCAATTTGAATTATCTAACCTTCTAGATATGTGATGCATAAAATTGTAAAAATAGTGAGAGGGACTCCAAAATGCATGTCTAAAAGTGTTAATAAAGCTACACCAATTGATCTCTAGTTCCCCAGTTGGTGTCTAGATTAGGGGATGGGGTGAGTATGGAGAATTTTATTTTACCATATTCCTTAGTCAGCAGAGCCTGTTAGAAGTGATTACATGCAATGTCATTGATTCTAGTTGACTCCAAAAATAAATATATGTTCATGAAATATGGAATGATCAACAAGAGTGAACCCTAAACAAATCTTAGAAGAATCAGGATGGAAAAGTGTGATACTTTGAAAGACTCTTGTATGAGTCATCCAAGAAGGTTAAGAATGATTCTTCTTTAAGAAAGGATAATTGTAAAATAATAATAATGCCTTGGAAAGAAAGTATTTATAATGTAGATCTTATGATATAGCCAGCTAATTTTTGAAAAAAGATATGTAAGATTAAGATAATATCCATGGAATCTATTACTATAGTAGTATAGGAGAATCCACATAACTTAGAGTTGGGGTCACTTTTAACATAACCCATCACCACAAGGTTGATAAATTTGTTTGGAAATTTTGTAGTAGTGGAATTGGAAAAACCATTGCCCATGGGTCTGGGGGAATTTTTACCTTATTCTCCTCCCAAATGGAGGTCAGATATTTCTTGATTGGAAGGAGTTATGAAAGAATAACCCTTTTATTTTTTCCTATTTTGTGACCCTATTTACAAGATCGAAACATTCATGATAATATTTTCATAATATTCCCTTTTGATCACCCTTCTCTAGATGGATTCAAGGGGGTTATTGAAGAAAATTATGAGGCCCCATAGAGGTTTAAAACAAGATAAATCTATCAAGGTTATAACTTATATAGTCCACTTATCATATATTCTCAGGGAAATAGGCCCTCTTGTCATTTCAATAAAAATGTGACACCTATAATGCATTTTGCATCGATGAACATCATTAGCACCATCCATGAAGATGATATAGAATATAAATACAATATAATGGAATAGAGAAGGATATTATCATATGAAATACAATATGTAAGGAAATGAATAAAGAAGGTGTGAGTATTAGGAACTACAGGATCGTTAAAAATTTTGGGACTCCCTCAAATGCTCCACTACCACCTTATTAGGGAGAATATGACAAGGAAAAGGGAAATGGTGAATCTGTATCTCACCCACTGACTGAAGAGGTTGAACCTCTCACATTTGATGAAATATTTTCTCAGTATGATGAGGAGATGAAAAGGTTGATAAAGATCAATACGGAACTACTTCGAGGAAACATCTCTACTAGATATATTCTTTAATAAGAGCCTTATCTTTCACTCCAAATTAATGTACCTCAGCAAAGAGGATTCATCACAACAACTAAAGTATATTCATAAGATTCTCTAAAAGTGGGATACTAAAAACCAATATACGTGTACCCCACATAGATGAGATAACAAGAGTTCCCTCTATTTGGGATGAAACTAGAGCCAGGTCAGATGTATCCTCATAAGCTATCTCATGTAGGTTAATATAAAGGAACACATATGCTGAATGGGTGGATACGACTCTCCCCCCTCCAAAATTTTGGAATCCTATATTCCCAAAATTCAATGGATCGAGGGATCTGTAATGGAATCTGACTCACTTCGAGTCTCAATGTGGTCCCGTGATTGGAAATCTCGAATAACAAGAGGTTTTAATGACCCCAAACCCAGTAACCCAAAGTTAGTGCCTCACTTTATTACATTGGAATAGATACAAGATTGTAATCCCAATATACTGATTAGTTTAATAGTTTTAGATTCTATATTACATACATAAACCTTACATTACAATTTAAAACAAAAAATAAAGCATATAAAATCCTTTAAGAGCAACAATATTATCATATCCTAACCCTACATATCAATCATAATATACATCTTGGAATCTTGGGAAAAATAAAACATAATAAAGGGGTGATCTCAGATTCTCAGTTAGGGTAAGCGTACTGTAGAAGCTATCATAAATAAGCATAAACATTAAGGCATAGTGAATGGCTGAAACACAATCCATTTATACATAGTCCTGAGAATAATATGGAAATAATAAATAATAATATATAAAATAATCACATGAGATAAAAAGCATAACCATGGATATTATACTAGTTGAATAATCACATGGAATATCAATAACTATTCTCATAATGAGGGGATTCATAATTTTTTACATCATAAACATACCATCAAGGCTTCGGCCAAGACACCATACATAAACGAGTAATACATCATCCAATGCCCAAACTAGTTTGTCTCGTGATACCTATTAATGCATAGAGGGGATATAGAAGGCCCTTCCTATCACTTACTATGTACAATTAATTTCTTGTGTGAAAAGGTTAAAACATAAACAACATATACATTCATATTGAAAAATTAGCTTACAAAATGTTAATACTTCAACCATAAACCATGAATGGTATCAAAATAGAACAACCACATTCAAACTGATCATAAACCCTTAAATAAAATATGTTATATGAAATCATAATATATCAACCTCAATTGATTATAATAAACAATAAATTATGTTTTCATAGATGAAAATACTTTAACAAAATAATTGAAAATTTCTTGAGAGAAATATCTAATTTTTACTTTGAAATCATTTAATTAAAAATCAACACAACTATAAATTAAAACATTTAATTGGAAAAGAACATTATATACTTATAAAGTAATATTCAAAACATTATTTCATCATGATGGTGGAAAAATATTATCATGCTGCATAAGTTAAAAAACATTCCTTTCGTCGAAAAAGGCACAAAATACCTCATTTGGAAAACAAAAAAAAGATTCCTTTCAATCCATTTTATAAAAGGTAAAACATGGATAAAAATAATTTAATAATTCATAGGATAATAGTGAAAAACCTTTTGAAAATAATTTTAGAAAACATAGACATGGAATATAAATATTCCCCTGTAGATACTTACGTATAAATAATCCCGAATAATAATGAGATTGTGAAATTAACCATTACCTTATGATTTCCTTTAGTTGGATGTAGTTTAACCTCTTATATAATGGTTTAAATAATGTTATTAAATTCTAAAAAAACCATGTATAGATTTATTATAAAATATATGATCTTATTTTATTTTTTTGTTAATAATATTTTGTTATTACCACTGTTTTGGGTGTTAACTGCTTCATTTTCTTAATAATGTTTTTTCATAAATGTCTGGGTAATTTTACGTAGGATATACATCCAAAATATACATAATGATATTAATTTTATAAATATCATATTTAATCATTAAATACATTTTTATTATCATTATGTAATGGTTATCATGGAAAATTAATCACATCGTGTCATGGAGACGGTAGACCGTACGTATGCATGAGTGACAGTATGATTCCCTTAATGGTGAAAGGGTAAGGATTTGGATGGAATATTAACTACAAAAAGAAAATACAATTTTATATTTATTATTTATATCCATTATAACCATCATTATAACCATCCAAATAAAGTGGTTATGAAAAACAAATTACACCACAATGTAGAGACGGTAAGTCGTATCTATGCAAGCGTGGTGACATAGTTTTTTGTAGGGTGGATAAAATAAGGAATGTGGTTGTTCCATAATCATAATAAAATCTCAGAATATAGTTTATACTAGATTTATTTCTTTATAATGGAAACAACACAAAAATAGTAAGTAGAAGAAGAAATGAACATGGATGAGTAAGTAAAGATGATTACCTCTTCTTTGGTGAATTTTTTAGATATCTTCTTAAGATATTTGGGGTTGGTATTTAAATAAGACAAGAACCTCTAGAACATGTATAAGGATGTTTTGAGGAGAAATTGGTAGGTTTTGGTTGATATAGAAGGCTCAAACTGGTGTGAGGAAGTGATAGAGGAGGTTCCCTTTTATAATTGAGGTGAGGGTCACTTTTGGAAACTCTCAAAATATTAACTTAATATAAATTAATTTCTAATAAAAATGGCTCCAAAGTGATTTATTTAGGATTTAATATGGGTATGAGTATAAATACTCTCAACAAATTATTTTTATACAAGTTTATGTCACATTATTAACGTAATCCTTTGGATTTAACCCTTATTTAAACCCTTTAACTCTTACTGCGATAACTTGGATTTTTACTCTTTTAGAGTTAATATAGTTACAATAAAATGCCAAAACAAAAAAAATGGATAATTTATGAAACACCTAACCTTATCCATATAATTGGATCAGAATTTATATTTTTATAAATTTTATATCATTTAATAAAATATTATTTGTTTTAAATAATCGTTAATGTCAACATTGATACTATTCATTTCTTTAATTTTTTTTAAAAAATAAATACACAAGATAACTTCAAAACAAATTTCAATGAGTCCCTAATATGTCTAGGTCATCTATAAAATTCTTGGAGGAAATTAATTATCTCAAATTATATTTATTTTAATATTTTTAATATCATTTATTTTATATTTTTATTAATTAAATAATTAATGAATCATCATTGTATAAGCCTTTAAGGTAATTATTTATTTCTTAAAAATTAAATATAAATAACCGTGATAAAGAAAAATATTTTATATTTTAAATGAATCTTTATAATCTATTTTATCTTCTGTATAACTCTATATTAAATATGGTATAGTTATTAAAATATGAGTACGATATCTTTAACTCTTCTTTAAATAAAATATACTAAATATCATACTCTCAACCAAGTGGCTTCAAAAAGGTTATAATTTAGGCCCAAGGATGATTTTAATCAAAGACCACCCATTAAATAGAATTATGAAAAGTGTTAGGGTAATTTTATAATATTTATAATATAATTTTTACCTTTAATTACTTGATTTACCCTTAATCGTGGTAATAAAAAAGTATTACTAATGTTACTATTCATATGCCCAAAATAAAAGAAACCTATTTACATAATTTGGACAGACTGATTCAAAATATTGAATCCATTTTTCAAAATTTAAAACACATAAGTTGCATTAATTAATTTAAAATTAATCTCGTTGACGGGGTGAGAAAACGGGTAGATAAAGTTTAATCATGCAAAAGATTGAAACGTTTTTATATCCAAATTCAATATAAAATTGGTTCCAATAATCTAGATTGTATTAAATGATAAAAACATAATTTAGTTATACATTAAAACCAATCAAAATTTTACTTTAACTCTATAAATTATTTTGATGAAAAAAGTTTTTTTAATTAAAAATTAGTATTTTTCACTATTCATCAAAACATCAAACTTATCAGAAAATTTCAAAATATTAAGCCAAAGTAAATTTTTATATTCCACTTTAAAATAAGAATTTTATTTTTTAAAATATAATATATAAAAGTGTCAAAACATTGATTTAAAATAGGTTCACCATTAAAAGAAGGTAAAACTATCTTTAGGAAAATATAGGTTTTTATTCATAAAATTGGGTTTGTTCTTATTATATTAAATAATATTAATATTTTAATAATATACTGGTGTTTAGTAAAACTTAGTTTTGTGTGTAATTAAAGCTATCAAGAAAAGTTTCTCTTACATGTAATGCAAGCTAACTCAGTGTTGTGTGCATTAAAATCTATAGAATATATTAAATTTATTTAAAACGAAAAGTATTATAAATCCTGTGGGTGTTACATTCTCCCCACATTAATTAAATCTTGTCTTATCAATTTAAACTTAATCTTAGTAATCAACAGTTTTATATTTGAAAATACTATTGTTGAAGAACCCATATCATAAATAGGGTAAATAGACCATATTCTTAATATGTAGAAAAGGGAAATGTGAATCTCACCACAAAACCAGGCTTTCAAATAGGAGAACATTAGTGTCAAGTAGAGATACATACATAGAGAAAAAGCGTAAATATTTGCAGGGATTGATTTAGGTCATCAATCATAAACAAGTGAATTATCAATGGAAAATTGAGGGTATCAAAGCCATAAATCTATGATGATTTAAAATACCATCAATTCAACCAAAATTAACATCTTTTTTTGTTTAGATACTTTCCCTAGATTAGAGGAATTATTTCACTCTATAAGAATATAATTACTTGATATGTTTGTATAAACACAATCTTATCCTTTGGTTCTTCCTTGAACTATTTATATTTTATTTCATATCACAAGATGAATCATAGGATGAAGTGACACATTAACCTACAAAACCTTTTCCAAAGATAAATTTATCCCATTTCATAAATGGTTAACTTTTATAAAATGACCTTATCATTAATCTTTCCAAAACATGAGGCAACTCTTATTTCTCACATTCCAAACATGTGAATACCATCATCATGTATTCTTTTAAAATAAAACATTATTAAAAATATTTATGTTTCCTTATTCATTTAATAGAACATAGATTATTGGATATACTTCTTGAAAACAAGAATGATGTAAACCCCATCAATGATGGTATAAACCACTTTTTCAACAAACAATAAATTAGTTCCAAGGTAGTCATTACTATCCAATTTACTTTATCCAAATCAATCATCTCTTTATTCCAAAATCATTATCTTATAATCAGGAACATATTAAGGGATATATTTCCCTCAACCATATGTTTTATAAAATGTTTAAATTTCTACTAAGACACTTTACTTGATCATCAGTACCATTAAACATACAATCTCAAATAATTAATGAAATAGTATTTTAGTACAATCCCTATATATTTCATAATTATTATAACTATTACATCATTGATAAAATACTCAAATAACATAATTCTTGAGTCCCAACACAAACACATTAATCATTCTTCTTTATTCATGGTAGTTTCATAATCTTCACCATGATACATTATCCTATTTTGGGGTGTAATCCTTTGACGCATGAGACATTGATTTTTGTAGTGTCCCATCTCCTTGCAGTTAAATCATTGTATATTAGAAGCCTTTTTCTTATCCTTGAAATCCCAATCACATTTTCCATTCTATCCCCACTTATGTAAAAATCTCATTCCTTTTAATAAATCATTAGGGTGATTATTTCCGAAATTATTACATGTGTGAAAATACTTATTTCCCTTCTTCCCTTTATCTATATTTTTCATAGTTTTCCTCTTGTTCTATTTCTTTTCTCCAAATCCATAATACTTAGATAACTCTTTACTTGTCTTTTTATCACATGATACCATGTCCTCATATGATGAGAATACTTGGGAGACTATTTCCCTTTGAAATATTGTATTAAGACCATGAAATATATGATCCTTCTTACTCTTTTGATCACATTCATCGGTGAGGTTCACATTGCTTCTACTAGGTGTCATTTATAAATGACGATATACACTAGGTTAGATCATATCATAATGTATAATCCCAAAATTAGAAAAATAATTAACATAAATTGTAAATTTTATAAGTATCTAGTCTCATAATCCTAAACATAGTTTCATTGGGATGTTCTTCTATACTTATCCTAAAAGTTTATCATAGATTTATATTCCTTAATCTAAGTTTTCAAAAACTAGTTTCCAAGGTTGCTTCTAAAATTGATCTAATACCAACTATAATGACCCTAACCCTAGTATCCTAGAGTCAGTGCCTCACTTTATTACATTGGCGTAGATACAAGATTTAAATCCCAAAGTATAGATTATTTTAGCAGTTTTGGATGCCAAATTACATACATGAACCTTACATTACAATTTAAAACATAAAATACAACATAGAAAATCCTTTTAGGGAACCAATATTCTTCTAGATTACCCCTGCATATCAATCATAATATACAACTTGGCATCTTATAAAAAATAAAACATAAGAAAGGGATGAGCTCTGATTCTCAGTAAGGGTAAGCGTATAGCAGAATCTATCATAAATAATCATAAACATTAAGGAAAGGTGAATAGAAGAAAAATAATCCATTTAAACATAGTCTTGACCATAATATGGAAAGAATAAATAATTCTATAAAAATAATCACATGAGATAAAAAAACATAACCATAGACATTTTACTAGTTGAATAATCACTTGTAATATCAATAACTAATCTCATAAGGAGGTAATGCATATATTCAGATATCATAAACATACCGTCAAGGATTCTTCCAAGACACCATACATAAATGGGTAGGACATCATTCAATACCCTAAATAGTTTTCCTCATGATACCTAATGATGTGTCGAGGGGCTATAAAAGGTCCCACCCATTACTTACAAAGTTTAATTCATTCCTCATATGGTAAGGGTGAAACATAAACAACAAAGACATTCTTATTAAAAAAACTAGCACATAAAATGATAATACTTCAACTATAAACCATGAGTTGTATAAAAATAGCACATCCACTATCAAACTTATCATAAAACCTTCAATAAAATATAGTATATTGTATAATAATATATCAACCTCAATCAATCGTAACAACCAATAAAGTATGTTTACATGGATGAAAATATTATAATAAAATCATTAAAAAGGTCTTAAGGGAAATACCCTTTTTTACTTTGAAATAATTTAATTAAAAATCCACACAGTTATAAATGAAAACATTTTATTTGAAAAGAACCTTATAAACTTTTAAAGTAAGATTCAAAATGTTAAGGCATCGTGATGGTGGAAAAATCTGCTCACACTGCATAAGTTAAAAAACATTCCTTTTTTCAAAAAAAAATCATAGAATACCTCATTTGGAAAATAAAAAAATAACTCCTTTCAAACAGTTTTATAAAAAGTCAAACATGGGTAAAAAGACATCAATTATTCATAGTATAATATTAAAAACCATTTTGAAAACATTTTTAGATAACATGGACATGGATGATAAATATCCCCTGTTAGATACATACGTATAAACAATCTCGAATAATAATGAGAGTGTCAAATTAACCCTTACCTTGTACTTTCCTTTAGTTGGATATTATTTAACCTCATATATAATGATTTAAATCATGTTATTAAATTATACTAAAACCATATTCATATTTATGATATCATATATGATCTTATTCTATTGTCTTGTTAATAATATTTTGTTATTACCCTTGTTTTGGGTGTTAACTGCTGCATTTTCCTATGCCTGTTTCGTCATAAATGTCTAGGTTATTTTACATAGGATATAGATCCAACATATCCAGAATGATATCAATGTTATAAATATAATATTTAATCATTAAATACATTTTTATTATCATTCTTGAATGGTTAAGAGGGAAAATGAATCGCATTGCGTCGTGGAGACAGTAGGTAGTACATACGCACGAGCGACGATAACATTCCATTAATGGTAAATGGGTAAGGATTTAGATGGTATATTAATTGAACATAATAAATATAATTTCATGTTTATTAATTATAACCATCATTATACCCATCCAAATAAAGTGTTTATGAAAAATAAATTACACCACGGCATGGAGACGGTAAGTAGTATGGACGCATGCATGGTGATTAATTTTCATAGGATGGATAAAAGGTGGAATATTGTCATTCCAAAATCATAATAACATATTAGAATATATTTGATACTATATTTATTACTTTATAATGGAAAAAACACATAAATATAAATTATAATAAAAAATTAACTTGGATGAGTTAGTAAAAATGATTACCTGTTCTTTGGCGGACTTCTGTTAGATATCTTCCTAAGGGATCTAGGGTTGGTTTTTTTGAAGAACAGAACCTTTAGAACTTGTATAAGGATGTTAAGAGTATAAATTTTTATGGTTTTTTGAGATATAAGGATCAATTTTGTGTGAATAAGTGAGGGAGGAGGTTCCCATTTATAATTCAGGTGAGGGTCACTTTTGGAAACTCTCAACATATTAAATTAATATAAATTAATATCTAATTAAAAATGTCTTAAAAGTGATTTATTTTGAATTTAAGAGGATTATGGGCCTAAATCCTCTCAACCAATTATTTTTAGATAAGTTTAGGTCACATTATTAACCTTATATTTTGGTTTTAACCCTTAGTTAAACCCTTGAACTCTTACCATGACAACTTGGTTTTTTTACTCTTTTATGGTTAATATAGTTACTATAAATTTCAAAACGAACCCCAAATTGATAATTGATGAAATATTTTACCTTATCCAAATAATTTTATCTAATTTTATATTTTTATGAATTTTATATCATTTAATGAAATATTATTTATTTTAAAGAATCATTAATGAAAATTTTGATACTATTCAATTCATGACTTTTTAAAAAATATAAATACCCAATATAACTTCAAAAAGTTATTTAATTAATACCTAATATATCTAGGTAATCTATAAAAATATTTTAGGAAATTAATTATCTCAAATTACATTTATTTTAATATTTTTAATATCATTTATTTGATATTTCTATTAATTAGAAAATTACTACATCATCATTTTATAAGTCTTTAAGGTAATTATTTATTCCAAAAAAATTAAAGATAAATTACCATGAAAAAAAATAGATTTCAAATGAATATTTATAATCAAATTTATTTTTTGTATAACCCTATATTAAAAAATTTATAGTTATTAAAATTTGAGTATGACATGATTAACTCTTCTTTAAATAAAATATAACAAATGTTACTCTCACCCAAGTGGATTAAAAAGGTTATAATTTCATCCCAAGGATGATTTTGGTCGAAAACCACCCATCCAATGAAATTAGGACAAGTGTTAGAGTAATTTTATAATATTTATAATATAATTTTTACCATTAATTACCGGATTTACCCTTAACCGTGGTAATAAATAATATTACTAAAGTTACTATTCATATAACCAAAAATAAAATAATAATATTTACATAATTTTTACCCAATTATTACAAATATTGAATCCATTTTTTCAAACTCAAAACACAGAAGTTGCAGTAATTAATTTAAAATTAATCTCGTTGAGAGGGTGAGAAAACAAGTTATTAAAGTTTAAACATACAATAGATTGAAATGTATTTATATATAAATTCAATGTAAAATTGATTCCAATGAAAAAAATTGGATTAAGTGATAAAAAATAATCTAGTTATACTTTAAAACCAATAAAAAATATAATTTAACACTATAAATTATTTTGATGAAAAAGGTTGTTTGAATTAAAAATTAGTATTTTTCACTATTTATAAAAACATAAAACTTATCAAAAAATTACCAAATGTTTAACCAAAGTAAATTTTTATATTATTTTTTAAAATAAGAAGTTTATTTTTTCAAATGTAATTTATAAAAGTGTAAAAATTATGAATTTAAATGGGTTTATCTTTAAAAGGCGGTATAACTTATTTTAGAAAAATATAGATTTTTTACATAAAATAGGGTCTATTCTTATCTTATGATTTTAAAATCTATTGGATGAATATAAAAAAATATTTTATTGAAAATAAAAAATATATATTTCATTAATTTCACTTAATAATTTTAATTAATTTAATTTGTTAATAAAAAATGCCTTTCGGGGCATGAAAATAAAAATGTTTCCTTTATATTAAATTGGTTTATTTTTTTGTTTCAAATTAATTAGTAACCAATAAATTTTTCTTATATTTTTATAAACTATATATTTTCATAAGTTAGTTAATACTATTCGTAAATTTAATTTAATGGCTAGGTTATATCTCATTATATTAAATAATATTATTTTAATAATATAATGTTGTTTGGTAAAAATGAGTGTAGTGTGTAACACAAGCTATTGAGAAAAGTTCCTCTTACATGTAATGTAATATAACTCAGTGTTACATGCATTAAAAGTTATAGAATATATTAAATTTATTTAACAAGAAAAATATTGTAAATTCTTTGGGTGTTATAGTGGTATCCAAGATTAGGTGTTTCATGTAGACCATAGAGGGACCAACCTTCTTCTAGTACACAAGTTTACTAGCTGGATCGATCAAGGGGTGGGAAGATCTTCTCCAAACATTCCTATTTTAATCCAGCTCTATGTTGTTGAAAAAAAACAGTTCTCTATTAGTCAATTTAAAAGTGTAAAGAGAATGATAGGGTGTCATATTTTATTTCTAGATGGAAGATTTTAACTTACTCTTGAACCTACAACTCCTTCAAGAGGACTTATGGAGTATTTTCATTTAAAACCTTCATGATGAATTGTGAACACTACTTATCATAGTAGATTATCTCAGTGGGTTCTGAGATCTTGTTGCAATTTCATAGAGGTTTGAGGTTTCAATTTTTCTAACCATATCCAAATCCAGACTAACGTTGGTAGATCGAGAGAGGATAATTTTTATGGTGGAAATTGTGGTCATTACCTTAAAACCAGCATCAACACTGGCCCCAACTCTAAAGCTCTCACCTCATTGGGTGAAACCTCCTCATAAATGGAAAAGTCATCAAAAATTCCCCCATCAGGATGATCAAATGGAATCTAAATGATCTCAATTTGAATACTAGAAGAATAAAGCCTATTCCTTCTGATATGTGCAAGTTCCAAGTTACTTTATAGAAAGTATGGATAATAAACTGCTAAAATTTTCAAATACTAAGAGGCCTAACCAAGTTGGGTTCAATGATTTCCCAAATTATTTCCCCTTTCACTGAATGTTGGACCACATCATCCAATAGTATTTTATTTTTAAATAAATCCTAAAAATATGGTTGAATCTTGGAAAGTGAAGCTGGGTAAACCACCAACAAAAGTGGTGTGTATTTCCACTACCACTCCCAAAGAATAAGTAAAATGGAAATAATTTATGAAAAAGAGTGTATAGAAGTTCAATGATTGTATGACCAGGAAAATAATCAACTGAAATCATGTTATCCTAATGGAAAAATTAAATCAACCAATTTCACCCTTAGTTTCCTCTACCATAATATAGCCAACATCGTTCACACCACATTCTTCCAAAATTTGATCTTCCAAGAAATGACATAGCTATAAGAAAAAAAATCAAGTGCATGAAGATGATCATATTCAAGTTCCAAAGATATTCCTAAATCTCTCAAATTTAATGCCTCCAGCCCTAAGAATAAGGAAATTGTCACTCCAAATGGTACCATGGTAATTATCCCTCCAGGATGAATCCTTATAAAATGAATAATTAGTATTAGGTTCCATTAACATCATTTAGTTAATGGGTCCCTTCTCCAATGACGAGAATACCTAAGAACACAATTTCTTTATTTCGGATTAGATAACCATATTTAGAGGCCACAAGATCCAAAGGGGAAGGGGAAGATGTAGTCATGGTAGAATACAATATTCTATACACATCTATACCCAAGTTTTTTACACTACTGAGACACATGGAAAGGCCATTCAGTGAGCATGGGAAGAGAGGGTGAGTGCACCCACATTCACTAAGAGTCTTTCAGAACCAATTATTTCAGAGGATCAATTAGAAGGGGTGAAACAGTCTTGTCAATCCAGATAGTTATATTGGACAATCCATCCTAATCCAGTAGTAGAAAAATTTTCATAAACATCTACTTAGCTGCCCGAATTTTCTTCCCCAGGAACCTCACCCTCTAAATTTCTAACTAAGGAATTGTTCCCCATATTAAGATGCAAACTTTTAACTTAAAAATATGAAATCCTAAATTTTTTTCCATAGTTCCAGAGAAACATTCCATACTAGATTCTCTTAACTTGTAAAAGGATCTCCTAGAAGCACTTACATAGGTCCTATAAATCCCTTAGGAGTTTTTATATGATATCACTACCATTTAGGTATACCATGAAAAGATAGACCCTATGGAATGTAATGTGGTTATCTATTTTATAGAATAAGAGAATGATGTTGTGATATTAGAACATATTAGGCCCTTATACATGTCTGGAAAGCTAGATGACTTTGATATCCATCATTTTTTCATCAAAAATGTCTTAGTATGAAATCTCATTTTGATCTAAACACTTATAATCCTGGGATACAATGAAACTAATATTCATCTCTCTCTCATGACACTTTTGGGGTATGAAAAAAATCAAAAAAATCCCCTCAAACGGATCAGGATCAAAACTCAGTTTGGAGGCCTAATATCTAACTCTGAATTCATGGACATCTGGTCGGACACAGCCTTTAATATCTTACTAGGAAGGCCTTGGTTTCACCAACATTAAATAGTCCCTTCATCATATCTCCAATGTATTATGTACTATGTTAATGGGGTTAATGGGACATGATACAATGATAAATCCACATTTGAATCTTTTGAGGCTCAATACATTGATATATTATTTTTAATATAGAAGGGGATAAACCCATGACTAATGGTGTTTCTGGGGTTACTCCCCTGAATGGTCTAGAAACAACCCCAACTAACCCATTCAAGGAGCTCGGTGATGAATATGTGTTACACATCATCTATATTGAATATTCAGTTCAGGATTGGGAATGTACTCATTAACCCTCATGAAATCATTAATCTTGATTGAAAACAACCATGATATAGAGGTCCCTAATCCTCATATCATAAATGGTGATTCAGGTAAAAATGACCTCACTTTATCCCCAAGAATTCAATAGTCCCCAGAATCATCAATAAAAACTAGAGGCATTATGGGATCACCTTTGGGAATGGAAATATATTCACCTATGAATTTCAAAATGTCAATATCTCTTATAACTCTAAATATTATACTTCAACTCACATATTTCACAAAACTAGAATATAATAATATGAATAGTAAGGGAGTATGTGGATGGCCACAAAGATGATTCTCCATATTTTGAGGAAGGTGTCTCTACCACTATCAATGAACTAGGATAGGTAAATCTTGTCACATAAGAAGATTTGTGACCAACAATGAAAAGTGTAGCTATGACCATTGAATAATAATAGGTACATAACTCTTTCATAAATAATCATAGAGATTTATTTTCTTATAATTATACATAAATTCTATGACTTGATCTTGATGTGGTCACCAACCACCTAGGTTTACCAGATGTTCATCATGGCTGCAAACAGGCAGCCAGGATGACACATATGACCCATGCTACCAAGGTCAAAGATGAAGTTGATAGTATCATCAAATTAAAATTCATTCGAGAATTATAATACCCAAATTGGCTCACCAATATAGTCTCATTCAAGAATAAAAATGGGTAGATCATATTTTTCATTGATTTTTGGGGTCTCAAGTGGAACTTTCCAAAAGATAACTTCCCGGTTAAAATTTAAAAACTTTTTATTAATATAAAAGGTGTTTAAAAATCCATATCCTTCATATATAGATACTCAAGATGTAACCAAATCTAAATAGACCCTTAATAGGAATAATTCACTACCTTCAGGGTACCCTAAGGATTAAATTGCTATTGTTTGATTCCCTTTAGCCTAAATAAGTTCTGTTCTACATATCAACATTACATGAACCACATCTTCAAACCCTTTCTATGGATGTCTATCAAGTTATATATTTATTATTTAGTGGATAAATCTTAGAAACTTTTAAACCATCTTGTTTTCCTTTAGATAGTTCAATAAACTACAATAACATATCCTTAAAATGAAATCCCTAAAATTTATTTTTGGTGTAACATAGAGAAAGTTTCATGGATTTATAGTACACTATCATGGTATCAAATTCAATCCAAAGAAGAAAAAGGAAATCCTTTAAATGTTATCTCCTCAAAACCTCAAATAGTTAATATGACTATAAGGATCCCTTTCCTATATTCGACGCTTTATATCAAATAATTATAGAAAGTTCATTACCTTCACCAAGTTGATGAAAAAATGGGTCACATATCATTGTAATTATAACCTTAAAGAATAATTTGATAATATCAATAAGAATTTACTAATTCAACTAGTACTGATTCCCCCTATCGAAGGAAAGACACTCATCTTATATGTGATAGAATTATAGAAAACATTTGGTTCTTTCCACATAAAAAATATGGACACTAGAAATGAAAATAGTCTCTATTATCTTACCCAATCCATGCATAATTTTGAGACTTGTTATTTAGATATCACGAAGAACTATCTAGAATGAATCTTTTTTATTCTGAAATTGAGTCACTACTTGCAACATCACAAGGTACATTTGGTCTCTTGAACTGACCCACTCAAGAACATCCTCAACCACCCTATGTTGATTGTACATTTACAATGGTGGTCAGTCATCTTGTATATGTTTTACATCTAGTTCATATCATATAGGGAAATAAAGGGGAATGAATTTTTAGACATCCTTATAGAAAATACTTCTTTGGAAGAAATGACTATGAATACCAAACTAATAAACAAAAAAATATTCCTTCACCAAGACTCCCCTATAAAATGGGATATGTACTTTGGCGGTCCATCTAGAATCTAAATAGTAAAAAAGATCAAAGACAACAAGATCAATAAATTCAAGTTATGAGTCTTCCTTATCTCTCTAGTAAATGCAGTTCTTCCTTTTAATTCCCTCTTGTAATAATGTAGCACCATAAAATAGGTATAATACCAGGACCTCATTGTGGTTTTAGAACTTACACTATAAATACTAGTTCCCCCTATGAACATAAAATGAAACTTAGAGATGGTAATCAAGCAGTTCAATGGTGATTATGATATTTGAAAAGAAGAGCAGATCCCCCAGTTTGACTATGTATAAGGATTGATGGTTGAATTCCCCTCAGATATAACATTTAATCATATCTCAAGTTTAAAAAAATTCTCATGAATATGCAATGGTAAATGCAACAATATATTTGGTAGATCTAGATAGAGATGAAATAGTTATCAGCATTTCATATCGTATAATGGTATCTCCATTTGTTCAGAGTAGCATGGAAGAGATCAATAAGGTTAATTATATGCCTAAACCAGATAATCCTATGAATGGTTGGATGATTCCCATATTATACTATCTATAAAGTGGGACTTTTCCATCATATGGATATATAAAAGAGAAGATCTGGTGGCGGTTAGTTAATTTTACCCTCAATGAAAGCCCAAGTCATCAAAAACTCTTCTAAAAATGAGTCTTTGATTGAATCATCCTCAGATGCATTGATAGGGATGAGACTATCACCATTATGAAAAAAAATCCCTACAAGTTCTTGTGGATCCCTTCAGTTAAGAAGCAAGTTTTCTCACTAAATCAATAACATAGATATTTATTGTCTTTGATGACTAGGATTGTAAATATTTCACCCAAAATTGTCATACCTATCAAGTGAATTCCAATTTCATCCATCAACCCCAAAAGTTATTTCACACTTAAAAATACTCTTATACATTCTTCATATGGGGAATGGATGTTGTTAAACCATACCCTCCCACTATAGACAGATAATTTAAATATATTCTCATTGTTACCAACTCCTTCTCTAAATGGGTTGAATCAATACCCCTTAAAGAATTCAAGACAAAAATAGTTATCAATTTCTTAAAGTCTGACATCATCACCAGGTTTTAGTTCACTCATAAAATACTGATAGACAGTGTCACTAACTTTTATTCTTATTAATTCATGAGGTTGTATCAGGAATATAAAATTGATTCAAAGCATTCATCCCGCTATAATGATGAAAAAATGGATAATAGAGGATTTAAAAAAAACCCTATTGAGAATACTATAGAATATGGTAGATAAGGACAAGAAATAATAGCTCAAAAAGATTCTACATACCTTGTGATTTTATTTTACCATAACCCATACTACTATGTAAGTGTATCTATATTCACTAGTATATAGTCTAGAAGATGTTTTTTCCATTATAGTCTAATTTCCTTCACTCTGAATTTCCATTTGTGATATATTATCCAAAGATGAGTGGTCTCATAATAATTTGGATGAATTGGAGTGAATAGATGATAAATTAATTCATACCTTACATCATTTAGAGGTTCTCCTAAAGCTAATAGTTTGATATTTTAATAATAAATCTCTTCTTTGTTCATTCCTATAAGGGGAACTGGTTTTGGTCCTCAAGACCCCGATGATGCCTGGTAAGAAACTTCTAAAGTTGGAACCAAAATGGGAAGGACCTTTCTCCGTCCATAAGTTCTATTCCAATATATTATATTTTCTTATTACTATGGATGGATATGTTATTATTCCCCTAATAATGAAAGGTTTCTTAAGAAATATTTCATGTGATTGATGACATATAGTCCTAGTCATATGAACTAAAACTACGATACACCATTTGTCTTTACCACAGGATGTTAAACTATATATAGAGGTCCTTGTCACACCACCCTAAAAGGCACAACCCATAACATCTTAGTCACAAGATGTTAAATAGTATGAAAACTTCTTTAGCACGTGATGTATGTAGTCTTACTCTATGCACTAAGTATAATATGCCCTGGGATAAAAGACTAAGAATCCACATGTGATGAACATGGGATGCCTTTCAAGAGATTATTTCTTGAATTCCTAGGTATCTCTTGCATGATATGATTTCCCAAATACATAGGCAACTCTTGTATGATATGATTTCCCAAGTTTCTCAGAATATTTTAACGTATAATCCTCATATCCCTTGTTTTCACTCCTTCCATAGCACAAGTTTCCTTACCGCATGACATTAAACTTAATAGAAGCTAAGAACTACGTATGGATTGATTATTGTTTTGATGAGATATGTATTAAACCCTAGAATCCTTATCCTAGGACTAGCTAAAAAACAAAAAAAATGTTTCCCCATTCTCATCATATGAGTCATAATAGTGCAGGGAATCCTTACCCAGAACTACATATTTCTTTATTCCTATTACCACAGGATATGTAGTGACACCTAGACCTTTTATCCCAAGCTCAGCCACAAATTCTAAACATGGGTATGATTTTCATCACTAGTGTTTGACTTTGTTTCATTCATTAATATCATATTCATTATTATCAACTGAAAAATACACTACAAACATGCTGGTGTTAATGAATCAATACACCATATTTCTTTGATTAACCCCATGAAATAAGGGAATCCCTCACCATTCCTTGTTTCTCACATCAATCGTAGCTCATATGGGATTAGGAATCTTGTTAAGGGCCTCCTTGCATAGTCGAGTCACTTCATAGTCCAAAAACCACATCCTTAAATTTTTTGTACTTAATTCCATATGTGTTAGTGTAATGAAAGACCTCGTACCTCCTATTTATTTTGGTTAACATATTCCATTTATTTATTATGTCAAAATTAATGGTTGATGACCCTTTCATATGATGTAAATTGTTTCATTTTCGTGTCCCTCACCTAAGAGACCACCTTTACTGGTGTTGGTCCCCTACCATAAAAATTTATTAAAACTATGTGCATCTTTATTTTTATTACCACAGAATACGTAGTGGCACCCAAAATCTACATCATGTCCCAGACGCAATATGATAAGATGGCCCCTCCCCGATATAATAACTTGATTAGTGTGGGGAATATATCCTATAACTATGTGTGGCTTAATTATTATCCCAATGAGAAACATAGTGACGCTTGAATTCTATAACATGGGAGATGCCATAAAAAATTCCCCCAATATCCAATGTATGAGCTTGATCCACATGAGAGAGTCTGAGGCAGGTTCTAATTTCATTTGTGAACCTGTATTTGAAATAATTCCCCTCCCTACATATGGACCAGACTTGCGTAGGGAACTTTCTCTAGAACTATGTGCAGCTTGATTCCTATTACAACAAGATACATAGTGATACCTTAATCTCAAATCCTAAGTCCAGTCACAAATTTTCCATTTATTAAATATGATTCAGGCCTATATAAGAAACACACTACCTATTCCTAGTCAATTCCAACCTAAATGTGCCCTTCATACTTAAATGTGTTCCATTTTCAAAACATAATTTGTGCCTTCGGAAATTAGGAACTATATAAACTTTTATTTAGATATCGTTAATAAGAGCATATAACTCTAAAAGATAGCTTTTCCTTGACTATTCATAATACAACTCAAACACATCTTCTTATAATAGGCCTCTAAATATGGCTTGTCAATCAAAGGGATTTTTTCCCAATATAAATCCTCTTATCGTCATATAATTTGATGAAATTGTAATGGAAACTTCTTTTCCAACATGATCCATGACCATTCCTTACATGCCTTTCCAATCCCACTCCTTCAGATTCGAGAACTCCAAGGCCATAGCATACAACCTTCCACTATCACACCCAGATAATGTCAAAGCATTCATGGTCGGATCACCCAAAAATGGATACTCTGGGATGTAAGAACTTAAAAGGACCATTAGACGTCCTTGTCGCATGACATTAAACATCAGGGAAACATACTCACCATAATATCTTAAGATTCATGGATAAAATCCCCATAATATTATGTAAAACTATACATTATTGTGTACCTCACCTAAGAGGACCACCATTCTAGGTGTTAGTCTCCTATCACACCTTTATTTTAGAACTACGTGTAACTTGGATGTCATCCAAATGAGGTATATAGTGATGATGGAATCATTCATATCAAGTCCAGAAGAAAACACAATGCCAATCCTCATATCCTATATATGGTCCAATTATATGCATAATATCCTCTTTTTGGTCGCAACCATCATCAGTCTAAATGCCTCTACAATAATCCAGAAACCTTCCTTTCATAAATAACTCCTCGTGTCTTAGAAGAGTCACATCCCCATTAAATTTCATTGCCTATTAGTAATAAGAAAATATCACTCCAAAATACACCTTTGTTTTTACTATTCATATTATGCCTCAAACATGTATTTACATAATATTCCTATAAATATAGCCTTTCAATCAAAGGAATTTTCATCTCTAGGAGAAAAACCTCTCATCCCTATATGATTTGATGACATCACAATGAAAACAACTTTCTAAACATGGTCTGCAGTCATCCCTTACATGTCTATCCCATCCCACTCTTGTATGACCTTAAACTATTCATAGGAGATTCATCTATATAGATTTTCCTTATATATAAATTGTAACTTCATATAAGTGTGATTTTCTTCATTAAAGAACTCATGATTAGAGTAGAATGCCCCTACCTCATCCATGGCCAATTCTAATCTAAATGTTTCTTTTATTCCAGAACACATTCCTTTTGTAAATAACCCTTCATGGTTTTGAAAAACATAGATTGTCAAAAACCTCCCATGGATATCAGTAATAAGAGAATCCAACTCGAAAGGACACCATTGTTTGGACTATGTATAACATGATTTATATATGGATTTGTATAGTGTACCTATAAATATGGAATGTAAATTAAAGTTATTTTTATCCCAAAAAGAAAACCCTATTTTCTTTGTACATCCCAACAACACAACAATAGAAATTATTTTTCAAACATGGTCCATGATCATCCCTTTCATACTTATCCAATGTCATCCCTTCATATTTTAAAATTCCCTGATCATGACTTAAAATTTTCACTCCTCATATCTGGAAAGTGTTGGAGAATTCTTGGTCTGCATGTCCTACTTAGGTCACTGTCCCCATAACTCATGTTCAAAGTTGTTAAACCCAAAACATTAGTTAAATTGGCCAAGTCTATAAGACCTTAAACATCGGTTGTAAAGAGACGTAATGATCACTTGGATAAAAACCCACAAAGCACACCCTAGGCATGCTTCAAGTTTCAGGTCACTAGACATGCACTCCAAATGATTTAGGAAAAATTGTGAAATTGAAATTAGAAAAGCACAAAACATTTTAGTTCTAAACCCCAAAAGGGTAGGTAATCAAATTTAAATTCTCACTCTATAAGTCACCTTTATATCTGAATTAGGAAAAAAATTAGGGTGACGACAAAAAATACACAATGTTTGTAGGTCCTGACATGTGCCTCTAGAAACATTTGAAATATTCTTGTAGGGTCCTAAGACCATGGAAAACATAAATAATCTCCATGTTTCAATTATTTTAATTACAAAACATTGAAAAAAGGGTGTTCAATCAAATGATTCATCTTCATTGTTATGATATAATTATAGGGAAAACATAGACAAAGACATACATGGTTGAGGAAAAAATCCTTTTCATTCATGGAGAAAAAGTCATAGGATCATCCACAAGTTAGAGCATCTCTGTCATACTTTAAAAAATACTATAAAAAACCTTTTAATAGTTATAGGGAATTTGGAGCCTTATCAGAAGCCTATGAAATCCTTGCTAGCTTAGTAGTCTCAGCCTCCATAACAAGGTGGATCTCCTCTACTACATTCTTAATGGAAATCATTCCCATATCCTAAAACTCTTCCAGTGAATAGTGAATTTGTATAAGCTCCCCTATGGAAGTATCCATTTATTTTTTGAGATGTAATACTTTATAGGGTTTCTCATCAACTCATTGCTTACACTCCTCCAAATTTTTGGCATGATTGAGCTCCACCTGGGATAATACATCTTAAATAATATTAGTTTTGTGAGAAGTTTTTCTTTTGTGAGGATATGTTATGACTTATTTCTCACTCATGTCAGTGAAAAGTTTCCTTCACAGTATAGTGGATCACATGATAGTCAAATATACCATATACCCCAACATGAAGAACATGTTCTAGATATGATGATGTTTTGAGGGTAGATCCTTCATAGGTTACTTCAATACAGAATCCCAAATATATTTTCATATGAACTGACAAAATACCCAAAGAGAATACTAATAATCCTTATTTATTGAAGATCTAGTCTCAATACGAGAGGTATACTATGGGATTTACTCTCTTATAGAAGTATCTTGACTTTTCCTTTATAGAGTAATATTTCGCCCACCTTGCCCCATTTTTTGGGTTGGGGTGGAGGTTTCCCCATCTGGTTTAACCAGTGAAACTGATGGTCCTAAAAGATGAATGAAATTACTCCTCAAAATTGGAAGATAGAAAATCTAAAGCTAAATGGTGATCTAATTGGTTGATGACGCCCACTCATTGACGGATCAACTACATATATTGATTCCTCTTTGGAAACCCTATCTTGAGTGGTTTAAATGAGAATCTCTTGATGAGGAAAATCTTCATGACTTTTCATAGGACCCTCCATGGAAGGATCATGAGAATAACATAATTCAAAAGCTCCTTGAGCTAGTTCTCCTTCTAGAATCGGAGGAGAGACCTCAGTGCCCTATTTGTGGATCACCTAGGAAATAGTTTTTCTAACAAAATTTTACAAGTCAAGATCTTTTATTTAATGCATTTTATATAAGGAGGTCATCAATGTGTGAAACCATAAAAAGGGGAAAACTCATGTCCATATAGTTCCTTAATAAAATTAAAAAACTCTTCAAGAGATATAGGGATATCAATGTGTTATAAAACATCTTAAAATTCCATTAGTTCATTATATAGTGTTTCGTATCTCGCAACATACTCACCAGTATAGGTATCCAAGATGCTTAGATTGGGACCCAAATTGAATCCACTGTTAACTTTTTCCATCGTATTCTTAGTATTAATAGCCTTTTGGGCCTCAATAAATTGGGTTTATCATTGATACCTTCATCAGACAGCTTGAGACCTTGATCATCCCCTTCTAAAAGAGTGACAGGACCAGTTTTGGTTTTCATGGGATCTTCCAATATATATAGTGGATATGAAATATCATAAGGATAAATAGTCAATGATGGATACATAAAACCTTATATTTCACATTTTACATTACTAGGATTCTCCTCCCCCTTCTTAGTAGTAATAACAAATGTGTCTGCACCTATTGATACTCCTCCTATCAAGGGGGTGGACTCACTAGTAGGAATCTATGCCTTGTTAGGATTATCCTCCTCAATTATCATTGGGTCATCTTTAAGCCCCTTTAAAGAAGATAGAGTAGTAGATTCTATAATCCAAAATAAATATTATATATTTATTCTTGAAAAAATGAGAACAAATGATTCTATGAAAACTCACCATGACTATAGATGCACTTTACCAATGTCATTATTCTTTTATCACACTTTTCCACAGACTACGAAAGAGTCTCACTTGATCCTAATAATACTGGTACTAAAAGAGGAAACAAAGATCATTCCCCCACCATATCCTCATCTATGAGTCTCTTCCCTAGGGAAAACCCCTCTGATTTGGTGGGTGGATGTCATAGCCCCAATTGGGGATTCCCTTTGACTCATATTTTAGTGACTCCACACCTGGTGATTCTTCCTCTTCTACTGATAAATTGAAGTCATATATTTTCTATAAAAATATGAATGAGGAATAGAAAATGGAATAAAATATATTCTTACCTCATCAACATCAATTAAATAGTCCCATTCATTAGTTTCTTGATCAGCCACCCACTTAGTAGATCCCCAGTTTATTATATATTTCACCTACTTTGTGGCCAGAATCTAGTCATCAGTGGAATATACGATCCTATATAGTTCCCAAAGGTAATTTTATACTTCAATAGGATTAGTATCATAGTGTAAACACAAATATTATAAAATTTCACTAAGTTATGGTACATTTATTCCATATTGTAGAAACATCCATAAATCCTCAATTTTAGAGATCATATCCTGCCATAATTGATCTTCATTGGGCCATACGTAATCTGATGCCACTATGGATGGTTGTCAAGATGACCTGACATCGATTGATTTTAGTGATTTTATAGTCTTCTCCATTATAATATGAAGTTGGTAAATTGGATCCTAGGTTTCCTCCAAGTGAATATGACTAGACCACTAAGGCTCATTAGTTTGAAACTCTTTAACTCTAGCCTACTACATAGCCCATGCTCAGTATCATTTAGATGATTTTAGATACACATCATCATCATCCATTGACTATTCCTTTCTAAAATGCATACCCCATCCAGAATTTGTCACATATTCTACTCATGGGATGATTTTTGTTAACTCCCCTTGAGGGTATGAAGAAATCTAGGAATCAACAAACCCAAAAGTAAACCCAATAGATGTACCCAATGGAGGAAACTTGATCACTTCTTGAGATAACTCTAGATCTAGGATGATAAATAGATTTTGGGCCACCATTTTATGATTATCTAATCATATGTGATTTATAGGAGATATAGTTAATTGTTGTAGGAACTTAAATTGGTGTGTAAATCTATATGGCATGCCATATTTACAAATTAACTCATCATAAATATACGTTTCCATCACAATATCTTTGAAAGATATCATGTAAAACCTCATCTCATTATGAATAATATTTTTTATGGTAAATGTACCTATTATTGGATCCCCATATGGGATGAAATTAAATTCACCCAATAGGTTTAGTTTCTTAAATTCTTTTTCATACTTTATGGATAGAGTTTGGATTCCAGAAAAAGATTGGATGAATTGTTAGGAATGGCCTCCAAGAACCCTGATGTTTCTCAACACAAATTAGGTATTGAAGTGTTCTATGACCCATTCCCAAAATACTTTAAATGGAACTGAAATATATAATGGGGACTTCTCGATATACATGTGAAATTAGAACCGATGGATCTTTTCCAAGATAGGGTTTTCCAACCCCACATGCTTTCCTTTATCCAACCAATCTTCTAGGAAGAACATCCCCATCCTCACACCACCATTGGATTTATATACCAGAAGCATGTAGATATTCAACCAAATTGCTAAAAACATGGCAAGGTGGATTTTGGTAGGGAATTTATACATGATGGTATACCCCCACTGATCATATTGGTTCAACTCTAGTGTAGGACAAAACATACCAGAGATGCCTCTCTTTTCTGATGAGGTATATCTCATTGGGCACTGGAAACTAGGACCTTCTCATTTTGGATCCAATAAAACCTTTATCTAGGCATTATAATGGGAATCACCACTTGGTAGAGGGTATTACTTACTAACATCCCAGAGTAACTTTAATAGCTGAAAATCAAAAAAATCATCAGTTCAGCATCACCCCACATCACTTTTGATGGAATGAACTCATCATAAATCTCTCAAAGGATGGGTGCTCCCAAGACCTTGTATATGACCCATAAACTGATTTCAACTTCTTGATATGTCATATGGAGAGTTCTTTTTTAGGATCCATTTGCTAAGAATAACAATAATGATGTCTTGGTTTTTGTACACATATGTTTGTGCCACCCAAATAGCATCATAAATGAAAACCTCCTTCATTTTAGCTTCAAATTCAGCACAAGTATTACACAACCAGTATTCCTACATCCACTCTAGTTTTACACCTCCTCCAAGATAGATTTTACTAGTACTCCTTCTAACCTTTTTATTGATCTATATTAAAATCATAGAAAATATATGGTTAGTAGGGTGGTTTTGATTGAGGAGTGTTAGGATTCAGATCTGGAGCACAACTACTATGGTGCATGAAACACAAATAAGGTATTATTCCCTCGTTGATAAATTTTCCCCCAAATGAGATGTTATTAGTGGTAAAATTCATGTGATCTTGGAACTAATAAATCATAAAATAATTCATCATCTTTAGAATGAATACATCTCTCAAAAATCTATAGTTATAAAGAAGTACGAGTTCACTTTCAAGATATTCATAGTGGTACTTCTTGAGATGTGTCTCCATATACAAAAGAGTGTAGTCACTCATTTCCTAATAATCTACTCGATGATATCTATAATTTCCTTGATGAGGGAACTAGCATGTTCATTTGAGACTCAAACCTTTTGAGAAACCATTGGAAATATTCAAGTAAGGACCAATATTTTCTTTAAATAAAAGGTTTTAGTTTAGAATATCATAACAAAAGAATTTAACAAAGTACCTAATGTATTTCACTTCTCCCAAGTGACCTCACATAGTTCACTTCGAAAAAATGACCTCTTGTAGCCCAAGTGACCTCACATAGGTCACTTCGCCCAAGTAAACTCATGAAAGTCACTTTCATAGGTGACTGGATAGAGGTACCTTGCTAAAGTCACATCATGGAAAAGGATCAAGCAAGTGAAGGCAGACCATAATTATGAGATGAGAACATACATGGGAAGGTTTAACTAATAACTAGAACAATGGGAGAATGTAGGTGGATTAACGGTGTGAGTGAGGTGAGGGTGGAATACTGGGGAGGCTATGTTATTTATATAAAAATGGAAACCTATAAAGTCACACTATGTGATAAACCTACATGGTCAACTAGTGCATTCACCCTATGAAACCATCCTATGTGTTCAAACCGTGTGGTCACCCTGTGCGACTCCCCTACAGGACCAACCTGTGTGGCCCATCCGCTCATTTTCCCTTGTCTAATACAATAATCATAATGTTTTCCAAACCCAATCATTAATATGCACAAAAACATGGTGGATGATAAATAAAGTATCCATAAACATCCATGTTTCTCTCTACCTTAGGATCGGGTTCTCTTATTCTGATCAGATCTAGTAATAAGAGGGGATTTTGTTGACACTCCCTTTTTCAATTGAGGATGAAAAGTTTCAAAGAACAAAATCTTAAGTATAGGGAGGAGGAAAATGAATGAAAGGTTGAATCCCTTTTCCTATGAAGTCACCCAAGTGTATATTTTTTAATCCCTGTCTATGTGACTAGTGACTCGCATAGGTCAAACCTATATAGACCAATATACACATAAAACACCTCATGTAGGTAAAACATGCACACAGGACCTATGCGAGTGATATGTTTGAATCACCTCCTTTAGATAGGGTACTAATAATGCCTATTAATAGGACCTGTGGGCTCCACATTTAATATGACTTGAAGTCATATGCAACCACTGTAATCTCATCTCACCCTATTCCTTTATCCAAGTCATCAAACACCTCCATGTATTCTTTTAATCCTACCAAATAAGAGGTAATTAGTAAGATACAAGGGATTTGAGCTCCTCAAAGGCCTAAGATCACCATAGGGTCATGTTAGGAGCCTCTCCCACCCCATAGTATAAATATACTAGGGTTAAGGGACCTATATTTGCTCTAAACTTGAGAATCGTCCATCCAAGAGAACCTAAGAAGACCCTTGGGGGTCAGATGATGGACTCACCCAAGTATGGTGTTCTATGTGGTTCTTCACCAAATAAGTCATCTCCATCTTTCCCAGGTATAACTAGGGTGATACCCCACCCAAATCACCTAGGTATCACCTGGGTAATCCCCTACCAACTCACCTAGGCATCACTTGGGAGAATCCAACTCACTCAGGCATTACCTGGGTGAGGTCATGTCCATCTCTCCAAGCAATACCTAGGTGAGGTAATAGAAATATCTCCCATGTATCATTTAGTAAAGTTCCTCCTAAGAAACTCAATAAATACCTATGGGATTTCAAAGATACTTCACCAAGGTATCACCTGGGAGAAGTACCCTCCAGCTCACCCAGGTATCACTTAGGTGAGGTACCCCTAATCCCTCTATTATATCATCAATGATAGGGAACCCTTTTCCATGGGACCCCCATATGGGGGAACAAATATAGATCTCTATTAAGGCTCCAAAACATATGTGATTAGATTTTATGACACACCCACATGTACTCTTGAACATTAATTTCCATGGAAAAATGGGTTCATCCCTGAATTTACCCTACCTAATAGCTAGGGTCCTCATCCCATCAATCATGTATGCTCATGGTAATGAGAATCCCAATACTAGGGATGGTGGAAGTGGATCTGACAATAGCGTTCATCCCCACATGCAGCATAAAGTGTGAAGATAATCAGGTTTTTTCTGCATTGATACATAAGCCTCGACCATGGGGTTTGAAAATAAGATTGGAGAAAATATCATCCAAGCATCATCTTTATTTTTTTGACTATCCCTCCATGACCTTAACCTCGTTTATCAGTAAAAAAGGAGAAAGTGTCTTCCTTGGGAATCCATCCTAGAGTAATCCCCTAGTCTTTCTTATAGGATATCTCCCACCTTCCATACCCTCACCCTTGTCTTATAGTGGATTAATGGGATCATGTTATGTGCTAGATATTCCACTTCCTATTATTTCTCACATCGATCATTACTCACAAAGGCTTAGAGGTTAGTAGTGATCATATCACTAGCATGATAACATATCATCAAATGGTCCTCCTACTAGGTGTAAGACCCAAAAACATATTATCATCACCTCAAAGGGTCATATTCTCTATGATAAAACCATTCAAATGGGAATCCTATATAGGTTTAAACCCCAACCATTCCAAACTATGTGGGATTTTATTCTTATCCAAATGGGATACATAGTAATCCTCCCTAAGGTTCAAATACAACACCCCAAAATCACCCTAATCGTATCTTAGTTATATTCCCAATAGGGTCATATCCAAACAGGAGTTTCATATTCCTTCTTATTCCCCCCATAATCATCATTATTGGTCCATATTACCAATAGGATCAAATACCCACCAGAGAGGCTATATTCTTTGTAGGTCCTTATTACCTCATCCTCATCAGCTAGAATACTTGGTAAACGTCATCCCATAAAATGGTCATATTCTATGATAAATCGACCAAAATGGTCCATTTCAGTATAATACCCACACCAACTTATTCTAGGGCCCTTTTTTCTAGACTTCATAGCCACATGATGTTAAACTCCATGGTTTGGTCCTTATCACATGACCTTAAAAGGTATGATGTTCCCTCTTAAGTTTCAATGAACTACATGGGCCCTGATTACTCAAGTAAGGATATGTAGAAAGACCATATCAATGTTTTGATTAAAACATCAAAAAAAATCTTTTCTCCTAGGATCAAAATAAATTATACAGTGTTAAATTGTGTGGCTTAAAACCAACATCATGAAACAACGAATGTAACCAAGATGGAGAACCTTTTGATGCATATAGATGGTTCCATTGATGGAGAACCTAAAATATATATTTTTGGTTTCCCATAAACACATTTATATAATTTATTATTGATACATATGTGAGACCTATTACATATTTTTTAATTTAAACTGGATTCAATAATATGTCCTAAATCTATAAGAGAGTCTCGGAGAAAGTAATAATCTCTCCAAGAAGGGTCTGATGACCATGAACTTCAATCCTCTAAACCAATGTGATTTCTTAAGCATTGTTGGTTAAGTTCCCCAATGAATTTATACCTTTAGAAATTAGGTACATCATCCATAATGGTTATAAGAGATGTTGGCTATTTCTTGTTCTACAAACAAAACCTGTTGGAAACCGACCCTCCATGAACGTGTGCAAAAAAAATCATGAACCCGACATGAAGGATTGTGAAACCATACTCAACCCCCCACCCCCCCACCCCCACACACACACACAATCAATATTTTGGTTATATTTGTTCATGAAATAATGTTTTGGATACATAGTTGGACAAACCATGCACCAACTATATGAAATGGATCTATTAATTAAAGACACAAATTGCATGTATTCCACATAGTTAGCAAGGACCGTATGCTAACTATGGGGAAAGTAAATATTTTAAAGTTAAAAATATTTTAAAAAGAAAAATACCAAAAACTCTAATATGAAAATAAAATAAATTGATAAATATAATAATACTTAAATTAAGGATTGGGGTGTGACAAAATCGACCATTAATGAGATATGTTGAAAAGAGGGGGAGATGTAGTGAATATATATATATTCTAAATTTAATTTTTACAATATATTAAATCATTAAAATGTTTTTTTATAATGATTAAATAATTATATAAGATTTTTTATTGAGTGGAGTGAGAGAATTGAAAAATATAAGGTGAAAATTAAGATGAATAAAAAAGTGGATATTTCCTTATGTAAGAAGTCACTCATTTACTAAGATTTTAACATCTTGAAATCTCGGAATAGTGTGACTCTAGAACATTACTAAGGGTAATAAGAGGATTAATATTTGGTAAAAAATTATATATTGGGATATGGTAAGTGGATGGGAAATGGTTTTCCAAGGGAAGGGATATGAGGTATTTATAATTCAGGGGAGGGATATTTTTGGGTTAAAATATTGAATAAATTATTATTTACAAAATAAACGTTATAATAGTAATATTTTTTACATTTTTTAATTATATTTTATTTAATTTATATGTTTTTATCACTTTTTAACACCTTTAATTCTGAATTTTTTATTTAATACAAAAGGAAGAAAAGAAAATTTGGAAATTGTTTTTTTAATGCAATAATTTTTATTTTCAATTTGGAAAATACATTTTAGGTTTGGAAATTAATTTTATGGTTTTTAAATTACCCATTAATATTATTAAATTAATTTTTGGTCAATATAAATGATTTAAAATTTATTAAGTCGTTATTACATCATTACTATTTTATAAAACTTGTGGTATTTTGAAAAAATTATATTTTTACTATTACCTAAAAATTGAAATTTATCAAATAATTATAAAGAATCAAACCTTATAAAATTCTGATATGTTGATTCAAAAAGTGGAATTAATTTATCAAAATAATTTTATCACTTAATTAATTTTAATTGTTGACATAAAAATTATGATTTTTTTAAAATAAGTTAAAATAACTTTATCAAAAATATACTTATAACTTTTTTACTCTTTAGCCCAAAGTCCTTTAGATTTTTTATTATCTGGATAAAAAAATCCTTTTAAATGGGTTTATATGGAACCCTTACACGGTTTTTAGGCCTAAAGATGCAAAGTCCTTGAAGAATACATGGCATTAAGTCCTAGAGGAAAAAAGGCCTTTGAAAGGTAACCCCTAGACCATACACTTGAATATCCCCTCCCAACCATCCTGTCATCTACCGCTAGCATGTCTCCTTAAAGTATTATATGTAGTCTAAAATTGCTACCCCATGTAGTAGAAATAAAAAATTGTGGGATTAGCCACTCCAAGATAGCCCTTCTGCATCCAACCATCTCCTCTTAGATGATGTTTTCATAGTCTTTCACTCCACTAACTTAAATCTACTCTCGTACAAAGCCTTGGGGTTATAATGCATGGCATGAATTCCCAATGGCTCAAAGTCCAAGATACATGTCTCAAAATTATAATTCATCTGAGTAGTAATACTACTATATTTACCCACTATAGTACCTTCTATGGTACCTTCAAGGTTACATTGTTATAGTATTTCTATAGTGGCATGGAAATCCATATGATTACCTATTTTGAGTTTCTAATTTAAATACTTATTTTGTAGCATTATAATATTTATATTTACTTAATTTATTTATGGTAAATATTATTTACATGTTACTATACTATTTTACTAGATAAGTTTCTATTTTAACGGTAAAATTACTATTCTTAATAGTCAGGTTACTATTTATAATGGTTAGTTTTACTATTCCAATGGTTATAATAGATTTATAATTCCTATAAATACCTCATAATTCCTCTATTAAACGTTCACTTAAATTATTATCAATATTATATATTCTTCATTTTCAAAAACTTTATTACAGTACCAATGTTCTGTTTATTTTTTACAGTGTTATTTATGGGTGTGATAATTCTAGGGGATCAAAATGATCCAATTTTCTTGTTCTAGTTATTTTATTTAATTTAATGTTTATTTTCCAACTATAATATTGTCAATTTTACTTGGGATATTTATTCTCTAAATGTAATATTCTCAATTAATGAGATAATGTTTTATTTTTTTTATTATGTGTTTTGTGTGTTTTATACTATATTATATTCTTAAATTTGACACATGTTTTTATTAAGAGGAAAGATTTTATATGTGTGTGTGTGTGTGTGTATGTTTATTTTTTTACACTATTAACCTGGTGTTCATCCACCATAAGTCCAATGGTACTTTGAGAGTCTTATGGCCTTCTAGGATGTTTTTTTTAAATGAATCTTTAAAAAATTTAATTAAAACCTCAAATAAACCCACACCCTCTATATTTATGAGCCACATGACTAAACCCATACCAATTTCATTCATCTCTATATATCTTATTAAATATTTTCTTATCACTTTATATTTCATATAATTGATGATTCATCTTGGTAGTGTTTTCCTAAAGGGGACGATAAGGTGAGACATAATGTATCTCTCACTGATTCTCACATCGCTTGTGATCTTTAGAAAAACCCAATATTATCTCTAATTATATTATTATTTGTTTTGAGGATAACAGATTTAAATTAGAAATAGATGCCATAAAAAATGAATTTAATAATAAAAAGTTATTTGGTACCTTATATATTGAAATTATAATAAAAATAGCTTCTAGTGATGGTTTTTTTTGAATTACAGAGTGATTTAAAATACCATTAATTGATTCATGGAACCTATTAATACCATCATGGATTATTGATACAACTATTAATTAGAATTGGTCTTTCATAACCACTATGAATCCATAATTCATATTAGTTTTTGAAACCACTTCTCTAATGAATATGGTAGTTTAGTATATTTTAATATTTAGTTACAGTTATAAATACCATGAAATATTTTCATAGTGGATTCTTATTATTTATATACTTTTGTAAATTATTGATGCTTATAACTACAAAATATATATTCTTATATAAGTTTAGAAATTCATTTCAATACTTAGAATCAATTTAGAAGTAGGTAGTTGTGGTTTTAGCTGCCACTAAATAATTAGTAGTGATTTTTTTATTTTACAACTACTTAAACCATCATTAAACACCAGAAAAAAATATCACGGAATAGGGGGCCTCTAAATAATCTAATACCTATAATTTAATATAAAAATATATCCATAACATACATAATGCATTTCTTTCAATAGTAAAAAAACAAAAAAGATTCAAGAATTAAAAACATTATATCATTCAACATTTTAAATACATAAATATTTTTATTTTAGTCATGAAATGATGAAAATATGACATATATAAGTTTTATAAAAAAATAATACACATGAAAAATTGGATCTAACCTCAACTATATCACTCTAAGTTAATTTGGATACTCCCAAATGATCCAAACTCCTAATATTCCTTTTGACTAATAGCCTCTGGCACATCTAATGCATGTTTTAAAAAGAATTTTCAATATAAATAAGTCTTAATTACAAATTTTTCATAAAAATATATATTTAGAACATTTATCATAATGATATAAATATATTAAAATATATGTAATAGATTCATTGTTTCTCATTACAAGTATGTAAGTTATGATGTAATACTCTCAGTCATGCCTTAAAAAAGATATAAAAATTAGACTTACATTTGATAGGAATATCAAATAAAATAAACGATAAATATTTATTTTGAATTTCTTTTACTTTATTATCAAAAATATCATTCTTATAAATTATTATAATGTTCCTCCAATCATAATACATAAAGAAAAGGGATTTCATCTCACATGCTAATTTCTCTAAGATCTACTCATACAAGCCTCTAGCATCATCTATGGGAACCTCATACATATAAAATGGACCAATTATTACATTGTTGAAACAAATTATTTTTTTCACATTAACAATTACATACCAATCATGGTCACCATACAATACCTATGTGATAGTAATTGTGATAACATATTCTCAATCAATAACCACTCCTCGGTTGCTCTATCTGATCCCCCCCCCCCAACATCCTTGTAGAAAAATAAGTAAATACATTGGTTTTTTAAAAATATTAACCTAGTATTGGTTTGGTGTGAGTATATATTTAGAGACATAAATTAAAATTCACTAATGGTAGATATAAAAACTTTTTATGAGAAATTATAATACTTGTTTCAATTGAGTCCAACTATATTTAGATTCATATTTTTTTAGAATTTATTATAGATATATGGAATTGATTATTTGAATTGAACATGATATATTATATAATTGGATAAGCTTGATTTTATAAATTCAAGTAGAAATATTCTATATAATTTTCAGTGGGTAGAATTAATAGGGTATTTAGTGTGGGATTTGGTATTTAGGTGATGATAGTGGGACTATATAGTACAGTAAGTTAAAGCTTATAGTGTAGATATCCATAAGGTAGAGTGAATTAGAAAAAGAAATTTGTAGGGTGTTAAGAAATTTATTTTATTAAGGAGTAGTATATTTTGGTCATTTTTTGTAAATTTATTAGAGACAATGATTGAAATCCAAAAAAGTGGCATACTGAAAGCATGAAGTGTACCTAATGAATGTGGGATCATATCAGATGGGTCCTATGACATACAATTTGTGTAAGACCTACTAATATATTTAAGTCATTTGGTTTTTGGAATTACTATATCTAACCGGAATATAGAACAAGTTTGAACTTGACATACGATATAAAATAATAAATTTATTTGAAAATTATGCACATTAGTTAATTGAATTCATGTAATCTAAATAAAAAAATAATAGATAAGTTAAAATAGTACTTATTATACAATAAATTAATTCATCATTGATCAAAATATTGGAATAAACTATCATTAACATGATTTCATCATCTTCACCATCCCTTGAAAAACTGAATATTTCAATATTATCATCGATAGATAAATAAATATCTTATTGTTGTTGGGGTTTAATGTCAATGAAAAATTATTCAACTTCATCAACCATGTAGTACAAGTCTCTTGGATTGACATGGACTATAATACTCCACCCTTCATCAACTCCTTAGACCATTTTATCTTGTAAATCCAAAATATATGGATCATTTTCTTCATACTCATCAGAATTAACCAACCAAGATAATTTAACATAAGTAAATTGTAACAAATCATTCCTTATGCCCCTATAAATATCAACCCACTTGAATTTAAATAACACAACTGAAAATTTTCCATAATAATTTAATTCGATAATGTAAGTCAACTTTCTATAGTATCCCAACTCTATAAATTTTATGAATATGCCACTATTTTTTGTTTTCAAACCTTCCTCATGAAAAACAATTCAAAATCTTAAATCCATTAAAATTATAATCATAAAATCCCCTACATTACTTCAAAGGTCGTTGGTATAAATATTTCAAATCATCTGGCATAAAAGCTCAATTATCATCATTCATGGTCTAAATTTATAAATACAAAATAATTTTAGATATCTAAGATAACTATATCAACATATTATGAATATGAAATTGATTATGATCTTATATGGTGGAAAAACCAATCAATAATTTCTTTTTTGATTTTTTATCTCTTTATCATTTCTTGTTCGAATTTGAATTCATCTCTTTGTTTGTGTCTTCAATTCCTCAATGAAAAGATCTATAATTTCACTATTGATCAGAATATATCTATGTTATTGTATGAATTCTATTTTTGTCCATGAAACTAATGATATTTTTCAAACTTGATGACCTAACATTAGAAATTTTATTGATTTACTATTGGACTTTAATTGATTTTTGTTATCATTGACACATATAAATGAATTGAATCATGATTTAATATTATCCAAATACCTTGAACAGATGGTGAGACACTCTTTAACCATATAACATTTAGTAATTGAGCTTTATGGGTGAGATTTTTTTCTCATTAAAGACGTGAAATGACCTAGAAACCAAAATAAAAAAAGGAAAATAGAAAAATAAACCATATATGTAATGATTTTGAAAATTTTAATATAGTAATTATAAATAAGTAATATAAAAATACCTCTCTACCAAATATATCCATTGATAATGTGAGATCCCTCTAAATTTTAATTCCTTATTCAAATGCACAATAATATGACCATCAGAGAGCAAAACCAATGGACATAATATCATCTCTTAGTTACAAAGTTTCATTACAATTATTTCATGAAGTTTATCAATCTCAATGAGGTTTAACATTTTTTTAAAAGATATTTGAATAATGTGAAATACTCAATTATAATTATTTTTATTTTCTAAGGTAAGAATTTATGAAATGATAAAGGTGGAAATTTCTTCATAAAAATATGTGGATCGTGACTTTTAATCCCATGTAACTTATGATGTTTTAAGAAAACAAATGTGGAAATGTTACTTTAATAGTCATTATGTACTTTCACATTTTTCAGTATTTAAAGAAAAACATATTTTTTCTGATTTTTCAATGAAAAACTTCTATACAATAATTTACATTATCATTTGCCCACATATAATGCTTTATATTCATTTATTCTAAGTCCTTGCGGCCATTAATATGATATTTTGATTTTATCTAATCATTAAATATTTTTATAATAATATTTTCGTGAAAATTATTTCTAATGTGCATAACATCATGATTATAGTGAAACAATTAAAATCATCAATAAGCTAGTTTGAAAAAAATACCTTGTTTCTTTCATTGTTGTATACTAAATATATTTTATGATATTTGAACTCTTTTCATAGAAATTATCAAATGATAATAATTCTAAAATTATGTGTCAAAAATTAATAATTGTGACATGATTTATGAAGCTGATAACAATTTCGGTGGTGGCCTCAAATCATTTCATTTATTGAATTGTGACTTGTTAAACTGATATCTATGAGATACATTTAAGAATTGAATATGACATATAAAACACCACTTTATTCTATTTGGTATTATTATTGGATCTAAATCCAAGTTAAAAATTAGACATTCCTTTCTAATGTAGGGATTCTGACCAGACTTGTTTCCTAATCTAGTTAAGTCTATAATCATCCACATTAGAGAAGTAATAATTTTGAATATTTTTGCTTTTGATGCATCGTGTGTAACTACACCATTGTCCCATAACTCTTGGAATTATTCTATAAGAGGATGAATGTATATATCGATTTTATTTATAGGTTTTTTCTTTCTTAGAATTGTCATCAAAATAATGAAGAAAAAAATTGGATACACATCCACAGAGGTAGATTGAAAGGATCAAAATAACTTGATGTATATTGTAAGTATTACATAGAGTCCTGAATAGATTAAATCCATTAGTATCCAATCCTAATCACACAATCCTTATAAATGAATAAAATTTTGGATATAAAGAATCAAATAATTTTCATGCTATTAAACCTCTTGGATTTCTTATAAACCCATCATTATTTTCCATGGCATGACACTTCATTTTCTCTACCATTTTAGAAGACATGAACAATCTTTTCAATGGTTGTTTTAATGAAAATTAATGTAAAACCTTCACAATAATTTTATTATTATTTCTCATATTATTTTTATTAAAACATTCATTAGGATTCACTAATTTTTATCTAGAAGTATGATATATTTTACACTCCTCTCTTTCTAAATTTTATTCCTGATGCAACATGTAGTCATTGGGACATCCATGGATCTTTGTATAATTGAAACCAAGCTTATTAACAACTTTATTCATATTATAAAATGATTAAAGAATCATAACTTCAACAAATTAATCATTAAATAAGTTCAATATAATCGACATTGGTTTATTTTTAATTCCATATAATCACTTGAGATTGTACGGTTTTAATATAAAGGAAAATTTTGAATATTTGATACATCATTCATACAACGTATGATTTACACCTTTCACTAATTTATAAAACTCATTTGGTTTCTAATTATACACATATTTTATATTAATCTATATAAAATCAAAAAGATACCCCTAAAATATTTTATAATATTCATCATGGTGTGTTGTAGTGATGAAAGCATCATTAATCAAGTTCTAAATTTCATTCTCCATTATTAGGGAAGTATTCTATTTATTATGTTGATGGAAGCTCATTAAATGTCTTTTTAATGTTCAATTATCAATGGAAAATCAAACTTATATATCCTGTATAAAATTATTTCAATATAAAGAACTCATAAACTTCATGCATTCTCAACGATTTTCTGAAATTAAAAATACTTCTATCTATGGATTGATTTGAAATTAAAAAATCTAAAAATTCCTCCAACCCCGTAAAATATTGAGGTATAATTCAAGTTAAATAAATCAAACTTTTATTAATTTTTACCCTATTAAAAATATATGTATAAAAAAACACAATGTACATTAATTAAATAAAAAAATGTTAAAAATAAATCATAACTAAGAATAACATATTAGAATTTGAAAAATTTTACTGAAAACCGATCATAAAATAAAATAAAATTAAAATAAATTCATATTATGATATCATATTTTAGGATATAAATATATCATATAACATATAAAATAAAACATATTAAATAATAAAATAATGATTACTCTATAACTTATTAACAAAAAACTATTAAAATGAAAATGAAAACATAATTCATGATATATAAAAATAAAAAAATAAAAAAAATGAAAACTAAGACAAAAATAATACCCTAATAATCAATTAAATATCAAATATTTATTATATAATCAATAAAATTAACAATAAATAAAAAAATTAATTATATACCATGACGATAAATCCTTAAATCCCTAATTCATGAGAAAACCAAACTTTTATATCCAATAATACAAATATCCAAATCCATAATTAAAAATTCCAACATAAATTTTATATAGGTTATTTAAATCAGATAATAATAAAGATAAAATAAGAGTTCATCTTCTAGGAACATACCTTGAAACCAGAAGTAATGAATAGATAAGGGGAAGAAATTCGCACAAAAAAACTATAGAGAAGGATAATCTATTGAAAAGAGGGAGATGGGGTGGTGCAGCTATGAGGGGGGAGGGAATCATAAAGGAGTATAGGGGATGGTGTAGTGAAGAGGGTCACACAAGTGAGGAGAGTAATCATATGAAAGAGAAAGAAGGAGGGGTTATATGGTTGTGATATAGGTTTTAAATAGTAGTGTTTTTTTTTAAATCAACACCAATATTTAATTATGTGTATATTATAGTTAACCACCACTAATAAAGTGAACGGAATCAGTAAAATCCTTGGTTTTTTAATTAGTGATGGTTCCTTGAAATCACAGCTAATAAACCACCATATATTATATTTTTTATTTTTGTGTAATCTATATTATTGGTGCTTATGTGTGATGGTGTGTTTATGTGTGCATAGGGATTTTAATTAGTAAGGCCTAAATTAGGTCTAAGGGGTTTCTAATTTGCAGGATAGATTAAGGGGAATATTTTATGATCATAAAAGTCGTTATTATCAATGCTTGGTGGTAATAGTATGGCCTGAGAACTATGTCACCAAGGGGTGAGGGAATTAATTTTTTGAGATAGCCCTAAATGGTGTTGTCCTAGATATAGTAGCTTCAAGAGGGTGTGAAATAAAGTTGAATGAAAACATAAAATTTTACCAATAAAAAAATAAGCAATTTGGAAGTTATGATTTATTAATTGAATATAGTAACAAAAAATAATTTCAGCATCAAAAATTAAATAACTTAAAATTTTACAATTAATCGAGGTAAACAATCCAAAGAAAATAAGGAAAATATAGAATGAAAAAAATGCAATTTAGTTTCAAATATAAATATGTAAACTCCTCTAAAAGATATTACTAAATGATATAAGAAGTTATAACCAAAGGAACTCAACACTTTTAATCCAATTTGGTATGAGGATCAATACCCATATCCAATGGATAAAAATTTTAATAACTTATTAATTACTTAATATAAATTATCAAAAGATATAAGTCCTAATTTTGGACTTCTCTAACATATTTAAAAATTAGAAAGCTCTATCCCCAAGCTTCTCTTTAGCCAACATGATCAGTAGTGAGACCTATCCCTGGAATTATTTAAACTAGATGTTTGTAATCACATGGATTCATATCCATAGAATATCATCAACCAAAAAGTATTGATATTAAATCAATATAAAAAAAATATTATATATTTTACAATAAATTCATCACTAAAAACATTTCTAAGAACAATCTGAAAAACTAATACAACTAAAAGCACTAATATTGTGTATAGCTCTCATAAGAAACTTTTTTGTAGTGTTATTAGATCATTTTAGTTTTCATAACTTGAAGCCTTATCTTTATTTATAAGAATTTATGTATCAAACTCTCTAATTCTAAACTCAGTTGTGGTTTTTACTTGAAAAAAACATGAAAGGTTTGGCTATATATTCAATTTTATATAGTTCATTTGAATTCGTATAGTTTTAATACATGAATAGTTCAAAATCATCTTATCATAACATCTGATTTTTAAGTTTCCTCTATATAAAAATAGAGCAAACAAAAGTAAAAATTAAGTACATGTAAAAAAAATAGTGTGTTATGATTTATCAAAATAATGGATTCATATGATTTATCAAAATAATTGATCCATATGATTTTATTTTAGGAAAATTAATCAATGGTCTACCATTTTTGATAATCACAAAACATGAAAAAAATACATGTAACACCCTAAGATTTTGGAATATATTTTTCTCTAAATTAATATTATGTTCAATAGATTTCACAACACACAACACCATACTAAAATGATCAATGACATATTAGATGAATAATTTAATAATAATAAAACCTAGAGTATATCAAAATATTCCAATCAATTATAAATGCATAAAAAATAAGATTAAGAACACTTAAGGTTTCAATAGGGTATTTTTCAATAAAAGTACTTTTTCTTTATATAGAGTAATTTCATTTAAAAGATATGTTTAAAAATTTTATTATTTTTATTTTTTAAAATGAATTTAATTTTTTAATTTATCATTTTAAAATTATATTAGGGAGATTTTTTTTATTTATCTAAAATAAATGATTTTTAGGTGAATAGTAAATAATATCATTTTTATTAATACTATAATTTTTATAACTTTATCAAGAAGTAAGTATTACTTAAAAACATATAAATGTTTTTATTAAACCAAAAATATATTTAATGAGTAAAATGATTCATTTAAGAATACTATGTTGAATGTATTAAACCAATATTTAATGTTTTGGAAACATAAATAATATTTTACTCCAAAAACAATTTCAATTCACTTATATAAAAAAATTCACCACTTATAGGAACTAAATCTTGAAAATGGGATTTTAAATTTTATATCATAATTTTCATATTATGTAATAAGTTCAATTTCATTTTTAGGCATAAAATTTTAATTATTGAAATAAAAATTAATGACCATGATAATGGTGAAAGTGCTATTTTCAAAGAATTATTTTATAAATGTCATGTAAAATTTATCTAATAAATTAAATTATTCTATTTCATATAATAACTCAGATATGATGTTTACACATGTATAAAAATATATTATAACTCATTTAGTTGGTAGTTAATGTTGTATACTATTGAGAACATTTAATGGTAAAAACAATATTTTTCTACAGAATAGTTTTTCTATATATTAATTGTTTTAATTTAAAAGTTAATTTTACCTTATTTAGAAATTTAATTATATTATATGGAGCTTAATTTTTTTTTCAAGACATCATAATTTGGTAATATGGGTTGCCTTACATTTTTAATAAATATAAACTACTTGGGTAAAACTAGTTACCAAGGTAAAAACCGACAACGTAAAGTGTAAATATTTAGTGGTAAAAGATTTGAAACATGTTTAAAACATGTTTAAAAATGAATTGTAGACGCTTTATCAACATTATCTCAACATTCAATTCATTATTTCCCACTTTTTTGGCCATTTACCCATTAATAGTTTCATTCCATCATTTAAAATTCAATGGTATTTACAAAATTTCCATTTTCTTCACTTATAAAAGTAGATCACTTACATTACATTTTTTAACCCATTATAAAGCTTTATATCAACCAAAACTATACCCTAGTCCATCCTAAACCCTTTACCTACATCCTAGAAGACTTTGTCTTGAAAAAAAGACCAAGCTAAGGATCCTTAAGTAGTTTCCTAATGGTGAACATCCAAAGGTGAGGATGTTAGGTGTATGTGTAGAACAAATTAGGACCTGACATAAGGTTTTTGTATCTCAATTTTACTTAATTGAGATATGGTGTATATTAAACACTTTTTTGCTTTTATTGGTTCATATATTTACTATATATTTATTTTATCCTAATTTTTGATGAAATATAATGTATTTATAAATCCATCTCATAATCTACCTTTCATGGGTTTTTAATTCAAAAGATAACGATGATGTGAGGGTTTTTGGTTACTCAATTCTTGATCATTGAGTTATGATTGTTCTTATTTAACATATTTTATATAATTTGGGTATATTATACACTTTTATTTTATTATGTTTTTTTATCTTTTATTTTTTGTTGATTTACTTTTCTACCACATAAAATCCTTTTCTAAATGTCTCTTGCTTCATGAATTATGATATCCGGAAGATATTTGGTTAACTCCAATTCTCTTTATATGATTTAAAATATTATTCCTTGAGAATAATTCTTATAGTTTTGATAATTCTTATATTTATTATTTCATAAGATATTTCCACTTTTATCTCTTGGGAAATGATTTTTTAACTCAAATATGTTTTCTTGATGAATTTATTTCTCATTAAAGTGAAACATATTTAAAAAACAAATCTCCATTAAATATAGTTTTTTCAACTTTGCCAGGTTTATTTTTTCTAAAAAAGTTTTTGTTTCTTATTTTAAAATAAAAATATGTGTTTAATTATTTTACCTTACTATTTTCCATAACCACTTTTCAAAGGATTTTGTTGATACCTCTTTTTATGATGTGGGTTTTCATCAAAGGTATTTCAAAATATTAAAAAGGTTTTTGCATCCTTTCAAAGTAAAATATTTTATCTTCCACTCCACATATTTTCAAGATAAATTATTGATTTTTTTAAATTAACTTTTTCTAAAGTTTTCACTTCACCTTTTTGAAAAATAACTTTTCGAATTTGATCTATAACTTATTCTTTTATGAAAATGTTAAAAACATTTTTTGAAAACTCTCTTATGATTTAGCTACTATTTCAATATTTAACTCTAAATTATTTTTTTACTTGGAAATTAATTTTCATGAATCAACTTATAAATATTATTATGGAATACTGTTTTTGGGTGATTTAATTTTGGGTATTAACCATCTAAATTGTTGAGGTAAATTTTGGTGATACCATCTCAAAATCTTATGAAACCCATTTTTCTTTCCATGGGTTATTTATGATGTGATGAATAGTTATTTTTCTGTGACATGAATATATATGGATGATTAATGTGTGGGGTAATATATTTCCCCCAAATTAATTGGTTAAGGTTTTATATCTCATGAGATAAAAATGGGTCATGGGTTATGATACTTAATTAAATAATGGGCTACGAGTTATAAAACTCGATTCAATAATAGACCATAGGTTTTGATACTTGTGTAAAAATGGACCATATATTATGATATTTGATTCAATAATGGAACACATTTTATTATAATCAAGTAACTATGAGGTCGTGAGTTATAATTCTTTAGTAGAAATGGGTTGCGAGAAGTAATTTCAGAGACACCGAGTATCGGGTTTTAAGATTTTGATACCATAACCATTATGAAATGATTTCTTATGACTATGTTTGTTCCATACTTCCTTTTTATGATATATTTCAATTAAATACAAATTTTATATTTTATATTCCTATGATTATGTTCCATGAATTAGGTTTATTGTCTCACACTCTTATTCTTTCATGCATGTTTGTTCATTTGAGATTACATGTCCTTCTATCATGTCTTATAGAAAAATCTTATTGTTATATATTCTTTTTAATAAGATATTTCTATCGTTATTATGTTTTCTAGTATTCTTATGATCTAACCCTTGATGAAATGTTGATGGGTTTTTCCCTTGTTGGTCAATTGAGCTCACCCCTTTCTTATGTTTTCATTCCCCATGTTATGAAAATGAGTATAACTTATGAGGAGTCTATAAGGGTGTTTGGTATGGTTAAATTATGGGGAAATGTTAACAAGTATTAAAAAATAAGTTTCTTATTTAGTTGACCCTCAATGAAACTAAACCTTTCATTCTTTAGGTTTTGTGAGTATTGGGAGAAGTAATCTTTAAATTATGGTAATATTATAAAATAAATATAGGCACATCACACTTTATATCAAATCCAATGTTTAAATAAAGTGTTATTATAACTGGGCCCAATAGTTCAGTTATGGGTAACCTCAATACAAAGGAAATAAAACTAAGTAGAAAAAAAACTTGTTCATTTAAAAAATTTACTCCCCCTTGAGATATAAAACTAATGTTGAAAATATTTCTACCCTTACTAAAATAAAAAAACATTTCTCTTCTATTTACATTTTCTCCTCCATAAAATTCTCCCCCTCTTCTTATTGAACATCTTAAACATGAGTTCTTTGAAACTTACATCCCCTTTTATGACATTACTATCATTTCTACCCCTTTAAGATTATCAAAAAGAAAACCATAAAAGTTAAGAAAATGTAATATTCAAGTTAAAATAACAAGAGTGAAAACCTTAGTAGAATAATGAACCATCATGTAAGAATAAATCAGATGTTATGTTACTGTAACCTATGGTTATGTAATAATAAACTATATCTGTAGTTGTTTTGTAAGAATAAATTCAAATGGAAAATGTAAGGATAATCTCAATAATACATAAGAATTGAAGAAAACAACATGAATTATGCAAGAATTATTTTGAAATGAAATAACACAAGAATAAGTTAAGCTATAGTACATGGGTCTATATAATATAATAACATGAAGTAAGTTGTACCATTCATAAATTGTAATTCTGAGAGATATTAAAGTTATATCATATAAATTATGTTAAAATTTCTTCTAGGATATATGAGGTTCCCACCCAAAGAGTCCGCGCTATTCTATAAAAACAAATTATTTCCTCACCCTTTATTAAGAAGTTTTTCAATATAAGGAGACATCAAAACAAGAAGTATAAAATGATCACTTAATACTAATCACACCCATATTCAATTAAATATATTTTAATCTCTCATAATGTAATGATTTATTAAATATATCAATATGATAAACTTAAATTATAATAAATTCAAGAATATTATCTTTTTTATGCTCTTGAATTAAATGGTCTTTTATATTTTTTTATTGATCATGAATGACGTTTTAGATTCTAATACAAAGAAATGGTCCTATTATTAGAAAAAATAATCAGGGTTTAAGTAAAACCAATCCCTAAATCAATTAGAGTGTGTTGTATCCAAAAAAATTATCTGTAAAAACATCCAATTTCTATATTTTCATATTCAGTAATGAAAAGTGAAACTGAATATTCCGTATTGCTGAATCAAGACAGTAAATATTCACTAATGAAATAAAAAAATTTAGATGCACTCTTCATAATCGTTATATAACCTTTCAAATAAGTAACTGAATAACTTTGAATTAAAAACTCAAGTTTATAAGAATAAAATAGACCAATTTCAAAAATGCCTTTTAGATAAGTAAATATCCACTTGACTACCTTAAAATGGGACACTTTTTGATTGTATTGAAATATATAACATAAACACAAATAGTATACAATTTTCGACAGAATAGATAAAAATTAAATAAAACTTTCAATCACCCCTCTATAAATTTTTTGATCTATCAATTTCCTAGATTCATAAAGATCAAGATTACATGAGGTACATACATGAGTAATTATACTATAAGAATTATCAAAACCAATATGTATAAGTAAATCTATGATATACTTATGTTGGGTTAAAATAGTTCCTTCCAGATTTTGAGTTATCTATAAGAAAAGAAATTAATTTAGTTCACCCATTATACTGATCTCAAATTCACTTTGCAGGGGTTTTAAAAAACCATCAATAAGTTTTTTTTGGGTGAACCAAAAATAATTTCATCAACATAGATTTTTATGATTATAGTGTCATTATAATTTTATTGATAAAAATAGTATGATCTAGTGTTCCTTTAACAAATTCATTTCTGAATTATGGGTATGTATAATCAATCATATCAGGATCTTAGGGATCCATAAAGTTACTTGGTATGTCTAAAAACATGTTCCAAAAAATTATTATCTTCAAAATCATGAATTTATTCAACATAAACCTCCTCTAGAACATAACCATTAAGGAGGGAACTCTTTACATCCATTTGAAATAAAGTGAAATTTAGATGATATATGAAGGCTAATAGAATATGTATAGAATCATGTCTTGATACCAAAGTAAAATTTTCTAAATATTTTATTCCCTCCTCCTTATTATAACACTTAGAAATAAGTCTAGAAAAAAAATTAATGATAGTTTTATTCTCATCACCCAAGTAATCATCTGTCATTTTAGGTTTATTTGAGATAAAAAACATAAAATGATCACATTCATTTTATAAAGAATTTATGGTTCAAACCATTTTATTTACATCACCAATGATATTATTAGTGTATTTATTACTTAATATCATCTTATTTCTAGGTAAAAAACATTTTTCCTCATCTATAGTATGGGAATATTCTACTAGGTTTGCTTCTGGAATGATTGTTACTAGTTTTTTTTATTCTACTATCATAAGTAAATCAAATATAGTTTCAAAACCAAAATCCATATTATTTTCATAATTTGCATTGTATAACATTATATAAGAATCATCTTTATCGAATTGAATATGTTTAATTTCTTCAATAGTATGTGTAGTTGAAACCCCAATCCTTTATGAGATATGAATTTAAAGAGAAGTTTAAATTTTTATATTTCTTTAATGTAGATAATTTTGAGAATCAGGAATCAGATTTTAATTTTAAGAGTTGTAGAATCATGATTTTATGGTTTTGGATATGTATCAATCCCTGGGAGGTTACTTGGGTTCTATGGTGAGTCTTGAGAGTTTCAGGTTAAATTTCCAAAAAAAATGAAGGTGTTTTTGCTTGACCATAGTGAAAAGAAATTGTGTGGTGAAATAATAGAGGTTTTATTTATTCTTGGGGATAGAACATGGTCCCCACACAGTTATAAAAAAATCATGTGGTACATAAAATTTTGGTTATAGAGACATTTCACTTGGTTGAAACATAGTTTGGATAACCATGTGGCCGAATCATTCAAGTGATATTTTCTTAGATTGTTCCATCCACGTGATGTGTGAAAAATTTAAAAAAATATTTGGTAAAATCATGTGGCCTAACTAATTTCATTAAAATGATGGAAAACACCATCCCCCTCCCCTTGATATTTTAGGTCTGTCACCCCTCTCCTCCTCCCTCTCTCATGCATGACCAGAAGGGTCTTCTCCCACCTTTATCATTTATCCACCTATGATTTTGGGTGATTTTTCAAGGTTTCGTTGGTGATTTGAGGTGTGGTTTTCCTCCTTGACCTTAAATTTTTCATTTCACTTACTTTTAATTTGATTTTTATTTTATTCATCTATGTTTTATGATAATTTCCACTGGAGCATAGAAAAAATCATCTCACATCTTATGGATTTCCTATGAAGCTTATATAGAACATCTCGAAAGGAGATATTCCAGTTGTTGATCATTTTTCATATTGAGGTATGTTGTGTAATGGGTTAATTTAGGGTTTTAGCATAAATTAAATTAAAACACTTATTTAATTGAAATATTCTTTTAGGCATTTTTTCTGAGATGGTGTCAATAGTACTTCATATACCTTCTATAGGTGTTTTGTCAGGGTTTTTATGTTCTAGGAGAACTTGATGAGCTTCTAGAAAATTACACATATTTTAATTAATTATGAAATTAATTATAATTCTTATAATTTATTGATATTATTTTTTGGATTATGTTCAGGTGCATGTTAGGACTTGACCTCACCTCATTGCTTGTGGATTTGATGAATGGTTGTGGCTTAATAAGTTTTTAGGATTTATGCCTACTTATTTTAAACTATGAAAGGTGAAATTGATTAAATTTAATTGTATAATTATTTATAAAATTTTATAATTAAATATTTGTTATTTTGGGTCTTGGGATAGGATCCTAGGTCAATGTTGTAGCTTGGAAGAGCCTAAGTAGTGATGGTCAGGCAGTGAATTACAGGAAAATGGATTTAATGAGATAAGTCACCTTGATATTCTTGCATCTCTTGATTAATTGGTGATTTTATATTTTTATTCCATCATTATTTTATCTTCTAGAATATTGACTAACCTATGTTATTTAGATATAAATTATGATAGACTTGCATCGGTGTAACAGTCAACATGGACCATATAGATTAATAACAATTTGATGGTGGTTCCTTGGTTGAACAATTATAGGTATCCCTCTTTATAGACTGTTTAGAGGCATGCATAAATTTTTTAAATCAACATGGATTTCCTTTTAATATATGAATTTAAAATAGAATTTTATTTAAATGAAACTTAAAGGAAACTGGGTGGTTGAGAAATGGGTTTTAGTGATAGTATTTCAAAACAAGAATGATGTTTTTTAATGAATACTAGAATGGGATTTTGGAAAATAGACTTTTGTGGGTAAAATGGAAGGTTAATCCTTTTATAAATGATTTTTAAAGAGTATTTTGACTTGATTTAAAAAATGATATTTAGAAGGTCTTGGAATGGTAGTTTAAATTTGTTTAACCTTGTGAGGTCAATTCCCTATTTTCTAAATCATGAGGACTTTTATGTGTGCCCCTTGTTGTGATTTCCATGTGTGTTTATTTTTTTGTGATGATTCTTGTTATGTGTGAGTTTCAATGAGGGTTTATTTTGGTATCAAAGTAGTGGGTTGATCTAGATATATGTGACATCCCCTTTTGGGGGTAGTTATGAGTTTAACGGACACTATCGGGTGTTAAGATATGTTATGATAGAAATATAGAGTTTGGGTTGATAGTTAGATATGTGATCAAGGAACCAAGTTAGGGTGTTCGTATTATGGTTTTACCTATAGGACTCTTGGTGGGTTCCCAGGTATATTTTTTCCCTGGAGAGGGTTCATATGAGATATGGGTATGGGTGATTGTGGTCATCACCTAATAACCTTAGTTGATTACGTGTAACTAATATAGATTTAGTGGTGATGATTATTCATGGGTTTCATAGGCATAATTTGATTTTGTGATATGGGTTTGGTCATATGAAAAACTTGTATGAGATCTATTAGATGAGCTATTTTGAGATGGATGTTCTATCCATCCTATTTATATATGTGAGTGTGTGTGTGTGTGTGTGTTTAAGTGATTCCTAGGATTCCTAGAATATTTCATAAAAACTTGAAATTATATAGAATTCTTGGGATTACCTATCAGTACTCTGTGATAACACCTGATGACTATGAATTCCTAGGTCTATCCCCTTAGGAGTCAGTGATGATGCATGATGATATGATTGATGACCTAAGTTCATAAACCTAGGAGTCTATGATAATACCAGATGGTTATTGGCTACCTAGGATTACCTACTAGGGGTCGATGATGATGCCTTATAATATTGGCTACATAAGGTCATCCCTCTAGGAGTCAGCGATGACACCTGATGATTATTGACTACCAAGGATTACCTCCTTGGGGTTAGAGATGACACCTAATGATTACTAAATACTTAGGGTCGCCCCCTAGGAGTTGGTGATAATGCTTGATTATTATTTATTACCTAGGTTTGTCTCCTAAGGGTTATTTATTATTAATGTTGACTACTGGACCACCTGGTATTACCTTCTAAGGGTCAGCATTATGCATGATACTGTTATATGTCCTAGGGTCATTATCATTATAAGTGGTGCTTGCACCTACTAATTTATCATCTATGAGATAGTAATGATAGGAACAGTTCCATGAAATTCTTAGAGAAACTATGGAACAAGACGAAGTAGGTTTGATATTGGGTGCTGGTTTCAAGGTAGATTTTGGTCCCCCTTTGTGGTATGACATGTTCAAAGACACCTGACACTAGCCAAAGTAGGTATATTCTGGAATAAAGGTGGTTTGGATGGCACTCGATAACCCGACATATATGTTTTATTTTCTTTCATGTTATTTTTTTGGGAAGTTGTGTGGTAAGGTCATGATTGAACCTTATATATGTATTTCATACACATCCACTTGATCACAGTAGCACTCAGAATCATTGAGACATTAGGGATTCTTAATGGGTTATTAAACTCACCCCCTACCTTTGTTTACGGCATGGGTTTCATTTTGTGTGGGTATAAATTCATGTTTTCTCTCCGGGAATAGGTATTTCTTAGATCTAGACACATAGTATAGGTCTTGTGAGTTGTGAAGATAGAGGATTTTGGAAACTATGATTAAGTGAATTGGGATGGAGGCCAGTGTTTATTTTCAGATATTTTTCATCATATATTATTCATTGATTCATTTATTATATATTATTCTTGTTATACCATGGTTGTCTACAACTAATATATTATGATATTGCACATAATCTAGATAAATTTGGTTATTTTTTATTCGGGACTTCAGGGGCTCATGGGTCTCCCTATTTAACATCTACCTGATTTTTGTATGTCAGTTATAAATATGAATCATGATGAAATTTTAATAGATTTAGGAATGACCCTTGGTCCTTATATTATAGGTAATAGTCTCCCTATTACTATCATAGACCCTCATTACTTGTCGGTAGCCTCTGTAGTACTAGGAGGCATACCTAATGTCTCATCGTGACCTTGTGTGGGAATCATTCTGGTGTCCCGGACTGAGGTAATAAAATGTTCTATCAAATAAGATTTTGGGATGGGTACTATTTATTAGCTATGGAGATAGATTTTTAAGACTCAACAGGTAAATTGGGTGCATTCTTCGAAGCATGACATCAGTTGAAAACCAAATTTTCCGGGGATGTGCAGTTTTGTGACTAGGAACTCTAGGATGAGTGAGGTGTTGATTTAGACCAAGAATCCCACTATGGGATTAATGAGACTCTGGATGAGATATAGGGATCTATTAGAATTCGGTGGGATTTTTATGCATCATGATAGTTATATTTTAGGGTGTCACAAACATTCTTATAGGGAGTATTTTTTAATATATTGCCTCATCAAAATCCATTATTAATTGAAGAAACTTATAATATAATCAGATTTTTCCAAAATATATTATAAGGGGTGATTAGATTAATATGTATTTGAGGTTTTGGTTGATTGACTATGATTTTTATTGTGGTTTTTTGACATCCATAGGTAAATGGTTTTTAGGATGGTTAGTTTATTATAATAATTTAACTTAAAAAGTAACACTCGTGTAACGGAACAAGTTGTGTATAAAATGGTTTCAAAAGTTGGTTTTATTGAAATGAATTATGGAGTCGATGATTTGGAAATTTTTTAGGATTTTCAAGTTTCCTAAATGTACGGGATTTTTTTTTCGAATTTAATTTAAAAATGGATTTTAGAAATGTGGTCAGCTTTAGGAAAACACTGGCTAGGTAGGGATTTTGGTGACTTTGGTTTTTGATAAAAAAAACCCTTGGATTACAAGGGATGTTTTGAAAATGTGGGTGGGATGTGATTTATATACAATGGTTTGGAATATGTTAATAGAATAGTTCCTGTTTGGACCAATATACTCTATTTTATTTATTCTTGTCCATGGATTTTATATCATATTTTGTTGGAAACCACTAAGTGAAGAAGATAGGGGTGTTGGATCAATTAGTGTGGTCTGTATAGAGTGGTCAGTACCAATGTAGCTTAGTCCACTAGATTTTCTATGGTTAACCTGGAGTGACCCAGGTAGTTGATTCATGTGTTTGATGAGTATGATATTTTTTATAGGTCCGCATGTATCTAGCTTTTGGGATTTATATTGATTTTGGTCTCAAGAATCCAATTGTGTGTTTTGATTGGGTTCATGGTTGGAATGGGTTGATTTTGAATATCAATTGGAGATTACTTTGGTGGAGATAAAAATTAGATGCAATCAAACTTTGGTATCATATTATTATGGTGGGTAGTACTATAAGATCTTAGATTGATTTATCATTGAACCATTCGTGTTTTATAATTGATGAGTGTGGTTGTGATCCATCTTGATGCTTCACAATGGGATGATTTTGTTCTACGAGGCAATGATAAGGATACTCCTATGGTGAAGAATTCCATATTAGTTAATGGATGGTTGAGATGGGAGTGTGATGTTGGTGAGTGGATAAACCCAATTTGAGGATTGGGGTGTAATGTCAGATAGATTCTGTGAATTGGAGATGGACTCAGCGTGATTTTTATAGGATCTAAGTGTGAGTCAAATCGACAATGCATCAATGTTCATGAGTATATTGTGATGGTCATTTTCACTAATATGGTATTTGGAATTTTAATTACACTAAGTACCATATTTTAACTTCAACTTGGGTGTTTGGATAGTTTTTTATGCCTTCGGGTGTTAATTCATCATGACCATATGATGAGGTGATGTGTTTGTGGGTGACATTTAGAATTTTCAGTAAATGTTGGATAAAACTAGATAGATTGGTGTTTGGTGTAAAATTGGATGTGTTTAGTTAGAAACCAAATTAGTAGAATTGTTAGGGATATAGTTTTGGTGGTTATAGAACTAAAATGTTCTTGTTGGATAAAATTTGGTGTGTAGGATTCGGGTTTAGAGTTGTATAGAAGAAGTGTGTTTAGTATTTAGAGAGGGAATGTGAATGAGTCATGATTAATTTATGAACTAGATAGATTAAGATCTATGATTTAAATATCAAAAGGGATTTTAGAGTATAATAAGTGTTATAGTGGTGAGTTTTTAAAACCCTACTCCTTCGTGAGTTAATAATTTCAAGGGGGTTAGATTTTTAAATTTTTTAGAAAGGAGATCATTTTGAGAATCAGTAATCGGATTTTAATTCAGAGAGTTAGAGTGTTTCATGTAATTTGTTTTGGATATGGATCAAGTTATAGGAAGTGCCTCGAGTGTTCTAGATATTATCAAGATATTTGGGTTGAATTTCATAAATTTTAATGGTATTTTGACATGGGCATGGTTAGCTCACGAGTTAGAAGAAACTGTATGGCTAAAACGTGCTGGTTGGATTTGTTCTAGGGGATGGTGTTGTGGAAATATTGGGAGTCACAGTGATAGATGTTTTTAGATAAAGAAAATAAAGAAACAAAATAATAAAAAGATGACGAACATAGAATTCATGATTTACATTATTCAAGAAATAATCCCTTCGTCCATGGAGAGGCATAAAAATTTACTACAATCAGTAGTAGAATTATAGGTAGGTTTTTAGTGTTTGTCACACATAGAAACTCTAGCTCAAATGACCTAATAAATAAGAAGAATAATTATGTCATCAACCTCACAGTATGTTTATTTTGATACAGTGACCAAGGGCTAGATGTTTACACTGCTACAGTTTTTTGGCCACCCGAGTCTACTCCTCTACAGTGTCTATATAAATAAGTATACATAGCTACAGTGACTTATCCCATGCTACTACAATAATTTTTCATTGCTACAATGCTTTCTGGGTGTCATCAGTCATCTCTATTAGAGTGGTGGTCTGGTGTTTAGTATAGACCACTAACATTTAACCTAACATCATCCAAATGGATTGGGCTATACCAATCCTAAATATGTAATAGATTCAGTACACAATTATAGAAAAACTATGTGGGATATACAATTTTGGTTGAAAATGTGATTACTATGGTTTAGAAAACTATTTATCCTACCAAGTTTCATTAAAAAGAGGGAAAATACCATTTTTACCTATCATTATTTTGAGTCCCCCCCCCGCTCCTCCCTCCCTCTCTCATGAATGAACAAAAGGGTCTCCTCCCTAATTCCTCTTCTATACCCATTTGATTTGGGGCAGTTATTAGTGGTTTCTTCAATGATTTGAGGTGTGATTATCTTCCCTCCCCTTATATTCTTCATATACCTTGATTTTCCTTTGATTTGTTGTTTTCTATGCCTTATATTTGTGATGGTTTCTACCAGATCATGGTAAATACCATCTTTCTTCTTGAGGGTTTTATGTGTGGATTATACAGGACGTTGTGGAAGGAGATATTGAAGTCACCGATCATCATTCATCATGGGGTATGTTCCACCACAAATTAATTTAAGATTTTAGATTAAATAAAAATTAAATTTCTTACTGAACTAACATCACATGTTATGTATTTTTTCTAGGATGGTGTTAAGAGTTCATTTGAGAACTTCTATGGGTGTTTGGTCATATTTTTGGTGTGGCAAGAGCACCCAGAGTACTTTTAGTAAATTATTCCTATTTGAATTAATTTTGAAATTAATTATAATTGTTATAATTGATTTATTGGGTATTTCATCATAGGTTTGGGTGCATGTTAGGAGTGTCACACATCACATTTCTTATGTATTTTTTGAATGATTCTGTCTTAGAAAAGTTTTATCTTTTATGACTATTTGTTTTAAATTATGAAATTAATTATAATCGGTAAAATTAATTTAATTGAATTAAATAATTAATTATAAAAACTATTTTAATTAATTATTTGTGATCTCATGGAATGAGATAGGATCCTGGGTCAATTTTGGAGATTATAAAAGCTAGGTAAATGTGAGTTAGGCTGATAATCAAAAGTGAACAGGTGGAATGGGGTAGTTGAACTTGACATTGTTTAGTATCTTGATTAATTGGTGATTTTATGTTCATTTTCCATAATTATTAAATATTTATTAATATTTATTGACCTATGTGATTCTAAAATAAATTTTAATGGACTCACATTATCCTAATAGTCAACATGGACTGCATAGCTTACTAAATAGTTTGATGGTGGAATCATAGTCGAATGAGTTATGGTGTCCCTCTTTATGGACTATTTGGAGGAATTCATTGTATTTTGAAAAGGAAATGAATTTAATTTTTAAATTATTATCTTAAAATAAGATTTGATTAAAATTAAATTTGAAAGAAAACTGGGTGGTTTGAGAAACAGATTCTGGAGATGGGATTTCAAAATGGGAACATGGTTTTTTTAAAGAATGCTTGAATGCGATTTTGGCCAAGGTACATGTGTGTGTAAAAAAGTAGGTGATTACTATTCTAAAGGGTTTGTAAATAGGATTTTGACTTGGTTTTTAAAGGAAAGATAGAAGGGGTTGTTATAATTATTTTGGTTTTTTTAACTTGTGAATGAAATGACCTATTTTCTAAAGCATGAGTACTTTTATGTGTACCCCTTGATTTAATTTTCTTGTGTGATACTTTTTGTGTGATGATTCTTATTATGAGTGAGGACCAATGAGGGTTTATTTTGGTATCAAAGTGGTGAGTCTATCTAGATAGATGTGACAGGCCCATTAGGTTGTTGTGATAGGTTTGAAGGACCCTAACAGATGTTGATAGATGTTATAACTGGAATAAAGAGTATGAGTTGAGAGTTAGATATGTAACCGAGGAATCCAAGTAGGGATCCTGTGGTCTGGTTTTTCATAGGGGACTCTTGATGGGTTCCCTGCTAGTATGTTGACCCTATAGAGGGTGATTATGAGATAAATGTATGGTTGATTGCGGACATCACCTTATAACCTGAGTTGATTATGTGAACTAGATATGGATTTATTAGTGATAGTTATCCATACATTTGAGATGTGGAATTTGATTTTATGAGATAGATTTAGGTATATGGAAAACCCTTATAATATGTGTTTGATGAGATATTATGAGAGGGATGTTCTACCCCCTTCATGTTATATATATATAATGGATTCCTTAGATTCTTAGGATCCATCTTGTACACATAAAATTATATGGAATGCCTAGGATTACCTTATAAGATTTGATTATAATGTCTGGTGACTATGAATGACCAGGGTCATCCCCCTAAGAGTTTGAGATGATGCCTGATGATATCATTAGTAGCCTAGGTTAATACCTCTAAGTGTCAGAGATGAAACATGATGATTATTAACTGTGTAGGATTATATATAGGGGTCAGAGATGACACCTCAAGGTATTGACTACCTAGGGCCATACCCCTAAGAGTCATTCATGATTCATGATGATTATTAACTACCTAGGATTTCATATTAGGGGTCGGTGATGATTCTTGATGATTATTGACTACCTAGGTACATCCCCTCTAAGAGTTAGTGATGATGCCTAATTATTATTGATATCCTAGGGTTGTATTATAGGGGAAGGTGGTTACTCTAGACGCTTACCAAATAACCTAGGATTACATCCTAAGGGTCATATTTATGTCTAATACTATTATATTTCCTAGGTTCATTCCCCTTACAATAGATTCTTGCACCCAAAACTTTATGGTCATTTGGATGGTATTAGTCAGCATGGTTTGGTGACATGCTCAAAGACACTATAACACTTGATAAATTAGGTTTGATATTGGGTACTAGTTTTATTGTAGGACTTGGTTCCCCATGGTGGTATGGAATTCTTAAAGATGCCTAGCACTGGTTAAAGTAGGTATAATTGGGGATTGAGGTAGACCATATATAACCTAATGAGCTTATATATATGTTTGATGTGATTTCATGTTATGTTTCTGGGTGGGTGCATTGAATAGGCACAAATTAACCTTATATATATATTACAAGAACATCTACTTGATTGAATAATCTATCAGTATCATTGAGTCATTAGGGATTCCTACTGGGTCATTAGACTCACCCCCTATTCGTGTACATAGAATGGGTTTTATTAGTCATGGGTATAATTTCATGTTTTCTATCAAGGAATGAGTATTTCTTGGATCTAGACACATGGTATATGTCTTTCAATTTATGGAGGATGAGGATTTTAACATGTCTGATTATGTGAGTTGATTTGGAATCTAGTTTTTATTTTCAATTATTATTCAACATGTATTGTCTAGTGTATCATTTATTATATATGATTCTTGTTATGTCATTTTTTTCTATTATTAATCTGTTATGCTAGTTTGTATCATGTAGATATATTTACTGCTTTTTATTCTAGATAGTGGGGACATATGGGGATCCATATTTTATATATATAAGGTTTTGAGATTTTTATTATATGGACAGTTCATATCAAAATTTCAATAGATACTAGAATAATAATTGGGTCTTATAATAGAGGGAATAGTCTACCCATTATTATCATAGGTTCTTACTACTAGTTATAAGCCTGTGGAATATGGGTAGGTGTGCCTAAGGTTTCATCATGTCCTCACATGGGTGTTGTTTTGCTATCTTGGGCCAAGTCATGACAATGTCTATCTGTTGAAAATAGGATAATCCTTACTTTTAATGGAGTAAACATGAAAAAATCATCCATCGTCTTTTGGGTAAAATTTATATAAATTATCTTCATCATTCTAAATGAACACCGTGAATTTGAAAAACATGAATTAATCAAGTTTTGGATTCCTTCTATTCCATAATTCATAAGGTGTTCTTTTTAAAACCGAGCAAAGTAAAACCCAATTTATAGTGTAATAGACATTACTGATGGATTCATCCCAAATTTTCATAGCATAAAAATATTCATACAATATAGATTGGGTAATTTCATGGAACATTTTATTTCTCCTTTATATTACACCATTCTGTTATGGATTTCTTGGTGTTGAATGTTTATGTATAATGCCTTTTTCACTATAAAAATCAGTGAAACATATAAGGTGAGAGTGATTAATAATTATCAAAGCATTAAAAATATAAAATATAAAATAACCACTCAATATATAAATGTTTTTTAACAATATACACTAAAAACATAAAGTTTTTTGTTAGGTTTCAACTTTTTTCATAGAAAAGACAAGAGGAGGGTTAATTGTTAATATTAAAAATCAGAGTAACATAAAATATAATGTGTACTGTGGTGGAATAAATATTCAATAATTCAATATTAAAAAAATTACAGTGATTGTGAAGAGTTTAAGTGGTAAAGTAAACAAGTGAATGCAAATATTTTATAATTTTTTGGATCCAAACAATATCATGCCTACTCTTCACATGCTCAAATGAAGAGTATGGATATCCACAATTGATTTAGCCTTTTAAGATGGGTGTAGAACTGATATTTGAAATGGAGTATTACTAACCAAGAATATTCTTAGGAGAAGCCCCAAACCTAATAAGCCTTTTATGTGGGAGTAGATAGTACCCATGCTTTTTAGGGAGGATACCCGACTTAGTGCCTTTCAACTAGATTAAGAAAAACCAATGAAACACTTTCTTTTGGTCAAGTGGGTATAACCAATCAATACCTTTTAAGGGTGGTATAACCCATCTAAGTGATACAATATAGTCCAAACAAGTCTAAATAAGATAAGATAAAAAATAGTACTAAGTGGAAATTATAGATTAAATTTCAGTGTAGTAAATTTATTATCAACCCTTCCAGTAATTTAAAATGGTAAATTTTGGGTTTTCTAGTAGTGACTTAGAAAATCCTTTGAACTATGTAGCTTTTTTAGACTAGTAGAACTTTGATCAAACCATGACTATCTCTAGTATTCATGCATGATGAATTCCTTCATCTTTTATAGAAAAAATAGAAATTTTTATTTTGTTACTTCAATCTCCATGAATCTTCCATTATAAATATCATTGATAATATTATTTATGTGGATGCATTTATAAATCATGAAATATCCTATAAAATATAAACAACCTATAAAAATAAAATGGTTTGAATAATTAAAATCAATATTAAATACTCCAATAATAATCAATATTAATTACTTGAAAAAAATACCTATAATTGATTTAAATACTCCTTATAATCAAATGAAAAAGTTCCTTCATATATCCAACCATTTTGAAATTTGAATATCATAATCCCTGATATCATTCATATCCTATGATAGATAATTAAATCATAAAATTATATCTGCTGAAACTCATAGCTTCCAAAAACCGATCTTCTGAATAATATTTAATATAATTTTTTTCAGATAAATGTGTAAGATAATTCCCGTATCCATAACCAAAGGTAATCTTTTCAAAACTTGACTTCTAAAGATTATGTAACATATTTTTCTACTCTACAAAAATGAATAAGATACTTCAATTTCTCCACTGAGATGCATAACATATTCTTATCAACTATAAATCATACATAATATTTTATCCATAGTAAAATTCCTGAAACAAAAAATATTATTAAACCAAAATAATGAAGAAATAAAGATTAATGACAATAAAATTTAGAATAATTTTTTTCTTCTATCAGTACTATTAGATTCAAATAGAAACTCTATAATTATATTAAAAAATTAACAAATAAATAGTAAAAAAAGTATAAAAATGTGATAGGGGTTAGTAATTTTCAAAACATAAACAAAATAAAGCAGAAAAGAGCCACTAAACATTCTCCCCCTTTTTGAAAATTATAAAACTTATACACATTCTATGTAATGAATAAAAAACTCCCCCTGTAAGGATCAAAAAGATAAAATAGTGAAGAAAAAATCTCCCCTAAAACTAAACCCACTTTCACTTTATAAAATATACAAGACGTAATAAACATTTATCCCCAAAAAGTAAACAACAAAAAATAGTAAATAAGACATTTTGAAACTAAAATAAAAATCAAGTCAACATATTAAACAAAACAACTTTAATAAATATAACTAAATAAATCTAAAGAAAAATATCAATAGGGGTATTAAATATAACAATAAAATATATCCCCTAATTTTAATAAAAAAACATACTCAAATAGATAAGAAAATAGTATACAACATTCTAGATTGGTTTTAAAAAACTAGAAGGTATTTTCATGGTCAAATAGAAATATAAAATATTTTAAACACACCATATAAAACTAAAATAATATTAAAATAAAAATAAATCATTCTAAATGAAAATGATAAAAGATCCCCCCAAAAACATGAAGAATAAAATGATAAACTAGATGATTAAGGAATTCATAAAACAATAAATTCTCCCCCTTAATCCAAGATTCTCTCTTGAATAGATAAGATAGTGGATGTAGAATACTAAAACACTCCATTCATAATAGATTGATGACTCCTCATGAAAATTGGTAAATAAAACAATAAGGAACCATGAAAACATATAAATATATTCTAAGAATTATAAAAATATATGAAAATAATTAAATGTAACCAAAATTTATGTATATTACAGTAAACTAGAAAATAAACAGAATATACATTCTCACTAACCATAAATAAATAAAAAATAGATATCCTCATTCCAACAAATCATAAGATAAAACAATATGGGAATATATACAAACCATTCAAAATATATTTACTTGGGAATATAGAAAAGCTTAGGTATAATCAAATTCGATAAAGAACCTTTAGGAACCCACACTATAAAAGGTTTGGATGTATTTTCTTAGAAAAAAGATTTAGAAATAAACACTTTCTTGTGAAGAAGATATTAAACAAACTCTAAGGATCCATCACATGTAAAATGAAAAAATAAAACACACTTAAAACAAGTAAAAAAAATAGTACCAGTGTAACGACCTAATGTTTTATTAATGAAATTCCTTTCTTATAATTATTTTTTATAGTATAATCACATAATATTACTTATAGAACACAATAAAAACCGTATAAATAAATAATGAGTGAAATAAAAGGTATATCTAGAAGTTAAGGAACTTATACTAATGAAATAGTAACTTGGCCTTTGTTATAGTAATGTGACCCTTATGAATAGTAATCCAACCAATGTAATAGTAACCTCACCAATAAAATTATAAATAAAATTTATCCTTCTTATAAGTGACAATATGGTATAATTATATCATAGTATAAGTAAATAAATATTTTTTAAAATTATTAATAAATGTTGGTATTTTTTAAGTCATGTATATTTAATTACAATTATATGATTGCCTGAATGGCCCGAAGGCCTTCATTTTTTATAGATTTTTGATAATCCCCCTTTCAAGGGATGATTGGGAACCCTTACAAGTCCCATAGGCTTAGTGATTACATATCCCATAGGCTTAAGAGACATTACATGACCCGAAGGTCTTAGAGAATTCAACCAGACTATAACTACAAGGAACTGCCCCTCTCCAACCTCTGTAGCATGATGGTAGCTCTCCACCTTCACATGTCCATCTAGGTAAGATTTCCGTGAAATCATAGGCTTGTCCCGATGGCATAGTCATACACTCTCATTCTTCCAAATCCATTATTTCTGCTCTGGTGGGTGCGCCTACTTTGAATCCTCCTCTTGGGATGCTCCTTTTTTGTAGAGTCTATCTGGGGCAACTAAATGTGACTCAAAGGCCGTGAGGTGGCCTAAAGGCCTTAAGGACTCCAAGCCCAAATAGGTGGCCCATGGTGAATAGTCATGGATGCTATAGTACTGAACAATACCTGCTACAGTAACTACTACTGTACAATTCTATGCTTAATTTAATAAATTAAAAGAAATTTTATTTTCACAAAATGAATGCATGAATTATTATTTCCATGTCTTATGATCATAAAATAATTTTATGAAACCTTAATTAATTTTTCAAAGTGTTAGAAAATCAGTTTTAATTTAAAATTTGTATTCTTTAAATAAATAATGTTTTTAATGAAAAATTAAATTTGTCATGTTTAGAAAATTACTTTTGAAAAATTGAGATCATTTTTGAATTCTACACATGGAAAATAATAGGGTGAATTTTTTGTATTTTTCTAAATTACTTGAATTTTGTGAATAGTAAAATATGATAATTTAAGATAAATGCTAAATAAATGAATTTCTTTATCATGATTGAGTTATTGATGATGTAAATAGAATTTGGTTAGAACTCACATGCCCTATTTACTTTTTTTGGTCACAAGAATCAAGAATATTCATAGTATTGAGAAAATATATTAAACTAACGATTAAAATAATGGGAAACCCCTCCTCTCCTCCACTATAAATACCACCCATCTTTACCTCTTCTCTTCACTCATCTCAAGCATTATTCCTAGTCCAAATTCTGCACAAATATCTCCTTAGTCCCCTCTCCTACATCTAGAATAAATTGGTCTCTTCAAAAGACCAAATCCTCTCCCCTAAATAGGTTCTCAAAGAATATATATTCAAGAGGTAAATTCCACTTTTCATTTATTTTATTTTCTTTCAAGTTCCTTTATTTCTTTTCTTTTCTCACCTACTTTCATCCAAATTTTATGATAAATATAGTACCTTACATGTACTATATTTTTTTATGATAATGGAATAATTCATCATAATCTCTCATTTCCCCTCATTTTATACTAGAAATGAAAACACCATCTGAGATGTGTTAAATTATCACATTCAAGGAAGACTAGTTTTCAATTTCTATTATTGTCTTCAATTATAGTCATGAAAACATTTTTATGGTTTAAAAAAACTATTATTTATTTATTTTTCTAATGTAAGGTTATGGAATCTTATTTAAACATGATATTAATTTATAAATCAAGATGATTTTGTTGTGATAAAAACCCACCAATTAACAAAAACAATTATCATTAAACTTGTATATAATGATTCATCTTTACACTAATTAACCAAATGAATTTTATAACCATTTAATATTATGTATGTTCACTAATAACATAATACTTAAATTTTTTACAACCATTATCATCTTACATGTTTATCCTTACATGTATATATGTAAACCAATCATGAAACCATGGAAACAAACACTCCGAAACAATGTATTTGGACCTATTAACCCATCAAAAAGGTCACAAATGAACTTAATAAGGCTATAATGAATAAATTAAATGAATAATAGGTTATTTGTATAATAATTAATGAATTTAATTTGGTTTTCCAGGACATTAAGATCAAGATAAGGACGCCATTGGATTTAAGGTAAGGGGTTCTACCCGAACCTCCATTATTTCTTCGAGCTGCTCTATCTTTCTTTCTACCCAAATAAAGTTATCTTTTCTTTTTATTTACATATTATAAATTCTGTTTATATTCTCAAAACTCATGTATCAAGATCAATTCATCATTCTCTTTTGGTTATTTACATGTTTTTAAATGATTCCCTCCTCAATACTTCCTGATAAGCAAACTCATTTAAGGGAACTTCTCGAATTATTATCCAATTTCAAGTGAAGTCTATCATATGTTTTAAGCCACCATTTTTTTTAAATCGTAATTTTTGTATGAAAACCTTCTTGGTTCACTTCTAGTTTTATATAAGATATTATTCCCTTTTCTATTTTAAATCATCTTTACTATTTTCCTTAAAACCGTACAAAAATGTTGTAATGTTAAAACATCTTAAATACTCTTTTTACATGTTGTCACTTCTATTTGAAATCACTTACCATTTCATATAACTATTTTAACTTATTAATGTCTGTGTATTTTTTAATTCCTTTCTTTCAAGGACACTTGTATGATAGGACCATTCATTATGCTTTATGACGTGACTATGATACCCATTTCTTTCCCTAGGTACCCTAATGTTTATGTATGATTGATTATGTATGATTATTAATGTGTAAAAAATATTCATTAACATGTTAATATGGGTTCTCTTAGATAGAACTATAATTCATTGGGTAAACATGAGTCTCAAGAGACGTTATGTGTAACAGTCTTCACGGTTAGCCTTGACTCATACTACCATGTGCAACGGTCATGGGGGCTAACCTTGACTTATGATTATCTATGTGTAATGAGCCTTTAATAATGTAATAGTATTGTTTTATGTTTCTTAAAAATTATTATAACTCCATTTTTAAATGATATCATGTTTATATGTTATGATTCTATATGTTCCATTTCTTTTTATATCATTATGCCATGCCATCTAACCCATGTGCTAAAGATTTATTCTTATGTGTATTCCCCTACTGGGATTTTTAGATCATACCTTTATTCATGTTATCCTCAGGTTATCCTATGAATATGTATGAGCACAATTGAAGTTATGAGCTCTTTATGAAGATTAAATAAAATAAATGTTTAGTTTAGTTTCATGTTTTCAATTTTATGTACCTGGTCTTATAAGACACTAGAATTTAAGATCCTTGTCTTGTAATAGGATGTTTAATTATGATTAAAATCATGTAAGGTTATTCATAAAAGGATAGGGTCTCTAAAAGGTGCTGTCATGGGTGCCCTCAAATTATTAATGGTTTTTGGGGTACTTAGGTGTAGTAGAGTGGTTGACCAAGGTCGTCTCTCAAAGGAGGAAGTAAATTTAAAAAACCTCAAAAAGGTATTCTAAAAAAATAAAAGAGAATAAAAACACTACTTGAAATTATGGGGGGTTGTTTATCATTTATAAAACTAGAATAAGTTTGATGGAATAAGTTTTTTATTTTTTTGTTTTTAATTTTGAAATGAAATTCAACGCAACAATAAGATGTTTTTTTAGAAAATATTTTAAAAGGAATAATAAATATAACTCTACCTCTTTACTCAATTATTTATCATTATAATATAAATTAACATCCAATTAATTATGATCCCCTAACTTGTTAACCCCCTAACCCTACGAGAATTAACTTTACCACAAAGATGAAGTGAATTAAACCCTAGGCTAGCTTTGAAACATGCAATCGTGACACCTTATTTTGATTAATGTTCTAAATCTAGCTTATGGTCAGTGATAAATTAAGGCACACATACATTCTAGAAAATGAGGATGAATTGAGCTTATGGGTAATATTTTAACTCTAAAAATTTATCTCATGTGGTCTTGTTTTACCGATTAAGTTTGTGCTCTCACAATTTACACAATACTCGACCTCGCTTGTTTTTGTGTTAATTGTTCAATTTCTTGCTTAGTTTCTTATAATTTAAAAACAAAATTCATGAATCATTTTAAGTTAATTACAGTATCTCAATTATTAAAAATAATTAAATGAAGAGGGTAGAAGATAGATTGATCTCTAAGAGAACTACTCTTCCATGGGCGGTGTGGTCATCATGGAGACGTTTTGCATGAGTAAATGATTCAAAGGGTAGAACACAATATCATCTCCACTCTTGAATTCCCGCACAAATAGGAATATTAAGAAGAATATAAATGAAAAAAATAGAGTAAAACCGAATAAATTATAGAATAACTAAGGATTTTATTATAAAAATGAAAGTATTACAACACGAAGAAGAAGAAGAAGGCCTCGATGAGGGGATCCTCACTTCAAGAGCTACCCCTCTTAAAATGGTTGGATAATTTGAGTGAAACCAAATATATTCTGCCTTAAATATCCTAATTCACGTCCAAACCCCAAAAAATTATAAAAAAAAATCAATTTTTAGAGTGGTGGGGAGGCTAGGTTCAAAGTGGCATCAAGTGTGAATGGGGAATCTCGGCCAAATATTTTATACCAATTTGAACCGCCCATTTGACCATCAAAACGCGTGAATCAGTTGTCCTTATAAAATGTTGATCCGTGCGAAAAGGAGTTCTAGAGCTCATCTCAAAATTTGGGACTAATCCAAGAAAGGATGAAGAATTTATGGCCCAAATATAGAACTTATGTCCAATCTGGTGAGTCCAGCCCAACTTTGACTTCATGGCCCATCTACACCAACCAAATACATGATTTAGCTACAATTCCCTAAATGAAAGTGTTATAAACTTATATAAGGAACACATTTCCAAAAATATTAAGTTAAAATAATTCAAATAAAATTATTTGTGTTCAAAATACTACAGTGACTTTTTTAATGGTAAAACTAACATTTTCATCAAATTTTCAAATGAATGATCTAATCCAAAATATTACATAAAGAACATAGATACCAAAATTTGAGGAAATTATATCATTTATTATCAATAAAATATTCAATAAAATTGTGTTTTATCAACTCCCCCACACTTACCCTTTTGCACTCCCAGGAAAAACCTTATATCATGTATTCTGAAAAATTGTAACAAGTAAACATCAATATCAAATCCAAACAAATTTTAAAACATATATCATTGAGATATAACAATTCCACACCAAGAAACAAAAGATATCATGCCTCATAAAAAACCATTATTTCAAGTTCTCTATTTATATCATTCAATATATTTCCATTTCATTTATCCTCCCATGCACACAAAACACTTACCTCAATTGAATTTTCTCTTATCACACAAATGTCAATTTGTTATCAATGTCTTTCTCATAAAAACTCATACAAGGGTCACCATAGGCTTGATAAATTCCTACATTGCCACCCGATGTGATTTAAGGACATATTTATATCATGATGACTTTTCAAGTTTGTTCTGTGGCTTTCAGTGGATAGGATTTAGATGTGAAAAAGTCTGAGACTGAATACGGAGGGCTTGAATCTTTTTGAAGTAAAATTTAATTAATCTAATTTTCACTTAAATATTGAATCCTCATCAATCTCCATATCATCAATTCATCTTCATCATCATGAAAAATAATGTAAGTTTCACAACATTCTACATTTCAGCAGTAAAAATGTCAATCTTCCCAAACATGATTTTCTTGAAATATCCAGATAGGCACAACTTTATCTATGAATTAGAATCTCCAGAAAGGCACAGCTTCACGTGGCATAAAAGCTATAGAAAAGAACAACTTTCAATATAATTATTTTCTTCAGTAGCAAACACATCTCTTCAGAATTTAATTTTCCACCCAAGTATCATAGAATGTGGTAGCACAACACAAGACAGTTTCCCCCACACTTAAGTTCAATTAGATTATGCAATTTCACTTCATGAATTGGTTGGATATGGATAATTCCATTATAATGTGGAAAACCTAATAGGTTGTTCATGGATTATAAGGGATACAACGATTAAATTTTCAAGGTAGGCCATTATAAAAAAGGAATATTTGAAATTGGGGATTTAATACCAAACAAATACCACAATCATTTAAAACATAAGTACCTCAAACCCTCAAGTTTTGACAAGAATAAATCAAATTCTGGTTAAATCAAGCATGGTTTGGTTCTCTCAATAAATGAGGTAAATGTAAATAATATAAAAATAATGGTTTATAATCCTCACAGGAAGGAGATTTAAAATATAAAGATACTGAGATGTGGCTTTAGATTCAAAATTCAGAGTACTTTTCATGAAATTACTAAAGATTTGAACTTGAAACAAAGTTATTTTTAGCATTCATTTAAGCTCAGTTTCATGGGATAAATTTTTTCACTTATTGATATGAGTTTCAAAATGGTGATGAGAATAATTTCAACTCAAATGTTTCAAAAACACAAAAAATTGAAAAATAACACACAAAATTTAAAAAACACACAATTTGTTTCGTTAAATCATTGAAAAACATGAAAAAAATGAAAATACTAAACTAAAAGGTTCCCTCTCCAACACTTAAAATATTGCATTGTCCTAAATGTGAAACCATGAGATGATATATGTGCATAAAATGTATAATTTTAAATAGTATAAATAATAAAGAATTGAAAGGGTGAGGAATAGCCTGATATGCTTAAGTGATGATGGGGTCATGCAGTGTGATCAAATCCACTACATCAGTAGGAAGTCCCTCAATGTATTTCTACAAACATTTCCCATTGACTGTAAAGCTTCTTATTGTGTCCTCTTGTTTGATCTCCACTGCACTTTAAGGAAAAACATTAGTCACAACCTAAGGACCTAACCATCTGGAATGAAACTTACCAGACATCAGCTTCAGTCGTGAACTGTAGAGAAGGACTTTCTCTCCAACATGAAACTTCTGTTGTTGGATCATTCTATCATGAGATGCTTTTGATCTTTCCTTGTAGAGCCTTGGGTTCTCATATGATGATAATTTAATCTCCTCAAGCTCTTGAATTTTCAACTTCCTTTGGATTCCAGCTTGTGCTAAATCCATGTTGCATTTCTTTGTAGCCCAATAAGACCGATGCTCAACTTCCATAGGGAGATAACATGCTTTCCTAAAAACAATCTGAAATGGGGACATACCAATTGGTGTCTTGTATTCTATCCTATAAGCCCAAAGCGCATCATCCAAGCGCTTGCTCCAATTCTTCCTATTTGTCTGCATGGTTTTCTCCAAAATTTGTTTCAACTCATGATTTTAAACCTCATCCCGGCCATTTGTTTGGGGGTGGTATAGTGTTAATGTTTTTTGTGTCACCCCATACTTCCGAAGAAGGAAAGACAAATTCGGATTTAAAAAGTGTGTCCCTTGGTCACTGATGATGGCCTTCTGTAGTTCTAACCTATAAAAACCTTGTTCTTTGACAAAGACCCCAACTACATGAAAATCATCTATTCTGGTGGCCTTAGCCTCCACCCATTTTCTCACATAATCAACAACAACCAAAATATAAAGGAAACCAAATGAACTAAGAAAAGGACCCATAAAATCAATTCTCCATACATCAAAAATCTCACAGAATAGTATGGTTTGTTGGGGAATCTCATGTCTCCTAGAAATGTTCCTAGTGTGTTGGCAACGAGATCATGACTTAAAAAACACATTGGCACCATGGAATAAGCTAGTCCAATATAATATAGAGTCGATAACTTTCCTAGATATCCATTGGGGTCCAAAGTGTCCACCACAATCAAGTGTATGAAAGAATTGCAGAAATGACTCAAACTCATGATCAAGAACACACCTCCTAATAACTTGATCACTACACATGTTCCAGAGGTATAGATCATCCCACACATAATACCGAGACTCACTTTTTAATTTTTGGACTTGATGTTTCTTTAAATTTGTAGTGATTTCAGAGGCAACAAGGTAGTTAACTAAATTTGCATACCAAGGATGCATACCTGAGATGGCATAAAGGTACTCATTGGGGAAAGTGTCTCTAAGTGGTACCTAGTCCATAGTGACATCCTCTAGTGTGTGAGTAAGCTGACTCATGTGTTCTTCCACCAGGTTTTCTAACCCCTTCTTGTTCCTTATATCAATATCAAATTCTTAAAGAAGGACCATCCATCATATAAGTCTAGGCTTTGTATCTGGCTTCTTTAAGAGGTACCTCAGAGCTACATGGTTAGAAAAAACAACAACTTTTGATCCCAATAAATATGAACATAATTTATCTAAGGAAAATATAACAACAAGAAACTCATTTTCTACGGTTATGTAGTTTGATTAGGCCATATCCAATTTCCACGAAGCATAGGAAATCACATGTAAACATACCTCCACCCTCTGAGATAAGACAGATCCAGCTGAGAAGTTGGAGGCATCACACATAAGCTCAAAATGAATATCCCACCATGGGGGATATATGATCGGTGGAGTGGTCAGACACTTCTTTAGCTCATGAAAGGAAGTCCTGCAAGAATCATAAAACACAGAATCAGAATCCTTTTGAAGTAATCATGACATAGGAAGAGAAATCTTACTAAAATATTCGATGAAGCACCGATAAAATCCTGCATGACCTAGGAAATATCTAACATAATTCACACATAAAGGACATGGTAAGGGTGAAATAATATCTACCTTAGATCAATCAACCTCTATCCCATGTTTTGACACTACATGCCCTAATACAATTCCATGCTTTACCCTGAAATGACACTTTTCAAAGTTCAAGACCAGATTCTTCTCAATACAACGATTCAACACCTTTCCCAAACTACTTAGACATTCATCAAATAAGGATCCATTCACTATAAAATCATCCATGAACAACTTCATGCATGTATCAATGAAATTAGAAAAAATACTCACTATGCATCTCTAGAAGGTACCTAGGGCATTGCAAAGTTAAAATGGAATCCTTTGATAGGAAAACGTACTGAATGGAAAAATGAATGTTGTATTATCCTTATCCTATAGAGCAATAAGAACCTGAAAGTATCCATAAAATCCATCTAATAAAAAATAGTGTGTTTTCCCAACTAGTCTCTCGAGCATTTGATCAATAAATGGGAGGGGGAAATGGTCCTTGCGAGTGGACTGATTTAGTTTCCCATAATCAACACACACACACCAACTATTTTGAACCGTCATTAGAACTAAGTCATCCTTCTCATTTTTAACAATTGTAACACCACTTTCTTAGGCACAACCTGAATAGGACTTATCTACTGAGAATCTGAAATGGGAAATATTATACTTACCTCAAGAAATTTCTCAACTTCTTTTTTAAGACTTCTAGAAGAGTTGGATTCAGTCTTCTTTGTGGTTGCCCAACCAGTTTAGCCCCATCCTCCAAAAGAATCCTATGAATGAAAATGGAGGGGATAATACCTGATATGTCAGCCAAGGTCCACCTGATTTCCATGATGTTCTCCCTAAAAAGATTAAAAAGTTTTTCTTTATGTTCAAAAGGGAGATTGTTAGAAATTATAACAGTTAATTTCTCACCACTTAACAAGTATGAGTATTTTAGATTTAGTGGTAATGGATTGAGTTCCATTGTAGGGGGGTGATGTATGGATGCAGAAATTGAAGGAACTAAAACATGTTCACAAAGAGCATCATTATCATAATAGAAATCATCACAATTAGAGAATAAAACATCAAATCCATCAGCATACTCAACATCCAAGTCATAATCAGAGTTCACATGATCAAAATCAGAATAGGAATCCATTTGAAAATCAAGTCTAAGAGAGTTTTTTGCATTATAAACAAGTGTGTAAGTACTCTTAGACATCAAACTAGAATCAATACTCATAATATTCCTAATCATAGGACAATCAAATTACATGGGGTTTTTATTTGGTGGTTCAAATGGGAGATAAAAAATTATGAATGGTCCTCTGAGGGGTACTTCATGGATTAAATAACATTAAATATCAAAACTTTATCTCCAAATTCCATGGAAGGTGTAACCTTATTGACATTTATGATTTTTTCTTCATTTTTGAGGAAGGGCCTACATAAGATAATGGGAGCATGAGAACTTACCTGATCGTCCTCCATTTTAAGAATGTAGAAATCTACTGAAAATATCATGTCTCTTACCCAGATAAGTACATCCCCAAGGACTCCCGCTGGATATGTTGTAGCTCTATTCAAAATAAATTCACTACTACTCTCATCGGATTCAACTCAACAACCTGTAAATAAGAGAATATATAGTGAGGCATCACATTTATGGAAGATCCCAAATCACAAATAGCATCAGAAAAGTGAAACTCCCCTATGGTGCATGGGATAGTGAATGTCCTAGGATCCTTTCACTTTGTTGGCATTGCTTGAGTTTTTGTAATGAGTTCTGACACATTCCTTCCAAGATTGATCCTCTCATTTCCCTTGATCCCTCTTCGATTGGTAAAAAGTTCTTTTAAAAATTTGGCATACCTTGTGATTGGATTAATCGCTTCTAGTAAAGGGATGTTGATCTCCACACACTTGAATGTGTCCAAAACTTCTTTTTGAATCACCTCTTTAGCCATATTTTTGGTTGGAAATACTCTATTTGGAAAAGGAATGGGTTTGGGAGGAATATCATCAATCTTTTTCTTACCTTTGTCTTTATCCTTGGGTTTCTCATTATCTGGTTTTGAATGGGGATCTTTTGGAGTTGAGGTGATTCTCAGTGGAACGATAGGTGTAGATGTATCAGTTGTTTGCTTCCCACTTCTCAATGCGATGGCACTGATATTCCCCTTGGAATTTGGAGTAGGTTGGGAAGGTATATTTCCAGGATTCTTACTTACTAGTTCATGGAGGGTAGTGGTAATCTGGCTCATTTGAGTCTTCAACTCCCTCAGATCCGAACCTTGACTCTTCAACTCATTCTGTGGATTAAGAATTTTTTTTTCAAAATATCATTAGTATTAGAATCTACCTTTGGTTGATAATTCCCTTATTGTTGACTTGTTGATGCTTGAGCTTAAAATTGCCTTTTGGGTTGTTGGAAACCCTGTTTGTAAGGTGGATGATGTTGGAAGTTTTGTTGAAAGGGGGGCCTTTGTTGTTGTCAAAATGTGTACCTCATGTCTGATTGATCCTTCAACATTTAGTTGTATGATAGTGCAAAGGAATCAAACTTATTTTGGGGATGTGGTTGTTTTTGCTACTGATATGGTCTCCAAGGAAAAATTGTTGTACAATCTTCTGTTTCTTGTAGTTGGGGGAAACAGTCAGTTGGGTGTCTTGTCTCAGTGCAAATTTCACAAGGCCTTGAAGGAGGGGTTTGGATGTATTTTGTCCCAAACCAATATGCCTCACTATATTGGTCAATTATTTTAATTTAGTATCAATCAAATGATTTTCAAGATAGGAGGGACTTACCTGATGTACTCCCCTGACATGTGCTATACCTCGATCACCAAATTATTGGGAGTTTTGTACCATATTGTCAATCAACGCACATGTAGCTAATGTTGTCTTGTCTACCAATGCCCCTATATCTGCAGCATCCACCATGATTCTCTTCATAGTTGTGAGTCCTTCATAGAAGTACTAAATAAGTATTTTCTCACTGATTTGGTGATGTAGACATCTTGCGCATAACTTCTTGAATCTCTCACAGTACTCATACATCGACTCTCCTTGTGCCTGCTTGATCCCAGAGATCTCTTTTTGAATGGATGTGGTCCTTGATACTGGAAAAATCTCTGCAAGAAAATTTGTTTCAAATCATTCCAACATGTTACATCTTCAGGTTGTAAATAATACATCCTGTCTTTTGCAGCTCTATCAAGTGAAAATGGGAATTCTCTTAGTTTGATTTGATATTCATAAACATTTCTTGGTTTTAAGGTTGAGAAAAAAACATTAAATTATTTCACATGTTTATTTGGATCCTCACAAGATAATCCATGAAACTTTGGAAGAAGATGAACTAACCCAGATTTCAGTTCAAAGTCTGATTCGAGATTTGGGTATGCAATGCAATTTGGTTAATAGTTAATGTTAGCTGCAGCCAATTATCAAATGGTTATATTAAGTTTATTTCCATTATTTTCATCCATTAGTTCTTGTTTTATGGTTGAATTTTAATTTCTTCTAATTTCAATGTTCTGAGAGTGGAGGAATTCTCCAACTAGTTTAATGTTGAAACTTCTCGTAGACTGATAATGTCGGATTCGAGCCCTAAGGTTGCGTTCAATATTAGGGTCAAGATCTAAAAGATCCTCAGGACTATTTTGTGTCATAAATCAAATAAAAATGAAGATAAGGCAAGTGTACCATAGTAAAATAAAAATGAGAAGTTTGAGTTGATGTTCCAATTTGAAGTTAAAGAAAAAAAAAGAAGAAAAAATTCAGATTGGGTAAAGAAGGAAGAAAGAAGAGAGAAAGAGAATAAAATGTAAAATAAAATAAATACCTCTAATTGGTTGAATAAATTACTTGAATTCCTGTAAATGGTGCCAATTTTAAAGGCACTATTGTGGGTGTCCTCAAATGATTAATGGTTTTTGGGGTACTTAGGTGCAGCAGAGTGGCTGACCAAGGTCGTCTTTCAAAGGAGGAATTAAATTAAAACAACTTCTTAAAGGTATTCTAAAAATAAAATAAAATATAATAAAAACACTACTTGAAAGGATGGGGTTGTTTTATTGTTTATAAAACTAGAATAAGTTTTCTAGAAGAAGATTGTATTTTTTTGTTTTTAATTTTGAAATGAAATTTGACGCAACAATAAGATGTTTTTTTAGAAAATATTTTGAAAGGCGCAATCGATCTAACTCTACCTATTCACTCAATTATTTATCATTATCATATAAATTAACATCCACTTAATTATGATCCCCTAACTTGTTAACCCCATAACCCTATGAGAATTAACTTTACCGCAAAGATTATGCGAATTAAACCCTAGGCTAGCTTTGAAACATGCAATCACGACACCCTACTTTGATTAATGTTCTAAATATAGCTTATGGTCAGTGCTAAATTAAGGCACATGTACATTCTGGAAAATGAAGATGAATTTAGCTTAGGAATTATATTTTAACTCTACAAATTTATGCAGTGTGGTCTTACTTTACCGATTAAGTTTACGCTCTCACAATTTACGCAATACTTGACCTCGTGTGTTTTTGTGTTAATTGTTTAATTCCTTGATTAGTTTATTATAATTTAAAAACTCAATTAATGGATCATGTTAAGTGAATTAAATTAGATCAATAATTCAAAAATTTTAAATGAATAGGGTAGAATATATATCAATCACTAAGAGAACTACTCTTCCATGGGCGGTGTGGTAATCGTGGAGACGTTTTGCATGAGCAAAGAATTGAAAGGGTAGAACCCAATATCATCTCCACACTTGAATTATAGACCAAAGAGGAAGATTAAGAGGAAGATAAATGAACAAAACAGAGTAAAATAGAAGAAATTAAAGAATAACTAAGGATTTTATTACACAAACGAAAGTATTACAACACGAAGAAGAAGAAGAAAAAGGCTTTGAGGAGGGGATCCTCGCTTCAAGAGATACCCCTCTTACAATTGTTGGTGAATTTGAGTGAAACCAAATATTCTCTTCCTTCAATCTCATAATTCACTTCTGAACCCCAAAAAATGATAAAACACCAATTTATAGATTGGCGAGGAGGCTAGGTTCAAAGTGGTTTCAAGTGTGAATGGGGAATCTCGGCCAAATATTTTATTCCAACTTTTACCACCCATTTGACCATAAAAACACATGAATCAGCTATTCTACCATAAGGATGATTCCTGCGAAAATTATTCCTCAAGCTATTTTTAAAATTTGGTAATAATCCAAGCACGAATGAAGAAGTTATGGCCCAAATACAGAACACAGGTCCAATCTGGTGATTCCAGCCCAACTTTGACTTCATAGACCATTTGCACCAACCAAATGCATGATTTAGCTCCAATGTCCTAAATGAAAGTTGTATAAATTATGTCAGGAACACATTTGTAAAATATTAAGTTCAATAATTCAAATGAAATTATTTATGTTTGAAATACTGCAGTGAATTTTTTAAGGGTAAAACTGGAATTTTCATCAAATTTTCAAATGAATGATCTAATTTTAAATATTACATAAATGAACATATTTACCACAATGTGAGGATATTATATCATTTATTATCAATAAAATATTAAATAAAATTGTGTTTTATCAGTCTCTATAGTTGGTATTAGAGGATGGTCTAGTTATTTTTTGAGATTAAGTATAGAGCACTTTAGTAAGAACCTTAAGGATGAGACTAAGTATAAGAAAACATCCTTAAATTTTGGTAAGTATAGAGTAAGTGTTTTATCAAGAACATACTTCCTGGTATAGATAAAAACAAGTGGATTTTTCTCTAGAATAGATTTATCTAGGGTTAAAACCTGAAAAACACCACTTTGAGATAGACTCAAATGGGAACTAGTTCACAACAACAGGTCTTTCGGAAATCCTTGTTTTACACTCCTATGGGATATGATTTGGTAAATTCATAAGCTTAGTACAAATCATTATTAAGGGAGCCAAAAAATATCCCATAAGAATATATGTTATGTAACATATCAAGGATAACATATATTTAAACCAAGGGAATCACAAGTTATAATATACTTCTCCTTTAAAATTTTATCCTTTTATGTTCAAAATTTCCTTTATTCTTATTAGATAAGTATTAAATCCCCTAATTAAACGTTATTTTTCTTAGTTAATGGTGGTAAATATAAGAACACGTGCCAACAATAAATGTGATAGGGAATGTGAATATTTCCCTAATGATATGCCAAATATGATGGAAACATGTGCTCAAAACTTCATAAAAGTAATTTCTCATCTGGTATAAGTTAAGAACAATAACTTGAATCATGTGTAACTCCCTCCTCCTACAAGGAAAGATAATGTTTCCATTAAATACTTCATGTGGGAAAGTCCTCCCATGTTTAGTGGGTCTTTTAATCCCTTCCACATGGAATAGTGGATTAACTCCATCGAAAATATATTATTTGTCCTCTAGTGCTCCGAATAAGATAAAGTCGTACTCACGGTCTATAATTTTGATGGGGAAGCTGATCAGTGGTGGACACTGATCAAGAATACGAAGTCCTAGGAAGAAATTGATTCCATGGATTGGGTGTAATTCAAGAAAAAAAAATTTAATAAATATTTTCCCAAAACCCTCTATATCAAGAAGGAAATAGAGTTCCTCATACTTAAGTAGAAGGAAGACAAGTCCATCGGGGCATATGAAGAAAACTTTACAAGGCTCGTAATATATGCCTAAATATTTTTCAAGAACACTAAAAGCAAGGTGGGTCACTTTTGTAGTAGACTAAAGTTGAGTCTATGAAAAGCATTGGTGATTCAATACTTTGATAGTTATGAAGAGATTGTATGTTGTTCTCTCAAGGTTAAAATAGAGATCAGAGACTCTCAATGGTCTCATAGGCCCGGTGAAAAAAAAAGCATAAAATGAAGTATAATATGGTTGTTTTAGAAAATAAATACCATTATGGAAAGAAGATCAAACATCCCACATGTCAAAATTGTGGGAAGAAGAATCATGGGAACTATCTAAAGGGAACCAGGAATTGCTTCAAATGTTGAAGAATGGGACATCTGGCTAAGAACGTCTGGAGGGATATGAAGAATCCCATTAATGTGGAAGAGGAAAGGATGGTTAAGAGCAACACTCATCTTGTAGGATAGTGTTACAACTGCAAGGAACATGGTAAATAGGATAACAATTTTCTCAATCCAAGGGTTATTGGATTAAATCAACAATAAACTCCAAGGAAACAAGGAATGGATTTTACTAGCACAACTACTGAGGTGGAGCCAGACAACGATGTGGTGGCAGGTACACTAGTTATTTATTCAATAATAGAAAATGTATTATTTCATTCAAGTTCTACGCATTATTTTATATATTTCAAGTTTAGTATAACTATTCAAACACCACCTCAAAATTTTGAGGTTTAGTTATCTGTGATAATAGCGAATGGGGAAATCATTGCATCCAAAGTATATAACTCCTCCCTAGTTAATATTTGTGGAATGAACCTCCCATTAAATCTTGATATACTTATTTTAGTGGAGTTTGATGTTATTTTGGGCATGGATTGGCTATCCTTATACAAATCCCACATCAAATATCGGGAATAGGAGATCACTCTTCACATATCAAAGTATCTTCTAATTATTTAGAAGTGTGAGGAGGAAAATGAATCTCATTTAGAATCATTGTCTCAAGTGTAGATATTACTACATTATGAGTAAGCATGTCCAGCTCAAATGATTGAGAAAAAGGAGAGAATCATGCTTGAAGACATTCCCATTTTAAGGGACTATATTGATTTATTTCCCAAATAATTTTTGTGTCTTCCTCCTGATCAAGATGTTGAGTTATCAACTCAACTTATTCCTAGATCTTTGCCTATATTAAATAAACCTTATATAATGGCCACCATAGATCTAGAAGAGATGAATAAGTAGTTATAGGATAACCTGGAGAGGGTTTTTATACACACAAGTGCTTCGCCATAGGGTGCGTCAGTACTCTTCTTCAAGAAGAATGATGGATCAATTCTCCTCTGCATTGATTATCATGAGCTCCATAAAATCACGATAAAAAAAATTATCCCTTAATATGGATAAATGAATTGTTAAATCAGATTTTTGGGGCTATTTATTTCTATAAGGTGGACCTTTATCCAATATATCACCAATAAAAGGTGAGGGAGGAATAAATTCCCAAGAATTCCTTTCGAACGAGGTATGAACACTATATGTTCCTAGTAATGCCCTTCAGACTCACTAATGCTCCAGAAATGTTAAAGGATTTAATGAATAGAGTCTTTATAGATTACCTTGAAAAAAAATTGGTAGTCTTTATCATTGATATTTTGATATATTATAAGAGAAAGGAGGAATATGAGGAGCATTTTAATACTGTGCTAATGACTTTGTGAAGGGAGAAACTTTATGAAAAGTATAGTAAATGTGTGTTATAGATGGAGGAAGTATCATTCTTGGGGCATGTTTTTACCAGAAAATGGATATTTTTGGACACTTCCAAGATAAAGGAAATTTAAGAGTGGCCCAGGATAACATTTGTAATGGAGATCCACAGTTTTCTGGGTCTATTAGGGTATTATCGACGATTTGTGGAGAACCATTCATGGTTTCCAAACCCCGTGAAAATGCTGACATGAAAGGGGGTGAAGTTTTTCTGAACTGAATAATTTTAGTAAATATTTAAGGATCTCAAAAAGAGTCTTATCATTGTGTCAATGCTCACACTCTCGATAAGTGGAGAACTCTTTAGGTTGTATAGTGATTCTTCAAAGAATTTCTTAGGCTATGTGCTGAGGAAAAATGATAAAGTGATATCATATTCTTCAAGGCAGATGAAACCCCATGAGAAAAACTATCCCATGTATGATCTGGAGTTGGTAGTTGTGATCTTTGTGTTGAAAATCTAGCATAATTATATTTATGGTGAGAAGTATGAGATATATACTAACCACAAGAGTCTCAAATATATATTCAGAAAGAAGGACCTTAATATGCACTATCAATGATGGTTATATCTCATCAAGGATTATGACTGCTCAATCCACTACCATCTCGGTAAGGCTAATAAGGTGGTAAATTCTCAGAGTAGAAAGAATCCAGCATCTTTATCAATGATGATAATTGAAAAGGATCCAATATTATTATATTTGAAGAGGATAGAAATGGGAATAATTAAGGTAGGAACATCATCAATCATTCCTCAAATTATTTTTCTACCATCCCTCGTGTAGAAAATAAAGGGTGCTCAAATAAATGATGTGGAAATTCAGAAAAGGGTGGATGTTATCTGAAATTGGAAATTATCCGAGTTAAATATTGGTGAGGAAGGAGTTGTAAGATTTGTGGTGAGATTATGTGTACCATCGGATCGAGAGATAAATAAGGATCTTTTGAATGACACACATAGATAAACCTTCTCTATTCACACAGGGATCACAAATATGTATCGAGATCTTTGAGATAACTTTTGGTGGGAAAGTATGAATAAAGAGATTATTGAATATACATCAAAGTGCCTAGTGTGCCAAAAAGTGAAGGCTGAAAGAAAAAATTCCAAGGGAATGATGCAACCACTATCTATACCAACATGGATGTGGGGGTGGATCACCATGGAATTTGTCACTGGAATTCTAAGGACATTCAGAGGAAACAATGCTATACGGGTCATTATGGATCGTCTTAAAAATATAGCTCACTTTATCTAAATTAGTGAGGACTTCTAATTGGATAAACTTGCAAGGATATATATCAACAAAGTGGTAATCCTATATGGAGTACCACTATCTATTATATGCAATAGATATCCAAGATTCACCTCAAAGTTCTGGAAAAGTATCCAACATTCTCTAAGCACTGAACTGAACATTAGTACAGCCTATCATCATCAAACTAATGGACAATCTAAGAAAACTATTCAAACACTAAAAGACATGTTGAGAGCATGATCTATGGACTTCAAAGGAGGATGTGACCAACATCTGTTATGGGTCGAATTCTCTTATAATAAGTGTTTACACTTGAGCATCCGAATGGAACCATATGAAGACCTTTATAGGAAAAGGTGTAAAACATCTGTGTGTTATGATGAAGTTAGTGAGTGTAAGCTTCCAGAACTTGAAATGGTCGAATAAATGGTAGAGAAGATGAAAACAATTCAGTAGCACATCAAGGCAGTCCAAATTCAACTGAAGAGTTGTGCATAAAATCATCAAAGGGACCTTGAGTTCAAATTTGGAGACATGGTATTCCTCCACATATCTCCATGGAATATGGTCATGAGGTTTGGGAAGAAATAAAAGAAAATTCCCATGTATATCGGCCCCTTCAAGATCCTTGATTGTGTCGGAGATGTGGTCTATCGACTAGCACTTCTACCTACCATGACTAAAGTACATGATGTATTCCATGTATATCTCTTAAGAAATTATATACCATATCCTTCATGTGTATTTTCTTCAGAGGTGGTACAGTTAGTGAATGATATTTCTTACGAGGAGCATCTAGTGAAGATCTTGGATTGTAGAGATAAAGTTCTATACAACAAGACAACTCACCTGGTCAAAGTACTATGGTAGAACCATAAGTATGAAGAGGCAACATGGGAACTCGAGGATGAAATAAAGGAAAAGTACCCACACCTATTTTTGTCTTTGAATGTAAAATAAAATTTAGAGGGTGAAAATTCATAAGGGTGGAAAAATGTAACAACCCAATTTTTTATTAATGAAATTCCATTCTTATAATTATTCCTTATAGTTTAATCATGTAAGATTACTTATATAACACAATACAAACTTTATAAATAAAGAATGAGTGAAATAAAAGGTATCTATAGAAGTTAAAGAAGTTGTACTGATGAAATAGTAACTTGACCTTTGGAATAGTAATGTGAACCTTATGAATAGTAAACCATCCAATATAATAGTAACCTCGCCAATGAAAGTAAAAAATAAAATTTATCCATCTTATAAGTGACAATATGGTATAATTATATCATAGTATAAGTAAATAAATATTTTTAAAAATTATTAATAAAGTGTTGGTATTTTTGTAAGTCATGTATATTTAATTACAGTTTTACAATTAATTTAATAAATTAAAAGAAAATTTATTTTCATAAATTATTATTTTTAATTCTTATGATCATAAGATAATTTTATGAGGCCTTAATTAATTTTCTAAATTGTTAGAAAAGAAGTTTTAATTTAAAATTTGTATTTTGCAAGTAAATTATGATTTTAATTAAAAATTAAATTTATCATATTCAGAAAATTATTTTTGAAAAATGTATTTCTTTTTTGAATTCTACACATCGTAAAATGGTTGGGATGAATTTTTGGGATTTTTCAAGAATACTTGAATTTTTGGTGAATAGTAAAATATGATAATTTATGATAAATTCTAAATAAATGAATTTATGCATCATGCTTGAGTCATGGATGATGTAAATGGAATTTTTTTCAAACTCATGTACTATATTTAGTTTTTTTGGTCACAGGAATTAATACTATTCACAGTCTTGAGAAAAAACAATTAAACTAATGATTAAAATAATGGGAAACCCCTCCTCTTCTCCACTATAAATACCACTCCTCTTTACCTCTTCTCTTCACTCCTCTGAAGCCTTGTACCTAGTCCTAATTCTACTCAAATCTCTCCATAATACCCTATCTCACGTCCATAATCCCTTGGTCTCTTGAAAATACCAAATCATCTCCCCTAAATAGGTTCTCAAGGAAGATATATTCAAGAGGTAAATTCCTCTTTTCATTTTTTTTATTTTCTTTCAAGTTCATTTCTTTACTTTCAGAACCTCCTCTAATTAAAATGTTATGATAACTCTAGTAACTTAAATGTAATATAACTTTTTTATGATAATGGAATAATTCTTCATCATCTCTCATTTCTCCTCATTTTATACTAGAAATGAAAACACCATCTGAGATGTGTTAATTTATCACATTCAAGGATGACGGGTTTTTAATTTCTATTAGCATATTCAATTCTAGTCATGAAAAAATATGGATGGTTGAACCAAAATATAATTTATTTATTTTTTCTAATTTAAGGTTCTGTAATATTTTTTACACATGATATTAATTTATAAATCAAGATGAGTTTTTTGTGATAAAAAAACAACCTATTAACCAAAACAGTTATCATTAAACTTGTAAATAATGTTTCATCTTAACTCCAATTAAACAAATGAATTTTATGACCATTTAATCTTATGGATGTTCACTAATAACATAATACTTCTATTTTGGACAGCCATTCTCATCTTACATGTTTATCCTTACATGTATATATGTAAACCAATCATGAAAACCAAGGAAACAAATGCTCCCAAACAATGAAATTGAACCTCTTAACCCATCGAAAATGTTAAAAATGAACTTAATAAGGATATAGTAAGTAAATTAAATAAATAATAGGTTCTATACATAATAATTAAGGAATTTAATTTGGTTAAATGGGACTTTAAGATCAAGATAAGGACACCATCAGATTTAAGGTAAGGGATTCTACCTGAACCTCCATTATTCCTTCGGGTTGCTCTATCTTTCCTTCTACCCAAATGAAGATGTCTTTTATTTTTATTTACATATTCTAAATTTAGTTTATATTATCCAAAATTATTTATCAATATCAATTCATATTTCTCTTTTGGGTATTTACATGTTTTTAACTGATTCCCTCCTCAATACTTCCTGATAAGCTAACCCGTTTAAGGGAACTTCTTGAATTCTTACCCAATTTCTAGTGCACTCTATCATCTGTTTTAAGACAACATTTTTTTAAAATAAACTTTTTTTATGAAAACATTCTTTTTCCACTTCTGGTTTTATATAAAATATTATTCCATTTTCTATTTTAAATTCTATTCACTATTTTCCTTGAAACCGCACTAAAATGTTTTAATGCTAAAATTTCAAAAATACTCTTATTACATGTTGTCACTTATATTTGAAATCACTTACCATGTTATATGACTATTTTACATTATTAATTTAAATGTATCTTTTAATTCCTTTCTTTCATGGACTCTTGTATGATAGGACCATTCATTATGCTTTATGATGTGATTATGATACCCATTTTTTTCCATGGGTACCCTTATGTTTATATATGATTTATCATGTATGATTATTAATGGGGAAAACATATTCATGAACATTTTAAGATGGGTGCACCCAGATATCACTCTAATGCATTGGGTAAAGTTGAGTCTCATGATACGTTTTGTGCAATGGTCTTAGTGGCTAACCATGACTCGTGCTACCATTTGCAACGGTCTTAGTGCATAACCTTGACATGTGATCCTCTATGTGAAAAAAGCCTTCAATCATGAAAATTCATGTTTTATGTTACTACCACATTACTATGACTCCATTTTTATATGATCCCATTTTTATATGTTATGATTCTATATGTTCTATGCCTTTTTATATCATTATTACATCCCTTCTAACCCATGTGCTAAAGCTTTATTTTTATGTTTATTCCCTTACTGAGATTTTTAGCTCATCTCATTGTTCATATTATCCCCAGGTTATCCTATGAAGATGTATGATCACAATGGATGTTAGGATATCTTTTTGAAGATTAAATAAGGAAATTCTTCATTTAGTTTCATGTTTTTAGTTTTATGTACCTAGTCTTCCAAGACACTAGACTTTATGATCCATGGATTATAATATGATGTTTAATTATACTTAAAATCATGTAATGTTATGTGTAGAAGGATAGGGTGTCTATATTTGGTATCAGAGTATGGTTTAGTTATTTATGGAGATTAAGAATAAATCATTTTAGTAAGAAACCTAGGGATGATACTAAGTATATAAAAACATCCCTAAATTTGGTAAGTATAGATTAAATGGTTTATCAGGAAAATGAATCCATGTCTAGATACGAACAAGTGGATGTGGCACTATCACAGATATATCTAGGGGTAAACCCTGAAAACACTACTTTGAGATAGACTTGAATGGGAACTGGTGCACGAAAACAGGCCTTGATGCACTCATGGTTTAACACTCCTGGGGGATATGCTTTGGTAAATTCATAATCTTAGTACGAACCATTATTAAGGGAAAAATATCCCATAAGAATATATGTTAAGTAACAGATCAATGATAACCTAGATTTAAACCTAGGGAATCACAAGTTAGGATATACTTCTCCTTTACAAGTTTTTCCTTTTATATTCAAAGTTTCTTTTATGCTTATTAGCTAATTATTCAGTCCCCTAATTGTACATTTCTTTTATTAGTTAATGGTAGGAAATAGAAGAACACATGCCAAAAATCAATGTGATGGGGAATGTAAAGATCACCCTAGTGATATTTCAAATATGATGGGAATGGGTGCTCAAAACATCATGATAGTACTTTCTCAGGTGGCTCAAGTTAGGAAAAATAACTTGAATCATGTGGAATTCCATCCTCCTCCAAGGAAATATAAAGTTTTTGTTGAATACTTCATGCACAAAAGGCCTCCCATTTTTAGTGGATATTCTGATCCTCTCCTCATGGAATAGTGGGTTAACTCCATTGAAAATAAATTCTTTGTCCTCTAGTTCTCTGAAGAATATAAAGTCATATTAGAGGTCTATCATTTTGATGGGGAAGATAATAAGTGGTGGAAAACGATCAAGAATATGATGTCCTAGGAAAAAATTGATTTCATGGATTGGGATGAATTCAATAAAATGTTTTTCAATAAATATTTTTCCCCGAACCCTCTAACTGAAGATGGAAAGAGAGTTCCTCAGACTTAAGTAGAATGAAGAGTAGACCATCAAGTCATATGAAGAAAACTTCACAAGGCTTGAAATATATTCCTCCGTTTATGTCATGAACACCAAAAGCAAGGTGTATTGCTTATTTAGCAGACTAAAGTCGAGTCTACGAAAAGCATTGGTGAATCAAGACTTTGATAGTTATGAGGAGATTTCTGTTATTCCCTCAATGTTGAAATGGAGATCGAAGACTCTCAATGGTATCATGGGCTTGATGACAAAAAGAGGAAAATGGAGTATAATATGGGTGGTTTGGAAAGTAAATCCCATGATGGAAAGAAGATTGAACATCCCACATGTCAAAATTGTTGGAAGAAGCATCCTGGGAACTATCTAAATGGAACTATGAATTTCTTTAAATGTGTAATAATGGGACATATATATAAGAACTACTAGAGGGATATAAATAATCCCACTAACATGGAAGAGGAAAGGATGGTTCATATCAATACTCGTCTTGTAGAGTAGTGTTACAACTTCAAGGAACATGGTCATTATGCAGACAATTTCCCTAAGACAAGGGTTGACGGAGGAAACCAACAATAACCTCCAAGGAAACAAGGTCTTATGTTATCACTACTACTGAGTTGGATCCAAAAAACAATGTGGTGACAGGTATTATAGTTATTCATTTGAAAATAGAAAACATACTATTTGATTTCGGTTCTATTCATTCTTTAATATCTTGCAAGTTTAGTATAACTATTCAAACACCACCTTAAAATTTGGAGGTTGAGTTATCCGTGAGAACAAAGAATGGAGAAATATTTGAATACAAAGTATATAAATTCTCCCCGGTTAACGTTTTTGGACTGAACCTCCCATCAAATATCACCATACTTCCTTTAGTAGAGTTTGATGTTATTTTGGGCATGGATTCGCTATCTTTATACAAAGCCAACATCAACTTTCAAGAAAGGTAGATCACTCTTCACATCTCTAAGAATCCTCCAATTCGTTAAAAGTGTACAGAGGAAGATAAATATCATTTAAAATCATTTTATCAAGTTTTGATATTATTTCCTTATGAGAAATAATTTTTATATCAAAAGATTGAGATAAAAGAGAGAATAATGCTCAAAGACGTGCCCATTGTAAGGGACTATACCGATGTATTTCCTAAAGAATTTCCTGGTCTTCCTTCTGATCGAGAGGTTGAGTTATAAATTGAAGTTATTCTTGGATATCTACCTATATAAAATACACCTTATATAATGGACCCCTTTAGAGAAGGAAGATCTAAATAAGCAGTTACACGATAATTTGGAGAAGGGTTTTATATGAACGAGTGCTTCACCATGGGGTGCGTCAGTCGTCTTCATCAAGAATAAGGATTGATCAATGAACCTATGAATTGATTATCATGATATCAATAAAATCATGATAATGAACAAGTATCCCCTTCCAAGGATAATTGAATTGTTTGATCAGATTCATGGGGTTAGTTATTTCTCTAAGATGGACCTTCGGTTAGGATATCACCAATTAAAGGTGAGGAAGGAAGATATTCTCAAAACTGCATTTCAAAGAATTTATGGACACTATGAGTTCATAGTGATTCCCTTAGGACTCACTATTTCTGTGTAAATGTTCATGGATTTAATTTATAGATTCTTTAGAGATTACCTTTACAAATTTTTGGTAGTCTTGATCGATGATATTCTAATATAATCTAAGAGTAAGGAGGAACATGAAGAGCATTTGAATACTATATAGATGACTCTGCGAAGGGAGAAACTTTATGAAAAGTATATAAAAATTTGAATTATGTATGGAGTAAGTATCTTTCTTGGGGAATGTTATCACTAGTAAAGGGATATCTGTGGATCCTTCCACGATTAAGAAAATTGAAGCATAGCCCAGTCCTACATATGTAATGGAGATCCATAGCTTTCTTGGATTATCTGGATATTATCGATGATTTGTGAAGAAATTTTCATGATTTTAAAACCCAATGACAAAGCTGAAATGGAAGGAGGTGAAGTTTTTTTAGACTTAAGAATGTGAGGAAAGCTTTAAGGATCTCAAAAATAGGCTTATCATTGTGCCAGTACTCACACTCCCGATAAGTGGAGAACTCTTTGTGGTGTATAGTGATTCTTCAAAGAAGTGATTAGGTTGTGTGCTAATGAAAAATGTTAAAGTGATAGCCTATGCCTCAAGGTAGATAAAAATCATGGAGAAAAACTATACCATGTATGATCTGGGGTTGGTGGTTGTGATCTTTGTATTGAAAATATGGCGATATTATCTCTATGAGGATAAGTGTGAGATATATACTAATTTCAAGAGTATAAAATATATATTCACATATAAGTATCTTAATATGTGCAAGTGAAGATAGTTAGAGATCATCAAGGATTATGACTGATCAATCCACTACCATCCCAGTAAGGAAAATAAGGCGGTGGATGCTCTAAGTAAAAAAGGATCCTACAACTTTATGAATGATGAGAATTGAATAGGATCCAATCTTTTTAGATTTGTAGAGGATTAACATGGGAATCATTAAGGTAGGAAAATCATCAATCCTTCCTTAAATTATTTCTCAACCATCCCTCGTGGAGAAAATAAAGGATGCTCAAATAAATGATGTAGAAATTCAGAAATGGGTGGATGTTATTAGAGAAGGGAAATACTATGAGTTCAATATTGATGTGGAAGGAGTTATAAGATTTGGTTCATGATTATGTGTACCATCCGATCGAGAGATAAAGAAAGATATTTTGAATGACCCACATAGCTCAACCTTCTCTATTCACCCAGGGAGCACAAAGATGTATTGAGATCTCTGAGAAAACTTTTGGTGGGACAATATGACGAAGGAGATTGGTGAATATACATCAAAGTTCCTAGTATGTCAATAAGTGAAGGTTTAAAGAAAAAAGTCCAAGGGAATGATTCAACTGCTATCCATACTAGCATGGAAGTCGGACAACATCACCATGTACATTGTCACTAGAATTCCAAGGATATGCAGAGGAAACAATGTTATATGGGTCATTATGGATCTTCTTACAAAGACAGCTCTCTTTATCTCAATTCGAGAGGACTTCTCATCGGATCAACTTTCATGGATATATATCAAAGAGGTGGTAAGGATGCATGGAGTAACATTATCTATTGTATTTGATAGAGATCCAAGATTAACCTTGAAGTTCTAGAAAACTCTCCAACATGCTCTAAGCCATGAACTGAACTTCAGTATGGACTATCATCCTCAAACTGATGGCCAATCTGAGTAAACTATTCAAAAACTAGAAGAAATGTTGAGAGTGTATTCTATGTACTTCAAAGAAGGATGGGACCGACATCTTCCACTGGTTTAATTCTATTACAAAAATAGTTTCCACTCGAGCATCTGAATGGCACCATATTAATCACTTTATGGGAAAATGTGTAGAACATTAGTGTGTTGGGACAAAGTTAGTGAGTGTAAGCTGCTAGGACCTGAAATGGTTGAAGAAATGGTAGAGAAGGTTAAAACCATTCAGCAGCACCTCAAGGAAGCCCAAAGTCAATAGAAGGTTTATGCAGACAATTGTTGACGAGACTTTGATTTCAAAGTTGGAGACATGGTATTCCTCCACATATCTTCATGGAAGAAGGTCATGAGGTTTGGGAAGAAATGAAAGCTAAGTCCTAGGTACATCGTCCCCTTCTAGATCCTTGATCGTGTCGGAGTTGTGGTCTGTCAACTAGAACTTCCACCAACCCTATCTAAAGTACACGATGTCTCCACATATCTCTTTTAAGGAAGTACATACAAGATCCTTCACATATATTTTCTTCAAAGGTGGTATAGTTAGATAATGATCATTCTTATGAGGAGCATCCAGTGAAGATCTTGGATCATAGAGATAAAGTTCAACGCAACATGACTACTCACCTGGTCAAAGTACTATGGTGAAACCATAAGTACGAAGAGGCAACATGGTAATTAGAGGAGGCAATGAAGGAAAATTACCCACACCTATTTTTGGCTTAGAATGTAAAATGAAATTTTGAGGGTGAAATTTCATGAGGGAAGAATGTAACAACCCCAAGTTTTATTAATAAAATTCCCTTCTTATAATTATGTCTTATAGTATAATCACATAAGATTACATATAGAACACAATACAAAACATATAAATATATAATGAGTAAAATAAAAGGTATCTCTATAAGTTATAGAACTTATACTGATGAAATATTAACATGACCTTTGGAATAGTAATGTGACCCATATGAATAGTAAACTTGCCAATGTAATAGTAACCTCACCAATGAAAGCATAAATAAAATTTATCCATCTTATAAGTGAAAATATGCTTTAATTATATCATATAATAAGTAAATAAATATTTTTAAAATTTATTAATAAAGTGTTGGTGTTTTTGTAAGTCATGTATATTTAATTAAACTTTTATGATTAATTTAATACATTAAAATAAAATCTATTTTCATAAAATGAATCAATAAATTATTATTTTTATGTCTTGTGATCATAAGATAATTTTATGAGACTGTAATTATTTTTTCAAAGTGTTAGAAAATCAATTTTAATTTAAATTTTGTATTTTTCAATTAAATTATGATTTTAATTAAAAAATAAATTTCACATATTTAGAAAATTATTTTTTAAAAATGGAGATCATTTTTTAATTCTACACATCAAAAAATGGTTGGGGTGATTTTTTGGGTTTTTTTTAAATACTTGAATTTTTGGTGAATAGTAAAATATGATAATTTACGATAAATGTTAAATAAATGAATTTATGCATTATGCCTAAGTCATGGATGATGTAAATGGACTTTGGTTCAAAATTACATGCTATCTTTAATTTTTTTGGTCACAAGAATCTAGATTATTCATAGTCTTGAGCAAAAATATTAAACTAATGATTAAAATAATGGGAAACCCCTCCTCTCCTCCACTATAAATACCACCCCTCTTTACCTCTTCTCTTAACTCCTCTCAAGCCTTAGTCCTGGTCTAAATTCTACTCAAATATATCTTTAATCCCCTCTCCCACTCCATCAGCCATTTTTCTCTTAAAAATTCAAAATCCTCTCTCTTAAAGAGTTCTCAAGGAAGATATATTCAAGAAGAAAATTCCTCTTTTCATTTATTTTATTTTATTTCAAGTTCCTTTCTTTCTTTTCCTTCCTTGCCTCCTTTAACCAAAATATTATGATAACTCCAGTACCATACATGTACTATAATTTTTTTATGATAATGGAATAATTCATCATCATCTCTATTTTCCCCTCCTTTTATACTGGAAATGAAAACATCATTTGAGATGTGTTAATTTATCACATTCAACGATGACAGGTTTTCAATTTCTATTACCATATTCAATTAGGGTTATGAAACCATTTTTTTTGTCAGAGTAGATTACTCAATAGGGGATGGGTGAATTGAGTAACTATAAAAATTTCTGTAAAAAGTATTTCTAAAAAGGTTTCCCCCAAGATTAAATACAGCTCAGTTAATCAAGGTTATACTATTATAAGAGTTTGACTATTTAAGTAACTTCTTAGAAGATTGATTAATTCTCAGTAATCTTAATTTGTGTTATTAATATTACTTTTTAATTTATTATACTAAGACAATCCAGTTATAACTTCTTTCCAAGACTAACTATCAAAGTGAAATTAGTGATTTCTGAATTATACAGTAAAGCAATAAAACAGAGAAGACTAATTTAAGCAGCATAGCAGATATGAAACAAGTGGTTCATACTCAAGCTGAGAATTAATCCACTGCACTTGGTGATCACATTCCACCAAGCATTTTATATAAATAAACTTTGATCCACACCCTGGATCAGGGTTAACAACAGTACACAGACTGTCCAGGTCATACAGGGACCTCTTCCACAGTTTTCGTGGGTATAAATAACCAGGCCACACAGGGACCTCTTCCACAGTTTTCAGTGGGTATCCAATAGTAAATAAATGTTTGAGTAAGGATATATTATATCCTTCAATTTAATTCAGGAGATAGAGTGTGTTGTTTTATAGGTACACACTCTGCTCGAAAGGTAATAAACAGATACACAACTGAGTAGAAATGTAGAGATGGGTTTAGAAGTGCTCTGAGTGTTAGTATTTTCTGCTCTATACTTCTTGAGATGAAGCATATTTAGATCTCGAGTCCTCTTTAGTAAAACAGAGTGTCGTGATTCATCTTTTGTTCTTCGTGAGGTTCGACAATGAGAAGATGTTCTCTGGATTCCAGTGTATTTCGTATGTTCTTTAATAGATTCGGGTTGCATGCATGTGACAATATTTCCTTTAGAAATTCTCTCAGTGTTCTTTGTTGTCGTGCTCACAACCTTTTTTTTTGTTCAGTATTACACTTCTTTATTCTTGGCCACACTTTGATTTTATCTTGGAATGCATGTGTTGGAGCGGACAGGTTGCATAGATATTGCACCTCGTACCCCGTACAGTCAGATGATATGTCTACAAAGAAACATTAATTATGTCAGTGCATTTAAAATCTTCAAATATGACCGTTAGAGATTAAATTGACAAACGACAAAATAGTTTAAGAAACGGTGTCATAGTAATTCATGGAAATGGTTTCTCCTTCACATGATTTCTAGATTGATCATGGTGTCTCGTGGTCATGGTGTCTCATGGTCATGGTGTTTCGCAGTCATAGTGTCTTTTTCACAGTGTCTATTTCACGGTGTCTTGTTCACGGTGTATTGTGGTCATGGTGTCTCAGAGTCACAGTGCTTTATTCATGGTGTCTGGTTCACGGTGTCTTCTTCACGGTGTCTGATTCTTCACGGTGTCTTGTTCACGGTGTCTTATTTATGTTGTCATAAAGACATAACCAGTAGCAGACTTATGGTGTCTCAGACTTTTCAAAGTAACTATATTCAGACTTAAGTAATGGTGATAATAGAATGGATTAGACTTAAACATTTGTCAAAGAATGTATTGTGAGAGTATATCAAAGATAGTATAAAGTAAGTAAACTGAATGTAGAGCAATTAAAATCTTGAATGGATCTTCTTAAATCATGAGACTACTTAAACAATAATACACATGAATACACATGATTGTGATATAATTTTCAGGAGTTAACTAGGTTTAGTAGGATTTGTGATCATTAAAACATGATTAATACATGAGGAGTCCAACAATCTCCCCCTTTTTGATGATCACAAATCATATAAATTCAAAGTGTATATTGGATTTAACTATTGAGATAAATGGCTAACATATAGAAATTTCTCCCCCTTTTGGGATTATAAAAAAGTTGGAATAAGAGAAGTCAAAAGTGAACATTCCAGTAATAGCACCTAAGGTCCAGTACAAAAAAAAGAGCAATACAAAAGCAATATCATTCCTATCAAAAAGAAGTAATCACTATTCTTCTTCAGGGGCTGGCCTGCTCTTTGTCTTTAGCAGCAGTGGCAGAAGAGGAAGCCATATGGGTAGAGGTCGAGGTAGAATAAGGGAGTGAGGTGGTTGATAAAGAGGTTAAAGGAAGGCCTTCAAAGACTACTGGAGACAAATTAGGATCATTAGAAGATCTAGGCAGTTGTTGATCGAGAATCATAGGTCTGATCTGACTCAAGGCTTGTCTGACGGACATAGTAGTGGAGGTTAGGGCAGAAGTGAAGTTAGGTAGCCCATGTCTTAGAGGTGTAGCCGCTGGAGCAACAATGGCTGTACTCTGGACATGAAGATAGGGCCTCAGGAGTTTGGTGAAATCTGTAATGATCTCTCCACCATACTGCATGGCTTTCTCAAAATCATCCTTGTTATCCATAAACTTGTCCAACAATCGAGTAAACTCTATGAGCTTTTGGACTTGGGTCTTGAAAGATTGAGTCACAGGAGGAATCCATAGATTTTATACAAGATACTTGAAATGATTTGTCATATCAGTATTGGAGAAGATTATGTTGAATTAGAAATCCACTTTCATAGAAATCTCTTGTCGAGCATCATTAGAAATATTTGAGTGGATTTGGACTAGGTCAAGAACTCTATCACTGTTCTTGACAACTTCATATAGAGAAGCCGTATTGAAACAACTAAGTACATTCTGAAGCTATTCTTTGACTACAGTTCTGAGAAGATCACTATCTAATGAGGGTTTTGAGGATTGACCAGATGATCTAGAGGCATTGACTATTGTGGTCACAGATTTGAGTTGATTTACCACCTTTTGAAGACACCCAATATACTCATCAGTGAGTTTATTAAGATTGAAAACAATCTCTCCCATTTCCTTCACAATTTTTTTATTCCTTTCAGTGACCTTTTTGTCTAAGGAAGCTAGATAAGGTTGAATATGAGACACAACAACCTGTGGGGTTTGAGGAGCAACAAGTTCTATGGGAGGAGCAACAAGTTCTAATCTCAAATGCAGCTCTCTCTGCATGTCTTCAACCATACTTCTTAGGGTCTTCACTTCATTACTAAGCTACTTATTTTCAACTCTTACTTCTTGAATCTCATGAAGCATTTTAAATTGTATTTTAAAAATAAATTTCTCCAATAATAGTGAGGAATATCTCTCACTTAAATTAGTCATAGGAAGAGGATGGTTATTTATGATTTTCTCAACTCCAGACAAGAGGGTAGAACCAAATTCCTTCAGATCATCCTTACTCACAAAATATGGTTATTCAGATACAGGTTCAGGAATAGGGACTGGTACAAGCTCACGTTCCTTCTCAGGTGCGATATTAGAGACTGATTTCAACTAGAATATAGAGGAAAGATCAAGGCAGGTTGCTGAAACCTGCTGAGATTCATCCACATCATAGAAACTGGGGGACTTATTCAGAGTGTCTACAGGGCTTGACTCAGTCATATGTGAAGCTTCAATAGACTCGAGATTTGGGTTTTTCTCCCCCTCAACAGGTGCCTCCTTCTCAGGACTGAGAAGGTTAGGATCTCGGTCTAATTCCAAAGACTCAGCTCTAAGTTCCTCACTCATTTCCTAACTAGCCACCTAAAAAGCTAGATCCATCCATTCTTCAGCCTAAGGGATGATTTCAGGAACATAGTTTTTCACTGGGAGTTCCTCAAGATTGGATTATTACATAACAGGTAGCTCTTCCAATATAGGTTCTTCCATGGCATGCTTTTCAGATTCTTTGGCAACTAATTATGTTTCAGCCTCGGGTTGAGTTTCCATATTAACAGCTTCTTTAAGAGCAGGGACTTCTTATTCAAGAACTTTATGCAGAACAGTAGTCTTTTCTTCCTCAACAAAAACAGCTTCCCTTGGAGTCACTTCAGCCTCTTCTTCTTTTTCTTCAGGATACTCAACAATCTCATCTGGTTCCAAACTAGGATCAGAAATATCTCTTGGTCTTGAGGGATAATACACATGATTGAATTTCTCATAAACTCTATCATTGTCTTCCACACATTCCTTTTTCCAAGGATTCTAGTTTATTTTCATCATCTTGATGGTTACTTTGGAAAGGTAGTACTCACAGTCCTTTATAACTTCCTCATTAAGTCTAATCAAACCTTTTTCATGCAACATGGCTGAGATAAGCCCAGAGTAAAATAGGGAAGTTGACCTGGATGTGTATTTGATTAGCTCACACATATGATGAATTATATACTTGAAAAGGTTGATCTTATGCCCATTTTTCATAAGGTGGATCAGAAACACATCTTGATATTTCAAAATAGCAAAATCACCTTTTCTAGGGCTAACCAAATTCTGAATAAACTTAAACAGGAGCCTTGATTCTCCATCTAGTTCAATAGCAATGGTCCTCCTCTTGGTGCCATTTCTAGTTAAGGCTTTCAGAGCATCTTCCAAATCAAATAATTCGGTTGAAGGTAGAGGTCCTCTCTAATAATCCTCACATATGCCTTCATGAGGTATCCTAAGGAATTCTCCCATAACCTCGAAGATAATGAGCATCTATGGCCATTGACCCAGCTTCTTACAACATAACTATCACCAGAATCAAAATATAATTGTACGTACTAGTAAAATTTAGCCACTTAGGGTAGATGGGTCTATCTTCCTTCAAGAAACACTCTAACCATCCTTGTTGTTCTAACACTTTCAATACCAGAGACTTAATAGACAGAATCCATTTGGGGAAAATCTTTTTCTTATGTACAACAACGCGGTTTAACATATTCAGATTTAAAGGTCCTTCGTGTGCTAGCATAGGTGAAATATTCTTCTTCTTTAAGTTGCGCTTCTCAGGTGTCGACGATGAAGGACATTTCATCCTTGGCATTCACTAAAGGTTAGAGAGAGAGAATGGTTATTAGGATGAAGAAGGGTTCAAAATGAGTAAGTAGAAGAAACCCCGAGTGAAGAATCGAGTGATGCTTTCTTTATTTTATCATTTAGGAACACCAAATTTTGTAAAAATAAAAACATGGGAAAAGAAAGAAGGGGAAAAATTGTTACCACGATACGGGTTTTTACAAAAAAAAAGTTATAAAGAATTTTTACAGGGAGACAATGTCTTGTCATTACAGTGAGATAGTAAACAAGATTCACGGTGAGATAGTGAACGAACTTCTCATTGTGCGTTACGGTGAGATAGTAAACGAGTTTCACGGTGAGACAGTGAAACCATAAACATGAAACAATAAGATATCAAATAGTAGGACATGAAATAGTAAAAAATAAGATATCTATTTGAGATTTATCACTCCTAGTTCATGTATGATGTAGTCTATTATCTCAGAATTTAATGGTTTGGTGAATATATCAGCAAGCTGATATTCAGTACCAATGAATTCCAAAGTGATATCATATTTTTGATAATGATCTCTCAAAAAGTGATGTCTTACATCAATGTGCTTTGTCCTAGAATGTGAAATAGGATTTTTTGAGATGTTAATAGCACTTGTGTTGTCACAATTTATAGGTACCTGTCTGAATTGTTATCCATAATCTAGTAATGTGTGTTTCATCAACAAAATTTTTTCACAATAACTACCAGCAGCTATATATTCAGCTTCTGCAGTAGATAATGCAACAAAATTTTATTTCTTACTACACCATGATACTAGTGACTTGCCTAAAAGGTGACATGTTCCAGAGGTGATTTTTCTATCTAACTTACAACCACCAAAGTCAGCATCAGAATAACTAACTAATTCAAATGATTGTTTTTAGGATAAAACATTCCTATATTGGGTGTATGCTTGAGGTATTTGAAAATTCTATTTACAGCATTTAAATGAGATTACTTAGGATTTTATTGAAAACAAGCACACATACACACACTAAACATAATGTCCGGATGACTAGTGGTTAAGTAGAGTAAACTTCCAATCATTCCTCTATAAGTGGTGTGATCAACAGATTTTCTATCTTCATCAAGATCGAACTTACAAGTGGTTCTCATGGGAGTTTCACTACTTTTAGTTCTATCCAATTCAAAACGTTTTAAAAGATCTATAGTATATTTAATTTGAGTTAAAACAATTCCATCATTATTTTGAAAGATTTTAAATCCAATAAAGAATTTTAGTTAACCCATTAAACTCATTTCAATTCGTTTTGCATAATTTTAGAAAAATCATCACATAAATAATTCTTCGAAGATCCAAAAATAATGTCATATACATATATTTGAACAACTAAAACATCATTAGAAATTCATTTTATAAAAAGAGTAGGATCAGCTATTCCTTTTGTAAAACCTTTGGAAATAAGAAAAGTACTCAATCTATCATACCAAGCTCTTGGATCTTACTTTAAACCTTATAAAGCTTTTGATAGTTTAAAAATATGATTTGGAAAATGGGGGTTTGTAAATCTAGGGGGTTGTTCAACAAAAACATCCTCAGCTATATACCCATTTAAGAATGCACTCTTAACATCCATTTGATATAGTTTGAAATTAAGATGTGCAGCATAGGCAAGCAGGATTCTGATGCCTTCAAGTCTGGATACTGGTGCAAAGGTCTCCTCATAGTCAATTCCTTCTTCATGACTATATCCTTGTGCAACTAATCTATCCTTGTTTCTAACTATGCTACCAACTTCATCTACCTTATTTCTAAACACCCATTTATTCCCTATGGTGAATGTGTCCTTGGGTCTTTAAACAAGTTTACAAACTTTGTTTCTTTCTAACTGATTAAGTTCTTCTTGCATATCCATCACCAAAAATTCATCATTGATAGCATAATTAATGTTTTTAGGTTCAAGTTGTGACAAGAAGACTTGATGTTCAACCTGCTTTCTAAGAGAAGCTCTAGTTTGAGTTCATTTTTCTAAGTCTCCTACAACAGCATCTAATAGATGGTTATTAAGGGTTCTAATAGTTCTAGAAAAAGAGGGACTAGTGATTTCAGGTTCATTGTGACTTGATTCTAAGGAATTTCCAGAGCTAGAAGTTTTCACATATTCTTTCATAGAAGAATTTGAGGATTTTGAATTTATGTTCAGATTTTATAAATCATACTCCAGATTCTCAATGATGGTTTTAGGATCATGTGGATCTGTTTCATAAAATTTGACATGAAAAGATTCTTCCACATATTTAGTTATTTTATTGAACACTCTATAGGAATTATTAGACATAGAATATCCTAAAAATATACCTTCATCACTTTTGAATACAAATTTTTCAAGATTGTCTTTGGTATTAAGAATATAGACTTTGCAACCAAAAACTTTGAAGTAGCTAACCTTGAGTTTTCTATTGTTCTATAATTATTAAGGATTCCTCTTAAGAATAGGTTTGATCAACACTCTATTGATTACGTAGCACGTTGTATTGATAGCTTCAGCCCAAAAATAAATAGGTAGGTCATATTCACTAAGCATTTTTCTAGAAATTTCTTGCAGGGTTATATTTCCTCTCTCTACAACACCATTCTTCTGAGGTGTTCTAGGGGTAGAGAGATTGTGACTATAACCATTTTTTGAGAAAAAGGATTCAAACTCTTGATTTTCAAATTCACGACCATGATCACTTCTTAAGGATTTAATTCTAAGTCTAGTAAGATTTTCTACAGACTTGGAATATTTAGTAAAATAAGAGAGAGCTTCACTTTTGTGAGCCATAAATAAGGTCTAAGTATATCTAGAAAAGTCACCTACAAGAACATAAACATAATGCTTCCCATTTAAACTATAAACTCTATATGGTCCAAAAAATCCATGTGAACCAGTTTGAGAGGTTAAGAAGTTAACACTTCTTTATTTGGTTTGAAGGAAATTTTGTGCTATCTTCCCTTTTGACAAGGATTACACACTTTGTCTTTAGGAAACTCAAGTTTTGGTAAGTCTTTAACTAGGCTTTTTCTAGTTAGCTTTCTAAGGGAGTGAAAATTACAGTGTCCTAATCTCTTATGCGAGAGCCAAGATTCTTTATGAAATACGCTTAATCATAAAGCATTTTTAGAAGCTAAAGAATCTAAATCAACAGAATAAACATTTTTATTTCTTAATGTAGAAAATACTAATTCATATTTAGAAATAAATACATTACAAGCATCATTTTCAAATCTAACACAAAATCCATCATCACATAATTGTGAGATACTAAGCAGATTATATTTTAAACCATCAACAAACAGTACTTTAGAAATTAAAACTGAGTTAGAGTTACCGATTTGGTCGAGGCCAATAATATTTCCCTTGGCATTGTCACCAAATGTGACATATCCTCCATCTACTTTTATCAGGTTCTTAAAGCATGATTAGTCACCTGTCATGTGCCTTGAACATCCACTATCCAAGTACCATAGACTTTTGCAAGGGCTCTTTAAGCATATTTCCTTCAAAAAGATGAAGCAAAAATAGATTTTGGTACCCATACTTGTTTGGATCTAGTAATATCAGTAATAAGTGCATTAGGAAGCCATATTTTCCTCATAGGTTTCCTATAAGCATTATGTAAAGTATTTGAAAAATAAACTATATTTGGTCCACAAAAAAATGAAATAGTAGAATATATATCATGGATTAAATAAGTTGATTTGAGTCCAGAACTAGGAGTAAAACTGTATGTCCTAGATTTTAAAACAAAATTTGTTCTACCAAGGTTTCTTTTACCAGGTTGATAACCAATTCTAGTGTTGTATTTAGGGGAAATTTGTTTTCCTAGCATTTGGGTAAGGGTATTTTTCCGATTAGTAAACTTTTCTAAGTCACTATTTAATTTCTCATTAGACATTTTTAATTCATTGTTTTCTTGGAGTAGTTGATCATTTTTCTCCTTTTTAGTTGTGAGTTCAGATTTAATAGTCACAGCAAGAGCATGTTTTTATTTAAGGATTTATATTTTTCTTTTATTTCATTGCATGTTTCCTCAAGAATGTTACAGTATTCAAACATTTCTTCGTTATTCATTTTTTCAAAGTCACTTTCATCTTCATAATAGTATGAATTATGTACAGAAGAGTCCATTGTTACCTTAAATGTGTTTTTCATAAAACACATATTGGCTTTGTTAGCCTGTTCATCATGTGATGTCTCCGGGTCACTTGAACTATCCTCAGAAGCACTCCAGGTTGCTTTAATTTCCTTTTTATACTTCCTATCATTTTCCTCATATTTCCTTTTGTACTTGAGCTTTGGAGAGTCAGCCTTGATATGTCCTTTGCACTTACATTTATATCAGACAATTTCATCAATTTTGTCACTTCTTTTCCAGTCCTTCTTCCAGTTTTCTTTTTGGTCATATTTTCCCTTGAAGTTAGGCTTTCTAAAAAAATTCTTCTTTTTGTAAAATTATTTGAATATTCTGGCTAGTTGAGTCATCTCCTCATCACTGTCAGGTGATGATTTTTCACTAGTGGAGCTTTCTACTGAAGCTTCTAGTTTCCCTTTGTCTTTGTTCTTAGAGGTAGTGATCTTAAATGCAATAGATTTCCTCTTTGGTTCATCCTCCTCTTCCTTGTTGACTTCCATCTTTTCTTCATACATCAACAGTTTCCCAATGAGTTATTTTACAGGTATCTTGCTGATGTCGTATGATTCTCTAATAGAGATAGAGGTTCCCCTCTATCTTTCAGGTAGACATCTAAGAATTCTCATGATCTGTTCCTTGGAAGTGACTTCTCTTCCAAGAGAAATCATTGTGTTGACAATCTCATTGAACCTAAGATACATGTAAGAAATAGGCTCATCATGTTTCATTTCAAAATTATCATATTTGATATTATAAGTATTAAGTCTCATTTATTTTATACTAGATGTTCCTTCATGTGAGACAGATAGGGTATCCCAAATTTCATGGGCAGTTTTACAAACAGAAATTCTATTAAACTCTTCATCTCCTAAAGAGCAGTATAAAGCATTCATAGCTTTGAAATTTTTATTGTAGGCAGTTTTGGTAGGTTCATCCCATGTGATTCTATCAGTAGTATGAATTTTGTATTCATCTATAATGGATGACCAAATTTCAAAACTCATACTCTCTAAATGAATTTTAATTTTAATTTTCAATTGAGAATAGTTGGTTCCATTAAAGAATGGTGGTATCTTGGTTGGATAACCTTCCAATCTATTATCCATAATAAAGTATTGCTTTAAAATAGCTAGAAATTTAGAATTAACAGAAATTTATAGATCTTTAAAGTACAACTACAATCACAGTTTAATAAGATTACACAGAGTCCCAATAAACCTTCTCTAATACCAAATGTTGGTCGGAGTAGATTACTTAAGAGGGGAGGGGTGAATTTCGTAACTATAAAAATTTCTGTAAAAATTATTTCTAAAAAATTTTCCCCAAAGATTAAATACAGCCCAGTTAATCAGGGTTATACTGTTATAAGAGTTTTACTGTTTAAGTAACTTCTTAGAAGATTTATTAATTCTCAGTAATCTTAATTTGTGTTATTAATATTACTTTTTAAGTTATTATACTAAGACAATCCATTTATAACTTATTTCCAAGACTAAATATCATAGTGAAATTTGTGATTTCTAAATTATACAGTAAAGCAATAAAATAGAGAATACTAATTTAATCAGCACAACGGATATGAAAAAAGTTGTTCAGTCTCAAGTTGAGACCTAATCCACTCCACTTGGTGATCACCTACCACCAAGAAGTTTATATAAATAAACTTTGATCCACACCCTAGATCGGGGTTAACAACAGTACATAGACTATCCAGGTCACACAGGGACCTCTTCCATAGTTTTCGTGGGTATAAATAACTAGGCCACATAGGGACCTCTTCCACAGTTTTCAATGGGTATCCAAGAGTAAATAGAGGTTTGAGTAAGGATATATTATATCCTTCAGTTTAATTCAGGAGACAGAGTGTGTTGTTCTACAGGTACACACTCTTCTCTAAAGGTAATAAATAGATACACAACATAGCAGAAATATGGATATGGGTTTAAAAGTTCTCTGAGTGTTATTCTTTTCTGCTCTGGACTTCTTGAAATGAAGCATATTCAGATCTCGAGTCCTCATTAGTAAAACATAGTGTCTTGATTCATCTTGTGTTCTTCGTGAGGTTCGACAATGCGAAGTTTTTCTCTAGATTGCAGTGTATTTTGTATGTTATTTAGTAGAGTCAGGTTGCATGCATGTGACAATATTTCCTTTATAAATTCTCTCATTGTTCTTTGTTGTCGTGCTCACAGCCTTGTTTTTTGTTTAGTATCGCGCGCCTCGATTCTTGGCCACACTTCGCTTTTATCTTGGAATGCATGTTTTGGATCCGACAGGTTGCATGGATACCAAACCTCGTACCTCGTACTGTCAGATAATATATCTTCAAAGAAACATTAATTATTTTAGTGCATTTAAAATCTTCAAATATGACCATTGGAGATTAAATTGACAAATTAAAAAGTAGTTTAAGAAACGGCATCATAGTAAGTTATGAAATAGTGTCTCCTTCACACGGTGTCTAGATTGATCATGATGTCTTGTGGTCACGGTGTCTCACGGTCACAGTGTCTTATTCACAGTGTCTGCTTCACGGTGTCTGATTCTTCATGGTGTCTTGTTCACGGTGTCTGCTTCACGGAGTCAGAAAGACATAACCAATAGCATACATACAGTGTCTCTGACTTTTCAAAGTAACTGTATTCATACTTATGCAATGATGATAATAGAATGGATTAGACATAATCATTTGTCAAAGAAGGTATTATGAGAGTAGATCAAAGATAGTATAAAGTAAGTAAACTAAATTTAGAGCAATTAAAATCTTTAATGTCTCTTCTTAAAGCATGAGACTACTTAAACAATAATACACATGAATACACATGATTGTGATATAATTTACAGGAGTTAACTAGGTTTAGTATGATTTCTGATCATTAAAACATGATTAATACATTAGGAGTCCAACACATTTTATGGTTGAACCAAACTATAATTTTTTTATTTTGTCTAATGTAAGTTTATGGAATATTTTTTACTCGTGATATTAATTTATAAATCAAAATGAGTATGTTGTGATAAAAAACCTTCCAATTAACCACAACAGTTATCATTACTGTTTTATATAATGATTCATCTTCACCCCAATTAAAAAAATAAATTTTATAACTATGTAATATTCTGTATGTTCACTAATAACATACAACTTAAATTATGGACAACCATTATCATATTACTTGTTTATCCTTACATGTATATATGTAAACCAATCATAAAAACCAAGGAAACAAATGCACCCAAACAATGAAATTAAACCTCTTAACCCATCAAAAAGGTTACAAATGAACTTAATAAGGCTATAATAAATCAATTAAATGAATAATAGGTTATTTATATACTAATTAATGATTGTAATTTGGTTATCCATGACATTAATACCAAGATAAGGACACCATCAGATTTAAGGTAAGGGATTCTACTCAAACCTCTATTATTCCTTCGGGTTTCTCTATCTTTATTTCTACCCAAATGAAGTTATATATTCTTTTTATTTAAATATTATAAATTGTTTTTATATTCTAGAAACCCATTTATGGAAACTTCTTGAATTATTACCCAATTTCAAGTTCACTCTATAGTCTATTTTAAGCCATAATTTTTTTAAATCTTCATTTTATTATGAAAACCTTCTTGGTTCACTTATGGTTTTATATAAAATATTTTTCCCTCTTCTATTTTAAATTCTCTTTACTGTTTTCTTTAAAACTACACTAAAATGTTTTAATGATAAAATTTATTAAATAATATTCTTACATGATGTCACTTCTATTTCAAATATCTTACCATGTTATATAACTATTTTACCTTATGAATATACATGTATGTTTTAATTATTTTATTTCAGGGACACTTGTATGATATGCCCATTCATTATTCTTTATGATGTGATTATGATACCCATTTCTTTCTATGGATACCCTTATGTTTATGTATGATTGATTAAGTAAGATTCTTAATGTGGAAAACGTATTCATGAACATGTTTAGATGGGTGTTACCAGATAGTGATCCAATGAATTGGGTAAAGTTGAGTCTCATGAGATGTTATGTGAAATGGTCTTGGTGGTTAGCCTTGAATCGTGATACCATGTGCAATGGTCTTGGTGGCTAACCTTAACTTGTGATCCTCTATGTGCAACAAGCCTTGAACCAAACTAAATTAATGTTTTATATTTCTTACACATTACTAGGACTCCATTTTTATATGACCCCATGTTTATATGTTATGATTCCATATGTTCCATGCCTTTTTATATCATTATTTCATGCCTTCTACCCCATGTGCTAAAGCTTTATTCCTATGTTTTATTCCCTTACTGGTATTTTTAGTTCTTCCCTTTGTTCATGTTATCCCCAAGTTATCCTATGAAGATGTATGAACACAATGGAAGTTAGGAGCTCCTTATGAGTATTAAATAAATAAATCTTTCTTTTAGTTTCTGGTTTTCAATTTTATGTACCTAGTTTTCCAAGACACTAGACTTTACGGTCCTTGTTTTGTAATAATATGTTTAATTATACATAAAATCAAGTAATGTTATGTGTAAAATGATATGGTCGTTATAATTGGTTTTACCTTTGAAAAATAAACTCATGTATATCTATGGTATTATTCCATCAAAATAATAATTAATATTATTTTTCTTCATTCTAAAATTTTCTCAATCTCATAAACTCTTCTAGAGTTTGAATTCCAATAGTAAACTCTGAAAATGCTTCCTTTAAACTTTTTACATCATCCTTAATCTTATAATTTTCATTTTTGTATAGATTCTAAATCATCACAAATATTTTATTTAGTACTTGAAGTATAATTTCTCAAACTATAATTATTTTTTATAGTTTTTAAATATTACCTTTCATAAGCTTTAATTTCTCCTTCTCTTAACCAAAGAAGGAAACTGTATCCTCTAACTTTTCATTTTCGAAAATGAGAATCTTATGTTATTATATAACATTCTTATAATCATTACTCAACTTATTGTACATGGTTTAAAGCTTTTAAATTTATCTATAATAAATATAATATATTTCAATTAACTCACTAATAGTGATCTTGTCACAGCCAGAATTATCAAAGGAATAAGAATTAGAATCAGAATTGTTATCACTAACCTTACTCTTATCACTAACCATGAGACAAATATTTACAATATTCTTATCACTTATAAACTCTTCACTTGAATAAAATTCTTCATTTCAACTCCAAGTAGTATCCAATTATTTCTTATTTTTATTTTCCTTATTCATTTCTTCTCTTTCATTTTTCATCCTCATATATTCATAACTAGTATGACCCTTTTCTTATATTTAAAACATCTAATATTATAATTTAGATTTCTTTTATTAACTTTACTTTTAAAATCCTTCTCATAGTTCTTCTTCCATATATTCTTGGAAAATTTTATTTTATTAATAATTACTTGTATATATTTCATAAGTTAACTTAATTCATATCCTTTATCACAACTATAAGATCCTAGATTAGCATTAGAATAATAAGAAGAAACATGTTTAGTAGATTTAAAAGAAACTACCATCTTTCTTTCATTAACTTCATTATCAATATTACTTAAATCAACATCATACTGATATAATTATATGATAATCTTATACATGGTATATTCAGAAAATTCAATAATTTCTTCAATTAAGACCTTCTTAGAAATCCATTTCTTGGGTAGTGATTGAAAAATTATGTCAATCAGCACTTCATTCATCATAGTAACACCTAGATTAATCATGTTATTCACAATATTAGTGAACATGTTACATATGTCACTAACACTTTCACATTAAAACATCATGAACTCTTTAAATTCATTCCTATGAATATGAATATTAGTTCAATGAAATTTTGTAGTGCCTAAATAAGTAGATTTTAAATTCCTTCAGATGTCAAAATTAGTTTTATAAGAAGATGTATTACTATAAACATTTTTTCTAAGAGAAAAATAAGGTAAATTCATATATTTGTAATTAAAAATACATTTAATAGAATCATTACTGGTCAAAGTATCAAGATAAACTTTTGTTGATTTGTAAGGTCTATCCATTATGGTCCTATACTAAATACTTATATTCTTTAAAAATAATTTCATTTTATCTTTTTAATAACCATGGTCACTACCATTACAATTATTTGGTTTAAAAAAAATTAATTTCAACCTCCTAAATTGTCATAACTAAAAAAAGATCTTTCCCTTGAACTTTTAAGTTTAGCATATAGATTAGTAACATAATATATCCAAAAAACTAAATGTTCAAATAACAATTTTAGATTTATTAGGTTAAACAATATATATAAACTCTTAAATTTTGTGGTTTTGATACCAATTGTTAAGTATTATATAAAATAACAGAGCTCAATCAAACTTTCAGGGGCTTGGTCTATTACCAATTTTTAGGTCCCGACTAGGATGATGGAAAAACAAGAGGGGTGGATTTTCAATCTTAAAAATATAAATAACTTAAAATATAATATAGAATGTGGTGGAATAAATATTAAATCATTCAACCTTAAACAAATATGCAGTGATTGTGAAGATTGTAAGTAGTAAAGTAAGAAAGTGAACACATAGATTGTCTAGTAGTTTGTATCCAAACTATCTTATACCAACTATTTTCACTCTCAACTAAATAGTATGATATCCATAATAGATATGTCCTTTTATAATGATTGTAGGATAAACATATACTTTTATAAAGGTTTCAACCCTAACCCAGTTTTTAACAAGAGAAGACCTAACTTGGTATTTTTTATGGATCATCCTAAAATCTAGAAATACTTTTATGTGGGAGAAAACAAAACATGGTCTTTATAAGGAGTAGTCCTAACCAAGTTCCTTTCAATTGAATCTAATATAACCAGTTCAAAATTGTCAATTGGTCATGTGGGTAGAACCAATTTGTACCTTTTAAGGGTGGTATTACCCATGTAAACAATATAATGAAAAGTAGACAACTCCAAAAAATAAAAACTAAAATGAAAATAACTAGATAGAAGTTTTAGATAAAATGATAGTGGAGTTAATTGACCCTCATACCTTTATGTGATGAGAAATAATGAATCTTATTCTTTCTAGTATTGCCTCAAAAAATCAACCAAACTATGTAGATTTTCTATAATAGCAACACTTTGACCAAAGAGTGTTCATGACTAGTGTTTATGCATGCCTCATTGCTTCATCTTTTATAGATAAAAATATAAATAGATATTTTATTTATTCAATCTCCATGATTTTTCCTTCATAAATACCAATGGTGATATTATAAACATGGATACATCTATAAATTAGGAAACATCACATGAAATATAAACATATGGTACAAATATCATGATCAGAATAATTTAAATAAACATTTAAATTGACCTAAAATACTCCCATAATAATTGATATTAATAGCTTAGAACAATCCACATAATCAATTTAAATACTTTCCAATAATCATGGTAAGTAGTATTTAAAATGTCCATCCATTCGAAATTTGAATATTTTAATCCCTCATATTAGTTACATCCTATGATAGATAATTCAATCATAAAATTCTATCTTATAAAAATCAAAACTACCTAAAACCCATATTAAGAACAATACATGCTATAATTATTACTCCAGATAAATGTGTATGATAATTCCCTTATCCAAAATCAAAGGCAATCTTCAGATAACCTTATTCTTGGAGAATAGATAACCTATTTTTTACTCTAGTGAAATGTGTTAAATATTTTCCTTAATCTAAAAATATGCATAACATATTATTCTCAGAAATAAAGAATAAGTAATATTTTATCCTTATGAAAATTCCTACAATATAAAATATTATTATAACAAAATAATGAATAAATAAAGATTAATATAAATCAAAGTAAACATCATTATTTTATTTCATAAGTAGTGGAAGTTTAAAATAGAAACACTATAACTCTATTAAGAAATAAATAAAACAAAAAAAAAAGAAATAATAAACCAATGATAGAGGGAATGGTAATTATCAAAATATAAAAAAGAATTAAGTTTCAAGGAGTCTCTCAAAAAATTAATTTTCAAAAGTATAACTCACAAATTCTCCACCATGATAACTCTAGATAGTGATAATATGAAGGCTTTTCAAATTTAAAAAAAAATAGAAAACCTTTTAAATATAGAGAGTGATTATAAATTAAGAGAAAGAAAATAAAATCAAGTAAATATAGTGTAAGAATAAACTAATACATACACATAGTGTTTTCCTCTAATACTAATATTTTATATAGGTCCAAAAAGTTCCATGTACACTAACTATAATTCTATGAAAGTTGATACTTTTCCAATAGGTTTAAATATATACTTGATTTTCTTACTATATTGTCAAGTTTTGCACTATGAAATTTGAGAATGAAATATATACCTCACAAGTTTATAAGGATTTTATATATTATCAAATTAAGTTAGAATTAAAGTCTATACAAGAAAAGAAACATCACTAATACCAAAAATCTAAACTTTCATATTGTCTCTAAAAGTATTATATCCACCCCCTCAATTTTTATATGTTTTGGAAGTCAAACTTGTTTCTAGTCATGTGAAAAGAATAATCTCTATCCATTTACCAAAAAAATTAGCTATTAGTACTCATCCTTGTCTCCTAAAATAAATGATATGAGAACTTTAGTAACCATAATTTGTTTTTCTCTAGTGATATTAGTAAATAAAACCCTTGGAATCCACATATTCTAAACCCTATGATATTGAACACATACTGGTTTTTTTAAATATAATCTATACATGTTTCAAATTATTGAACCTTATTCAAGGATAAATGATTCTTCCAATGACCTCCTCTCTAACATTTAGTACAGAAAGGTTAAATTTTCAGAATAATCTAATTAGGCTAGAAATGTGAACTTCCAAAATATTTACAACCAACTCTGTAATAAGTTCTATATGGTTTAACTATCTAAAAAACATTTCAAAAATATTCCTTCCATAATTAAAATTATAAATTATATTCTAAAGTATTTTAACTTAATACTTTAGTTTTGAAACCTTTTTTTATCACTAGAAGTTGAAACATAAATTGATTTAACATAAAACATAGAAGAATGTTTATAAATACTATCATTAGCCTTAGTAAGGTCTCCCTTAGACTTATCATAGTCTTTCTTCAAATTTTTATATCTTTTCTTCAGGGCAGTCACAAATTTATCCATCTCTTCAAATTATGTAATATTATCGTCATCATTCATAGTATAAGAATAATTGACATATAAATTCAAATTTGTAACAGATTCATGAGTTACCTTTCCCATGAAACAAAATTTTCTTTAATGAGTGTTCATAAAGAAACTAGTTATCTTCCAACTATCATCAATATTCATATCACTCCTAACAGAATATAGATATTCATTAGAACTCCAAGTATCAGTAATAGATCTCAAAATATTCTTACCTTTTTATTTGAGGATCTTCTAGATTGTATATAATTTTTATTTAATACAGGATATCCTAGTTTAATAATATCTATCTTCTTAAAATCATAGTAAATAACATTCAAATAATCTTTCTTCTCATATCTTAATCCAAAAATCCTATGCCTATCTTTTTTTATTCTAATAATCATTATAGAAGTTATTATTTCTAATAATCATGTTCATATGCCTCTAAAATTGAGAAAATACACCTTCACTAAAGTATGAGTTAATATTATTATAACAATTCTTAGAAATAATATTTTATGTACGTGTAATTGATTAGTAACTCTAGAAGTTATAGAAGAAAATGAAACTCAACTATTTTTTTTATTTCTTCTTATCAGCATCTTGTGTTAGTTTATTATCATATTGTTTCATAGTTCTGATTAGATCATCAAGACTTAGCTTAATCATACCATTAATCATTATTCTCTTATATTCCTAATCTTTCAAAAGTATATCAATAGTTTTCTCTACATATTGTTTATCTATAACCTCTCTCTCTCATAAAGAGATTGAAAAAAATTCACTACAGTTATAAACCACTGATAGATTTTAGCAACCGATTCTCCTGGAAGAAAATCAAATACCTAAAAATCCACTCATAGCATATCACTATGAGTATAAAAAACATTAGAAGTTCAAAATTATTTATCCCTACCTTTATCTAAATATCGTTAGTTATTTCACAATAAGACGCATTATTATAGAAATTTTGGGTCATCAAATAAAGTAATGTATTCCAATAATTATAATTTACTTGATACTCCAGTTTCTCTTCATGAGTAAAGTTAAAATTTTCTTTCTCAAGAACCATGTAATCTCTTATCATCATTTGATAGTTATCATCTCTAGTATTAGTCACAAAAATCTTCATTTGATCCTTCAATTACTCATAATTATCACCATTAAAGATAGGTGGTAAACTAGGATTTAAGTTCTCTAAAGTTTTGATAAGTATACCTTCTATAATAAAATAATATTTTCTCTACTACACGTTAGTGTAAGGAAAAAGAGACGTGCTCAAAAACCAAAAGTTGAGAGGGGATATGATACAAATTTTTTCCCATATATGGAAGTTTCAAGAGGGTGTGAACTAAAGTTGAAATAAAAATTACAATTTTCTCACTCAAGTAAATAATATGTTTGGGAGTTTTAATTTTCAAACTGATTAGAGTAACAAAAAATAAAATAAGTATAAATTCAATAACTAAGAAGTTAACACTTAATAGAGGTAAAAAACTAACATGAATAACAATAATAGATAATTAAAATAGTAAAATAGAGTTTTTTAATACAATTCATATACTCATTTAAACTATATTATTAAAGGATATAAATAGTTCTGATCAAAGGAACTCTTCACTTTTAATCTAAAGTGGTAAGAGGATCACTACCCAGATCCAAAGAATAAGAGTTATGCTAAATTGAAACTTTCAGGATCTAAATTATTGGAAGATATAAGTATGAAACCTAGACTTATTTTATATAAACTAATAGTATTAAGATCTATCCCTAAGATCCTATTTGATCAACATGATTAACAACAAGTCTTATCCCAAAAATTATTCAAACTAAAAGTTTAGAAGCACACCGATTCATATCCACAAAATTTAATCCATATCATGGGATTTTTAGAAAAAAATTAAAACTGAAAATATTAGATATTTTATAATAAATTCCATGAAAACAAAATCTCTAAGAGCATTTTGAAAATATCATACAAACTAAAGCACTCAAATTATTGATATTGTTCATAGCTCTCATAAGTATCTTTTTCAGTAGTTTTGGTCCTTACATCTTGGTCATGATTTCATCATCTAAAGAATATTATTCATGATATAAATAACATATTTATTCATTATATATAGTTTTATAACCTTCCATGAAATGTGGTGATAGAAAAATTAAATTCAGGGTTCCTGGAGACGATGATGAAAAAATAAAACATATCGCTTTATAGACACATTAGTTCGTATATATGTATGAGTGATGATTTCATTTCCCATTAGATGTATAAGGAAATAAATAAAGGTTGTTCTATCAACAGAATAAAATTTAATTATATTAAAAATGATGATGTTATTAAGTCAGTATGTTTAGGATATAACTAAATGAGTTAAAAGAATAAATAAAATGAAAGAACTTAGTTAAGAGTTATACTTCTTCTATAGAAATCCTCCTTTCACCTACACCTTAATCCTTATTAGGATGGTATTAGGTGAATACTATAAGCTCTATGAAGTGTATAGGGAATATATTAAGGTATTTGTGTAGATCTTGGAGGAGATAAATAGCTCATGAAATGTGAGGAAGGGAGGAGAGTTGGTTCCCTTTTATAAGTGAGGTGGGTGAGAATCTTATAAATGGATATAATATTAATATATAATATGTGTCGAACTCATGTTAAATGGATCCAAAGTTCCATATATTTGAATATATTGATGAAAAGGTTGAAATAAATTCAACTAATAAATTTATACAAATTTAAGTTTAATTTTAAACCTTATATTTTAGTTTAATCTCCTCTTTAACCCTAATTAACCATAACTGTGTTAACAAATTTTTCAATCTTTAAGGGTCAAAAAACTAATTCTAAACATTTCATGTGGAATTGTAACACCCTAAGATTTTAGAATATATTTCTTTAAATAAATACTATATTCCATAGTTTTCTCTACATGCAACACTGAACTAAAATGAGTGAAAACATATTTATTATTAAGAAAAATTAAGAATAATAAAACCACTAGTAAATAAATATATATTAACAAATAAAAAATGGTTACATTAAAAGTTTATATAATTAATATGATTTAATATATAAAAGGATTTTCCATTATCAAATAACTATTTAATGTATTAATATATTAAAATCAATTACTTTTAAAATATTATTTTGATAATATAAATGTTTTTATATATTAACTAACATATTAACATCATTGAGCGAGGAATTTTTATTAGATGTTAATAATAACACTTGATGTTTGAAAGTTCATTTTTCAATAAAAGCACTTTTATTTATATTATCATTTCAAAGATAAATTTTAAAATTTTAAAATTTTTATTTTTACAAAAATAACTTCATTTTTGAATTCCATATATCAATATTTGTTTTAGATGAATTTTTGAGATTTTTCTAAAAAGATTTATTTTTAAGTGAATAGTTAAAATTATTGTTTTTACAAATAACATGAATTTTATGAAAATATTAGTATATAAGTATGAATTGAAATTTCATGAAACATTCTTGAATGACCAAATTTGTTTTATAAGTGGATTTATGATGTTAAAAATATTTTTTAAAATTTACAAACCTGTATTTGACATTTTAGAACTAAAGTTATATTTTTCAAAAACATTGTTTTTAATACATTATATATTTAGTATTTTGAAATTACTTTTTATCACTGTTAGAAAATTTATGTAATAAAATAGATTTTAAATTTTGATTCATTGGGTCTAAATTATGTAATAAGGATCAATTTATTTTCAAGAATAATGGATAAAGTACTTTGGTAAAAACTAGTTACCTCAGTAAAAATAAAAAGGGGTAAAAAGGGTTTAACTAGGATGGAAAGACCACATGAATGTTTAAAAAATGTGTGGTAATGGGTGGATGAGGCCTTTATTGAACTTATCCATTACCTACTCCATTATTTTCTAATTTTATATCTACTTTCTTTGAGAGTGACATCCCGGTATTAAAATGTTTAATGTATTTACAATAATGTCACCCATTTTTCAATTTTAAAAGGGGTACTCCTCTTCTCACTCACCCTCACACTAAAACCCACTTATTTTGGCCAAAAATATGAAAAACAAAATCTCTTTAACTTTCCTATACACATTCAAGATGTCTTTTTATTCTCAAAATATCATCCCACAAATTCTTAACCCCCTTTGCAAAGGAGATAATCCAAGAAGTGAGGCATAAATTTCTAACTGATCTTTTCTCATTTCTATTTCTTTATGTGAATTTATTATTACTAAAATTTCATTAAACAATATTAAAATTATAAAATCAGTATCATTGTTATACTAGTATGTTATTATAATGATGGTACAAGAATTAACAACTTTTCTTTTTTTATTTAGAAAAATGAAACTGTTATTCATGAATTAAGTGGACTATCGCCTCCACAACACAACATGTTTCATTTTCCATCATTGTATTACAAGGCTGGTCAAAATAGGGAATTTAAAAAATTGGGTACAACCGCGAAAGCGGCACACGATTATCAGAATGGTTTTAATGGATAAATATTATTTTTAAGAACTTATTAGGGTTTTTTGAACACAAATTGTATTGATTATTAACAATATAATCAATAAACAATCATGGTAAATTCAACCATCCAAACGAGCGTTCTAAGAGAGAAAAATTATTTCTTCATACTACGAATTAAATTCATATAGTTTTATTCTTATACTAATTTAAAATTATAATATATAACACTAATAAACACAAAATAATAACATTATTCTTCCTGTGTAATAATATTACAACTAAATTACTTCATAATCATCCATTAATTATAGTATTTTCTTGTTTGGGTTTGTTTAACCACCTAATTAAACAATGCTATACATTTATATTATGGGTGACTGGGAATTTAATTTTTGGTTATATATGATATAAATAATTAAATGATGGTTTTTTATAATATAAAAATTTACCTCTTTTTTTAAGAAAACACCCTTAAATTACTAAGAATCGTCAAAACATGATCATTTCCAAGTTCATATTTAAGGATCATAACCAAAACACCAATATAATGAAATTATAACATCATAAATATTTATAAAACATAAATTTTAATACATTTTATGATATAATAATGATAAAATTTTATTGGAATGACCCAATATTTTTTTAAAGTAAATTACTTTCTTATAAATATGTCATAATCACATTAACTAGTAAGTTCTATGGGACCCTTAAAACATAATTTTTTCACTTCTGTGATGTGAATTTCAAAAATCCGACATACACAGTCATAATCAGTAAAATATTTAGATTCCAATAAGGAAAACTTAATTTTTGGTGAATAGTAACCTACCCTTATGAATAGTAACATACCCTTATGAATAGTGATATACACTAATGAATAGTAACCTTACCTATGATAATATATAAATAATATTCAAGTTGAAAGTAGGATATACCTATATTTTAGAATAAGTTAATGAATGTTTTAAAACTGGTTTTTGATAATAAATTATGATTTTAATTAAATAATAAATTAATAATATTTAGAAAATTATTTTTGAAAAATGGACTTCATTTTTGGATTCTACACGTTGAAAAATTGTTAGGGTGAATTTTTGGTATTTTTCTCAAATACTTGATTTTTTTATGAATAGTAAAATATGGTAATTTACCGTATATATATATTATAAGCTAAATAGACTATTCCTAGCATCATGGATGATGTCACCACCCTTAATTCGAATTCACATGATAAAATTACTATTCTTGGTCATGGAATACTTACTATTACTCGTCTTGTAAAGAAATAATAAACTAATGAGTTTTATATTAAGAAGTCCCCTCTCTCCTTCACTATAAAAACCCCCTCTCACCCCCTCTTCCAATCACTCCTATCAAGCCTTGTGCCTTCTTCGAATTCTATCCAAATACCCTCCCAACCTCCTCTCCCATGTCCATCAAGATTTGGTCTTATTAAAATACCAAAACCTCTCCCTTAAGGAGGTTCTCAATGAAGTTTGGTTCAAGAGGTAAATTCCTCTTTTCAATTCTTTGGATTTCCTTTCAAGTTCATTTGTTTTCTTTTTATATTACCTCTATTTATCTAAATTTTGTGATGACTCCAGTACCTTATATTTACTGGAATTTTTTCATGATAGTGGAATAATTTATCATCATCTCCCCCTTTTTACCTTCTTTTATACTAGTAGCAAGAACACCATCCGAGATGTGTCAATTTTACACATTCAAAGATGATGGACTTTCGATTTCTTTTATCATTCTAAATTCTGTTCATGAAACCATTATTTTTATGGTTTAACCAGATTATTATATATAATATAACCTATTTAAGATTCTATAATCCCTTTGTTCAAATGGTTTTAGGTTATAAAGAAAAATGAGTTCGTTGTAATCAAAACCCAAAAATTAACCGAAACAATTATCATTAAAGTTCTATATGATAATTCATCCTCGTTCCGTGTAACCAAGTTATATAAATGAAAAATAACACCTAATTATGTTCATAAATAATATATAATTTCAATTCTAGATATTTACATCCATTCCACTTCATTACTTAAAAACAAGTGAACCAAATATGAAAATAAGAGAAACGAACACTCCAGAACGATGAAATTCAATACAATAACTTGTCAATAAAGACATAAATGAACTAACTAGAATTATGGTAAACTAAATACATGTCTAATAGGTTCTTAAATAAGTTATTAAAAAGTATTATTTCATATTCCATGAGCTTAATTACAAGAGCGGAACACGTTTGGAGTTAAGGTAAGGGTTTCTTCATCTCACTTCCATTTTCGTGAGATTTTTCTTATTCACTAGTAATACTTTTGTATGGGGTATGTATACTTACCATTGATGTCACATATCATGAATATATTTATCTTCATGGTATTAAATCTATCATTTTTATGTTATTAATTTTAGGACATACGAATCATTTGATTACAAAGTGTAAGGGTTTTCCACCCGAACTTCCACTTTCATTCGGGATACTTTCATTGTCTAATTACCTGGATGTAATTCTTATTTATTGTTATTTAATCATCATATTTTCTTTTCTAGTATCATATATATGTTTAAAAACCATAATCCTTCCTTATTTTATGGATAGTTACACATTTTTAAAGGAACTTTCAAAGTTCTTTCCAAAATACAAGCCCGATCCAAGAGAATTTCTCAAATTCTTTCCTATTTTCAAGGGCACTATATGATCTGTTTTTGGAAACCTTTATCTTTATAAAATCACTCATTTTATTATGAAAATACTATCTTACCTCACTACTAGTTTTATACAAAGATTTTTCCAAAATAACTCTTCTTTTCAAAATAAAAGAGTATTTATCTCAAGAATTGATTAATGATTTTATAAGAGTGTTTTTCATCTAATTCAACACTCTTGTTGATTCCATGGTATTATTGGGTTTAATAATTTATGAATTCATCTACCATATTTGATTTAATTGTTATGAATAGCTCTATTTTGGATGATCTATCCTAAAACCATTCACTATATTATTCCAAATGGTTAGTGTTTTATGTTTGATGATTGGGGAAAGATAGTTACATTTCATATGATTGTTTCAATATGAATGTATTTATTGTTTATGTTTATCCCTGTTCATATGAGGAATGCATTGGACATATTATGTGATGGTTAGGGTCCGCTATATCCCCTCGATGCATCGATAGGTCTCATGAGACAACTAGACGAGGAATTGGCCGAGGCCTTTCCCAATGTGATATGGATTTTGGACGAGGCCTTAATCATTAGAAATCTTGTCCGAGGCCTTGACAAATTGTTTCAGAATGTCCAGAATTATGTATTCCCTCATTATGAGTTCAGATATTGATATTTCATGTGGTTATTCGATTAGTATAATACCCATGATTATGTTTTATTATGGCATTATTTACTCATCTCATTTTCCTGCCATAATGTGTTCAAGTTTATTATTAAAGGCATGTGTTTTCAATTATGAACCATGTCTTATGTTTATACTATCTCCCTCTATATTTCTTACTCTTACTGAGTGTTTGATATCACCATTTATTATGTTTCATTTTTCTCCGGGAAAGAGGAAATCAATTATGAATGACATGCTGAAATAACCTAGGAGTTGTGGAAGTTATCTAAGTAGTTTCTATGTTGTTTTCCATTTCAAGTTGTAATGATGAACTTATGTATGTATCTTGTTTCCAATAATACTAGAACACTCTGTCCTTCGAGATTCACATTCCTTTTATGTATGCCAACGTAATCAAACAAGGCACTGGCTCCGAGAAACTGGGGTCAGGTCTTTACAGTTGGTATCAGAGGAAGTTTAGTAGAATACTTGGAAACTAGATTTAGAAAACGTAGAATTAGGGAAGAGTCCCTAAGTTAGTCTTTGAGGATATACATACAATAACATCCTAGTATTTTGGTAAGAAATAGATTATATGGATCTTTCAAGTAATACATCCTTGTTTGGATACGATCAGGTAGAGGCGGCTCTAGCACAGATGTATCTAGGGGTAAAACCCGAAAACACCGCTTTGAGCTAAACTCGAACGGGAACTAGTGCATGAAAACAGGAATTGCTGAACTCTTGGTTACGACACTCCTGAGTGATATGCTTAGGATAATTCACATTTTCTTTACAAGAAATTATGAATGAGGTTACAATTTTTGATGATATTGATAAAGAACACCTTATATTTAAGGTAGAATCATCACCACCTGATTCTTATCTAGATCCACCCCTATTAGATCAACTAAATTCAATTATTGGGGAGGAAGAGAATGAAATAACTGTGGTTGAGGAAAGGAATGTTCAAATAGAGGATGTACCTATTGTGAGAGAATATGTTGATGTGTTTCCAGAAGATTTACCTGGACATCCTCCAGAATGAGAAATTGAGTTTTCTATTGATTTAATTCCTGGTTCAAGACCCATATCAAAGACCCCTTATAGAATGTCCACTGTAGAGTTAGTGGAACTAAATAAGAAACTATAATAATTGAGTGATAATGGATTTATTCGACCTAGTGTTTCTCCATGGGGATCCCCTATCCTATTTGTTAAGAAGAAAGATGGATCCATGAGGCTGTGCATTGATTATAGGGAAATCAATGCTAAAGAATAAGTATCCTCTGCCAAGAATTTATGATTTATTCGATCAACTTCATGGAGCCCAATATTTTTCAAAGATTGATATTCGATCTGGAAATCATCAGTTACTTGTGAGGAAGGAAGAAATTCCAAAAACAGCATTCCGAACCAGATATGGGCATTACGAGTTTACAGTAATGCCTTTTGGACTAACTAATGCACCATCTGTTTTTATGGATCTGATGAATAGAGTCTTCAAGGAATATCTTGATGACTTTGTGGTGGTGTTTATTGATGATATTCTGGTGTACTCTAGAAGCTATGAAGAACATGAAAATCACTTGAGTACTATTTTGAAGACTTTGAGAAGAAACGAATTATATGGGAAGTTCAGCAAGTGTGATTTCTGGCTCCAATCAGTTTTCTTTCTGGGTAACATTGTATCTTAGGATGGAATATCTGTAGATCCTGCAAAGACAAATGTTGTGCAAGAATGGCCTACTCCAACGAACGTAACTGAGGTACATAGTTTTATTGGTTTAGCAGGTTATTATCGGTGTTTCTTTCATAACATCACCCGTTTAGCCAACCCAATGACCAAGCTCACACGAAAAGGGGGTTAAGTCCCTATGGACCAAGGAATGTGAAGAGTGTTTTGAAGAATTGAAGAGTAGGTTAGTGAATGCTTCGATCCTAACCCTACCATCGGGGAATGATGGGTTTGTTATCTATAGTGATGATCAAAGAAAGGACTTGGTTATGTCCTTATGCAGAATGATCGAGTGATTGCATATGCATCTAGGCAACTAAAAATTCATGAACAAAACTATCCAACCCATGATCTTGAGTTAGAAGCTGTAATATTTTCTCTAAAGATTTGGAGACATTACCTCTATGGGAAAAAATGTGAGATATATACAGATCATAAGAGTTTGAAGTATATTTCCTCATAGAAAGAACTCAACATGAGACAAATGAGGTGGATTGAGCTACTCAAATATTACGATTGCACAATACACTACCACCCGGGGAAAGAAAATAAGGTATCAGATGCATTGAGTAGAAAATACCATGGAATTATAAACAAGATGGTAGTTGAAAGGGATTCTATGTTCATGGATCTAGTAAAGATGGATATAGGAATTATTAAGGAAGGTATCACATCACTAATTTTTCAAATGGTTTCCCAACCTTCTTTACTAGAGAGGATAAAAACTTCTCAGGATAATGATGAGGAGTTTCAAAAGAAAATTAAAGCAATAAATGATGGTAAGGTGACTGACTTCTCATATGAAGATGGCATTTTGAAATCCGGGAAGAGGTTTTGTGTTCCTGCTATTCCTGAGCTAAAGAGAGAACTGTTGGATGATGCTCATAGCTCTAATTTTTCTATACATCCTGGTAGCACAAATATGTATCGAGATCTCTGGGAGAACTTTTGGTGGGACAATATGAAAAGGGAGATTGTTGAATATACGTCAAAGTGCCTAGTATGTCAACAAGTGAAGGCTGAGAGGCAAAAGTCTAAGGGGATGATGCAACCACTACCCATATCATCATGGAAGTGGGAGAATATTACCATGGACTTTGTCACTGGACTCCCAAGGACATATAGAGGAAACAATGCTATATGGGTCATTGTGGATCATCTTACAAAGATAGCTCACTTCATAGCAATTCGAGAGGACTTCTCATTAGATCAACTTGCATAGATTTACATCAAAGAAGTGGTATGGATGCTTGGAGTACCACTCTCTATTGTATCCGGCCATGATCCTAGATTCACCTCGAAGTTCTGGAAAATTCTCCAATATTATTTAAGCACTGAACTAAACTTCAGTACAGCCTATCATCCTCAAACTGATGTCCAATCTGAGCAGACTATTCAGACACTGGAATACATGTTGAGGGCATGTTCTATGGAATTCAAAGGAGTATGGGACCAACATCTTCCACTAGTTGAATTCTCCTACAATAATAGTTTCCACTTGAGCATCTGTATGGAACCATATAAAGCACTTTATGGGAAAAGGTGTAGAAAACTGGCGTGTTGGGATGAAGTCGGTGAGCAAAAGCTGCTAGGACCTAAATTGGTTGAGGAAATGGCAGAGAAGGTGAAAACCATTTAGCAGCATATCAAGGCAGCCCAAAGTCGACAGAAGAGTTATGTGGATAACTGTCGACGAGACCTGGAGTTCAAAGTTGGAGACCTGTTATTTCTATGCATATCTCCATGGAAGAAGGTCATGCGGTTTGGGAAGAAAGTAAAGCTAAGTCCTAGGTATATTGCCCCCTTCGAGATCATTGATCGAGTCGGAGCTGTGGCATATCGACTGGCACTTCCAACAACCTTGTCGAAGGTACATGATGTCTTTGATGTATCCCTCTTAGGAAGTACATACCAGACCCTTCACATGTACTCTCTTCAGAAGTGGTATAGTTGGAGGATGATCTTTCCTATGAGGAGCAGTCGGTTAAAATTTTGGATCGTAGAGACAAAGTTTTACGCAACAATACTACTCATTTGGTCAAGGTACTATGGAGAAATCATAAATACGAAGAGGCAACTTGGGAACTGGAGGAATCAATGAAGGAGAAGTACCCCCACCTGTTCTTGATGTAGATTGTAAATGAAATTTTGAGGGAGAAATTTTTGTAAGGAAGGGAGAATGTAACGAACCAATATTTTTTTTCAAGGAAATTACTTTCTTATAAATATGTCATAATCACATTAACTACTAAGTGATATGGGACCCTTAAAACATAATTTTGTCACTTCTCTGATATGAATTTCAAAACTCTGACATACATAGTCGCGATCAGTAAGTTATTTAGAGTCCAATAAGGAAAACTTAATTTTGGTGAATAGTAACCTACCCTTATGAATAGTAACATACCCTTATGAATAGTGATATACCCTAATGAATAGTAACCTAACCTATGATAATATATAAATAATATTCAAGTTGAATTTATGATATACCTATATTTTAGAATAAGTTAATGAATGTTTTAAAAATGGTTTTTGATAATAAATTATGATTTTAATTAAATATTAAATTAATAATATTTAGAAAATTATTTTTGAAAAATGGAATTCATTTTTGGATTCTACATGTCGAAAAATTGTTAGGGTGATTTTTTTGGGATTTTTCTAAAATACTTGATTTTTTTATGAATAGTAAAATACGATAATTTACCGTATATATACATTATAAGCTAAATAGACTATTCCTAGAATCATAGCTAATGTCACCACCCTTAATCAGAATTCACATGATAAAATTATTATTCTTGGTCATGGAATACTTACTATTACTCATCTTGTGAAGAAATAATAAACTAATGAGTTTTATATTAAGAAATCCCTTCTCCCCTCCACTATAAAAACCCCCTCTCACCCCCTCCTCCAATCTCTCCTCTCAAGCCTTGTTCCTTCTCCAAATTCTGGCCAAATACCCTCCCAACCTCCTCTCCCACGTCCAGAAATCTTGGGTCTTATTAAAATACCAAAACCTCTCCCTTAAGGAGGTTCTCAAGGAAGTTTGGTTCGAGAGGTAAATTCCTCTTTTCAATTCTTTGTCTTTCCTTTCAAGTTCATTTGTTTTATTTTTCTATTACCTCTATTTATACAAAATTTTTGATGACTCCAGTACCTTATATGTACTGGAATTTTGTCATGATATTGGGATAAGTTATCATCATCTTCCCCTTTTTACCTTCTTTTATACTAGTAGCAAGAACACCATCCGAGATGTGTCAATTTTACACATTCAAGGACGATGGACTTTCGATTTCTTTTATCATTATAAATTCTGGTCTTGAAACCATTCTTGTTATGGTTGAACCAGATTATTATATATAATATAACCTATTTAAGATTCTGTAATCCTTTTGTTCAAATGGTGTTAGGTTATAAATAAAAATGAGTTCGTTGTAATCAAAACCCACAAATTAACCGAAACAATTATCATTAAAGTTCTATATGATAATTCATCCTCATTCCATGTAACCAAGTTATATAAATGAAAAATAACACCTACTTATGTTCATAAATAATATATAATTTTAATTCGGGAGATTTACATCCATTCCATTTCATTACTTAAAAACAAGTGAACCAAATATGAAAATAAGAGAAACAAAACCTCCAGAATGATGAAATTCAATACAATAACTTGTTAATAATGACATAAATGAACACACCATAATTATGGTAAAATAAATACATGTATAATAGGTTCTGAAAAAATTTATTAACAAGTATAATTTCATATTCTAGGAGCATAAGTACAAGATCGGAACACGTTTGGAGTTAAGGTAAGGGTTTCTTCATCTCACTTCCATTTTCGTGAGATTTTCCATATCACTAGTAATACTTTTGTATGGTGTATTTATACTGACCATTGATTTCACATATCATTAATATCGTTATCTTAATGGTATTAAATCTATCATTTTTATGTTATTAATTTTGGGGCATACTAATCATTTGATTATAAAGTGTAAGGGTTTTCCACCCGAACTTCCACTTTCATTCGGGATACTTTCATTGTCTAATTACCTGGATGTAATTCTTATGTATTGTTATGTACTCATCATATGTTCTGTGTGAGTATCATATATATGTTTAAAAACCATAATCCTTCCTTATTTTATGGATAGTTACACATTTTTAAAGGAACTTTCAACGTTGTTTCCAAAATACAAGCTCGATCCAAGGGAATTTCTCAAATTCTTTCCTATTTTCAAGGGCACTCTATGATCTCTTTTTGGAAACCTTTATCTTTATAAAATCACTCATTTTATTATGAAAATACTATCTTACCTCACTTATGGTTTTATGTAAATATTTTTCTAAAATAACTCTTCTTTTCAAAATAAAAGAGTATTTATCTCAAGAATTGCTTAATGATTTTATAAGAGTGTTTTTCATCTAATTCAACACTCTTGTTGATTCCATGGTATTATTGGGTTTAATAATTTATGAAGTCATATACCATATTTGATTTAATGGTTATGAATAACTCTATTGTGGATGATCTATCATAAAACCATTCACCATATTATTCTGAATAGTTAGTGTTTTATGTTTGATGATTGGGGAAAGATAGTTACATTTCATATGATTGTTTCAATATGAATGTATTTATTGTTTATGTTTATCCCTGCTAATATGAGGAATGAATTGGACATATTATGTAATGGGTGGGGCCTGCTATATCCCCTCGATGTAGCGGTAGGTCTTATGAGACAACTAGATGAGGAATTGGCTGAGGCTTTTCCCAATATGATATGGATTTTGGCCGAGGCCATAATCATTAGATGTCATGGCCGAGGCCTTGATAAAATGTTTCAGAATGTCCGATATTATGTATTCTATCATTATGAGGTCATATATTGATATTTCATGTGGTTATTCGATTACTAGAATACCCATGATTATGTTTTATTATGGAATTATTTACTCAACTCATTTTCCTGACATAATGTGTTCAAGATTATTATTAAAGGCATGTGTTTTCAATTATGCACCATGTCTTATGTTTATACTATCTTCCACTGTATTGCTTACTCTTATTAAGAGTTTGAGATCACCATTTATTATGTTTCATTTTTCTCAGGGAAAGAGGAATTCAATTATGAATGACATGCTGAAATAACCTAGGAGTTATGGAATTTATCTAAGGAGTTTCTATGTTGTTTTTCATTTCAAGTTGTAATGATGAACTTATGTATGTATCTTGTTTCCAATAATACTAAACTACTTGGTCCTTTGAGATTCACATTCCTTGTATGTACGCCAACGTAATCAAACAAGGCACCAGCTATGGGCAACTGGGGTCGGGTCTTTACATTGATATAATAATGAAGAACAATTCCATTATTATGAAACTATTTCAAAATAATCAAGATTACTCACACATGATTTTGAAAATAGATGATAACTAACTGAAATAAATGTAGTAAATAATTGTAAATTAAGTTTATAAAATATTATATTCTTGAATAATGTTATGAAACAAGTGATTAAGATGATTATGTTTGTTATAAATGAGGTTAGAGTGTGATAAACTAAGCATGAATTCAAGGTAAGGGTTTCATGTCTCAATTTTAATTTCTTGAGACATATTTCTTATTTTACACCATGACATATTTGATATGGTTTGATTAATACCTATTGAATTTATTTGACCATATTAATTTAATTAATGGGGTTTGAATATCCATATTTATTTATTTCTTTAAATTGATTTCCATTCGAAGGATACCAAAGTTATAAGGTTCATTGTTAACTCAACTCCCTTCATTGGGTCAAAAAGATTTATCTTTAACTTATTTCTTCCATTATTGATTTCTTCCACCCTAAGATTATATCTCATTATAATGTGTCTTCCTCTCTAGTGGAAGATTGATATTAAATAATTTTTTTACCTTGATGAATTTATTTCTAAAAATGTATATCATTATTAATAATAATTCTCATCCTTTTTAGTGATGGTTTCTCCTCTATGTACATATGTTCCATTCCCATAATATTTCCTCTTTATATTCTAAAACCTAATTATGTTTTATCTCATGTGATCTTCATCTTTACCTTCTATTATTTTACAAAGTAATTTTTTATAATCTCTTTTTATGATGTTTATTTTCAACAAAGGTATTTAAAAATATTAAAATGTATTTACATCCTTTTAAAATCAAAGGTTTTATCTTCCACAAAACATTTTTCTTAATAACATTTATATAATTTCAAGGATATATTATTGGAGTTTATTTTACAAAATTAAATACTTTCTAAAGTTTTCACTTCACATTTTTGAAACCTTTATGCCTTTTTCAAGGCTCCTTTGTAAAGATTATTTTTTATAAAGGTAAATATTTTCAAAAACATTTCACATCATTTTTTTAAAATATTTATGTAATTGTTCAAAAAAATTATATTTCCTTTAAAATTAATGGTTTTTCAAATGTTTTACTTCACTTTTTAAAAAAGAATTTTGAATGTGAGTTATAACTTCATCTTTTATAATAATGATAAAATCATTTCAGAAAAAAAAATATTCAATGGTTTCACTTCCATTTTCCTCTTTATATCTATAGGTCTTATTTCCTTAGAAGTTATTTTTTTGAACCACCCAATAAATTTTCTTATGAAATAACATTTTGTGTGATTGAATTTTGATATCAAATGTTTAATTTATTGACGTCAATTTTGGTGATACCATCTGGAGATTTTATGAAACCCCTTTTTCTTTTCATGGGTTCTTTGTGATGTGTTTGATGAGTTTTTCAATTAGAACCATATATATGGATGATTTATGAGTGGAGTCCTATATATCCCTCCAATAAATTGTTAATTTTTATATCTCATGAAATCAAAAAGGTATATGAGTGGATTTATACCAAGATAAAGGGTACACAAGAGGATTTATATCAAGCTAAAGGGTACATAGGAGGATTTATCCCATGACAATGGGTACACGAGAGTATTTATCCCAATCCAAAGGGTACATGGGAGGATTTATCCAAAGAAAAAGGATACATGAGAGGATTTATCCCACACCAAATGGGTACAAGATAGGTTTTATTCAAAGCCCCTTGATATATAGGAAGATTATCACAAGCCTATGAAAGTTCAAATGTGATTAGCCTAAGCCTACTATGTGATGAATGTCTTAGAAGGTGGCATTGAAATATTATTTATATGATTATTTTTATACCGCACTCTTATGTAATAAACTTGTGCCTTTTATTATTCTCCTTGGCTCGTGTTTAATAGCTCATGATTCCACACACTCTTCCCATGGTATATGTTTGTTCATATGAGATGTCATGTCCTTATATCATGAATTATGTACAATAATTATTATTTCATTATATTTTAATATGATATTTATCTCATGATAGTGTTTCCTCGTATACTTATGATCTAAGGCTTGATGACATGTTGATAAGTTTTCCCTTACTGATCATTTGAGGTCACCCCTTTCTTAAGATTCCCTTCCCCAAGTTTTGAAGATGAGTATAGCATACAAGAAGTATTTAAGGGATTATAGTGTGGTTTTATTATGAATAAATGTTCACATGTGTTTCTTATGTAGTTATTACTTGAAAAAAATAAACCTTTGGCTCTCCGATTTGTGTGACTATTTGTGAGATGGAATGATTATTCATGTAAAATAATGAAATTAATGCATATGTTTAACTTGAGTCACCTTAGAAAAATACATGGATCATTCATGATAGGTTCAACATTTTCCCATAAATTTTATTTATTATAATATTTTTATTACTTTCTCATGATTTATAAATAATTTTAAAAATTAAATACCATTTAAATTCATTTTCAGGACTATTTACAAAATTTTTATTTAAAGGAAGAAAAATAATAATGAAATTCAATTAAAAACACTTTAACCCATACTAATACTTTATAATTATCCATTTAATTCATTTAATTCCATAATTATTCCAAAATATGTTACTTTTATTGTATTTTAAAACCATTTACTTGATTTTTCTACTACTTTACAAAAGCATTGTGTTGGTGTTGCGTAAACACTCAAGGTAATTATACCATCACTAAAAATTAAAAAAATTATAAAAATAATTTATTCAACTTAAATATAACTAATTATAATCATTCATAACTTATTTTCTCCTAAAATATTACATATTTGAGATATTAAAAGAAATAAAGTGGGATTTTGTATTTATTTGTGACTTAAAATAATATAATGGCCATTATCAAAGGAAAATGGCACCAAAATTTCATATTTCAGAATATGGGATGGGGATGTTCAAACTAAACTCATCCACTGAAATAGAGGAAAGTGTTATAGTTATTTTTAATCATTAACCAATAGTTTTTACCCCGATTAACTAATTTTACCCTTTTATCATGGTGACTAACTTTTACCATGTTTATGACCAGAAATAAAATTAACATATTTACCAAATTCAAAACTATTGATTCCAAATATGAAATCCATTTTCAAGATTCAATTACTATAAATTGTATAAATTATTTTAATATAAATGTGCAAAATGCATCAAAAAAACTTTTTAGAAAAATATTATTTTTAAACATAAAAATTGTTTTACACCAAAATCATGTATAATATTGATTTCCATAGACATAATTAAAATTTTTTTAATAAAAGGTGTCTTATTTTTCATATAATACAATTTAAATTTGAATTAATTTTTTAAATTGAAATGAAATAAATGAATACTCTCATCAAAATTGGTGTTGTTCACTATTTACCCAAAAAATCAAATTTTTCACAAAAAAAAACTTAAAATTTATCATAAGATAATTTTAAAATGTTAATTTCAAAATTTATGTTAATTTTATCGAATAAAATTTCTAAAAGTATCATAAATTATTTCAAACTACCTATATATAAAACGCCTAAAAACCATTTTTATAAGAAATGTATTTTAAAAGCATAAAATTAATTTATTCTTATTATTTTCCTAGTAACAATAATTATATTAAAGTTAAATTTTCTGATTGAATTTTTATTTTTATTATTAAAAAAATATCTTACATATATTTCATAATGTGTTTATTCTTATTCATACCCATCGACCAAAAAACATGGTTATAACAATCATATTTAAATAATATTATTTCATAGTTTGTTTAAGCTTGTTGTTGCATGTGGTGTATGTGTCATGAACCAGCCCATGATGTCAACCGACCTTACACCCAAGATGGTCTATGGAATTTATCAAAGGGTGTTCCTGATCCCCATGGGAGGGTAACTAGTGTTGGGTATCAAGATTAAACTATAGGGAATTATTTGGCCCCAAAAAAAATATAAACATAAAAATAAATACTGATGATAAAAATAAAAACTAGCAATATAAAGAAAATAAAACTACACATACCTCCATGTGACCTCATAGGTCACCACCAAACTCAAAACCAAGTTTTATCCGAGAGTAATCCAACACTATATGAACTTGAACTGAAAATATACATTAGGCATGAGCACTGAAATGCTCAGTAGTAATTCCAAATATAAACAGCAGAATCCATCTATTTTACTTTCCTAAAAACAATTCATTGACACTAGTTTGAAAAAAAAAAGATATGAAAATAGGTTCTTCTCATATTGTTAGATAAAATTACATTTCCATTTTAAATCAACACTCACACATCACCTATCCATTTTCAAAAGATGATTTTACCATTTTAAAAACCAAAATCCCAAATAATGAAATACTCGCTAAGTAAGAAATAGATAAACATAGAAAATTGAAATTAAACCAAAATATGCTTAAAACATACTAGAATTGTGATCAAAAAACAAAAAGTATAGAGATACAAAAAATAGGATAAATAAAGTAACCATGGGTGATTCTAAACATCCCTAGAATACCCATGGATGTACTCAGTTCAGAACCAACTATCGGCATATAGTGAAGCCCCTAAGTTTATAACCAACTGGCCACCCTCAACTAGCCAACCCAGTGGCACATCCCACCTGACCTATCTATGATCCCGGTGGTACCAACCAATCTAATCGAGGTTGCTCATCAACTATCACTAAATCCCCTAAAAGACACTTAGTAACCAATGGTAATAGCAAACAGTGTAAGTGGGAGTCCCTTTCATGCACGACTCACCTTACCTGTTGTCACCACACTTACCTAACCCAAACATGGACATCACATATAAGATACCCCATAAAGACAAATCCTAAATAGGGGTGCCCAATATAAATATATACATACAAATATCACATCACACAAGGTGCCAACTGGGTTTTCACATAGGTAATACCATAAATCATTTCTTAAAACTTTTCAATGTGTTGATCAGGCATTTCCCTTTCAAAAACACATTTTATTTCCAAACACAACTTAAATTTCCAATCGAGTCGTCACATATTTTAGACATTTAAAACTTTTCTTTTAAAACACTAGTGTTTCCAGTCCAGCCTTTAGTTTTACATAACCCAAGGCATTTACTAAAAACATTTTCAAACTATTTCTAAAACAACACCAAATACCACTTTTGTATTTGTAATTCCAAACTGTCCTTTTTGCACCAATATTCAACAAGAAATGATTTGATTCCAACCATTACAAACCTCTTAAGACCTCATTTCAATCCATTTTTGGAAATCACATCAGTGAACCAATATTATTCAGAAATCAAAAACCATTTAAAGAACCCAGGTTTGTGGATAAATACTAATTAAAGTGCCATCTTCATTTGAGGGAACATCCATGTGTGCACCTAGTGTAATCATGAATTTTCCAACATTCAATGAAAATCTAAAATTCATAGAAATTACAAAACCCATTTTCACAAAAATCACTATTTTCTTTCAAACCAAATCCAACAACACACGCTATTCAAAGAGAAAAAACAATCCCTCTAAAACCCATGAGAACCTTTCCAAAACATTTCTCCACAACCCTCAAGTTTTAAGACTACCAAATCACACATAAAGGGTAAAACACACAATTAAACCATTCTACCAAAACACATTTAAGGCTAAAAAATTCTCAAGATACCCAATTTCACTTTAAAGAATACGTGGCATTTTAACAAACACCATAGGTACACATGAACCTAGACATGTTTCAAAAATTATTTTCAAACCCTATTTTTAACAAATCTAACCAATTCCAAAATTCTAAAATAAGTTAAACAAGGGTTTCATAGAGGTGAGAATCATTTTTTTAAAATTATAAGAATAATATTTGGAACCTAATCAAACACATTATCTCAAACACATATAGGAATAAACCAAGAATTTCCTCAAAGCATATTTTTAACAAGTCCTAAAAATTTTAAAAACATTATCTTAAACTAATTTAGTGTGGTGTAAATCTCTGAATCCTAATTAAAAATTCATTAATGTATTTAAGTATAAAATATTTGATTCTAAAAGGAGAAAAACATAGAGTCTCCTACCTCAATGGTGTGTGCACGCGACGAAACCCTCAAAGGAGGAAGAGTTTACCACGATGAGTAATCATCACCCCCTAGCATCCAAGAAAACCAAACTGAACACAACCCTGTTTATTAGGATTTGGACAAATTCAAGAAAATCCCCCAAAAATTAGAATAAAAATGCTCCGAAGGAGGAGGGAACTGGAAAGGGAGGCACGGCCGGAGATGGAACTACCGAAGAGGGAGGCACGGTTAGAGGAGGCATTGTAGGTGAGGGAGGGGCACCAAAGAGTCATGTTGCATAGTGGGGTCATGTTGTAGGAAGTAGGATGGAGGAGGAGGAAGCTCTGATAGTTGGGTTATGTAGGAGGTTTTCCAGCCAGAGGAGGGATCACTGAGAAGGTTGTCCATGGCACCGGTGAGGGAGGAGGTCTGGGCTGGGGTGGTCGGGTGTAGTATATAGGGAAAGGGGGGTTGTTCTACACCAAACAGAGGAAAGGGGGGTAGAGTTAGGGTTTAATTTTTTTTAAACACTACTAATTAAATAAATTAATAATAATAATAATTTTAATAATATTATCATTATTATTATTAAACATTCATTTAATTTTATCCTATTCTCATTTTATTTTATTTTTCATTTAAATTTTATTCTTTATTTAATATTTATTGATTTTAGATGCAGAGCAGGCCACACAGTCTTCCAGGCTCTACGTTAACCACACGTAGGCCAAAAGTTCACCTGAAAGTCTTAAACTCCTATAATTTTACCTGGGTCTCAACCCAAACCCTAACCAGAAATATACAAGACCAAGAAAATTATAGATAAAAGGATTTTCCAGGGCTAGGGTGTGACAGTTCTCCCCACCACAGACACTTTTTCCCCCATAAAGTCACCAAGACAAAGGACAACCAAAACTCGAGTCCATTCATGATCAAAACTGAGAGAGAGGCTAAGAACATCATGTGACCTTTCACTCTACTGATCACACCTAACCGATCATGAATAAACCACAACATAAAATTGGGTAGAACATGGGAGGGTTCTCCCCACCATAAGAACTCGACTAACATAGAAAATAAAACCAAAACACACCACCCTGGGGAGGTATCCAATGAAAAAACTCCCAACAGATCCAAACCAACTTCTATAACGTGAGAGAAACAACTCCATCACTAGAACTAGAATATTTTCACACACTAAATCGACCCCCAATATTAGGGGAAAACTCAGGAAAATAAACTATAACTAAACAATAGACAAGAAACACCATTCACCTATCTCAAAGATCCCAAAAATCTTCAAACAATCACCAAAAAACCAAAACTATACCATACAAGGGTCAAACACACTTTAAGACAAATGAATGATTTAGGAAACCATATTTAGAATAGATTCATCCTCTTAGGTTGCGATAGAGCATGTTCATCACACTATTACAACAAGATATGAACTTACAAGAGTAGAATAACAAGAATAAAAAAATCGTAAAATTTCTCAGTTCCAAAATGAAAGATAAAGAACTAGGATGAGGTCTCACATACACCTAGAAACCCTGACTATGCACGAGCTTCACCCCGAGACCTATGGATGGGGCTCTGATGGCTTAAGCATCTCCTACCTCACGGTCTGGTATGAGAATCCCTTAGTCATAATACCTTATTCAAGCAATGCTTCTAGAATAACTTCCCCAGGTGACCCAAACGACCATAATGACGGCAGGTCTTCAGAGGGATGTGACCATGTAGATTTGAATGTATGGACCGGCCACACTGATGGCACACCACTAAACAGTCTGATGAACTAGAATCCAGAACCAGCAAGGGATATTCCTTAGAGACAGGTTCCTCTGGAATTCACTCCTCTCCAGATAGGGAACCTTTACAAATGAAAAGAAACACTGGATTTTCAACTGCCTAGACTATGAAAATAAATTTATTGAAGTGGTCATCAAAGTCCTTCATCATTAGTTGGCCTTGTCGAACACACATGAGCTCTTAACTCGTATTTTTTCACCTCCTCGGGTATAAACCATTAGAAAAAGATAGAATTAAACACATCACACATTATCATAACTTACAACAATTGTGGGAAATCTAATTTCTACTGGTCCAAGTCCGGACCTTCAACCAAACCCAAATCAGCTTGAACATTAGCAACCTAGGGAGTTCCCAACAACCCTAAGACATGATCTACCTCTTCAAAACACTCCACTGCCTCTAACGGACCTCGATTACCATGATATATAGGAAATATTCAAGAATAATAATAAAAATAGGCATGAATCATCATAAACTTTGGGGACCTTTCTAGGGAATCATTTTCTGAACAATGCGAGAAACATAACACCAAATCATACATCAATCTAAAACAAAATTGGGAAGAATATATCAAACCAAAACAACATGTTGATAATATAAAAACATAAAAGAATAATAAAAACATCAATTTTCAAAATCCTCCATTTACATTTAAATTTCAAAACATTCTTCTTCCAGGTCTACTTTTCCAAATTCCAAACACCCCTTTTTTAACCAAATTTCAATTTAAAAAATAATTTTATTTCAAGGCTATTTTACAAACATTGAACCAATTTTTACCAAAAAAAATCCACATTCTAAAATAAAACCCATATTCTAAAATCATTTTTCACTTTCAAATTAACTTTGGAAAAACAAGGTCAAGCCTTTGATTTCAATCACCCACCCATGGGATCGTATGAACCATCACATATGTGTCCATCCATGTCTACATAAATCATCCACACACAAGTTCCAAAATAAACTTTCCATACATACACTCACATATGTGAACTCTCATAAGGAGTACCAAGAGTTAAAAATTTCTTTTCCTCATGAAAACTTAATCATGCACCAAATATTTTCAAACCATAAAAATTTTATTTCAAACTCATTTTACCCATTTTTAACCATTTGAAAAATAATAATCTTCATTTCAAAAATCATTTTTCATTTTCAAAAACACACTTACACCAGATGAAACCAAAATGAATCACAACAGACACCAAGCTATCACAAGGAGGGACTAGCATCTATGCCTAACCCGGTGACATGGTAGTGGGCCATTCCCCAAGTAAGTCATAATACTAAAAGTAACTTAAAACATGCACTTGGAATCCACATGGGTCACTAATCCATGTAAGATCACAACGTGACACCATCTTGCCTCTATGGTCATCCCTTGTTCCAAAACAAGAGCAGAAGACTCAAATCCCAGACTACCCCTGGAAACTCGAGGTTCAGAACGAGAAAGATTTCATGATGACCTTCCTGCACCTTCCTCCCAAGTCCTTAAAATCCTAATCTCCAACTACCAAACACCCCAAATAATAAAGGGCCTCCTCTGATACCATGTTTTCATGAACCATCTTGGGATGTCAGTCGACCCGATGCCTGATTTGGTATGTGGCATGGCCCAAACGGTGTTCCCGATCCCCAAGGGCTGGAAATTAGTGTGTGAATCAATACTAAACTGTTGAAAATGATTTTTCCCACTAAAAAAATAGAAAAAAAAATACTGACAATAAAAATAAAAACTAGGAGTAGAAAGTAAATAAAACTTCACATACCTCCATGTGACCTCATATTTCACCACCCAACTCAGAACCAAGTTCTCTCTGAGAGAGATCCAATACTAGAGGAACCTGAAACTGAAAAGATAAAGTAGGTGTGAGTATCTAAATTCTTAGTAGGAATTCCAAAGATAAACCAAAGAACCAATGTATTTTCATTTTCTAAAAACAATCCATTGATACTAGTTTGAAAATATAGATATAAAAAAAGGTTATTCACAGGTTGGTAGATAAAATTACCATTCATTTTTAAATCAACACAATCACTCCACCTATCCATTTTAAAAATATGATTTTACCATTTTAAAAACCAAAACCCCAAATAAGGAAATAATGGCTAAGCAAGAAACAAATAAACATGGAAAACTGAAATTAAACAGATAGATGTTGAAAACAAACTAGCATTGTGATCAGAAAACCCAAAGTAGAGAGATACAAACAATCGGAAAAATAAAGTAACCATGGGTGATCTTAAACATACCTAGAAGAACCCTAGATGTACTCGGTTTAGAACCACCTGTCGGCATATTGTGAAGCCCCTAAGTCTATAACCAACTGGACACCCTCAACTAGCCAACCTAATGGAACATCACACCTAGCCTATCTGCGATCCAGGGGGTACCAACCCATCTAATCGGGGTTGGCCAGTAATTGTCACTCAATCTCCTAAAAGATTCCAAAGAACCCATGGTAATAGTAAACAGTGTAAGTGGGAGGCCCTCGAATGCATGACTCATCTTACCTGTCGCCGCAGCACTTGCCTACACCAAACGCAGACATCACCTATATGATAACCCATAAAGGGAAATCATAGATAGGGTTTCCCACTATAAATATATACACACACATATCACATCACACAAGGTTTTAACTAGGTCGTCACACAAATAATACCATAAATCATTTCTTAAAACATGTCAATGTGCCGATCAGTCATTACCCATTCAAAAACACATTCTATTTCCAAACATAATGTAAAGTTCCAATTGAGTCGTAAATTATTTTAGACATTTAAAACTATTCTTTTAAAAAACAATTTTTTTCAACTAGGCCTTTAGCTTTACATAAACCAATGTATTTACTAAAAAATAAAACTATTTTTAAAACAACACCAAATACCACTTTTGTATTTATAATTTCAAACAGCCCTCTTTGCACCAACATTCACCAATACATTCTTCAAGACCAACTGAGACAAACCTCTTAATATCACATTTAAAACCATTTTTTGAAATCACTTTTGATAGAAAATATTATTTAGAAATAAAAAACCATTTAAATATCCCAAGTTTTTTGATAAACGCTAATTAAAGTTCCATCTTCATTTGAGGGCACATTCATGTGTGCACCTAGTGCACTCATTAATGTTTCAATATTCAATGAAAATCTAAAATTCATAGAAACACCAAAAAACTATTTTCATAAAAATCACTATTTGTTTTCAAACCAAATCCAACAATGCACACTATTCAAAGAATAGAAACAATCCCTCTAAAACCCATGAGAACCTTTTAAAAACATTTCACCACAACCCTCAAGTTGCAATACTACCATATCACACATACAAGGTAAAACTCACAATTCAACAATGCTACCAAAAAAATTAAGGCTAAAATTTTCTCGAGATACCCAATTTCACTTTAAGGAATACATGGAATTCTAACAAACAACATAGGTACACACGAACCTACACATATTTCAAAAATTACTTTGAAACCCTATTTTTAACAAATCAATCTAATTCCAAAATGCTATAATAATTTAAACAAGGGTGCCATAGAGGTTAGAATCATATTTTTAAAATTATCAAAACAATATTTGTCACCTAATCAAACACATTATCACAAACACATATAGGTATAAACCAAGAATTTCCTCAAAAACATATTTTTAACAAGTTCTAAAAATTTAGAAACACTATAATAAACTAATTTTGTGTAGTGTGAAGCTAAGAATCATAATTAAAAATTCATTAAAGTATTTAAGAATCAAATATTTTCTTCAAAAAGGATAAAACCATGGAGTTTCCTATCTCAATGGAATACGAATGCGGTGAAACCCTCAGAGTAGGAAGAGTTTAACCCAAAGAGTAATATGAACCCCCTAACATCCAAGAAAACCAAATCGAACACAACCCTATTTATTAGGGTTCAAAAGGAAAACCCACCAAAGGTGGAGGCCACCGGAAAGGGAGGCATAGCCAGAGATGGAACTGTCGGCGAGGGAGGTGCGGCTGGAGGAGGTGCTGCTCACGAGGGAGGGGTGCCAGCAAGTTGTTTTGTATAAGGGGTCATGTTTTAGGAAGCATGTCAGAGGAGGAGGGCGTGTCGAGAGTCTGGTTGCATAGGAGGCAGGCTGGCCGGAGGAGGGCTCACTAGGAAGGCCGGTCAGGGTGCTGGTGAGGGAGGAGGTTTGGGCTGGGGTGGTCGGGCACAGCTCATAGGGAAAGGGGGGGTCAGGCTGCACCGCACAAAGGAAAGGGGGTATAGTTAGGGTTTAATTTTTTTTAAAACCCTACTAATTAAATAAATTAATAATAATCATAATCATAATCATAATAATATTATCATTATTATTATTATTAAACATTCCTTTAATTTTATCCTATTCTAAATTTATTTAATTTTTCATTTAAATTTTATATTTCATTTAATCTTTATTGTTTTTAGATGCAAATTAGGCCGCACGGTCTTCTAGGTCGTGTGCCAACTGCGCGCAGGCCAAAAGTTCACCTGAAAATTTTAAAATCCCATAATTTTACTTGGGTCTCAACCCGAACCCCAACCGAAAAGATCCAAGACCAAGAAAAGTATAGATAAAATGAGTGTCTAGGGTCGGGTGTGATAGTATGTTATTGAATATAGTTTTATTTTTAAAAGAAAATATATATTAAAATATAAGGGTATTATAGTAAGGGTTTCCCATATTAAAATTTATTCTTTGAGACATGCTTTATATTATGAACCTATTTTCATTTATATAGTGTATATACTACCTCTTTGATATATCATTTGATTAATAAATTTTTATTCATAGTATTTAACATTCCATTTCAGGTTCTATTTTTATAATTATTTTGAATCAAGGGTTGAAAAAGCTATAAGGATTCATTTTATAATCTGACTTTGATTTCAATATTATTTATGTCTAGATTATCATTTTAGGTAATTTCATGCTCTTCATATTTTAAACCTATATATTTTCCTCTCCTATAGTTATTTATGGGTTTTAAAAGTCCTCTATCCATTCCAATTCCCTTTTGGATCTCAATTCAACTGATTTGATGCTTATAAGTGGATCGGACCTTATCTCTTCTCTTTAATCAAGAATCATTTTCTTACATATCCATATTCTTTATTATGTTTTATAAATTTCCATCTATAAACTTTTATGATTTCTAAAGGTCATTTTCTATTGATTTTGACTTTCTTTACAATGTATAAAAAGAATATTCCTTTTTAATGATTTCTGAATGAATGTATTTTCCCACTATTATAACTATTTTTATTAATGAACCTTTCTTTTTATGTTTTTGTAGTTTTAAAAATTAATTTGTATTCCTGTTTTTTTATAAATTATTTCCATTTAAAATAAAGGTTACTTTTTTAAACATTTTAAAATGGATTTTATTCCACTTATTTATATTTTTATCTTCCATTCCAAATTTTTTTACTTGAGATTTATTTCTTTTCAGGGTTCCATTATTAGAACTTCTTTTTCAAATAATGTTTTAAAAGTCTCCTTGTCACCTCCTAGAAATATTTTTTAAAATAAATTAAAACTTTTTACAAAAATTTAATAAAATATTTAAGAAAATTGTTTTTATAATTTCACTTTCATTTTTCTCTATATCTATAAAATATTTGACTCCAATAAAGTTTTTTTCATGGTAACCTTCTAAATGTTAATGTGATGTACTTCCCTTAGAAGATTGAATTTTTGGTATTAACTAATATATTTTTTGAGTTCATGTTACACAATTCCATTTGAAAATGTTGTGTAACTCTTCTACATTCCAGGGGTTTTCATGATAAGATGAATGATTTATTTCATGTGGCATATATATGTATGGATTATTATTATGTGATGGGTTGTTCTATTATATCCCTCCAATGCATTGGATAATGCTTTAAATATCATGAGATGAAATGTAAGGGACTAGGGAGTGAACCCCATCCATGATGGGACTCTACACACTATACTTATGGGAATGAGGAGTAAAACAAATTCAAAATAGAACTTTGTCCACAATGTTTTTAGGAGTGGGGTGTAAACCCAATATATTAAGGGAATCTATCCATAATGTAATGATGGTCATAGAGGTGATACTTGATAAAGGAAATGATTTTCTAGGCTTATGTTTATTTCAGAGTCTTATGCCACATTATTTTGTTTATTCCACCCAATCCATGATGGTTCATGATTATTGACTTATATTTAAAAACCCCTATTAATCATGTATTATGTTATGTCAAAATCCTTATGTCAGGACTCATGATTTATGATTTATGTTTTATTGGGTATGATTATTTGATTATGTGTTCATGCACCTTGAATATTTTCTCATGCTCATATGCTCATCTTATGATCTCTTGTGAACTTTGATTTTTATCTCTTATTTTTTCCCTTACTTAGAATCTAATCTCGCCATTTTCTTATATTTCCACTCACCGAGCTATGAAGAAGATTATTATGTATAATGTGTCTAAAATAGTAAAATGTGAGAATAATATTTGGGTGAAATGTTGAATAATTATTGTAATATAAGAAGATAATGTAGCCAATATCCAAAGACACTATACCATTGGGTTCTGGGATTATATGAATTTGTGAGATAAAAGGTTTAAATTAAGGAGATAATGTAAAATATATGTGTAAATTTTGTATTCAAAGAACTATATTAGTGGGTGAAGGTTTGAGATGTTTCAACATCAGTATATTGTGGAATATATTAAGGGCCCCATTGATGGTTCCCTACTGAGATTTATCCTCAGGCCCTGTAAGTACACCTTTGTGGGAATTAAAACCTTATGTTTAATGCATAGTCTAGAATATGGGTTGTATTGGAGATAAATATAGAGTAGCTTCATGAGGTTGGAAACATGTTCGGGAATAGGCTCAGGATTGGAGTTGGGCCTCCTTGTGTATTTTTTTATTTTATTTTTATATTATGTATATGATTGGTCTAATGGGTGATCCCTTAGATATATGAGAGGCATGACTTGCATTATTCATTTTTATATTGCTTGAGTGTATGATTATTTTGATTATGGTTAGATCATAGTTGTAACTCCATATGCATTCTCTAATATTCTATTATGGATGATATTTTATATTATTGATTTGATATTTCAAGTTGTTGTACAAAGAATACAATCTCCCCAAGGTTGTTTATAAACTCTGACTTCTAGTCAATAGCCTCTAGCATGTAGGGAGTTACAACTGGGGTCAGATAACATCACCCAGCTCGATCATTATTTGGTTGATCTAGGCCAGATCATTAAAATTAAAAATTATGAATTATTCCCTATAAGTTTTGTTTTCTCAAATATGTTTTTAAATGAAGTAATTGTAATGGATCGATCAAAAGTGATCAAAACCTCACAACTCAAATTCATCACAAATTTTTTCATGGTTTCATGTATTTTTGTGATCACTTGGATTATTATTTTATTACTATTAGGGAACCTATCTCTTAATGTATAAAAAAATGGTATTTTAGTAAACAATAATTCCAAAAAAATATTTTGGGGTAATCAAGAAAAAGTTATGGGAAACATTGGTTCTACCCATGCTCAATTTTAATCAATCCTTTAATGTTAAATGTGATAAAAGTGGAGTTAAAATTTATGTTGTTCTTATTCAAGTAAAGGATTTGGTTATTTATTTTAATGAGAAGGAAAATGAATCAATGAAAAGTAACAACAATTATATCGATGATTTTTTTAAAAAAAATCAGTTCTTAATCATTTCTCTCGCCACATAAGGCCAAAATATTTTTTTATATTAAAATAATCATGTTTTGAATTTTATAAATAGTAAAAATAAGTAGGGTTTTCAATATGAAAAATTGGTTAAATTTTGTTAGTTATTATTTGTAGACAAATATAGAAAATGGGAGAACAAAATAGTTGCAGATGCTTTACCTAAAGGGTGCATATTACTGCTGTTATGGATACATAATTTATTATGTGTATTAATAATTATATGGGATATTATTATATCCAAGATGGTTTTGTGTTCAAATAGATTAATATATTCATTTTTAAAAGAGGGAACTCAGAGTTTATCATTCTAGAAAAATATGATGGAGATCTTACTGGACATTTTTAAGTTCACAAATCTTTGTAAATTCTAAATGATCACTTCTAATGGTCCTAAATATATATGAGAATTTAATCCATTAGGAAAATTTATTAAACCTTCCAAAAATAAAACATTCATTTCAAACTAGGTATATATAGTTCATTTCTTAATATAAATCATAATTAGAAAGATGATAGCTTGGATTTCATTATATTGCCACCAAGAACCTAGAAATGTAAGGATTCTATCATGGTTATTGTAGATAAATTTTTTAAAATGGATTTTTGTACCATGTCATAATATTGAATATACATACAAGGTATCTAGATAATTTCTCAATCAAATTATTTATCATTATGTAATTCTAAATAACATAGTTTTATATCGAGATGATGAATTTTTCAGGCCACTTTTGAAGGACATTATGGGACAAATTTATCATGAAGAATTTTTCACACACTTTTTTCCTTCTATAAATAGATCAAAAAATTGAATTAAAAAATTAAACATTTGGAATAATTCATAGAACATTGGATAAAAATAATTTGAAAGATCGTTATTTGAAGTTGTCTCAAGCTGTATTTTTTTATAATTGATGTCTAAATTATGCTACCATGAAGTCGTCATTTGAAGTAGTGTTTGGTATCAATCCTATAATTATATTTGATTTGACCTCCATTCCCATTTATTTTCATAGATGTATAGATAAGGAGTAATAAAATTTTATCAAGAACCTACATAAATACATTGGAGCTCAAATTGAGAAGTCAAATGTAGACTACATGAAACGTGCCAACAAGCATCGAAAACCATCAATTTATTTCTCAAACGTCATGGATTTAGTTGGGGGGAGATAAGTTTCCTTCAAAGATTAAAAATAATTCGTGAAAAGATTTAATGGTCCATCCAAATTATTTGAACATATTAAGCATAATTCTTATAAAATGTATTTTTCTAGTGAATTTTGAATAGTTTTCAAAACATTAAATTTTTATGATTTAATATCATATTTTGAAGATGTGGGGGTGGAGGCCAGTATGAATGACACAAACCTCCCCCAATAGGATTTAATGATGAAATATAGAGATAGAAAAGTGATTCAGTAATAATAGGTAAATAGAAAACAAAAGCGATTTCACATAAAAAAACTAGAAAAAATGTAAATAAATGCATTAAAGTAAAATTAAAAGTGTTTTTATTTACTTTGTACCTTTTTAGTTTTACATTCATGAAAATAAACCCACCTATATAGTTTATTTTAATGCAAATAAAATCAATTTTCATGCGAATAGATAGTAAATAACAGATAAAAATTCATATGGACTATAGAAACTATCCATGCATGAGGACCTCTCCACTCCATTGACTCATGGTGAATCCAATAATAAGGGAGGAAACATACAATAACGCACACCACCCCCACACAGATTGATAAAAATAAATAAAACACATCACACAACTCGATGAAACAAAATAAATACATCTTATAGGCTAGGGTCTATACCAAGAGCATGAGATATGATCATCAAAGAAGATGGATGATATTTTCATGGATGGAAATTCTTAAAACAGGATGCAATCAACAACAAGTCTTGAATGAAATAAGCAGACCACCAGAACAAGGGCTAGGAATAGAGTTTTCATAGGCCCCCTCTCTCTTAAACCCTCATTCTCTCTGGAATGGAAAATATAAAATAAACCCTAAGGAATCGAGGATCAAATATCCAAGCCTAGAGGAAATTAAGAGAACATTCCATAATGAAAATTTGGGAGAGCAGAAGACATCAGATGTGGTAGCTGAGGTTGGACATGTGTACCATGTAGGGTGAGTGAGGTGGTTATAATTGAAGGCTAATGAAATATAATTGGTGAAAAATCTAGGCCATGCAATACAATATGAATGGATAGACTATGGGCACATAGATCCCCAAATTTATTAAGGGTGTTGAAGCATAAAAAAACACAAATAGCCTCATGAGAGTCACTCGATCAAGCTTATCAATGGCTAGGAATAGATGTTAAAGCAATATTAGGATCAAGCAACAGAACCAAGTCATACACAATCACCCGACCCATTAAGCACTCCAAGATCCCAAATGCCTAGTAAGAAAAGGCCTAAGTAGAGGACTATAAGGAAATCCAAATAGAATCTTGCTAGGTCGAAATGAAAAATATGATTACACAAGGGGTGAATTTTTTCCATTTAAAAATCATGAAAAATTAGAATTTCCCCTCTTGAATTAAAGAAATTATTTCCTTCTCTATTAAAGATGAGGGTGAAGTGGAAAATAATAAATGGAAAGAACTAGACACGATGATGTAAAGTGGTTTGGGGTATGGAAATACCCTAGTCCACTCCTCTAATGATATCTATGTAATCTTGGTGATTTTTACTAGAATGTTCTTTTTCCAAGGACCAATAAAACTAATTGTAGGTAGTTAACAACTTACAAAAAAGTATTTTATAAGTTATTTTTTTTTCTTTTATATAGAATTGAAATATCCAAATATTAGTATGAGAAGTTAACACTCCACCAATGACTGAGTATGAGTACTCAAAACTTCAATAAAAAATAGATGAGATGTAGAAGTTAAATACTAGTTCATCTCCCAGTTGCAGCAGCAACAGATATATGTAGATGATATCGAATAAAGCACAATAGAAAAAAATAATCTTCAATGTTGTGTAGTTTTCCTTTTTCTTTAAACATTAGTATAGAAAAAATTTAGCATATGACAAACATGTATGTATTCAAAGTGTAGCTCTAATAGATTCTTTGTTAAGCTATACCAAAATATTAAATAAGAGATATAGAATTAGTGTCATGTTAATCAAATATAAAAGGATAAAAACACATATGTATATAAAGTGTATCTATGATATAGAACTATAGATGATAAAACTTTTATATTTCTATATGTGCATCTATATTTTGAGAATAAGAAACACTCAGTATTTAACAAGAAACTTTTATTTCTTTAGGATAAAAAGATCTATAAAATAATCTTGATAATTCATGATCATTTGAATTTAAATGCACCTATAAAAATTGTAACTTCCTTTAGAAATGGGAATGATTTAATATGTTAGATAATGGCCCTTGAATCAGCCATTAAATATCTTTAAATGATAAAAAAGTATGATGAAAACATTGTGGAAATCATGAAAATATTCTAAAATTCAAATATCATAGATGACTGGGTCAGACATAGGGTTTCACCATGCACAGGTAATCTTCAAAATTTTGGTTGACAATGTACAGTTGATTCTAAAAGTAGGTTTGATGCACCATATGTTAAGAACAAAAACGTAGGGTGGCTAAAAAAAGTATGGTTCCCAAACCTTACTTTCTATCTAACAGTAGGGTTCCAAAACTTGTGTTCCTTACAAAAGTAGGGTTATAATATATACGTTAACATCAAACATAGGGTTATGAATAGTTATTCCAATATAATTTGGAATTCTTGGAATACTTAAGAAAAATTAAACTTCTTCCATATTTAAAAACTAAAGTGCTTACAGAATAAAATAATTATTCCAATAAATATTATCATGAAATCCACTTAAAGTAGCTTCATTAGTAACACAAATTTGTGTGTTTGTGAGCATCAAAATATATGAGAAATTAATGAAATTTTTGGATCAACATATTCCTAACAATATCCCCCTTTTGATGATAAAAAACCCATATAATAAAACTTATAGAAAAAATTATAAACAGGATTTTAAAATCAAATAAACATATGTATTTCTCCAAATTTCTCCTATAAAGAAAAAGGTTCTTCCCTAGAGATTTTAATCCAAATATAAGCACAAAGGTTATGTTTATCCTTTATATTTAACCCCATTTTTTGATATAAAAAAGAAAGTGAGAAACAAATTAATTCACACTTAATATAGTATAATATTTCTTAGTAATATTCATGTTTAACTAATAAATAATTTCAAATAATGAATAAATTCACACATAAACACATGAGAATTAGTGAATAGAAGATAAATATGATAGAATATAAAAAAAATTATTTATACATCAGAGATTAAAAAAATTGGACACAAATTCTTGGATAGGCTAAGGTGTGTGATGAGAAAAAGGAGTGGGTTTTTTATAAAGGTTAAGGGGTGAATCTGCACACTCTAGATTCTGAACTCTTTTTATCATTATAGCCAAAATAGTTGAAAGTAGATTTATTCTACTCTGAATATCAGTAAATTTTATATCTATTGAAAAATAATAAAACTAACTAACAAATAACACTTTCAGTTCATTAAGTTATGATTTAGAGATATCTTCTTGTCTGATTTGTGAAACTTGATCAATTATTTCCTTTTTAAATGCATACAAATATTTTCTTGAGATTGAACTTTCCTATAGACTTTGATACTTCCCTTGAAGTAATTCAAATGTTTCTCTTGAAATGGAAGAGTTTTTCATCTCATCAAACGATTTCCTATAACTTTCAATTTCTTCATATAGCTTCACTACTTTTTCATTTAAAAGATTAAAAATATATTCATTTACAAAATAAATAAATAAAAATTATCTTTATGAAATATCTCACAATTATCAGATGAAGTTTTCTAAGAAATTTTATAAAGTATTCCACCTTTATCCATTTTAAGTGATTTAACTTCTAGTTCATCACAACCAAGAATTTATATACCTTTTCTAAAAATTTTATCTAGGGATTCTTTAATAAAAGATATTGACTATTCTCCAAACACATCTATTAAAGCACTAGGAAGAGAAATGTATTGTTTATGAATTTCTTTAATACCATCCTTTCGAGAACATTCAGAAGAACTATTATAAAGCAATCATTCTAAACACTAGACGTTTATTATTTACGGTGGACATCTTTCTAAACTAGATATTTATAGTCTCTTTGTGCATCTTATACGGGCTTCATCATAGGATTTTGAGTTTGAAATTACAAGGAAACAAGAGGTTTGAGAGGGTTTAATAAAGGGTAATAATGAGGGTTCAAATGAAGAGAAAGGATGGGATTTATTCTAATGGTTTTTAGGTGAATTTTCAATTTATTGAGCCAAAATAGTGGTGTAATAATTTCAGAATTTACAATTGAAAAGATAGTTTTTCCTAAGAAAAATTACGTTAGTAAAATTCTAATATATTAAAAAATAACATAAAATTTTAAGAAATAAGTTTTTTTAAGAACAATGAGTTAAAATATGATAAGGTTAAAACAAGGAAATAAAATTTATAGATTTTTTCATTAAATAGACCTAACTTAATTTTATGAATTTTCAATGCAAGAAACATTATAGACTCACCCTTAATTAAAACTTATTTAAAAAGATAGATTTTAGGAGTTTTGAAAACATATAAAGGATTGTTATAATAATAATAAAATAATCACAAAGAATTTAAAATATACATCAAACAAATTTATTCATATCATACTCATTTACTTAGAAATATCTTCCCCTAAGAACTTAAAACTTTTTTCTCATGTCATACAAGAATATTATTTTAACACATAACATAACATAATAGTTTAGCATAGAAAAAATATCAAATAATTTGACAAATTAAATTATAGAATAAATAGTAGAGTGAATAAAATGTTTTTTTAATAGTTCAAACATAGGAATAATCAAATGTGTAGAAATTTAAAAAATAATCATCCCTAAATAAAAAAAATAGAGTAATAGAATTAAAAAGGAAATGAAATAATTCCTAGATTTCAAAAGTTCATCTTTATGGATCTTTCCTTTTAGATAACATACTACTTCAGAGTTGATCGATTTTAGTAAAATAATTACAATTTTCATTATCCATAAATCTTAACACATTTTTCAACCAGCCACTCATTAATATAAAAATGGTGTTCAGTGTAATACATCTGAAAAATATCAAACATGGGTGTCTTTTGGTACCCATATGCTTTTGGGTCTGGCAGTGTTATTAATTAAATACTTTGGTAACCAAATCTATTTAATTTGAGCAGATATTTCATAATTAGATATAGGTAAGGATTTTGAATAAAAAAAATTCATGACACCACAAAACTAAGGATTTATAAAATAAAAATCTTTAGCATGTTTCCCATTAATACCACAATGAAAATATTTAACAGTAGACATGCTTTTTCTTAAGATCTAGAAACAAAATAATTCCTATATAATTTTGGATTTTCTCCATTACTACCAATACCCTGATTTACTTTATTAATATTATTTTTACCCAGAATTTCATTTAAATAATTTTCTCCTTTAATAAGAATACTAGAAGCTTGTTTTAAATAATCAACTTCATTTAATAATTCTTTAATTTTATTTTTATGTAAAACAAAATAATTTTTTAAAGAGTTATATCTTAGATCTAAAATATGATTTTTCAAACTTTATTTTTCAATATAAATAGAATAATAATATTTTATATTATTTTTATGCTTTTTTATTTAAAGATTTAAATTCATCTTGAATCATAAAACTATATTTATTAAGTTCATCATAAGAAATATTTTTAGAATTATAATTTTGAGAGTAAGAATATTGTATCTCATCATTATAAGCCATATTAAATATATTTAATCTTTTATTTTCATGCCCAACTTCATATTTTATATTAAATTCATCACTTGAATATTGTATCTCATCAGCATGATCAATAAGACATCTGAGTGATTCTTTCACCATAATACATCTAGAAAGTGTAAATTTTTAATTTAGCAGTGTTATACCTTAATTGTATAACATTTTTATTTCCTTCATAGGTAATAACAATAGTATTCTATATATTATATGCAGTAGCACGAAGTAAAACTTGATTGAATTAATTGATTCCTAATCCAAAAACAATAGCATTCATAACTCTCGAATTAAGATTATAATCTTTCTCTTGAGAATCATTCCTCTTCATCAAATTTTATTTAGGAATTTCATAAGGTTTTACTACTTTCAAATAAACTCTTATTTCCAGAAATTTTAAATAAATGGTCATGCATTCTTTACAAAATCCATAATTATCACCATTAAAATAAGAAGCATGAATCATCGACGTACCTTCTCTAAGATTAACTATCAAAAAAATCTTTTTCTATATTTTTAATGCAAAATTTTTAGAGCCAAAAGAAATATTTATTCTAGAGTCGAGATTTAGATAACAAATTTTTTCATTGAGTATAAAGAGTAAAATCTTTAATAGGATATATATTTTGATACCAATTGTTGGTATCAGGTAAAAATAATATAATTTTCAATGATTTTAAAAATATATATATATATATTCAATATATTCCATCCTCTGATACTAATTATTGGGTCGGAATGGAAAAGTCAAAGACACAAGAGGATGGTGAATTGTGTCCTTTTAAAAATATCAACAAATTTGAATCATTATTCTTTAATTAAATTGATTCTTTCCTTCTCTCTTAAAGTTGAGTATACAGTTGAAAATTAATAAAGGGAAGAACTAGACATAGTGATGTATAGTGGTTTGGGGCATAGAGTTCCACTGGTCCACTACCCCCCACTCTCTCCACGATCTTGGTGATTTTCACTATAAGGTCTGTTTTCCAGGGACCTTTATAACTGAGTACAAGTAGTTAACACTATATAATAAGGATTGTATAGGGACTTAAATTTATTTTATAGAGAACCAAAATATCCACATAATAGTATGAGAAACTAACACTCCACAAACTATTGTGTATGAATAGTAAACACTTAAAAAGAAAATAAATGAGATGTAGATGTTGAATACTAGTTCAGCTCATAGTTACAACATCAACTGACTGATGTAGATGATATTTAATAAAGCACAGAAGTAGAAAAATAAAATTCAATGTTACGTAGGCTTACTTTCTCTTTGAAAAATAGTATATATAAAATTTAACAAATGATAAACATGTATTTTCCTAAAGTTGAGCTCTAATAGATGCTTTTTTGACTTGAAAAAAAATATTAACAAAGAGATACAGTAAAAACAACATGTCAATCAAACAGAAAATGATTAAAACAAGTATGTATCTAAATTGTAGCTATAATAGAAAACTAGAGATGATAACACTTTGATATTTCTATATGCATGTCTATTTTTTAAAAAGAAGAAACTATCGGTATTAAACAATAATCTTTTCTTTCTTTAAGTCAAAAAAATTCATAAAATCTGCCTAATAAGTCACAATCATTTGAATTTAAATGCACCTAGAAAAATCATAACTTCCCTTATAAATATTAATGATTTAATTTTTTGAATAATGGACTTTAAATCAGTATTTATACATCCTAAAATGATAAAATAATTCTGATGAAACTATTGTAGAAACAACAAAAATATTCCAAAATTCAAATCTTATAGACAACTGGGTCAAATGTAGGGTTTCACTACACATGGTAATCTTAAAAAGTATGGTTGAAAACATATGGTTGATTTCACAAGTAGGGTTTATAAACCATACATTAAGAACAAAAATATAGGGTTGCAGACAAAATTATGGTTCCCAACCCTTACTTTATATCTAAACATAGGGCTCCAAAAGTAGTGTTATTCATAAAATAGGGTTCCTAGTCCATACATTTACTTCAAATTAAGGGTTTGAATAGTGATTCCAGACTAATTTGAAATTCCTTGAATACTTAGGAAAATTTAACATTCATCCATATTTAAAAAAAATTGCTTCTAAAATAAAATAATTTTTTCAATAAATATTTTCCTAAAATCCACTTGAAGAAAATTCATTAGTAAAACAAATGTGGGTATTTTTGAGAATCAAAAAAAATGAGAAATTAATGAAATTTTTAGTTTAACACCTTTCCAACAAATCCCACACAAAATATACAATTTTCATAATAATAAAATTTTATTCAATTCTTCACAGCAAAAAAAGAAAATCAAACATTATAATTCTGAAAAAAAACACCTAATTTCACAAATATCCACTTTTCAAATAAAATGAAAATGGTACATCTGTTATTTTTTGTGTATGTTCTATCCTATTGGTTGGTTTAAGTATATTTCCATAAATAGAAAACCTAATAATAAACAACATATTCACCTAATATAAAAAACACTTAGCATGTTCCCCATGTGTCACATGTTATACTTGTACCAACCTTCTACTATTATCATACCATTAACATGCTTATAAATAAAACCATACTAAGAAACAACTTTAAAATAGAGCTTACACATATTTCTTAAGTTCCCACAAAATCCAAAGCACCATCCAAGCAAATTCTCAAACACCTATAATACAAAAAAAAAACTTCCTCAGGGGTCAAAAGTAGTTTATAATAAATTCAAAAACAAAGATCAACCAAATGCAACAAGAAAATTTTATTCAAACACACAAAAAAACAAACCTATAAATCCAATAGAAGAATAATTCTCTACATATGCCCTAAAAACTCATACCATTCTAAAAAAACACCCACGATTCCCACTAGGGGACCCCTGAAAATTGCATAGAGGGACAATCCTATGAACATCGAAAAGAGACAACTTAGAGTCTATGCCTAACACTATGGTTTGTAAATATAATTACAAAACATCAGAAAACTCACAATCTATGCATACCACATTTTTTTAAGCCATACCTTCCTTCATTTTAAATTTTCGATATTATCTTTTAATGTGGCCAATTTTACCACACTCAAAACACTGAAATTTCTTAATCTAGTTATTATCCTTCCATTATTTACCTTTTTTTAATTTGACCCCTAAAATTCATTAACTATAGTTCATATTTCAACCCACTAGTCTCATCTTTCAAACCATGTGTTTGAGGATCTCATGACAACACAACTATTTTAAGCTCTTTAGAGTAATAGAATCTCTATTTTATATAATGTAGTCCTTTAAAGTGTTAAAGAAATCATCAACATAAGTCAAAATAATAATGGTATGATCCCCATCATTAATACTCACATCTATATTAGCTAAGTCGAGTAAGACTTTATTAAAATCATCAAGAATAACTATGGGTCATCTTAAAGTTATAAAATCTCATATTCTTACACAAATAACAAAGTAAGGACTTAGACATATAAAGATATTCATTTTAATACATATAGAATTTTTAGTGGTTTCATGAATGATTTAATTTAAGACCTTATCTCTTAAGTTTAACAGTCTCATATAGTGTAATTTTTCAAGAACGTTGGGTTTAACATCAACATAGGTGCACTACTAGGAAGCTGGAGTTTCCCAACACTTTTATACCAATAGTTCTGTTGAACTGTTGGTATAGGGTTCCTTTACCAAAGGTTTATTCAAACCATTAGTAAAGGATGAGTTAGTGAAGTTTTTTCCAACAGTTTGAAGAAACCATTGGGAAATACACTAATTATTCACCTTTTACCAATGGTTTGTACAAACCGTTGGTAAAGTCCTTTACTTAGGAAGTCTTTCCCAATGGTTTGTCTAAATCGTTGGGAAATATTACCTTTCCCAATGGTTTTAAAAACCCATTGGGAAAGTTTTCCCCTAAATTTCCAATGAGCCTGATCTCCCATCCATGCGATTGAACTACTAAAGTTGAGACCTAATACCTCTCTCGCTCAGAAAATTTCCACCAGATCCATCTTCAATCACAAAGTTGTTTTATTATACACTTCAAATATATAAGTGGTACCTTATGTTTAATGTTTGGAATCTTTTTTTTCTATTTTGATTTGGCTTAAACCTGAGGTTCGTGCAGTATGATGCCCAACAATTTCAATTTGATTTGTTTTTTGTTTTTTTCTGCTGTCATGTGTGAATCAATTTATTTGAAGGGAGGGGGTGCAGGTGGTGGGTGGTGCAGTGGGTGGGGGGATGGGTGTGCTGGTGGGTGTTTTTAGGTGGGAGGGGGTGCAAGGAGTTAAGGGGGATGTATGGGTGGGGGTGTGTAGTGGGGGGAGTATGTTGGGTGTGAGGTGGGGGTGGGGTGGGTTTTGCAGCTAGGGGTGGGGGGAGGGGGCGCTGTTCAAGTGGGGGGTGTAGGTGGAGGGTTGGTGCTGTGCAAGTGGGTGGGGAGGAGGGGAGTGTGCAGGTTGGGGGGGTGGGGTGTGCAAGGGTAAAGGGTTTTTTTATGTTTTTTGTTTATTGGGGTAAAGGGTTTGTTTTATGTTTGTTTTATGTTTGTTTTATGTTTGTTTTATGTTTGTTTTATGTTTGTTTTATGTTTGTTTTATGTTTTTTGTTTATTGGGGTTTTATGTATTATTTTTAGTGGGGATTTATGTTTTTTGTTTATTAAAATGTCTAATGCATGATAGTTTGGCTTTTTTTAATGAATAAAATTATTTTAAATGAAAATACCCTAAAGGGGGGCTGCAGGAGGGGTAGGGGCTGTCTAGGTGTGGGGGGATGTCTAGGTTGGGGGTGGGTTGTCTAGGGGGTAGGGGGCTGCATGGGGGGCAGGGGGGGCTATAGGGATGTGGGGGAGGGGGGGTATGGGCTGCCCCAAGGAGGTGTGTGGGCTGTCCAGGGGGTCAGGGCGGGGTGGGCTATCCAGGTGGGGGGGTGTCCAGGGGGGTTGTTGGGGGGATGCAGGGGAGGGGGGGTGGACTGTCCAGGGAGGGGGGTGGGTTGTCCAGGGGTGGTGGTGGGTGGGATATCCAGGTGGGGGAGGGGGTGTGGGCTGTCAAGTGGGGGTGGGATGTCCAAGGGGGGTGGGGGGTGGTCTGTCCAGGTGGGGGAGGGTGTGTTAGTTGTCTAGGGAGGTGGGGGGTGGGGGGTGTGGGATGTCAAGGGGGTGAGGGATGTCAAGGGGGGTGGGCTATCCAAGGGGGGTGGGGGTGGGTTGTCTAGGTGAGGGAGGGGGTGTTGGTTGTCCAAGGGGGGTGGGGGTGGGCTGTCCAGGTGGGGGGGTGTAGACTATCCAAGGGGGGTGGGGGTGGGCTATCCTGGACACCTCGTACCCCCTGGACACCCCCCCCCCCACCCCTAGAAATCCCCCCACCCCCATGTACCCCCCCTACCCCCTGGACAACCTCTCCACCCTCGTGGACAGCCCGCCCACCCCCTGGACACCCCATACCCCCTTGGACACCCCCCCCCCCTCTGTGGACAGGCCGCCCACCCCCCTGGACACCCCGTACCC